>CM033439.1:42977500-44240000 GCA_019425775.1 Rafetus swinhoei | reverse complement strand
TAATAATTAAGGTCTTTTACTGATGTTAATATTTAGAAGTAGTTTATTTTGATAGTTTTACATGTTTTGTCCAGTTACATATGTCTAAAAATTATATTATATGTGTTTAAATATCCATGTAGTCTGATTACAACCATACAGAGAGACTAATTTATTCCCTGAGGACAATAAGAGCTGAGCTGTAATGGTTTGCTTTTAAATGTAAATACATTATAATATAGAGATTAGTAGTGAAAAATATTTTGAAATGCATATAGTTAAATTTTATTCTACAGATTATAAAAATATCAACTTTCAGAGGTAGTGAATGTGTCATTGAGTTTTAATCTGCTGCTTCCACTTATTTTAGTGCTATGTAATGAATTTCAGTGCTGCTTTGATTTCATTTCAAAGAAAATAATTTCTGTTTTCAATAGCCACTATAATTTATTCTGTTAAATTTTTATTTTGATTTAATATTACTTTAAATGTTTAGGCATTTCATCTTGATGTTAAATATGTTTTTCATGGGATTTAATTTTGTTTTCTTCATTCCATCCCCCTTGAGGTTATGACTCCTAGCCAAGGTTCATTATATAGGTTCATAAAATAACATTAAATCATGGATATATTGCTACTCTGCATTATTTGCAATTGTTTGAAAAACCACCTCCCAAAACTTCAGCATTTCTAGTAGGAAAGATGTTTTCCTTTTGCTAGAAAATTTGAAAGCTGGTTTATCTTAAGACTGATTGTAAGTATCCTTGATTTAATGTGCTAAGATATTTAGTAAGGTAAGCATCAGTGAGTACCCATATTAACCCAATACATCTTTTATTGTAAAAACTGTGCTTTACAGTGTCAGACTCCTTAGCACTTTAACATGCTTTATTAAGCAGCCTTTAGGTCACCATTATTTCTCAAATTTCCTTCCATGGCTGTGTGTGCACAGAATGTATGCCCTTGTAATTCAAGACAGATAGCATGCATTCTTCTTCTACAGAAATTTAAATCCTCTTTTTGAAGATTGCATGAATATATGTAGTTATATATTTTCAGTGTTGTATTTATTCTTAAACTATCATTGGATGGCAATTTTAAAAAATTGTTCTGTATTTGTGCTTGTGTAATAAGATATTATGCAATTTGGATATTTTTTTAAAATATATTTATGGATCCAAATATACTTACTAAATAGATTAGGTAGTGTAATTGAAAGATGGGGAACATTTATTTGGACTCAACTGTAGTCTTTGATAATTCAGCTTTAAAGTTACTTAAAAATCTTATTTTCCTCACTTTCTCTGGGAAGAACTGGAGATCAAAGTGAATCTCACAACAAAACACAATCACAGCTTATAAAATCAATATGGCTGTTGGTCCCCATTAGGAAAAAACAAAGCTGCCCTTCCTTAATATCAGTTGGTTTCTTTGTGCTAAAAGTATCTATCAGTATGTCCTAATATTGAGAATTTGCCAGTTGTATGCCTAATGTTCCAACTGATATGAAACAAAAGTTTCAGTAGAGCCTGAAAGTAAATGAGAAAGGAGAAACCTCTCTCCTGCAATCAATCTTCTTAAATGCAATTAATTTTCTTCTGGTCTTTCCTTTGACAGAAAGGGACGAAGGCTCCTCAGGCAGCAGGAAAGATTCACACAGATTTTGAAAAGGGATTCATTATGGCTGAAGTAATGAAATATGAAGACTTTAAAGAGGAAGGTTCGGAAGCAGCTGTCAAGGTGAGCGCCCCATCTTTTCCTGTGTGCCCCTCCCCCATACACACCATTTTCCCATTTCAGGACTCTGCCTTCATTGGAAAGAAACCTCTGGTGGTAAGTGACTCTGACAGTTATTTCTAATAGACCACAGCTGTACTGTCATTTTATACTTGGGGAAAAAAATTAAAATACAGTACTTTAACTAACAGAGATGACAATTTTCGTAACTGAAATATGACCTCTAACAGACGAGATGTCAACATTATGAACAAGAGTTGAGAGAGTTTCACATAGGTTTATAATATTAACCACCTAATTTTAATATGTGAGACCACACTGATATTTTTGTAATATTTACAAAATATTTTGACTCTTTAGAAAATTGAGTATTTTAATTGGATGGCTAGCTTTCAGATTACTTTAACTCTCCCCCCCCTCCCTATACGTGCACAATATTTGTTGATAAGAAGTAAGTTTGTTTTAAGTCAGCAGTGAGAGCATTGTGCGACAACTGTGTGTTAAATTTCTAATGGAAACATTTAAGGAAATATTACTGAAATATAATAATTGTTTTATTAGCAGTATTCTTTCAGACTATAGCAGGCATGATTAAACTTTTACCATGTTCAGCAATTAATTTTCTGACAAAATGTGCAGGCATCTTCATCTTAAGAATAGGATGTACTGCAGATATCATGCTTAAACTAAACGCTTTGATGCAGTAGACATCAAGATTTTACGGTGCCCACAGTAATTTTATGTAGCCGTGTACAATAGATAGTTTCCTGGCTATTATTTTCTGAATTGGCTATAAGGTAATTACATGAAAAACTTTTTTCTTGTACTGACACTTTGTAATTTTTTTTTTCATGTGCTGTATACATCCATGAAAATGAGGCATTTTATCTGCATTTTCAACACTAGAGGGCAGAGACTGATTGGGTGCCCAAAGTTGTGCCCTTATTATTTAGATAAATTTGATTTGAAGTTATTAAACATTTGAGTAAAATTATACATGGCAAATAAATATAGTAAGCAGAGCTGTTTCTTTGTAAAGCTATTGCAGTCCTTGCAAATTTTGTTTTTATTATAGGGAAGTAGAATTTTAATTTATTTCAGGTAGACTTGATGAGTATTGCATTTCTAACCTTAAGAGAGATATTTTATAAAATTTGCGGTTTTAAAAAGGTTAGATTTAATTCATCACAATATTTGAAGGCTCCTACTATGATGTATTAAAGAATGTGAAAGACACTGCCTCATTTTTTGCTATTGATAGCTTGGAAGCTATACAAAATTATTATTTCAGATTCTGTGTATTCTCAGTAATATCACCAAGGAAAATGATACTGAACAGCAGGGCTTTAATAGGTCTGTTTGAACCCCAGGAAAGGGGGGGGATCCCAGTATAATTGGTTTATTGTTGCATGTGAGCTATCTTGTGAAAAGGGAAGTAGAGTTTATAGTTGTACAGCTAAACCACAGCTATAAATAAATTTAATATTTGCTGGTCAAAGCTTGTTTATGTAGCTGGTACTCAAATTATACCATCAGTAGTTGCTAAAATGCAAATATGAGTATCCTGCTTAACAGCTACATCACCTTGGTAGATTTTTGATCTTCAGTAAGTTTTTTTTCCTGATTTTGGGGGAAGGGGGTAAACTTTTTCTCCCAATGTAAGAATCCAGAAATTCTGACTTTTCTGTGCTCCCAATATAAATCATAATGAAATGATTTTGTTATGAACAAATTTGTAATATGTCTATAGAGCATGAATATTTACGTTTGATTATACAAACTTTTTAAAAACCAAGGAAAATGGTGAAAAGGAAATCCTTGCTTTTAGAAAAATGTATGATATTCTATAGACTTTTAAAATATAAATTGAAAAACTCTGTCTCAGGCTGTAGATCATATTAATTAACTTATGTTACTGCTAAATTTCTGAATTAAACAGGATCTTTTGAATTCAGTTGAAATAACTGGTATTTGGAGTTGCTTTCTTTGTATGTTATCAAGTTGATCAATTTTTTTTTAAGTTTGATTTTGCGTGTGTGTGTGTGTAACACCAGTACAGCATAACTAATTTAATGCCAGTGCTGTGAACTATATGCTGAATAGCTCTGTGTGGGCTTTGTAGTCTACAGGGATATCACATTATTAGCAATCATATCTGCTTAGGCAAAGCTGGCTTCTACAGATGGCTGCTTTCAAGTGCAAATGAACTGGTTAGACGTGTCTTGTTTAATACATACTCAAGATTCACAAATGGGTATTGATTTTTTCAACCAGTGTTTCTGATAGCAATGGAAATGGATTAAATGGTCTCTAGAGAATTTAAAGGAACACTGTCACTATTAATTAATTGTAAACTAGTAACATAAATACATAAATGTATATTAGTATGTCAAAATGTTTTTAATGAAAGAAGACTATACCACTTTGAGAGGACGCAGTGGTGTCCTAGAAAATCTGAACTGGTGCTACTTTGTGTAAACAAATCTATTCTGTAAATGTGTGAATAATGCACCTCATATTTCCCCAGTTGAAAAATACATTTATTTATCAGTAAAAAGTCTTCATATCTGTGTATGCAGCCTACATTTGCTGCTGACTTTTTGCAGCTGACTGTTTTATTAGTGTTTATTCCTCCAGTTCTAATTACTCTTGACTTAAGAGTATTATTAGTATCCTCAAAAGGAAGAACTACTATTATTACTTGAGGGCAAACCTTCTATAATCTAAGTAAATTTCTCCAAAAAAGTAAACATTCTTAAGCTCTTATTTCGGTATTAATAGACATGCCATATAGTATAGTGTCAATTACTATAGCATTTAGTATTAGTTGTATAGACTCTTGCTTTTGAGGGTGCGTCTACACAGCACCCTTACCTTGAAATAAGTTATGCAATTTGCTCTATGCAAATTGCATAACTTATTTTGAGGTTATTTTGAAATTTGGCACTGACTACACAGTGCCATATTTCAAAATAAAGGACTATTTGGACAAATCCCTTAACCCTTATAGGGATGCCGGATTAGTGCGCCTGTTATTTTGAAATATATTTTGAAATAATGGGCGCATTTAAAGATGCAGAATAGCAATTTTGGGATATCAGAGGTACCCGAAATATCTCTGCTGTGCAAATGTAGCCTGAGAGATTTACCAGAAGTTGAGGCAGTGGTGCTTCCATTTAAATTGGGAATAACAGCTACAAGATCACTGAGCTTCTGTATTCCTACACACCGACATGGGAAATGTGCTGTTTCACAAAGTAGGGCTTTGTGGCAAAAAAGTGCCTTAAGTAAGGCTACGTCTACACTGCAGCCTTTTGTCGGCAGAGACGATGCAAATGAAGCGCTCATTAGCATTTGTCTCACTGTCATTTGCATATTCTCTGTCGATGCTTTTTGCGGAAGAGGTTTTTGCGCAAAAACAAGCAGTGTAGACGGGGCCGTTTTGCACAAAAAAACCCTTTTGTGCAAGATCCTGTAACTTCCTTTTTTGAGGCATAAGGAATCTTGCGCAAAAGGAAGTTTTTGCACAAAACAGCCCCGTCTACACTGCTTGTTTTTGCTCAAAAACCTCTTCCACATTAAGCATCAGCAGAGAATATGCAAATGACAGCGCGACAAATGCTAATGAGCGCTTCTTTTGCATTGTCTCTGCCGACAAAAGGCTGCAATGTAGATGTAGCCTAATTGTGTACATTAATCTGACCTGTTCTGCTGTAACTAAGGTCATTAGTTTAACATCTTTCTACGTTGTTTTTTTTAGCGTGCCACCACCCATAGGTCATTGAGAATCTTGGCAGAGCAAAGTCTCATGTGGGAGCAGTTTCCCTAGCAGGAGAACTCTTCAAAACAAGAAGAGTATTGAGTACAGCAGTGGGTCTCAATTTGTCCATGTTGTGGATCATTTCTTAAAAGTAAATGTTCCATGTAGTCCTTATCACCATCAGCATCTCCATATAGATCCCACACTTTCCCTAAAGTCCTTATACGTGGCTTAATAAAAACAAACCAACCAACCTATGGCAGCTGTAAAGAGAGAAGAAAATTATCTCACGTTTCAGTGCAGTGAGGTACCAACGCATGATAGCTTCTGCACCTATTTTGTATCTGTTCTATTTTTTATCCCAACATATAGTTTTACATTTGAGTTCCAAATAGCCTATTATTGCCTTCAACCTGCTCTTTCAGCCCTGTTCTGCACTCAGCAGCCCACCTGGCAGGTCATATCTGTTCTTTTGTTTGCATGCCATCCTTCTAACTTTTGTGTTACTGGTAAATTTGATTAGTTAAATTTATTCCAAACAAATACTTACACAAAGACTAAGACTTTGTTTCTCAGCCCTTTTGTCCTGTGCAGAAGCATAGAAGGAAGCTCTGCTTGAAGAGTTCTGCATGCCCAATTATAACTTTCTGACATAGTGGGATCATCTTCATTTTGCCAGTGCATGCTTCATCACTGGTAACAGCAGCTCAGCAGACCACTTGGAAGTGGTCAAGAAACCAGTATAAGAGCAATGAGAGAGGGTACAAACCATTTTTATTGTCTTTCTAGCAGCAAAGTCTTAGATAGCCATCATCAATGAGGACATTATGGAGGTGGGAATGAAAGAGAGAAAATGGTGTTTTGTCTATTTTGTTCTAATGAGTTGCTGGTGTTTACAGACACATCAGACCTACACCATTAACATCGTATTATAAAGCTCCATCATTATTTATGTACCATCAGTTTATTGGAAAGGAAATTATGGTTATCTATGTATGTAAAGTCCAGTCCTGCTCAAATCCAGGAAGTCATTACAAGAATCAAACTCTGAATTTGAGATAATGATACTGTTTTATTTTTAACAAAATATGATATTTTTAAACCAGGGGTTTTTAATACAAACTTCATTTTAAAGTAATAACCTGTTTTTTCTCCTTTTTTCCATTTATAGAGTGCTGGGAAATACAGACGACAAGGCAGAAATTACATAGTTGAGGATGGAGATATTATCTTCTTTAAATTTAATACACCTCAACAATCCAAGAAGAAATGAATATTAGATATTGCTCATTGTTCACAATAAACTGTGCTACTTCAAAAAGCATATGAATTTTTATTTAGACAGAATATCTAACAGAAAACATACAGTGTATACATAAGGAAAAAATCCCCCCTTCCCAGTAAAATTTCTCATTTGTTTTGAATTAAAATATGGCACCCCCAGTGAACGTACCAGTTCGCTAAATGTGAGCAGCTTTGCATTTCAAATGATTAAGACCCTACTCCAAATTGTAGAAGCTTTTCAGGAACCATATTACTCTCATGATACTTCATTAATCTCCATCATGTATGCCAAGCCTGACACGTTTGACAGTGAGGACAATGTGGCTTGCTCCTTTTTGAATCTACAGATAATGCATGTTTTACAGTACTCCAGATGTCTACACTCAATAAAACATTTGACAAAACCAGCCTTGGTGTGTTTGGGGATGTCTGTATTGACTGACTGTGGTGTGCTGAATGCGATACGGCACCTGGTGGATGCTGATTACAGAATTTAAAGACATGTGTATGATACAGTAAACGACAGCATGGGGCAGCTGCAATTGTAGCTTAAAAGTGAGTCTTTCATGGGATTCAGAAGATTAGGATGCCAATGATTTGTCTCAAAGTTAATGAATTTGTAGATGGACATTCATTGAAAGATGATAGTAAGGATAATAAAAAGGATATAGCGTAAGTGATTTTGACCAGTAAGAGCAAAATATATGTAGGAAAATCATATGTTTGAGGTTGACTTTTTTTGCTAAAATCATTCTGAAAAGAGTTATTTAATTCCTCCCTTGAAATTTGTTAAATTGCAGAGGCTGGCCCAGTGGTGCCCAAGGTGAGATGTCCTCTGTTCAAAGTTTTATGGCAATGGAGGAAAAGGTCATGCTGTTCTGTTAGCCAGACAATTCCACTGACATGGGCTGCAACAGTAGCTACTTGCTCACACTTTTAACCATGAACAGGAGTAGATTTCTCTGGATATTATGGAAGAATCAGTTAATATTTTTATTTTTAACTCACTTCAAAAGTTAGAATTGCTCTTACAATGTGTTCAATTAATTTGGGATATTTTGTTTTCTAAAACTCATGCTAACTCAGTTCAGTTACAGAGCTGATAAGGGCTCCAATGGCTATTGTTAAGAAAGAAAATGATAATTCTCAGAGTTCATAGGTGTGGCAAAGCTCTCTTATTCCTGCGATCAATTTACGTTATTAAAAACTTTGAAAGGCAACTCATCCAGGCAAGCCTCCCTGTTTATAGGATACTGGTAATGTTATAGTGCTGGGCTCCTCCTGTAATGCTGTCTTTGAGCCACATTAGTCTCTCAAAGAGTAGGAGAAAGATCAAAGTCAGTGGCACAAGGTGGCTTATTTAAAACAATTGGCTTCACTCCCTTAACGGCAGTTGGCATTGGGGAGATGAGAGCACAGCTCACCTTATTTTAAAAAATCTTTTTTGTCAAGTGAGGGAGAGGTGACGGAGTATTTTGAAGCTGGCAGCAGGACTTTTTATTAATCCCAGATATTTTATTGGCATCCCAAGTGTACTGTTCTCACTACCATAATTTTGATGACATTCATATAATTGAAAGAAATTAAGACTGCAAATCTGCACTGGAAGTAGAATCTGTGAAGTGGAAAGAAACTAAACCAATCTGTTTCTCCTGGAAGTCAGGCAAGGTAGTGACATTGGGGAATTAAGGGTAATGCTGGGATTTAGCCACAATAAAAAGTTGAGAGTAAGTGAGGGAATGAGAGATCTGGCCTGTGTCCCAGGAGAGACACTGTCTTGCTTTTGTATAGAGACGACATTCCCAATTTGTAGCCACCTCAGGAACTTTTTTCCTGCAGTAGTACAAACTGCAAAATCCAGCCTGAGGCCTGCAGAATAAATTAGTCCTGTCTCATCTGTAAACTTTCTATGAGTTTCACTTTATTGGAGAGTAGAGCCCAAAGGTGAATAATGTTCTTGTGTCCCTTAATCACTTCATATAAATGAAGAAATTCTGCTAGAAACCAGAACTGCAGAATTTGGGGACTCCATATGACTGGCTTTCTTAATTGCATTTTAATTTCTTCATAACTTGAAATGATCTTTTGAAAGTGTTACTTAAAAAAGCATACTCAGATGGTATCATCTGTGATCAGTACTGTTCACTTTCCAGTGGTACCTGATAGCTGCCACAGTAAGTATCTGAGCACGGACAACCCTCATTTTCTCTGACAGGACTGTGACTTGGCTCTAAAATGTAAATTCCTAAAATCTAAATATTCTAGTAATGCCTATAAATACTTATAATTTTATGCACAAATTTCATGCAGTCCTACACAATCTGAGTGCTGGAAACTTCTCTTAAGCCAAAGCAATCACCTGTGCATACCAACATCTTGAAGACCCATACAAAACCATGTCTCCCTCTCCCCCCCACCAGTTATAAATGCTTTAAAGTCCATACAGATCTGCTCCATCACTAGTACATGAGACCCACAAACTGGTGACTGCAGGGGTCAGAACAGAATAAAGCAGAGGGAAAGCTCTTGCTGCACCAACCAGAAGAGAAGCTGTGGTGGGTGTGCTGTTTCCCCAACCTAGGGAAAGGAAGGAAGTTCTCTCTTTATAGTTAGCAGAGGAGAAGCATATTCCCTTCACTAAAACTTGCTTCTGACTACTGACTAAATGGATTCATTCAAATAGTAAGTCTGGATGGCCAGATCCCACTATGTGGTTGACCTTGGTGCAGGACCTGGATTGTCAGGGGAACATGAGGTAAGCCACCTTTCTGCAGGAATGTTTCACCAGCCAGGGATCACTGAAGTGCAGTGCTTTGGAGAGAGAGACAGACACACAAATACACATTACATGATAAAGAGTCATCTTGAGGAATCCCCACTGGGCTTTCAGATTAGCAGTCAGTTCCCCAGGAACAGCACAAAGGGGACAGAGATGGGACCCAGGATCTTGTCCAGAGTGTGTAGCAAAATGCAAAGTGGTGGTTTCCATAGTGTGAGTTCAAGTGAAACACAGTTGTGGAAAATATGAAATGAATAAATGTAATGATCCCCAAAAAGGTCAAATTCAAGTGCATCTGAGCTCTTGTTGAAAAGTCTAAATGTTTGCTTTGGAAAAGCAATTGTACCAGCTGCTAGGGTGCAAATTATCCACCGTGCTGTACATTTAACTGGTCAGCATCCATATGGGCCCAGAATATTTTACTTGCAATGCAGGGATTCGGTATATTTGTAGTTGTAGAATATCAATGTATTATTCAGTCTCCCTGAATTCTGCTCCTTCTGGCAACCACCCAATTCACCTTTCCTCAAAGGTCATCCTGAAAGCACCCCATACATTGCATACTATTTTTCTTCACTGTGTTTGTTTGCATATTTTATTAAACATTTCACATGCTTATATGTGCTTAGTGAAAGAATATATAAGCACAAAATTGTGTCCATTCCATGGTCCCTCGCTGTTCTAGCATTACATTTCCTCAATTCTGTACAGCTTGAATGGGGTGTTGCCTGCTACAATTTCTCATCCACTTCCCTCCTCTCCTCACACATACTGTCTCAGCTCTTCCCAAACAGTCAAATCTATTTAATCAAGGCGCTTATAAATCAGGAAGTCTGGGTTGAAAGTAGCTGGGCAAAAGCCTTCTTGTCGTTCCTTACATCTTTCTCCTCTCATGTTACACAGAATTCTTGTGACAATGACTGTACTGGGGCTGGGATGGCTTCACTGAGCTCTTTTCAGAACTATTTTAATTCCGCTCATGATTGCCCAACTGTTTCTACTATGGGCAAAAACTTCACCTGCTGGGAGCTGAGAGCCTCCTGTAAAGTACTCCCCAGCCCTGCTGGCTCAGACAGCAAGAGCTTCTAGTTTGGAATTCAGATTGGTGGGCTGTGTGGCAGCACATGCCATGTGCTTCTATACCACCAACCTGACAGATTTAGATTGTAGCAGTGTTTTCCCAATATAACATTTTGTTTTGTTCTTTGGCCTGCTAGCTTTCAATTTTTTAAAAAAATATTATCTGCAGAATTTTATAGGTCCTGTAAGAAGTCAGTCATGGTGAGCTATTGCCCTCTTTATCAAATGTGGTTAACAGTGAGCATTACTCAACCCCCCATGTAAGCTAGGGTTATAAAATCCTGTTGTAAAACAGAAGAATAAGAATAGAGCTAAGTACAATTTGTAAAATTTAAAAACAAGCATATTTGCTCTTCTCACCTCCTTATGAACACACACACACTGGATTAAGTGAAATCATCTTTTATAACATTAGTAATAGGGCTGTCAATTAACACGCAATTGACGCATTAATTTTTTCAACGCATTAATCACAGGCATTTCCACGGTGCTGCCAGGGCGTTTCAAAGGGGCAGCGCAATAGGAGCCCAGGATCAGCAAGTCGCCAGCTGACCTCAAGCTCCATGCAGCTCTGCCCCTTTGAAATGCTGCCGCTGTGTTTCAAAGGAGCAGCGCTAGCAGAGCCCGGGATCAGCTGAGACTCCAGCTGATCGCAGGCTTCCACAGCGCTGCCCCTTTGAAATGCCGCCACAGCGTTTCAAAGAGGCAGTGCACACGATGAATCGTGCGATTAATTTTTTTAATCCCTTGACAGCCCTAATTAGTAATTGTTTAAAACTAAATTGTCTGTTTTAATTTTCACTCTTTGGAAAATACTAATTACATATGTTTGATTTTGCTACTTTTATCATTTCACTACAGATAAGGTAGGAAAATCACTTAAATCAAAATAGTGGGATTCATCACTATTTTCCAAGGAACTGAAATAGCAGTGTACATTTTCATGTAAATTCTTTGTTTCAAGGCTGTCTTAGAAGCAGTTGTTACTTGGCTTCTATCTACAGTTAGGATCTATTTCTGAACATTGAGAGCAGGTACATATTGTAGCTTGTACCAGTGGTTACACATGCACACCTGTGCTTATAAAAGAGCTGAGTCAGTATGTGCCTGTACATCAACGATCAGAATAGCTCCTTACATTGACAGAACCCAATACCTTTTATTTTCGTATGCAAAGCATTTGATTCTGTGCTCTGTGCACAAATGCTTTATAAACCACAGAGCAAAATCTGCTACTGCTATTGCAAGTACGTGTGAAGTAGCAAATTAGCTACAAATTAGATGTTGTCCTGTATGAGAATGGAATTGAGACTAAAGATTTAGAATGGATGAATAGAAGCACATATAGTCCTTAAAATTCCACCTCTCCTGTAGAAAGGAAGTTCCTTTATTACAGGAACTCTGTTATTCAGTGGAATTCCACCTGCAGGGCAGGAAATCTGCACAACAAAAGGAATTTTAGCGAGCCAAGGCTGTATATAACTGAATATGTGTAATCAGGGGTATGTAGCATGGTGCTGGTTGTTTCTGAGAGCAGAACTGATGCAAGAATCACAACACTGTTTTGACTACATTTTCATGAATGAAATGTTCCTAAAAGAGTGGGATTGTTAGAACTAACTGGAACCAGGTGCAGCTTGGGTAACTGCTAGGCGCTGCTCATTCCTGACTTGCAAAAGCTCTATCGTGCCAGCCCTAAGCAGGGACTGTCAATTATCACAGATTCTACTATGATTTTGGGACATTTCTCCATCCAACTGAGACAGCAACATTTTTTCCCTGGTGATTTCAAGTCTAATTTGAATCCAGGTTTCAATCTAGTGAATCAAATTACTTAGCCTCTAAGCCCTTAGGTAACTGGCCAGTTCCCAGGTGTTTGAAACCTGGGGCCTGGGTAACTCACTGGCTAACTCATTTGGTGAGGTCAGTTAGAGCACGTCTACACTGCAGGGCAAAAGTCAAATTAAGATATTTAACTTCAGCTACGTCAATTGCGTAACTGAAGTTGAAATAGATTAATTTGGCTTTTGACGCTGTCTACACAGCAAGAAGTCGAAGGCAGAACACTCTGCCTTCAACTTCCCTTACTACTTGTGAAATGAGGGTTACAGGAGTTGGAGTAAGAAGTTCACCATCTCAAAATTATTTCGAAATAATGGCTTGCTGTGTAGACATGCATTATTACCCTACTTCGAAATAATGTCAGTTATTCCGAAATAACACTGCAGTGTAGACATGCCCTTACGTGGCAACTTTCAGAAAAGGGGAGATGGTCTGTCAGCTAAGAAGGGAGACTAGATCAAACTTTTGCAGTCCCAGAACCCAAGAAAAATGATGGGCCTGTAGCAGGGCTTTCGTATGGCCCTCCAAGCTGAGTTCAGAGTGACACTAGTTCCTGAGAAGAGTCAGGGTTCATTTAATCACAAATGCTTAACAATGAATGTTATTAATTTATTAATTAGTTTGGTTTTGATTCAGTCTGAGAGACTTCATCCATTTAAAAAGCGCCCCCTAAAAGTGTTGGGTGACAAAACAGCCAATCAGCACCAAAAAGGGTACATTGCACACAGTTCTGCCTGTGCAACATGCACAAAAGTGCTAGAGCACGGATGCCTATCACCATGCTAGACAATCATGTGCTAGCATGAAATATGGCTCTGGAGTAAGAAGAATGCATCAGAGCACTGGGGAAATCAATGCCCTGATAATGGGCTGGTGAAGAGGTAATCACAGGTACAGTTTCAGCCCAAAGCCACCTCCTATATTGAACCCAATTCCTTACTTTTCTGGTTAATCCTTCCTCGGCTTCCCAGATTCCTGCTTTCGAGTAAAAGAAAAAAAAATCTCTTGCAACATGTGAAACCAACAAGCTAAGAGATAAGTGTGCTTAGCACCTGCTTTTATGTTTTCTGTGTTCTGTTGCTGAAAGGGACACATCACGCAAAACAGGAAGTAAAGGAAACTGCATTTGTTTTCCTTTTAAGAACTGCAGGAGAAAACTACTAGCCATAAGAGTTAAATTTCCCCTAACATACTAATTATGTGCAAACTATTATGCCTTGGTTATAAATTCTATTTAAGTTTCAAAGCACAGCATTATTGGAGGTAGCAATAGTAACATCAAACAGGCTTGATAAGATCAACAAATTACTAAGTATAATTGTTTCTGCTGGGGTGTGTACAAGGAGATAAATAGCTCATAAATTAAACCTCAGTGCCTGAGGGTGAGTCATTCATGGACTCATAGCTGTCCTTATACTCTCAAGCAAAAATAATTTTCTCTTCAATAATTATACAATTTCAGCTTTTAGAACTGCAATCATAAGCACATGTAGTTGGAAAATTAAAGGGAAAGTGCAGTGACTGGCTACACATTTAAAAAGTCTCATTTGTCTTTGCAGGAAGATTGTAATTGAGGTACAATCTTTGAAACTGGATTTCATAGTGAAGTGGAGCCCCAACTCTCAAACTCTGCTGGAAGCAGAGGAGGTTCAGCAACATGTAACATAGTCTTTCCCCAGGACAATTAAATCTTCATGTAGGACTTTTCTCAGAAGTCCTGGGGAGCTTCTCTACATGAGATTCTCCTAGGGACAATGGGCACTAATACAATCCCCTGTTTATGCCAGATGTGCTTGTCTCCTCCCAGTACAAGAAGAGAGAGCCTCTTAAGCCACCATTTTGGTCTCAGAGTATTTCCTAATGCTCCGTCAGCCATTTATTCTGACCAAAACTCATGTTTAAATCTTACTCCACAATCCTGAGTCTGAGATGATCACCCTCAGAGATGAAATTACTATTGTTGAACAAATGATGAAAATCACATTTGTTATCAGCCAGCAGACACCCAGCGTAAAGGCTGCAGATCTTGGGAGAGACCCTTGTGTAGTCTAGAATCATTCCAGTAATTACTGTTTCTGCCTGTTAGGCCTGGGATAATACTTCTTCCCCTGGCCCATGCTTCTAGCTGTCTGTATTGCTGAAAAGGAGGTGAAACTTGTAGAAGGAAAACTTGACAGTGATAATTAAAAGCCCAGGTGAACTGTCCACTATGTCATACGCCATCTAAAAGGATGTTTTGAGTTTCCAGGGACACTTGGTAGTGAAGCATGCTGTGACATTCAGATGGCTAAAACCAATGTTGTTACTCTAAGGAAGGGAGCTGCAGCCAAAGGAGGTAGAAAAATATATCTAAGGAATCAGATATAAACTGAATTCCTTTTCCCAATGCCCAAAGGAGTTGGCAGGTTTTGGTCAGCTTTAATCACAAATTGGAGGATGAACCAATAAGATGCTGAATTTACAGATTGATTTACCCTAGAGAAGTGCCAAAAACACGAGCTCAGGTACAGCTCCAAATTTCTTTCAAGTTGAGGGTCTTTGTATCTGGCCCATCCCTAGTTAAAACAGTAGTGCAGGGAACTAGGAGAAAAAAAAATTCCCCTCACTTTATTCCTCCAAAAATAATTAATCTCCACTCCTGCCTGCAAGTGCAAAGGACAGAAAAGATGTAGGCCTTCCCCAGTGCCAAGGGCTCAACTGCTTCCTGGTGTCCAAAAATCAACTGTCTTCCTGCCCCATACAACCCTGGCGGAAGGGGCAGAAATGGCACTGAAGTCTAACCAAGATCTCTGCAGGGCCCTTTCCGTGACCACAGGAAGAAGAGGTTTCTTACATCTTCTGAATGCCAAAGTCCTTTCTATTCATTCCGTAGATATTCACTGGATAGTGAAAGAAAGGGGAAGCCTGGATGGAATGTGCACAAGGCCTCAGTTTTTCCTGGATTGATATCTATGCCTTAGCAAACATGGCTTTACCCGCCAGGTATGTCTGCACTCAGAGCTGGGGGAGATACTTTCTCTATCTTGTGTGGAATTAGTGCAGCAAACATAGACAGTAGCCTCACCAGCACAATCAGCTGGAGGAATAACCCACCCCTAAGTATGTACCTAGGGGCTTGGACAAATGTACAGTTTGAGTGGGCTAGCCCTTCCCTGCTGTTGCTGCAGCTCACTCTTATTTTTAGTATACTAGGCTGATGATAGCACAAGCCTGTCTCCTCCAGCTGGGCATCACTCTTCCAGCTGCACAGAATCCTTCAACACGGGTCTGCGTGGCTGGAGAGCTGGTTTTAAAAATTGGAAATTTCTTCTCATTCCCATATTAAGTTGTCCAGGTTTTCTCAGGATGAGCCCTTTTCTGCAGAAAAACTAGCCTGGGAAATCTGTCACGGTGCTCAGTACACACTGCCAGCTGCCCAGTTTTGTCAGCTCAGGATCATCCCACGTCCCAGTTGTGTGTACCTCAGAGTTGGCAGCCGTATTCCCACCACCTCATGTATAAGACTTCCAGAGAGACCCCAACAAATCTCCTTACCATTGTCTTCATTGCTTCTGCTTGTCTGTCACACACAGCAGTCTGCTTGTTTAGCTACTATAACATCCTGCTGAGGCCACCCAAAGCTGTGACCCCCTGTAATTCTGACTCAGCAAGAGTGAGCTTTGCTGGTGATTAGACTCTGTCAGCTCCCTGCCACATCAGTCTGTCTGCCTCACCTGCAAACTCTGCAAAGCTCCCCTGGCCCAAACTTTGCCTAGCAGGTTACAGTAAGTGAACTCCAACCCCTCCTCAGAGATGTTTCCCTGCAAAGCACAGTCCCAGTGACTGTACATTCACTGAATATCTATAGTTTGCTGTTCTCTTAAAGACTTAGTACATTACCCCAATTAATAAGTCGTAAACTCCTTTATCCCTTCAAACACAGCACTGTGTTGACTTATACTAAAAATAAAAAATTATTAACAAAAGCACTTGAGTTAAGTGATGCCATGTAGAAGGAATAAAGATAGCAATGTTTACAAAACAAAAATAAAAAATACACTTTTGAATGACAAGACCTAATTCAATAAGCTAGAGTAGCTTCCTCACCAACCTTCCTGTGCCATTAATAGCTGGCCAGCTCTATGCCAGGATCCTTCTGCCTCCCCCTGAGTCCAAGGGGCTGATTGGCCTTTTCTCCTGAGGTGAAGGATAAGCCAAAGTCTTTCTGTGTGTCCGTGTAGCTCAAAGTCTGCCTTTGTTTCAAGGGTCAAATGGATCCCTTAGGGTTTGGTCTTCAAGGGGTTTCTGGTGTGTTCCAATGTGGTGTAATTTTACAATGTAAATGTTCTTTTCCTGCAACCTCTGGTACAAATGCATAGCACCTAGTTTGAAGTCTTGGTCTCTCCTTTTCTCTCTCCTGAGAAAACCTGTTTATAAACATGCCCCAACATGCCTGGTTTCAACACCTTTTAGTTACAGACTTTAAAGTATAGTATCAGTGGGTATCCAGAATTCCTCACACAGCAGTCACATAAATTTCACAATGATATTGGTGACCATGTGGTGGTGGTTTTCAGATGCTACTTCCAACAGCGCATTCAGTACAAATATTATTGTGGCAGTGTGTAGGTGTGAACATGGGTTCCCAGCTACTTGCATGACTTCTATCACCATAGTACAATGAAACATTTGTCATCCGGCACTCTGTTAACCAGAAAACTTTGTTAAGTGGCATTGCCCCCGCCACAATACTGTCACATGTTCAAGCGCACAGGCCTGACTTGGTTTACCATGATTGGCTTAACAGTTTTTTATTTAAGAAGTACTAATCATCTTTAACGCTAAATAGAAATGAGAGACCAACTGCCTAACACTACAAAACTACCAATATTAAAACTTGAGTTTTACTATTATTGTCCATTGGTTTTTCCTAGGTTGATGGGACCCTCAGATAACCGGAATTTTTAGGAAAGAAACAACAAATGGTCTGGTAGCACTTTATAGACAACAAAACATGTAGCTGGTATCATGAGCTTTCATGGGCACAGCCCACTTCTTCAGATGACTGGAGTTATGAGTTTGGGATGTGTACACCTGAAATAAATAGGAGAGGGGAAGGGGAGGGAAGAAAAAGAGAGGGGGGTGGGAGACAGAGCATCAGTAAGTATCTGATTTTTATCTGCTTTGGTTTAACTATCCAATCTTCAAAGTCAATAGATAGACTCCCATGTCAGGAAGGATACAACACAGAGAGCTGTTTTTAGATAACTGGAATGCCCTAATCCCCAAGCGTGCTGGATAACACAGGTTTTGCTGTACTGAACATCTCACACATATCCCTCAAACTTCTTACAGCACCCTTGTGAGCCTGGGGAAAGATATCCTCAGTTTGATGATGGGGGAAGTAAGTAATAAAGTGATTTGCCCAAGCTCAGCCAGAGAGCCAGTGGTAGAGCTGGGATTTGGGCTCTGCTCTTGTAAGTTCCATATTGGACCTTTAAACACATGCCTATCCTTCCTCACTGAGCCATGTGAGCTGATGTATTTAATGCATTAATTCCAGCCTGCTGTATCTGAGAGGCAGAAACATCACTGGAGGAGGTAAAATTCTGTTTTTTTTAAAACAACCTTCATCTCATCTGTTGTACCCTGATGCTTATCTCCTCTCCCCTACATACTTGCTGTTGAAGGCCCTTGTTCAGGGTTTTCTTGCCAATGCTAGCAGTGCTGTAGATGTGCAGTCACGTTAGCTGGTGTACCAGACAATTCTGTTGTTAAACACACATTCATACAGGCTGTGTTTCAGGCAAATACTCTGTATTGGACAGGTTCAAGTCTAAAAACGGCTTATTGATTTGACGTAGGCATTTGACAAGCTGCAGGGGCCAGCCATGGCTTCTCCAGCAGATGCCACTTGGGGAAGGGAGAGAAAATATTTAATTTATATTTACTGTCTAAAACAGAAAAGCTACAAGTATGCTCTTTTATTTCAGAATGCTTTAACGACTGGCGCATTTCACACATTGGGGATGTCATTGTTTTCAGTGGTGTGCCTGCCTGAAAGGAGAGCACTGATGCTTAGGCTGAATGGAGATGGGTGCTTCTGGTATTTGTGCTTTTTAAAACATTTTCTATACTGCTTTAAGGAAAACTGTAAAATGGCAATAATGACATATTATTACAAGTAAATTACACTGGGGAATAGCTTTAATACTGTAGTTGAAACCTAGAATTTGAAATAAGATGGAAACATTCATTTGCCCATGGCTTTTGTTCTTATCAAAAACAATTTAGATTAAGAACGAGATTTACTTATGCCTGCACATATAGTCGAGCTAATGTTCAGTCACCTGGTTCTAATGCAGTCTGTCAAGCTCATCTGTCATGTGTTGCCACAATACCCCACAGGCGAACCACAGTGCACCACAAGAGTGGCATAAAATATTCCATGGTCAGCGGACAATGTAGATATTAAAACAAGAACTAAAAAAAAGGCATCGCTAATACAGAGCTTGTGTGTAAAGAGAACACAGGCTGGTTGTAACTGGTACAAAAGGGGAAGAGTAATTGCTCCTTCTTTTCAATTTGACCTTGATGATAAAAATAGATGCATAACACAGCATGCTAAATATGCTCCATTCTCCCATCTAATGCAAAAAATAATATATAGAAATTAGATATTAATAAGACCAACCCAGATGCAGGCTAACTACTCAGGGTTTTTATAGGTAGCTAAAGTAGGACCAGGACTTCCACTCTCCTTTACAAAAATGGTAACCAGATCTTCTATATTTGCTAACAATCTCCCTAAATTCCCAAGCACAATTCTTAACTTCTGTTCCATCTCGATGAAATACCCTGGATGCTCCGTGAGAATAAAAAGCTGCCAGGTGGGTAGCCATCTGATCAGTTAAAACATCCATCCAAGGTATGAACGAAAATGTATTTTGATACCTTGGTTGCTAAGGCAAAGGTCCCAAGAGTCTCAGTATCCCATTGATCATTTTGTCATAACTCACAAGAAGAACTGATGCCACCAGCTCAAACTCAGCTGCTCCGAAGATGAGATCCAGCCAGCCAGCCCCCATTCCAACATGTCACCTGTGCCCTCCAGTGCTTTTTCACTTTCAAAAGTTAGAAGCCTGATTATTTTGAAAGGCTGAGATGATCCAGTATCTTGACTTTGGGGAATGAAACAAACCCACTGGCATCTTAATAGTCATGAGAATCAGACCTTTTATCATCCCTAAATGCTCAGCAGAGCATGAGAGCACGATGATGATGTCAAAGAAATCAATTTGAGGAGATGCTGCAACCTCATATCTGAGGCTACGTCTATACGACAAGCCTCTTGTGGAAGAGCAATGCAATGAGCACTCCTCATTTGCATTTCCTCTTCCTTTCCCTTTTGCACAAGAGGTTTTTGTGCAAAAAAGCGCTGTGTAGACGGCGCCTTTTTGCGCAAAAACCTCCTTTTGTGCAAGAGGAAGAACAGCTCTTGCGCAAAAGGGTTTTTTTGAGCAAAAAGGCACCGTCTACACCACTTTTTTGCACAAAAACCTCTTGCACAAAAGGGAAAGGAAGAGGAAATGCAAATGAGAGTGCGACCTATGCAAATGAGTGCTCCATTTGCATTTGTTCTTCCGCAAGAGGATTGTAGCATAGACATAGCCTGAGAGACTCAGAAATGGGCCAGAAGTTTATTGATTATTGTTGGTTTCACAGTGATGGACTATAACACTTACTTCACTGGAACAGTGACACTCATCTGGTTTTGTCCCATAGAATTATTAGCTCTCTTTCAGTCTATTTCTGCATGTCCTGGACCATGAAAGTTGTTTGTGACTGATGATGTGCTATCATGCGCTTCTTCTAGCTTCACTACTGAATAGGTTTGAACATCACACCAGCTACCAAGAATGCCCACTAAAATAGGAAGATGAAAGAGAAGACCAGATTAAAGAACTGTTGCAGCAGTCTACTGAGCCATGCTTAGTTGTCCCAAAAGTAGGTCCCTAAGGGAAAAAACCTCACTCCTCAAGCCTGTGTTCACCATCACCAGATTGTGAGAAAATATAGATGGCAAAAGGCTGTTTAACCAGAAATGTAGTCTGCAGTCTGTTGGGGTTTTATCCAAGCTAGTAAATCTGGGCATCTAACAAAGCAGCTGCCCTGGTGATTCTCTGTTTATATCTGCCATGATTCTTCTACATCACCATGGGTGGTATATGAAATGAAGACTTCACATAACAAATCAGGTCTCTTGTGTTAACATCTAAAATGTGTATTAGCTACAGAAGCAGAGTGAAAATAACTTGTGTGGATGTGTTTGTTTAGGTAACAAAATACGGATAGTTACCCAAACGCAGTTCATTCTTAGATGGGGCGTGTAGCAAATGGTTAACAGTAAGTATTCTGTAATATCATCTTGCAGCTATTAGGAAGCAGAAGGTGGGTATCTTGACAAGGGGTGTCTAATTTCTGGGGCAATGAGTCACCAAGGTAACTGCGGTGCTGCTACTTACAGTATCCGTCTGTATCTAGCAGAGCTAAAGGTATCCTGTAGCACCTGACTGGCACCTTTCTGTAAAAGGCAAGAAGTCCTGAACAAGCTAACTGATGCTGCTGCACAGGTCCCCGACCAGGTTACTACAGGGTCATGTACATTTCCTGCAGGAAAATGACACTCCATGGTGGTTCTTATTGTAGTTCTGCACAGTGCTTTAAGTGCCTCCTGCATGAAGGATGCTTCAGTCTACCTGTGTAAGGCATTCTTATTAAGCATGGCTGTTTACTGATATAGGAAACCACCTGAAAGGTTGAATGTGTATTATGCAATTTAAGCTTGAAACACTTGCCCCAAAATTGTTGGGTTTGCTTTTAAAAGTAGAAAGATCTCTTTGTAAGCCTGTCACATATCAGTTGTGTGGCTAGCTGCATTTTAAAAGCATTAGACTTACATTTTAGCTATCATCCAGATAAGACCTTTTATTTAAAATAGGTATCTAATCCTTCTGTAGCTCCACTTAATCTGAGAACTCACTGTACAGATACTATGAATTCATCCTCATAGAATCCCTGTGGGGCAAGGGAACCATTACCGCCAGTATCCTCAAAACTAGCTACCTAGAGTTACACACCTATATCTAGATTCAGGCACCTTACGAAGTGTGCTGATTTTTCAGAGGCACTAAGTAATTATGGCTTTTGTGGAAGTCAATGAAAGCTGCAACTGCTGAAATCAAATTGCTTTATAGGTGCCTAACTTTAAGCCTCCAGACTGGAAAATGTCCTACATTTCCATTTGTTGCAATATGTTAATATAATAGAGATGACATGCTGATAGCAAACCATCCTCTCATGCCATTAACTGCCCAGGAACATAAACAGTGGCATCTGAAAAGCTATTCCGAGTCAGGAAGTATAAGTCTCTATATTATAGCCATTCATCATTAGTAAGAAAAAAAACATCATCAAGCAGTTTTGTTTTGAAATGTCTCCTATGAGACAAAGAAATACAACTAGAGTTTGACAAAGTTGCATCATTATAATAATGAGCAAATCTGCAAAGAGGAGCAACAAAAAGACTGAAATACAATGATAGGCTGGCATAAGGCTGTCATGCCAACAAAAAGGCATTAACTCTTCAGGTCTAACAAAACTAGCTCAGGCCTTGATCCGGCAAAAACTTGCTATGTACTTATCTGCTAATCATCTAATTAATCTCAGTGAATGGCATGAAACTACTCATGTGCTTAAAGTTAAGCATGTGCCTACAACTTTGCCTACACGAGAATACATCGTCATAAGCACTGACTTGTTATTGAAGTCTGGGTAATGTTAGAATACAGTTATTACTGTCAAATAGGGAACTGCACAGTTTTTCATGGTGAGAAAACAGAGGAGATTTGTGTATCTTTATGTATCTTGGTTATCTAGTTATTTCTCAACAAACCTCCATGTTATATACATCAGCACTCACTGTCTCCAAGTAAGATCTGTGAGTATGCCACAGTGTTGTGAAAAATTACAACAGTCATTACATTTGTAATAGAGTCTGGATATTGCTTCAGGACATTTTTGAGGTATCGTTCATAGGCCAAGCTTAGAACTCTCCAGCTCATCATGTGCCTTTTTGTTTCCACATTTTGATAAATTTAGGGACACGGTTCTGAATAGGTCTGTCAACAAGGGTCTCTTCTCTGCACCCCTTTCTTTCCTGGGGTCTATGGTTCAAGTCTATGAACCAGAGGCTCTTGCCCACACCCACTGGCTTGTGCTTTTGGTCATGCTATGCACAAAGCTGGGGAAAATGCTGGTTCGTAAAGAGGAAAATAGGTACACTTTGATGGCTTTGTAAATGCATGTTTGCTCTTATTTCTGAGAAAGGGAAGCATAGGGTTTAACAACCCTACACTACTGTCTAGATCTCTGTGCAATCTCAATTTTTGTAGCAGCCTTAATGGGGAATAGAAATAATTTGGTTGTGGGTTATTTGAGACTTTAAAAAAAAAAAAAAAAGGCTGTATGTTGATAAAAATAGTAAGTAACCTAGACTACTTTATAATGGTTTCATCTTTAAGTTCATGCAAGTTTAGGGAGCTGTAAGTGACTAAAAAGATGAGTGGCTTAAGATTCACTGAGTGATACTGCAAATACAACTGCTGAAATACCAAAGGAGTAAAGGATACGTAGACCTTTGCCCATTACATCAAGAAAATGAAAAAGTTAGAAAGGGGGGATGCCTGTGTTATATTTTTCAAGTCCTACTCCAAAAGGGGTAACTAGCCTATTAGTATAGGTACCAGGAAACTTGCTTTTGTGACATCTTACCAAGCATACCTACATTCACTGGACCAGAGAAAGATCAATCCTGTCTGAAAACCACCCATTACCTAAAACACCTAATTTATATTAAGCTCAGTAAAAGGCACTGTCTGGCCCCCAACCTTCACTTCCAATGATAAAGAGGATGTTGTACACCATATGTGACACTTAATCAAAACCGATATTCTTTAACAAATTCTTAACCTTTAGCACGCAGGAGTCACGCAAGGCCAAGGGACAAGACAGAGATCCAGCTCAGGGTGGCATATCCTTTGATTAAGATGATACAGATTTCACATTTTTACAAGGGTTACGCATTCTGGATATATCCCTTTTTGATTTGTCAGCATTACATTTCTGTAGAGGTTCAAGCCAAAGAGAGACCACAACTAGTTCTATCTTCAAGTGTGTATTAGGAGATAATTTCTCAAAATCCTCTACAGTAATGATCCTCAGATCTTCTGATCTTTCTGTAAGCAAGTTTTGCTGGGAACCTGGATTTAAACTATGGCACAAACCTTGCTTGTATCTGGGTCCTTTCTTAAGGAGGAGTATCTAAATACACTTATTTGACAAGCCCTGGAAGAGACCTTTTTTCTTTCCTCAGGTCTTTTTCAAAGAGACAAATCTTCAAGTGAGTTCTTTCACCCTCCCTTGGATTTCTGGGGCAGGAGGTTTTACTTATCAAGTATACAGTACTTTAGACAAGCGTAGCAAACTTCAGGGGGTTAGGCAATTTTTACTATCTGCAGTATATTGGAATTCTCCTCAGTACAGTCCACTTTACTCCAGTGTGGTGTTTTTTTACATTTTTAGATAACCCATTTGGTCCAGGGTTTGTAGATATTCAATTTGAAGAGGTGAAAGACTCAGTTCTTCACTGGTGTAGGGGACAGTTTTCTCTCTTTATCCATCAAAGATATTAACTCAGATAGCCTTTAGCCAGCTTTGTAAAGCACTTTGGCTATGTCTACACTACACGCTTATTCCAGAATAAACTATTCCGGAAGAAATACAGAAATTCTTCATTTAACGCTATAGATGCGTTTCTGAAAATGTTTGTGCTAAGCGAAAACGTGCTATGGGTCAATTTTCCCATTAAAAATAATGGAAAAGGTGGGGCTTGCGTTTCAGGTGGTGGTGGCAAAGTCAATTTTTTGTTGGAGCTGGGTCGTCAGCGTCAACATTAGATATCTAGCAACACAAGATAACTAGCAACACAAGTCGCCACGGTTTGTTAAAACACAAAGATAAACACGAGAGTGAGTGGAGGAGCGCTGTGACCACGTGTATTCATCCGCTCATGCGTATAACCACTGTTTTCACCACCTTATACTGCCATGCAAAGTAGTCTGCCACTTGATCATTTTCGTGTTATTTCGGGGATGGTCGTGTTATTTGAAAAACATTTCCCTAAATAAAAAAATCGTGCTATTGCAAAAATGTGTCAAGTGGGCTCGTGTTAAATGAGTAATTACTGTACTCCGAAATAGCTTATTTCGAAATAGCGTGTCTACACAGCAAATGCCAATCAAAAGAGTGCTGTGCTATTTCAAAATAGAGCCTCCATACTCACTGGATGCTGAATCGCATATAAGGCCACCCGGAAGCACTTCAGGCAGGGCATCAGGATAGCACTCATGTACTGGAGCTGCTGCCTGAGGCTATCTGAGGCTTGAGCTTAAAGGGACCCCCCTGTATAGCAGTGTCTTAGGCTCTTCTTCTTTGCCTATCTCCTCGACTGACAGCAAAGCCTTTTCACTGCCTGCTGTGGTTGCCCTTGCAGACACCTCAGCACTCTAGCCATGGAGCTGGAGCTGCCTCTGAGCAGTCGACAGCTCTTACAGGTTGTGTTACACCTCCTGCAGCACTTTCAGTGGGATGCCTTCCTGGCCCTGCAGGAACCCAACCCCCAGCTCATTGCAGGGAACTTCCTCATCCCTCTGTGGGCACTGCTCATACAGTACGACCCCACCCGCCTTCCCCTGCACACTGTGCACTGATGCTTCTGGCATCTGGACACCAGTTCTGACTGGTGGGACTGGATCATTCTGGAGCAGTGGAGTGACCAGCAGTGGCTCCAGAATTTCCTCATGTGGAAGGACACCTTTCTGGAGCTATGCGAGTGGCTCGCCCCTGCCTTCAGGTGATGGGACACCCACCTGCAGCCCACCATCCCCCTTCAGGAGTGGGTCACCATTGCCAATGCCACGTCGGACAGTTACCACTCTGTTGGGAACCAGTTCAGCTTGGGGAGATCAACCGTCAGGTCATGCAGGTATGGTGCTGTCATGCTATTGTTCCTGGAGGGTGGTGATCTTCTGGAATGGGGTGTGATGTAGTTGGGGGCTGCATTCACTCTTGTAGCCACAGTATTCACTCTGTGGTTGCATTCACTGTTTGCTTTGTTGTGCTGTGTGTGATTGAGTCCTGTGCCGCTCTGTAGTGACTCTGTGTGCGTGTGTGTGTGTGTGTGTGTGTGTGTGTGTGTGTCCAGCAGGGGATGAGATCTCTGAGGGGAGGCATGTAGGAAATGGCCCAGGCCTCCTGTCACCTGAGCTAGGTTGAGGATTCAGTCAGGTGACACTTTGCCCGGGAATCTGAACAAAGGAGGATGTGTGGCAGCCAGGAGGGCTGTGAGCAGTTGCTGGGGGTGTGAGTTAGTTTTTCAGCTGGCTCAGGGAGATGGGAGCCTAGCTCCCTTGGGGGCCTGGTCAGGGGCCCAGAGCTGGGGCTCCGGGCCCCCCCTTTCCTCAAGATGGAGTGTACTGATTCTCCTGGTTCCTGTAAAATGCTGTGTCCCTGTGAACCAATAAACCTTCTGTTCTAAGTGCTGGCTGAGAGTCACGTGTGACTGCGGATTGGGGTGCAAGCCCCCCCCCAGTCCGTGACATGGGGTTTCCCAGGGAAGGGGTGGTGGTGGTGGAAGCCTCCTCCCTGGGAGGTTTTTCAGTCCCACCTTAACAAAGCCCTGATGGGATGGGACAAGTAAGGGGTTGCGCCTGGTGTGTGGAGGAGGGGGATGGGCTCATGGACCTCCCAAGAGCCCTGGCACCCCTGTGATTTTCTTTGTTTGCTTGTCTCCTTCTACAGTGCTGCGGGCCATGAATCCCGTCCTGTGCTGGGTCATCAACCTGGGTGATGTGGACCTCATAGTCTCTGGCTTTGCCGATGTGGGCTTCCCCAACTGTGGGGAACTATTGACGGCACCCACATCCCCATCCAGGCCCCTGACCACCGGGTATCTGAATACATCAACCGCAAGGGGTACTTTTTGTTGGCCCTGCAGGCCCTCATCGACCACCGCGGGCAGTTCATGCACATCTACGTCAGGAGGTTGGGGAAGGCGCATGATGCATGAAACTCTGAAACTCCAGCCTCTTCCAGAAGCTGCACACAAGGGATGTGGACATGCCGATCTGTATTGTAGGGGATGCAGCCAACCCTCTGCTCCTCTGGCTAATGAAGCCCTACACTGGACACCTGGTCCAAAGCAAGGGACTCTTCAATGCCAGGCTCAGCAGGGCCCACACTGTAGTAGAGGGCGCCTTTGAGCATCTCCAGGGTAGGTTCTGCTGCCTCCTTAGCCACCTGGATGTTTAGGAGCAGAACATCCCCCAAGCAGTGGTGGCACATTGTGTCCTTCACAATATTTGTGAAAGCAAGGGGAAGACATTCATCCCTGGGTGGGGAGCAGAGGCTGACTGGATCGGCAGGGGCCAGCGAGCAGCCGTGCCTGGCTGCTGTCCGAAAGGCCCATCAGGGGACTGTGTGTATCTGGTAGGCCCTGAGGGAGGGTTTCACACAAGGACCCCAATGACACTTTCCTGTGGGCCTCCCCACAAGGGGCCTTCCACACCCCTCCTTGCCCCCGCCATCCCTTCCTTCCCTGCAGAGGCAATAAACTACACTTTTTGTTTTAGAAAAATAAACTCTTTGGTTTAATGAGGGGTAAATGTAACTGGGGAGGCTCTGGGGAAAGAACCTTGGAGCAGGAAGGAAGGAGTTGGAAGGGGGAGAAGACAGGAGGACAGGCTCAGGGCTGAGACTGGGAGTGGCGCCCACCTCGGGTGGTCCCACCACCTCATGCGTGAGGCCCTCAACATCCACAGTGGGGAGAAGCAGGAGGCGCAGGGGCAGGGGCTTGCGTGGGAGCGGCACCATGATGGCAATGGAGAGCTGCGCAGATGGTCTGGCCCTTCTCCAGCAGCTTCCACCAGGTCTCTTGGTGCAGCTGCAGGTCCTCCTCCAGTCTCCGGTCCTGCCAGTCCAGGGTTTGTAGGGTGGAGGTCCTCCTGTGATCTCCTCCCCTCCCCCCGTGCTGGCAGGTGATGCAGTGTTGGGAAGCTGGCATAGGAGGTGTTGCCGGCTCCCCTCACACAGCTGGTCCAGCTGTGCAGGACAAAGAGAAGGTCAGTCATCCCTGGAAACACTGTGCCTGAAGCCTTGCCCTCATCTCTGAGGGTACGGCTAGACTACAAGTTTTTGTCGGAAAAAGGTATGCGAAATGCTCTCCGCGTTTTGCGTACCTTTTTCCGATTCTTTTGTTGGAAGACTGGGCCAAATGTCCGAAAAAAACCCCTCTTTCGAAAGCCCCCTTCTTTCTCATAGAATGAGGAATACAGGGGCTTCTGAAAGAGCACATTTGCTCTTCCACAAAAAAGAGCAGAAGAGCAAACACGTTCCCTGAACATGGCGTATACTGAAACCTCCCACCCCACCCCACAATCTAGCCGTACCCTGAGCCAACATCAAAAGACCTCAGGTCAGATGAAGGTGATGTGCTTAGAGCAAGGCCATCTGTGGCCTAGACTGTGGGCCCTTTCCTACAGGGAGACAGATGTCCCAGGGTGGAGCCTCATTACCCCCCACATCCTAGAGACAAGCAGGCATGGGAAGGTGACGGCCAGACTGGGAGCCTGTGGGTGGGAGGGGCCACAGGGTGGCTGGGCTTTCCTCCATGCCACAAACACGCTGGGTCTGGCAGTGGCAGCATCCCACAGGGAGAGGACTTGTATCCCTGGCCACCGGAGGAGAAGGGGGGGCAGGCTGTTGTGGGGATGTATATGTGAGTGACAGATTCTCCTGCGCCGTGCAGCACTGTCCCCAGGAGCGGGTGCTGCCCCAAGAGTGCAGGCAGGCCCGTGTGTGTGTTTCCGTGTCCCCAGCCTCCTTCTAGTGATAGCTTGTGGTAGGAGGGTGCCCCACCCCGGTATCAGGAGTATGGCAGGCCCCGGCCTCCCCCCCAGACCCTGCAAGCAATAGCACAAGGGTCCTCTGTAGCAGCCTCTAGGGATGGTGTGCCCCAGACTGGCGCTCCTTGTGCACCCACATGCGCAGGCTGCTGCATGATCCCCAGCCCGAGAAGGCCAAGTGAGGAGCGTGCCCCAGCCCCTCACTGCCCGCCACCTCCACCCGTGTGTGTCTATGGAAACTAATGGCAGTCACCTGAAGGGCCTTCCCCCAGCTTTGGATGATGCGTGGGAGACATCCTGGGCGGCGGTACCAGCTCCAGGGTGAGCATGACATCCTGACTGGTAGGCATGGAGCTGGTGCTGGCCTCAGCTGCTCCATCTCCTCCTCACTGTCTCTGTCCCCCCTCCCTCCCCCCCCCGGGAGCGTGATGATGGGTGTCTCCAGCCCTGAGTCCACTGACCTGCCCCCAGGCTGTGGTGCAGCTCTGTATAGTAAGGGCAGGTCTGGGGTGCCACCCCTGAGCAGGAGCTGTGATCCCTGGCCTTGGCCTAGGCCTGCCTGAGCTCCTTTACTTTCATCCACACCTGCTCCTGGGTACGGATGTGGCCCTTGGTGCCCAGGCTCTCGGCCATCTGGCCATAGACATTGGCTTGCCTATGTCTGGTGCAGAGATCCTGGAGGGTTGCCTCCTCGCCCCATACCTCAATGCGGTCCAGGAAGGTGAGTGCCTCTTTCATCCCCTAGCAGGGTCCTGGGAACGGTCTGCCTGCTTGGCTGCAGCTGGGGAGGGCTCAGACAACACACGGGGGTGGCTCATGTCAGCAGGGACAGCTGCGCAGGCTGCTTGGTGGCTCAGGGCTGTCAGGGCCTGCCGTGTGCCACAAGCCCTTTCCCCTGAGACTGCACCGTTGAGGCCTGTGGGTGAAGGGGTACCATAGAGTTTTGCTGAGTGTGGACAGAGTGAGACGGGCTGGAGGCAGGGTTCCCTGCAGGGCCAGCCCACAACATTTTGGCACCTGAGGCGGGGAGCTCAAATGACGCCCCCAGGGCCCCTCGCTGCACCAGCAGCAGACACAATTTTCTACACTCTGGGTCCTAGTGGCGCCCCCCACAGTCTGGCACCTGAAGCGGCTGCCTCAGTTCGCCTCATAGTAAGGCCAGCCCTGGTTCCCTGTAAGCAGGGCCGGCCTTAGGCCGATTCGCTCAATTCCCCTGAATCGGGCCCCGCGCCTAAAGGGGCCCCCATGCCCTGAACCCGGAAGTGTGCCGGGTGCCATAGGCGGCGAGTTAATATTCACAGCTGGGGGCCCTGCTCCAGCAATATTTGGAGCTGGGTCGCTCCCCCGGCTCTGCCTAGAGCGGTCCCTGGAGCCCACTTGCTGGCCCCAACCACGCGTCCTCCCAACCCGGCCCCAGAGCGTCCCCCCCCCGGCACCGGACCGTCCCTGCCGTGTGCAGCTCTCAGTGCGGCTCCCCCTCGCCGGCGCGTGCTGCCGCCTGCTGCTGCTGCCATGCGCGGCGGTCTCAGGTGAGCGGGGAGACACCCGGGCGTGAAGTGATATCACGGCCCGGGATTTTAAAACTGCTTGGAGCCGCGTTACGCCGCTCGGCCTCGCTCCGGGTTCGGAGTCCGGGGCCTGAGCGCAGACTCCAGCCCCGCAAAGTGAAAGGCAGAAGGTAAGGGAGGGGGAAAACTAGGGAAGGGTGGGAGAGGAAGGGGCTTGTGCGGAGGGGAGGGGAAGAAAGGGAAGGCACCAAGGGACAGCGTGGAGGAGAGACAAATGCCAGGAGCCAAGTGCAGACAATGAGGAAAAGGGCAGGAGGAGGTGTCAGTGGGGGCAGAGAGTGGTGAGGGGTGGGCATCAGGGAACAAGAGGGCAAAGGGGGCAGGAGCAGTGAGGGAAGGGAGGGGCACCAGGAGGGTGCAGGGGTAAGGGAAGGTGCAGGTGCCAGGGGATTCTGGGGTGAAGCAGAAGGTCAGACACCTGCAGGGGAGGACCAGCACCAGAGGAGAGAAGCAGGGCAGGTGTGTAGAGGAGGTGTTAGAAGAGGGGATGAGGAGGGGTAGCTCACATGAGCAGAGTGGGGCTACTGGAGGAGTGGGCACAGGAGGGAGAGAAGGGCTGGTGGAGGGGGGCAGGTCGCAGGAGGGCTGAGGGCAGTGAGAAGGGCAGGAGTCAGGACAGCAGAGGAGGGTGAGAGGCTGGGGGGCAGCAGGCACCAGGAGAGATGATGGAGCAAGGAGAGGAGACATAGCAGCAGAGAAAAAGGTAAAGGTTTAAAAATATTTATTACTAACTTGGTATGCTGCCCATGGCCAGTTTGTTTGCGCCCCGTGGTGCAGTTTGGGTTTATGTGGGGATCAACACGTGGTCAGCGAGTGGGAGCCGAAACAAAAAAGTAGTCAGTGTAATGATCTTCTGTTGATATGTTTTAGTAGTTAAATTCTTGGACTGTCATTGCTCATGAAAAGTGCTGTCACATGGGTAGAAATCGGGTAAATATTGCATTTTATAATATCAGCAGAACTGACTTAAATGGGGCCCGTGTGTTGTGTAGTCTTGCCTTAATCTTTGTATTCATGCCTGTCAGGGTGAGAGAAGTTATTTGTATATATTTGCTTGCATATGCAACCACACTTAGGTTGAGGCCCTCAGCATGTTCTGTAAGTATCAATGTGGCCCCTGGGGCTTCCAAAGTTGAGTTGCCCTAGCTCATCCCTGACAGGTATCTGTCTAACCTTGTCTTAAATATCTCCAGTGATGGAGATTCCGCGCAATCTCACTAGGCAATTTATTCCAGTGTTTAACCACCGTGACAGGCAGGAAGTTTTTCCTAATGTCCAACCTAAACCTCCCTTGCTGCAATTTAAGCCCATTGCTTCTCATCCTAACTTCAGAGGCCAAGGAGAACAAGTTTTCTTCCTCCTCCTTATGATACTCTTTTAGATACTTGAAAGCTGCGCACATGTCCCTTTTCGGTCTTCTCTTTTCCAAGGTAAACAAGGCCAATTCCTTCAGCCTTGCCTCATATCTCATGTTCTCTAGACCTTTCATCATTTGTGTTGATCTTCTCTGGACTTTCTCCAGTTTCTCCACGTTTCCTGAAGTGTGGCGCCCAGAACTGGACATGATACTCCAACTGGGGCCTAATGTAGATGGCTCATTCCCTGCCTAGGGGACGTGAGACTGGGCGGGTTAATTTCCAATCCTGTTTATTCTTTTCCTAAGCCAGGAGGGCACAGTAGTTCTTATGGGGGCTCTGTAGGAAGGCAGCCAGCACTGTCCCCTGCCTGAAACCTTGTGCAGGTGTTAAACAGCTGTCCAGCCCACCCTAGAGGTGACTGCATTTCACCGTGCCTGAAGCAACACAGCACCAGCAATGGGCAGGAGAATGGCTCCCGGGCATGGCTTGCTCATGACTGCTTCAATCCCATTGGATGGGCCTCAGCCTCTTTTCTTCTCCTCCCTCGCTTTGCAATGGGGCTGTAGACTCTGGGGGAGAGGGGTGGAGGCAGGCAGAGGTCTCTCCCTGCAGCAGATGTAGACACGTCTCTGTATTAATCATTCTCTCATTGAAGTTTTTAGCTTTGTATTGAGTCCTTTTACATGGAAACTTTGTATTACGTCTTGGTAGAATAGTCCCTGGGACAAGTGAGGCAGAGACTGTCCCTGTGGGGTGACTGAGGTGAGAATGGATAAGGCAGAAGGTGAGCACCTCTGGGCAGTTGCAAAGGTTGGCGAGGGGATTGAAGCCAGATCCAAGATCAATGAGCCCTGGGAAGCGGGCCCATTAAAAGGAGACTGGACCTGTGAATGCCTTGGGGGTCAACAGCAAGGGCCTGCTTTGGGAAGCCCCCTGTTTGGAGGTGAATGTGGCAGCATTGAGACACCACCCAGAAGCCGGCGCCACAGACACTAACTGCAGATTCATGGGACAGCTCTCACAGATCTTGCACATGCATAAGATGATAGATCTGCGGGGGCAGTGGCGTAGTGAGGGGGCCAGAGGGGTCAGTTGCCCCTGGGCACCATGCTATGGACGCTCCAATTTAATCCCATTCTGCTCCCCCCATTATCCCTTCAGCTCACGTGCTCCTACTCCGCCTGCCACCGGCAGCTGGAGTCTCCTCCCTGCCTCTCTGCTCCAAGCCCGACCCTGCTCCAAGCCCGACCCTCCTCCATCACCACTGGCGGGTTAGTGCATGTGGGAGCCTGGCCCCAAACTGTAGGGGGTTGGGGAAGATGCGGTACAAGTTCCCCTCAGCTGTGCATCAGTTTCGGGGCCATGCCACATGGAGGCGGGGGCCAAATGTTTCCTTTGCCCCCGGGCACATAACACCCTCGCTACGTCTCTGGGGGAGGCACCAGGAGAGTGCAGGGCTAAGGGAAGGTGCAGGTGCCAGGGGATTCTGGGGTGAAGCAGAAGGGCAGACACCTGCAGGGGAGGGACCAGCCTCAGAGGAGAGGCAGGGCAAGTGTGTAGAGGGAGGTGTTAGGAGAGGGGATGAGGAGGGGTAGCTCACATGATCAGAGTGGGTCTACTGGAGGAGTGGGCACAGGGGGGAGAGAAGGGCTGGTGAAGGGGGGCAGGTCGCAGGAGGGCTGAGGGCAGTGAGAAGGGCAGGAGTCAGGACAGCAGAGGAGGGTGAGGAGTTGGGGGGCAGCAGGCACCAGGGGAGCTGATGGAGCAAGGGGAGGAGACATGGCAGCGGAGAGGAAAGGTAAAGATTTATAAAATATTTATTAATAACTTGGGTGCCACAGTGGCACATCCAAACAAGCCACACGAACTCAGTACTGGTGCACAACACAAAATCCATTCTGCTCCTGGGAGGAAACTCTTAGGCTATGTCTACACTGGCGGCTTCTTATGCAAGAACATCTTGCACAAGGGTTCTTGTGCAAGAAGTCTTGCACAAGAACATGTGCACGCTGCCATGTGCGAGCTGTGCTTTTGTGCAAGATCATCCATGGCAGTGTGGACGCTCTCTTACGCAAGAAAGCTCCAATGGCCATTTTAGCTATAGGTGTTTCTTACGCAAGAAATCCCTGCTGAGCATCCACATTGCCCTCTTGTGCAAGAGAGCTTACACCTGTTAGAAAAGAGCGTAGCTCTTGCGCAAGACTCCCTCTCTTACCACGCTGTACTGTAAATTTCCTTGCGCAAGAGCAGGCGGGCAGTGTGGCTGCTCTGTGGGTTCTTGCACAAGAACGGCTGTACTTGCGCAAGAAGCCGTGAGTGTAGACATAGCCTTAGAGGGAACACTTCCCCCAGCCTCTCCGCCCCCGAGTTAATGTCACACACATTGGGTTAATGCAATTGCAAGATAGTTACATGAGGGGGGTTTGGTGGGGGCCAAACTAATCCCTGTTGGTAGGAAGATGGTGGGAAAAGTCCTTTGAGAGAGGTGACATGACACCTTTTACTTCTGGTCCATCTTGCCCCGAGCATGTTACCTCCAGAGGCTTGGTTAACAGAGGTCAGGGGGTGTGGCTAATGGGGATCGGGGCGTTGTTAACAGGGGTCAGAGGGGTGCAGGTGTCAGGAAGGCAGAAGGTAAGGGAAGGAGCAGGGGGAGAACTAAGGGGAAGGGGAGTGAGGAGAGGAAGGGTCTTGTGCTGAGGAGAGAGGAGGGGGCCAGGGCAGCAGAAGAAAGGGGAAGGCACCAAGGGGCAGGGTGGAGGAGAGACAAATGCCAGGGGGCCAAGAGGAGACAATGAGGGAAAAGGGCAGGGGGGAGGGAAGGTGTCAGTGGGGGTGGAAAAGGGGAGGGGACAGGGTGATTATGGAAGAAGAGAGGGGAGGGGCACCGGGGGCAAGAGGAAGGAAGAGGAGGGGGTGGGTGAAGGGGAAGACGGGATTGAAAGGAGGGGTGGGCATGGGGAAGGCAGGGGATGGAGCAAGTCATGTGTGAGGGCGCAGAGGGGCATGAGAACTGGAGCAGAGGGTGGTGAGGGAGTGGGCACCGGGGAGGAAGAGGACAAGGGGGGTCAGGTGTTGAGAGGGCAGGGGCAGTAAGGGAAGGGAGAGGTACCAGGAGGGTGCACGGGGTAAGGGAAGGTGCAGGTGCCAGGGAGACTGTGGGTGTGAAGGCTGAAGGGCAGACACAGGAAAGGGAGTGGAGGAGAGGCTGGGGAGGAGGCCAGGTTCCAGGAGGGCTGAAGGGAGTGAGAAGGGCAGGAGCCAGGACATCAGAGGAGGGGGAGGGTGGGGAGCAGCAGGCATCAGGGGAGCAGATGAGGCAAGGGGAGGATGGGAGACATGGCAGCAGAGGGGGAAAGGGAGAGGTTTATAACTTGGGTGCCATGGAGGCACACATCTGAACAAGCGCACATGACCTCAACACTGCACAAGACAAAACTCACTCCGCTCATGGATGGAAAATCTGAGGGCTCATCTAGACTACAGGGAACGGTCGAAAGAAGATATGCCAATTCCATGGGAATTTGCATATCTTCTTCTGATCGCACTTTCGAAAGCAGAGCTTTCGAAAGTGAAAGTAGTTAAGATGCGGCTTTTTCGGCAAACCTCCCCCTTTGTCAAAAAGCCGCGAAAACCTCCTTTTTTGAGGAAAAGCAGCTTTTCAACGAAGGGGGCAGTTTGCCGGAAAAAGCCGCATCTTAATTACTTTCACTTTCAAAAGTGCGATCGGAAGAAGATATGCGGAATTCCTGAGGAATTTTCATATCCTCTTTCAACCGTTCCGTGTAGTCTAGATATGCCCTTAGAGGGAACACTGGCTGGAGACCCCTTATTCTGAACTAACTCCAGCTGCGCTGTCTATTTATGCCCTATTCTGAAATAGCTATTTTGGAATAGGCATTATTTCTCGTAGAATGAGGCTTGCAGACTCCGAAATAAGCCACCCGTTATTTTGAAATTATTTCAAAATAATGAGCTTGCTGTGTAGACGCTCTCGTACTTATTTCAAAATAACGCTGATGTGTAGACGTGCCCTTTGAGCTCTACAGATTAAAAGTGCTACTTAATTGCTAAGTATCATCACACTGGTTGAAAGAAAAACTAAATTTATGTCCCCCCCCCCCCCCTTTTTTTTTTATTTAGCTCTTCTATGGTGTAAAAAGAAAGGAATGTGTGTGGGGAATTTTTTTAATTTTGTCTCCATTGTGCTCGTTTTAAATAATAGAAACATAAGTCTTGTCTACTCTGTCAGACTCTGTGGATGACAGGAGAATTGCTAGAAATACGACATCATAAATATGCCAAGAAAGTGAACCTCATTAATTGTGATTTTTATTAAACTGTTCAAAAAAATGTTGACTTTGTGTTTGGGAATGCCTAGGTCACCAAAACACTTAAGTCAAAAGCTCTTTCTGTTAAGGGTTCATTCTGTTTCCCTTGTCCTTTCCTATTAGGGGCACAGAAAGCTTCCAATATGCACTGGCGTCATCCAAGAAGTCATGTAGCAAACCAGGATAAGAGAAGACTTAACACACCAAGAAAAAAAAAAGACAAGCAGGTAACAATGTATTTAAAATCATTTGGGGGTTCTTTATACAAAATAAAGAACAAAAAGGAAGAAAAGCTGTTTGTTTTCCTCAGGCAAGTTACTTTTGAGTGAGGGGTGAGAGACCTTCAATTGTAAATGGAGGTCTGTAATCATGTTAAATTAACTTTAAGGGAAACTTCTGTTTAGTGAATGCAAAGCTGACAAGCAAAAATTCTGGAGGGCTGGTTCTAGTTTATGACATATAACATACATTTAAAAAATCAGTCTTTTATTCTCTGTCTCCTAGTTTTTAAAACTTCAGCAGTAAGCAGAAGCATTCACAAGATGAACAAAGAGTCCTGCTGTTTACCTCCAACTACCCACCTATTTAGAATTCTTAATCAGAGAATTAATCGAACACTGAAATCTTAAATTTAGCAAAAATCTCAAGATTTCATCAGGGCATTCTGCTGGAAACAATCTTTCACTTAACATTTCACAGAGATGAAGTTTAAGGAACCATATTATTTCCTGAATCAAAAACATCAAAGTTTGTTTTCACCAAATATGTCCGTTGTTTGATTTTTTTTCTCTTTATTCCAGATGGAATCTATATTGTATTTTCTCTGGAAGCACTGCAAAATACTTCAATACTCGTACATTAATAGACAATAAATCAAAGTAATCAGACCCTTTGCAATACATGAGGGGGAGAGGAGGAGTATTGGGCAGGTTTTCTCTGGTCCTGGAGCCATCTTTGATAAGAAGTATGTTTTGGTGTTTTACATGACAGGAAGAAGAGACAGCATCTTGTATCATTGTCTAATTAATACAATGACTCTTTTATTTTTTTGCTATGCAGAAAGAATTGAAAAGGATTCTGATCACTAAGTCGTCCATTTTTGAAGTGTTTAACAGCATATTTTAAATGCAAATGCGTGTATGAACATTTTTTTCCTTTAGGATTTTGTGGGAAAGAAAAATGCACGTAATGAAGAGGCTAGTAGAGGAAGTAGAACTTGGACACAATCTAGTCTAGATTTCATCTGAAACACAGCTTAGTGTAAGTGGAAGCTGGACTCAAAGCACAAGGTGAACCCAAATGCAGATTATGGGATGTTAACAATCCCTTTGTGGCTCATAAAGGGATTTTTTTCCCAATATGTTGTTGAGAGTTAACTAAGATACATGCTTTTACCTACTGGGCTCATCTAAACTATCTTTACTGATAACAAGTGTCTGCTATTTATTAAAAAAGACACATCTCCCTCAGTATCTACATCAATATTTTAAAAAGGTAAATAATTGTTTGTAAAGTATCAATATAGTTCTTATTAAACCTTATCCCAAGAGCAAATATTTGTTTAAAATAGCTTTCTCTGGGATTCAGTGTTTGTATTGTTTTGGTTTCCTCCCAGTATCTGAAATCCTAAACAGCACTTTTCCCAGGGCTGGGGGAGAGAAACCCGAGATTCTGATCCAAACACCCCAGAAACTGTGGGGAAGCTGAAAGCCAAGCTCCAGTCAGAACCTTGCAGCTCATGCCCATCCAGCCTTTTCCATGAAAACGACTTCAAAAGTTTATATTCTTGGGCATGCGACACAGAGCCCATTTTACCCATAGTTTTGCATTTGGTTTACTGTTCATTATGTCCCAGTGAATAAACACATTTATTCTCTAGCTACATGGGAGGGTATTTAATGTTCCAGATTTAAAGCTTTCTTTTGCAGAACTGTGGCTCCACAGTTCACAGGAAAAACATGCCTCTAGGGGGCTGAAGGGCTGGATTAAAGTATTTACAGCTCTCAGGTTGACTTTACATGTGGGGTCAGTTAAAAGCTGCAGAGTCCCCTGGCAAGGGGCCAGTTCTGTGTTTTGTTTTAAATTGAAGGTTTTTAAGAGGACTGGTCAATGGTTTTTAAAACCAAGATTTGACCCCCATCTTAAAATTGTTATAGTGTGATGAGGGGAAGAGTCTTTTTTGATTCATTATATAAAAATAAACAAACATACCCCAAACCAATCACTCTGTAGCTTGGTGCTCCCTCTACTGACTCAGATGCAGCAGCTCAGTAAGACCGTATTCCCAGAACTTTGCTAATACGTAGATCAGTGTAGATCTTTAAGCACAGCAGACTCTGGAGGAGATGAAATTGTTTTGTTAAACAGGAAAACACCAACCCAGTTCTAGCTCCATTCAATCACAAGCAAAAAGAAAGACGTATTCACGTTCACCATTTTAACCGTCTTTGAAAGAGTTAGGAACTCAGATACTCCAGCCACAAGTGAGACCTGAAGTCATTCCCTCCTGTAACTTCATTCTCCTGCAAGTCTGTGGTGAACCGTTGCCTATTGTCAAATAGAAAGTGCCTACTCTAGTTCTGAGTGCTGTCACCATGACAATAATCAACAGAAGACTCATATTTCTGTCAGGAACATTTCCAGATCTGCCAGCCTTACCTAACATAGTCTGATACCTATTTTGTGCCTTGAGCCTGGTTTGCACTGGCAAAAAGACAGGAGCTCTCATTCACATCTGTGAAGCTCCACCAGGAATGTTCAACATGGAGGATTATTTTCACTGGTAACCTGTCAGAGGCTATGTCCACACTACAGTGATCTATCGGAAAAATAGCCTGTCTACACTGGGTCAAATTTTGGAAAAGCCTCCTCTTTCACACGAGCCTTTCTTCCTCGTGGGAGGAGGAAGACGGGGCTTCTGAAAGAGCATGTCTGCTCTTCTGCAAAAAAAAGCAGAAGAGCAGACGTGTTCCCTGGGCGCAGTGGAGTTTTTCTGGGATACCTCTGGTAGCCTGGAAAACCCCCAGAGTATAGACATAGACAGACTAAGCACAGTTTTCCATCTTTCAGTGCTAACACTGACATTTCCGTCATCTTGTTGTTTAGACAATCTCCAGGCAGATTAGCCTTAGTTGCAGCTTATAAAATGTTTATTTTTAGCCTAAATCAATACCCGGGTAACAATGCAGCTGGAATGGTGACATCACTATTTCACTATAGAGCATCTGTAGGAAAAGTGTCCCCTTCCTCTGACTCACTCTTGACATGAGGTGGCACTCTATTGAATTACACATCAGAGTTGCCTTTGCTAGCTCACAGCCTGCAGGGATACGCAAAATCTTAACTGTGTTCACTGCACTGGAGGCACAAAACCAGAAAAATCCAGACTCTAGGAAATTAAAAAGTATAGTTTTAATCAGTTGTAGTCAGAATACAGAAAAAATGCATCTAGTATTTTAGGTAAAAGCTTGGTACAGTATTGACATCTCCTGGGCTGAACTGTTGATAAATGTTAATAGCTAAAGCTTGATTGAATATTAACCTGGAAAGTGAACATGAGCTTATAATAGCTGCATGCATTTTGGAAACTTTTAAAATGGCTGGTATGACATGCTTATTTAAAACATAACAGTTAGATCTCAACAGCCTATTTTCTGAAAAATAAATTGAATAAATGACCAGTTATTGCCACTTCAATTAGGCTCCAGTGTAGACTGCTGACAACTTTGAGAAATTTCAGTGATAAAAATACCAAATGTCACAATTTGTCAGAGATTAACAGAGAAATAAAAACAAGAAATTATATATGCACTTTAAAGGTTTGTGACAGGCCAATTTTAATTTTGCAAATAAAAGCCAAAAATCAATTTATGGACTGTCATTAATTCTTTACAACACTACAACAAAACTTTATTCCCTTTCCCTGGTGGGTGAAGTGAAAAAAATGTTACAACAAAGCATAATAAATCGTAATGTATGTCATTGAAGGGAGGCATATGGCGAGTTACCCCAACGGGTCAAATTTCAGATGAGTTTTATTTAATGCTGTCATTAATGATCAGCAAACTGGAGCACATTAATTAAATTCACAGATGATGGTTTACTGAGATAAGTTATGAACACTAGTGAAAGTAGAGAAATAATGCAAATGGAGGGAAGACATCAGAAAGTGGGTTAGACAACAATATCAATGAGGATTTAACTTGGAAAAATACAAGCAATGCCTGGCAAAAAGAATTCACGCTGAAGATCATTAATAAGAGATTGCGACCTGGGAAGCATCACTGCTGAAGAAGACTCAGAGGTGATAGTGGACAACAAATTAGACATAAGTTTGTATGTTGGCTAAGACTTTAATACACCACAGCATGAAACAGGAGGCTTTGGTTCAACTGTTACACAGGAAACAGCAGGACTGGTTTGATGAGAACGATGAAGAGATCAAGGTCCTACTTGCTGAAAAGCATCGCCTTCACTGTGCTCATCAGAACGACCCGTTGTCAACAGCTAAGAAAAATGCCTTCAACAACACTCGCAGGACCGTACAGAGCAAGCTTCGCAAGATGCAGGACTCCTGGTTGAGTGCCAAAGCAGATGAAATCCAGAAGTTTGCTGACAGAAACGATGCCAAACGGTTCTCTAAGCCCTTAGATCTTTGTACGGACCTCAGCCCTCAGGAGCTCCTCTACTGGACTCAGATGGTGTAACTCTCATTACTGAGAAGACTCTGATTCTACAGCATTGGGCTGAGCACTTCCAATCCGTACTGAACCGACCATCCTCCATCAATAACGAGGCGATTGATAGAATGCCCCAGGCAGATATCAACCACAGCCTGGATGTCTCACCATCAGAGACTGAAACCTTACAGGCCATCAGCCAGTTGTCCAGTGGTAAGGCCCCAGGATCTGACGCGATCCCAGTGGAAGTCTATAAGGGTGGTGGTGCAGTGCTTGTCGACAAACTCACTCAGCTGTTCCAGTCCTTCTGGAATCAAGGATCTATTCCTCAGGAACTGAAAGACGCGGCCCATCAGACACCTCTACAAGAGGAAAGGAAATCGACAAGTCTGCGATAATCATAGAGGAATATCACTGCTCTCCATCGCAGGCAAGATCCTTGCACGAGTGTTGTTGAATCGCCTGATTGACCACCTGGAACAGGGTCTATTACCCGAGACACAGTGCGGCTTCCGCAAAGAGCGTGGCACTGTGGATATGATCTTCGCAGCCCGACAGCTCCAAAAGAAGTGTCAAGAGCAGAATCGTGAACTGTACACCATCTTTGTGGATCTCACCAAGGCTTTTGACACTGTCAGTCGCGAAGGTCTGTGGCGCATCATGTCGAAGTTTGGGTGCCCTGACAGATTCATCCTGATGGTACGTCAGTTCCACGACAGCATGACGGCTCGTGTTCTGGACGACGGGGAAGCTTCAGAGGCCTTTCCCGTCACAAATGGCGTCAAGCAAGGGTGCGTGCTGGCACCGACCCTGTTTAGCATAATGTTTTCAGCCATGCTGTCAGACGCCTTTCAGAACAGTTCCTTGGGAGTTAGCCTGAGATACAGGACCGATGGGAAACTGTTCAACCTGCGAAGACTCCAGGCTGTCACCAAGATAAAGGAGACTGTGCTACGAGACCTCCTTTTTGCTGACGACTGTGCCCTGAATGCTGGATCAGAGCAGGAAATGCAAGCCAGCATGGACAAATTCACAGCAGCATGCGACAACCGCCTTCTCATCAACATAAAGAAAACCAAAGTGATGCACCAGCCAGCTCCGAAAGCCCAACATCAAGAGCCCACCATCACAGTGAAGGGACAAAAGCTGCAAGCAGTGGACCAATTTACATACCTTGGCAGCACCCTCTCCCGCGCAGTGACAATTGACATCGAGGTCAACTGCAGAATCGCCAAGGCAAGCTCTGCATTTGGCAGACTGCTGACCAAAGTGTGGGACCACTGTGGAATAAGCCTTGCTACAAAGCTTAAAGTCTATCGAGCAGTAGTGTTAACTACCTTGATGTATGCCAGTGAGACTTGGACTGTGTACAGGAGGCACGCTAGGCAACTGAACCACTTCCACACGATTTGCCTCCGCAGACTTCTGAGGATCCGGTGGCAGGACAAGGTGCCAGACACAGAAGTCCTTTTTAGAGCAGGCCTGCCGTCAGTTCACACCCTGCTGATGAAAGCCCAGACACGCTGGGCTGGCCATGTTGCAAGGATGCCAGACCATCGCATCCCTAAACAGCTCTTCTATGGTGAGCTGTCTCAAGGAAAGCGATCGACGGGGGACAAAAGAAGCGCAAAGACACGCTTAAAGCCTCTCTCAAGTCCCTGGATATTGACACTACCTCCTGGGAGACCCTGGCACAAGACCGACGACATGGCGCATGCTGATCCACCAAGGCTGTCAAACATCTGAAGCCAGAAGGACAACCATAGCACAAGAGAAGCGAGCACTCCGTAAAGCCAGAGTTGCAAGCGCTGCAACAGTGGTGCCCACACATGTCTGCTCGACATGTGGCAGAACATTTCGTGCCCGCATTGGCCTTATCAGCCATCTGCGGACACACCGTGGACAGCCCACAACTTGTTAGATGTCAAGGTCTTCTTCGAATACGATGGACGAACATCATCATCAATACACCACAGCATGAAACAGGAGGCTTTGGTTCAACTGTACCTAGAACATTCCCTTCAGTTCAATGTACTACATTACCAGAGAACTACAGTATTGACAAACTGAAGGAATACAGAGAAAGTCAAGCAAAATGACTGAGCAGAAATGAATTATTTACAAGGAAAGATTAATGCAGAAAAATATGCATAGCTTGGCTAAGCAAGCATGGTCCAGATTTCTAAAGGTATGTAGATATTGCTCCACTCAACATTAAGGCCTAAGTGATTTACTCTGCTAAGTCCCATTTTTCAAAATGTGACTGAGGTACTTAGGCAGCTACGTCCCTTGGTAAGTAGCTTTGGAAGGGTACCTCTACACTTTGAACTAGAGAGGTAATGCCTAGTTTTGGGATACTTACCCATGCAAGTGCTGACTGCCAGCATGCTAAAAAGAGAACTATAGCCTAGTGTCTTCAATGGACACTTACTTAGGGCCACTAACCCTTTCTACCACCACAGCTACATTCTATTTTTATGTCTCCTAGAGCTGGAATTTACACCTCCAACTCAAAGCGTAAACACTTCCTAAGTAACTTAGGCTTTGCAATGCTGAGCAGCGCAACATCTAAATACCTTTAAAAATCTGGACTGTGAGGCTACAGCTATTTGAAGGGTGTAAATAGGAAGAAGAGAGAGGATTTCTTTAGTATGTGATATGGATGTATCACATACTACAGTAAGATGAGTTAGAAAGGAAAAAAATGGCTGAACATGGCCAAAACTTCTTCACCCATGAAATGTGCTAGGTTGCAGAATACCTTCCTCTAGGCAAAAAGAGACAGCTTCATGGCCTGGAACTTTGAGACTCACATTACACAATACACTAGAAAATATATAGAAGCAAATAATTCTACATCTGCAGGAAATTAGCATGGACATAGCTTGCTACAGACATAAAGGGTAACAAGAAAACATTCTACAAATATATTAGAAGCAAGAGGAAGGCCAAGGACTGGGTAGGCCCATTGCTCAATGAAGAGGGAGAAACTATAACAGGAAACGTGGAAAGGGAAGAAGTGCTTAACGACATCTTTGTTTCAGTTTTCACCAAGAAGGTTGGTGGTGACTGGATGCCTAACATCCAGTGGATGGGGTAATGGAAATGGGGCAGGTTTAGAAGTTAAAATAGGAAAAGAACAAATTTAAAATTATTTAGAGAAGTTAGATGTCGTCAAATCACCAGGGCCTGATGAAATGTATCCAATAATACTCAAGGAGTTGATAGAGGAGGTATCTGAGCCATTAGCCATCATCTTTAAAAAGTCATGGAAGTCTGGAGAGATTTCAGAAGACTAGAAAAGGGCAAATATAGTGGCCCTCTATAAAAAGGGAAATAAGAACAACCCAGGAAACTATAGACCAGTCAGCTTAACGTCTGTGCCAGGAAAGATAATGGAGCAAGTAATTAAGGAAACATCTGCAAACATCTTCACGATAATAAGGTGATAGGTAACAGCCAGCATGGATTTGTAAATAACAAATCATGTCAAATCAATCTAATAGGTTTCTTTGATAGGATAACAAGTCTTGTGGATAAGGAAGAAGCAGTAGATGTGGTATACCTAGACTTTAATAAAGCATTTGAAGCGGTCTCATATGACCTTCTTATCAATAAACTAAGGAAATAAAACCTAGAGAGGCTACTATAAGGTGGGTGCATAACTGGTTGGATAACCATTCCCCAAGAGTAGTTATCAATGGTTCACAGTCATGCTGGAAGGGCATAACAAGTGAGGTTCCACCAGGGTCACTTTTGGGACCAGTTCTGTTCAATATCTTCATCAACAATTTAGATAATGGCATAGAGAGTACACATATAAAGTGTGCAGATGATACCAAGCTGGAGCTGGGGGAGTTGCAAGAGATTTAGCGGATAGGGTCATAATTCAAAATAATCTGTGCAAACTGGAGAAATGGTCTGAGGTAAATAGGATAAAGTTTAATAAAGACAAATGCAAAGTACTCCACTTAGGAAGGACTAGTCTGTTTCATACATATAGAATGTTGTTTGTTTAGTGTGGAAAAGAGACGACTGAGAAGGGATATGATAGCAATTTTCAAGTACCTAAAAGCCCTGGGCTACATAGGGAGTTGGTAGTATGGACGCTCCACTTGTTATTTCGAAATGAGGGGCTGATTATTTTGAAATAATAACTCCTTCTTTCCATGAGGAATAATGCTTATTTTGAAATAGTTATTTCAAAGTAGCATTAGTGTGGATGCTCCACTGCTGCTATTTTGAAATAACTACTCCCCAGAGTCATTCAACCTAATTATTCCCCAGTGCTTCCTGAGGTTCTTACGTCGAGGTAGAGCATCCACATTAAGGGAGCCTGCCTCGGACTAATTTTGAGGCTTCCCTATAGTGTGGACATGCTATTTTGAAATAGTTATTTTGGGAGTTATTATTTTGAAACAAGTTATTTTGAAATAATTTCCTAGTGTAGGCATGCCCAAAGGGTGATACAAGGAGGAGGGAGAAAAAGTGTTCTCGTTGACTTCTGATCCTAGGACAAGAAGCAATGGGCTTAAACTTCTTAACTGTCAGGGTGGGCAAACACCGGCATAAACTGCCTATGGAGGTTGTGGAATCGCCATCGTTGGAGATATTTAAGAGCAAGTTGGAAGAGAGCTATCAGGGATGATCTAGATGGTGCTTAGTCCTGCCGTGAGGGCAGGGGACTAGACTTGATGACCTCTCGAGGTCCCTTCCAGTTCTAGTATTCTATGCTGTAATATGCCTTTTCCATCTCTAACTTCGGTGTGCTTCCTAGTAAGCTGTGAACTTCCCTACCCTATCTGACTTTTAATTATTAAAGTACAAATAATGTGTTTATAAATTAATGCAAATTATAATTAAGAGTAAATATATTTAAATATTGTCCGTTCCTTCCTTCCTATCTCTGCCATAGACCTCTTCTCTCTAAATTTTGTCAGTATCGATACCATTGATGCAGCTCCACTGAAGGTAGAAATGGTGAGAGCACTAATACACCCAGGGCTCTAGTTGGTGCTGGCATTTTATCTATTTGTGTCACCAAACCTCACACTAGACAATAAAACCCTAACATCACTAATGCATTGGCTATGCTTGCAGTCCCTCCAACCTCTTGGCTAGGTAGGAACTACTGCTGCTGATGGTTATGGTTTGATAACCGTATAGGCTTAGATCTCTTATAGACACCGACCAAGAGTGATTCTAGATCAGGTGTGGCCAGCCTAAACCTGAGAAGCAGCCAGAATTGACCAATGCACATTGCCAAAGAGCAACAGTTCTATGTCACCAGCCCTGATCATCTCCCCACCACCCTCTCAGCACATCCCACCATCTGGTCGGTTCCTCCTTCTCTTTTTCCTCTTGCCCACTGTGATCAGCTTCTTCTCAGTGGGAGACACTGGAGGGGGAAGCATGGCTGTGACAGGTTCAGAGGAGAGGGTAGGAAGTGGCAGGAGCCTAGGGGGACAGGGCCTAGGGCAGAACTGGGGGTTGAACAGTGAGCACCCTCCGGCCCAGTGGGAAGTTGACACTTGTAGCTCCAGGCCAGGATTTGGTTCCTATGCAAGGAGCCTCATGTGGCTCTGGAGACACAGGTTGGCCACCCCTGTTCTAGATATTAGTTTAATTGTCCCAGACCATGCCCCAAACCATAGGAGGTGGTTCTGAAGGAAGAAAGGTCTACAAGCCGCCTCTAGTGGACACCCCGATTGCTCCCCTTGTGGAATAGGAGTTGGTTACCCCCTACTATGGAAAAAGCTGTCGGGCAGGGGCAAGCAAAATACAACCTGTGGGCTGAATGTGGCCCTCCAAAATTGCTGGATCCAGCGCATCACTGTTCTGTGGCCCAGTGGAATCCTCAGGCAGGCTCTCTGCCTGCCTCACCCCCAAACACCACTCAAAGTGGCTGGCTGTGGGGGCTATCTGCTCTCTGTACCTAGCATCCCTAGGGGGTCAGCTGGAAACCAGCCAATAGGAGCTGCCTGGGCCATGCTTGTGGTACAGGCAGTGCACTGAAGTTCCCCTTGCAAAAGGCATGTAGATGCACATGGCTCCTGAGTGGTGTACTGGGGCATGGCAGGCAGGGAGCCTGCCCCAGGGTCCCACTGGGCTGCTAGTCAGGAGCTGCCTACGGTAAGTGCCTCCCGGCCAGAACCTGCATCTGACACCCCACATCTTATGTCCCCCACAAACCTATGTCCCCCCTGTTCCTTTGCCCCAGGTCACAACCGAAACCTCTGTAACCTTGTTCCAGCACGCATACCCCCTCTCGCACCCCATCCTCTGCCCCAGGTCACAACCCAAATTCCTGCGCCCCTGCTCCAGGTCACAGAATCCTTTCCTGAATCCATACCCTCTCCCTGACCCTGTACTCTCTACCTAATCCTGCACCCCCTCCTGCATCTGAATCCCTTGACCTATGTCACAACCCCCTTCTTCACCCAACCTCCATCCCAGGCCCCACACCTCCTCCATTAATATCTTGGACGAGTGCGGCCCTTGACCACTTACCAGATTCTTAGAATGGCCCCCCTCTCCCAACAAAAATTATTGCCCACCCCTGGTGGATCCACAAGCGGCCAGAGCCTGTGCACTAGCTGTGGACCAATGTTCCCTAGTTGCAAGGCTGGTTCAGATGATGGGGTAAAACTACATGGTTGAAAAAAGTCAGCTGGGGGTTGTCTCCAAGAGGCTTCTGTGGAGCTGAATGAGATGTATTTCCTCTGACCCTTCTAGCAGTGATACTGGATCAGCAGAGAGGTCTTTGAGGTCTCTGGAAGAGATAGGAGATAGTGCCCAGAGGTGGGTGTGAGGAAGGCCTCTCTCTATACAGATCTTGAGGGGACAAGCCAGGCATTGTATTCAAAAGACAGAGGAAAGCAATGTCCATTATATGCATATGGGTGAAGAGACTTATTTAAGCGTGCATGTTATTGAAAGTAATTAATTCTGTACAGCATATATACAAATCCCTGTGTTATGGTTGGCTAATGAGCTGTAGCCAGCATACAGAGATTTACGTACAATGTAGTTATTGAGACTGTAACTGTAAACCAATACAAAAATAAAACCCTTAAGCCAATCAGCATGCACAGATTTACAAAACTGAGAAATAAATATATTGTTATGGGTCAGTAATTTTATGCTGTGTGCGGATTGGCTGAGACAACATAATTTCACTATAATTTAGAGTTATTAAATGGATTTAGAAAATCCTTAATAGTGGTTATTAAACCATTGACTTATTTGATGTGTTTTGTATATTAATCCATGTTTTCATGTGTAGCTGTGATGACACTATTGTGCATAAAAAAGTGTTCCAAACTCTGTGGCAAGCAAAGTTAATTACCAAGCCATGTGCGTTATGACCAATCTCACCAAGAATGTTTGACCATTTTGTAATGCTTATTTTAGAACATTAACAAAATGAGTGAGAATTAATCAAGGTCAGGGACTGCATTTTTCTTTTTCGTAGTCACAGAACCATTCTGTTCAATGCTCTCGGTGAGTTTGGCTGAGCCTGTTTCCTGCACCTATCTGGAAAGAAATGAAGGACAGCAATAATTAAAATAAGAGTTGTGTTATTGTTATGTCAGGTGTAGTCATGTCCCTATAATTACTGGTTTAGAAAGGAAACAAACATATTTATGGCACACAATAGAATTAGTTTGCTAAATATGCATATTGCATGTATAGATGGACAGGCATGAAGAGAACTGGAATGAAATTTTAATAACTGATCACCTGGCTATTGTAAGGGGAGTGCAAAGAATTTTTTTTTAAATTGAACTCATGTCTTTTTCATTTTTATGCTGGATAACGAGCACAAGGAAGAAATTTAAAAAACAACAAATACTCCTGTGGCACCTTAGAGACTAACCAAAAATGTAGATGGTATCATGAGCTTTCGTGGGCACAACCCGCTTCTTCATGCCATGAAAGCTCATGATACCATCTACATTTTTGGTTAGTCTCTAAGGTGTTGCAGGACTATGAGTTGTTTTTTATTTTTATTTTTTCAGTTACAGACTAACACAGCTACCCCTCTGAAACTTTAGGACATGGAAGGTTACACTGCTCTACAGCCAAAATGCTTCTGAAATAAATGTAGTCAAACTTTATTAATTCTGGGTCACTGAGAACGAAAATGATGCTTAAAATTGTTGATTGGCTCTAGTTTTCAAGATATGCTATTGGGTCAGTATATACAACCCTTGACTTGGGAATGGCGGAGGATAAGTGAGTTATAAAGGGAAGGGATCTCAATTTAAACCAGAAATGACTAAAATACATCTTTGACTGGATCTATGAATAAATCTATGACAGGGTTTGGACAGTACTTGCTTTTTAGGTGTAACCCCCTTTTCCCTCCCCGGGTTACTGGGGAGCAGGTCACACTCACAGGTGTGCCTGGGCGCCTGATGTTTTAACCCAAAAGAGATCCTGAGCACCCCAGTGGTGATGGTGTTTAGTTGGGGAAAAGCCGTATCCACCCCCTTGCTTCAGTCCCCTGCTGGTAATGAATGTAAAGTGGTGGTGCCTCCACCTGGCTGGCCTTGTACACACTCACTGGTGTGCCTTGAGAGCCTCCAGGAACATACTCGTTCCAACATAAACCTGGATCTAATTCCAGAACAACTACAAATCATATACATCTAATAGAATACTTTAAAATAAACAATCTTTACTTAACTTAAATAAACAGGGATTAACAGATTTAGCAATGATTAGCATTACAAAACACATAACAATAATTGAAGCTTATATAGCTAACATTTGTACTACCCAGTGACCCCACCCCAGCATGTGCACACCCTTAGACTCAGTCCCAGGCACTTGCTTGTGTTGGCGTGCTGATGTTGCAGCTGTAGTGAGGATTTGGTCCAGGCTAGACAGCAGCACTGTCCCAGGCAGCACTTTTCCAACAAGGCCCAAACTTACTGCCTTATGCTGTGCCTATAGGAGGCAGCCTGCTAACTCCCAGTTCCAACAGGCATCCAGTAGCTGCACTCCAACAGCCCCTCCACTGGGTCAATGTCCTTGGCAGCAGCCTGGCTCCCCCTCTGGTTCCAAACTCCAAGGCAAAGTCCCAGACTGCTAGGCCTCTTTCTTCAAGCACATGGAGAGAGCAGTCCTCTCTCCCCTCAGAGTCCTCCCTTCCTGTTTTTTTCCAAGGGCTCATGGGAGTTGTAGTCTGGATTGTAGCACAGAGTCTTTCCAGGAAAAAAACAGAGGCCCCTTTAGTAAGGGGACTACATAGGCAAAACAATGAATGATGCAATCTGAAGCTGGTATTGTGTCATACATGATATGAATTGCATCATGTTATTCCTAGAAGTCATGGATGATGCAATCATAACGAAGCTTACATCACTCTGCTGAACAAATTGCCCTATATCAGCTCTAGAAATCATACAGTGTCGTGCTCTCTTATTTGTCAGTGTTTGATTTTGCAAAGGGACACATTTCTGTTTAGCCAAAGTGAGCAGAGATGCCTCGTACTTGTGTGAACAGTGCAGATAACTTCTGCTATGTTTGTGGTGAAGTGACTTTTGCATCACAAAAGCGCAGTATAACCACTATGGTTAAGAAAGCCTATCACCTTTATTTTGGCTGCAAAACTGGAGATCAGGACAAGAGGTGGGCCACACATATGCTGCAACACTTGTGCAACAAATCTTCGCCAGCGGTTGAACAGGAAAAGGAAATCTATGCCTTTTGCAGTGCCAATGATTTGGAGAGCCAACAGATCATACCAGCAATTGTTACTTCTGCATGGTGCCTCCAGTTGGGAAAGGTGTGTCAAAGAAGAAAAAGTGGACTGTGCATTATCCAAACATTCCATCAGCTATACGCCCACGGAGAAGGACTGCTGGTTCCTGATGCACCAGAATCATTCTCGCTTGAGTCAGATGAGGAAGAGGAAGAGGATGAAACTTCTGGTCCTGAACCATCAATGTCACAGGACCCACATTTTCTCCCATCCTCCACCTCTGAACCACACCTCATAACACAAGGTGAACTGAATGACCTTGTCAGGGATTTGGAACTACCCAAGAGTAAGGCAGAGCTGTTGGGCTCAAGACTACAGCAGTGGAATCTCCTGGCAGGTGATGTTAGGGTTTCCATGTTCCGTGACCGTCAAAAGGATTTTGTCCCATTCTTCTTCATGGAAGGTGATCTTGTAGCCTGCAACAACATCGATGGTGTGATGGCAGCCCTCAACATCGTTCACGATCCAGATGAGTGGAGACTGTTCATTGATTCATCAAGACGAGTCTTAAAGCTGTTTTGCTGCATAATGGCAATGTTTTGCCATCAATTCCAGTTAGTCATGCAGTCCATATGAAGGAAACCTATGACAACATGAAACAACTTTTGAGGTGCATAAACTATGACCAACATCAGTGGCAGCTTTGTGGTGATTTGAAGGTTGTTGCTCTCTTGCTTGGTCTGCAGACTGGATACACAAAGTACTGCTGTTTTCTCTGCGAATGGGATAGTCGTGCAAGAGATTCCCACTACATCAAGATAGATTGGCCACTCCGACAGTCATTGGAGCCTGGGAGGAAAAGTGTTCAGCATCCACCACTTGTTGAATCAAGGAAGATTTTGTTACCACCCTTACACATCAAGCTGGGTCTGATGAAGAACTTTGTCAAGGCCACGGACAAAACACAAGCAGCTTTCAAGTACCTCCGTGGAAAATTTCCAAGGTTAAGTGAAGCTAAGATAAAGGAAGGTGTCTTTGTTGGTCCTCAGATTCATAAACTTCTTCGAGATGATGCATTTGACCATGCACTGTGTGGCAAGGAAAAGATGGCATGGAAAGCCTTCCAGTTAGTGGCAATAAATTTTCTCAGAAACAACAAGGCAGACAACTACAGGTTGTTGGTGGAAAACCTCCTCAAGGCATACAAAAGCCTTGGTTGCAACATGTCACTAAAGATACATTTTTTGCACTCTCATCTAGATTTTTTCCACGAACTGCGGAGCAGTGAGCGATGAGGCTGGCGATTTCACCAGGACATTGCAACAATGGAGAAATGCTATCAGGGCAAATGGAGCCCATCAATGCGTGCAGACTATTGCTGGACAGTGACAAGAGATGCTCCATTTAATGAATACAAGAGACAAGCCAAGAAGCACCGAGTAGACACTGAATAGGACTAAACTATGTACGTAATAGTTTTTTGCCTTTTGTTTCATAATAAATTTTATTTATATAACCCTTTTGCTGATTTTTAAAGTGTTACATAAACAGTACAGGTGAAATATTATCATGTAAAGCAACCATAAACACATGAAAAGACCTAGGTTTACAATTTATTGTAGGGATAACATATTGCTTGCTTTTATTGGTACAACATTATGATTAAAACTCTACTATCTACACAATATACATAGACGTAAAATGTAAAAACTTAAATATCTTGGAAACAGTAGCCAATCAGTTGTTTTAATTGTCATATTTGAATTCAGCACATCAAAATACATAATAAATAGCACATTTTATCTCTGAAGCAGACGACTTCTAAAAAATTGTAGACCAGTGTTATTTAAAGCATTTTTCCTGTTTATTTTTTTTTTAAATCTTAGAAATTTCAGGAATATCAGTTTTGCTGTTTCCTGCTTTTCTAAAAGTACATTGTAAGGTCTTAGGATGAATATTGTTAGAACTGAGGTTTAGCTGAGGGAGCAGAATTGTTGAATCTTTAACAAAGATGTCTTTTTCTCCAAAATGTCAGTTTTGTATTGAATTGAAATAGATGTTAACTAGAAACAGAAGGTTTCACAGTCAGACTAAACATACCTTCCCTTCTCAACTGCTCAACTTTCAGGGGCTAGGTCTAGACTGCAGGCTTCTTGTGCAAGAAGCTTTTATCAGAAGAGATCTTCAGCAAAAACTTCTTGCGCTAGAGTGTGTCTACACTGCAAAAAGCTCATTGAAAAAACGACGCGCTTTTGCAAAAGAGAGTGTCCAGACTGCATGGACGCGATCTCAAAAGTAAGCTCTGATTGCTATGCACAGACTGGCCACCAGGGCACCCGTGCTTTTTCCTCTTTCCTCTTTTTTCCACAACCCCTCCCCCCCCCTTCCCCGTCCACACACACCTTTTTGTGAAAGAGCTCTTTTGCAAAAAGGCATTCTTCCTCATAAAATGAGGATACCTACACCGGAAAACTCCCTCTGTTCTTTCGATTTTTTTGCGCAAAAACGCGCTTGAGGTGTGGACGCTCTGTGAGGTTTTTTTTGCAAAACAGCTGTTTTTCCCGAAACAACTCTGTAGTGTTGACATAGCCTGGGCTAGTTGTCCAGTATCAAGAGTTTGTGATTACATAGAACAAATGCGATCTTGGTCCATCCTAGATGTTACACTAATAATTAATAATAATATAACTTTCTAGGCTTTTTAGGTCTATTTAGCAGTCATTAAAAAAGGGATAGAGAATAAGACAGAAAATATCTTATTGCCTCTATATAAAACCATGGTACGCCCACATCTTGAATACTGCGTACAGATGTGGTCGCCTCATCTCAAAAAAGATATAATGGCATTGGAAAAGGATCAGAAAAGGGCAACAAAAATGATTAGGGTTTTGGAACGGTTCCCATATGAAAAGAGATTAAAAAGACTTGGACTTTTCAGCTTAGAAAACAGGAGACTAAGGGGGGGATATGATAGAGGTCAATAAAATCATGACTGGTATGGAAAAAGTGAATAAGGAAAAGTTCTGTACTTATTCCCACAAAATAAGAACTAGGGGTCACCAAATGAAATTAATAGGCAGCAGGTTTAAAATAAACAAAAGGAAGTTTTTCTTCACTCAGCGCACAGTCAACCTGTGGAACTCCTTGCCAGAGGATGTGGTAAAGGCTAGAACTTTAATAGGGTTCAAAAAAGAGCTAGATAGATTCATGGAGGTTAGGTCCATCAATGGCTATTAGCTAGGATGGGTAGGAATGGTGTCCCCAGCCTCTGTTTCTCTGGAGGTGGGTGACAGGGGCGGGATCACTTGAGGATTACCTGTTGTGATGGCTCCCTCTGGGGCATCTGGTATTGGTCACTATCGGCAGACAGGATACTGGGCTAGATGGACCTTTGGTCTGACCCAGTATGGCCGTTCTTATGTTTCTTAGGCTAGACAGGACACAAATTTCAAATGTAAAATACAAACAGAACCCTTCTACCTACTTTTCACTAGTTTTAAAAGAAAATTGTCAGACCTCTCTTAAATATCTTAGCCCTGGTCTACTACATTTCAAAATAACAAGCAGTACATCCACACTACCAAACTTGTTATTTTGAAATAATAACTCCTGCTTTTCTTGGGGAATAAGCTTATTTAGAAATAGATACTTTTTGAGTTATTATTTCAAAATAAGTTATTCTGAAAAATTTTCCTACTGTAGACATGCTCTTAAAGAAGCAAAAACAGTCGCACAAACTCAGCTTCATCTTTTTTATAGTTCACCTTTTCAAGTGTGGCTATGTTGCAGCAGACTTTTGACCTCTCCACTACAATGCACTTTGCCTGCCTGCCTGTATGGAAGGACAGCTTCAAACATTTATTAATGGAATGTTTTTATTTCCCATCCTCTTACAAGATCATTGCTTTTGAAAGTGATCTTTCACTGGGACTGATTTGCTCCACTGATCGTGGTTAGTTGCATTGCAAACTACAAACAAACTAATAATATAGAAACAACTATAGAACTAATAGGAAGTTTGGTATCTGGAGTAATAGCATGACATGTTTGCTGGAGTTAACAACATACTCTTGAATGCATCCCTGTTTTTGGCTCTTTTAAAACCTGCACTTGTAAAAATGCTACTTGTTCACAGCTCTTCTGGAGACAGGAATCCTGAAACAAGATGGGTTGTGTGGTGTGCTCATTTGCATGTCAGTAATAACCAGGGTGCTTTTCCAGCTATTTCACAGCTCTAAGATCAATTCAATGGCTTTTCCCCCTTTTTGTGTTCTCAGGCTCCTCTTTTATGCTTTAGCTAATCATATAAAATTAAATAGCAGTAGATTTCTAAATGGCTAGTGCTGTCTCTAACTTAGATGTAATCAATTGCATCTCAACATATCCTATTTATTCAGGTGAATGCCCTACCTCACAGATAGCACTGTCACAAAAATAGCATATTGTTTCAGCATCTCAGTGCTGGTGAGGCATTTGCATGGATCAAACATTTCTTGATGCTGTTATTTATCTCATTTTCCACTAGTGGCTGGTTCCTCTGATGCTAACCTCACGGGGTCTTAAAGAGTCTTCCTGCTTTCTACAGGTGCTTGGTTCTAGGTGGGAATGGTCTCTGTCACAGCATGAGTTGCTTGCACTATCCTGATCCCTTGTCAGGAGGGCTCATACTCAGTAGGTTCACTCACATCTCTCTTCACAAATGGATTCTTTAAGCTTTTATAAGCACAGTCTGTGAAAGTCTCATTCTGTGTAGCAATTACTCACACAGTTGAGATGATCCTACTAATGCACTGGATGGACCAGTGTCTCCTTTCTTTTTGACTTGGCTTTGATGCTGGTAATTTGTGCACAGTTTCAAGGTCCTATGCAAACTCTTCATGATGGCTTATACAGGTATTTTTGTCATGAAAGCGATTACATCTATATACATTTTCTGTGGAAATCTACAAGGTACTTATATTCCAGGAGCCTGTCTCACCAGGGTTCTTTGAAAATCAGGAAGAAGGGTCTGTTGGTTTTATGTTGTGCAATGACAGCATGCACTTCCTCAAGCTGGATCCTATGACTTTCTATGCTGAGTTAGCACATGGGTAAGATGTTGGGGGAAGGAGGCGATATATTGAAAAGAAGCTGTATTTCTTCGTAGTGTTTTCTTACTTATGCAGAAAGCTTTTGCCTTCTTCATATTTATATTAATGTTCATCAGAGTTTTAACAAGAAGGGGGTCATGTTTCTTTTAATATCAAATTGCTCTATCACTGGTTTATCAGCTTCATAGGATCCCCTGTAAAATCATCCCAACCTGTGTCAGTGAATTGTTCTCTTTTTGCACATATGTACCTAGTAAACAATAGAAAGGGCAATGGGATATTTTTCTATGATGAAGCCAGAAGCACAAGTATCTTTCTCAGGCTACATCTACGCTGCAGGCTTTTTGTGTAACCACCACCAGGCGGATTTGAACCTAGGATCTCTGAAGCAGAGTATAGGAGCCTCTACCCTCTGAGCTAAAAGCCAGCTGGCTCCTAGCCCATGCTGTAAAGGTCTCTTGATCTTAACTGTTGCTGTGGTCTAGGTACCACTTGCATTGCTCAGTAACCACACTAGGCGTGTGGGTTACACTTGCGCACGAAGCTTTTTGTGGAAGAGATCTTCCACAAAAACGTCTTGTGCAAGAGTGCGTCCACACTGCAAAAGTGCATCAAAAAAGCGATGTATTTTTGTGCAAGAGACCATCCAGACTGCATGGACGCTCTCTCGCAAGAAAGCTCTGATTGCCATTAACAGAATGGCCACCAGGGCACCTGTGCTTCTTTCAATAGGCTGTTTTTGTGCAAAAAACCCATTTCCCATCCACACACACCTTTTTGCGCAAGAGCTCTTGTGCAAAAAGGAGTTATTCCTTGTAGAAAGAGGAATACCTATACTGCAAAAAACCCCTCTGTTCTGTCGATTCACTGTACATTTTCTTGCGCAAAAACGCGCTTGAGGCGTGGATGCTCCACAAGTTTTTGTGTGGCAAAAACTCTGCAGTATAGACATAGCCTCAATGATAAGGAATGAAATATATTTCAGCACCACACTGCTTCATTTATAGTTATATCCAGATATCCTGTGCTGTCACTGATATGACATTGAGAACTAGAGCAATCTACAGATGTGTCTAGGCAGGGTTGGTGGGACCTCAGCAGAGAAATGGGGACCATGCATGCAATGAAGGGCGAACGAGTTTAAAGCTCTACAGAAAGGGGTGAGGAAAGCAGCAATGTTGGAAAATGGAGGCCGAGAGAGAGGCAGGTAGCCTGTTATAAATATAATTAGAGTGTATGTAATGCCACCATCCACAGTGGTAAACAAAATCAGCGCTTGGCAACAATTACTACAGGGGACTCTCTAAGGGTATGTCTACATTATGGGTTAAGGTTGAATTAAGATGCGCAATTTCAACTACAGTAATTACATAGCTAAAGTCCAAGTATCTTAACTCGACTTTCGGTACTGTCCACAGTGCAGGAAGTTGAAGGGAAAACACTCCCTTCAACTTCCCTTACTCCTCATGGAAGAAGGATGACCAGCATCGACTAGAGCGCCCCTCTCAGTTTGAATTAGTGTGTCTTCACTAGACCTGCTAATTTGAACCCTGAAAGATTGACAGAGGCAGCTTCGATCTTCTCTGTAGTGTAGACGTACTCTCAGTGTATGTCTGCATAGCAACGCCCAAACCCAGTGGCAACGAGTTTCAGAGCCTGGAACAACTAACTCAGGTGGGCGGGGCTGCAAATAGTCATGTGGCCAGTTGGGCTTGGGCTTGGCAAGGACCTTGGAGTCCAGGTTCCAGCCTAAGCAACTACATGGCCTTTTCTAGGTCTTTGAGCCCAAGTAAATTGCCTAGGCTTTGAGACTTTCTATTGCAGGGCTTATTATTAATTTTAATTATTATTATTATTACTGTGTAGCTGTACACTGACATGTGACTGCATTAGCCTACATCCGTAAGGTTCACATTAACACAGTGTCAATGTGTCTCAGTGTTTACTCTCGGCATCCTCACCAGTCAGGTAGGAAAGTACTGTTACGCTGATTTGACAGGTAGGGAAGTGAGGTGTTAAAAGACTAAGTGTCTTTCATGAGGGGGAATGGCTTGAGCCAAGTACAGTATTGAACTGCGGTCTCGTGGATCTCAGGCTACCATAGTAACCACTAGGTCTCATTTCATCTATGCTTAGAGCAGGAAATAAGATCCCTACTGCACAGGCCACAGTGTGAAAAACATTGGGATTTTTTTTAATGGTGACCACGATGTTGGCTATATAATTTCCAAATAGTTTCCACATTTACTGTGGTTCTGAAGACTCTAGGGCTCTAATCCTGTGACAGCTGTGTGGAGCCAATGGCAGAATCAAAGATCAAACATCAAATATCTTGAAACAGCTGTTGAGTACTGGCTGGTACAGCAGTTTGCCTGTTCAGAGTGGACGCTATGAATCTGGAACAGATGCAAATGAATTAGGGATTTCATTAGTGACAGAAAAGGAGACAAAAATATATAGCAATAATTATATTAATATGAATGTATAATCATATTTATGTACACATTTCTCATTTTCAATTATGAAAACTATAAATACAATATCATGAGAGGTAAAACACATGAACAGTGTGAGATCCTATTATTTCTCCAGTAAAGAGGATTTTCATAACTCATTCATAGTCCATTGAATAAATGCTAAAAACTCGCTGCTGACTGTTAATTATCCTCTACAAAGATCTGGGTATTGTGTTCAGTCTGAGCAAAGGAACAGTTGTTATTGTAATGTACATAGAAAGGATGGTACCTGAGAGAGAAGGGAGGAAACATGCCTGTGCAGAATTTTAACAAGTACAGCTTTGTTGCACAGAAGGGACTTGTAGGTTAGGATTTTGACATCCCATGTTTCAGAAAATTAAGGTTTTAAAAAATTTGTCTATCTAGCCATATATTTATGGATGGCAAATCTCTGATTATGGGTGATATCTCTTTATTTTATAGAGATATAAAATTGTTGACAAAAATTTTGTCAACATTGTTGACAAAAATCACTTGTTAAAAGTCACGCCTAAGATTTTTATGACTAAAAGAGATTAGAGAAAAGAAACACATCCTTCTCTCTTTTCAGTTTGTGAGCATTTGACAGCTCTTGTGTTTTCCTACAGTTAGATAGACCCTTGTCCTATGTTTTGCTTAAGGCAAGTGTAGACTCAAATCCATATGACACAATCATCTTGTTGGGCTTCTGCATAAGGTGTGTAGCTGTGACTGTAAGACTGGGAATCTAGGCCTCAGTAAAGTTCTGATTCTGCCTGCAGAACAATCTGCCTGAGCAAATACAGATGCATGATTGGGGTTTCAGTTAAGACTTTCTTCTCCTGAACTATTCCAGCCCATGGACTTCAATGGGGTGATATTGCAAAGTTAAACATATACATACATCTTTGCAGGACTGGAGCTGTAATCAATGGGAATTTTAATACTGATTTCATCTGGCATAAGAGATGAACCTTATATCTCCTTTTATGAAAATATCCCTACTTTGCACAAAAGCCTTACTTAAGCAAATACTTAAGCAAATATTACATTTTTGTAGGCAGAGGCTTAAGTTTTATTGAAGTTGAAGGAACTTAAGTTTATGCACATGCTTACAGTTAAGCCTGCATAAGTGTTTTCTTAGGGGGCTTAGTTTTTCAAATAGCAAAAAAGCACAGAAAATATTCTGAAAAAAAGAAACATGCAGTGGTAGATGACAAAAACTAGCAGGAAATTTATTATATTTACTATATGCAAATAGATCTCATTTCATTCTTTCATTTACTTACTGTTAAAATAATTTTATATTAAAAATCTTTAAAAGACCTTACGTCAACTATTTTAATACAAGCCACTACAAATAATGCAAATGTTCTGTGTTCCACACTAGTGATATATTTGTACAGGAATATCAGAGAATTTTCTCACACTTCTGGAGTAGCTTTTCACATCTGTGAGCTAAAGCTGAGCACAATGTTCAGAAAAAAATGTGTAAATTGAAATTAGCTTTATTGATTTTTGCTGTCACAAAATTTGAACAGTTTTATTACATGTTTCAACAACATTATTTTTACATTAACATGAACACCATTCACGTTGATTTTTCTAATTTTAAACTGGGTTCCTTGGTTATCCTTGGTCTCAGGACACATTGTATTGGTTTTGGTTCCCTGAGAGACTGATTTTACCCTATGTGGTCAGGATTAGTAAAAGCCATTTTGAATCATATTATCTGGGACAGTGGATGAATTTTGTGAGAGCTCTTAACCAGTAATTTTAGAAAGCTGGTGTTGACGATTGAATGATGCTGTGCATTGCTCCTAGATACAGTATGTGTGTTGGGAGGGTCTAGTCTTCTCCCCACTACAGGAGACCCAATGGCATGGCTGATGTCCCACTAAAGGGCAGCGTAGACCGCTATCACTAGCCGTTTCCCCACAAGATGGCAACTGTAGATAGGCATGATGGAAGGAGGTCAGAGACTGACCTGTTGCAGGACCTCTTTGGTCTAAGAAAATATATGGGAAAACTGGGATCTGAATCTTCTAGTTTGGGCCTATCTCCACTTTGTGTCTATGTGGATTGAGTTCTAACATAACTAAAAGCAGTGTTTTCCAATTATTTTTAAAACAAAATTCCATTTTAGTGGGGAGAAAAGAGAGTGACCTCTTACTATGATCCTATAAATAATCAAGTCAAAAACTTACTAGGAAAACCTATATAAGCATTCTGTCTAGTGATGCTGACCAGGCAGCCTGTACAAAAACCATACTTCACTGTTATCTCTTACTGAATCACTAGCCGCATTTCACATTTTCTTTGTGGTGTAAACAGCAGCACACAACAACAGTAGAAGGTGCTGTCCTTTCTCAGACTCCTTGGGTTTGTGCTTGCTCCAGGGATGGTGCTTGGCAAATTAATAATGGATCATTTTTAAGGGTCATTTATTCTTGTCTAGGAGAAGAACAACATTTTTTTTCTTATAGCTGTCCCCTAGGGTTCAATTAATTAGAGTCCCATTGTGTTGGGTGCTGTACTGATCAAGGTTAAGCAGTAGTCTGTGCCCTGAAGAGCTTAAAGTGAATGGTTTCTCGGTGCCATTTGACAAAGAAAGAGAGGAGCAGAAAGTGAAATATGACTTAGTTCAAGGAAAGGTGTCCTTTCAGGGCCAGATTTTCTGACACAGTGCAACTACTTGCCATTTCAACAGGCCCATAGAGGATCAGGCCAGTGCAAGGGTGATATTTTGGTGGTCAGAGGCCTTTATGCCACTGCCCCTCACTGCTGTCTGTGTATGGTGGAAAATGTGTGACTAGAGGAGAGAGGGAATGAGTCTACATGATCCTGGACTGTAGTTTTGACCTGTGGACTCTGTAGCTAGAACAGTGGTTAGGCTGCTTTAGCTCCACAGGGGTTTAAGCCTAGCAGCGAGGCCACATCAGAACTGTGAGGTGGTGCAAAGGTGGGGTTTGAGTGTGTACATGCATACATGCCATCTCCCCTCCCCCCATCGTGTGTATTATATGGATAAACCTTGCCAACTCTGACAAAGCCATTGCAGGAATTTTCCCCCACAACACGATGTAATGTCATTTAAAAATATATATATCCTATTAAAATCTCCAGGATTGCTCTCAATGGTCAATGGGAGATTGATGCCAATTCCAGGAGACTTCAGGCCAGTCCTGGAACCCCCAATAAACCTCACTCCAGAATCTGGCCTGGTATTCTATGATCTGTGTGCCATACTATATTCCACTCATTCTAACCACACAAGTGTTCTCCCATACATTCTTATAAAAAGCAATGCTCAGAAATGTTAATGTTAACAAAATCAGCCCCCCCTAAATCAATTAAAATCAACTCCTTTTCCCATTTCCCTTTGTTTTTCTGTCTTCTGTCCTGCAGCTTCCTTCTCCTTTGTCCTGTGTTAGTCTGCAGGAACATTTTCCCTGCAGGCCCACACAAGCAGTCTATCTTTGCCTGCCTGTCTCACTAATATAATATATATCAAAATGAAAGAAAAGGCTTTTCAGTGGAAAGGCTGTTAGGAGTGACAGCAACAAAATACAGAATAAAGAAAGTGAGACAAAGAAGAAATAAAACTTTTGTAAATACCAGTCAGAGCTGGGGAGGAGGAAAAAACACAAGAGCGGAAAACAATGAAAGAACTCTGTAGAAGAATTTGATAAATAGGAAGACATAAACAGAATCAAATATTGTTCTGGCTGCTTTGTGGCCTACTGAGATGGTTGTTTGATACATCTCTGTGATCAGTCATCCCACACAGGTTCAATTAAATATAACTCTTATTTATGGGACTCTGTTATCTCATTTATTTAAATGCAAGATACTTTCTCTTGTAGATGCAAGTCAATAATCTAGTATAGTAGTTATATGCCATTGAGCGAAGAGGGGGGCATTTTACACCCTGAGAACAGGTTAATGAGCTGGGAGGTATGATTCCTGGCTTGCACAGAGAAGACCACATTAGCTTTGCTGGAAGTGATGTGTTAAGAATAGCAGGGCAGCTGGGATAGCATAGGTGATGGGGCTTGGTCTAATTGCTTATGTATGTACCAGGGACTCTGGGCAGATCCCTAACCTGAGAGGGGGCCTTTGTTTGTCTCTGTGTAGACTCTGGAAGACAGTAGTGAGTTAGTTCAAGTTCAGAATCTTTTTATCACAACTATAGGGGATAGACACTTGCTCATTATTGAAAGCCCTAAATGTTCTGATGGGTAAACAAAGAAGTGCCCAGCAGGGCATACCTCCAAGGACAGGGTAAGCACATTCTTGTTTTTGTTCTCACAGCATTATGATTGTCGGTTGTACCCCCCCTCCCAATTTAATATGCATGCAGGGGTTCTTTATTAACCATGTTCTAACAGCATCATAGCAACATGCTTTAGGCTAGTAGGGACAGGGAATGCATAGCACAGTTTGATTAGCCTCTTTCCCAGGGAGGAAAAAAACCCTATGTACTCTGGCCAGAGAGAGAGAGAGAGCGAGACCAGCTGTGATTATTAATCACTTCTGTTCTGGCAGTACCTCAAACTGCTCTAAGCACTTTCCAAGTTACAGTCTTTGCCCATTGAACAGACAATCTGTGAAATTGGACCTAAGTATGTCTCAGCCAGGCATAGTGTAGCTCCTGCCTAGGCAGCCCCCACCCACTGTAGGCTAAACCATATGGTCTGGGCTTGGCCTACACCAGCTTGTTGGGTAGGTGTAGGTGTAGATGTAGATGGGCAGGAACTACATTATTGAATGTGAGGGAGTAGGCTTGATCTTTTCCTGTCCAGAATGTTGGTTGGCAGATCTGATCTGGGCCAGACACATCCGTTCTTCAGTAGGTCCTTCTAGGCTCCCTGATAATTAGCTGGAACAATAATTTGACAGCTCCGCCCATGCCAATGAACATCTGTTTAGAGGAAGTAGGAATGAAGCCACTGAGTGGCTGCAGTAGCTGTGAGGCTCAAATGAAGACTAGAAAGTTTCTGATGAACCTGTCTCAAGTGATGGGACTGAAGAAAGAACCAAGGGACTACACTGATCACGAAGGAGGGGAAGCACTAGACATTTGCAAACCATGGGTATGTTACAGCGGAAGCAGCACAATCCTTCATGCAAAGTCCCGGTCTCTGCTGAGTTGAAACAGGCTCCCATCCCAGTCAACCCTCCCTGCCGTTTACAGGAAAAGACCTGGGAGATCAGGATGATTCACCCATTTCTAATGTTTAGGTAAGGAGTGGAAACAGGACCCCATTTCACCTCCCCTGGGCTAGCAAAGAGAGGCTAGTTAAGGGTATGGGGAGACTGGGGGAATAAATATGGGGGGGGGGGAGAATTTGAAAAGTAAGAGAGAGGAGAAATGAGCTGAGTGGGAAGAGGAAACAATGGTGCTTGTGAGGGGAAGGATTTGAATAACTTAGTTTTTTACATAAGAGACTGAAGAGCCAGCCCAGCATATCACCATGGGACAGTGTGGAAGGAAGGGAACAAAAAACTAAGGCTGAGGCCTTAGTCCTCCTCAGCTGTGCCTGGTTTGTGCTGGCTGCCTCTGAAGGGGAAGGGCCTTAGGGCTCAGCTGGCTAGCTATGAGCCCTGCCCAAGCGGCCAGTGTACCAGCAAGGGTAGAGTGAGAGGTTATTATTCTCCTTCCTGCCCTGATGCTATCTTAGCATTGGGGCTATGAGGGGTGGTTTGTGCCACACAAGGATTTTTCTGCCAGTGATTTTCAACTTAGCGGGTTGCAAATAAGTCCTGGGAGAGGAGAGTGTCTCTGACCACCACCCTCCTTTTCTTTTTGGCCACATAGGGGCTTTGAAACCTCTCTTCTATTTTAATATGAGGCCATGGTATGGAAAACTTAACCACTGCTCGATGGAAAGAAAATTCCTAGCTGGGAAGTTCTGCCAGATTTCCATCTCCCTTGCACCATGTGAGTGGGGCCTAGCATTGACCCATAGTGTTTGAAATAGGTACGGTACTGAATGCTCCCTGTCCAGCTACTGTGTTACAGAAAAAGATGCACCTGCACAATAGCCAAGTGCATTTTGGTGATCGTTTGTTTGTAAACCTGTGCAAAGGGGAAGACCATTCTGAAATGGGTAAACGAGATTTTGGCTTGCTGCCTGGGTAGAAGGGAAGATTGTAAAGATCTTCTTAGAGTTTTATTATTCTTGGTGCAAACTGTGTACTCTTTCTAATAGCTACTTATAAAGATGTCCTTGTTTTGGAGTAATTAATAATGGAGGAAAACATCACATCTTTAACTCTTAATGCCTAAGAGTAAGCCATGTAAAGGATTTATATTTATTTTTAATGTCAAAATATTTTTGAGTTCTCCTTTTTTATAATCTCTGTGATATTTAGATCTGCTGTTATTCTCCTAGTTATAACATACTTATGATGTTCCTCCAGATATCTTCATCAGAGAACTAGGGGAAGAAACGGTACATAGCCAAATTTGAGAGAGGCATATTGTGTTCAATGTGCAATATTAGCGGGTCAAAGAATGTAAAATCATAGAATCATAGAATACTAGGAGTGGAAGGGACCTTGAGAGGTCATTGAGTCCAGTCCCCTGCCCTCATGGCAGGACCAAATATTGTCTAGACCATCCCTGATAGACATTCATCTAACCTACTCTTAAATATCTCCAGAGATGGAGATTCCACAACCTCCCTGGGCAATTTATTCCAGTGTCTGACTACCCTGACAGTTAGGAACTTTTTCCTAATGTCCAACCTGAACCTCCCTTGCTGCAGTTTAAGCCCATTGCTTCTTGCTCTATCCTCAGAGGCCAAGATGAACAAGTTTTCTCCCTGGATATGTTGGGAGTTTCCTCCCAACATATCAATCCAAAATGAAGATATGTTGGATTTTTGGTTCATCTTAATTAGATTCAACATCTTTACCTCTAGGATTATTGCATCAGTACTTTTCCTTCTAATTCATCAGCTTTAAATTGTATGACCAGAGTGTCAACAGAAGAATAATAGAATGAATGTTTGCATAATGCTGCTCTAGAGAAGATAGTTTGGTGTGTGACTACATCTTGTATCTGTGTCTGAAAAACGTTAGCATAGTAACGCTTCAAGTGCTGTTTTTCATACAAGTGTGGCTAGACCTTTAGTGCTCAAGCTGTAAAACAAGTGGTTGCTTGTGTCTCACCTTCGCTTTTTCCTATGTTCAGCAGAGCAGCATAATCACCTCTTCCTTCAGATTTTAAGCGCTGACTTGAAAAAACACACTGCTCAAAATGCCAGCAGATATTCGTGGTATGACTGTACTGCTACGTGACTGTTATGACACCTTTTCTTTATCATTATCTTTCTATTTCTAAAGAGTCTGCCTCTCTCTAGGAACACTGGCAATTTTGTTAGGCACAGTTCATGCAGCATTCATGTGTTACATAGGATATGCACACTATGATAGTTGTTGGGGCATCTGTGGATTGGGAGTCACTTTATCTGGTGAGAGGGAGTCTTGCTTGTGATAGCTGGGTGTCAGCTCCCTGATGTTGCCAGCCCTTTAGCCACTCAAGTACTGTCTCCTGAGCTATGCCAGCCCTAACTTAGGCCTGTATATTCCCAACAAGTCCCTTGACAAGTTGTTTCTCTGTGATATCTAAGCTCATGATTCCAGCTTCTAACAGAAATCACAGATCCTCTGCATCCCCCAGGGTATCAGTTTTCTTGTAAGCCTCTACTCCTGTAAAGCTCACAGCATGTGAGAGCATTTATGGGAAAACAAAACTAAGTTTATTTAAGGGAGAATAAAGCTATAACTAGCCGTGAGAGAAAGCGATGGAACCAAATGGTTACAACTCAAAACAAAATCATAAAAATGCAAACCTGGGTCTATACTTACCAATAGTTACCTTTTCTTCTCTAATAAAGCAGATTTTTCTCCCAAAGTTCAGTCTGTTGCAGAGCTGGTTGGGTTTATATGAACCAGGGTCTAAAGGTACCGCCTCAACGGGTTTCCTCATTGAATGGATCTACGGTGCCTTTCCCTATGCTCCGTTGCACCGAAACAGCATTTATTTGTAGCAAGGGTGATCTTATGTGTGCTGTAATGTTCCTTTTCACCTCCTCATTGTTTCAATAGTTTGCACTTTGTGTCTCGTGGTTTTCCATTGACTGTTCTGTAATGTGGCAATGGCATACAGTAGAACCTGGCATTACCTCGCTGGCTGATTAAGGAGGGTTGACAACTTCCTCTTGCTTGAATGGGTCATCAGTGAGACATATTACCTCCAGGGGACCAACTCCTTAAAGTAGAAATACTCAGACTGAGGTTTGTGAGCTGGAAGTGGTTTTTAAATGTATTTCCTATGGTTCTTTGCTGCACATATTAAAATACTGCATGATTTAATTATTAACTGATCTAATTTATTAACCAATCAAGATGCTTTTATTATGCTGTTAACCAATTGTATTTGATAAAATAACTCTTGGTCAGTCATTTGCTGTGAGAATTTATATAGAATATAAACAATGAATTTACACTAATATAATTCTTTTAGGTAATGTGGATTGTCAGTATGGTTCCTGAACCACTGAGGTCTAAGTATTGCTGCCTTAAAGCATACTTTCAATATAAACACACAATTCCCTAAAATTACCCATACTCTGAATCTTGATAAGTTATGGGTTTTCTGTAGTATGTTACTCTTTATGGATAGCCTGTAAAACACATGCTTGGTATAATGAGTTTGTCAGGGCTGACACAAAAGTTATTTGCAAAGAACCAGGGAACCTTTGGCTATGGGTCTCTGTGTCCCAGTGCTGCTCATTTATGTAGATTTTACTCTTATACAGTCCTTTTTTTAAAAATAGTTTACCGTTAGTTTTACTTTGTCTGAATGACTCAGCATTCTGTTTCTGTATGGTGAAAAACATAATGGTGAATATAGTTCTGTGTATATTTGAGAACTTACAGTGGGTTGATTGACTCTCTTAGTAACTGTTTTAAATATTCAAGTGAGCAAGGATAAAATATAGACTTTACTTGCATGGGTATACAAACATGCAAAAAAGGGAAGAAGGACGATCCAGGGAACTATAGGCCAGTCAGTCTTACTTCCGTTCCTGGAAAAATCATGGAAGGGATCCTTAAGGAATCCATTTTGAGGCACTTGGAAGAGAGGAAAGTGATTAGGAATAGTCAGCATGGATTCACAAAGGGCAAGTCGTGCCCGACCAATCTGATTAGCTTCTATGATAAGGTAACTGGCTCTGTGGACGTGGGGAAAGTCAGTGGATGTGATATACCTTGACTTTAGCAAGGCTTTTGATACGGTCTCCCACAATATTCTTGCCACAATATTCTTGCCAGCAAGTTAAGGGAATGTGGACTGGATAAATGGACTGTAAGATGGATAGAAAGCTGGCTAGAAGGCCGGGCCCAGTGGGTAGTGATCAACGGCTCGATGTCAGGATGGCGGTCGGTTTCTAGCGGAGTGCCCCAAGGTTCGGTTCTAGGACCGGTTTTGTTCAATATCTTTATTAATGACCTGGATGAGGGGATGGATTGCACCCCTCAGCAAGTTTGCGGATGACACTAAGCTAGGGGGGAGAGGTAGATACGCTTGAGGGCAGAGATAGGGTCCAGAGTGACTTAGACAAATTGGAGGATTGGGCCACAAGAAATCTGATGAGGTTCAACAAGGACAAGTGCAGAGTCTTGCACTTGGGATGGAAGAATCCCAAGCATAGTTACAGGCTGGGGACCAACCAGCTAAGTAGTAGTTCTGCAGAAAAGGACCTGGGGGTTACAGTGGATGAGAAGCTGGATATGAGTCAACAGTGTGTCCTTGTAGCCAAGAAGGCAAATGGCATATTAGGTTGCATTAAGAGGAGCATTGCCAGCAGATCCAGAGATGTCATTATTCCCCTTTATTCGGCTCTGGTGAGGCCACATCTGGAGTACTGTGTCCAGTTCTGGGCCCCCCACTACAAAAAGGATGTGGACACATTGGAGAGGGTCCAGCGGAGGGCAACCAAAATGATTAGGGGGCTGGAGCATATGACTTATGAGGAGAGGCTGAGGGAGTTGGGTCTGTTTAGTCTGCAGAAGTGAAGAGTGAGGGGGGATTTGATAGCAGCCTTCAACTTCCTGAAGGGAGGTTCCAAAGAGGATGGAGAGAGGCTGTTCTCAGTAGTGACAGATGGCAGAACAAGGAGCAATGGTCTCAAGTTGTGGTGGGAGAGGTCCAGGTTGGATATTAGGAAAAACTATTTTACTGGGAGGGTAGTGAAGCACTGGAATGGGTTACCTAGGGAAGTAGTGGAGTCTCCATCCCTAGAGGTGTTTAAGTCTCGGCTTGACAAAGTCCTGGCCGGGTTGATTTAGTTGGGATTGGTCCTGCCTAGAGCAGGGGGCTGGACTTGATGACCTTCTGAGGTCTCTTCCAGCTCTATGGTTCTATGATTCTATGAATTGCATACATTATGGCAAATAGTGTTTCTTTTTTCCAAAGAGATTTGTTCCTTATGGAATGCAGAGCCTTAACATGAATTCATTGTGGATTAGAAGCAGCAAGGTGAAACTGTCTGGAATTATGGATTCTGAAGCACTGTTAGTCCTGATCACCAATAGCAAAATTCTAAGAAGCTTTGGTTTGCTGCTCTCCTGCCTGCACATAGAAACACATGAAAAGAAAAATAGCAGGTGAAGACTGCACAAGAATGGGGGAAGAGCTGGAAGAAAGGGAAGCTGCACAAAATGGTAGGGGAGAGCAGAGAGAATGTAGGGGGAGAAAAATCCTATGTTAGGAGGGCAGAAAACACAATTGAACATGGCTGGAATGAATTAGTTGAAGTTGGTCCTGTTTTCAGCAGATGACTTCCTTAGGGTTGGAAGAGACCTCATCTTCTATGTTCCTATGTATGGCCATTATGTCAAATAGCTGAGGGGTGGTTACTATTTATTCCTATTTTAAAGGGAGCCTGTGGGAAAGATGTAAGGAGAAGCAGAGAGACTGACAGGGACGGACCAAAAGAAAAAATGTCAATTTTAAGCGCTCTACTCCTTTTCAGTGGTAGTTTGGGGCCTCCATCACTCTAAGCTGATCACTAGGCTATGTCTACACTACAGGGTTTTTGCACAAAAACATCGGTTTTTGCGTAAAAATCCGCGTAGTGTCCACACCTCAAGTGTGTTTTTGTGCAAAAAAATATAGTAAATTGACAGGACAGAGGGCTTTTGCCAGTAGCTTTATTCCTCTCCCCATGAGGAATAACTCTTTTTTTTGTGTGCAAGAGTTCTTGTGCAAAAAGGTGTGTGTGTGGACGCTCAACAGGGGTTTCTTGCGCAAAAAGAGCCCTTCACAAAAAGCACAGGTGCTCTGATTGCCATTCACAGAATGGCCATCAGAACTTTCTTGCGCAAGAGAGGCTATGCAGTGTGGATGCTCTCTTGTGCAAAAGCACATTGCTTTTGAGGTGTGGATGCGCTTTTGCGCAAGAAGTTTTTGCGGAAGATCTCTTCTGCAAAAAGCTTCTTGCGCAAAAACCCTGCAGTGTAGACAAAGCCCGAAGGGTAAGGACTAAATTGGGAATTGCTGGGTTTTTTTAATAATAGAAAATTATATTAACATGGCATTTAGGGTATAAAATGGTACTTTAAAAAAAAACACAGCTTGGTTTCCAAGCACAGGAGGAGGTGAAAGGGATCTTAACAATTCAGGAAATCTTACAAGGGAGAGCATTTCACTTTTTCCCCCTACTCTTCTGATCCTTTTCCTAGGAAATATTTTTTGCAGTAGAAGGATACATTGCATGAACACTCCAGAAACTGTTTGTATGCAACAGTTTCATCTTACATTTAAAAGCTAACATTTCATCTTCTGAAAGTAACAGTGTGCAGCATCAGGCTATTTGTGCATTTTTTTGGGGGGGAGTTAAGTTGCATGTTTGGATAACCCATTAACACTCCTAATGTGGGGTGGCGATGTTACAGGAGCTGAAGACAAACAACACAGAAATGAAGTAGAAAGAGAGGCTTCTTTGTGACAGTGTGGAGTGTTTGGTGCTCATATGAGTGAAAAGACTGTAATTCTATTTCTCTACAGCAGTGGCTCTCAACCAGAGGTATACGTATAGGTATGTAGAGGTATTCCAGGGGGGACAATACCACTCATTCGGATATTTTCCAGTTTTACAACAGGCTACACACAAAGCACTGGTGAATTCAGAACACACTAAAACTTCACCCAATGACTTGTTTGTACTGCTCTATATACTGTACACTGAAATGAAAGTACATTTATATTTCAGATGATTTGATAATTATATGGTAAAAATGAGAGAGTAAGCAATTTTCCAGCAACAATGTGCCTGTGATGCTTACAAAATCAGACAATAGCAAGTAGTTTTTAAGTGAGGTGAAATTTGGGGTTGTGCAAGACAAATCAGACCCCTGAAAGGGGTACAGTAGTCTGGAAAGGTTGAGAGCCACTGCCCTACAGTAAAAATAAGGAAGTTCTATGATAGTTACAAGCAGTTGTGGACAAAATGTACCATAGGTGATGGGGATTTAAAAATCTGTTTGTTACTAATTACATTTAAAGTTATTAAAAATAATTCCACATAGTGTACTTTCCCTAATTTTATATGTAAATAGTTGTACATCTTTAAATGTCTGCTATGCTTGGTAGGGGGTGCCATTTCAGAGAGAGAGAGAGAGAGAGAGAGAGAGAGAGTGCGTGCGTGTGCACGCGCGCACGCTTTAACCATGATTTCAGGGACTAGGCACTTGAAAGTTCTAGTTTTCTGGCAAATAATTTAGCAGTTAACTGGTAGGAGCACTGTATGTGATTCCTATAAAAAAAAAGAGAGAAATTTTATACCAACTCAGCTTTAATCATAACATGTTCTGACATCTTATGGCAAGTCACTTAAGGGACAATGTTAGGTTAAACATTTTAATATATATTCTTTCTTTGTTACTAACTCTGTGGAGAAAATGAGACACACACTATAAGTGCGTCTACACTGCACCGTAGGTTGAAATAAGATATGCAATTTGAGCTACACAAATTGGGTATCTATTTTGAAATAGCTTATTTTGAAATTTGGCACTGTTTACACAGCATTTACTTTGAAATAAATCACTATTCCAAAATGTCCCTTGCTCCTCGTGGAATGAGGTTTATAGGGATGTTGGACTAGCGAGCCCATTACATTTTGAAATAATGGGTGCGCTCAAAAGATGCGGAATAGCTATTTCAGGATAACTGCAGTATCCTGAAATAATGTTGCAGTGTAGATGTAGCTTATCAGAATTCCTGGGTTCTATCTCAGCTCTGGGCCCTGGTCTATCCTAGGGAGTTCTTTTGAAATTACAAGCAGAGAGTCCACACTACCAGGCCCATTATTTTGAAATAAGGGGTTGATTATTTTGAAATAAGCTTATTCCCCAAGGAAAGCAGGAGTTATTTCAAAATAGTTATTTTGGGAGTTATTTCGAAATAATAATATTTTGAAATAATTTCCTAGTGTAGACATGCCCCGTGAGGGGAGTGGGGTCTAGTGGGTTATAGTAGGAGCAGATACATCTGGGTTCTATGTAAGAATGGCCATACTGGGTAGACCAAAGATCTATCTAGTCAAGTATCCTATTTTTCAACAGTGGCCAATGGCAGGTGCTTCATCAGGAATGAATACAATAGGCAATTTTTGATTGATTCATCCCATCACCAATTCCCAACTTCTGGCAAACAGATATGAAGGACAAGCAGAACGTGGTGTTGGATCTCTGTCCACACTGGCTTATAATAATTGAGGGACCTATTCTCCATGAACTTATCTAGGTTTTGTTTTTTGTTTTTTTAATCCTGTTATAGTCTTGACTGTCACAACATCCTCTGACAAAGAGTTCCATAAGTTGACACTGAAGAAATATGGGTATTTTGTTTGTTTTTTAAAATCTGCTGCCTATTTTCACGGAGTGACTCCTAGTTCTTTTTATTTGAAGGAGTAAATAACAATTCCTTACTCAATTTTCCACGTCATTCATGATTTTATAAATCTCTGTCGTATCTCTCCCTTAATCATTTCTCTTCCAAACTGAAAAGTCCCAGTCTTTCTAATATTTCCTCATATGGAATGTGTTTATTACTCCTAGTAATTTCTGTTGCCGTAGTCAGTACCTTTTCCAAATCCAATGTTTTTTGAGATGGGGTGATCAGATCTGCACACAGTACTCAATATGTGGCCATACCATGGATTTATATGAGGCAATATGGTATTTTCTGTCTAATCTATCCCTTTCCTAACAAGCCCCAATATTCTGTTAATTTTTTTTGGTTGTTACTAGACATGGAACAGATATTTTCAGAAAACTATCCACAATGACTCCAACATCTCTTTGATGGGTTAAGCTAATTTAGACCCCGCCAGTTTGTATGTATATTTGGGATTATATTTTTCCATGTGAATTATTCTGCATTTATCAAAATTGAATTTCACCTGCCAATGTGTTGCCCAGTCACCCACTTTTGTGGAATCCCTTTGTAAATCTTTGCAGTCTGTTATCTGGACTTAACTAGCTGCAAATTTTGCCAGCTCTCTGATTACCTTTTTTCCAGGACATTTATGATTGATTGAACAGCACTGGTCCCAGTGCAGAGGCCTGGAGGACACCACTATTTACTTCTCTCCAGTTCTCACCATTTTTTCCCTTTGTTTCCTATCTTTTGTCTGGAGTACCTGACAATGCTTTTGGGATCATCTAATGATCTTTAGTTTTCTTTAATGACAAGACTTGTTATCTTAATCACCCAAAGGATGTGCTGCTTCCAGCTTCTGAATTCATCACATATCACGCAGTTGCAGTTAAGGGCTCCCTATGGGGCTAGGGTGAGTAGACACCTGGTACAAAATTCAGGGGGCGGGAGCCACAGCCCCTCCCATTTCCTCAAAATGATGCCCCCGGTGCTTGGTGCTGCTACACCACATTCACAAAAAGATAGTTATTGCCAAGAAGAGTATTTATGCTAAGGGCCCAATCCTGTAAGCATGTACGTATGGGTATGTCTACACTGCAAAGTTAATTTGAAATAACAGACGTTATTTCGAATTAACTTGAATAGCGTCTATACTTGCAAACCGCTATTTTGAAATTAATTCGAAATAGTGGAGCGCTTAATTCAAATTTGGTAAACCTCATTCTAGGAGGAGTAACGCCAAATTCGAAACAGCTATTTCAAATTAAGTGCTGTGTAGACACTTAATTCGAAATAGGGGGCCTCCAGCCCTTCCAGGGAGCCCTGGTGGACACTCTGGGCACAACCAGGAAAACTTACTCTCCTCTCCCCCAGCCCCAAAGCCATTAAAGGGGTAGACCCTGGCCACAGTGCCTGTGCCACCTCCAAGCCTGCCAGCCCAGAGCCAGCAGTGGCCACTGGGGCCCCTGACATGAGCCAGCAAGCCACTGGCAGCCAGCCCTCCACCGCTCCCCAGAAGCAGTCTTCCACCTCCCAGGAGCCTGACAGGGACTGGAGAAGGTGGGCGCTTTCCTGGTCCAGGGTGGAGATCATGGACCTTATTTAGGTTTGGGGGGGATGCCCCCAACATCCATGATCTCCGCACTAGATGGAGGAACGCGCCTGTCTATGGAAGGATAGCTGCCAGCCTGGCCACCAAAGGCCACATAGTGAACCCAGGAGCAGGTTTGCATGAAAATCAAGTTGGTCTGGCGAGACCCACAACCCTGGGCCCTGAGCTTCCCCTTCCCCTTTCCCCTTCCAGCTCCCTCCTCCCAGGTTTCCCTCTTCCACCCTCTCTCTTCCCCTCTCCCACCTCCTTTTCCCAGTCTCCCCAGAGGTTCATCCCCCCCCCCCCCAGTTTTGTTCAATAAACCCAGTTTGTTTTTGAACATACGTGTCTTTTGTTTGACACCAGGAAGGGGGGCTAGGGAGGGGTAAGTGGAAGGACGTGAGGGAGGAATGGGGCACAAGCCCCCGGTGGGGAGGACCAGGGTGGCTCTGAGGGCTCCTTGGGGTAGACGCTCTCCCGCAGGGCCTCCTGGATCCTGACAGCCCCGGGATGGACCCCCTGGATTGCAGCCTGCAGCAAGTGCAGCCGAGCTGATGGCAACGACCCCACGAGACGCACCGGCGTGCCCAGGGGCAGCTCTGGCTCCATGTGGCCGAGTGCTGTGGTGTCCCGAGTGCGGGCACTCAGGGCACTCCAAGACAGGACTGCTTTGCTGTCCCTCATCAAGGGAGACAAGCAAGTGGGGAACCCTGAGAACTGTCTGTCCGGGGTGGGAGTAGGGGTCCTTTAAGCACGGAGCTCAGTTAGCCTCAGGCAGCAGCCCCACACACTAAGTCCTAACCTGATGCCCTGCCGGCACCGGTTCCGGCCACCCTTAACTTTGGTTCAGGGTCCACTTACTGTGGACGCGCTATTTCGAAATAGTTTTTGTGTATAGATGCATTATTTCTAATTAGCTTAATTTGAATTAACTTAATTCAAAATAGTTAACTCGAATTAACGCTGTAGTATAGACATACCCTATTTGAGTAACTGCATTTGCATGAGCAATGCCATTGAAGCTGCTGGGATTACTCAGCTGGGTAAAGTAGTTCCTGTGATTTTTTTGTGATTGGGCTCTAGCGGCGCTTATGATTTAATCATGTATTGTATTTGAAAGTGTGTCTTAAGCATTTTTTCAGCATTACCTTCTCTCACTGTTTTAGATACGACTTTTCCCACACAAGGCATCTCTTGAAAGAACTGGTTCTATATTTGGTAATGACTCAAGGCAGGAACACATCTGAAAGAAAAAGACTTTTCAAGCAGCATGCTGCTGGTTCAGAGGTTCTTCAACAAATTCTGTTGCGTTCTGCCTCTGAGGTGTGTTGCCCTCTTGCCTGCCTGAGCCATGATGGATCAATCTGCAAACTGCCTGAGACTGCACAATATGCTTCAATGTACTCTTTCTTCTCTGGAAGAAAGATGCAGAAAAATGTCAGCGAATTAGCAACTTAGATGGGTGGGTGGCTAGAATTGAGAACTGTAAGGAGATAACTGAGAGAAGAGCACTTTCCCACAAGGAAACAGTTAGTAATACTGCAAAGGCGGGGTTTAAACAATTTTTTTCAAGTACTGCGTAACTTCCCCTTCTCTCCCCAAAATAGAAGAAAAAGATCAAAATAATCTGTAGTCACTACCAAGGCAACACCATTTATGATCAAAATAGTCCCAGAGTACTAGTTAAAACTCGTGTTATAACATTTCACAGCACCTAGCCACTAAATTGATAAGTGCTCTATAAATAGAGCTGATTATGACATTAAACCAAAAATGAAAAAAAATGGGAATGGCTGGTGGGGGGGAGAGGGTTTATGGTGGATTTTGCAAACTTCATCAGCCCAAGACTCCTGATGTTCAGGTCCAGTGGGATCTCAAAACCATGCTGACTAATGCTGGGAGTGGGCTTCTCAGTCCACGTTTTCTTAGAGCTCTCTTTCTGAGTAACTATGTGAAACTGCTCTTCAATCAGTTTGGTTTGTCACCGCTAACATATGGAATCCCATCATTGACCTGGCCCTCATCATTTTTCCTTTGCAGAGATTGCAAAATGCATTTTATACTCCCCTCACATCACATGACACTTAAATTATTAAACTGTTATTGCAGATTTTCTACACTAAAAGGGGAAATGTTTCCTTAAAACTGTTTAGGCCCCAGATTTAGGATGTATGAATAAGAAGAATTTATCCACAAAAAGAAAGTATGTTGGTAAAAGATCTTTAGGTAAAACTCATCAATTATGATAATAGTTTACTAAGGTGTATTTTTTTAGCATTTGGGGGTGTGTTCTGAATGAATTTGCAGTTAATTCTAAGCTAATTCCATGTCTTGCAAGTTTTTATTTTTTTTTTATTTGGTGGAGAACAAGGGCTGTAGCAGATTCTTTCTGTGAAAGGTGAAACAGAGTATTAAGTTTATTTTGAAATGTATTTTATTAAACATAAACCAAATAACGATGGAAGAACTAGTCCTCTATTAACATGTTTGATCTAAGGTGTTTCTATGTGGGTTAGGAAGGATGATCTAGTGAATGAATGGGACTACGTCTAAACTATGGGGTTTTTTCAGGGAATGCGTCTGCTCTTCCACTTTTTTTGTGTGGAAGAGCAGACGTGTTCTTCTGGAAGCCGTCTTCCTCCTTCCACAAAGAAGAAGGGCTCTTCCGAAAAGAGGAGGCTTTTCCGAAATTTGGCCCAATGTAGATGGGCCAAATTTCCGGAAAAGCCTCTTCCGACAAATTGCGTACCTTTTTCCGATAAAACATTGTAGTCTAGATGTAGCCTGGGACTTGAGTGACCAGGGTTCAAGTGCCACAAAACTTCCTGTGTGTCCTGGGGACAAGCTCCTTAAAATATATCTTGTGCCTCAGATTCCCATCTGTGAAATGGGGATCATACCCGCCATACCTCACATGAGCATTTTGAGGAGAAAATTTATTCTGGGTATGAGGTGCTCAGATACCATGGCAATTTATCAAAGCAATGGACTAAGATTTCAAACACTTCTGGAGTTCTAAAGTGTTGGTCTTGTTCAATAGAAATATATCGTGAGGGATGAGACTGCTTCATCTTGCAGCTGTATGTAAACATGCAAGTAATTGTCTTCAAGCACATTTAGCTGCAACAGTGAAGATCACTGTGTGTTTTTAGCAGTTAGAAATGTTCAGATTTGTATCGCCAAACAACAGAGCTGAAACAATTTTATGTATAATTACAGCAAGAGATGCGAGCTGCTCTAAATTTACAATCTTTCCCTAGGAAACACTAGCCTAGATGCAGTTTGGGGTGTCTATTGAAGTGTCTTCTGTGTTTCATGATTATTTATACTGATGACCAAACTGAATTTAGACAAACGATGGTTGCTTCAATGACAGAATGGAAGAAATGATTAGGACTTAGCTCATTATCTTGCTGGCTTCCAATTTTTTGATGCGTGATTGACTGGTGCTAAATGAAGTGCTACAGTCAGCTCCATTGGCCTTCCTGGGGGAAATACACTATTAACACTTTTAATTTGTATTGATTTTTATTAGACCAGAGCAATATCTGGTTGAGTTGATTTTTTTTTTTTTTTTTTTTCAGAAGTCAGCTAGCAACATTAACTTTTTTTTAAATGGTAAGTTACCTTCTTCCCCCCCCTCCCCCCAATCAACAAAAAGGCTTTTGACAAAGGTTTGTGGGATATTTAGAAATCCAAGAAATTGTTTTTCATCTGACTTTTGGAAAGTCACTTTTGAGTGCTGCTTTTTCATTTCTTCCCAGACTAACATCGTACATGTATAACAGCAAGAGTAGTAATAATGCCACACAGTACCTTACCTCTGTCGAACTGTTAAAAATGGACACTTTTTGTTATGATTAATCTTTTTTGGAAGAAGGGTGAAAGAGTGAGATTTGTCTGCCAAATTCTTTCATTATTTCTTTCTTTAGCGCAGGGTATGAAGGACTGTGAATAAGAGCAGTGGTAGATATGGTGCTGGCATCCAAGGGAGTATATATGCTTAGATTTCCTGAGCACCTAAGAGCAAGACTGCTGATCTTGAGAGCCAACTTTCTGTGCTATACAAAGTAAAGAAGAATAAAAAGTTCATGGATGGTATTTTTACAGAGGTGATCATGCCAAGTGAAGGAGGGTCTGAAGTGTATAGTGTAGAAGATAGTTGTAGATGAGTTACTGTGGATAGCAAAGGGGGGAGGGGGAGTGGGAAGCAGAACCATCCAGAAGAGACTGGGAAGCAGAACCATCCGGAAGAGACTGGGAATAGTGAAGTGCAATAGCTAAGACAGTTATCAGTCCTGTAAGCATTTGAGAGCAAAGCAAGCCTGTGGAAATTAACTAAACAAAATCCACCACCCCATCAAACATGCCCTGATTCAAGAAAAGAAATGGGTATTATAAATAGCAAGCATTTAAGTAAGTGTTGGGGGACTGGGTGTACTAGGAAATCTAAGCTGTACAGTATGTAGTCTTGACTCTACATTTCTAACAGTTTCCTTTCTGAAATCACAGGTAGAACAGAGAACATCATAGACGCAAACACTCCTAACTGGAGCTGAAAAGCATCTGTTAGTTCTGGACTGTGTTGGAACCTGATAACAAAGAAGCAGGCTTGTGCCTTTTATTTAGGTTTATACAAGCTGTAATAAAACCAGCCATCCAGAGTCCTGGAAACACTTGACAACTTTTATAAAATGCACTAAAATGAATAGACCTGTCAGTTCTCAGAGAGCCAGTCAAATACACAATGATAAACACCCCCATCCTTGAAATCCCACACTCCCACTCCCAAATGCCCATTTCCTTCAGGAAACTCTCTCTCTCCATAGCACTGGTACCTTTGGAGCTGTCATCCAAGACGGGACTGCTGTACTCCCTGGTTCTAAAAGTGCACAGCTACCACATCTTTCTGGGGGTCATCATCACTTCTGATAGCTCAGCAGAGCAGTGGTGTCAAGAGATGCATGCTGCCCCTTGAAGTATGGGACATCCTCTAAATCAGGGGTGGGCAATAATTTTTGGCACTCCAAGATTTTGGAAAGTGGTCAAGGGCTGCACTTTTCTGTGGAGGGAGTGCAGGATCTAGGATGGAGGTTGGGCACAGAAGGGCGCACGGGGTAAGGGACTGGGGTGCAGGAGAGTGTGAGGTCTCAGAGGGAGTTTGGGCAAAGGAGGGGTGTGTGACCTGGGTCAGAGGATTAGAGTGTAGAGTTAGGGAGGGGATGTAGGTATGGGTGCTGGAGAGGATTCTGGCCTGGGGGAGTTCTAGGAGAGGGTGCAAAGTTGGGGAGGGAGCTGTAACCTGGGAGAAGGGGGTACAGACTGCAGAGGGTGGTGACTTGGGGCATGGGATTGGGGTGCAGGGTCTGTTTGGGTGCAGGAGAGGATTCTGGCCTAAGGGAGGAGTGTAGCAGTGAGTACAGGATCTGGGAGGGAGTTGTGACCAGAGGCATGGCGAGCATGGGGAGGGAGTTGGGGTGTGGGAGGGGCAGAGCTGCCAGAGGTAGGCTCTGTCTGGGAGGCGCTTACCTAAAGCCAGCAGCCCCGCAGCACCCCCAAGACAGGCTGGGCTCCCTGCCTGCTGCAGCCCCTTGAAACTGCAGACTGTTCCCTCCATGTGGCGCTCAGCTCCAGGAGGGGAAATAGATTTGTGCTGCTTCCATTTCCCAGGCTAATCTCTCAGCTCCCATTGGCTGGTTGCTTCCAGCTAATAGGAGCTGAGAGTGTGGCTGGGGTAGGTTCCTATTGGCCAGTAGGAGCTGAGGACTGGGCCGGGGAAGGTGGTGGTGGGGGGGACGATCGCATGAAGTTTCCCTCTCTTCAGAGCAGAGCTGCAGGGACTGCGCTTTAAACTGCACAGCTGCACGTGTCTGAGGGTCGGGCAGGGTGGTCCCCGGGCCGGATCTGGTCCCTGGGCTGTATTTTGCCCAGCTCTGCTCTAAAGCCTAGAGCTTTGAAGCACGAGATAGGCCAGAGGAGCATCCAAATCACACCCTACAGGAGTACAGGTCCAGCATGGTCATGTTCTGGGTGGTTTATCCCTGCCCACACCTTACTGTAGCAATTCTGGGAGTCTAAGCTGCCCCTCTGTCATTTCCAAGGCTAGAGGTTGAGGGGGAGATCAGTGTGAATGATGTTCTTATTGGGGGACTTTCTCCTGGAGCCCAGGGGAGGAGAGGCCCAGCTACCCACTCCCATCACAAGGAGTCTGAGCTGTTCCTCTTCTGCCACATCATCTATATGGGCAACACAAACTCTTCATGGGAAAAATCATAGAGGACTGAGAGTAGGCACATTTTCAAATCACTATGTAGCAATTTCTTTTGCAGAGAACAACAGGGCGCTTGGACATGAATAGTAGGCCAGATTAAATGTTTAAATAGTTAGGGTATGTCTACATTTGCAGCCTAATTTGAAACAGGGCTGCAAATGTAGGCATTCAAAATTGCAAATCAAGCTCGGGATTTAAATATCCAGCGCTTGATTTGCATCTTCCGAGCCGGGCACCATTTTTTTTTTTTTTTTTGAAATTGACATCGGACTAACTGCCCGGCGTCTGCGGCAGTGAAATGGCGTTCGAAATAAAGCCCTATTTCGAACTACCTGTTAAACCTCATTGCAGGAGGAATAACAGGTAGTTCAAAATAGGGCTTTATTTCGAACAGCCGTTTCACTGCCGCATGTAGACGCGGGCAGTTAGTCCGGTCTTGTCAATTTCCGGAAAAAAAAAAAAAAAGGCGCCCGGCTGGGAAGATGCAAATCAAATGCGGGATATTTAAATCCCGAGCTTGATTTGCAATTTCGAATGCCTACATTTGCAGCCCTATTTCGAATTAGGTTGCAAGTGCAGACATACCCTTATTGTTTATTAACATAAACAATATTAAACTATTTGAGATTTGAAAGCCAGAAAGAATTCCTTATGTTTGCTGGGATACAGGGACCTTGAAAATTTCCCCCCTCCTCCAAGAGCACTAAGCAGGAATCATCAGTTGGGATATTCTCACCATATCCTATACTTCTAATTTTCTGCAACTCTGGCTGATTTTGATAGAACTTCTGTTGTTTTTGACATCTTGACTTTCAGTTAATCAGGTATGAGAAATCAGGAATTATTTAATAACAGGATCTCAAAACTCTATCCAGACTTCACCAATTCTTAGCATATTGTAGGATAAGGCCAAGAAGGCTACTTTGAAAAAGTAGCAGATTTCAAAGATAGATTTCTCTTTCTTTGGGGAAAAAATACTTGCCATATTCTGAATCAGACAGTTACAGACTAGAAATTTGACACACAAAAAACTTGTAGCATGTGCTCAAAAATAGAGAGCACTTTTTCTTTGGAGTGTGGAGACAGGATAGATTCACAAGTATCATTTGCCTTGGAAGGACAACTCCGGCCAGGGTAGTGGGTGGGGGGAACTCTGCATCTACCTGAGGATTGCAGTTTGGGGTGCAACACCTTCTCTGTCCCAAGCTTCCTAGGTATGCTATATTAAATCATTCTAGGGAAACATACACACTGTTAAGGATCAATTTTTGCAGGAGGCAGTTTATGTGCAGGATTCCCAATCTTCTTATGTGCAATTTATGCTACTGAAAATGTGTCCTAATCCTGCAAACATTCATGACAGTACTTAACTCAAATAGTCCCATTGACTTTGGGCTACTTCAGCATATGCAAAAGTGTTTTTGGGATTTGGGTTCTGAGATGAAGTCCTGTCCCCATTGAGGTCTGTGGGAGTTCTGTCATAGAATTCAGATGGACCAGGATGTTACCCTTAGTTTGTAATTAATTGACAATATAGTCGTAGGAAGAATGAAGTCGTTTTTTGGACATTTAAAAAAAAAAAAGCTGTTTTATGAAAATAAAGTAGCAGCATTTAAATAATGTAGACATTGACTGGCCCTTAAGAAAGAAAAGCAATACTCTGAAATTAAAAAAAATACAGAAATTGTTCCAACTCTTAGTCATTTTTCGGAATAGGACACACAGAGAAATATATAGATATGTGAGAGCGATATTAAACTGGAAAGAATGACTAATGCTGAAACAGACCAGTTTAAAAGGATTAAACTGGAATATGATCTGAGAAGTAGCATAAGCAACACAATCAATGGTTTGTTCGTAAGTCGGACTCCACAGAGTTAAACGCAACCGTGCTGTTCGTAAGCGCGGATCGCGTTTGTAACTCAGGGTCCGCCATTTACAACAGCTTCAGTCATAACTGCAAACGGTCGTAAGTCGACCGTTCGCAACTCAGGGACCGGCTGTAGATAATAAGGGACTCAGAGGTTAATAACTTCCAGGGGGTTAGAAAAATTAGATGTTAATTTACCAAGGGGGAGATTACAAGGTGAAATGAATGAGCTGTGTAATATCCCGACTTCTGTGATCTCATCTGCCAAGATATATAGTTGTGGGGGGTTTTTTCCTCCAATTTGGCGCAATAAAATTTTCTTGCTTTGTCCAGGAAGTAAAAGTAACAAAACTATTTTCTCTTTATAGAAAACAAATTCAATATACTAATTAAACAATAAAGCTCTCAAGTTCAGAAAATAAGTAACACACTCTTTATTTACATGTATTCATACAGAATTGAAAGCCAAGCAACAGGATGAATAATAAACTAAAATGTAAATAGCAAACTCAACTTTCTCCTTAACATAAATCATATGCAGCTCACACTAGGAAATAATAGGAGTGGCTGCTGCTAATGCTTAGAGAAAGACCTTGTGTACCTGTCAAATTAGGGAACAGAATTTACAGAATGTAAAACAAATATAATCTTAGATATGCATAGTTACTTCCTTAGTGTAAAAATAAATGTATACCCCCCAACTCTACTAAGTAAAAGGGAACAAAACTTGTCCTGACTGAATAGTTTTAAAACACTAAGGAATTGTAAACTGCCAGGGGTAAAACAGTGTCCCAGATTAGTCAGTCCCTTTATTTACAATATATAGTCTGAATCACAAAGTCGCTGAAGGTCCTGCTCTTTGTCACGTATGCTGGTTAAGGGACAAAATCTCGTTTGTGAAAACAATGTAGCACTATGTATACACTAGTGTCTGGATACACATCTTGGATAGTTATTCTCCTGATGATTTCATGTTATGTACATGTGGGCTACCTCAGATTGATCTCTAGTCAAATATAGATTGTATTCTAGACATGGGTGCAATCCCATCTTCTCATTCTGGTTTGTTAAATTTCTTGGGCTCAATGGACTTTGATTTTTTTTTCTATAACTCCTGGCCAGCCCCTCTGAATAGATCACATGGAAAAATGGTTCTGTTAATCAGCTGTAGGGCTACCCACTTGACACAAAGGCCAGCCTTGCCAGTGGCTTGCTCCAAATGCTAGAGTCCTCCTTGATCTACTTCAGGGCTGGGCAAGATGTGGCCTGGGGACCAGATCCGGCCTGCCTAACACTTTGATACGGACTGCGGCCTGCATCTGGCCACTATTTACATCCTTCTTTCCATGCCACTGAATTTCCTGGTGGTGGCTCAGGCAGCCAGTTCCTATTTAAATGACTCATGGCTCCTGGTCCCAGTGCTACCCCAGCAGGGGCCAGAGCAACGAGCCCTTTAAATAACGGCAGCAACCCCGGGCCATTGCCAGGCAACACAACTCAAACCCTTTGCTGGGTTTTAATTCAAAGCCTCCAGCCCCGGCAACTCTGTGCGGAAGGCTAGTCCTTAGCCTCGCCCCTTCTGCTGCAGGCCCTGCCCCATCCAGGCGTGGAGCTGGCCAATGACCATGTATCAAAATTCATTAAGTAGCCCCCCTGTGAAAATTTTTGCCCACCCTGATTTACTTGCTAAGTCAGTCATGGCCCTTGTTGACTAGCAAGGGATAGAGGTTAGTACTTTCACAACTACCTTCCACATCCAGAACAGCAAACTACCTTTCTAAAAGGCAATCGAGAGCCTTTCAAGTTCCATTACCTGAGCTACATTCTGACATTCCAGGTATTTTTAGGATGGAGTGTGTGTGTCAAAGGAGTGTGGGTCTCTAGGTCTCAAAATACCTAGAGACCCATGGCAAACTGAATACTGGTGCTTTTTGACCTTTCAATATCATGATTATCATCTCAAGTACTCTAGCACCCAGAACCTCACTATGCTAGATACCATAGAAACACAACAAAGAGATAATCCCCGAACCCAGAGTGCTGCCTCAAAGTCAACTCTGCTCACTGATTGCAAAGTTCCTGCTCAATTAGTAACTTATTACTAGACATGCGATTGTCTTCTGGGCACCTGTGCTGTGTTCCTGATGAAAGGCCCTCTCTGATCTGCTGATTCCCACCAACAGGACAATTCTTTCTGTGACTTCCTCAACTAAAACTAAATCTCAAAGCTATTGAAGTCAGGTCGCTAAACTGTTGGTCATGCAGCTGTCTCAGACAACTACTTGCTGGCTTCAGGAGGCCTTCACAGCCAGCCTGTTTTTGGCCCTGCAACATCTCTTTGGAGAATGGTCCTTCTCCAACTTTGTTATGCAAATAAACACCCATCTAATACGAGGCATAAGGGATTGGTCAGAAAAGGCTTTCCTTGTCAACCAATCCCCGTCTAGACTGTCACTTTTTGCCAGCAAAGTGCTGCGTCGGCAAAAAGCGGCAGCCATTTCTATTCTAATGATGCGCGGGATATTTAAATCCCCGCTTCATTTGTAATAGCGATGTGCCTAATCTACATCCCTCTGTCGGCAGAGGAGTGTAGTTTAGACACACCCTCTCATTTTAGCTGGTTGCATTCTAGGATACTGCAGGACACTGGCACCTCACCCCCCATTAAGCTACAGCATAAAATGGATGTCCCAAAACTCTGAATTGAGTCCTTAGGAGGCATTTCTTAAAACAAAGGTTCTGTAACTTAAGACCACCAAAGATAGCCATATAAGTTACAACTGAATATCTTTTTTTTAAAAAAAGGTCAAAGTAGAAGAATGCATTTTCAAAGTATTAAAGATAGAAGAGTTGTAGGGCTTCCTATTGGAAGACATGTTAAGTGGTGCTCCTTGGTCCAAGTTACTATTGAGCTGATGTTCTAGCATTTCATTGTGCTGCTGTAGAGATAATAAATTTGGTGAAGCTTTAATTACAAAAGTGGAGGTGTTTTAGGGTGTGTCTAGACTACAGGGTTTTGTTGACAAAAGTGGGCTTTTGTCAAAACTATACCTGCATCTACACTACCACCGCGTTCTGTCGATAGTAAGTAGACAGAACGCGGCAGTTTTGTCGATGGCAGTAAACCTCATTCTACGAGGAATAATGCCTTTTTTCGATAGTACTCTGTTAAAAAAAGGCGCTATTGCATGCAAACTGCTTTTTCGAAAGACAGCGTCTACACTCTTTCAAAAAAGCGGCTTGCTTTGTTGATAGTACTGGTTGTAGTCTAGACGCTCTTTTTCGACAGAGGCTTTGTTGACAGTATCTGTCGACAAAGCCTCTGTCGAAAAAGGTGTGCATTCTAGATGTACCCTTAGTGTCCTGCCCATATTCCATCTTATATAATTATATTTGACCTTTCTAAACTTCCTCTTTATTTTAGCAATGTATATGCTTCACTTCCTATCCCTGAGCTCTGCAAAAGAGCTGCTATATTCACCCTAGAAATGCATGTATTTCAGAGGTTAATGGCATGAGATTATATATAGAACTTATTATATCTACTTCCTCCTTTCTGGGTGTAACCCATTATCAGAAAGTCTACCCAGCCTATTGTAGGGGGCCTGCCCTTAGGCAGAAAATAGAGGCACTAACTTAACTGGTTATGGCGAAGCTGTCTGGAGTACATGCTGACTCACTACATCTGCTGGGTAGCTGCTGGCTTGATTCCTGTGGAGACCAGATTTCTATTCGAAGCTGCAGGTGAAAACACTACCTACTCTTCTGAGAACCAATCCCCCCATTACACCACACCAGTCCCTTCGATCCTAGGAGTGCAACTTGCTCTCCCCTCCATCTGCAATGAATCAAGCTCATAGTATGTAATGAATTTGACTCCTTGGGGGGGAAGTCACTTCATAAATCATTAAGTTGCATAACTCATTGTCACTTCCTGGACTGTTCTGGCTATGTAGATTTTGTTTGTCAAGATATAAGAATTAGCTAGAGAACTTGTTCTTTTGGTGAATGACTTCCTTGTTTCCTCTTTCTTGAAATTTGTCTCCCTTTGATGTGACCACTATAGAAAATAGTTAGAATTTTCATAGTAGTTTGATAAATAGATTTTTTTCCTCTTGCAATTTTTGAGGCCTTTTTTAAAGACACTTGACACATTTCTTAGCAACTTTCCTTTCATTTCTCAACCTACCCTCTTTAACATATTTATCCTTTTATATTTCCAGTCCTACTTTTACCTGGTTTTTTTTTGTATACTTCTGCACTGTTGTACTTGCTCTAATAGAAAAAGCTAAATTCAACTCCTTAAATGGTCAGAAGAGAAGCAAAGGGAGCTCCACCCTGGGCCTGAACATGAATGATAAGGAAATACTCCAATTAGAGTCTGGATCATTGATAAGTTTGGCATTTGGGCTGAAGTCATGATGATATGAAGACTATTACAATGAGAAAACAAAATAATTTGAAAACAAGTCTCTTAGAAAATAAGTGCTGTAGTTGTAGGGAAAGAGTCTAAAAAAGTCATTTTAAGGTAGGTAAAATAAAAAGGAGCTTACAAATAAGTTTGAATAGTACTAAATCAAGCAGTTAAACAGAAAAACTGCATGAACAAATAGTTTTCATAATGAGCAGGACAAGTAACTTATCTGGAATCAGTTGGCCATCTAGCAAAATGGCAGCAAAGAGCCTGCTGTTAATAATATTTTTACATTATGAGGATTTAGTTTGCGGACTCTTCTTTTTGTAAATTAACTGAACCTAATACTGTTTCCTGTGGCAAGTCCCTAGCCACCTCTGTGCTGACTTTTCATTTGTACAGCATCTTGCACTACGAGGGCTCAGTCAGAACTGTGGTCTCTGGGACCTATGATATGCATATTAAATTACACTAACCACTTTCTGACCAGTGTTTTGAAGCTAGTTTTTATCTAATGGAGTCCAATCCATACATACTCCATTACGTAAACATAATTAATATATACAGTAGGGATGTTAAAACGTGTTTAAACATGTAACTGCTGAAAATGTCAGATTAAAGTCGGCTTAACAGCTGATTCCCTGCAAGCACTGGCTCCTGCCTCCCTCCCCCATGTGTGTAAATGTGTAACCGCTAAAATTTCAAGTGGTTAGACACTTACACAAATACCCAATAGTTAACATCCCTGTAATCAACCAAATGCTAAATGCCTCCTGATCCTGCAATTGGATCGACAGTACATAGGTGGACTCTAACGTCAGAGGTTCACATATGTAGATGTGATTGCAGGGCCAGGATCCTAAATATCAGAACTAGAATGGAACGCACCTTGTGATGGAAGGATTAAATGATCAGCATTGGGATCATGAATGAAAAAGCATACTATAAACTGATTATATAAAACTGGAGGGAGTATAAAGGAACAATGGAATGACTTGAGTAAACTACCAATATATACAAAATATTGGTAAAAATATTTGAGCCTCCTTCTGTGTAACACTGTTTTGCCCGTCTTCTAGGCTGGTGTGTTACCTATAGGAAGTATTTATATACAGTGCGGAGATGATGCATATCAAATGCCTATGACCCCTGATGGGTATAATCAAGAGCTAAGCATTACTAATAACACATGCTACCACAGCCTTATACAGTGCTTTATAGAGTAAAACACATTCCTTGAGTTTATAATCTTTCTGAAACGTATAAAGGGGTTATAGAATCATAGGACTGGAAGGGACCTCAAGAGTCATCAAGTCTACTCCCCTGTGCACAGGACAGGACTAAACAATCTCTAGACCATTCCTGAGAGGTGCTTGTTTACTCTGTTCTTAGAAATCTCCAATAATGGAGATTCCATAACCACCCTAGGCAATGTATTCCCATGATTAACCACCCTGACCGTTAGGAAGTTTCTTTTAATGTCCAATCTAAACTTCTCTTGCTGCAGTTTAAGCCTATTGCTACTTGTTCTATCATCAGAACATTTTTCTACCTCCTCGTTACAAATGTTTATGTACTTGAAAACAGTTTTACCCCCTCTAAATATTCTATTTTCCAGATTAACCCCAATTTTTTTCAATCGTGCCTCATAGCTCATGTATTCTAGATCATTAATCATTCTTGTTGCTCTTCTCTGGACCCTCTCCAAATTGTGCACATCTTTCCTGAAATGTGGGGCCCAGAATAGGACACAATACTCCAGCTGAGGCTTAATTAGGGCAGAGTAGGGCATAAGAATTATGCTTTTTTTTGCAAGTGTTATACTGTTGGCTCTTATTTAGCTTGTGGTAGGGATGTTAGATACCGTGTAGTTGAATAATCGTATAGCAGCATAAAATTTTAGCGGTCACACTAAATTATTCAATAGTTCCTGAGAACAGGGTTGGCAGCCAGTGTACTCCCAGCCCCACTCCTGGGAAGCCCACTACCATGCTGCACTTCTGTCTCTGAATCAGAGGCAGCAGCCCAGGGTGGCAGATGGGAGCTGGTCCAGGATGGGAGCCAGTTTAAAAACCCAGGGGTTGCCTGCAGTGTTCCCTGGCCCGCTGGAGGCAAGGGCTATGCTGGAGCAGCCCATGTCCACAGCGGGTCCTGCACAGGGCTGGAGCAGTTCCCTGCCTGCAGCAAGTGGGAAGCTTAACCTTAGCTTCAACCTTATGGTTAACTAGTTAAATCTTCACAACCCTAGTTGTATTCGAAGCAGTCCGGCAGCTACCGTCAAGTATCTCAAATGGACCTTTCCTGATTCAGAACTGGCATGTCACCCAGATCCAAACAAAGGTGGCTTTGTCACAATATACTCAATTTGTAATAGCATAGTTACCTCTGCTGTGAAATCTGCCTGGGCTTTAAGTTAAAATATGAAGTTCAGTCAGTTGATAGAAGGTGGGAATAATCAGGTGGGAGTATGGCTGTAGGATTTTTAAGAGAAGGATAAGCACCTGAACCATTTATAACCCAGTGAGTTTCCCACCATCATGGAGTGTGAAACCTACAACAAAGACGATATGTACAGTCAGGGCTTGCCTGCTTGGGCCTAGCCCTTCTTAAACGTGTGCTACTACCACGTTAGGAAGCTGCCCCTGGCTTATTAAAATGAATCAGCTCCCGCGGTGCCAAAGGCCCGGCTGCATTTCAACGGCACTCACGTCTTTGTGGGTTTTTTTGTAAGGCGCTGCCTGCCGCCGCCGCCTCACGGGAGCTGCTGTCACGGGCTGTGAGTGACAAGGCGAACGAGGGAGATTTCAAACCCTGCTGCGCGAGAGCGGAAACGTCTCCCATGAAACGCTCACCCGCCCCAGCCCCGCAGGCGGAGGCAGCCAGGGCCTGCCAACTGCCCCCAGCCGAGCCCGCAGCCTTGGCGGAGGCGGCGGCAGCTGGAGCTGGCTGCCCGGAGCGCTGGCTCCGAGGCCCCCAGGGAGCCCACGGCGGGCTCGGGGCTCGCTGCCCGCAGCACGGTGCGGCCCGCGGCCGACCCGCTGCCCCCAGAAATTGCTCCCGAGCGGGCGCGGAGCGCTGCCGGGGGCCCGCGCAGGCTGAGGCCCAGCCGCCGAGCGCTCTCCGAGGAGCCCGCTCATTGTTTCTCACACAAACCCAAGCAAACAGGAAGCCACCGCGGCATGGGGGCCCCCCCTTAGCGGGTGAGCGACAGGCCGGGCGGCCAGTGAGAGCGGCGCTGCTGGCACGGAGCAGCCAATGGGAGCAGGCGAGCGGGGGTAGGCGGGAGTTCCGGGCTGGCAGGCGGGCGGGCGGTGGTGGTGTCGGCCGGGCCCCCTCTCCCGCTGCAAGCCCCACCTTTCGGCTTTCCCGCACCGTCAATCAAAATAGGAAAAAAAACCCGGAGTGGGCTCGGGCCGCCGCCGCCGCTTCAACCCGTGAGCACAATAAGCATGTCCCCGGCGGCGGCCGCCTAGCCCCAGCCGGCGGGGCCTGTGTGCGAGCCAGCCAGCCCGCCTCCCGCCCAGCCAGCCGCTCGCACTCACACCATGACCGGTACGTACGCACAGAGCGAGCCGCCAGCGGGACTCCCTGCCGCTCCTGGTCCGGCCCTGCGCTCCCCTCCGGCCCTGGCGCGTCTGCGTGCGAGCGAGGCGAGAGAGCGGCACTGAGAGCAGCAGGAGGAGCAGGGGGAGGAGGGAGAAGAGGGGCAGGGGCAGCAGCGCGGGGAGGAGGAGGAGGAGGAGGAGGAGGGCTCCGTGCGGGAGGGCGGGGGGAGCGCTGGGGTTAGGGGGGAAGGGAGGGGGTGATCTCTCCCGTCAGTGACTCTCCCCTCCCCCTCCCCGCTCGCCCGCAGCTCCCGAGAAGCCCGTGAAACAAGAGGAAATGGCTGCCTTAGACGTGGACAGCAGCAGCCACAGCGACTATCTCCAGCACGGCAACGGCGCTGCCTCGGCCTCCGCCGGGGCGGCCGCCCCCCAGGTAAGCGCAGGCCCGGCCGGGCCCCCTCCCTTCCCCCCGGGTGACACGTTGGGAGCCAGCGAGTGCGGGAGCCGGTGCCGCCGCTTCCTGTGCGCGAGTCCGAGGACAGGCGCCCCGAGCCGCTGCCCCGCACTAACCGCCACCCACTTTCCTCTCTTTGAACCCGCCCACTGTGGGTAGGACACTCAGCCGTCACCGCTCGCTCTCTTGGCGGCCACCTGCAGCAAGATCGGCCCGCCGTCGCCGGAGGAGGATGAGGCCGCCGCCGCCGCTCACTCTGCCGGAGCGGTAAGTGCCCGCCCCGCCGCGCTCGCACGGCCTGCCGGGGGGAGAGACCGCGCAGCCAGCCCGCCCGCCTGGGGGGAGGGACGGGACACTCGGCACTGCCCGCCCGGGGGAGGGACGATGGCAAGGCCGACCTGCCAAGCGAGGGGTCCCCAGGCTCCCCTGCCTCTGCAGGAGGAGTCCGGCTCCCTCAGGAAGGCGGGAGGGTACCTACCCCGCCTCGCCTCTGAAAGCGGCGCGTTTTCCTATTTTAAACTGGGGGAGGCGGGAAATCCAACCTCCCCCCCGCCCCGAGACCAGCGCAATCCCGCCCTCTCCTCCCCACAAAACGGCGAGGAATCTCCCCTACACCTGAGTACAGCCAGCCCCTTTTCCAGCTGTCAGCCTGGAACCCTTCACCGAACAATACAACAAAATGAAGGCTGGCTGAAGGGGAGGATGCAGTTTAAGACTAAGATGGCTGTTTAGAAATGATCGGAGCACTGGAAACTAGCTGCCTCTATCAGCACTTCTGCTAGATTCACTTAACATGCGCTCTCAGTTATAGACCAAGTTTTTACCCTTATATCTCTCGGGTGGCTGTTCTGAAAAGAGTCTTGATGACCTTAGAACTCCAATGATCAGGTTGTAGATTAGAAAGGCATCCCTGTGACAGCTTTAACAAGGTAAATAGCAAAATGTTGGGGGAAGACTTTATTATGTTTGTTAATTGGCCAGACTGAATTAGCGAATTAAATGTCTTTCGATTATTGCTTTCTGATTTTTTTTTTAATGTATAGTAAATATTTGCTTCGGAGGTTGTACATTCTAAATTAGCATGTGACATCTGTTACCCATAGGTAAGGAGAATTACTCAGGGCTGGCATTGATTTAACATAAATATTAGTGTGTTAAAGTACCTCTTTCCTGTCTTTAGGGTATAACACACACTTGGTTAGTAAATGGGTTTGTCAGACTTTTAAAAGACTTGGTACTAATACATTATGCTATCAACATTTTATTAAAGTATCTAAACATTAAAGAGTTAATTTTTAATAGTTTGGTGTTTTCATGTTTCAAAAGCCAGTTAACATTATTTTCACTTTACACAAGTAGAAACTGAGTCACAGCAGGTCCCTAAGGTGTCTCAAGCCAATGGCTGAACAAGGAATATATCAAAATTCTTCTAGAACTTTGGCGTTTCCATTACTGTGTACTTGTCTCCATTTTAACAACCTCTTTCAACTACAGATTAGTTTGCAGCACAATATATTATACAAGATTTGATTTTTAAAGACTTTTTTTTAGGTTGCTAAGTATCCTTAAAAATCTGATTGGTGGTTTCAAATGTATACAGTGCTTTGCAGCAGAATTGCCATGAAGATATATATTATAATTTATATTCATATTCATATATATAACATTTGAAAATACGATGTTGCTAATAGTAGGGATGTGAACGACTAGTCAATAGGCTAGTCGACTAGTCGCTTCTCCTCCCCCCCACCCCCTTGCTCTGTCTATCAGAGGCAGCAAGGTGGGGGGGAGGGGTGCTTTGAAGTGGCAGTGCTGCCTGGGACCAGACCTTGAGTTCCATGTGGCGCTGCCTCTTTGAAATGCTGCATGCAGTCTGGGGCCAGCTGGGAGTCCCCAGCTGTTCCAGGCTCCACATGGTGTTTCAAAGTGGCAGCGCCACATGGAGCCCGGGATCGGCTGGGGACTCCCAGCTGGCCCCAGGCTCCATGCGGTGATGCCACTTTGAAATGTCGCTTTGAGCCTGACACCGGGCTCCCTGCAGTGTTTCAAAGTGGCAGCATTGCATGAAGCCCAGGGTCAGCTGGGTACTTTGAAACGCTGCAGGGAGCACAGGGCCAGCGGGGGGACTGCTTGAGCTCCCAGCGGTGCTTTCGCCTTTGAAGTGTAGCAACAGCTCTGTTGCTACTCTTCAAAGGGGGAAGCGCCTTTATGACTAATCAAATAGTCGATGCAAATTGCATCGACTATTCAATTAGCCAAATAATTGAAATTTTACATCCCTAGCTAATTAGACCTCTTCTCCATGTGTACATTTAACAAGTCTTTCACTGCTTGGGATGTTAAAATGCACTTCTTTTTTTTTTTTTTTTTGTAAACGTGTAACTGCTGAAATTTTCTGCAGTTACATGTTTACACACTGGGTGGAGGGTGGGGGGAGATGCAGCTCTGTGAGAGCCCATGCGTGCGGGGAGCTGGCTCTTAAGCTGCCTCTCCGTGTGTACCAGCTCCCCCCCGCCCTACCTGTGCTGCTGCCTCTGTATCGGGGATATCCGCATGTGCGAGGGAGGCATGTGACTCTGCAAGAGCCAATACATGTGAAGCAGTTCCCTGCGTGCACTGCCTCCCGCTTGCTCTCCATCCCGCCCCCGCGCTGCTGCCTCTGGTACAGTTAATCGGTTAACCATTTAAATGTGTACACTATCGAATCTCTAGTTGCTACTTTACTTCTTTCAAGAGGGACTTTTTGGAAGGTGGGGTGGTGTTTGTATTAGTGCTTAACACATACTGACCTGATTGCTGATTGGGACCTTCGGTGTACTAGCACAGTGGTTCCCAGCCACTGGGCTGTGAACTGCTGGCTGCCAGGCCACGGCACACTGCCAGGACATGCCCATACCTTGGTGATTGGCTCAGCGGGACTCCTGAGCAAGGTCCAGTCTGCCCAGAAACCCATCTTCTCCTCTCCCCGGGATTGTCTCTTCTCCCTGCACCCAATGCTGTGTTGGCTCCTCTGCATGATGCTGCCTTGATGTGGGAGATGCTGCCTGAGCCCAGGAGCGGGAGGGCCCTAGGGGCAGGGGCTGCATCACAGTGGGTTGCTTGCTAGGACCCAGCAGCAACAGGCAGGGGCTACTGCTATAGCAAACTAGCCACATTCAACTGGCCAAATGTGGCTAGTGTGGTGAATACCATGTACCTACACTGTGGTAGTATAGTGTTTCCCAACCTTTTCAATACTGCAGACCAGCAAACCCATTCACGAACTTTTGGTAGACCAGTAACATTTTATTTGCATATACATTATGGTAATTAATTTTAAGAGGTCACATGTTTACATCCCATTTGTCATTGTTTTTTAGTCTGATCCATTACATTCACAGAAAGAATTCCCCTCAGGCTTCTGAGTGGGCAGCCCTTCCCCTGGGGTGACTGGTGTCTGCAGAGGGAAGGGCACAGGGAGGAGCACCCACAGGGGCAGGGGGCATGTGGGGCACCCTGTTTAGCTCTGTATTTGTCAGGAGAATAGGAGCTGGTGCCCCTAAGTGCTACCACTAGTCACATCTGCCCTCCCCCACAATTGTAGCTGCAGGACATGGGGAGAAAGAGTCTCAGGTAATTAAGTCTCAAACCATTCAGGGAGTTCTATGTAAAAAAACAAACAAAAAACCCACAAACCCAATCCAGAAACCAACAAGTAGATCACAAAGTGCTGGTGTCATATGCACAGGGTAAAACACTCCACTTAAGAAGTGAGCTGTCTCATTCTACAAATGCTTCAGCTTTTGAATGGATTTAAGGGGTGGCCATTGCAGAACCCATTTCAGAAGTTTATTTTAGATGTGAAGGTAGCATAAATACCATTAGCAAAACTTATGTAATGGTCATAACCTCATGGACAGATGCATATTTAAAAAAAAACAAACCCAGTAGTAACTGATCTCTGCTGTTTTCTGATCTTCCGGAAGGAAGTAGAAATCTAACCAGGCCTTCTTCTCTATATCTCCTAAATTAAAAACATTGGTATCAAATGATGGCTACATCCCCTCCATGGGATGGTTCATCTGCATATTTAGAAAATGTAGCAAGTGTGTATATTTTTATTTGAGATCAAGATTTAAGTCCCTCCTAAACTACTGGATCTTGCCCAGGAAAGCTATCTACTACAAAAACAAAAATAAAAACATGCACGTAAAATGGCATATAGCTAAAGACTTCAAAATTAACATTAACAATTATAGGTTACTTATGTCAGCATTATCGACACCCGTGGTGTCCAACCAGTTCTGAAGCAGTAGCCACTATATGAGTGTTGGCAGGGGCGTTGCCTTGGTTTAATGTTTTTGTTGTTGTTGTTGTCTGCCTCCCTGCCATATCCCTCTCTCCCAGGTTATGTCTGCACTACAGAGTTGTTGGTATCCTGGAAAAAATTGCCACGTCCAGTTAACACATCTGCTGTTCCAAAAAAAATTTGGAAGAGCAGACACATGTTTTCGGCATCCCTGTAAACCTCGTTTTACAAGGAAGAAGGGATGTTCCGAAAAAGGGGTTGTTTTTTCCCGACATTTGGCCTAGTGTAGACAGGCCAAATGTCGGAAAAGCCTCTTCCGAAAAAAGAAGCGGAAAAAGCTATGCCATTTGCGTGGCTTTTTCCAGAAGAACAGCGTAGTGTAGACATAGCCCCAGCTGCTACTTCTTTTAAAGTATACTGTTGGCTCCCTGCCTAATAAATGCCTCTTGGACATGTCTAGACGGGTATTTTTGGAGAGACATGGATAATATGGGGAATTAAAGCAATACAGTAGGCAGTGGAGTGGGCACTCAGCTGGTGGATATAAGAATGCTGGCTGGCTGAGAGATTGTTAGTTATAGCCATGGTCAAATGTTGGGAGCTGTCAGAATTGATTGCCCCATTTTACAGTTATGAATTGCATCTGTTGTACTGATTCAAGCTATACTAGTTCAGTGTTTCTCAACCTTTTTTTATAAAGCACGCCTTTAAAAAAATTATAAGTACCCCCAGCACTACAGTTTTCAGACACACAAAATTGTTTTCTACCATTGCAACAAATTTGTTTAAATAACTTAATCGTAGATGGGTGGGCGATGTACTTTTTACACCCAAAAATTTCAGAAATAATAAAGCGCTGTAAAACTTAAAATAAAAATTCAGTTTTCTCTAAATTTCATTGTGTTGACATACCCCCCCTCCTCCTCAGCCTTCTCTCGTGTACCCCTAAGGGTACTCATACCACTGGTTGAGAAACACTGTACTAGTTCTTCCTTCTACAAACTTTGGAGATTTTTTCATCTACTGAAGGGTGGAAAAATTGGTATAACTTCTGAAGTGTAAACAAGACCTTTGTTTTACTTTCCTCTGACAAAGTGGGGTGACAGCATCTTCCTGAAAAACAGTAGACTGGTTAAGGTTACTATGGTATAGGTTGATCCATAAAACTAACCATCGGTGCTTTATGTCATCTGAAAATCTAGATACGTTAACTTCTAACTGTGAGATGGCATACTTAAAATAGCTTTAGAACAGATTTGAAGGAGAGAACTGGTGGGGGAGAAAATCGAGATAGAAATTGAGTTGAGAGGATTTTAACAGCAGTGAGCCGCCTTGCAGCTTGTGCACCCCCTGTGTGCCCCTTGCAGCTTGTGCACCCCCTGTGTGCCCCTTTTCTCTCTTTTGTTCAGTCTATGGGAGGGAGGGATAGGAATGGGAATGGAGCATGAATTAGTGGATTGGTGACGCTTCAGAAGTGCAGGGAAGAAAAGGAAAGAGCAGGTAAGTGCAGGGCTTCAGTGCCCCAGAGTGCGAGAGGGGTGTGGGCAAAAGGGTCAGAGAAGGGATGCCTGGGCTGCAGGTGGAAACCCAGTGGGCCACAGGCCGTAGTTTGCCGACCATTGGTAATGAGGCCCACTGAGAAGGAGGGCCACTCATTAATGTTGGTTGTCCAGTGCTGACTTTAAGGTTCAGTTTTTTGCAACAGGAAATGTATGCTTTATATCATTGGAAAGGTCAAAGTTCCTCTTTTTTACATTCTGTAAATAATTCACTTTTTTCCCAGATAGTGTACAAGAAATCAGATCTTAAATGCTCCTTGGTTCCTCATTCTGGCAGTGTTTACTTGGTACTTGTTCAGAACTAAGTATAGAAGTCCTGGAGCTTCAGCTTGTGTAACTTTTATTCCTTTTCTTTAAAAGGTGACCTATCAAAGACTAAGTCTTGTTGCTTCTTTTGATTTTTAAACTGATTGGATTTTTAAAAGGTTTTCTGTTTTTTATTAAAAGTATAACTATCAAGAGCATAAAGACTGATCTTCTCTCGTAGTATTGAAGCATTAGTGGGGAGGTATGAGTTGTGTTAGTGCTATTGAATTTTTTAACAAAAGATTCAAAGTTTAATTCAAAAGAATTCTTCCATCAACCTAGCACCATTTATAGTTGGAATTAGGTTGACCTAACTATGTAACACAGGAAGTGGAATTTTTCACACCCTGAGTAACATAGGTAGGTAGACCTAAGTTTTAGGGGGAGACCAGACCTGAGCTTGGACTTGAATGTCTAGTGTGTGTTTATTTTTAAGTTTAAAAAAAAACCATCTAACTGCGCTATATCTCAAAAAATCAGTGATACAAATCTGCCTTTTCTTTATCTATAAGTAACCTTTAAAGGAGATTGTCTACTTGAATTACATATTTTTAAACATGTCTAAAATTGGAATTTTCTTAAAATTTAAACATTTCAATTTTCCTTTTAGAATCTTAAACTTGATACACTGCTCACTTAGTATGCACTTGTGTATGGAAAAAAAGAGGGTTAGGGTGACCTTTCTCAGTCATTTATATATGATTTTAAACATTTAAGGTATCTTTATTGATTTCTTTGCCTCATTTTCCTGCCCAGACAGTTACAGCATTATAGAAGTATGGCCAGTGAGGGCAAAAGTAGCTATCTGAAGTAGGGATGTGAAGGACTAGTCAACTATTGGCTTCTCTGCCCCCCTTCACCCCTCTCCCCCCCGCCACACTGCCTCTATCAGATAGAGGCAGCTGTGGGGTGGGGGAGAACTTCAAAGCTGCAGTGCTGCACAAAGCCTGGGGTCAGCTGCTCCATGTGGTGCTGCCGCTTTGAATGCCGCCGTGAACCCAGCGTCAGGATCCTCGCGGCATTTAAAAGTGGCAGCACCTCATGGAGCCCGGGTTCAGATGGGGACTATTTGATTAGTCAGTTACGCGATACTTAACATCCTTAGTCTGAAGAGGCTGAAGCAGAAGGCTGGGGTGGGTTGGAGGTTGGAGCAGAGAAAGGATCTGCTCCAAGGAGAGGCTGCAAAGCTTTAATGAGGAATGCTCCTCTGGGTAACCCACATACAGGAGTGCATGAGAGAACCATAGGGAGGGATAGGAGATGACCCACCAAGGAACTCAGAGCAGTTAAGGGGATAAGAGTGAAACATGTCAACCTGTCCACTACACAGAACTGCCCAGATAGTCGGATGAATCTAGAATCAGCATATGACTTCCGTTGTCCTTCCTCCACTGGAAGCTTGAGCAACCTTGAAATTAGGAGGGATAACAGCATTCATCACTGGCTCTGAGTGCTCAGGTTCTGCTGTTCTTGGTTAGCTGAGATCCCGTAGTGGTTCCACTGTGCTAAATGCCCTGTCCCGTCAAAGGGACACACACAGTGGGACTGCTTGTAGATAGAATTATCAGCAGAGTGCTCAGGGCCATGATTGCTGTCTTTTCTGAAGTGTATACATGTGTGCAGTTATGCATCCCTCTTATTATAGTTTTCATAAGAGGGGAAAATGTTACTCCATCAACCCTTGCCCTACAATTGAGGGCAGAGGGGTCCTCCTCTGAACTTGTATACTCCTACCCTATGTAATTTAGGATTGCTGCAGCAATTTAGGGTAATTTAGAGTTGCTGCAGCAAGTCATCCTGACCATAATTCTTAAGAGAAGGGTCTTCTGTAATGAGAACCTAACCTCAGTGGAAAACACCTTTCTGTAACAATCTTGTGGCACTTCCAATAGATAAAATAAATAATCAAAAGACAGAGCAGGCAGCAGTCATAACATGTCTCCCTTCTGCAGCATAGGAAACATTGATAACTCCTAAAGGACTCTGACCTTTTCAGGTGGGTTTACTGTTTGCTGCTTCTTCTTCCACCACTTTGTCCCTGGCTGCTGTTTTTGCTCCCTCCCATTTCTATGCTTAATTTTACTTCCTGATGCTCAACTTAAAGACCTTCACCTGCATCCTATTAACTTCCCTCATGCCTCTTTCCCTCCTCTGGGGGGTGGATTCTGCTGTGGACACTGCACCTTCCTTAGACTTTTGTCCCTCCCCCTCTCTCAACTCATGTGGAATCTTTGGATGCCGTTATTCTGCATCTCCCCCTCTAAAAGGGCAGTCCCATAGGATTTCGCTTTCTGAACCCTGTTGAATAGAACTCTTTTGCCTTTAACAGCTTAAAGACATACAGTATATTATTTAGGATTGAACCTTTGAGATCTATAGTTGTCTGTCTAAATTTCAATTGCTTCTTTTAGGTCGTGGTAGGATTTAGAATTATTAACATAAGTTAGTCCCTGCACTGTGTGGGGGCCCAGTAGGGGCTGTTACCTCCAGAATAGATGGCTAAATACAGTTCCAAGAACTTCCATACTATGTGATCTTGAAAAGAGCAAAACACTAAAGTTTATTGTGGCAGAAATAGTAAAGGGACAGTTAAGGGTGGGGAAAGCTGTCAAACATCCATCCCTGCCATGAAAGTTCTGTCTGCTGTTCTGATATTAGCAAATTGGGGTAGTAGCCAGAAGTTCCTTTTTCTGCTCCTCCTTGCTCATGGTTCACATAGTAATTGGTGATAGAGACAGCTGTAGGAGCAACACACATGGCTAGCAGATGTGACCAGGAAGCATCTGCTAGCCAACCACACACCTTATATGGCAGTGCTGCTTCAAAGCCACCTTGCCTGGAGATCCTTATTTACCCGATGGTGCAACCAGTAGACTTTATAAGTGGAAAGGGAGCATTGAGAACCAAAACACTGGAAGAGAAAAAGTGGGAAAGGATTCCAGAAGACTGGAGAAAGAAAGCTTCTTGTGCAAGGTTTGTGTATGCTCCTGGCATCAGGAAAAGGACAAAAGTCACTGGACATGGTGGCGGAGAAGATAGGTGTTTGGGCCTTGACACCTGTGTTGAATAGGCGGTGGGCCTGGTTTGAATTAGTACAGGAGAAGAGGTTTTCTTGTATAGGTACACTACTGTTTACTAAGCTAAGTCCTAGTTGTAGTCTTGGCAAGTATATTAGAACCTCAGAGTTATGAACTCGGGATTTAAAGGATTATCCAGTTACTCGGTAAGTATTCGCCTTACTGGCATACATACTGGGGTAACCGGTAAACCAACAGGCCAGTCGGCCAGAGCAGGTCCCCACCTGTGGCGTGGTGTGGGCCCAGCTCAAGCAACCCTCAGCCACGGGATCCCGGTTAACCGTTTAAACATACCATTTAAGCAGTTCATTTTTTAAATGGGATTTTACATCTCTATTATGAACTGACCAGTCAGCCACACACCTCCTTTGGAGCCAGATACATACAGTTAGGCAGTAGCAGAGGCATCTAGGGATATCGGTTAATTGAATAGTCGAGTAACCTCATAAATTCTTATTGGTTAGTTGACTATTCTATAGTCCCGGGTTTAGGGCCAGCAGACAGTGTGCTCCGGCCTCACTCTTGAGGAGCCCCCTGCCACTCTGCGATGCTGCCTCTGTATCACAGGCAGCAGCGCAAGGTGGCAGCAGCCCCTGTTGGGTGGGGGGCATCTGAGCTCCTGGACCCGGAACTGAGCCGGGCTGCCTCCCCTCCTGGCTCCTAATACACTTTAAATGCAGAGTTGCGGCAGGGGTTAGTCCCAGACCCGTCGCAAACCAGGATTGAACCGGGCTGCTGGCCAGCCTGCTAAAAATGTACTGGCAAGGGAGGTGGAATTTTCCGAGGAATTTGCATATCCTCTTTCGACCATTCTGTGTAGTCTAGATACGCCCTTACAAACATTTTCAGAGTTATGAACAACCTCCATTCTAAGCTGTTCATAATTCTGAAGTTCTTTTGTAGTGCTGTTCTGTATGCAACTTTCTTGTTGATTTATTTCAGTTGTTAACTTAGGGCAGGGGTGGGGAACCTCAGGCCTGGGGGCCAGATGTGGTCCTTAGCTTGCCTGGATCTGGCTCCCCGAGGCTCAGGGCTATTGCTTAGCATTGGGGAGACTGTGCTGGTGCTCCAGCCCCCCACCCTCATCCCTCACTGCGGGGCTGGAGGAAACAAAATCTGCTAGCGTAGGCCGCCCAGGCTCTGGTGTGTGAGGGCAATGTGGGGAGTGTCTTTCTCCTGCTCAGTCAGGGTCCATGTCGGTGAGGGTTTGGTTTTGGGTTTTTTTTTTGTTGGTTTGGGTTTTTTTGGTTGTTGTTTTGCTTCTCACTTGTGTGAGGCTCTCAACTGATTTTTCTGTGGGTCAGTGGCCCCCTAACCCAAAAAAGTTCCCCACTCCTGACTTGGGGTTTGCTGCAGCCTCAGTCATGTTTCTGTTCTTTGCCTTTTCCAAAATATAATAAAAGTGAAAAATAGAAATGATTTGTAATTAATATAGAACAGGTAGCCCCTGTGCTTCTCTTGCTACACAGATTTACCAACAACTTTTCTCAATTCTTATGTGTTTGCTGCACCTTTAGCTGGAATACATACTACTTATACACCCAGTTAGTCTTATCTCTTTTTACAGTAATCTGTATATTTTTCACAGCATTTTAGCAACCAAAGAGTCTCTTAAAATGAGAGTACAAAATTGTGGGTATAACTAGATAGCAGAGGGGAGCGAAGTGTGATATGATTGTTAGGGGAGGGTGATGCATTGCATTACTTGCAGAGAGTCTTCTGGTCTTTCTTAAATAACGATATTGAAAGACTGAAGAAGGTTACATCTTTTCCTTTTGACAGAAATAATTGTATCTAATGCTGGAAAACCAGTAAAAGATTAAAGCTGGGTGGGAGGGTCTGAGACCAGATCTATACTACAGCCAAAGACTGGCTTAAAGTACGCAATTTCAGCTATATAAAAACATAGCTGGAGTCAATGTACCTTAAGCCTAGCTTAGATGCCATCCTCACAGTGGGCAGTTGATGGGAGAAACGCTCCTGTTGACTTCCCTTACTCATGAGCTTTAGGTGTTCTGGCATCGAGAGGGGTACCCTCATTGTTTGATTTACCAGGTCTTTACATGCTGGCTTCTGGGGAGGCTTTGCTGCAGTTTATATGCTTTATAAAGCTTTATACTGCAGAGCCTGCATCATGTGTAACTGCTAGGATTTTTTAGCGGTTACATCGTTACATTTTGAATGTCTTTTTACGTCCTTAGTAGGGATGTTAACTTGCAGTTAGGAAGCCCTATCAAGTAGTTGATGGAATTTCCATCAACTACTAAATTAGTTGATAAGGAGGTTTGCTGCAGTTCTGCTTTTTAAATGTAGTAAGAGCCACCTAAACTTATAGGATAGTCGACTAGTCGCTTACCTCCCTAATAAATAGTCCACATTGCTTTGGATTCTTATCAAGTGGAATCCATCATCAGCATGGAAGCATGTCCCCTGGAATTGTGGTCAAAGCATGAAGTAACATACAAATGTTTAGCATATCTGGTACATAAACACCTTGCAATGCAAATTATAACAGAATCATGCAAATTCCTATTCTCACTTTCAGGTGACAATGTAAATAAGAAGCGGGTATAGCATTATTGCCCATAAACTTAAACAAATTTCTCTTAGCGACTGGCTGAATAAGAAGTCAGGCCTGAGTGGACTTCTAGGCTCTAAAATTTTACATTGTTTGATTTTTTGAGAGCAGTTACTTAAAAAGTTCTATATTTTTAAGTTGCACTTTTACAATTAAGACATTCACTTCGTACAATACTATAGTACAATTGAAAAAATATTTCTTTTGTTTAGCTTTTTTATAGTACAAATATTTGTAATAAAAATGAATATTCTGTTACTGAAATTGATATACCGTATATACTTTTTTTTTGAGAAAAATCCTGTGGGGTTGGCTTCTTCCTGAACCGTGGGAAGCAGCGTGGGCTGAAGGATGTGCTGGTTGCCAACCTGGAGCCTCTCATCTGAGCACAGGCAGCTAGCTCTCCGTGTCTGGGAGCTGAGAGGCTCTATCCCTGCAGCCACCACTAGAATCACAGTGGTAGGTGGGCAGGGTAGACTGTATGACTGAACTACATGCAGGGTAGAAGACCAATGGGCAGGGGCCCATTAGCCAATGGGAGCCATGGGAAGCAGTGCAGGCGGAGAGATGTCCAGGCTGCAGGCACAGAGCCTCTCAGCTCCCATTGGCTGGGAACAGCCTGTATGTCCCTAAGTCTGCGCTGACGCTGATAAGCTGGGACTGGAAGTCTGTACTTTGGAGTCGATTTGTAAATGGGTCAGCGTTTTTACCATTTTTTCTCTGTAAGTTTGGGGGGTCGGCTTATAAATGAGTGTGCTTATGTTTGAGCATATACGGTAACTGAAAATGTAGAAAACATCTAAAATGTTTAGATAACACTATAAAAAAAATATAATTTATCAATTGCAATTATTAATCTTACAATTTTTAAAAATAATTTGAACAGCCTTATTTTCTATGAAAAACATTACAATTGAAAGCTTTACATCACTTTGCAGTGCTTTCATAAACAGTCTGGCATTGCTGCTGGTATAGGAATCAAAGTAAAAACTGACTAAAGTAGATAAGAATAGTTTCATTATTCAAGCCGAGTAAGCTAGAAAACATCAACTGCATAAATAGTGAGAAGTAAACTAGCGTTTAAGTAATTACGTTAATCTACGGTAGTGGTAGTAGCACAGGTAAAGAGGAATTTGAGTATATGGTTTTTAAATGGATGATACATTTTAACTATCAGGAATTTAAATGAATACACAAATATGTAAGCATTATGAATGTTACCCTGAATTCTTAATATTGCATTTTATACAATAATGAAAAAGCTCTTTTATTTTGTTTCTAATGAAAGAGTAATTTATGTAATCTTTTCATTTGTAGAACTTGATTTTGTGATATATTTAGTAGGGATGTGAAAGTGTAACCATACACAGAGTTAACAAGTGATCCTAGACTCATCAGTTAACCTTTGCACCTACATGCAGTCTTCCTGTGTGCATGGGGAGCCGGCTTAAAAGCCAGCTGCTTTTGCACACCAGCTCCTGAGGGGCTGCTTAGCCCACACCCCCTGCTGTTGCCTTGTATTACTTGTTTAAATATATTTAAACATACCTAATATGTAGGCACTCGCTGAAATACAAAGCTGTTTATTTTGTGGGTCTGAGTCAGTTACTTCATGTGGGGTACGTTGCATGTGTGTCCGTGGCATACCAACCTCTGGTACAATATAGTATTCTAGCATATATGTTCTATCATACTTGTTCTAGCATATATGATCTGTATATCATATTTTAAATGTTTTTCCTTTTTTGTTTTTGCTCAGACAGGAGACTTGGCTTCTGTACAATTAGCAGGAACTCCAAATAGATGGGAGGTTCTGTCTGCAGCTCCCACCACTATAAAGGATGAAGCTGGTAATATAGTTCAGATTCCAGGTGCTGCATCAGTAACTTCAAGTGGACAATATGTCCTTCCCATTCAGAGTTTGCAAAATCAACAAATATTTTCTGTTGCACCAGGATCAGATTCATCAAATGGTACAGTATCTAACGTACAATACCAAGTAATACCCCAGATCCAGACTGCAGATGGTCAGCAGGTTCAGCTTGGCTTTGCAACCTCTTCTGATAATGGTGGTATCAATCAAGAAAGTGGTCAAATTCAGATCATTCCTGGCTCTAATCAAACCATAATTGCCTCTGGAACACCTTCAGCTAATATTCAGAATCTCTTATCACAGTCTGGTCAAGTTCAGGTTCAGGGAGTTGCAATTGGTGGTTCTTCCTTTCCTGGCCAAGCACAAGTAGTTGCTAATGTCCCTCTTGGACTACCAGGAAATATCACTTTTGTACCCATCAATAGTGTTGATCTAGATTCTCTGGGACTCAACAGTGGTTCTCAAACCATGACTGCGGGCATTAATGCAGATGGACATTTGATAAATACTGGACAGACCATGGATAGTTCAGATACTTCTGAAAGGACTGGTGAACAAGTTTCTCCTGAAATTACAGAAACTACCAGTGATAATGACTTATTTGTGCCAACATCATCTTCATCACAACTGCCTGTTACCATAGACAGTACAAGTATATTGGAACAAAATGCAAACAGCTTGACCACAAGTAGTGGGCAAGTACACAGTTCTGACCTTCAGGGAAATTACATCCAGACATCTGTCTCTGATGACACACAGGCTCAGAATATTCAGGTCTCTACAGCACAGCCTATTGTACAACACATACAACTTCAGGAGTCTCAGCAACCAACCAGTCAGGCCCAAATTGTACAAGGTATTGCGCAACAGACAATCCATGGTGTGCAAGCAAGTCAAGGTATATCGCAACAGGCTCTACAAAATCTTCAGCTGCAGCTCAATCCTGGAACTTTTTTAATTCAGGCACAAACAGTGACCCCTTCTGGGCAGATCACTTGGCAGACATTTCAAGTGCAAGGTGTCCAAAACTTGCAAAACTTGCAGATTCAGAATGCGCCTGGTCAACAGATAACTCTAACACCTGTGCAGACTCTTACTCTTGGTCAAGTTGCAGCAGGTGGGGCCTTGACTTCAACTCCAGTTAGTCTGAGCACTGCTCAATTGCCAAATCTGCAGACAGTTACAGTAAACTCTATAGATTCTGCTGGTATTCAGCTGCACCCAGGAGAAAATGCTGACAGTCCTGCAGGTATTTATCTTACTCTAACTCTTTGTGAAAAATGGCTTTTTAAAAACTGTGTAGTTTGTTTGGACAGTGGTAATCATAACTGTGTTGTTTTGCTGTGGGTGCATACAAAATGCATTTAGCTGATCAAGCTATACTAGTACTTTGAACAACTGATCAACAAAAAACGATTGTTGCAGAATGTAGTAAAATTCACTCTAAAATGTAAGTTACTGTGGTTTTTCAACTATTCATATTAAAATAGTCAACATTTAGCAGCTTCTAAAATGGTGTGTCTATGCTCTAAGTCTTTTTGAAGCAGAGGATCCCCCTCTTCTAAATTGAGGGGAGTCTGATCATCAGATTTACAGAGCAGCAGTGCCATTATCTTACCTTACTTCTAATAGGGATCCTCATCTTATAATCTATCAAGTTTTGTGGAAATACTCAAACACTTTTGAGGATACCACCTCTGCTTTTCTGAAAATGTTCCTGGATTTCATGTCATGTATCTGAGGTTGAGAACCTCTGCCGGTATTGATCGGCTATTTTGTGAAACTTGTTTCCTACAGATTTATTTTGAACAAAACTAGTTACAGAACTCGTATAGGGAAGAAGTAAAACAAATGCACAAACATCTACATGGCAGCTGTTTAAGATTGAGTGACTTTTACTTTCTAGTATAACTTATTTGCATAATGTTTAATGCTTCGAGATAACAAAAATTAAAATGTTTGACATATATTTCCATAGATAAGTTAAGAATTGTAATTTAGGAAAAGTGACTTTCCATTCATGAATTAAAAATCCTAACTTGAAGATCATGTGTGTTTTAAGATAATCATGTTAGTTAAGGCTCTGATTAACCAGGTCCTTAAGCATGAGTAGGTCCAATTAAATCAGTTGGTGTTTTCACAGGTTTAAAGGTAAATGTGTACTTAAGCACTATGCTGAATCAGGGCCCAGCTGTCAAAGACTTGGTAGTTGTGGTCTTGAATGGTTATGACTATTGTGTATCCAGCAATGTTGTTTTTCAAAGTTTCATTCTAAATAATAAACCATAATGCTATTTTCTAATTCTTTTCCCTGTGAAGATGGGCCCCTCGGCTCCATATTCTGTTGTGCCATTAAGCTGTTAAGGAAAATTGCTTAGAACAGCAATTGTTTAGAACAGCAATAGCAAAGTAAAGTATAACCCTCAGAGTTAATTTCAGAAAAGCCTTTTTGGTATCATTTGGCAAATAGACTTTATATTATATAGAAATGTGAATTTCAAACCACTTTATTTCTGTAAAGTTTTAAATTTGGTACAGGATCATGTAGACTATGGCCCTGTTTCTGAAACAGTTACTAGAAACATGATCCTGGACAAGAGGGAAGAAATGAGAAGGGAAAACATACAGAAACTAAAAGAGAAAAGTATGCACACGAGTGAAAAATGAAGACTGCCATGGTATAGTAGTGGCAATGTCAGTTAGTTTGGCCCCTTGTTTCTGGGCCATTTCAGGAGAGGAATGACTTGCATCACAGTGTTTGAATGCCTTCTGAATGGGTGCAAGGACACCCTTCAAGTCTTCACTGACCGTGTTTCTGCAATGGCCAGGAAAGGAGGAAGGTAAGTAAAGAGGGGGGAGGGGCAATTTGGCAATTTTGCTGTTGGTCTGATGGCTTAGTAGTTCGTTTTTTTTCAATTTCCTCTTCTATACTTAACCTGCCACACCTGCAGATGATATAGCACTCCTTTCCTCCCCAAAATCACAAATAAAAAAATTAAATCCATATTTTGTGGCTGTCTTTGCAGAAACTTTCTGCAAAGCATAGTTTCTTCAAACCAATAGAATCAGATTAAATATTCACCTCCAATGTTTCAGATTTCTCTCAAAGATTTGATATTTTATTTTAAAATGGCTGAATGCTATCTCCATTCACCACAGTTTTCTACTGCTGTAGTATAGAGTTTCAGTCCTCCCTTTTTATTTGTAACTCTAGATTTCACAATATAGATTTCCTCTTAGAGGATCTTCACATAAAACAACAGGTATGGGGTATAATCATTAGGATTGGAGAAGTTATGTTTCTCTGGTCTGAAAAAGGGAGAATAAGAGCTTAGTTTTTTCAGTGAAAGAGGAAGAGATGAGGTAAGAATAATAAAACGAGAGAAGGTAAATCAATAAGATACATGATAGAGGTTATTTTGGGCTGTTGGAAAGATCCATCTTTACTACATATGAGGAGGATTGCTGAATTTTAAGATGAGGCAAGGGGAAAGGTTTTCTTTGTTTTTCTTTATTTTACTAGATAAGCTGAAGCACTTAAGCTCCTCCTTTCATAGAATGCATAATTAGGTTGTATTCTGCTTTTACTTCTCAGAGTTTTCCTTTTGGAGTTGACAACCCCAGGACAAATAAAAAATTGCTTATGCTTAATCTTAGGCCAAAACTGATTGGTGTGTGTGAAGTTTGAATAAAATCATGTGAGCTGTTATGCAGTTGTGATGTAGGCCAAATTAGGTTTTGGTCCCTTCAGTCTTGAATTTACTGTTAAGAGGTGCTCTTCTCTACCTTGGTTTTCAAGGTAATCTGAAGAGGACACCTTTTACTATTGAGAGACTTAGTCAGCGTCAGAAGCAAAAAGGCCTTATGAGTAAAGAAAGCGGAGAATCAAAAAGGAAAACAGTCAGGTACTGCAAAATAAGTCTAGTGAGAAAGGGATTCTTTTCTAGTTTACTTGAAAAATAGGTCGTTACTGCTTTTGGTTCTAACAATGTATACAATATCTTACATATATGCAGAACCTTTCATTATACTGAATCAATTCTGAAGGAAAGTTGGCATCTTAAATTGGTTAACATCCTGTTTTTGAGATGTTTCAAACACTCATATCACCCTCTGTTCTGCATGTGGTTGTCCAGAGTGGGAAAAGCAAGTAGTAGACAGTCAGATCAAAAGCTATCTACATCTGAAAAGGAGTGCAGAATAAAGTATAGTAAATTTCCAAAACGTCCGATACTGGCAAAAAAGTATTTTTTTTTTAACCTAGGGACCAGTTGCTGATAATTTTACTAGAAATTAACTTTAAGGAAAGCTCTCAAGTGCAGGTAAAAGGAGAAAGCTCATAATCAGTGACATATTGCATGCCCAGTATAATAATGAGAGGCAAGGTGCACACAATGTGAATTTGGAGGCTATGTTACTGCTTAGCCATTCCCCCCAAAATTAGTCACATAATATAATTTCCTCTTGTCCAAATGTAGACTCTTTATTGTGTTGTTTTCAGAGATGTGTAAAAGTTGAGAGACCATATATGTTAGCTCTTCTGAAGACTTTTCTCTAGATAATTGTTGAGCTGCTGACTGTATCCAAACATAAAGGCCCAAGGGTTTTCCTCAGCTATAATTCCAAAGTAAACGACACAACGTACAGCTTGTGTCATTAAGAACTATTGAAGAAGGAGCAAAGTCCTAGTTCCCTTTCAAGCCCAGTACTTTTTTCCCCAGTAGTGTCTTCCTATAGTTTTATATACACAACTGCTCAGAATACTAGGTGGCTGCTGCCAATGAAACTCCTCATCATTCATACTAGGGATGTTAAAAATTGTGTATTTGTGTAAATGTGTAACTGCTGAAATTTTTAGCGGCTACTTATTTACACGTGGGGGCTGACATTCCTAATTCATACATGTTAATCAACTTGTGCTGGTTAGTAGAGCATAGGAGTAGTAATCTATTGATGAAGGAAATTTAATCCTATCTATGCCAGACCCTGAGATCCTTATCATATGAACATAAATGTAGCCATAATCTAGTAATTTTACTTACCTTGTGCTGCTGTGGGGCAGCAGGTGGGAAATCATTTTTTGCGTGAGAAATCATTTTTTAAACTACCTCCCCTCATAGCCTGGCTTCCACCTGCCACCCTGTACTGTTGCCTCTGATAGGCAGCAACGTGGGGTGGCAGGAGGCTCCCCAGGAGTGGAGCTGGGAGTGCACTGGCTGCCGGCCCTGCCTCTGGGGGCTATTGAATAGTCGTGTAACCAGTGAAATTTCATGCGCTTGCATAACTATTCAGTTACAAGCTATCTAACATACCTAGTTAATACTCATTAATTGTGAAATGAAAGACTGTGCCTACCAAGACTTGAGTTTATCTTTTAGGTTTCTATTCTTCATGCAACAATTAATGATGATAATAGATTTAAGTCCTGATTTAAAGCCAGTTAAATACAATGGTAGACTTTCCATTGAGTTCAGTGGGTATTGGCTCTGGCCCTGAAGTATTGCAGGATTGATATTCTGGAATTTGTTCTTTTGGTTTAGGACTTAGTATTGTAGGAGAAATGCAGAATCATGAACAGAGGCTATGGGAGGAAAATCAAAAGGCTTAAACTTGCTGTATTTAAAAATCTGCGCTGTGCCACTAAGAGTCAAAGAAGAGGGGTAATAAGATAGTTTTAGGCCACCTTTGCATGTTTCTGAAGGGCTGCTTCAGAAGCCTGACTAGCCTTTTATGTAATATAAGCAGCTCTAGAAAGCCTTGTGAGTTATGACAGACGGTATGTTACTAGCTGCCAAAGGCAGCAGTGCTGCCTAGAATCTGATTCCTCATTGCTGTTACACTGCCTGCTGTATTTGAAACAGGGCCTTCAGAGGACAGCCAGGTTCCATAGTTGGGGGGAATGTCCCACCAGTTATATTTGGGGCTTTTAGTTAGTTCCCCTTTATTTCACTAAGTGCTTCAGTCTCAATTTTGGTGGAGTTGAAGCAAAAGGATCAGCTACCCAATAAGAGTGTTGCTTAACTTATAATAGGATGTATACTGAAAATTCTGCTTGAAGTTTACTATAGGATTTCCTGGTTATCAGCAAGTTCATATATTTTTCAGCAGGGATTCCTGAAAGATGACCCTTATTAAGCACTGACATTTTACAGGACTCACAAAAATGTCCTGATCTGAAGAGATTAGTCTGAGACAGAGAAGAGTACTGCTATTGGGAGAATTGGAGGAGAAAGTTAGTTTAAATTAGCACAAACAAAAATCACACCCAAGAAATGTGACTCTTGCCTAATATACCAGCAGAGTTCCTCCCCATCCAAAAATATAAGCAAGAAAAGCTATGATGTTGAGAGGAGCTGTTTTACACATGCTCATTTTTAATATCTAGAATGCAAGGTGATAAGAAACAACATGGATTTGAAAGAACAAATCATGTCAAAGCAACCTGGTGGCTTTCTTTGACAGAAGTGGTAGACGTGGCATCAGTAAGGCATTTGATGCAGTTTTGTGTGACCTCATTAGCAAACTAGGGAAATACAACCTAGATCAGTGGCGGGCATCCAGTGGCTTGAATGCTGCATGTGGCCCATCGGGGTTCTGTGTGTGACCCACAAGACATTTTGTTAACTGTTGCCTATGGGCAGGGTGGCCAGGTTCCGCAGGTGTCCGTCTGTGTAGTTTTTTCCAAAAATGCTACTAAAGTGAAATGTGCTTAAAGCAAGGGCATGTGAAAAGAGGTGTGTGCTGATTGCACGCCACATTGACTGAGAGCCATGTGCTCCCTCTGCATACAATTAAAGTGCTGCTACAGTTCACTTGGCACACCCCACAAATTCTAGGTACGCAAGCGCAGTTAGCAAAACTACCCTATCCTGGGAGATGGTCTTGGTTACAACAATCTTGTGGCCCCCGGAGATGGAGGACCGCTTATGTGGCCTACTCACTAGACTAGGAAGCCCATTGCTGACCTATATAGAGCTGCTGTAAGGTGGGTGCATAACTAGTTGGATAATGATTCCCGAAGAATAGTTATCAATGGTTCACAGTCATGTTGAAAGGGCATAATGAGTGGGGTTCTGCAGGGATTTGTTTTGGGACCAGTTCTGTTCCATATTTTCATCAATGACTTAAACAATAGTATAGAGAGTACACTTATAAAGTTTGCAGATGATACCAAGCTGGGAGAGGTTGCAAATGCTTGGGAGGACAGAATTATAATTCAAAATGGTCTGGACAAACGGGAGAGTGGTCTGAAGTAAATAGGACAAATACAAAGTTCTCCACTTAGGAAAGAATAATCAGTTGCACACATACAAAATGGGAAATGACAACCTAGAAAGGAGTACTGCGGAAAGGGGTCTAGGGGTCATAGTGGGCCATAAGCTAAATATGAGTCAGTGCAATGCTGTTGGTGCTTGGTCCTGCCCCAAGTGCAGGGGACTGGACAATATGACCTCAAGGTTTCTTCCAGTTCTAGTACTCTATGATGCTATGTGGAGGACATTGCTGCATTGCAGAAAGAGAGAAACTGAATCACAGAGGCCTGACATCCTGTAGGACGACAGGGGTGCCTTTTGTCTTCGATATTTAAAAAAAAAAAAAATTCTCAGTCATTCAAAGCGATCCAGTGATATAGAAATAATTAGTGGGAATGTCTGCACTCTAGTCTAAAGACCTCTCTATAACTTAATTCTAAGGGTACGGCTAGACTACGGGGGGGGGAGGAGGGGTGGTGTTTGGGATACAGGAGGTATCCTGAAAAAACTCTGCCGTGTCCAGGGAACGCGTTTGGTCTTCGTTTTTTGTGTGTGTGGAAGAGCAGATGTGCTCTTTCAGAAGCTCCTGTATTCCTCGTTCCACGAGGAAGAAGGGGGCTTTCGAAAGAAGGGGGTTTTCTGAAATTTGGCCCAGTCTATATGGGCCAAATTTCAGAAAAGCCTCTTCCAACAAAAGAATCGGAAAAAGATACGCAAAATGTGGAGCACATTTTGCGTATCTTTTTCTGATAGATTCTCATAGTCTAATCTAATAGCAGTGAAGAAGTTGATTTAGGTATATTAAAGGGCCACTGCAGAATCTGTATGGTGTCCGAGAGCCATAATTTTGCCCCTCGAATGGGAGACATGAAGAATAGGTAGACTGAATGATTTTGGTGTCAGGGAAGAGGCTGCATTTGTGTTAATATGGCTCATTATATCCAGTGATGTTTACCAAAAGCATTTATGGATGGATGGGTTGCATCAACTGTGTGGGGTTCTCCCCTTTTCACTACACTGATGGGGAGCTCACCTGAAGTGAGGACTAAAGTGACCATGTAAATTCTTAAGTAGTTGAATAATATTTTTTCTTTAAAATAGTACTCAAGCAGAAATCCTCTTAGTTCTTCCTCTTAGTACTTCGAGGTTTAAGGTCATGCCTGTCAGAGTCCTGGGGAAAAGCAGCAGATCCAGCACTCTGATCACAGTATTTTCAAGTGCATGCCCCATGCATGCTTAAATATGGGGATTGTGCCAAATTTTACAGAGGCTGCCTGTGTCAGTTGGGGAGCTGCTTGAGCCCCCCACCAGTTAACAGTTAACTGGAACCAGTAAACATCACCTGTTAAGTAATACTTACTGGTTAACTGGTTCACCTTTCACGTCCTTAGTTACAGTTAAAGTTGCTGCACAATCTGTAAACATGGTGGGGACAAACTTTGTAAATAAATCACTGAATATTTTACCTGAAAAAGATGTCAGGTTCATTGTCTCAAAAGAGGCAGGAACAGAGCATGCGACTGTCCCGGGTATTGACAGGATCAGAAGCAGCAAGTGTCTCCTTAGTAGACAGGAAGATAAAGAGTTAGATTAGAATTCTATAGCAAATTTTTAACAACTCTTCATACACTTCTATAGATAGATTATCATTGCTAATCAGCTGAGCTGGTCTTGATGGTTGAGTTAAAAGGTTAAGGTAGCTGCATTCTGGGAAGTAGATAGCTGATTTGCTCATTTTAACAACGAGGAGGCTGGTTTGAGGACCTAGCTTATACTGTTGCTTTTATAAAATCTTAGTTCTGAGACCTGCTTTCATGCAGAATTACTAAGAAATTAGTAAGTGAGCAGAGTTTCACTTAAAACAATTTTTTTTTGTACCACTGGACAGGTTCAACAAAGCTTGAAAACCACCAATGTCTTTCAGGTAGTCTCAGATGATAATCCTGCAGGCACGAAAGGCAGATAAACCAGATATTAGTCAAATAAAGAAGCTTTCTCTAAGTGAAATATTTATTTTACCTTTTTTTTTTTAGTCTTTGGGAGACTCTGAATTTCTCATCCTACTGGAAATCCAGTTGATTGCAGAACAGAAATGGGAATTTATGAGATACAGGCCAGAGCCTTTTGCCTTAAGTGTGATTTAATCTGACTGATGCTTTTGTCATGTGATATGAGAAGCAAATTGCCCAGCTATACCAGATTGATATCAAGCTTTGGAAAAATCCTTTCCATAGTAGATTTCCTAGTCATCATGGTAGCTGCAACAGCAAACCCTGCTTATGAACAATTTTTGTACATGGAATTTACATCTGCTCAGTTTCACCTTGTTACAGACTAAATGAACTCTTAAGGTCCCTTCCAGTCCTACAGCTCTAAAGAGGTTCAACCTGTAGCAATCATAGTCTGGCACCCTGGGCACCTGACTGGTGCTGAACCAAAGAATTTGCCGAGCAACATTGTCAGTATTGTCCAGCAGCAGTGCCAACAATTTCACTGCTTACTGGGCTCTTAGAAGACATTTAGGGGTGAATTTGAGCTAAATAACACAGAACACTGAGAGCTAGGACTGGTGGCTGTAATCAGACTTTATGGGAGCACGGGAAACTTAGCCAAACTCATAAGTGGACATCTGGCTAACTGAAATCATGCCGGACCATGGATGTTTCCAGACCAATGTGCTGGACTAGTGAAGTTCAGCCTGGACTGGGGTATTCGTTCCTTTTTTAAGTTCAGCTCTGAAGCATTGTTTCTTATAGTTTTGTCCATTAAATATTTGTAATCTCAGATTGCAGATTTTATCAGGGTTCTTTGTATTTTTCTACAGAATTGTGCACCAGAAGATCAGTTTTTGTATTATTCCCTCCTCCTCCTCAAAAGAGAAACCCCATAACAAACACACACCTGTATCTAGCCCCACAGCTGCCAAGAAAAATTTGAAAAGGGGGAGCCATTGGATCTTCATGAGCTCTCAGTGTTCTGTGGTGTTGTTGAAAACCTGAAACAATTAGCTTTTGAGTTGTGAATTGTCCATTTCATCTGAATAAAATACATGGCATTTTGAAACAGACAGGAAGGCATAGTATGAAATATAATATAAAATATAAGAGCAGTAGATAAGACTGCTCGCGCTATTTGTTTCATACTTAATAAAAGCCAGTATGGTAAAAATATATATCAAGCAGCCACAGATTTTCCAATAGTTTGTCCTAGAATCAAAGGACCTTGCAAGAGAATTAAGATCCAGCTTATCTCAAAGCATGGGGGCCTGTCCATCAGTCAAGCCTTTCAGCACTGTCGTTCAGTAGAACACCAAAAGGCAACTAAGGAAATGAAATACCAGAGTTGTTCTACATAATCTTCCATATGAAAGTTGTGGCATACTAAAATACTTGAGGGCATTTTGAGTAATTTTTATAGGTCTGATTGTTTCCTGCATGTTTTCCCTTGTTTTTCTTCCAGGTCCCTAAAGGACAATTACCTGAACAAAAACACTGATTGAGAGTTATAGTCTTAACAAGCATTTGAGGAGGAGAAAGATGATCAGTTTATGTGGCAGGGAGTTTTCTTTTGAAAATACCTTTATTTTGAGCAGTAAAGTTTTAGAAAGATTTTTTTTTTTTTTTTTTTTTTTTTGCATAGTCCCATTTGTAAATTTTACTTTTTGTATGTGCCCAGAACTTAAGCTGGTCTTGTTTTTAAGACTATCTAAAGAAATTATAATAATGTAGAAATAATACAAAAATGCAAACAATTCTGAAATAGTTGTTTTTTAACTTTAATTTCTAGGTTTGTTTTGGCTGATTTGAATACATTTAAACCCTAAGATGACACAATATATTATTTCAAGTTCATGGGAATTGTTTATATTTTCCTTGCATCCTTAGTCTTTTCAGAAGTGCTCTTTGGGGGAATTTGATTTCTGCAAATGAAAGAGATAATGCAGCACACTACATAAACATAGCTGTTAATTTAAAGAGAGTAAAACTTTGCTGTGTTGGGTTTCATTAAAAATAAACCTGAAACTGAAAAGGTCTTCAAATGCAGAAAATGGTTATTCTGAAAAAGTTTTCCCCATTCTGCACTCACCTGCTATTGCTCAGATTTAGGATTATTCTGTTTTTTCTTGCATGTATTGAAATTACAAACTAAGACAGTATTAGGAATAGAGCTCCATTTCTGATATATTTGTTCAGGATGGTGTTCTGTCTTACAGAAGCCTTGAACTTGGGTCTCAGGTTTATAAAACACACCGAATCTTTCAATTTACCTTTAAAATGTGTAATTTTAAAATTACAAATATATGCATTCAGATAACATAACATCTTTAGTAGTTTTGTATTTATTTTTCAAGTATTTTGGTGTACCTTTTACCATTCACTAAGCTTTTGAATAAGTATAGCATTAACATTTTTTAGCTTTACACTTTGTTTACTTGGGAGAATTGCACCAGTTTAACTTGCATCTGTTTTCGAAGTGATACAGTAAAACTGTTCAGACCCCTTTAAAGACTTTACTCCAAGAGCCCCAGCCAAAATAAATGGTCATGGTGGCCTTCTCTACCAAGAACAGTTCAAACTACATTTTAGACATGTTCTAGTTTTGGCTTGTTCTTTGAAATTTATAGTTAAATACACTTTTCAAATATGGAATGGCTACAAGGGCACAGCAGCAATGTCAGGATGTGCTAAAAACTGTTGACTTTAGAATGATACACATTGCTCTGCAGTAGAGTTTTGATCATTATGGATTCCTTTTCTCTGTTTTATGGGTTACTCATGGATCCATGTTTGTTCTTTTTCTTAGATATTAGGATTAAAGAGGAGGAGCCCGATCCAGAAGAATGGCAACTTAGTGGTGATTCTACGCTGAATACCAATGATTTAACACATTTGAGAGTACAGGTGGTAGACGAGGAAGGGGACCAGCCACATCAAGAAGGAAAAAGATTGCGACGAGTTGCTTGCACCTGCCCCAACTGTAAAGAAGGCGGTGGGAGGTATGCATCCACAGGGTCTGTATAATACTTGTTATGTAGAAAACAAATAATGATAAAAAATAAGACACTAAAATTACAGGCGACCCCCCGCACTTACGATCTAATTGGTTCCTGGAGAACCGTTGTAAGTCGAACCCTTATTTTCCATAGGCGCAATGTTATAAATAGTGGTTCTGTTCCTGGAAACCCATTTCATACGCTAAAAATACAACCAGGCGGGGCACTACTGTAACAAAGCCAGCCACAGCTCCCAGCCCCGCCCACTGAGACTCCCATGAGGCCATGCGGCGGGAGAAACAGCCACCCGCTGCAATTCCCATGAGGCCACGCGGTGGGAGAAACAGCCACCTGCTTTGCCTCCTGGGATTTGTAGTCTCCAGCGCACTGGGCTTGAGAGGCCACAGTGGGCCAGAGCAGGGCAGTTGCTAGGGACAGGCCATGCAAATGTTCCAGGCCCGCAGTGGCGCTGATCAGGGCCCAGGGCAAAGCCCTGGAATGGCGGTGCGCCATTTCAAACGCCACCTGCTGCTGGCCGGCACTGGTACTGACGTGTGGAGTCTGTGTCCTACGCCATCATAAATGTGGGGGGTTGTAAGTCGGGCGGTGGTAATTCGGGGGTCGCCTGTATAAACTTCCTGACTGTAACAATAGGAGAGCACTGAGCGTATGCAATGAAACATTTATTGCTCTTGTTTTGTGTTTACAGCAGAAGGGTCAGATTCTGCACTCTAGTGAATCAATTTTTACTCCATGTGGAGGGTGTGGGGGAGCAGGATGGAGTCAATAAGTGTGGGGAGCTGGCTTTCAGCTCTCCACACATGCTGTATCCATGTACCTCCTCCCCCCCCCCCCTCACCTCGCCCCGCCCCTGATGTCTCCTACAGAGGCAGTGGAGGGGGAAGGGGCTGGATTCAAAACTGGTTCCTCAGAGGCAGCAGTGCTGGTGGGGTGGAAGGAAGGGGAAGACTGCTGCAAAGGGAAGGCTGTTGCCATGGACAGACTGGTCGACGGCAGCAGACCCTGTTCATGGGGGTGTCCAAGCTACCCACGTACAGAGGCTGCTCTCTGGGAGGTGGAGCAGCCTCTGTCTGCGGGAAGCTCGGACCCCCTATGGACAGGAGCTGCTGCCACCCTGCACTGCTGCCTCTGTCAGGGCAGCAATGTGCAGCGGCAGGCAGCTGGTCTGCATGGTGAGCTGGTTTTTCAACTGCTGATATAGGCAGCAGCACAGGGTGGCTGGGAGCTCCCTGGGAGTGGGGCTGGGAGCACACTAGCTGCCAGCCCCACCCCTGGGCACTATTGAATAGTCATGTAACCGATAAGATTTCATGTGGTTACGTGACTATTCAATTGCACTATATCTACTCCAGCTTCTCCTTTCACAACTTCAACAATGCAGTTGTTCCTTGCAAATACACAAGTCTTTGCAATATTGAAATCTTGATAATATGGGGATTATAAATTAGACTTTTTGATATCTATTTTGATATTGGTCTACTATAATGATTGTATTTTTTTCAATTTCATACTTCTTTAAAAGCTTGCACTTTGTCATTTTAATGAAGTTGATGCTGAATTTCCAGTCTACAGCATCAAAGAGCTCTAGATTTTAGATCCAACTTCCTGTAGCATAAACAGGGCTTTTGTTATACTTGGAGTTATTCTGACAAACTACGCAGATTAACATGCAGAACTATTTGGATACATTTTTCTAAAACATACAAAATATATATTGTAAACAAGAAATTTAACTTACTTGCTGAATAATTTTAGTATTTTTTTTAACAGAGGCTCTAATTTGGGAAAAAAGAAGCAACACATCTGTCACATCCCAGGGTGTGGGAAAGTTTATGGGAAGACATCACATTTGAGAGCCCATCTCCGCTGGCATTCTGGAGAGCGCCCATTTGTTTGTACTTGGATGTTCTGTGGTAAAAGATTCACTCGCAGTGATGAATTACAGCGACACAGAAGAACACATACAGGTTATCAATATTTGTTTTTTGGCAGATTTCAGGAGAGGAATATGAAGGATAAAAATTTATTTAAATCAGCCAAATTTTTGTCCCTGACTTCATGAAAGTTGGGCTAGACTATCTGAGAGCAAACTTGGTCTGTGATCTGTTTCTTTTGTAATAATAATAATGAGAGGTCCCCCACCCCATATTAAATACCAAATATTTAATTTATAAATGTCATTTCTAGTAAAAGCAACTTGTTTTCTATGGACTGTAATACATCATGAAGTGATAGAGGCTTCAGAATTCTTACAGCTTAAAGGGACATTTGACAGTATTTTCTGTATAATTAATGTACCTACAAGTCATGTGCATCAGTCTTGAGCCTCTCTCTGGGAGAACTCTGCACTCTGTTTTCCTTACCGTGCAAGAGGTTAAACCAGGGTTGGGCAAAATATGATCGTCAGTCCAAATCTGGGCCACCAACCTGCCAGATCCAGCCCATGAGAGCCTCAGCTGGCTCTCTGCCTGTCCCGTCCCCGCTCGGCATTCAGTGAAGCTGCCAGCTTCTGCAGGGCCATGTGCATCTCTGAATTCTGAGAGCATGTGTAGTGTCCCTCCCCCCTCATCCTCCTGGCGCTCAGTGTTTTCAGCAAGAAACATGGCTCCTGTAACTGCTGTGAGCAGTACAGGGGTGTGGAAGGTAGAGGCCCTGGTTAAGGAACCTGCTGGCTGGGAGCCACCCAGGTAAGGTCTCCAAGCCAGAGCCTGCCTCTAGCGCCACAGCTCCGCCCTCCTCCTACCCTCTGCCCCCCAGCACACTTACCCCATGTAATTCAAACCTTCTGCACCCCTGTTCCAGCCCCTATACATCTTCCCAGACACTGCATCCCCTCCTACACCCCTCCTCAGGTCACAACCCCCTCCCAGACCTTGCCCCCCAATCTGCTATCCCTTGTCACAGCCCAAATCCCTGCACCCCCTCCTGTACTCCTGCCCCAGATTACCACCCCCTCCCAGATCCTTCACTCCCTCCTCGTACACCACTTCCTCAGGCCAGAATCCTCTCCTGCACCAATATCCCTCCCAGACCCTGCCCCCCTACCCTAGGTCACACTCCCCTCCCAGACCCTGCACTCCCTCCTGTACCCCGGTTCGCTTCCCCAGGTCACAATCCCCTCCTTCATCCAAACTCCCTCTCAGATCCCACACCCCAGTCCCTTACCCTAAGGTCTGTTCTGCACCCAATTTCCATCCCAGACTCCCGCATCTCCTTCGTTAATATAATGGAAGAGTGTGGCCCTCAACCACTTGCCAAATTCTTGGAATGACCCTCCCCTCATCAAAAATTATTGCCCACCCCTGGGTTAAACTGAAGGGTCAGCAGATGGATCCAAGCATGTTGGATGATGCCTGAAAGAATCTTTGTAACCTCAGAAAGGGAACAGAAAAACACTTGAAAAAATCTTAGGTATGTGGAGGAGGAGGGGGTGCATGGGAGAGAATCATGTCCTTTAAAAAAAAAAAAAATCAAGTTGACAGTGTCTCACTAGTCAGTGCCTTTCGCATTAGCATTAAGGACAAGGAAATCTTAATTCTTGGGGCTCATAAATTAAACTTTTTTTCCCTAAATATATGGTTTATTGTTCGTAAAGATTATTTCTCTTTTTGTTATCTTTTGTAACAGGGGAGAAGAAGTTTGTCTGTCCGGAATGTTCAAAACGTTTTATGAGGAGTGATCACCTTGCCAAACACATTAAAACACATCAGAATAAAAAAGGTATTCACTCTAGTAGTACAGTGTTGGCATCAGTGGAAGCAACACCTGATGATACTTTGATTACTGCAGGCGGAACAACACTTATCCTTGCAAATATTCAACAAGGGTCTGTGTCGGGAATAGGAACTGTTAATACATCTGGCACCAGCAATCAAGATATTCTTACCAACACTGAAATACCTTTACAGCTTGTCACAGTTTCTGGAAATGAGACAATGGAGTAAATATTACACAAGATACATATTAATTGTGGTTATTTTTATACAGTAGTGAGAAAAATATTGTTCCTGAGTTCTTAGATATCTTTTTATTGATGTGCAAAAATTTTTGGATTGACAGTAACTTGGTTATACATGACACTGAAATGCCTTACTTTGTATGATATTCCATAGTATATTAAAATGGTAAAATTGCATGGGTTTTGTAGGTACTTTTGGAATCTAGAAGAGATGAAATTTTACCAAGTTATATTAAAAAAAAAAATGAATTTAACGATGGGAATGGTAGTCTAACCAAATGCATCAATCCTGTGTGGTTTAGTGTAAAAATGAGAACATGTTGGTATTTATCTATTGTAAGATAAAAGAAGTTGATGGGTGAAAAGAAATCATGTTATGATAAAAGAAATTTTGTAATTTTCTTGATGACTGGAATTTTTATTATGCATAACTGACAAATCAAGTTTCCAAGCAAATGTTACATAGTGTAGGCTTTACTTAGCTCATCAGCTTGTCATTTTGAAGCTAATTATTTTAATTAGGTTAACTATGTACAATATTTTAAGCATTACTCTTGTAAGATTTTGAAAACTACATTTTAACATGGAACTCTAGGGATAGTCACCTTTTAAATCCTGTTGAAAAGCCATGTTTAAGATTTAATTTGCCAAAATGATGTCTTGTTAATATTCTTTCAATAACCAAGTTGGGCAATATAACCAATGTTTAAAAAAAGTTTAAAATGTTTAAAAATGTATAGGTTGAGGCATTTGGGTGGTAAGGCAAATGTTACAGGGAAATATATCCCTTTTCTTGACATTAGAGGACCAAAAATTAGGTGTATTGCATCTCAGCAGTGATTTTTATCAAATCTTGTTTCCAAAAACATCTGTCTGCCAGGGCCTTAAAAGCCATCATGTAATTTACCAGTAAAAATATAACATATGCAAATATAACTGAAAATCACTTCCATAGTGACAATACTCCCAACCATATGGATATTAGTCATAGCGAACTAGGGGTTTTACAAGGTTTTTTTTGTTTGTTGTTTAGCTTTTGGTTAGTCAATCTGCATTTAAATATCAACCACCTTTCCTTTTTCGCTTCTTCCCTTAAATTGTATGTATCCAGTACATTTAACTGATAAACATATATGTTTTTTATTATGCTGAATTTTCTTTTTATTTTTAATTACTGTTTATATTTTCAGTTATAGAAAAATGTACAAAATAAAGTTACATAGCCAGTCTGTAAGTTCTATACCATTTTTCAAAAATGTACAACAATAATTACAGCAGTTCACCTATTTACAAACATTTGAAAATCTGTTCGTTATTCTTAAAACCACCTCAAATTTAAAGGCTACCTTATTGTACGTTTAAAGTGTATTATAACAGTGTGGTAGTTAATAAAACACTATTTTTTTCTTTTGACTTGGCGTTTACTACATTCCTTTGTGCTACATAACAAGATGTGATATACTAATAAATTTTTAATTCAGTTTTTCTTCAACGGGTTTCATAATGAAAATAGTTCTATTTTTTTTACCTTGCTCTGATACAGTTGACCCTTGAAATTCCTGTTGTGCAAGGGAAGGATCAGCAATGAAAAGAGGATGTAGCAATGGCTTTGATGTAGGGTGGGAGGAGTTGCAGGAGAATACTGAGCTTATGAGTTCTGGGTAACAGATAGGACGATGTTTTCGACTGTGCTAAAGGAGTGGAGGGCTGACAAGAAAGAATTCTTTTAACTGTGTTGTGAGAGTTAGTGGCGGGACATGCAGGAAATTGTGTATCAATCAGTAGTGGCTGAATAGATGGGGGAGAGGTTGGGTACCAAGATAGATTTGAGATTCTGATCTGAAAGGTTCACAGAAGTCAGGGTGTAGAAGGAGAAAAAAAGGAAAGAATGGTGAGACCCACAAAGAGTGGGAGATGTAAGGTAGTGGTGATGCCAAAACGTGGTGGAGAAGATAATGGACTATTGAGTCCAAAAAGCCAACAGGGGGTTGGGTTCAGCATGAGAGAGCATGATGATGTCAAATGTAGCAGAAAAAACAAAGAAGATGAGTATGAAGAGTCCTTGCATTTGGCCAGGAATAGGGCATTTGTGACTTTTTTGGTGGTGTATATTTGGGCAAATGTTAAGGTGCCATGAGTGAGAGGAACAGCCCAAGTGTTTAGTTGGGTTGCCTTTAAGACAGTTCAGGACAACACCCGTTTTCTCAGATGAATGAAGAAAAGTGTTCTTAAAAATGGCAGTTTGTGTACTTCGTGATTTGCACACAAAATCTCTTTTACTTTACAAGTAAAAAGATGTTTTCTGTCGGGCCTATAAAGTCAACCTGGAATCTACTGATCATTCTGGATTCTTTCTACCTTTAACAGCAATAAAGATTCTGCAGTTGGGGCTTACTTAGAATTAATCTATAGACAATGCTTGGGTCAGAATAGAATCCAATTCTCTCCTGTACCTGGATTGGCTTTGTAACAAAAATGTATTCTTGAACAGGTATAACTTACTGGACACACAGAACAGGCCTACTAAGTAAGAAAGTGCCATGTTTACATAATTATTTTTCAGAGAAGAACTGCACATTAAAATGTGACTTCGTAGTCTATAATTAGAACAAACATTTTTGGTGAGGACCAATGTATCCATTTTGTGCTTCTGAAAGGCCCAAGTTTTACAATGAACCCAAAGCAGTATTGATGAGTGGTGATGCAGGTCTTAGTAGATCTTTGTAGTAGAAGTTTCTTAAGTGTATTTGTATGACAGCCAGTCAAAGTGCACGATACTAGAATTTTTAAATGCTAATTTTTTTGATTGTGGGGAAATATTGATGTCATAATTTGTACTGTAATTTTACTTTTACCTTTGTTAATGGTTCCTGATTGCTTTTATGTGCTTCTCAAGGTGGTGATGGATTATGTTTCTGGCAGATGAAAGGAGGATTGTGAATCAGAAGACATCTCAATGGCTAAATATGTGAAACACAGCAGAAAATGTGAAATGAACACTTCTATGAGCAGTACAATAAAGAGCTATGTACAGCCAAGTATTTTATCTGAGGCTGTAATTTATATGATCTAGAGATGCCATCTGTGCAGGATTCTCATTGTAGGCTCTGTCTCCACTGCAGTTCATGCAAGAATCTCCCCTAGCTTGTAAGATTTTTGGCTCTGAGACATATATATCTGTGTGTAAGGGAAGGGTTCTGCCTTTTGGAATATACACAAATTATTAAATGCCAAGAACATTCTAGATAACTTTTTAAGACTGCAGTCAGCACAGGCATTTCCCACAGAAGCTGTTTTTTGTAGCTTCGGTTCTATCTACTGGTTTGTTTGTTTTTCAGCACATATTTTATCTTCTCTTCCATTTCCGCTGCAGGTCCACTTGAGGTGTCGTCATTGTAGCCAAAGATTGCCTGGATATGACCTGAGCTCCCAGCAGAAATTCATTGGGAGATTGTGTTTAATTGAGCTCTGCAAATTATACTTCGTTTCTAACAAAACTGTTTTTGATGGAAAATTGGGTATTTAATTAAAATAATTTAAATAAGCTTTCTGTGAAAACTTCAAGATTTCATTGAAAACCGAAATATGTTTATAACAATGTGAATGTTTTGATTAAAAATGGAGGAGAATGGACAGAGCTTTCTGGCTAGACTACTCACCAGGAAGGGAGAAATTGCGTTATGAAACATGGTTTGGTCAGAGACAGAGGCCCATGGAGGAGAATGAGAGCATAAGGCACAAGCATCACAACTCCAAAGAAGAATTGCAGCACAAGTGGGAATCAAAGTATTTTGGGATTTAGCCAGGAAGTCAAAATTTTCTGGAGAGTAGAATCCCTGTTCTGACCAGATCTAATTATTTGGGTCCTGGGAGAAAGTGTTGACAGACCCGTGTCCACTGATAACTGGATCTCCAGATTCCTTTGATACTATTTAAACTTCTATCAGAAGGTACTTTGAGGATCCATAGCCAAGAATCCATTTCATCCAGGGGATATCTGTGTCTTGTGGAGGGTTTGGCAGCTGGAATCATGACATCAGTGGAAACTTTGGTATTTTGATGTGTCAGCACTTTGAGGCTCCATGCAGATGGCTCTGAACCGTGTTAGCCTTAGGATCATAGTCAATTTGACTTGGACTGTTTTTGATGTCTTGGCACCAAATAGAAACCATAAAGTCCTGTAACGTGTAAGTCCTTCTGGATGCTTGCATACACAACAATCAGTATTCTGCTAAAGTCACTTGCCTGTTATCACAAAGTGGAAGTAAAAACCTTTTGTCCCTCAAGATATGTTGCTGAGAATACTTTAGGATACAGGAACCGGAAAGCATTGTGATGTTATGATACCTAGTGAGAGAGAGGAAGGCAAAAGGAGAAGTGCACAAAACCTTCCTTCTGCTGAAAAGGAGCTTTTCTTTTTCCACAGATGACTGGGCATCACTGTTGTTCCAGATATTCAAGGGTTTTGTTTTGTTTTTTCTGCCATTCCAGAATCAATCATTTCTTGATTCATATTTCCACCTCTACTTGTGAGTACAGGTTGAACCTTTTTAATCCAGCATTCTCGGCCCCTCACTGGTGCTGAACCAGAGAATTTGCTGAAGGAGGTTGATATTGTCTAGCAGCATTACCAACATTTTCACTGCTTACTGGGTTTTTAGAATACAGGGATAAGTTAGGGTATGTCTACACTTGCAGCCTATTTCGGAATAGGGCTGCAAATGTAGGCATTCGGAATTGCAAATCAAGCCGGGATTTAAATATCCGTGCTTGATTTGCATCTTCCAACTGGGTGCCATTTTTGAAATTTACAAGCCGGAATAACTGCCCGGCGTCTGCAGCGGCGGTGAAACGGGCGTTGGAAATAAAGCCCTATTTGAACTACCTGTTGTTCCTCCTGCAATGAGGTTTAACAGGTAGTTGAAATAGGCTTTATTCGACGCCCGTTCACTGCTGCGTGTAGACGCGGGCAGTTATTCTGGTCTGGTAAATTTCAAAAATGGCTCCCGGCCAGGAAGATGCAAATCAAGCATGGGATATTTAAATCCCAGGCTTGATTTGCAATTCCAAATGCCTACATTTGCAGCCCTGTTCCGAAATAGGCTGCAAGTGTAGACATACCCTTAGAGCTAAATAACAGTGCAAAACACTGAGAGCCAGAACTTGTGGCTGTAAACAAACCCTATGGGATTGTGGGAAACTTGGCCACACCCATTACAAGTGGACATCCAACTAACTACAGTCATGCCAAACCATGGATGTCGTTGGACCAGAGAGTACCCGACTAGAGAGGTTGAACGTGTATTTGTGTGGATCCTATTGTACTCTGAAGTAGTTTCTGGCTCTTAGGACACTTGCCCAATATTGGATACCTCCCAAGGCGGGAGATGGCAAAGTTATTTTTGTGTTTTGCCTCTTCAACTGGTATCATTACAGTGCTCTCCCTGAAGGTGTGGTAATAGGACCAGCATACCTGCATAAATTTGCAGTGTATCTGTTCTCCAGTTAGACTGTTTATTGAATAAACAACATCACTGAGGTCTGGGGCACAGTCCTTATCAAGCTGGATGAGACCCTCATTACCTTGCCTGTGGTGGGCAATTGATTTGTACTCAAAAGCTTGCCTGATGCTACTCATCTATGATCCTCTTATTTCAGGTCACTGCAGGTTGCTGGAAAGATTATTGAGTGAAATGGATAGTGGTTCAGTCTTGCTTACTAGAACTTGCTTTTGTTGCTAATGTGTTGCTACATACCATTGTATATTATTATTTCTTAGCGGAATTTCCAGAGGAGGATGGAGATCACAAGATTCTTCCATTGTCTCAGGGCTATATAGGTGACCTGGACTTTGTATCTTGGCTGCAGTTAAGAACAACATGTAATTAGTGAGGTTCTCCGAGACTGCCATTAAACCTGGTTGGTCTGGAAAGCAGGTCTATACTTAAGAGATAAAAGAGATTTATGTGATTAAGCTTCAACACCCAGGGTGCTTATTTTCAATAAGTACATGGCCTGTGTGTCCATGTGCTTGGATGTTGGCATTTTTGTATGCAGTAATGACAAATGGAAACCTGTCAGATTACAGGCTTTGTGTAACTATCTTGGAGAAAAACAGGTTCTAGAAGGCATTTCTGCTAGCTGATTGCCTAGCTGAGAGTAATCAGTGTTTTGCTCAGGGCATTTAGAAGAGTCAGTGTTACTAAGTTATTCTTCTAGTAGTGTCCCTGTGGGTGCTCCTCTATAGGTGTGCTTGCATCCCTGCACTGCTGGTATGCAGAAGCTTGGTAGCACTGTCCGTTAGGCCTTACACGCAAGGCTGGTCTGCGCGGTCGGGTAACTTCCACTCAGTTCTCTCTCAAGTACCCTGGGGAGAGACAGAGGTACTCACAGTCTGTTATTACCATTGCTTTTGATTTTGCAATTCTATAGATGGCCTCCTAGTACTTCATATAGAGTTATAGTTTTTCCTTTTCTTATTTTCTCTCTGTAAATAAATAACTAAATAAAAGAATAAATGTATTTTTCCTGCCTTTTCTTCATTGGTGACCCTTTTCCCCCAGTGGGATATGCCCAGGTTACCAGGAAGCGCCTCTCTTGCAAAAAGGTGATCCCATCATAGACAAGCACTCCCAGTGCAGGAGATCACCACAGTGAGGCTTCAAATGATCTCCAGCACACTGTGTCGTCTTGGTGCCATTGGCACTGAGACAGTCCCAGCCCAGTACCACAGCTCATTGAAGTCTACAGAGGCAGATACCATTGACAAGCCTGTGGACCTGATGGACATGGAGACCAGGTCAATGGCACTGAGGGACCAAGACAGGAGTAAGCGTTCCACTTACAGGCATTTCTGGGACACAATTCTCTATTGGTGTTTCCATCAATGCCACACCTGGCACCAAAACAACTGGTATGAGCAATATCTCCGTCAATCCTGGTACTGCCAATGGCACTGCGTCCATCAATACCATCTGAATTCCAGCACAGGAAGAATCTCCGTGTAGCTGACCTATTTCTTTGCACCAAGCTAAGTGACCTATCTCACTGGGTCCTCACCTGGTATGGGACTTTTCCCTGCTGTGCTTCCCCCTGCTGTGCTTCCCCCCATTCTCTAGTGAAGACTTGGATTGTGAACTGAAGGAAATGGCATCACATTATTTCTTCCAAGTTCTTTATGTGCTCAATATCAACAGGGCCCCTGAGCATATCCTCACATGGCCCTACTACCACCATGTTGGCATCGCCACCCACATGCACCACAGCTGAGCTCTATGACAACACCATCACTATGGCCATACTGGGACCCTTGCACTGAATATCGCCACCATGTCTCTGGAGCATATAGACCCCCCTGAAATCCCTTGGGGCGCACCTCTTTGGCTGTGGTATCCAAAGTTTCAGAACTTCCATAAAAAATTGTGGAGGATCAGGAGGACAGTGCCGAGAAAGAGGTGAGCCCAAGGACCATTCTCCTCTTCCTTCCAGAATTAGGCCATCATGGTTCCCTACCATTTCGGGCTGATGAGACTCACCTCTTCTAGAACGTAGTGAGACAATATCCAAATACCAGTAGAAGAAGTCAGAGACACCTACGTTGACATAGTCCATCCTCATCCTCAAAAATCTTGCTACCCATTAACAAGGCCCTTCTGTACCCAACAAAAACCATTTGGCAGTCTTCAGCATTAGTGGCTCCTGCCTGCAAGCAGGCATACAAAAAATGTCATAGGAAGGGAGACTGAATTACTTTTCCCACCTCTCTACCCAGCTCCATCATGGTATATGTGGTTAATTCCTGCAGATATCAACACCAGATGAGGTCCCATTTCTGTGTTAGGCACTGGAAGTGTTTGGACCTTTTCAGCAAGAAAGAATACTATTAGGCTACCCTTCATTTTTGAATCACCAATTATCAAGCATTGATGGTGATGCAATGGGTGTCATGGCCTCTTATGTTGGGTTTCCCAGAGGTGGTACAGTCAGCCATTGAAGATCTTTCCTTTTGAAGGCACTGAGCTCTTTGTGGAGAGGACTGATGCTTCTCTTCACACCCTGTAGGATTAGAGAGCCATTTTCAATTCACTGAGCATCTACAGAGATATGGTTCAGCTCAGCATACAGACCAAAAAGGCATTGACTGACTGGACCAGGGGTTGACAACCATAAAAGCATATGGCCCATCAGGGTAATTTGCTGGCGAGCTGCAAGATATTTTATTTAGGTTGACTGTTTATGATCATGGCTCCCCTCAGCTCTCAGTGGCCATGGTTCACTCTTCTTGTCCAATGGGAGCTGTCAGGCTGCTCCTTGCAGCTCCCATTGGCTGGGATCAATGAAGTGCCTGAAGATAGTCAATGTAAATAAAATGTCTTACAGCCCACCACCTGATTACCCTGATGGTCCGTGTGCCAAAGGTTGCCAACCACTGTACTAGACCAGTGTTTCTCAACCAGTGGTATGACTGCCCTTAGGGGTACATGAGAGAAGTCCAGGGGCTACATCGACACAACTGAAATTTGGAGAAAACTGAATTTTTGTTTTAAGTTTTACAGCGCTTTATTATTTTTGTACGTTTTATACCCAAAAGTGTCATCACCCGCCCGGCTATGATTAACTTGTTTAAACAAATATGTTGCAATGGTAGAAAAAAATTGTGTGTGTCTGAAAACTGTAGGTGCTGAGAGTACTTATAATTTTTTTTAAAGGGGTACTTTATAAAAAAAAGGTTGAGAAACACTGTACTAGACAACCTATATCCCTGCCTACCAGGATCAATAACTCCTGAGATTGTAAACTTTAGCTGGGTCTTTTCACCAAAGGAACCTCTTCTTGTGATCCCCACCTAGTCGTTTTCTCACCACTGACGCATAGCTCATAGGGTGGGGCATGCAGCTAAATGACCTCATGATACAAGGCAATGGTGACCCACAGAGAGAGACTTTCACAGCACCCTTCTGATTTCTGCTTATTTGTGTCCTCCTGACCCTATAAAACATCATGCCTTCTTCCTCATAACTTTCATGATACTCTGTCCTTCCAAACGGTTGATCTTTATCTGATCCTTCTCCTCAGGATTTTCCTAAGGCATTCTACGTCAAAATGGTTTTCACCTAGCCAGTGTGTGCCAAAAAACTCCATCTGTCGTGCTATTCACATGGTGCATTGATACCCAAATTAGGAAGTAGCAGTCTCGTGCTATCTATCATTGGTGATGTGTGTGGGGGGAGGGGGTGCAAGAGCCTTGAAGGATCATGTGCCCCCCTAGATTTTAATGGCTGGAGCTGGGTGCCTTTATTCTGCCCCCTTCCACGCACCCCTTCACCACAAGGCATGGGTCTCCTCTGCATGATATAGAATGAACCAATGCTTTCCGTTTTTTAATTAAACTGGGTTGCTCTATGGAGAGGGGAAGGTGTTTAAATTATCCTACAGGCCTTCCACTTATGAATAGGCTTCCACTGTAATGATGCTCCTTATTTTTCTACTCAGATGCTTTCCTAAAGATGAGGACAGCAATGAGAGTGTCATTAACAACAATCTCGTGGACATGGTTCATTCTCTGATTGTGTACTACACACTCCAACCAGCAGTATCACTTTTATCCCACAGGCCACAATTTGTTATCTCCATTTATTGAACAGTCCATTTATATACTTATGCTGGATGCTTTGTATTCCGATGTTCAGCCTTGCCTCTATATTTTAGACCTGAAATTCTCAGTCTGAGTCACTCTAATGTGTTGGCGTTAGTAGGCTGTTCTCCAGTCAGCTGGGGGATTTCCTGTCCACTTTTTATTCCCTACAATGGCTAAGCTGGTTTGAAGGTTCACATGTCATTGTCTATGGGGATAGTTATTTTCAGTTATGCTTGGATAGCAAACAGATGCTTTAACATGTTTTTGGCCTCTACCCCGTTTAAAAATATAGCAACTGATTAGTTCATAAAGCATAGCTCAACTGCTTTTGATACTTAAATAACAATGAAATGCCTGAGACAGCTTGGTTTAATAATTAGCTACCATGTTGCATAGTACATTTTTCCAGGTATTTTTCTAAATTTTTTTACTGTAGGTAATGTGTCCTAAATACATAATTAACAGCTAAGATTACCTCCAAAGGAGCCATTTAAACCCTTTCTGTAAATAATACGCCTTTTAAAATAGTATGAATACATATTTGTGCAGTGTCATTTTGGTCTTGCTGTTACATTTTTTAAAAGGTTGCTTAACTATTTACCTGAGGGATTAAATAGCCCCATTTTCAGTCAGGGAATTAATGCTAATTTTATTCTTGCAAAATACCCAATTATGTATTTACACGTCCTTGTGAGTTAGCAGGTACATGGTACATAAATTTTTTTGGCATCCTTGAAATATTAGAGCCTTCAAAGGAATGAATGACTATGAAAAGTATTTAAAATGCAGTAATAAAAAGGGTAATAATGGTCTGATATTTTTTTTGTTTTCCCACCTTCATTTTATTTATTACTTTATATAGTTGTAAAAAACAAAAATTAATGTTAACTATATGTATAAAAATAAACATTCTGACTTAGTCAAGGTAATGATGTTGAACTGTGATCTCCCTTCCTTAATCCCATCCCTTGTTTTCTGCATCATCCTCAGTCAATCTCTCCCCTTTGGCATCCTGTCCTCTGCATTTAAACACATTGTTGTCTCACTAATCTTTAAAAGCCTCTTGACCAATAATAAGGCTTTATTTCCCCCACCCTTGTCTGTAAGCTGCTTGGGGTGAGGACTTTTTACACATTATAAAGCAGCTGTAGAAGACACAAACAGGTTTAGACAGTGCATTAGGAATCAGGACATGTGACTTGCTCTATGATCTTAAAGAAATTTCTGTGCTTCTCTTCCTCAGTTTCCCCATCTGTAAAATGGAAATTATACTTTCCTTTGTAAATGGCTTTGAAATCTATGAACACAATGTGCCATATAAGAGCGAAGTATGAGTATTTTTCGGAGAGATTATTTCTTTCACAGCTATTATATTCTATTTAGGTTCTTACACTGTGCTCAACCCTGTGGTATTGAAGTGCCTTACCAGCTAACAGTGTATCCTTATCTACTCTGTACTCTTTTCCCGCTTATTTCTTAACAGCAGGAGTTAAAGGAACAATGTCTGCCCCAGCTTGAGTTTCATAGGGTTCTTTGTTGGGTTTAAGATGACAGCACTCATCTAATTAGCCAGACATTCCTTATTGTACAAGCCTTGTGATAACTGCTTCACGCGTTGCTTGGGTTTTCTCCTAAGCATCAAGACTACCACTCACTAAAGTTTGTGTCAGAAAATGTAATTTAATGTGGCTTCAGTACTTAATAGCACTCTATAATTGATATAATTGCCCTCTGGTAACACACAATGCCTTTGCCCACACCCTGGTTTTCCTTTGGCTATGAAGATCTTACAACAATTATTACTGAGGCCTTGTCTACACTAGAAAGGGTTTGCTATACTGGTATCCCAGCAAATGCCTCTAGCACTTGCAGTTTATTCTGGGAAAAGGGTTCTTTTGCTGGCATTGCTCATAGCAGTTCCCTGAAAAAAATGAGCCATGCTGACAAAAGTGCTTTTTTCCCTGATATGACTGTCTACACCAAGGCCTTTGTCAATGTACAAAACCTCACACTCATAAACACCATTTGTGTTGAAAAGGTCTCTCTGTGACTTGCACAAACATAGGTGTCATTTGCAGTAATAATAATGAAAGAAAATGCAGTGCAAGCTAAGGCCACTTCCTTTCTTAGGTTGCAGTTAGAGACAGGTGTCATGTTACTTGACTGCCATTATTTGCTCAGCTCAGTTTATTGCTGCCCATTCCTAGGAGCAGGTGACACTGATGGCCGGTGTGAGGGAGGTGCTCAACCCTTTTTCAGGAAGCTTGAACAGCAGCATTAGAGCTGTAGTGACTGCAGCAAGGTATTGTGAGGCTGCAATCCTCCTTGTGTCTTTTTCAAAACTCAGCCACCTCGTCTCCCAATGCAGAAGACTAGTGTAGCTGCTGTGCATTGCATGGAAATCAGAGCGCTTGCTGTTTTGGCTGACTCTGAAAAGCAAGGAGAGTGTGGCATCATATGGATGTTCTCTGTTCCCGTTTGCTGGCTGCTACTGTGCAGCATGGTAGGCGACACAGGGCACAGTGGCCCAAACGTCTTTCCAATACCACTCCAGAAAAAGTGAGTGCTCCCACCACCAATGCTACTCAGGTGCACACACTATTTACAGGAGCAAGCCTTGAAGGCCTCAAACTGAATGAAGGTGGAGAGATGGAATTGCTTTATCTTGGCTAAAGAAGACCAAGTGCTCCTCCTGGGTTTCTGGATAATGGCAAACAGCAGCAGCTTTTTGTGTTTGGATCTTGGGCAACCTCGATGCAGGCAATGGGTGGAAACCAAGGCTACACAAGAAGCATCTGAGCATGAAATCTGTTGACTTCAGGTGAGGCAGGATTTTGCAGGTCAGGTAAGGGATGGGTTTGTGTGTGTATTTTGGCATTTCTTAAGCAAATTATTCTTTTTTTTTGACCCAAGCAATTAGTCAACGTTTGAGGTCTTGGGATTTTTTGCATTAAGAGATGAGATGGATTATGAAGCCAGGAACTACTTTGATGCAGTCTTAGTACTTTATGCTAATTTTACTCCTTGCACAAAGTCTTTGTAAACAAATATCTCCTTGCACAAAGTAGGACTCAGGCAGGAGAAGATTTCTTTGCTTAATATTCCAAGCCTCTTTTTCCATCTTTCACTCTATCCAAAAAACCTCTCTCAGTTTTTCCTCTGGATCTTTGGCTGTCCTTGGCTTTCTGCTGCCTCCTCAGTCCGTTTCTGCGCAAGTGTACAACACACCTCTGCCAAAACAATACCTTACCCTCTGTGCTTGCATTCAGCCCATAATGGCAACTCTCCACTTGCACAGCTCGGTTCCTGAGTTTTGACTGGCCTTGCATGTGGCCTGTGTTTTGGGCAGCAGCTCCTACTGTTTCACTGTCCAACAAGAATTTACCTGCTTCTTACATTTATCTGGAATGAAGGGCAGTTGTTATACCCACCAGCGTCAAAGAAGTTTCATTCAACCCCCAACATAACAAAATAACACTGTAGTTAAACTCTCAAAATGGGGTCCATTTTGGTAATCTCTATTTTCACTAACTCATGGCGTTTAGAAAAAATGTTCCTTTGGGCTGAATCTTATGATGATTTCTTTGCTCCAAATGCCAATATTTTTGTGGAAAATATGAAGGAAGCTGTGTTGTGTATGAGAGAGACCATTCTTTCCCAAACAATTACATTGTAATTACAATTGGCCAAGGAGAGTGCTGGGGATGTATGAAAGTTTGTTGAAAAGCCAAAAAGTAAAAAATGTTTGTTCTGAAAATACTGATAGCAGAAAACCCACACCTCTTCACAGTATATAGAAAAGATTTATGAAACTCCTATGTAATGTAAGTATCTTTATGCATATATAATTGAAATATATAACCATTCCATATTCTAAAGCATACACACACATACAATTAGGAAAAGTTCCCATTCTCATATACTACATTTTGTCATAAAAAGCAGAGTGCAATGTATTTTTATTAAACATGGACTTAGTTCAGATGCACAATTTTCCAACATGGCAATTGTAATGGGGCACTTTTACTGCAAGAATAAGGGGGAATTATCTTTATTTTATGCAATTAATAATTGTTCTATCAAAGATGCTAGTTTCACTCAACTTTGAAAAAGCTGAACTCTGGAACTCAGCCTCCAATTGTACAAGGGTGAGCTGCAAATTGCAGGACTGGCACACTAGCATGGAAATAGTTCCAGAGTTTAAAAAAAAATTTAGAAATTAGTTATGGAAGCGTGCAAATTACAGATAGAACATGTATAATATAAAATTAGGGCTGGCTTGTCTGTGTATTCATACCTTTCTTTATACAAGTGCATAAGTTTCAATATGTTAGACATCTTCAACTTAAAAAATCATAGTTCTCTGAAACTTTTATCCAGCTTCAGTATAAGATACACTTGAGAGATCTAATTTTAAAAGGCCAGAGAGAAAAACCTATTATTGTCCTAGTTTACATTATGCATTTGACAGCAATTTGTGCACAGTTTCACAGTTTTACTGTTTCCTCTTCACAGTCTATTAATTAATGAGTTTTCCTTTTGTTTGTGTGTGGTTTTTTTCCACACCGCTACTGGAGAATTACAATTTCTGCAGTTTTACAAACAGGCTCAGGGATGGGGGTGTTATTTTGCAGAGATGGTGTAAGTATTTGTGAAAGTATTATTTTTCTGCAATATTTTTATTATTGTGTAAGTTGGGAGTGCTAATAGTTGTACTAGACACTGCACTAACACAAATTAAAAGGACCCTGCGCCAAAGAGCTTACAGTCTAAACGGAGAAGACAGATACCAGGTGGAACACATCTGCAGTTGCAGGATGAACAATGTGATGATAGAAAACATCATGGTTTTCTCTCTGGGTGGGTAAAAGTAGGAGGAGCTATGTTAAAAGAGAAACAAGTGGTGACACAGAGCAAGGAGAGAAGATTGTTAGAGGGGCAGGTGTGGAGTGATGCTGAAGTTAAGACATTATGAGGGAGGAGCAGTATTAGAGTAAACAGCCAATCAGCCCAAGCCAGAGAAAGTCCAGTCAAAACAAGGAAAAGTTCTCCAAGCACCAGTATGCTTTGGCTGCTTCTGCTCCTACCAGTGAGGATTCTGTCTGGCCACATTTTTCAGTTTTCTCTCAAGTCTTTGTGGGTCAGGAAAGGGGAGGTGGCATGTTGGTCATGACGCTCCCCAAAGTGGCTGGGTGTGTGGCATATCTCCCAGGCACAGTTGTGTGCCCAAGGTATTGTGGAGGGACCCATATTCTCCTCCCCCAGTACAACAGACAATGCTTTGGCTGCTTCTGTTCCTCCTGGCTGAGATCTCCGATAGAAGCAGCTATCCAAATGCAAAAGATTGTTTGTCTCCCTAGATTTTCAGTTCTTGGGAAACTCAAATTTTGTACATGGTGAGGAAACCAAAGATGATGGGGCTATCCCAGACTGCACGGAGGAGACTGAGTTACAAGAATCTCTTACCAGCTGCTTGAACAAGTCACCATTCTCTTCAGCCAGGTAGTGATGAACATACTTTTGCATGAAACTGGTTTCTTTCATGCCTTTCATCGGACTTTTTTCCTCCTCCCTCTGCTTGAGGGGCAGCTTAAAATACATTTAAAGAGGCTTTAAATGCTTATCCTGTTACTTTTAAAAAAATAGGGTTGGAATCCTAGCCCTAATGAAGCTGAGTGTTTCACCTTTCATTTCAGTGAGGGCAGGACTTCATGCAGAATGTGTTTTTCAGTGTTAATGTTTGAGACTGATCTTCTAGTGAACTAGAAAGGCTCAGCCTTCCATTCTTTCCTCACTTCTTTTTCTCTTCTCCTTTCCTCCTCTCTCCTTTTGCCCACCAGAAATAGAAGATGCAAAATATACTGATTTAGGTATTTCAGTGCTAGTTTTAATTCCTAAAGCATGCAATATAATAATACATTGCTTTTTTTTTTGTAGAACCCTTCAACGCAGACTATTACCATATTGCAAAAATTCATTGCTAACAAGGTTTTTTCTAATACCTTAAAACCAGAGATTGCAGACGTGTTTATATACTGATGACAAATACTAGATCAAGAACTGAGTAGAGTCAGTGGGAGAATGCCTCCCTCAACTGGAGGGTACAGTGATTACACAGTACGTAATGAACACAGAAATAAAACACAAGTTGGCATAATGTTGGCAAGACACTTGTGTGCTGGTGACTGTCTTAAAGGACATAATTTTAGATTTGTAATCATCCCTGACAGACTGAAGCAAGAAAAGATGGCTTATTTTGTAGTAATTGTTGTTATAAATATGGGACAGTGTGGTCCATAGGCAGATAATGAAAGGGAGAAGTTTTTGCCAAGAGTTTTAAAAAAAAATTGAGAGAGAGGTTCAAGTCCTCTGCTGAACCCTACCTAAGATGCCCTGTTTTCAGGCATCCCATCATCTCTACAGAAAATACAGTCCTGTTCCTGTTTACCATCTATAGTAACAGGTGCCCTAGTCTGCAAGCTAGGACCTTTTATTTTTAGTATGTTAAGGAAAAATCAGAGTATCAGTCCACTTTATCTTTGTCAAGTTTGTATAAATGTTTGATACATTAGTTTCCCCAATATGGGAACTATTTGCTATCTAATATATTAAAGAATAACCTTACACATTTTCAGATAGGGTATCTATGGGTAAACACTGAGCTAAGTGCTTTTTCCCCACTGGAAACTTTGAGATGTCTTCTGATTTCAAATGGCTAAAAATGATTATTTGGGCTGCTAGAAGCTTAGGCATTTTGCTTCATTAAATATATTCTGTCAAACAGAGAAGGGGTTTTTGTTTTGATCATTAGATGAACATAGAAGCCTCCAAATATACCTTACAAATGTGTTTTGTTGTAAACGTATATATAACTCGTGTGCCTAATAACTAAAACAGACTGTTTCTTTTATACCAGTGATCTGTGGGCTTTATTTACCCCTCATATACATTTTCATTAGGCCTGACGAGGGTTCTTTCTATCTTTCCTCACTAACTCATGTGTAATTGGCCTCTAAGGGTAATATACCGCTTGTAGGTTCTTTCAGAATCTGTATTCCTCTGCTGCTTTTGCCAATTTTTTTTATTCATGTAGTAATTGGTGTCTGTCAGCTTCCCTTTCTCTTTTACTGCCAAAGACAAAGCTGATAAGTTTCTCTTTCATTATATCTTTATAAGCATCTCACCAACAGTGTTGTCTTTAGAATCTCCATTTTCCAGGTAGCATAGCCTCTTCTTTCACAAGCTAATATATTTGTTCCTGTCAAGAGGCTAGTCTAGGATGTGGCCCTCTGTAGGTGCAGAGAAATTTTTGACTGTATCAAATGGGATTATCTGAAAAGGCATGATAGGAGGTAGGATTAGAAGCAAACTGAGGTTCTGGATACATTTACATGACAGAATGTAACTCGCAAACCAATAAGGAACAATCATAAGTATGTATTTTTGAAGATAGAGTGGGCAGGGATTCTCCATTAGCCTTTTCTTTTCCCTCTTATTTTAATTAAAGAGTTTGGAGTATCATGGAAATATATAGCTTGCATGAATTGATAAGGGGAATAAAGTTATCAAGAAGCACCTAACTGATTTAGGAGCTTATGTCCCATTTTCAAAAGTGAGTTCAGGAACTTAACCCATAGATTGGTCAGAGTGATGAACTGATCTTTCTGTAGATACAGGCATAACTTTATTGCCTCAGATTTTTCACAGTTTGCCTTAAACCTGGTGATCTTGACATAAGGATGCAGGATAAGAAGCCATTATAAAGACAAACATATAGGGTAAAATTTTCACAAATGTCTCACAGGGACAAAGGGCATGTCTACATGGGTAAGTTAGACTCCTAGGACTGGGAGAGACCTCAAGAGGTCATATAGTCCAGTCCCCGGAACTCATGGCAGGACTTAGTATTATCTAGAGCATCTCTTATGGGTGTTTTTCTAATCTGCTCTTAAAAATCTTCAGTGATTGAGTTCCACAAACTTCTTAGGCAGTTTATGCCAGTGCTAAACAACCCTGCTAGGAAATTTTTCCTGATGTCCAACCTAAGCCTTACTTGCTGCAATATAAGCCCATTGCTCCTTGGCTTATCATCAGAGGTTAACAACAACAATTTTTCTGTCACATCCTTGTAACAACCTTTTATATACTTGAAAACTGTTGTCCCCTCTGTCTTCTCTTTTCCAGACTAAACAAACTGATTTTCAAACTTTCCTCACAGTTCATGGTTTTGATAGCTTTTATCATTTTTGTTGCTCTTCTCTGAACTTTTTCCAGTTTGTCCACATCTTTCCTGAAAAGTGGTGCCCAGAACTGGATACAGTACTTTAAGGACTTACAGAAGGAATAACTTACTTTCCTCAGTACATGCATACAGAAAACTTTGATAAAACTGATGGGTAAGTTTGTTTTGTCTGTGTGATAAAATGCAACTTCACTTAACAAAGCAAGCATATGACTAGGCTATCCATTGAAAATTCTCATTATACTAACTTTTTGAAAAGAAACCAAAGACTTTTTATTAAAGAAACTGTAATTCTTTCTCTTTGATTTAGTCTCTTGATGATGCCTGAACCATGTTTCGAGATGGCAATGACAATGCTGCTGCTGCTATTTTATATAAAGAGATACTAGAATTGTACAAAGGAGGATATTTTTAATATAAAGTAGTAAAAAGAGGCTGATGATTCTTTTTATTTTGGATAATGAATGCTAATCTCTTTTCCTCAAAGATAAATTTAAAATAGATGATAAAAAGCCGTTTATGATCTACTTTTACTTTATTCCTGGAATTGATGATTATAAAATATTAAAACTCAGGCCATTCCTCATTTTTATCTTGTTCATCCCATTAAACTTCCTGTATATGAGCTAGAGGAACAGAGCCCCAAATCAGGCCTAATTATTGTTCTTTTAAACTTAGCTATCTAAAGTAAGGCTGTTGATTAATCGCAGTTAACTTACATGATTAACTAAAAAAAATCATGGTTAAAAATAATTGTAATTAATAGCAGCTTTATTCACACTGTTCAACAATAGAATTCCAATTGAAATGTATTAATTATTTTGGATGTTTGTCTATATTTTCAAATGTATTTACTTCAATTACAACACAGAATACAAAGCATACAGTGTTACCTTTATATTTTTATTATAAATATTTGCACTATAAAATAGTATTTTCAGTTCACTTCATACAAGTTCTGTAGCACAATATCTTTATCTTGAAAGTGTAACTTACAAATGTAGATTTTTTTTTTTGTTACATAACTTCACGCAAAAAGAAAATAGTGTAAAACTCTGGAACGTAAAGTCCACTCAGTCTTACTTTGTCAGCCAATCATCAAGACAAACACATTTGTTTACATTTACGGGAGATAATGCTGCCTGCTTCTTATTCACAATGTCACAATGAAAGTGAGAACAGGCATTTGTGTGACACTTTTGTAGCCAACATTGCAAAGTATTTAAGTGCCAGATATGCTAAGCATTTATATGGCCCTTCATGCTTTGGCCACCATTCCAGAGGACATGCTTCCATGATGATGCTTGTTTTAAAAAAATGTTAATTACATTTATGACTGAACTCCTTGGGGGGAATTGCATGCCTCCTGCTTGGTATTACTTGCATTCTACTATATATTTCACGTTACAGAAGTCTCAGATGATGACTCGGCACATGCTCGTTTTAAGAGCACTGCAGATTTGACAAAATGCAAAGAGGATACCAATGTGAGATTTCTAAAGATAGCTACAGCACTTTGCCCAAGGTTTAAGACTCTGAAATGCCTTCCAAAATCTGAGAGGGATAAGGTATGAAGTATGCTGTCAGATGTCTTAAAAGACAAGACTCTGATGCACAAACTAGAGGCTGAACCTCTCTAGTCTGATCCAGCAACATCCATGGTCCAGCAAGATTTTAGCTGGATGTCCTCTTATCACAGGCCAAATTTCCTGCAGTCCCATAAAATTTGTTTACAGCCACCAGTCCTGGCTCTCAGTGTTCTGTGCTGTTGTTCAGCTCTAATTTATCCCTAAATGTCTTCTAAGAGCCCAGTGAGCAGTGGAAGTGTTGGTAATGCTGCTAGACGATATTGACCTCCCGTGGTCTGGGAAATTCTCTGGTTGGGGAACCAGTCTGGTCCCGAGGATGCCAGACTAGAGAGGTTCAACCTGTGCAGAATCTGAACCACCAAAAAAGAAAATCAGTCTTCTGATGGTGGCATCTGCCTCAGATAATAAAAATGAGCATGCATTGGTCTGCACTGTTTTATATCATTATCGAGCAGAACCCATTATGAGCATGGAATGGTGCTAGAATGGAGGTTGAAGCATGAAGGGACATATGAATCTTTAGCGCAACTGCATGTATATGTCTTGCGACACTGACTATGACAGTGCCATGCAAATGCCTGTTCTCATTCTCAGGTGATATGTAAACAAGAAGCTGACATCATTATCTCCAGCAAATGTAAACACATTTTGTTTAAGTGATTGGTTGAACAAGAAGTAGAACTGAGTAGACTTGTAGGCTTTAAAGTTTCACATTGTTTTAGTTTTGAATACAGTTTTTGTACATAATTCTACATTTGTAAGTTCACATTTCATGATAGAGACTGCACTACAATACTTCTAACGGGGGAGGGGGGACACTGAAAAACACTGTTTCTTTGGGGGTTTTTTACATTTCAAATATTTGTAATCAAAATGTGTATTCTGTGTTGTAATTGAAATGAATATATTTTAAAATGAAGAAAACATCCAAAATATTTAAACAATTAGTAATCTCTTATTAACAGTATGATTCATCTCATGATTCATCTCACAATTAATCACAATTATTTTTTTAATTGCTTGAGAGTCCTCGTCTAAGCATTTCACCTTTTTCTCATGTGGCTGTATAATAGGGATATTTTACCTACCTGCATCCTGGAATGTGAACTTAAAAATAGCCATCCGTCTACAAAGGAATTTCACAAGCTAACTATGAAGGTCAATTCTGAACTCTCTTTATATGCAAATTTGACACTGTCTCCCTTGGCCTGAACAAAGACTTGAACTGGTTAACATATTATAAAATCAGCTTTCCTTACATTCAACCGCTTATTGACATCAAAACTTAAGTATGGGATGCTTCCAGCCCATTCAGTTAGCCTCATAAGCACAGGGACTGCAATTGACAGGTAATTTTTTTCCCCCCTCTCCCTTCTTATTTTGAGAGTCTCCCTCCTTTTTTTCTCCCCTAAAGATCATCTCATCTGACAAAGTGGGTTTTGCCCACAAAAGCTCATGATGCTATATATATTTTTGTTGGTCTTAAAGGTGCCACCAGATTACTCATTGTGTTTAAAGTTATAGACTAATACGGCTACCCCTCTGAGACTTTTAAACATCCCAACTTGTAACTGTTCAGGTAGCTCAGCCAGGAGTGTAAAAGCTATCCTTATTTGCAAATAAACATGTTTTAATGGTTACCAGCTAATAAGGGGCAACCTTTCTTCAGGTAAATAACCAAACTCTACAAATGCAAATCATGATTATTTAAAACAAGGTTTCCTGTTTGCTGATTTAAATCAATCCACCTTCTTGGAACAGACTGCTGCATATACATATCACATCTCTGTCAGAAGTAAGCCATAATTCTGAGTCTAAATGCTGACCCATAGAACAATAGTTTTCTTTTTTTTTAAATATGGATCCAAAGTTTCCTGCATGAGTTAAATGTTCCATTGTGGGGAGAGGGCGAGCTTTAGTTTCTGTAACTTAGCTTATTTAATATGTGAAATATTTTAAATCCATTATGTGTCTGTTAAAGTGTAATATCATGATATAGAGATAATAATACAAATGAAGGAATGAAATCCAAACTCTAATTATAACATTATATATAGAAAATTAGGTTAAATTATTTGTTTCCATTATGAATCTGGTATTTTTGTTCCAGATTACTTTCCATAGAAACTATGCTACTATAGTCTACTGACACGATGTAAACCAGTGGACTAAACAGATAGCTGATACTTTACAACATTTGTGCTGAATCTTGTTTTAAAGAGAGAAACCCCTGGAATTTTGACAAACAGTTGAAAAACTGACTTGGTTTTTATGATTAGGTAAAATATCCCTTCAAAAGTCATGCATGGATAATGAACTTGCAGTCTGCTTTAGAGCTTTCATGACAGTAAAATAATAAACCATGATGGGGATTAATTGGCTTGATTTGAATAGGAAATGTGCCAAATTGCCAACTTGATGAGAGTAATGTTGTGGATTGAAACTAAAAGAATTGTACTATTAGTTCCTACCACCAGTAACATTGGGTGTGTCTAGACTACTGAGTTTTTTTCGAAAAAAGTGGCCTTTTTCGAAAAAACTTCACCTGTGTCTAGACTGCTGTCGCACTCTTTCGAAATTAAATTGAAAGAACATGGCAGTTTTTTTGATGGTGGTAAACCTCATTTTACGAGGAATAATGCCTTTTTCAAAAGAGATCTTTTGAAAAAAGGCGTGTGGGTACATGGGGGAGCCTTTTATTTCGGGGGGGGGAAAGGGGGAAAAAAAAAAAGGCCTTCAGGAAAAATTCCTGGTGGACACTCCATCTCCACTAAACACCTTTATTGTTATTGCTGTAAGCTATGTTTTAAAGCCACAGGCAGCCAGGAGAAGCATTGTGGCAAGAAGCCAGCTCCCACCACGACCCTAACCGCACGGCTGTCCCTGATACTGCAAGACAGAGCCATCTCACAGGCACAAGCCCCCAGAGACCCTCCTGGCCCTTCCAGGGACAAATCCCAGGACCAAGTAAGGGGCAGCAAATTCCGGGCACCATCATGGTCTGGCCCAGAGATAAAGACCCTCTTGGAGCTGTGGACTGAGGAGTCGTCTCTGCAGGCCCTGCAGTCCAGGTGGAGGAATGCAGAGATTTATGCCTGAATGGTCGATGGGCTTGCAAAGAAAGGCCACGCCCCCATCTCCAGGGACAGTTATGTAGTCTGGGATGGAGACACTGTTGAAGCAGCAGTCACAGCTACAGGATGACAACCCTGAGGACCAGCAGCTCCAGGGCAAGGAGGAGAACCGCAGGAGTGTGGTAACCCTCACCCTGGAGCCGGTCCCCCAGACGCAGGAGACCTCCCAGACGTCTTCGGGCACCGGAGAGAGAACATCAGATGTGTGCTGTGAGGTCGCAATACACACAGTGCAGGGGAGAGGAGGCAGATTAACAGGGGATGGTGTGCTACCACGACGTGTTATGCTGATCACAGCCCGGGGCGGGGGGCCCATACATAGCCGATCCCAGGGAGGGCCATCCTACCCCCGCATGTGTGTGAGGCACCACCTGCCCCTGCAGACAGTGCTGCCAGGTGCAGGCATATGGGCTGGGGGCCCTGGGAGGGCCAGGATGCTCCAGGCTCCTCTGCAACCCATGGGAACCAACTGTGGCCAGACACTTCCCTGTGCTGCTTGGCCATGGAGGGGAGGGGCAGGATGGTGTCCTGTACACCTCTGGGCCCCTGTGAGGCCGGAGCTGCTGGCCAGGCCAGACCTGGGCTTGCTGTGAGAACATCAGCATCCCCTGCCCCTAGAACAGGTACTCACTGCTCTCAAGGAGGGCATGCCCTCAGGGACAGTGTGAGCATGCATGACTGACTACTTCTCCCTCTTGTCCTCCACAGCCAGACCAGCCATTCAGGAGGGGTAAGCCACACCTGTCCCACCACCCAGCTGGGTGCATGGAAGCTGCCGGCACTGGTGCATATATCAAGACCTTATGCGCCAGCTCATCGGGGTCCTCCAAAGAATGCAGGACACATTGGCTGAGAGGAAGGAGGCAGTGGCACAACCGCTTGCTGGACGAATTCGTCCAGCAGCACACAACTATATGTGTCGCTATCCGGGAGGCGATGGCCTTCCCATTTCCTATCCCTGTTGCCGCTCCTCCTGCTCACCCCCTAACCCCCTTTACCCCTTGGCATTCCATACCCAGCTGCAGCCCCACCTCCTGCCCAGCCCCCTACTGTCCCTGGCTGCATGCAAGCATGTTGCTGGCTAGGCCCCAGTACACGAGGTGGCAGGAGCTGTTGGTCCAGGTGGCACCCTCAGCCCTGAATCTCCCTCCTCCCTTCCCCCTTCCAGGTTTATAGCCTCCTCCCCCCTTCCACGTTTATAGTCCCCTCCCCTCTTCCAGGTTTACAGCCCCCCTTCCCACCAGTGAGTGAAGCACTTTATTTTTGAATGCAAAGTTTATTTTACATACCAACAGTGTTCATGTTTTTTATATAGAAGTTTGTATTAAAATCCAAGCATTTTTTGAAACCAAACCGGGTGTGTCTCTGTTAATGTCCACAAAGTGGGGCAGGGATGGATTTTTGGGGGGAAGGTACTGGGGAGCCAGGCCCAAGCCTCCCCAAAGGGAGGCCCTGGGGAGACTCCTTGTGAGAATCTTTCCCTTAGTGCCTCCCGAATGCGCAATCCTGACTGGTGGGCCTGGCGGATGTCAGCTGTCCAGGGCTGCTCGAGCTGTGTCCCCTCCACATCAGCCCGTGCCCCCCACCTTGGGAGGAAGGCCTCCCCTTTCCTCTCCACCAGGTTGTGGAGTAGACAACATGTGGAAACCACCTCGGGGATATTGCGTTCCCCCATGTCGAGGCAAGTGAGCAGGCCACCTATACCTCCCCTTTTCCCCTTTAGACACCCAAAGACGCATTCCACCTGCAAGTGAGCCCTGTTCAGGTGCAAGTTAAATTGTTCCCTGCTCACGTCCAGGTAGCCAGTGTAGGGCTTCATGAGCCAGGGCATAAGGGGGTAGGCCATTTCGGCCACAATGCACATAGGCATCTGCACATCCCCAACGGCAAAGTTGTGCTGCGGGAAGAATGTCCCAGCCTGCGGTACAGGTAGGAGTTTCGGAAGATGCGGGCATCATGTGCCTGGCCCGACCACCCGACACAAATGTCCGTAAACTGTCTCCGGTGGTTGACCAGGGCCTGTAGCACCATGGAGAAGTAGCCCTTTCTGTTTATGTACTGGGCTGCTTGATGGGGCGGCACAGGGATTGGGATGTGAGTCTCATCAAGTGCTCCACTGCAGTTCGGGAGTCCTAACCCCGCAAATCTGGCCACAATGGTGTCCAGGTCTCTGAGGCAAACAGTCCTGTGCAGCAGCTCTGAATTGATGGCCCTCGCCACCTGCAGAAAGGGACAAATAGAAACACACAAAACAGGAAATTAGAGGGGATGCCTGAGCCCTTGAGAGTTGCTCCCCTACCCCTTCCCTCCAAGACCCCAGGAGCCCCCCCTCAGGCAGCCCCCCCTGCACCAAGGCAGGGTGAGGCCAGGAGGGCTACTCCCACCCCATTCCCCCTGTCTTTTCTTGATGGTCCCTCTTTCCGTTCCCTCCCTCCCCCCATGTACTATCCCCCAAGAGTAAATTACCTCCATCAAGACTTCCCCGACAGTAGACCTCCCCACACCAAACTGGTGTCCCACCGAGCGGTAGCTGTCAGGGGTGGCCAGCTTCCTCAGGGCAATAGCGACCCGCTTCTCCAGGGGGATGGTGGGCCGCAAGTGGGTGTCCTGCCGTTGTAGAGCAGGGGCGAGCCAGACACACAGCTCCTGGAATGTGGCCTTCCGCATACAGAAGTTTCGAAGCCAATGCTGGTTGTCCCACCGCTCCATGATGAGACGGTTCCACCAGTCTGAACTGGTGTCCAGCCTCCAAAATCACCTGTCCACTAAAGTTCGGTGGCCAGGCTTGTGGTGCTGCACCCTGGGCGAGGGGCTCAAGGCTGGGTTCTGAGTCCAGATGGGGCAGGAGCATCATGACAGTGTCATGGAGGTGCAGCAGAATTTGCAGCATGGCAGTGTGGGGCCATCGCCTGCCCAGGGGCAGCTCTGGCTCCATAGCAAAAAAAAAAGATTCAAAACCAGAAAAAACCAACACAAAACCAAACCGCAATGGTGTCCCAGAAAGCAGGGCAATCATAGCACACACTGCAGCAGCTTTGCTGTCCCTCTAGGAGGTAGGCAAGCCAGCTTCAGCAGCAGAGAAACGGCTGTCCAGGGGGGTCCTTTTAAGCACACGTCTCTGCAAAGGGCATGCAGCAGCACCTGGAAGTAAATGCTGCCCCCATGCCCTGCCAGAAGTATTTCCTGGTGCCCTTTTTTTGACAGAGCATCCACGTAGTCTGGACGCTCTCTTTCAAAAAAGCGGATTGCTTTTTCAATCCGCTTTAAGTTGTCTAGATGCACTATTTCAAAAGAAGCTTTTTTGAAAGATTCTTTCAAAAAATCTTCTTTCGAAAGAAGTGTGTAGTCTAGACGTACTCATTATTGTCCAGGATTATAGGGTTAGTACTAAAAGCTTCTTAATTGTTTTAGTCATGTGTGGCCAACTCACCACTTCTATATCATTAAGCACCTAAACAACAAGATCTGTGTTTTATACAGTATGTTTCTCTTCGATCTTTTTTTTTTTTTTAAACCCTCAAAGCCCAGATGAGATCCCCGAGCTAAAATGACTTGCACAGTTGGAATCGGGTTGTCTGTTCCAAGGGGCTGTCTGAGCTGAGTTAGGGCCCAAACAGACAAACATTTATGCCCAGACATGGCTTTCCTCATGTGCATTTGCAGGGGCATGATGAAAAGTAGAAAAGTAGGCCTCAGAAAGTAGTCCTGTGAAATGTCTCAATGGTCCCTGTTGCTCTGCACAAGACAATTGGTTTCAGTAGTGCCTACTTGCCAGCTTGCCCTGGATCAGCAGATTCCTCCTGGAGCTCTTACCTATCGCACAGTAGTTGGTTCTCTATACCCAATATGCTTCATAGATCAACTGTGGGGGACCTCAGGCCCCTGGCTTGCCTGGATATGACCCCCAAGGCTCAGCCCCCCCCAACATTGGTGAGCCCACACTGCTGCTCCAGCCTCCCTTTCTGGAATATGGGAAGTGTCTTTTTCCTTCTCATTTGGGGGCCACATCAATGAGAGTTTATTTTTTTTGCTTCACACTTGTGTGGTGTGCAGCCCCCAACTGATTTTTCTCTGGGTCAGCGGCCCCCGACCCAAAACAGGTACCTCAGCCCTGGTGTAGACCAAAGAGAATGACAGTGTTCTGTATGTATGTTTGTATCTCAGTTATTGTGTACAGAGCTTCATGACATACAGCAGTGTGACATTCACAGTATGCCCTGGTATCTGTTGTTTTGCTATACTGTCTTTTAACATTTTACCATAGTTAAAAAATCCGAAGATCCATAAGATAATAGAGAGCCTAAAAAGATCAAGAAGTAGCTATTATCTCAGTTTCAAACAATTTATCCTAAAGATTGAAGAAGATAGGAGGCATTGATTTTTGATACATGCTCATTTGCAACACATACAAAGGAATTTAGATTACATACTAAGAGCTGATATGTTTTGATGATAAATTTCATTAACCTTTCTTGATAATACAGTTGTCTGAATCAATTTAGAAAAATGTTTTCATCCCTATTATTCCATTCTAAATCTTTTATCAGTTTCAGAGGCTTGGGATATTGACTTGTGTCTTGGCCCTTTAAAACATTTTCCTCTTGGAAGAATCAAACTTTGTAGCTATTAAAAGTCTTACTGAATCCCTATACCCTGCCATCTGTCTGGTCTGAACCCATTCCACATACTACTGCTTTCCTGACAGAATGGTTGTCTTGCTACAAGAGTGTTGCAATCTTCTCCTTGATAAGGTAAGGAAAATGTACTTTGTTACCACTAACAAGCATATCTTTTTATATAGGATTTAAATACTGAAATGTGCCCACATAAATTTGCAGTTTATGGATCCCATGTTGCACATGCAAAATATCTAATATCTCGCTGTTCATCAGCAATTCCAAACTGTGCTTTAGCTCATTGAAAAGTTGACGTTCATTGTTAAAAAATATTTGCTGTCAGTATGTTACTTATTACTTTGTTTATGATCACAATGACTTTATTATGGTATCTGTTTATTTTTGCAGTACAGATGTTTTGAAATCTGGTTGGCTGATTAAAGAAAGTTCAAGTTCCAGATTATACAGAGCCTGGAAAAAGAGTAAGGGTATGTTTACACAGCAAAGTTATTTTGAAATAACAGCCCTTATTTCGAAATAACTTTCCTAGCGTCTACACAGCCAAACCGCTATTTCAAAATAAATTCGAAATAGTGGAGAGCTTATTTCAAATTTGGTAAACCTCATTCTACGAGGAATAACGCCAAATTCGAAATAGCTATTCCGAAATAAGTGCTGTGTAGACACTAATTTCGAAATAGGGGGCCTCCAGCCTTCCCAGGGTGCCCTGGTGGCCACTCCAGCCTCAACCAAGAACACTCCTCTCCCTCCCCACTCCCCAGAGCCCTTAAAGGGGTAGACTCTGGCCACAGTGCCTGTGCCAACTCCAAGCCTGCCAGCCCAGAGCCAGATGTCACTGCTCCTGACCCAGTGGCCCCAAAACATGAGCCAGAAAGCCACTGGCAGCCAGCCCTCCACCGCTCCCCAGGAGCAGTCTGCCAGCTCCCAGGAGCCTGCTAGGGCCCGGAGAAGGCTGGCGCCTTCCTGGTCCAGGGTGGAGATCATGGACCTTATTCAGGTTTGGGGGGGGGATGCCCCCAACGTCCATGATCTCCGCACTAGACGGAGGAACGCGGCCATCTACTGCAGGATAGCTGCCAGCCTGGCCAGCAAAGGCCACATGCGAACCCAGGAGCAGGTTTGAATGACAATCAAGTTGGTCTGGTGAGACCCCCCCAACCCTGAGCCCTGAGCTTCCCCTCTCTTGTCTTCCCCTTGCTTCCCCCTTCCAGCTCCCTCCTCCCAGGTTTCCCCCTTCCCTCTCCCACCCTCTCTTCTCCCCTCTCCTGCCTCCTTTCCCCAGTCTCACCAGAGTTTCATTCCCTCCCCCCCAGTTTTGTTAAATAAAGAGAGTTTGTATTCATGAAAATATGTGTATTTTATTTTGCATCAGGAAAGGAGGCTAGGGAGGAGTAAGTGGAAGGATGTGAGGGAGGAATGAGGCACAAGCCCCCAGTGGGGTAGACCAGAGAGGCTCTTAGTGCTCCTTTGGGTGGAAGCTCTCCTGCAGGGCCTCCTGAATACTGACACCCCCCCAATGGACCTCCCGGATGGCAGCCTGCAGAAAGTGAGGCCAGGCTTGCAGCAAGACATCCAAGAGAAGCACCAGAGTGCCCAGGGGCAGCTCTGGCTCCATGTTGCCGAGTACTGTGGTGTCCTGAGTGAGGGCAACCAGAGCACACAGAGAAAAAAAATGCTTTGCTGTCCCTCCGTGAGGTAGGCAAGCAAGCAGGGAAACCTGAGAACTGGCTGTCTGGGGGAGGGTCCCTTTAAGCACAGACCTCAGATAGCCTCAGGCAGCAGCCCCACACAGTAAGTCCTGACCTGGTGCCCCTGCTGGAACTGGTTCTGGCCAGCCTTAAATGCAATTCAGAGTCCACTCAGTGTGGATGTGCTATTTCGAAATAGCAAAATGCTATTTCAAAATGCATTTTGTGTGTAGACGCATTATTTCGAAATAACACTGTAGTGTAGACATACCCTAAGTGGCCATGATTTTCAAATGTGAACAGTAATTTTGGGACACCAACTTGAAACACATTAAGGATGTTTGACATTGAGAAATAGATGAGTACCTGGCCTTTGGAAACTTGGGCCCTTTACATGTGTTTCAAGCTGGGACCCAAAAATCACTAAGACATTTTAAAGAAATTTAGCCAACAGCTTGACTATTCAACAAAAAGCTTTAGTTTTATTTAAATTGTGTAAATAGGCCATATATTACCCTGAGTTAGCGTGAAATATTTCCGTAGATATCTAGAGCAGATGCATGAGTAGAGGAAGGGCCGCACCTAGATCAAAGAGAATGGGTGGCACCTTACAGAAGTTTTTAAAAGAGATACACCTGTTTTTAAAAGATGGGGTCTTATTTACATGCTGGCCTCTTATGCTAAATTGCTTTCATACTAGTAATTAAATGATGCATTTTACCATGAGCAACTATAACATAGGCCCATTAGACACACACATTCCTGTAAGATGAGTGTGCTATTTTACTGTTGAAGACTACATTGGCTGACTTAGGACTATGTTATGATGTCTTGGCAAACAACTCCATGGATCCCAGTATACCCAGCATACAATCTTTATTGATTTTCTTCTTCTTTTCTTATCTATCCTCAGTTAAAGAAAATGTGAGGTTTTTCTTGTTGGCTGCAGTCCAGTAAGAGAGAAGTAGAGTTTTTACTATTTCCTAGAATTTGCAAAGATGGGTAAATATTGGCGGGTAGGCAAGCATTACTGATGGTGAAAGTAGGAGGGAGAGAATTTGAGTGACTTGGTCAAGGTCATCCAGTGAGCCAGGGCTAGTGACACAACTAGAACCCATTGTGGGGCCATGTGGGGCCATGTCCATTAGATCATGCTGCCTTCATAGGGACAATTCCAAATTCCTGCCCAGGGCTTTGAAACAATTGACACAGAGGTGAGCTTGAGACTGTCCCCAGGAGAACCAGTTCCAGGTTTCACAATGAGTTCATTGTATGCTGCGGCAGAAGTCGGAGCTGAGTCAGCTCTGTGTGAATGGACATGTGGGTGAAATTAACTGTGGTGCACAGGGCCAGTCACAAAGCCCCTGTACCATTTAAGCCTCCCTGTTTTGAGGGCAGAAGGCCTTACTTTCTTTTACATTAAGGCTGCTTGCCACTGCTCTGGCAGTAAAAATAATGCCTGAGAATGTGTGCAAACGTAACTTGCACCTGCTTTAAGGTACAAGTGGCTTTCAGCATTAAATATGAATCAGACCCTGAAGTATTACATAGGTGATGCCAATGTATTGGCCTGGCTCTTTGCATGGGGGTTACTTTCACCCAAAATGCAGATATGTTCAATAAAGCTCATGGGTTAAATATTTTGCTACTGAGTCTCTGTGGCCTGATGAATGAAAGGACTCCTTGATGACATGGGACATAGTATTCATTTTCTGTTCTTCCGCTTGAATTGCAGAAAGGCATATTTCTATCATTTGCTTAGGTTTCTGTTACAAGAAAAATCTGCTGTAGTGCATATGTGCCGTTTTAAAAGCATTTTACAATGTTTTTGAAGTTTACTTATTTTCTAATGGGACTGTGGTGATACAGTATCCACAAGATTATTTTTAAATGACTGGCATTCAATGTAACTTGATGGAGTACAGTCTGGATTCTATTTGATGGAATCATATTGCTTTACAGAATTTTCTTAACTAAATAGACATTCAACACCTTATAGTACAGGGGATTGTATTACAGCCAGTTTTGACTACCAGATGATATTTGTAACTCTGAAAAGCTATTTTGCAGGGGGAGGGGAGAGATTGTTTCTTATATGAACATGAATATTGTTTCATGCAAATTCCACCAAAGGAAATTGGCAGAAGTAACTAGTATGAAAATAAGGAGGAGAGTCTGTTTTTGCTCTTTATGCACATTCTGCCAAAGTCTGTCCCCAGGCCTCAGAGCAGATTTGTTGCAGGTTAATATTTTTTTTACTGTGAAACAGATGTATATTGCCTGATCTGGTTCCTGGATACTGTATGTATTATGTATAAAAAAATAGGATCACTCCTCCTCCAGCTAAACTCAGGGAGAGATTTGCCATTGGTTTCTCTGAGAAACCAATACAGGCAGGCCCTGTATTTATACGAGAATCCATTTTGTTTTGCTGACATGATTATGATCTAAAAGCATAATCACAGAAGTCTGCATATTGACTGATGGTTGAGATGAAGTGGAGTAGTGATTTTTGAATGTGTTGTTTTAAGGGATAGTAATGTTGTTACACAGCAGCTAATAGGTCAGGACTTTAGTTTAGAGCAGCATTCTTCATGGCTACGGCTAGACTGGCATGATTTTCCGGAAATGCTTTTAACGGAAAAGTTTTCCGTTAAAAGCATTTTCGGAAAAGAGCGTCTAGATTGGCACGGACGCTTTTCTGCAAAAGCACTTTTTGCGGAAAAGCATCCGTGGCCAATCTAGACGCGCTTTTGCGCAAAAAAACCCCCGATCGCCATTTTCGCGATCGGGGCTTTTTTGCGCAAAACAAATCTCAGCTGTCTACACTGGCCCTTTTGCGCAAAAGTTTTGCGCAAAAGGGACTTTTGCCAAACGGGAGCAGCATAGTATTTCTGCAAAAAGCAATGATTTCTTACAGTAGGAAGTCAGTGCTTTTGCGGAAATTCAAGCGGCCAGTGTAAACAGCTGGCCAGTTTTTCCGGAAAAGCGGCTGATTTTCCAGAAAAACTGGCCAGTCTAGACACAGCTCATGGGTTTAAAAATTGCACGATTACAAAAAAATTACAGGGGAAATTTAGCTGAAAAAGGGTTTCAACCAAATAAGTATTTTAATTTTTTATTTAAAAAAGAGAATGGAGAGTTTTATTTTTCAGGGAGGGGGGAATATATTGATTTAGTTAATTATGGACTGGTCAGCAATGCAGATATTTATCAGAGTTAGATGCTTTTCTAGAGTTCTAAATGTACCAGGATTTGACAACTGATTAATCCATAAATAACATGATCTACTTACTGTATTACTGCTATGGTAGTACTAGACACTGAATTTTATTGGGGCTCTGTTTTCCAAGGTCTTAAAACAAATTCCTATTCATTTTTGGAAAAAGAATTCCAAGTGGGGAAGAAGGGAGTGTGCTAATGTGATTTTTGTTTATGGATTTTAATTGCTGAAGATACAGCCTGAGTCAATGTGCTTGAGCAGTGGGGAGTACTGTGTGTGAAACAAAATCCTTGCCCCCAGATTGTGTACTGGTGGTAGACATGCTACTCAACGGCCATTATTCCAGACTCAGGGCAGTACTCCTGCATCCATCTCCATACAGGAAATTCAGCCTGGTTCCATTGTTCATGTCCTCCAGTCCCTTCTCTGCAATGGGAGTACTCCCCAAGCAGGATGTTGCATTCCAAGTCCCTTATCTTCAGCAGAACTTTATGCTACTTAGCTAGCTATGTGTGTTGAGAGGCAGCTCAATCAATGCCTTCTAATACTGAGTATGCACCAGCACAGCAGCCTGATTGTGCAAACGCACACACACATACTTTACCCACTGAAGTCAGCAGGTGACAGGCGCATAAAGGCAAACTCAAGATTTTCTTCTTCAAATCAGCAGTGCTTAGATGTGGTTTGGGTTCCAAGGAGTTCTTGGAGAGAAATGCCTCTCTCAGATAGACTCACTGCTGTGTATCCTCAGAAGAGCCAGGGCTGCACAGCAAATCAGTGCGGCTAACATCTGGGAAAATTTCACACTTATGTAAGCAGAGTTGCCGTAGGATTCCTCCATGCTTTCCCCCCCCCTCCTTCCCTTTCTTCTTTCTTTAACTGCCTTGGATAAAATGACATTTAAAATCACAGATTAAATGACCTATATAAACAAGAGGAGGAGACAGACTTAAACTGACAAAAGGTAGGGAAATCAGACTTGCTGTAAGTCTGAAACTGGTTTTAACTCACTGTAGGTGTTGGAAATGCAGCACATATGGCATGTTAAATTACCATGTCTTGGTGCACCTTGGCATAATGGAGCAGAAGAAAAGGACAGAGATCCAGATTTTAACCCTCAGTTATCTGGCATAGATTCATTTTAAACTAGATCCTCAAAGCTGGCTTACATTTTACAGTGGAAAAATATTAAGAAATAGGATTTCTATCAATTGATATCATGTTCATAGAAAATGTATTTTTGCTCTGGAAAGAATTAAAATGATGTCCAATGATTGCTGCAGCATAAAGAAGAAATATACAGTGACGTAATTGTAATATTTCTTAGAATAATCAAAATCAATTTTTGTTATAGGGATACATGGCTACAAATAGCTCTAAGCTAAAGATGTTTTGATATAATAAGTCTTTGCAGGGATCACTGTAGTAGGGTGGCTGGCCTGGGGGCTAAGCCATCTTTGATTACAGGATGAGCACGTGGGTTGAATCGGGTGCTGTAGGGTAAAAAGACCCAGCAGTTGCAGAGAAGAGGGAAAGCCCAGGATATTACAGTTGTATCTATAGTGCAAGGAGCAAGAAGGCTCCTGTAGGGAGAAAGATGGAGAAAAAGCTCTTTAAGCAGGGAGGGCTGGTGAGGGGGGGGGAACCCCATCCAAGCACGGAGAGAGATTACAAAGGCTAAGCTGGAAAAGGCCTGTTGTCAAGGACAAACTCCAGGCAGAATGTACTATGAAGCAGACAGGCATGGGCATCCGGTCTGCACAATTTTTGGTGGTGTTCACTCAGAACAGGGCTGTCACTGGTCCATAGGGGTCCCACATTTGGGGGGCAGTGCCTGTGCCTCGGGGGGCTGGGATTAGTGGGAGGCCTGATGCTGGCAGTAGTGAATGACCTGACCCCAGCCAGCCTCACTCCACCTTGCCCCAACAGCTCTCAGCATTGCTCGGGGGAGGATGGTCTAAGCCGGAAGGAAGTGAGGGCGGTGGCTGAGGGAAAGATGTGAAAGGGGAAGTGGGGTGGAGTAGGGGTGGGAAGGACAGAGGCTTGGAGGAAGGGGTGGAGTAGGGCAGAGTGGAGTGAGCTGGAGCTGGGGCTGGGGTGCTCGCTGCTGCTGACACCATGTCCCCCCACTAACTCACCATGTCTCCCTGGATCCCATGTCCCTCTGAAGCGCAGAGCCTATGGTGGTTGCCCTGGTACTGAAAAGGTAAGACCAAACACTGGTGAAGCAAGCACACATTCTAGAATATTGGTGCAGGATGTGCAGGATGGGCCAATATAACTCACTGGCTATGCAGTCAGGCAGTCCCTTAGGAAGTAGGAGCTGAGCTAGCTGAAACAGAGGTAAAGACCGAGAGTTTTTTATATTAAAAGATTTTGTTATTTTGGGGAAGGGGAAGAGTAAACTAGGATTGGAGCCTGGAGGGCCAGTGTGTATCCAGTGGGCTAAACAAATGGGAGCTCTTGTGGGGACTGTTGGAATTACTTTTGGACTGTGGGTTCTTTTCCCCTGAAGAGGGGGGCAAACAGAGGCAGGATGTTAGGAGAGCAGTGGGTTTTCAACCTTTTTCATTCACAGACCTCTAAACAGTTTGAATGGAGGTCTGGACCCCACTGGAAATCTTAAATATGCTCTGCAAACCCCCAAGGGTCCATGGACCACAGGTTGAAAACCACTGCTATAGGTTAACCTTTGGTCACAAGTACATGTGTGTGGTTGTGGGGTACAGCACCACTGCAATCATCCTTTTAAGTGAATGCCTCATTGTGCTTTATATACCTTATTAGTTAAGTTTCACAAAAATCTTAAAGTAGGTTAAAGCAGATTATACCTATTTTACAGTGGGATAAGTTCATGTACAGGGAAGTTATGTGATTTCTCCAAGCTCACATAATGAGTCATGGGGGAGGTAGTACTGAGGAATTCTTAGACCCTTGAAAAACCACTATACATTATTACCTCACAGCCATTAAAACTTGGACTCATTTTCCATCAGTTGAGAACATAAGAATGGCATACTGTGTCAGACCAATGGTCCATCTAGCCCTGTATCCTGTCTGCCAACAGTGACTAGTGCCAGGTGCCCCAGAGGGAGTGAACAGAACAGGGAATCATCAAGGGTACATCTACACAGCAGGGTTATTTCAGAATAACTGATGTTATTTTGAAATAACATAGTGCCCATCTACACAGCAAGCCGTTATTTCAAAAATGTCGAGATGGAGGACTTCTTACTCTGACTCCTGTGACCCTCATTTCACGAGACAGGGAAGTCAAAGGAAGTCAAAGGAAGAGTGTTCCTCCTTTGACTTCCTGCTGGTTAGACTGCGCCAAAAGCCTAATTAAGCTATTTCGACTTCAGCTACTCAATAAACGTACCTGAAGTTACTTATGTTAATTTGACTTTTGCACTGCAGTGTAGACATGCCCCAAGTGATCCTCTCCCATCATCCATTTCCAGCCCCTGTCAAACACAGTCTAGGGACACCATTCCTACCCATTCTGGCTAAAAGTATTGATGGACGTAACCTCCATGAATTTATCTTCTACTTTTTGTACCCTCTTAAAGTCCTGGTCTTCACAGCATCCTCTGGCAAGGTTGACTGTGCATTTTGCAAAGAAAAACTTCCTTTTGTTTATTTTAAACCTTTCACCTATTAATTTCATTTTGTGACCCCTAGTTCTTATGGGAACATGTAAATAATTTTTCCTTTTTCACTTTCTCCATACCTGTCATGTTTTTATAGACCTCTATCTATAAATATCAAAATATCTCCCTAGTCTCCTCCCTTCTAAGCTGAAAAGCCCCAGTCTTTTCAATCTCTTCATATGGCACCTGTTCCAAACCCCTAATAATTTTTGTTGCTCTTTTATGAACCTTTTCCAATGCCAACATATTTTTCTTGAGATGAGGTGACCACATCTGTATGGTGGTGTACCATGGATTTGTAGAGAGGTAACAAAATATTCTCTGTCTTAGTCTCTATCCCTTTTTAAATTATTCCTAATATTGTTTGCTTTTTTGACTGCTGCTTCACATTGAGTGGATGTTTTCAGAGAACTATCCACAATGATTCCAAGATCTCTCTCTCGAGTGGTTATAGCTAAATTAGTCCCCATAATTTTGTATGTATTTGGGATTATTTTTTCCAATGTTCATTATTTTACATTTACCAACATTAAAATTCATTTGCCATTTTGTTGCCCAGTCATCTAGTTTTGTGAGATTCTTCTGAAGCTCTTCACAGTTTTCTTTGGTCTTAATTATCTTGAGCAGTTTCGTATCATCTGCAAATTTTGCCATCTCACCGTTTACCCCTTTCTCCAGATAATTTATAAATAGGATTAGTCCCAATATGGGCCCTTGTGAGGAGATCACTAATTACCTCTTGCCATTTTGAAAACTGACCGTTTATTTATACCTTTTGTTTCCTGTCTTTTAACCAGTTATGAACCCATGAGCGGACTCTTCCTCTTATCCCAAGACAACTAACTTTCCTTAAGACCCTTTGGTGAGGGACCTCGTCAGCAGCTTTCTGGAAATCTAAGTACATTATCTCCACTGGATCCCCTTTGTGCACATGCTTGTTGACCCCCCTCAAAGAACTCTAGCAGATTGGTGAGGCATGATTTCCCTTTACAGAAACCATGTTGACTTTTCACCAACAATTTACCTATAGTTTCAACTAATTTGCATGATACTGATGCTAGACCTACTGGTCTGTAATTGACAGGATCACCTCTAGAGCCCTTTTTAAATATTGACGTCACATTAGCTATCTTCCAGTCATTAGGTACAGAAGCTGATTCAAAGGATAGGTTACCAACCACAGTTAATAGTTCCATAAGTTCACATTTGAGTTCTTTCAAAACTCTAGGGTGAATGCCATCTGGTCCCGGTGACTTGTTACTGTTTAATTTATCAATTTGTTCCAAAGTCTCCTCTACTGATGCCTCAATCTGGGACAATTCCTCAGATTTGTCACCTAAAAACAATTGCTCAGGTTTGGGATTCTCCCTAACATCTGCAGCTGTGAAGACTGAAACAAAGAATTCATTTAGTTTTTCCACAATGAACTTGTCATCTTTGAATGCTCCTTTAGCATCTCAATCATCCAGTGGCCCAAATGGTTGTTTGGCACGTTTCCTGCCTCTGATGTACTTAAAATCATTTTGCTATTACTTTTTGAGTTTTTGGCTAGCTGTTCTTCAAACTCCTTTTTGTGTTTCCTTATAATATTTTTACACTTAATCTGACAGAGTTTATGTTCCTTTCTATTTTCCTCACTGGGATTTAACTTCCAATTTTTAAACGATGCCTTTTTAACTTTCACTGCTTCTATTACTTGGTTAAGCCACAGTAGCACTGTTTTTGGTTCTCTTACTGTGTTTTTTAATTTGGGGCATACATTTAAATTGGACTTTTATTATGGTGTCTTTGAAAAGTCTCCATGCAGCTTGTAGGGATTTTCCTGTTGGCATTGTGCCTTTTAATTTCTGTTTAACTGAAATTTTTGTGTAGTTCCCCTTTTTGAAATTAAATGCCACAGTGTTGGCCTGCTGAGGTGTTTTTTCTACCGCTGACGACTAAATCAAGAATTGCGTCTCCTCTTGCAGGTTTCAGAACCAGTTGCTCCAAGAAGCAGTCATGTGAGGTATCAAGAAACTTTATATCTTCATCCTACCCAGAGGTGACATGTATCCAGTCGGTGGGGGATATCAACTCTCCCCATACTATTATTCAGTTTTTTATTTTGATAACCTCTCTAATCTCTCTTAGCATTTCACAGTCACTATCACTGTCCTGGTCAGTGGTCAGTAATACATCCCTACTGCTATGTTCTTATTATTCGAGCATGGAATTACTATCCATAAAGATTCCATGTAACATTATGGTTCATTTAAGATTTTTACTTCATTTGATTCTACATTTTCTTTCATGTATACTGCCACTCCCCCACCAGCAAGACTTGTTCTGTCCTTCTGATATATTTTGTACCCTGGTATGAATATGTCCTCATTCCACCAAGTTTTTGTGGTGCCTAATATATCAATATCCTCCTTTAATATGAGGCACTCTAAGTTTATCCATCTTATTATTTAGACTTCTAGAGGTTGTGAATAAGCACTTTAAAAATGTGTCACTATTTAGCTGTCTGCCATTTCCTGATGTATTTGAATGTCACTCTTTTTCATTTGGCTGTGTCTCATCTGATCTTACTCATATTTTATCATCTTCAGTCCTCTCCTCCTTACTAGAACATAGAGAACCTCCCCTAAGAGTTGTCTGTGTCCAATCCTTGTGCTTCTCTGCACCCGTCGGTTTTCCCTCAGCCCTTAGTTTAAAAACTGCTCAATTAAAACCTTTTTAATGTTAAGTGCCAGCAATCTTGTATAGGCTCCCCCTATCCCAAAAGTTTCCCCAGCTCCTAATAAATCTAAACCCCTCCTCCTTACACCATCATCTCATCCATGCATTGAGACCCTGCAGTTCTGCCTGCCTACCTGGCCCTGAACATGGAACTGGAAGCATTTCAGAGAAAGCTACCATGAGATCCCAGATTTCCATCTCTTTCCTAGCAGCCTAAATTTGGCCTTCAGGATCTCTCTCTTATCCTTCCCTATATCATTGGTACCTACATGTACCACGACCACCAGCTCCTCCCCAGCACTACACGTAAGTCGGTCTAGATGTCTCAAGAGATCTGTAACCTTCACACCAGGCAGGCAAGTCACCATACAGTTCTCCTGGTCATCACAAACCCAGCTGTCTATGTTTCTAATAATTGAATCCCCCCATTACTAACATCTGACTTTCCTAATGCTGGAGTTCCCTCTCCTGGAGTGGTATCCTCAATGTGAGAGAATACCACAACATCGTCTAGAAGGAGGTCCCAACTAAGGGATCATTTTCCTCTGCTCTATTCAATGTTTTTCTGAGCCTTTCACTCTCCTCAACAGCCTGTCTGACCAGAGTTTTTTTGTTTTTGTTTTATATATTGCATACACTTCTAGAATAAACTGTTAACTATCTCACTTGTGTATCAAGCTCTGAAGCACAAAAGAACATATTTTTGTTTTGTCTTACCATAATGCAATCACAGATATGTGAGATAGTTATCTGATTAAGTGATGTCATATCCTTTTAAATATGTTGAAAGTAAGATTTCAAAACACAGACTTAGAAATAATTAAATATTGTTTTGTTGAAACAGGAATTTGAAACATGAAAGCCCAAGGAGATTTTCAAAAGAGATCTCGGAGAAGAAATGGAAAAATTGCAGCAAATAATATGTATGTTCAGAAGCTTTAGGAAAACTTTCTTTATCGGGAGAAAACAGCTCAGGTTCAAACATGGGGAAAGATATAAAACTATGTGACTTTCCCCCCCCCTCAGCTATTTATTTCTATAAAAAAAAATCGCTTAAGAGATTTGCACAGTGAGATAATGTCTTAATTCTGAAGATGAATTTATATCTAAATAATTGAATAGGACACTCAATTTAATTTTGTTCTTATTTTTCTTTAAAGTAAAAGTCAGTGAATGAGGAATACAGTACAGTATAGCCTCAGTCATCAGCAATGTGACAGGGGACAAGTATGTTCAGATAATCATGATTTTTGGTAATTGGGGATGTTTTTATTGTAATTAACTGAAGCTGTAGGGACATAATTTATTTCAGCAAATAGGCTTTTTAAAGAAATATATACAATCAAAGTTATGCTGTCATCAGGCTGGCTTCTAGCAATCTGTTTTCTAAAGTAGCTGCACTTCATGACATGTTGATTTTAAAGATGCTCTTAAGGGTTTGAATACTAGACCCTGTTTCAGGAAAGCATTTAAGCATGTGCTTAACTGTAAGCAGGTAAGTAGTCCCAAGTCAGTCTGCTTATAGTTAAGTACATGCTTAAGTGCTTTGGACTGGAGCCAGTGTGCTGGAAATAAACAAGCAGCTGAATAGTTCAGGATTATAAATGATGACTATTTATTTTACATTAAAAATTAAATGTATCTATTGAAAAATATCTCTGGGAAATAAGAGAACCTAGAATGGAGTCAAACCTGGAACCTCTGAGCTCAGTATTTTTAATTTTGGTGGGGATATTGGATTAAAATTCTTAGATCTGAATACATCATTAGCCCATGATTCCATGTGAGAGCCAAGACCCTCTACAACTATTGCATGTCACAGTGGAGTCTGTGTCCCTCATCTACCATCTTGTCTCATTCTTCCTTCTCATGCCAGGCATTTTGTCCCCTCCATTCCTCTTCCCAGTCAGGAGAATGGACTTGCAGTGTGCCTGCTCAGTCTCTGGGTGGCTTGTGTGCACAGCCTAGCCACAGCAGCATGGCTGGCTTAACCACTGCACCTGAAGAAGGCAGCGAGTCTGCTCTTAAGTTCAACAGTGACAAGTGATCTTTGGCTGCTCAGCGCATATGCTTGTAGCTGTGAACTCTCCTCTGTTTACCATGGTTTGGCTCTGGTCCAGCCTTGCCCCTGCTTGGTTCCTGACTCTGACTTCGGTATCATTCCTGGCAGCTGATTCCAGCTCTGACCACTAAGCCTGACTGCTTAGTCCTGGTTTGTAACATCCCCTCTCATAGTAGAGTCCCCCCTTCTCTGTATGAGCCACGGCCTCTGTGTGCTCCTCCCCACATATTCTCCATTTCCTCCCCATCATCATTCAGAGAGCTTATTCATATGTTGAATTAGTGCATGGCAAGCCAGGGCATGACTCTACAACTATCTGCTCACTAACTCACCGTGTAGAAAACCTTTCCTTTTGTGCCTGGAAGGAGAGTCTTCCAGGGTGTCAATGTGTTTAAACTGTACTGGGGCCATGGGGAGAGCTGACATGGTGGTGTGCATATGCAATACTGAAAGATATAAGAGCTGCCACCAACTGTTTCTTTGATCTGCAGACAATTACATTGATGGTTAAAACTGCTGGATCTGCATCTCTCCCCAGTTGCAAAGGGCTCTCTGTTGGCATCCCCCTACCATCAATTTTTCCCTTCCGATGATTTTGGTGAAAACGGGGGTTTTGCTCATTGCTGCCTAGAACATTCCTGGAAGTTTTGAAATTGATTGGATGGCAGCAGTCAAGATACTGCATTACATACAAACAAAGAAGTGCAGTGCAGTGTAGGGCTTCATATTGCTCAGCCAATGACAGATATTTAGTGTACAATACCTTCAAGGCCATGTTCATATAATATTTCTACTACTGACTTTGCTCTTCATTAACATCTGATCAACTGAACACTGACACTTCTATAGTCCACGACATGCAAACCATATAAAGGACATCACTTTCGCTTATAACAGAGTGATGAGAAGAAAAGGGTTACCTTTTACATCCTCCTTTCTTCACCTTTGATGTAATTACACTAGAGGAGTCTTACTTCGAGGGAAGATAAAGTAGTGAAATATTTGCTTAAAGCAAGGCTGTCCCTCTAGGAGGGGGACAGGTTTCTGAGTACTTTCCAACTTTAATGTCTTAGCTGGCAACCCTGTCATTGTGAAATTGAGTAGGTGTGGTATTTAAGTTTGGTAACACAATAATACACATAATAATAATAGAAGATTGGTGCATATTCCAGAAGTGAGAAAAAGCACAATACTACTTCATTGTATCCAGTATAATAATAGCACATCTGCTTTTTCCTGACCAACATCTTTTGTGGTAACAGGTTACGTCTAAAAGGAAGAACCTTTAGCCATAAACCTCTTTTACAAAAGAATTCAAACTTTTCAATATTGAGTGCTGCATAGGCAAATTGCCAGGACTCCAAGAGGCACATTGAATTTTCATGTGTATTTGCATATTGCTTTTATCACAGATTCACGCACAGGAGCATATTACTTGTTTGTACTTGGGTATTTACTGAACGGTAAAAGGCAATTAGTTTTTCACCAGCAACAAAAACCAGGAGATGACTTTTTGCCACTTCCCTTTCATTACAGGGAGAGGTTTTTAGGATTCTATGTGACAGTTAGCCCTCAGACTGTGGTTTAAGACATTATGTCAATACTCGTGTCTCTTTATACTTGTATTCTCTGTAAAATAATCCAAAATAAAATTAGAAATATAAATTTCTGCCTTTTATACCAAGACCAGTTTGAACATACTGTCATTTACAAGTTTTTGACATAATTGATGCTAGTCCACTTTCGTTCACTTTTGTTCTGTAGATTTTTATCAGCTTAGCCTGTAACAACTCCCATGAAGCTGTCACACAATCTGATGTATCCAAACTTACTTACAGGCACTGTAGTTCAGGGATCATTGAAATGATAGACTGTTATGGTCTTTCCTGGTAATGTGTGATTAGGGACTCTTTCATTTACATGATACACTTACACAATTTTTGGTGAAAAGTAGTTATTAATCCTGCACAGAAGACACATTTTCAATTTAGGTCAAACTTGCTTTTTTAAACAAAATGTCTGTAAGGTAATTTATCCATCTCAGGGCAGTAGTATGCAGTACAGCGTTCATCCTTAAAAACGTGTCAGTTGTTTTAACACCTTAGATAATTAAGTACCTTTTAACTCAATATTTGCAGTATTGAAAGTACTTCTTATAGAACTAGACTGTGGAGCCACCATGAGCCCTGTGTGAGGGGCAGCTGCCTCAGAAGCCAATGGGAAGTGAATAGTGACAAAGTTGTGGTTTAGTCTTTGCTCCCCCTATGTGCTAGTGTGGGGAAGGAAGCAGTGACAGCTCTATGTTGAATGCTGATCCCCGCCCTTTCTGTACCAGCTCGGTTTTCTGGCTTTGCGCACTTGTGTGAGAAAGGGAGCCCTGATTCCTTGTTGGCAAATTCTCTTGTCTCAAGCCCAGGCAAGAGAGCTCCTTTGTATCTTAATGTGGGTCGATAACACAGCTTCCCATGAGTAATAAGTATAAGACTATCCCAGGTCAGTGCTGCTTCTATTGGACCAGTCAATATTTTCAGTTATCACCTACTCGGTTACAACTCTGCAGTGCTGGTTGTAGGGCCCAGTTCTGTGAGGCACTGAGGATCCTCTGAAGTCTCTGACAGCCGAGAATGCATGGCACATTTGACCTTGATCCATAGTATTTCTTTACAAATGACTTTAGTGAAATGGAAACCATGGGCCTTTTCTCACCTGAGTTCTGTTTATTCATACAGTTAGTTCTCTTGCCTTTAATGAGACTACATCTTGAGTCAGCACTGTTGTAATTAAGCTGCTGTAGCATCAGGGGCTCGGAAGAGAAAACTAGAATAGCAAATTATCGGCCTGACCAGCAAACTATTATCTCTGTCTCACTGCCTCTAATGGGACTACTCATGAGAACTCTGTATTAGCCTCAGTAGTAATTATAGCACTGGGACACATATTTAGTTATTACCCCTAAACACCTACCCCCCCCCCCAGTGCCTAAACCTTATGTTAACAATGACTGGTGCCTTAACTTTTCCAGTTTTTTTAATTTATTACTCAAAAAAATTAGGTTTCTTTTTTGTAACTTAAATGTGGCCAAGCATGACATTTTCTTCTAAAACTGCAATTGAAATTCATGGCTAGACAGAGATCTTACATGCCAGTCTTCTTACTAGACTCCGAGTGAATTTGCATCTCAACTTTCAAACCCCATTTAAAGTAACCAATCCACCTTTATGCTGGCTCATGCAAGCTGACTTACTCTGGGGTCTTCCAGCCTTGCAACCTGGCTAGGTTGCTAGCCAAAAAACATCACTGAGCCTTGCAAAGTACTTGTAGATCTCTCTGATTCCAATCTACTCCTCTCCCCCTTTGGTGACAGAGGTCCTTAGTGTCTCACCCTTTGCCCCATGTACTACCTGTTACCTGCCTCACCTCAAGAAGGGAACATTTCTAAAGCATCTTTGCCAGACTCCAGCATAGCAGTCCTTGATGTGATAAATGTGTAACAATGCCCAGGACCCTTGCCGAATCCTGGGCACAAATCTATAGACTAACCATAAAGTCAGAAACATGAAGCCAGAAAACTAAACAGGCAGAAGTCCAGAGGATTCAGATAAGTTAACCTTTAGAGCATGCTGCAAAACTCATTTGAGGAAAGGAGAGACCCTTTTGAGAAGGCAGTGTAGTGAGAGGTGCAGGATGTATATATAGGTAGCTGCTATTTTTATTAGCTATGTTTACAATATTCTGTGGAGAGATTTTGCAGTTATGTTGGTTCCAGGATATTAAAGACCCACGCTGGGTGAAGTAACATCTTTTATTAGACCAGCTTCTGTTGGTGAAAGAGACAAGCTCTTCCTCAGGTCTGATATTATCTCATGCACCTTGGGTCTTTAATAATAGTACTATAGCAGCCTTCAGCATATTTGCATTGAACATTCCTTAAATGCATGTGTGATTTTCTGTACTGGGTTACATAAAAGCACCTAGAGCTAGAGAGGAGCTTCAAAGACATAAAGTGGACGGTCTCAGTCAATTTTAGTGAACTTATTGAGCCTAACTTGCAGCCTTTATTTGCACAAGTTGTTCTAATTCACACAAACAGTCCTGTTGATTTCAGTGGGACCATTTGCCCGAGGAAGTGTTACAAGAGTATAAGCTTCAGAACTGGCTCCTATATTTATTGTTGGTGTACACAGCAACAGACGGTTCTATAATTTGTTTATACAGGTTGAACCTCTCTAGTCTGGCATCCTTGTAACTTGACCAGTGCAGAACCAGAGAATTTGCCCACCTTGGGAGGTCAATATTGTCTAGCAGCATTACCAACACTTCCACTGCTTACTGGGCTCTTAGAAGATGTTTAGGGGTAAATTAAAACTAAATATCAGCACAGAACACTGAGACCCAGGTCTGGTGGCTGTAAACAAACTTTATGGGACCGCAGGAAACTTGGCCACACTCATGATAAGTGGGCATCCAGCTAAATAAAATCATGCTGGACCATTGAAATTTGCTGGACCAAAGTGTGCCAGACTAGAGAGGTTTAAACTGTACCATCAAGCATGATCTGAAATTAAAAAGCTTTATTTTGGAGCTGTTCATTCCAAATTATGAGCTAGAGTGTTCAGTATAATGTCTCTGACTGTGAAATATACTCAGCAGAGGAATGGACTTCAATCACCCCTCAGGAACAATATTAAGTCTTTTATTTCAAGAGCCAAAGAGACTGGAATCTGCTTTTAAAGGTAAAATATTTAATCCATTTTCTTTCTCAACATTCAATTTACTGTAGTTTGAGGAGCCTAAACTGAGAAACATTACAAATATTTGAGTATGTGACGTGATTGATTTGTATTTTAACTGTGCTTTGATCTAGCATAATTGACTTCAGTGGAACTACTTGAGAGTAAAGCCCCAGTCCTGAAAACTGCTCCATGGCCACAGACTTCCAGCAAAGGCTTCACCTGCATGGGACAATTTGCAGGACTGGGGGCTAAAATACTACTCCGTGTGAGGAAGGGTGGCAGAATGATAGTAAATTTTGTCTTCTGCCAAGCTACTTTCCATGCCTACAACTTTGGAAATGTTAGGGGTTTTTTCCCGCCCTCTTTGTACACGACACTAGAATTTCATCTTTGCACCTGGTTCATTTTCAGTTTTAACATTTATATAATTGAATATAAAATCAGGGGAAATATTACTTCAGAGGATATTCCATTTTCCAGTCCACAAGCTATTGGTTATGTGTAGAAGCTCTCAGTATTTAAGAAGGTAGGACGTTCTCATGGGAGTGTCTTCTGAGACAAGAAAAATTGCAAAGCAGGAAAAAAAATCTGAAAATTACAACCAGATGAATAAAGTATCCCCCCAAAAAACCTGAAACTTATACTAAGAGTTGAAAATTGTTCTGTATCACCACAGCTATATAGAACTAGTAGCATTCATACAAGATGAAGACAGCATCATACGTATCAGTCAAGAGAAGTGCATTGTGGATGAAACGCCTGCCTGTTTACTTCGAGGGACATCGACTTCACTTTGATCCTGCTTGAGTAAGGCCTGGGTGCACATAGATGTTTTTTGCACACAGTCCATGATAGGGAATGGTGCAGAGGCACGCCACCCCAGAGGGAACACCCAACGGCATTGTGCCTCCAGTGGCACAATTCCTTTTTGGGCATCTGTGTGCTCCACCTGGTTATGGAGAACTAGTGCATACGCCCTTCATGGCCCATACTGATTTTCAGGCCAGCATGTATTGTAGAAGGTGAAAAAATATGGCTCTGCCTAATCTCGGCTCTTCCCTGCTCATTCACACCTTGGGATGGAACCGGTGTTCCCTCTAATTTTTCCCATCCATGTGCAGAGTCAATTTTTTTATGTGCATCGAGCCATGTATGAATGTGCACCACTAGGAGAAACACAAAGCCTGCTCTGGACACACTGCGAATCAGCTGGGCAGCATTGGAATCTCTCCTGAGTGGCCACAGGAGCACACAGCTTATAGGGAACACCGGATGGAACATCAGGGCTGAAATTTTACCACATCCTAGTACCTATTTCCCTGTGCAGCTGCTTGAGGGCTAGTCATAGTCTTGCCCTAAATGAGGCTGCAAGGGCTTGACTTGCACTGAATTTCATATTAGGAATATTCAGTAACCACCTGCCTTAACCTGAAAAACAAATGTGGTAACTTTCTAAGCATCAGTGCTCTCCATTCTAGTGGCTTTCACAAATCCATAGTAAAAGGATAGCTGGGTGGAATGAACAGATACTAAAAATCACTGGATTTGGAAATGCTACCTTTGTGTTCGAACCAGGCTAATTTGTAGCTTAAAACCACCACTAGGAGAAAGCAGATTGCTTAGCTGGCTAAGTACAGCAATTGATTGTAGTCTTGACTGGAAAACAATTGAACAACATCAAAATAGAGAAACACTAGTGAAATATTATAGAAATAATGTCTGACACTTTTCAGTAAAAAGGGAATTTTTCTCTTAAATGAATTAAAGACAGTCTGGCAGTGTTAGATAATAATCTTAACTTCATTATTAATTTGGAGAGAATTTAGAGCATTGAAATTGATATGTCCAAATATTGTAACAAAGAACTAGATTTACATATTTTTCACTGCAAAGTCATACATTCCTCAAGATTTATGCTCAGCATCAGAATGCAGAAGACCACCACTCGATGTAAAGATAAAAACAAGGGTAGGGAAATGACTAATCTTTCTCAATTTCTTTTGAAACAGGAAACACAGGGCTCAAATACTCAAGCATATATGAAAATATCTTCTTCCACCCCACCAGACATTGGAAGATATATTGATGTGAGAGCACTAAAGAAAGAGTTTAGCTTAAAGATATTCTTCCTTGAAAGAAGAAATTCTGAATTCTGGTATAAAGAAGGAAGACAACAAAAATAATAGCCATGAGACCCTAAATTTTCAGCATTGCCTGGGATTTAGCCACACAATGCCCATTAAAATCAGTGGGAGTTATTAAAGTCTATGTGCAAACTCTGAAAATTTAGAAGAAAATGACAATCCAGACAGTGGAAAATAACAAACATAAAGTAGCAGACAAGATATTACATGAGAAAATGAGCAAAATATCTAACAAAATGAAAAAAGCTGATGGAAAAGAGAAGATGGGTGCAAACGAGATGGTTGAATACATTGAGTTATGTAAGATTGTGAGAGAGAATTCATAGTGTTTTGGAAAATACAATTTCATCAGAAGCTGAAGGAAAATGAAAAGGAAGACAGCGGGTGTAATTGCTGTGAGGAGCAGCTTCCTGCTGAGACAGGAGAGTTTTACTATCAGCTCTACAAGAACACATCCAAACAAATACAACAAACATAGCAAAAATGTATAATAAAATCAAGACGGTAGGACAAAAGGGCATAAGCAGACATGCCATATACAGTGGAGAAAAGGCAGAGCAAAGGGTGACTAGAATGACAGTAGGACGAGATGTGAGAAAATGACCTGTTCACAGATATTGTACATTAGCAGAGGAAGCAGACAAGTGGAAGATGCTGAGATTATACAAGGATAAAGAGTATATGTGCCCAAGAAAGATGATGCTGGAGAACTAATTAGCATGTCCTCTGCAGTTTAAATTTTTTTTTTTGCCAAAGCATCAAACATTTGAATCATTGCAGCACTGCATTTTAACCAGCAATGAGGCTTTTCTGTCCTCTTATCATTTCTGTTAATTTGGGAATCTGATCTGCAATCTTAAATGGCAACAGGGGAAATTAAATGTGAGGGAAAACATTAACTATAGAAAATTAGGCAGTGTAACACATTGCATTGAAGATGTGCTAAGGATATCACTGAGGATATTCCAAAGTAGTCTTGACATTCACGATTTAGTCCAGATCAGGATCCGTGCTGCTATAATGCTGGTGGCTGGGCTAGAGGACCTACCAGGGTTCCATTCTGACCCAATTATTCTATTTTGCTAGGAATCTTTGAAGAGACTTGAAGAAGCAAGTAACAAAGTTATAATGTGTGGTAAATGGAGAGTAGCTGAAACACAGACCAGTTAAATTACAAAGACACATTGGATTTACAACACACACATTAACGGTGACAGTTTAGACCTGAAGACTAGCTCCGTGGAGCTTGAGAGCTTGTCTCTTTCACCAGTAGAAACGGACTCAATAAAAGGCATTTTCTCACCCACTTTGTCTCACATTTTATTGACTAATTTAACCACCATGTTAACCTAGCCTTACGCCATAATGAGCAACTCCGTAATTAGTGCTTCACAAGTAACTAAAAACTGGTAATTTATTACTGTGTTTATCACTGGCAGTTTCCTATAGGTCAGAGAGACCATTCATTAAGAAAATAGGAAATAATTTAGTGTCACTTTTTAATGGTGAAATAATTGTTACATACGGGGACTAACTTTCTAAACAAATGAATTTGGTAGCGGATGAAAATAAGAGCTTGCTAACGTTATAAAGCAAAACAAACTGCAAAAGACACAGAACAGTTTGCTAGAAGGACAAACAGCAGGGGACACAGGTAAAGGTTTTGAATAGATGCCAAAAACTAGTAGGCACAACAGAGATAAATAAAACACACAGTGAAGATGCAATATAATAAAATACAGTAATTTGGGCTGTCAGCATGAAGGTAGAGAGTTCAGAATAGAAGAGAATGAGTTAGCTTTTATGGGATATTTAACCATGAACCGCCAGACACTGAAGCTGCTGCTGGTAATACATATTCAAATAAAACAAACATGTTATTGACAGAAATGTTATAAAATCACCCCATAAACTTTTTGGTTGCATTTGTGGAATTTGTCCACAAGGTATCTGCAATTTAGTTTTTGAAGAGAACGTTTATTGACATTTGAAAAAGTGGTAGCTGGCATGCTGTGCTTCACAGTATCTCAGACAAAGAACTCTACTTGTTCCTTCATATTAAGGGACATTGTTTGACCTGTGTATACTTATGTACAAGTACATTGGTTTAACATAGGGTTCCTACAGTGGAAAGACTAACACAATGACCAAGAAGCTCTCTGAATAGCCCTTGCAACACTTTTGTCTAAATTGTCCTAGAAAGGGGCTGAGGTGAGCAACCTGTTCTGAGGAGGAGATGTGCTTCTGCTCTCTAAACTCATCAAGATTTCTCATGATTTGTGTGGATCTCAGGGAAAGGCATGATCTGTAAATGCTCGGTGCCTTAATACAGCTGCCCTGCTGGCCTCATTCTTCTCCTGCTAGCACAATTTCGTCTGGAGCCAGGCTGCTGCTGGCTGGCTGGCTGCCTCCATGGTTATGGAATAGCAGTCGGTGGGAGGCCCAATTAATGTTAATGCAGTCTGAAGCAGCTTTAATTTCTGATCAAATATCCACTTGGAGAGCCTCAGGGCCAGCAAAAGATGCTGCTGCAAACTGTTTTTGCTCCACTATCCCAGAACTATCTGTAGAGACACTATTAATTATTGGAGCACAGGACTGCAAAGGATTACCCCCTCCGTAAAGAGTAAATCTGGGTTAATGCACTCCAAGCAAATTAGAGCTGGGCAACGTTTTACAGCCATAGTCTGTTTATTTTCCCGTTTCTCCCATAAGTGTAGAATTGCCCTCTGATGTGTGTCTGTGTGTTTTGTCCAATCTACTTTAAAGTCCCAGTGATGGGACTTTCACCATTGCCATTGGGGACTCTTCTGTTGTTAAGAGACCTCTATTGATAATTTTTTTTCTTGCTCAATTTGCTTTTGTTATGCCTAATTTTATATTCTTACATTTTACATTACTTTAGCTTTAATATAGTGGGTTTACAATAGCTGATATATTGAATTTCATTCTGTAAGTTAAATTCATGTGAAATATTCTGGATCATAGTGTCCACGACCATTTATAAAACATATTAATCAGGAGTGTAAGGAGACAATGGATTCAGTTATAAAAATAGGAGGTCCCATCAAATATATAAAAATAGCACCCCATTAGCCTTTCAAAGTTGTCTATCAAAAATACTTTTCAAGGCTCATCTCTCCCACGCACACACTGTATAGCAAAAAAATTTAAGAATTGCTTTCATTTTTAATTTGTATAACACAATCTAAATGCACAACATCCTTTCTCCAGAGATGATTGCAAGTGAAGTGGTTGTCCTTGTTCCTTAATGATTTCTATACAAGTTTTGCCGAAGATTCATCTGCAAAGATCTGTCACCTGTCCTTGCTTTTAGCCAAACTTTGCTGCTGTTCTTTAAATATTTGAAGTTGTAATTACCTGCTGTGAACAAATCTTTGACAAAGAGGAAAAAGTGGATGCTCTTCTCTGCTCTCAATTATTATTGTATAAAGTGTGTGCATGAGTATGTGTGTTTAATTTTGTTCTTAGAGATGGGTATTATAATTTTATTCTGTTGGTTTTAAAAAGAGCTAGATGTCATCAATGATACACTTAGCACTTTTAAAAATAGGTTTTATGTTCTCTGTAGTTTGATGTGCAGACTCAGAAACTTCCTCCACAAACTGGAAACCAATTCTGTAGACTGAAAGCATTAGAAAGGGGATTGGGCTCTTTTTCACTTCCATCTTAGGACAGTTCCAAAATGAAGTTGTTTCTTACCATAGAAGTCTCAGTCCTTCTGGGTGGTAAGGCAATGCTTAGTAGAACACTCTTCTTCCCCGACGACTCGGCAGTTCTGTTATGTCCCCCTTGTGTTTGTTATTCCTTTCGCTTTGTCATCCATAAACATATTCATGGTTGAATTCATGCCAGAGAAATGTTCAGTGAGACTTAGTGCAGGTATTCAGGGTTCAGAGGTGTGTTGTCTTTTTTCCCTTCAGTTTGCCAGAATAGCTTTTGCAACCCCCTGGAGAGCCTTGCACTGGTCTACAGCCAGCAGAGATCCTCCCTGCTTCACCACTGTGACCAAACAGCTCCATGAACCAACGGCACTGCTTCTGTGGACCTCAAGGTGAGAAGCATTAAGGGGCAAAACCTGGCTTTGAGGCCAATGGCAATTTTGTACTCTCTTATCGTATTTTGAGCCCAAGCTTGTTCTCACTGGTCTATTCAGGGTTTTACACTGAGTTCAGGGGGTACAGATGTGTTGGTTTATTTGCAGGTTCCATGCAGCACAAGAGTTTGTGCCAAAATGCTCCCGAGCATTGTTTCAGCTTTACTTTTGAGAGCCAGAACAGGTACTTCTGGTAATGATGAAGTAAAACCAAGGATTATTAGCCTTTTTCAAATATCTGACACACACCCCTGCTAATTCAGAATGTTCTTGTTGAAATTGTAACATCCCACCCACTTCTTCTCTAGGGCTCAAGCGATGGTCCGGTGGTGGTAAAGCTGGAAACCCATCACCATCACCGTGGCTGCTTGTTTGAGTTCAGGAATGGATGTGCTGCACTTCACGAAAACATGCCCGTGGCTGCAGGCAGTATGAAATGATCTCAGGAGTGTTGTCAGAGAGGCTGCTGAAGCACAGCACATATTTTAGGCACATCAATCATCTGTAAGTATTGCTGTAAAACATTGTACAATGGGACTTAAAACGCTTCATGTGCCTTCTAAAGTTATAGGCGCTGTGTGTACCTAGAAATGACATTGAGATGAAATCCCTGTTGTCTCTTTGGAATTCTGCAGATGGAGGAAACACATTTTGTTTCCCCAAAATATGAGAGCGTATTAGAATTGTTGGATAGATATGATGAAGAAATGTAGATCTCCTGGGCACAAGATCGGAACCTTCTCAGTATATCACAACTTGATCAACCCAGTCTCAAAAATGTATTAAGTAAATATTAATCAAAAGGTAACACAGTGATAAATCTTACCTGTGCTGAATTAACGTTTATTTTCTGTGCTATAGCAAAATTTTCCCCTGTGTTACAGATAAGACCACCACAGTGTGGATCAGATTTGAAGATTTTCACCACGAAATATAAACAATTGTCTACATTTCTACTAAAAATATTTCATGAGACACATACACATGAGAATACTTATTTCCTGGATGTATTTGCAGATTATTTAGTTTAAAATTAGAGAAACATCGTATGTTTTTATTTTCTTTTTAAAATGTACATTATACATACAAATATAAAATGTGAATAAGTATTAAGTACACTAAGGGCCAAGTTTTGAATTCCTTACTGTGGGAAAACATCAGTTGAAGTCAATGGGAACTTTGCCTAAATAAACCCTGCAACATTTTATTCATGCATGGTAATCTGAAACAGCTTTTTTTACTTTATTGTTAGCTATCTTTTGAATAACAAAACATTCAAATTTGAAATGCCTATTGTAGGTTTCTGTTGTGTCTCTGGGAGGTGAAATGCATTTGAGATTTTGAAACATCCAGTTGTACCAGAAGTTGCAATGCACTTACATTCCAAGAGAGAAACCCTATACAATGCACATACAGAAGATTTTATATGAGAGAGATATGTGAAGAAAACTAACATGGAAGAAAACTAACATAACAGTAGTAATCTATTTAAGTCTTCACTCTCCTAACCCAAAACCAAAGTGTGCTCAATTATTGTTCTGGAATATATCTATTGGATTATTACACTGTAGTTTGTAGCTAATCTTATAGTCTAGTCTTAACTCTACGTACATATGTTTCTTTTGAATACAAAAGGGTCTGTTTCCCCCCCCTTGATGCATTAGTTTGTGAATGTATTGGCAGAACAGATTCCTCAAATCAGGAATTTCCAAAGTTGAGGGAGCAGTTGGTTTATTGTAGCGCTTCTCAACCAGAGGTCTGGGGCCCCCTGGGGGGGTCTGAGTAAGTTTCAGGAAGTCCAACAAAATAAACCAGAGAGCAGGGCCAGTGTTAGACTCACTGGGGCCCGGCGCTGAAAGCCAAATCCCAAGCCCCACTGCTAGGAACTGAAGCTAAAGCCAAAGCTTGAGCGCCTCCTCACTGGACTGAGGCTGCCCAATCAACTTATCTTATTGGGTTCCCCTGTGGCGTGAGCTCTTGGGCAATTGCTATGCTGTCCACCACTAATGCTGGCCCTAGCTTTTAATCTACCGAAAAACTATTGTGGCATGTGTAGGTCCTGGAATTTTTATAGCTTGCTGGGGGAGGAGGGGCCTCAGAAAGAAAAAGCTGAAATCCTCTGGCTTATGGGACTTGATAATGGGTGATGAAGCCATTTTCCATCACTAGTTTACATTAGGTCAACATGACTAAAGTTATCACTGAAAGGCTGGTTAGTGGTAGGTGTGAAATGATTGGATGATTTTAGTCCACCTCCTAGATGATACACAGTCACATGACAATAGCCGTTTTTCTAGAAAGTGTAAACTAGCAACCTTACTGTCAACTTCCACTGAGACCAGAAATACGACATTTTTTAACCTGGGTCTACACTGCAAAATTCTGTTGGTATAGCTCAGTGGTATGGAAAATTGGAGCTATACCGACTCCTAACTCTCAGTGTAGACAGTACTATGTTGACAGGAGGATTTCTGCCGTTGACGTAATTACTTCCTCTCAAGGAGGTGAGGTACAAATGCCAATGAGAGAAGCTCTTGCGTGGACATAGTAGCAGCTTCTGTAAGTGCTACTGCTGCTGCAGTGCTGTAAGTGCAGACAAGCGCTTAGAAAAAGAACTTTTCTGATAGCGAAAGTAGGTCCTCAGAGTCAGGTTGAGATGCATTGAATTTGTCTATGCACACAAGAATGCACCATTTTAACTAGTAGTGTGTGTGTGGGGGAGGGGTTGCAATGATTTTGTTGAAATGGTGCAACTTTGTGTATGGACATGGTTACATTAGTTTACCCCAGGTGTTTGTTGAGTCAGGGTTAAGCTAAACTGAGATAAGCCCAGTTTAAACAAATGTGTAATGTCTGTATATTCTACACTGGTTTATCTCAATTAGTGCAATGTCACATCTTTAGTTGAAGAGTTGCATACTTATATGCAGACTATGCCAGTGATAGGGTAACGGGGAAATGTATAGGGATAGCTTGTGCAAAAACTGGGTATTATGAATAAACAGAAGTGTTCACTTCCCAAGCTGTCGTTCTACCACTTTCTGCAGTCCTTTAGGGCCAGATTCTTTGCTGCTATAAGTAGGTGGTCTCCATTGATTTAACTGGAGCTACACTGCTTTATGCTAGTTGAGAATCTGGCCATATATTATTTTAAAATAGAAGCTGAAGTGTGTTTGATTCTAGCCTGTTTTATATTTTTAGAAGATTAATAAAGCAGTATATTTAAACATTGCATGTGAATCTACATTTCAAAAAGCGATGAAATATGTGGTCAGAAACATTTCTGATGAATTTATAAAGAATATATTTCTCCCCTCAATATATTGGAAACTTAAATTTAATTACCAAAAGGTACAGTAGGTTATGGAAAATAATCATTCTGCAAATGGAAGTAGAACTCACAGATTTGCAGTATATTTTCAGCCACTGCAGCCTGACCTGGTAGAATGAATAACTGTGAGATTATATTGAACAGCCTAGAGGTTTTGTCCAGAACATGGACAGCAGAATCCAGTAAACCAAGTGTAATTAAGTGACTTATGTCCATGCTGTGGAAAACCTCTTTTTCTATGAGGGAAAATTGTGGAAATGTTTCCCTTCCTTGATGGTAAAAAGAGAATTTCCAAATTATAGTGGATGGTCCAAGAGGCAGGATCTACCAGCTAGTTCAGGCGATAATTATTATAAATCCAGTACACAATTGGCACTGGGAGAACCAACCGTTAATAAATAGGTTGAGATAATTGGAAAAGTTGGGATTCAGTAGTTTATAAACCTCAAATGTTTTTAAATACATTTGGCTAATGTAAATCCAGCTCTAAAAGGAAATAGCTTTTAGCAGCTGGTTCCAGATGTAACTTGTAAAAGTTACAGTGAAAAGATAATTACGTTGTAAATAGCGGGAAAGCTTTTCTTCATCAAAGTGAGAGTTCCTTTACTACTGAACTGATCAATTAGCAGGGATAAGGAATCCACCTAAGGAAGAGCAATTCTAAACCCTGTTGCCCGTTCTGTAAATTACCTGTTTCAGGACAATCAGACCTTGCTCCAGGCAGATCCTCTCTCTGATGAATGGAAAGCCTACACCCACCCAGTACATAGGCCACATGATTTTAGATGGGCTGATCAAAGCTATCAAGTGTTCTCTTAAGTATCTGATTGAAAACACCAAGACATCATTTAAATCCACTCCTTTATTTGAAGTGCAGCTTGTCCTTAATAGCAGCAAAATGACTTTTAAACAGTATTTGGACCCGAATGTCAATAGCAATTTCTCTGACTTGGAGGGACTAATCAGAAACATTTACAGAATCACATCATTTATTTAACAGAGTTTCCAAATGTCTTGGAAAAGACACTTACCAGGTATTATTACTAGCTAGTATCCTTCTTTAAAAAAACAAGTTGACCCTTCCACAAGGCATTTAAATGTGATTGTTGTCTCCACCCAAAGTCACCTACATTGAGTGACTTATGGAGGAATGAGAGGCTTTTTAAACATCTGTCATTTTCTACATGCCTTAACCTCTTCCTCTTTCCTTCTTGTATTAGTGCATCCGATACTTTTCTCCAGCCACCAGAAGGTGTTCTTGAAATTGCGCTGCATGTTTTTAACCCTCCCTGGTTTGCTTGCCCAACTTACAGCATGATGTCCACTTCACACTGACGCCTTGAGCGGCTGACCTATTTGCATAGGATAAGTTCTTTGATGGATTTAACCTCTGCTTTTGTTTGTGAAGAGTCTTAGTGTTTACAAATGGGTTCATTAATTAGACTTCTTGAACAATGATTTATGCAACCATGTTTTAGCCTGTGTAAGTCTTCAGAATTATTTGTGTTATGACTGTTGGTGTGTCTTTGTGTGCGAGCATACACTCACTGTGCTGTGGGATTGGTTGCATAGATCACCTGAAGTTGTTTCTACTCCCTACTATCTACTATCTTTATTAGCATGACTATTCACCACAGTTTCTCTTCCTATAGACAAATACAGTTTTGTGTGAATGTTCACAGATAGCAAATCAAAGTGGTCTGCAATAATATTAAAACAATTTTGCAGTTTTAATATTAATGAACATTTGCAAATATTTTTTGCCCAGCTCAACTCGGCTGGCAAAGGAAGCAAGACCCTTGATTTGGCTTCATTTCCTTTTTCCAAACTGTATTTATGGCATTCACAAGCAAGTGTTAAAATCTAATCTCAGATACACAGGCCGTGGAGAAAGAACATATTAAACGTAAGCAGGTCACAATTGTATAAACTGCACAAAAGCAGCAACATTATGAAATACATGGGGAAAATTAAACAAAGAACTTTTTAAAAGCAACTAAATCAAGCAGAGCTGATGGGAAATGGTAATATTTTAAGGACTAACCCTTTGTTATAGTTAAGGTGCTTCACAGCTCAGGTTGAGCAGGGGATGTGCCAAAGTGGAATAAAGCTCAACTTTGCATTTCCCTACTCGTGGTCGAACCGTGTGCTGGGCCAGTCCCCTAAGTAAGGTAGAGCAGTCTGTTTGGAGGCTGTTGGCTCTAAGCTGCACTGATTCAGGAGGCTGGAATGACAATGGAAATGGTGGAATTTAGGAAAGATCTGGCCACATCTTCTGTTCTGCTACAATAACCCTTATAAGCAGGGATAGAAAGCATAAGAACCAATATACCAGCTGTGCCACCAGAGGATCCCTCACCTTGAGGCCAGCTCCACAACCATATTCCTTTTGTTGAGCAGTACAAAGAAGTTGCACAGAACCCAAGGACAGTATTTTGCATTAAATTGTCCTTGTGTCCTTTGCTGATCATTTGGGATGTCTCTGTCCTTGTTCATGCTCATGTCTACATAAAATGGTAGCCTGAGGAGCAGTGTTCCCTCTAATTTTTTCCGCCCGTGAGCAGAATGAATTTTCCTATGTGCACCAATGTGGAGGTAATGTGTGACATGGACGTTATGTGTGCAAGCACGTTGGTATTGGTGCACATAACAACATTCATGTGGTAGGATTGGGGGCAAGGGGATTGGTGTATGGGAGGGGGCTCAGGCCTTGGATGTGAGAGTTGGGGTATAGGAGTGTGAGGGCTCCAGCTGGGAGTGCAGGTTCTAATGTGGGGCTGGGGTTGAGGGACTCAAGGCTGGGGCAAGAGGGTTGTGGTGCAACAGCTCTGGCTGGGGGTTCAGGCTCTGGAATAGGCCGGAGGATGAGAGGTTTGGGGTGCAGGAGCGGGCTCCAGGTCCGGTGAGAGGATCAGGCCTGGGGGTTGGAGTGCAGGAGTGGGTACAGGCTCAGGGCTGGGGTATGGGCTAGGGATGTTAAATAGTGTTTCGGAAGCTAATCAAGTAGTCGATGGAATTTCCATTGACTACTGGATTAGTCAATAAGGAGGTTTGCTGAAGCTCTGCTTTTTACATGTATTAAGATCTGCAAGGCTCTTACTACATTTAAAAAGCAGAGCCACCACGGTCTGGGACAGCTGAGTCCTGGCTCCTGACCCCGACCCCCAATGAGTAGCCTGGCGCCCACCATCAATTTCTCTAAGGCTGGTGGCTCTTACTACATTTAAAAAGCAGAGGCCCAGCATCTGGGACCTGGCACGAGCCAGGACTGCTCAGTCCCAGCTCGCGCCATTTCTCCCGCTGTGCCTCTGCCTCCCTTGCCCCCCTCGGAGACAGTGCTGGGGGAACTGGTTTCTAAGAGGCAGAAAGTGTGTGTGGGGTGGGGTGGGTGGGGGGAGCAACTAGTAGAGTAGTGACTTGACTGCCCGATAAGCCCAGGCTTGGGTTGGAGTAGGGAATGAAGGCATTGGGTTGCAAGAGGTGGCTCACGGATGAGGAGGCTCAAGGTGGGGACAGGCAGTTGGGGCTCAGGCTTATCTGGGTGGCTCCCTGTTGGGGCCAATGAGGGGGCACCCTTTCCCCTGGCCTTGGTAGCTCAGAGCTGAGGCCAGCAGGCAAAGGCCTCTGTTCCCCAGATGTAGCAACTCGGTGCTGGGGTTGGCCGGGAGGGACTTCCTCCACTTGCTGCAACAGCTTCAGGGCTTGGTAAGAGATCTCTGCCTACTGCAGGCCAGAACCCCTGCATGGGGTGTAGTCGGAAGCTGCGTGGCTAGGGGGCATTTAGCTAAAGGGACTTAGCAGAATGAGACTAGGACCTCATTCTGCTAATTATTGGCTGTTTCTGCCCTGAACAGCTATGCAGTCTAAACAGATAAAACCAGAATTGGTAATCCATGCATTCAGAAATCATGAATAGACCCCCAGAAGTTGGGAGACTGACTAAAAAAAAAAAACCATTTTATTTTGACAAACCCCACACATTAGGTTCTCGTAATTTGCTATCTGGTTTCTGAGCCATTAGGTTGAACTTGGTCATATTTTCAAGGGTTTCTCTGTAACTATGAAGGCTTGAAACTTCCCAGACAATCTCCTGCTACCTGTAACTGAGACTTGAAGAAAATCAATAAATGTAAAGAGATGCATTAACATTGTGGAAACGAGCAACTCTGCAAGAGGGAGACAGGGCGAGGAAAGGGACACAGCATGGAAGCAGAGTAAACAGTGTAGTGGTTGGGGAAAGCACAGCAGTGCCAAGTGGTTTGAGGGGCTTTTGGGGGAAGCTGTTGGAGGGTTTTAATTTTTGTGGGGTGGGGTTTTGTTAGGAGAAGATGAGGAGACCAGGGAGAAGGGATGGGGACCTTTGTCAAGAAAGGAAGGAAGGAGTAAGGAAGGGAGGGCAGCTGGAGAGTGAGCCTGAGAAGAGAAGGTGAGGGAAGGGGGCTTGAATGCAGCCTTCAGAAGCAAGTCACAGGGAGGAGCCTGCCTTACAGAGAGACTGAGCTTTACACTGTAAATTGTACCTGCCATTAGAACTCCAGCCAAAATAATCTCTCACCCTCATGCTATCACATCAGGTTCCCAACCAAGGCCTAACCAGCCCCCAGCATAGTTTAAATCCGCATTACTTCTAGAGCTAGTGATGTGAGCTTTACAATAGCTAGGGATTTTCCTTGTATCAGGGGAATCCATGGGTGACCTGTTAGGGGAGCTCTCCATTCCTACCAAGGTGACACAAAGAGAATGGAGCTAGGGGCCAGGATCTGGCTCAATTATTTCAATAAGACTTAGTATAGTAACAAGCCTTTTCCTGGTAGTGCGTCTTTCCAGAATCAGACCTTCAGTCTTTGGATGACTAGGTGATATCCCACCCACCTTTACTATTTATCTGCAGGGATTTAAACCTTGTATTTGAGTAATATGGAATTCTTGGTGTGGGGTCTAGGAACTCTGTCTCTGGAATCCAGTCTCTTGAGACTCTGAAGAGACTGATTGTGTTGGCATTTAGAACTTGGTTGAAATAAGACTTAGAGTGGATATGAGAGCTGAAAAGATCAAAGCAGAAGGTACAATGGCTGCAGGCCCTTTCTCTTTTAGAGGAGGCTAAATTCCCTTTTTAAATTAGCTACCTACATCTGGAGAGAAAGGGAATGTATCTTTGGATGCTCTCCAAACAAAGAAGAATAAACTGTTCCCTCTTTTAGTAAGAGGAAGAAATTTAATGACAGAATTCATTTTAATATCACCCCTGCCATGCCTGAAAGCAAAACTGTGGTTCCTACAAGGGACCTGGTGCACTTATATAGTACCAGCTTTAGGGTTAATCTAAAATGACCTTCAAGTTATCAGTGTGGTTAGTAACAGCCAACCCCAAAACACTTCCTGTGGTTTACTTACAGAAATCAAGGAGCTCAAGAGACTTGCTTACCTTCCCTGTTCAGAGCCATCCTGTTCCTCCCTCCTTTTTACTGTCTGTTTCATAGGTTACAAGCTCTTTGGAATAAATACCATGTCATGTTTATGCTTACTATAGTGTGGATACTGCACAAATAATGAACACTCACTTATCAGAGATAAGTGGGTATGGGCAATGGCATGTTTTGTAGTCAGTAGATGACAAATAGTCACTGAGTCATTTGATTTTTTTTAAGTGCTCCAAAATATTGGCATGATGGATGATAAACCAGAAATTATTAAACCCCAACCAATCACATTCAGCTTATTCAAGCAGCAAACAGTGAACCTGATTATTAATTTACATTTTGGGTTATCTGCTTGCCACTGGGCTAACTTCTCGGGGCCTTGTAGGTGCCTTGTTGTTTGGCTTCCAGCCCACCTCCTCTTAATTTAAATTAAATCACTGACTCCACTCATCCTTCAAATTTATTTGCACTTTAGCGAGATGTGGATCAGATGGATACCCGGGAAGAAATCATGAGCAATTGGTCACTGTTAATGTTCAGGAGAATCAAAGCCACTTTAACAAATACAGCTACTTATGGATGGATGATAAATCTGAATTTATGGAGCAGTTCTTCTTCTGTGGAAGTTTTCTTAATACGAAGGCGCTGGAATTGTATGCAGAACATGAGCTATAGAAATGCTTGCCGAAGTTAGCACACTTTAATGGACAAGTACTTAAGTTCTTGCACTTTGTTGCGTTTTTCTTTCTGGTGCTGATAGAACAGCTATGAAATCATTATTATTGTGTAGTTTTTTCTTTAAGATCAATATTTATGATACCCTGTACAAGGTAGTTAGTGAATATGAAAATCAGACTTTCAAAGTGGCTGGTTCTAGGCTGATGTTAAATCTTTTGAAATAGCTTGGATGAATAATATTATTTAAAAATGCAGTTGGACGTATAAGGAACATCTACTCAACCATGTAACTCACAGGTAAACTAGTCTGAATTCTCTTAACTGGTTTTGTTGGAAATGTGATCCTTTGACCAAAGAAGGATGAGGAGGACTGGAAGCAAAAACACAGGACTGACCCCAGCTCTGTCCTAGGTCAGGTCTATGCTAGGGGAGAAAGTCAACCTAAGATACGCAACTACAGCTATGTGAAGCTACCTTAGATCAAATTTTCCCGGAGTCTCCATTGCAAGAGGTTGATGGGAGAAACTCTCCCATTGACTTCCCTTATTCCTCAAGACCCAGTGGGGTACTGGAGTTGATGACCATCAGCTGTCAATTTAGCAGGTCCTTATTAGACCCACTAAATCAAACCCCAGAAGATCAATCTCCATAGCATCAAACTCCTGGTAAGTGGAGACAAGACTATAGACTTATCATGCGACCTGCAGCAAGAGACTTAACTTCTTTGCACCTAAGTTTCCTCACGTGTAAATCATTTACCTAATTCACTGAAGGGTTAAGGCTTAATTTATTATTGCTAGCAAAATGCTTTGAGGTCTTCAGATAGAAGGTGCCACATGAGTGAAATATATTAGTTATTTCTTATTTATTTATTATTCTAATGTAATTTTAACTTGTCTTAAGTACTAAGGATTTCTAATACTTCTGCCATTTGCCTATTATGCATGTATGGCTAAATTAATACTTAGAGGCAGAGCCATGCTGGTGGAGGAGGAGGGTTCACCACCTGAGCAGCAGTGGCTGGAGGCATGCTGGCTAGGCACAACAAGAATACAAATCATAGTAAAGGTATAATGAATGCTTTGAGTAACACAGAGACGAGAAAAGGTGACCTTGGCTGCTGTTTGAAAGGGTATAATTTGCATTCTCCTTAGCTCAATCATCCTTTACAGGGGGTGGGCCCTGGTGTCACACGGCCTCTCTCTCAAACCTTTCTGGGTCATTCACCACAATGGGCAGTGCTGAGCTAGCCCCTTCGTCCACCACTCCTTTTACATTGGAGTACCTGGAACAGCTCCTTGCTACCACCTGAGTGGGAGCACTCCGAGAAGAAAAAAAAGAGATGTAGGGCCAGATGCTACCACATCCTGCCCAATGAGAGAGCTGGTGTCATACATATGGAATGCAGTTCTTATCTTGTAAAAAACAACTTAACACAATGCTTTTACATTTGATTTGATTGCATTTACTTGTTCATTAATGTAATTGATGTGTGTGGCTTGTCTTAAGTTTTCACACGCGCCATGCTAATTAACTGTTGACACTTTTCTCACATTATATATCATTAGTGTTACTGAGCTAGAGAAATTCATTCATGAAACTGAAAAAGGTTTACTAAGACTATTAGAGGAGGCGGCTACCCCACTCTGGTTAAAATACTGGGGCATCTGATGGCTCTACAGGATTAGCAATTAATATCATAACATTTTTCAAACCCTTAAAATCAACTCCTGAGCTACTCCGAACCTATGGACAGCAGCTACCAAACCAGATCTACACAGAATTGGCAGTAAGGACTCTGTGTACCACACACAACACTTTTTGTCATACTTAGAAAATAACAGTACGATTTGTACACAATTTTGTAGCCTAATTTTGAGAGAAATTAAACTTGGCTCTCTATTTTTTTTTTTAAATCCAACAACAGATCATGGATCAAAATGTGGAGTCCCTTTTTGCATTATGTGTATCCTGTCAACAGGGTGGCAATCTCTTTACTATCTGAGCTGAGAGGAAGGAATTCTTTCTCCATGACTCCCTAAGTCATTAAGGGCAGTGGAGCTACTCTGAAATATCTCCAGCTACTGTAGGGACATAATAATTGGTGGGGCTGCCATCACAGACTTTTATCCAGAAAGGATCTACATGGTCATCAGCTCTGACAACAACCTCTTGTACACTGTGGAGCCAACAGCAAAGAACAATTTGCAGCTAAAACTTTTGGATAGACCAGGACTGCCATGTATGACTGTGAACTTCCCAAAGTTTAGAAATGTTTGGCTTTTGGGTTTGGGTGATTTCTAGTAAAAACCCAGGGACTGAAAGGGACCCAAATCCAGAAACAAGATTAGAAAGCGTTGGATATACCACATGATTTGGGGCTGAGGGCTGATAAGCTGTAAACCGTATGACTCATAATGTTTTTTTTATTTAAAAATTAATTTCATCGCTCTTTTTGGAGTTTATTTCTGTTTCTATTTCTACTAATAAGCTGATCATGTTGTCAGCCTGATACAAAACCCATTTCAGTCAATCAGTCACAACTGACTTAAGTGGCCTTTGAATCAGGCTTCTAATCAGTTAGAATAAAACCATCACAACAAAAACATTATTGTGTTTTATTGAATTTTATGGATTCATGAAATAACAATAATCATTAGAGCTGTTAAGGATATTTAGATTAAAAACAAATTTGATGAAAAAATAAGAGAGTGTCTAGCTTTTATTTTTCACATGCTCTGATTAGCTTTAATAATTACTCCAGGTAATACACTGAAATTATTGCATCTAACAATAGTATATTCAGCATAAAGTCATATGGCACATGTGCTGAAAAATCTTAAAGTTCAGTATCTTATTTGTTCTGTAGTATGTTTATCAAAATAACAAAATCAGTTATTTCAAACTGTGCACATGCTTTTGTGCTATTTATGGAAAAATACTAAGGAATTTCTGAGTTGCACAAATGTAAAGAAACACTGGAAGCACTTAATTTCCATTTTTGCTTTTACATTTAGATTTTAGTTAACTCTTGATCAATAGTGCAAACATTTAAAAAATGTTGCAAGGCAAAGAAGTTGTGTGTTAATTTCATCTCAGTGTTATGTTTTATGAATAAGACACACAGAACTCAATTTTTAAAGGAGTTTCAGCTATTCCTTGGTCTCTGCAATGGAAAGTTTTCTGGGCAAACTGTCGAATTAGGCCCTTGTCTTGCAAAGACTAAATTTAGCAGTATCAGGGCACTACTTGTTTGTATATGCAAATCGAGTAATTTGGTGCTTAATTGACTCATTTGCATGAATGAATACCTGTTTGCACTATTTCTGAATGTGTGTGTTCACAAATGGTCTGATTTTATACACTTTTTGAAAGGCCTCTGTTTGAAAGGTGGGCCATATTCTGTAATTTAGGGGTTTAAGAAAGTGTTGGTGGGCCAAAAGTTCTATCAGTGTTAAGGGCATGATTATAATATTAGACTGGGTATTCTACAAGTTAGAATATTCTCTGAGAAACAGAAACCTTGCCTTGATCCTTGTTTTTCAAAAGATCAAAGCTCTGGGCGTGAAACAGATAGGAGCCGGGGTGGGGGTGCGGGGGGAGAACCTAGCATAATTTCTTGAAAATTTGTAGATCTGTGCTGGGTATAAAACAGAGGGACATTTCAAACTGATTGCTTTACTTTTCAATTCTAATCTTTCAGGCAGTCAAAATACTTGTTGGAAAACAGGGTTTTACTATGGAAATATATTCTTTAACATACAATTTGTAGAAAGATTTCTTTGTGTCCTTATTTATGTATGTATTGTCAATAGATTGCGTGTGTTTATTAAACTTGTTGCCCAAATAAATGTCAAGTCCTGCCTCAAATAAGAACCAGTAACCCATTTTTCAGCAATGAGACTCTGGAAAGGCTATATGGTCTAGTTACATTAAAGAGCTGGTAGGATTGGGTACAAGACAAGATGACCCTGAAAAGCCTGGTCTGTGCTAACAATAAAATCCCAAATAACTATTTGCTTTTGTGTAGCTGCCTTTAACCTGTGGGGATTAAACATATGTAATGAAACAATGCTAAACATGTCACATCCTTGGGTATACTTTCTGTTTACCTATGTTCAGCATTACTTCAATTGCACCTGTTTGCTGACACCTGTTGTCAGCAACAGGTATTTTCTTAGGGTATAGAACTTTCCTGAGTTCCATAGATCCCCAAACTTTGTGACCTCTTTGGGCAAGAAGTAAAATTGTGAGCAAGCCAAATACCTGCTGAAATGCAGCTGAATTTCTGGATATATGAGGGCCAAGTTCTGAAAGCACTTTGTATTGGATCTAGTGTCTACTTCTGGGAGTCTGAGCCATCCAGTACTAAGTGTTTGTAGGTTTGAGCCCTAAATGATATAAACCAAATGAGTAAAAATCGGTTAAGGCTTTAAAATCAAGTCTATAGTGTGTTGTTGCATAATTGGAGTGTTTGGTACTGCTGAAGTTTCTTTTCTAAGTTAAAATATCTAAACATGTTTTAACTAGAAAATGCAGAATATTATAAAAACACTTTTTTTTTGTTGCCATAATTCACTTTGGAAATTACCATGAGTAATTAATCCAGTTTGCCACTTAATAAGGAGGTGAAGAGTAAATGATCCAAAGTCAGCTAGAACATAGACAAGTGGTTGGGGAATGAGTGTGTGTATGTGTGTTTCTGTGAGGGAAGGGTTGTTTGAAATACAAGCTGACAAACAGTATCTGTCTGTAATGTGGTTAAGAATTACCTCAAAAGTGGAAGAACCTTAAAAAAGATTGCCTTCACTGTAAAGCATGAAGTGGCACCTCTGCAGTCCAATGAAGTATCTGTTATCAGAAGAAAATGTGTACTTTTTTGAGGTGAGATCAGTTCTGTGCTCTGAACCAAATGATTTTTCGTTTTTTGTTCTGATAACAAGCTGGCGGCAAGCTTCACTGAACTGAGAAATTGTAAACTCTTAGAAAAGGGCTGTCTAAAGATAACAATTCAATGTTTCTTGGTAATGTATTCTGGATGAATCTGATAATTTAAAGCCCACTTCACCAAAATGGGAGTGACGCTTGCGTCCTCTTTATCTTCAATTATGTCTAATCTGTTTCTAATTCAAACGTGGTGCTGCTGTTGTCAGATCAAATATAGATTTTGAATGTTTTATGCTTCTCCACTGGGAATGTTTTAAATGTAAGCGGGCTGTCTGTCAGGGCCGTGCAGGCTGAATCTAATAAAATTTTAGGTAAATTTAAAGGAAATAAAAGTGTACTTAAAAATGAAATGATTCATGGTTCATGAGATGGAACATATTTAATGAATGGCAGCTAAGGAAAAGTTATGGGATAGTCTCCATGGATCACCTACTTAACCTCTAAGGAGCCCTTCTTCAATAAATATATTGTATCTTTCATGTTAAACAGCAGGAGTTTAGTAACAGGTTTAAACATGAAGTCCTATTTAGGTTTGATGCAATGGATGCGAACAAGCATATGGATAAGGTAAAAATATCTATTGCTTTTATAAATTATTGTGAAACTTCCATCACCGTAAACAGTCTGGAAAACACAGCTGCAGCCTGCCGTTAGTATGCAGCATACATTAACATTTATTGATGTACATAACCCATTCTTTCAAGCACCAAAGTGCTTTACAGTGTAACAGTAAATAACGTGACATAGAAATGAGGGTATCATTTTAAAATGGATCTTTAAACAAAGTGATTCACAAATATATGTGAACAAGAAGGTCTGTTCTCAAGGCCTGTGTGAGAAATACTGTCTTGAAAAAGATTCCAAAATCTTTTTTCTGAATTTGACAATTAGTAAATTAAGGTGACATGAATTTCTTCCTCAAAATTCCATTGTCTGTAGATTTGGATCACTGGGAGGGAAGACCTAGCTTCATTTGTTTAAAAATGTTACTATTGAAGTATATTCCCAAGTTTAAAAATAGGTTTTTAATTGCAAGGTTGGCTGTGATATAAAGCCTAAAAGTGGACGTCTTTTATCATCTTAGCATTTCTCCCCTTTGTTGCTTCAGGGCTGCTTGAGAATGGTTGATTGTGGGTCTTGATTTACTTATTTTTATTGGGTTGAGGGAAGGAAGCATATGTTTAACCCCGCCCCTTCCAAGCCCCTAGGTCAAATTCTGGTTCAAAGTAGCTAAGAAGTGTGCGTCTGCTTATAATGGGATAGAGAGCCAGATTGTGACTGTTCCTCTTGCAGGGCAACTGGGAGATGGGAAGGGTAATGAGTCAGCATAAGCATCAGTCACAATCAGGGCTGTGGAAAGGTTTGCCAGGTCTCTGGGCAATGGAGGGAAAGGGGGCTTCTGTGCCTTCTGGAAGGGATGGGGCCTTGGGCAGAAGAGGTGGGGCTGAGGCTAGCCTCCCCCAGCCAGACCTTCAGGGACACTCTGCCCATGCCATGTGAGGTTCCGGGGGAGATTTAAAGGGCCTAGTGCTCCTGTTGCTGCCATAGTAGCGGCGGCCATGGCTGGAAGCCCTGAGCCCATTTAAAAAAGTGGGCCCCCGAGCAGTTGACCCCTTTGCCATTCCCTGTCAGTGGCCCTGATCACAATTTCCATCTCTGCACTTGAATGGAATGACTCTCTCTGTAAAAGTAGCCTCTGGCGTGGGGATTGACCCAGCTGCATAACAGGGATAAAACACTCTGTGTCTGGCACCTGGAAATCAGTTTCCATTTCTTACTGGTACTCCTGAGTGTTACACTTTTGTTACACCCTCTTCTATTTCTAGAGGTGCCCCTCTTCCCAAAGGGAGGAGGAAGTGGTGAGTCCCTGTCCCCTTTCCGCGCCTCATGTTTGTGTGGAGCAGGCTCAGTATACTATGGTGGGAAGCCACCTCTTAGTGTTTCTTCCATTGGCCAGCACTGAACAGATTGGAGGAATGACGTCTCTTCCTGATGAAACATCTCAGTATGATGTTCCGATTCTCCCTTTTCATCTGGGGTGAGGTGAACGTCATTTTCCTGTCACTGCCAGTAATGGTGTCTTCATGACACCTGCCCAGGACTTGGAACGGTAGGCAGATTGAGTGGAATTCTGGGCAAACCAATCTAGAGTCTTTGCGAAGTATTTGCAGAGCATTAGTCCATTGTTGGTAAGATGTTCTAAAATTGCATCCTTACAGGCCACTAGACATTGCAAACCTAGAGGCTGAGTTGAAAAATCCTCAGGAAACTTGCAGACCTTTTTGAAGTAAGTGTGCCAGAATATAAACAGCTGAAACAATCTGTGCTGCTGTCATTCTACTGAAGTCTGTGTGAAATATGGTGCTTTTTGTACAGATATGGCTTCATCTCTGCAGTAGCATTCATAATGGGGAATATAGGCACTCATCTTAATCCTTACTTCCTGCTTCACTTAACAAAAGAGGGGAGAGAATGTAATGATGTTAGTTGTCTTGATTTGGTTGGAATGAGGGGCCTTTGGACCATTTCCTTAAGAATTAAAAAAAAACCCCAACAATTAATCCCATTCTGTTACTATTTAATACCATGTGGTCACTGCATAATTTTTAAAACCAGTTTTTCCTCATTTAAATACTGGTCTATTTTAAAAAGACAATGCTAAAGTATTTACGAACATGTAATCAAAATGATTAAAAAACAGAGGGGAAAAACAGATGCTGTGGAAGCAACTCAATATGTTGTTTGATGATCTGTTTTTATATCTGGTGCTTTGAAAAAGAGGGATTTTGTATATCAGTGGTGAACGTTCAGGAAGGAATTAAGAGAAGTTTTTTCTTTTCTTCTGTCTTTGCTTCACTTTCGTGTGTGATCTGTACTGTATATGAGTAAGTATGTACACAGTAGTTAAATGGAAGAATTTATTGTTAGTAAGGGAATCTGCCTTTAGGGCAGTGGTGGGCAACCTATGGACCATTGGGGTTCTACATGTGGCCCTCTGGACATTTTGTTTTATTGTTGCCCACACACAGGGTTATTAGATTCTGCTGGTTTCCATCTGCGTATTACTAAAGTGACACACACATATAAAATGAAGTGCGTGCTGAATGCACACAGCATTGATTGTGAGAACTGTGCGCTTCCTCTGCATCCAATTTGAGCGCTGCTATGGTTCAGTCGGCACTCACTCAAATTCTAAGTGCACAAGCATAGTTAGCAACATATCCTATCTCGGGAGATGATCTTGGTTATGACAATCTTAGGCCTGCTGAGATGAAGAAGGGCCACTTATGCGGCCCATTCACTAGCCTAGGTTGTCTGCTGCTGCTTTGGTTCTGGTTTTCTGTCTGTCAAGCTGTCTGGCGTGGCTCATGACTGTGAGGGCACAAATCACAAAGTGGTTATAAGGTCTAAAATTAGACTTTGCCAGCACAATAACAAATGTGAGCTCCTGAGTCACTGTAACAGCCTTAACTTGGAGTTATAGACAGCCCTCAGGGGCACTCTTGCCACCCAGGCAAGCTTGTCTCTGTGACAGATGGACTCATACCAAAAATTACAACAATATTCAGCTTATTCTCAGTCACTTACCTCATGTCAACTGTACTTCAGATCTCAAACTGGAGACAATGCTTGTGCCAGTCATATAATAAACAATCTGAAGGTGTATTAACTAGAAAAAAGAAATTATGTATTTACAAGATTAAAACCAACCAACACACACAAATAAGTTACAGCCTTTGGTTTGAAAAGAGAATAGAAATTTCTGTAATAAGTAATCTCTGTATGTCCTCTAGGGCTAACCCAAGCTAAAAGCTAGAGACCCCATGCTTATGCTTAGAAATCTTCACCCCCTCAGACTTCACACAGCACTGGGATAACAGTTTGTCTTTAACAGGAATTTGTATTCCCTTCCCCCAGTGTTCAAGCTGTAACTGGACAGGGGCTTGTTCACCTACCTTTTTCAGGCGTTTGGGGAAGCTGTCAGCCAAGTCTTTTGCGCACAATGGCTTGGCTCATGTTTGTAGACTTTTTTTTTTTTTTTGTAGGGGAGGAGATAATACTTCATGTGGTAAACTAGTATTTCACACATGGTCATGCTTCTTACCTGACTATGGGGGATTTACAGTCTTAGTGAATGTTTTTATAGTTACAGAGCAAATATTTAAACATTACCTTATAACATGAGATACAGATGTTGTAAGTAGGCTTCATACATGCAGCATCCAATGAACGTTCCATAAAGTCTAAACACATTCTTATAACATCTAATATCTATTTTTACAATGCTAACATTTGGGTGAACCAGACTGGTTTCCAGCTGTGCATTTGTCAGTGCTTAGTGAGGCTTTGGGCCTTGACGTGAGCTGGCACCAGGTCTGCAAGTGTCACACTGTTCCTTTTCTCTAATCTATTTATTCTTTCTGGCAAGAGAGGGGATGCTCAGTCAGAAAAAGGGCGGCCTCACGTAGAAGCAGCTACTAATTCAGGAGTCTAATTCCTCAGCCACAGGACACAACGAATTCCCTGTAGAACTCAATGGGAATTCTGCTATCCTGTGACTAGAGAATATATTACATGGTGAGGTGATGGGGTTTGGATGGAAAAGAAAAATACTGATGAGCTTCATCAAGCTGGTTTGGGTTACCTGGCTCTAACCTTCCAAAGATTGCCCTTTACCTACTCCTAGTTAGCTATAAGATAAGTAGCGGTAAGAGGTTTTCTCTTCAATTATATCAGCCTTAACCATAGAAGAGCTGCTACTCTGCCATATGGCCCATGTGTGGGCCAGGACAGTAATTCAGGGGATATGCCTGGAGAGCACATTTCCCTGAGAGAGGTTGGAAGGTCATAGCCCTGCCCCTCTGCATCTGCCAACAAAGCAAGCCTGTGGCAAGCATTATTTGGACGGAGTGTGCAACTTGTGCAGTTCCTCTGTGCAGGAGAGGAATGGCATGAGCTCTAATTCTTGCTTGTACTCCCCATGGAATGATTCCCAGGCTATGCTAATCTAACCCAAAAGAGCCAAATAGTTCAGAGAGATCCAAACCCAGACCCTGGTTCTTTCCATCCCCAAACTATAGGACAGCTTAGCTCTGGCTCTGAATTCTTTGGCTTAGGGATCTTCCTGTTACAACCCAAAATACAGCTTCTCCTCTCCTTAGTAAAGCTAGGCATGTGCACCTGACTGGATTCTGCAGAGCTTAATAACCTCTGCAATCCCACTAATTTCCGGGGCTTATTTTTGAAGGGACTCTTTGGCTGTGTTGGTATTATAGAAAACATCTGTTCTTAACGGCAAAATAGCTGAGATAAAAATCCTGTTAGACAAAGGACAGTTTGTGGTTTTCATATGTTAGCAAGAGGAGTTAAAGACTAAGCTTCCCCCATAGTCTTTAGCGCCACCTGCTAACTCATGTGTAAACTACAATTTGTTTTTGTCTTTACTAGAATAGTTAAATCAATTTAGCAATCATTCATCAAGAACACACCTTTTTCTAAGGCCTTGTCTACACTTACTGGTAGGTCGGTGCTGCAGAGATTGATCTCCTGGGAGTCAATTTAAAGACCTGCTAAATCAACTGCTGATCACACTCCCAGCAATTCTGGTACTTCAGCGGGTCGAGAAGAGTAAGGGGAATTGATGGGGGATGCCGCGGTAATTTGAATTAAGGTTCATGTAGCCTCTATTCATGTAGCTGGAGTTGCGTACCTTAGTTCGACATTGCCCCCTAGTGTAGATCTGACCTAAGTTAAGACAAGTCTCAATATGCTAGCATAAAGTTATTGAACTTTATAATGTCTATATTGCTAAAATCTGTTTGTATCCCATATGCACACACAGTGAGGGAATTTTGAATGTATACTCTAAATGTAAATTCATTTGTATGCATCAGAGATAGTGAGCAAAAATTGCCAATGCAAAGCTGTGCAAATTCTACAGCCTAAAATAAGTGGTTTTGAAAGTAAAACCCAAGGAAAGATTTTGTATAATTCTTGACATAAAATAGTGTTGTTGTTTCCATCATAAATAGTCTTTCAACATGTAATGTTCTCTGACATCTGGGATTCAGTGCCAGGGAAACTGACAGTTTTGTACTGTTCTCTCCCTGCAGACAAACACACATTTTGGCCCATCTAATTTGTCCTCATCTTTGGAACATAGGATTTGCTGCTTAGGAGCAGACCATTGTCTAACACAAGTGTCCAATAATTAAGCCAACAGCTAGTGCTTCATAGAAAGATGAAAATAAAGACACATACCCACCTGCAAAATATACCAAGAGTAAAACTGGCTTCTTGAACTGAAGAAGAGCAAGAAACTATTCAAAACTAGTTAAACTCTTATTTCACTAATAACTTTTTGCCCTTCATGTCTTGTCTAATTCAAATAGCTCCGAAAAACTCATTCTGTAGCACTTCTTACAAAAATTAGTCTAATGAAAAGACGCACGTTGGTCCACCAAGATACACGTATGGTTGAACAGAGTGACAGCATGTTCACACTTCTGTAATCTGTTTCCTTCTTTCCATGCCTCCTTACTAGCATATGCTATAATTTAATTTATCACATTTATCAATTCGTTTGGAGAGCAAGTCCTTCAGGGCAGAGACTGGGTACATCTACACAGCAACATTATTTCGGAATAACTTGGTGTTATTTCAAAATAACATAGTGCGTGTCTACACTACAAGCAATTATTTCGAAATAATGGCGAGCTGGAAGACTTCTTACTCTCAACTCCTGTAACCCTCATTTCATGAGGAGTAAGGGAAATCAAAGGAAGTGTGTTTTTCCTTCAACTTCCTGGTGCGTAGATAGCGCCAAAAGCCAAGTTAAGCTATTTCGACTTCAGCAACTCAATTGGCATAGCTGAAGTTGCTTAGCTTAATTCGACCTTAGCCCTGCTATGTAGACATGCCTTGTGTGTTTTCTGTGAAGTACTTAGTACTCTCTTAGTACTATAAAATAATCATCTAATAGAATGTTTGGCTACTATAATAGTTTTCCAGCAAAAGTTATACAACATTTTGACTGTGATCAAACGTTATATATTTACATTAGAAAATACTCCAAAATCAGTGAATTGCGCAGGCCTAATTGTTACAATTTTTCTCACCCTCCATTATCTTTATGCATTACTGATCTCCACAGGCATTTTAGGGATAGTGTCTAGTGTGAAAAGACATGAGGGTCGGTGCAAAAACTATTGTTCCTTGTTCAGATAAGCAGCGTGCACCTGAATCTGCTCCATTTTTACCTATGAGGATAGGCTGCTCTTCATGGAAGGATTTTGTTCTTTCTATGATTATCTGCTGTTTGTGCTGTTCATTCATAGTATCATCAAACCAAGGGGCATTGATGAGTGGGCACTGACCCAGACCTTTGGATCTGATAGGAACAGGCTCCAGCCTTGCTACAGTGCCACCATCTTAACATGTATAACAGAGCCAGGAAGACCACACATACCAGGGAGCTGCCGGGTTTTTCCAGGTGGAGGATTTTCAAGATGAAAGCAATAGTTTTGATTGAACACACGGATTCATGTGGATAATATTACTACTGCTAATGATACTTAGCTTATTTGTATGGCGCTTTTCATCTGGAGATCTCAAACTGGTTTACAAAGGAAGGGATTATTATCCCATAGTACAAGTGGAGAGGCACAGAGAAGAGTGTCTTGCTCCAGGTCATCCAGTAGGCCAATGGTAGGAATGGGGTGTGGATGACTAGACAGTGTTAAGTATAGTGGATGTGTGATTAGCACTCTGTGTTGTCACATAAAAGAATACGTTTGATTCCCAGGGGTGTAGTCTCACTCCATGAGTTGACAAGAACTGGCGATATTATGGAGGTATCGGAATAGCTAGAAAATATGGAGGACTTGGATATTTGGAGGAATCTGGACATACTGTATACCGGATGTATAAGGCAGCATGAAACAATTAAGCAGGTGAACATTTTTTCTAAGGCAATATTTTGTATGGCAAGTTAACTATTTCAAGTGGACAAGGTAAAATACTGTCAAAATACAAGATATTAAAAACACTGATACAGATGAAGAAGAAACTTGGAAATATGCAGTTCAGGTTTCCTTCAACTATTCTGGACCTTTGGCCTTTATTCTGAACTCGTTTATGAAACAATTATGGATGATGCCATCTGCAAACTGTGCCATATTACACTGCTCTACAGCCAAAATGCTTCTGAAATAAATGTAGTCAAACTTTACTAATTCTGGGTCACTGAGAACGAAAATGATGCTTAAAATTGTTGATTGGCTCTAGTTTCCAAGATAAGCTATTGGAATAGCTTATATACGACCCTTGACTTGGGAATGGCGGAGGATAAGTGAGTTATAAAGGGAAGGGATCTCAATTTAAACCAGAAATGACTAAAATACATCTTTGACTGGATCTATGAATAAATCTATGACTGGGTTTGGACAGTACTTGCTTTTTAGGCAAAACAATGAATGATGCAATCTGAAGCTGGTATTATGTCATACATGATATGAATTGCATCATGTTATTCCTAGAAGTCATGGATGATGCAATCATAAGGAAGCTTACATCACTCTGCTGAACAAATTGCCCTATATCAGCTCTAGAAATCATACAGTGTCGTGCTCTCTTATTTGTCAGTGTTTGATTTTGCAAAGGGACACATTTCTGTTTAGCCAAAGTGAGCAGAGATGTCTCGTACTTGTGTGAACAGTGCAGATAACTTCTGCTATGTTTGTGGTGAAGTGACTTTTGCATCACAAAAGCACAGTATAACCACTATGGTTAAGAAAGCCTATCACCTTTATTTTGGCTGCAAAATTGGAGATCAGGACAAGAGGTGGGCCCCACACATATGCTGCAACACTTGTGCAACAAATCTTCGCCAGTGGTTGAACAGGAAAAGGAAATCTATGCCTTTTGCAGTGCCAATGATTTGGAGAGAGCCAACAGATCATACCAGCAATTGTTACTTCTGCATGGTGCCTCCAGTTGGGAAAGGTGTGTCAAAGAAGAAAAAGTGGACTGTGCATTATCCAAACATTCCATCAGCTATACGCCCAATACCCCACGGAGAAGGACTGCGGTTCCTGATGCACCAGAATCATTCTCACTTGAGTCAGACGAGGAAGAGGAAGAGGATGAAACTTCTGGTCCTGAACCATCAATGTCACAGGACCCACATTTTCTCCCATCCTCCTCCTCTGAACCACACCTCATAACACAAGGTGAACTGAATGACCTTGTCAGGATTTGGAACTACCCAAGAGTAAGGCAGAGCTGTTGGGCTCCAGACTACAGCAGTGGAATCTCCTGGCAGGTGATGTTAGGGTTTCCATGTTCCGTGACCGTCAAAAGGATCTTGTCCCATTCTTCTTCATGGAAGGTGATCTTGTAGCCTGCAACAACATCGATGGTGTGATGGCAGCCCTCAACATCGTTCACGATCCAGATGAGTGGAGACTGTTCATTGATTCATCGAAGACGAGTCTTAAAGCTGTTTTGCTGCATAATGGCAATGTTTTGCCATCAATTCCAGTTGGTCATGCAGTCCATATGAAGGAAACCTATGACAACATGAAACAACTTTTGAGGTGCATAAACTATGACCAACATCAGTGGCAGCTTTGTGGTGATTTGAAGGTTGTTGCTCTCTTGCTTGGTCTGCAGACTGGATACACAAAGTACTGCTGTTTTCTCTGCAAATGGGATAGTCGTGCAAGAGATTCCCACTACATCAAGATAGATTGGCCACTCCGAACTTTTCCTGGGAGGAAAAGTGTTCAGCATCCACCACTTGTTGAATCAAGGAAGATTTTGTTACCACCCTTACACATCAAGCTGGGTCTGATGAAGAACTTTGTCAAGGCCATGGACAAAACACAAGCAGCTTTCAAGTACCTCCATGGAAAATTTCCAAGGGTAAGTGAAGCTAAGATAAAGGAAGGTGTCTTTGTTGGTCCTCAGATTCGTGAACTTCTTGAGATGATGCATTTGACCATGCACTGCGTGGCAAGGAAAAGACGGCATGGAAAGCCTTCCAGTTAGTGGCAATAAATTTTCTCGAAACAACAAGGCAGACAACTACAGGTTGTTGGTGGAAAACCTCCTCAAGGCATACAAAAGCCTTGGTTGCAACATGTCACTAAAGATACATTTTTGCACACTCATCTAGATTTTTTCCACTGAACTGCGGAGCAGTGAGCGATTTGTAGCACGTACAAGGAATATTTCACCAGGACATTGCAACAATGGAGAAACGCTATCAGGGCAAATGGAGCCTATCAATGCTTGCAGACTATTGCTGGACAGTGACAAGAGATGCTCCATTTAATGAATACAAGAGACAAGCCAAGAAGCACCGAGTAGACACTGAATAGGACTAAACTATGTGCGTAATAGTTTTTTGCCTTTTGTTTCATAATAAATTTTATTTATATAACCCTTTTGCTGATTTTTAAAGTGTTACATAAACAGGACAGGTGAAATATTATCATGTAAAGCAACCATAAACACATGAAAAGACCTAGGTTTACAATTTATGATTAAAACTCTACTATCTACACAATATACATAGACGTAAAATGTAAAAACTTAAATATCTTGGAAACAGTAGCCAATCAATTGTTTTAATTGTCATATTTGAATTCAGCACATCAAAATACATAATAAATAGCACATTTTATCTCTGAAGCAGACGACTTCTAAAAAATTGTAGACCAGTGTTATGAGCGCAAAGTTCAGACTTGGTTTAACTCCGCTTGCAAAACAAGCACTACTAGTTCATTGTAACTCTGGTTCAGATAAAAAAGCAACAGCAGTATCTGCATTAGTGGCATTTGCATGAATAAGCAACAAAGAGCATTGGGAAGAAAATGCTTCCTACTGTATGCTCTCTTGGTGTCCTACTGCCTGCCTGATTTTGTGCTTTCTTGGTATTTGAAAGTGAGTGGTAATGTCATTGCAATGGTATTCCTAGGCATTGCTAGCATTTGGGGCATGTCCTTATTTCAATTCTGAACTACTATACATGGCTGTAAATAGTGCCGTGGACTGTCATGTGTTGTACAGGTTGCCAGGTGGAAGCTAATTCTTTTGACCACTTGAAAACTAGTGTAATCACTTTGAAGTTAGAGAAGTTCAAAAATTGAATACCTGGTGTTATGGATTCTGACAGATAACATGTTTCCTATTGGGGCTGGCTTTCATAGTATGTCTGTTGAAATTGTTACCCTCCCTGTACTGTAACATGCGCTCTTCTATCCAGGGGAGATGAGGCTTTGAAACTCACCAACACCATGGGGATTAATAACCTTTGCAGCCCTCCAATTCTGAAGGCCAAGAACCATGAAATCTGGGTGTTGGGCTTGTCAGAGCACAGCGCTGCAGATCTCTGTGCAGTATGTTGCTGGGTCACTGATCTGGCTCCCAACTTTGTGTTAGGGACTCTCCTCACCCAGGTCTCTCTCAGTGAATCTGAGGCACCTCTTTTCCCCCTTCCTTTACACCTTCAGCAAACAAGGCCATTCGCAATCCCCTGGATATCCAGCAATGGGCAAAGCTGATTCTAGTGCCCATCAATGCTGCTCCTTATCGGGGCAGAAACAATTGTCAGTGTAGAGTAATATTAAACAGTCCCTTTCCCACTTCCTATTTCCTTCTGAAACAGCATTTTACAGGTGGGGGGAGCAAGAAATCCTTCTGCCTTTTAAGGAGGGGCAAACCAAACCAGTTCATGTAAAAATAAGCTGGGCTGAACCTCAACCCTTTCTCTAAACTGAGCCCAAATCTTTTTAAAGCTTGGTTCTCACATTTTAATTATTTTCTATAATATTCACATATAATTTGTTCTGACAGAAAAAAGAATTGCAACATTGTGATAGTCAAGCTTTTAAAACTCATTGGTTTTGGTTTGTGTAGATTTGCACCCTGTGAATTTTACTTTGAGTTTTGAATTCAAATTATTACTTAATTGCAAAGTAAAATTCAGCCAGAACCCCTAACTCTCATGAGGAATCTCCAATACAAACCATCAATTTACATGTGGGTTTCACTCAAAATCATGAATTAGTTAAGACTCACGTAAAATGTAGTCCAGGTTTGCCAGAAGTAAATATCGATCCAGAGAGCAACTCTGGATCAGAACTCACTAACTGGGCCCTATTGGGAGGCAGCAAGAAGGATACCTTTAAATGTTAGATTAGCATCTGACCCTGTACATTTTTATCCGACCCAAACCTCTGAACATTTTGCTGCTTGCTCATTATGAGCCACAACTATGCCCTTGATTGTTGTTATAAAACAATAAAAAGGTAGATTCCCAGCTGGCGTCTAAATTGGCAGAGCTCCTCAGAGGCTGTTGGCAGCAGCGGAGGATGTGGCCATTGTGCAGTGCTAAACTGTGATGCTGACAAAGAATGTTTCTGAAGAAACCATTATAGTCCATCACATCAAGAATCCACACAAGGAGTGCTTAAGTAGGCCTCGATAAAATGGAGAGCATCAGTTCTAAGATAGGAATCGTTATGGTCTATTGTTAAAAATCTGCTTGCTAAGAAGTAATATTTCCTAGGCCATGACAAAATGGATACAGACCCAGAACCGTTATGACCTATTATGCCAATAAGACATTTGTTTGAGTCCCGAAGTATTTATTTGCATTATACTGTAGATTGCTATGGACCCTGAGGAGCTGTTACACTCGCTTGTGTGGTTTGATCTTAAGAAGTCTTTTTGGTGCACACTGACAGGCAGAGATTCTCTAAATTGACTGGCACAGCTAGTCCAGAAAAAACAGTTCCACTCTAGCTAACATAATTTAGCTATTCCAGAATAATCCCCTGGTGTGGATTTTATTCTGGAACAATTATCACAGTTTAGTAGAGTAATTATGCTGGAAGTCACTTTTATTGTTTAATAGTGTCCACATTGGGAGTTAATCCAGAACAGCTATATTGAAACATTTGTTATGGAATAGCTATTCTGGTCAATTACTGGTCAATTTTCCCATGTAGCTAAGCCCTTAGATGCTTCCAGAAAGGGCTTTCATTTGTATCTGAGTATTGTTAAATAAGAAAATCCATGAAAATACCTAAACAATATGTTCAATTACATTAATGTTTAATCATAAGCAAGGAAATCAGAGCTGAGAGAACATTCATAATACTTCTTGTATACAGGATGAATCTCTCTGGTCTGGCAACATACATGGTCCAGCAGGATAACAGATGTTGCTGGACCAGAGAGTCCCTAGACCAGAGACCTCCATCTTAGGGCAGCTGCATCCTGGCAGCCCCAGGGCTGGCAACGGAACCCTAGTGGGGCCAGTGGCCCAGGGCAGAGGAGCCTGGTGATCTGTGACAGACCCGGGGAGAACCCGGAGTCTGTTAGCAGAGGGGTCAACCTCTTCTGGCCACAAACTCCCTCCTTTGGGACCAGTCAGGTCCTGAGGGTGCTGGACCAAGGAGGTCTAGCCTGTTTTTCTATTTCTGACTTCTCCAAACAGAGTGATCGAATAGTATCACACACAATATGCTGTAGTAGTAAGTGCAACACTGTGTGATAAGAGTATTAATTCTTCATCTTCAGCTACATGGATGTGTTGAATTTTTTTCTTAATTTTTCTTAATTTTTAAAGCCACTGGACCAAATTCAACCTCAATATAAATAGGAATAACTCTTTTTTGACTACCATGGACATATGCTTTATACCAGTGCTGAATTTTGGTTCATTCTGTTCTGAAATTTTGGCAATGTTTTCTTTCTATAACACACAGAATAGTCTATCACACAGACTCAAGAATACAAATCTTCAGATTATATTTGAGCATGATTAGGTTTTACATTTTGAAAACTATTTTGTTGCATTTGCTCATTATACGTATTTATACATAAACCTTCTGAAAAGTTGGACACCTTGCTTTTCTCTTCAGATGCCAGTCTGTTTATAGGCAATAATGTGTTGTGGTGCTGTTTGTTTATATGTAACCTTATATGTAACCTTTCTGCCAGGTAGCGCCGGCAGTAGCCAGGGCTGCGTTCAATATCTAGGGTTCCTTTTCATCCATCCCACACAGAACTGGCTCGAGCCCTCACCCAGTAGCCTGGGAAATTCACACACATCCTTGCGTGCCTCTGAAAGGCAATACTTCCTCATTTGCAAGCACAGAATCTGAGCGTAGAAAAGAAACTTTTAATGAAAGAGGGGAAGAAGTAACGTGGCATTAAATTGGGAAAATACCATCAAACAGTGAGTAAATGTTCCAGCTCAAGTGCATTGTGAGTCTGAAAGACAAAGGATATTGCTCAAGTCCAGCAATGTAAATGTCCCATTCACATGCCCAACCTTTCTCCGTACCCCACTCACAGTTGCTGCCCTTGGTCAGGGCAGACCAGAGCTCAGAGGTAATTTTCAGAGCTCACCTCCCACCCTGGGGAAGTGGGGCAGGATAGGCAGTGTCTCCCCAACTCTGTTGGCCATTCACTGCTGCTCCCACCAGCTGCCTGCCAGCCATGTGCTCCTGCCAGCTGCCCTGCTGGCTGCCTGCTGCAGATGGGTTTGGATCTGGGTCAAACCTAGTGATTTCAGCTTCTCAGCAATTTCAGCTCTTGGCCCACAGTGCAGGCTAGCAGAAAATAGAGACCCCTTATGGATTCTGTTTTAGTTCTATCATTAGAACAGGGGTGGGGGGAAGAGAAACAGGTTGAACCAGTCTTACAGTTCATGCCTGGAGGGCATGTAGCCTGCTGGTTCAATCTCCCCCAATCCAATCCACTTGAGTCTGGAAGGGAAAGTCTTGTCCATCCGAGATTCTTTACAATGGCAGTCTCTCTCCTGCAACAGATATGTGAGTAGAACAGGGAATGTTTAATCAAATGTGATCAGATTATTTTCTTTATTTCTGCGTTTGTTGGACTTCTCTGTGCTGAGCATGGGTAACTACCCCCATACATTGTAACTTTTCAAACTAAAGCCCAGGAAAGCAATTTTCTGTGGGTTTTTTTTAATTGCTGTGTAATATCTAGCAACCAAATAATATTTCACCCAAGAATGTTTTCTTTGTTTTGTTAACAAAAATCTCCTTTTTTTCAGACCTTGATCTGATTCCTGTGTCCTAGATGGCAGGAGGTTTTGTGTGCACATGCCTAAGATTACAAGATCAGCTATTAAGAAAAGTTACACATTTTTTTCAAGCTCTTTCCAGAGGGTGTTAAAGAGCTTGGGGTACACCACAGGAAGAAATTCCCAAATGCATCTTCCCTGAGTTCTCAAATGGCTTTTGCATTTGGTTGATGGCAGCGATACCAATCCAAGGCCTGTGACTTTGGGAAGTTTTAAAATAGAAGCCTTTAGTGTCAGGGTATTTTAAAGTTTCTTGCAGGCCCCACCTTCTGCCCTTGAAATGCCAGAGTGGGGAACAGCCTTGACAGTTCACATTTCTTTTTTCCCCGATGTGATTATGTCCTACAAAATGAAGATTCTTGATAAAGAAATCCAGACCTGGGATGTTAATATAGGTTTAGAATCAATGTTAAAATGTGTTGTCTTCCTTAAGGGCTGTGTGAGGAGCAGGTGCTGGCAAAAATATATGAATTCAGGCATTGCTCACTGAAGGGAACATTGATTAAGCTATAGAATTTTTAGTAGTAGGTGTGTCTGAAATGCAAATGCACCTTGTTTTCTCATCTTTCCTTGGTAAGGTATGTCATGAACAAAGAAACCATGGTAGGGATCCTGTCAGTCCTTCAGCTGTACAGGGTGGAAGATGAAATAAAAGCGTGGATAAAGCAGTGAAAGAAATGGCAATAGAGGACGTAGATGTGGTCAGTGTCGCACAATAATAATCCGTTTATGAAAAGGTAGATGACAAACTGAACCTCTCTGGTGTTCTGCAGGTTCTTGTGCAGATTAACCCCCTCTGGGCTTTCATGGGCATTTCATATGAACAGCATCCTAGCACAAGCACTCCCTTAGTGTAATTTGATGAAAAACTTGGAGACATTACAGGACAGCCGGGCAATGGTCCATTTTCGTATAATTGTCCAGGATTTTCAAGAATTACCAAAGGTTATTTTTGTGCTTTGGATTGTCACCCCAGTATCAAAGATTTAGGGATAGTGAAATTATGTTGCTCTTGAATAATCAAGGACAGAGAACGTTGCCAAGGACATGGTTTGACTATGGACTGTCTGGCCCTATTTTCAAACAATATATAGGATTGTAAGCTAAATCCAGTGCACTAAAACTGTTATGGTTTCACATAAGCAATAGAGGACATAATCAAGTACCCACTGAATTCAACAGCAGTCTTTCCATTGATTTCACTTGCTTTGGATCATAGCAATACTAAATAAAATACAGTGTGTGGGTGCCCTCTCCCCTTAATTTCATTGATATTCAGCACTTCACAGGACAGTCTCACTATTTCATGGAATCAAGCTCGAGGGTGGATGATGGTGTGTTTTACAATCAGGAAGTGTAATCTTAAGATGATCTAGAACTGGATCAAAGATCATTTGATTGTAGAGAAACTGCTAGATGCCTCTGTGTGCATTGTTTTTAGATCATAATTTAAAAATTATATGAATGAAAACATTTTGAGAATGCAGCTGACATAAGAATGGCCATATTGGGTCAGATCAATGGTCCACCTAGCCCAGTATACGGTTTTCTGACAGTGGTCAGTGGCAGGTGTTTCAGATGGTATGAACAATAAAGGACAGTTATCACATGATCTATCCCCGGCATCCAGTTCTAGCTTCTGGCAATAAAATGGTTTAGGGACACCCAGACCATAGATCCCTGACTATCTTGACTCATATCTATTGGAAGACTTAGCCTCCATGAGCTTACCTAATTATTTTTTGAATCCATTTATACTTTTGGACACATCTCTGGCAATAAACTCCACAGGTTGACTGTGTGTTGTGTGAAGAAGTACTTCCTTCTGTTTGTTTTTAAATCTGCTGCCTGTTTGTTTTGTGGGATGGTCCCTGGTTCTTGTGTTTTGTGAAGAAGTAAATAAAGCTTCCATATTCGATTTCTCCACACCATTCATGGTTTTATTGATTTCTATGACACCTCCCTTTAGTTGTCTCTCTTATAAATGGAACAGTCCCAAACTTATAAAATCTCTCCTCACATGGAAGCTGTTCCATACCCTGAATCATTTTTGTGCTCTTTTCTGTACTTTTCCCAATTCTAATATATATTTTTTGACAGAACTACTGAAATTCCACATAACAGTCAATGTATGAGCATACCATGGATTTATATAGCAGTATGTTATTTCTGTCTTATTTTCTATCCCTTTCCTAGTAATTCCTAACACTATTTGCTTTTTTGACTGCTGCTGGACACTGAGCAGATGTTTTCAGAGAACTATCCACAATGACTCCAAGATCTTTCTTGAATGATAATAGTTAATTTAGACCCCATTATCTCGCCAGTGTGCTTTACTTTTCATTTAGCAACAGTGAATTTCATTTGTCATTTAGTTGCACAGTCACCCAGTTTTGTGGGATTTCTTTCTAACTCTTCACAGTCAGTTTAGATGCTTATGGCTGGGGTGACTGAAAAGTGATAGAAGAAAAGTGATAGAAGTAATAGATCAGATGGGGCTACTTGAAAAATTAAAGATATGCATAAAAGGCAAGATTCTCCCATATTAAGTATTTTCCACAAATAGGATTCCCAGTCAAATCAGTGGAACACCTGCAAATAAAGTGGTGGCAAAAACCAAGTCTTATATGAGTAAATGATAAAGAAATGATAGAAGATAAAGAAGAAATTGAACTTGGGTCTTCTAGGTTGGGGTCCTAACCACTGGGCCATCCTTCCTCTGAAATAAGTGAATTCGAAATCCCTGGCATTTTAGCTCTAAGTGTAACACTCATCCAGTCAAGGAACAGAGCCATGACATAACTGACCTTTTGAACAATCAACAATTTTGAATTTCAAATATTGAATACTAGAAGATTTACCTGGTGTCACACTGGTCCTTAACTCAATTTTTTTTCTTCATTTAAATCAATGCTCTTGGGTGGGGCTGGGGATGAGGGGTTCAGTATGAACTATACCAGTCCTCTCTTGCCGCAACAGCTTGGGGCTAGGGGAGAAACATCTTTCCATGGCTGCCGCAGTGGTGCATGTCCAGGTTCATCTCCCCCCTGCTCTCTCCAGACAGATTAGGAATGGAGCAAACTGTGTTTTCCCCTAGCTCCCTGATGAAGGGGAACAGCCAGCTATATTCCCATGTGAATGGGGGAGGGTGGAGCTGCAGCCCCCATAGCCTCCCTAAAGGAAGCCTGGGGGGTGGGAGGCTCAGGGCTGGGGCAGTCCCAGATGCAGGGAGGGGGGGGTGGGAGCACCCACAGTTAGCCCCTTTCACCTGCCTGGTGATTCTGTCTAGTTTCTTTATGGTTTATGCATCCCCATACACACGGGGGGTAGAACTTCAGTCCCCCTCCCCAATCAATATTCAGACCTTGCTTTAAATTACGATAATAGGAAGCTGCATACCAAATTTGGTGGTCTGAACTCTTACCATTTAGGAGGCATTGTTGAACAAATGCTGGACAGACAGACTCACTTGCTCATGGACAAACTCTATCAAATATATAGTAGATTTGCCAAGGAGCTTTTTCTGAAAGAGGTACAGAGCAAGCTTTAAATTTCTTTAAATTTCTTGCAACAGTCAATCAGAGAATAATTTTAAATTATGTAAATCCATCTAAAAAAAATGAGATCAATTTTGAATTATTTAAAGCTGGCATAGAGCTCAATGCATAGTGCAGGATGTAGGCTAGCCAGTCAGCAAGACCCATAAGAAAGAATGCGGGCATGAGAGATCTGAAACTACAATTCTCATTAGGCATTGCAGCACCTCCGGCAGATGGAGAGATTAATGTCAATCTGAAACTAGATGTTTTGATTTTTCAGACATTGACAAATGAAATATTCACCACACAGGAAATTCTAATGTTTCATCTGATTTCATCCCCCAAGGGGATCAAAATATAGATGATATTTTTATTAAGCAAAAAGTTCCCAAAATTTCAATCAACTCTAAATTGGGATGTGAAAAGAGAACAAGAACTTAAAGTAAGAAGGTAGTTGGGAGCCCTTATGTCTTCTTTCCTCAAGGAAATGCTATTATTTTCTTTTGGGACAGGCTGCTCCCTGTTTCCTGCAAACTTCCTTTCCTCCTTATTTTCTTTCCCCCTTAGTGCTCTCAATTGTCAGATCTTCAGGCTCAATTTTGATTCCAAAGGGAAATTAACCAGTGTCCCATCTTAGTTTGCCTCCTGTGCTTTCTTACCTGTCTAAGCAAGATCATGCTAATTGAAATCTCTTAAGCTTCTAGCTAAATATGTGCTGTTAAAAAAATAAAAAGGTTGAATTTTAAATTTTCCCACCTTTTTTTTTTCCCTGGCAAATGGTTAATTTTGTTTACCTTAAAATTCCTGCTGGCTGAGGAAAATAATGCAGGCTTAGCCATTAGAAACTGTAGGTGAGTCAGCTGCAGTGTTAACTTTCCCATGCTGCTTAACTAGCGATTTTGACCTTGATGTGAATGGATCACTCACTCAAGTGATGAGAGTTAATTTCGTCTTCATAATAGCACAGGGTTCAACATTTTCACAGCAAAGATTGTTTCAGTGAGGCCAAATTATATACAATCGCTAAGTATTATGAGCGGTGATCTACTGCTGTGTCTTTGGATACAGTCCACCAAAATCATTTTTCTTAATAATGGTAGGGATTATAAGGAGCTCAACTTAGTATTATACCTTGTAAAGGGTGTGAGATATGCAGGAAGTGCCGAGGGAAAGTGAAGTTGAAGAAAGATGTTTTTGTTCTGAAAGTAGTTGGTTCTACTCCATTCCTCTCCCTTGTGGAATGGGTTGCCAAGGTGTGGTTCATGCTGCTTTTTAAGTTTTGCCCCTCATATTCATGAGCTTCTCCCAGGACTCATTGTAAATTAGAGGAATGTGGCTGCTGTTGGACATTGTGGAGGAAGAAATCATATCTCAGCCATCGAGGGCTAATCCCACAATGAGTTTTACATATCACATCTCTAAGTCTCTGGACTTGTAAATCAATGGGAGGTTTTACAGAGTGAATGGATTTATTTCTAAACCTCAAGTACAGAAGTCACTTACAATTATAGCCAGGTCTGTGTCCTGTAAGGTTGGATGCTTTCTTCTGGTCAGTCACAGATGGAAGTAGGCATTGGGTTTTTCTTTCTAGTGGAAAATAGGCTTGAAGAGGTACCCAGAAGACGAGAGATTCTTAGAACATAATAAATTATACCTCTAGCAAGTTAAAGAAAACCAGCCTTGTGCCTAAAGGAAATGTTGATTGAGGCATTTAGAAGAAACAGTGTGTAAAATCATGGAAGCTGTAACAGCATATGAAGATAGGCCATGGATAATTGATAATCTTGTTCAAATGGCTTGGATGGGCAATTAGAGCTCGTGGGCTGCTGATGCTAAAATTGCCTTTGAGCTTCTTGAAGAGGGGTTTGAAACTGCTCTGAAAGATTGCAGTCATGAACAGATGTGTGAAAGTGATACGCAAGTATAGAAAGTAAGATTATTATTAGTAATAGTGGTAATTTGACACTGTCCCCCATAACATCTGAGGTTTAAATTGAAACTTGCTCCCCTGCTTGCAATTTTCTTAGGGAACAAGGAAACCTGGATTTGTCCTGATCCTGTAGTGTGTCCCATAAAGACCTTTATCTGCACCAACTGTCCTTTACTCCACAGGGATTCTGCATGGGCACAAGGTTTGCATTTGGAGACCTCGTTGCAGGATTGGGGCCTCAGTATATTAGGAAGTCTGTGCCAAAGAGGTTTGTGTTTAATCAATTGCTGTGGAAAACATGTTTTAAGCTGCTGTTTTGCAACATAAAAAGCTTTGCCATCAGCCACCATAATGTTGTCAACAGCCACCATTTTTCTATTTCATGGAAAATGTATTGCTCTAAGACCCTGACTTCCCAATTTCTGCTTAGGTTTATTTGTGCAGACAGTAGGCCCAGATGCTGGGCTGCTCCCAAAGAGCTCTCTGTGCAGCTCAGGAGAGGGGCAATGCAAAGGTGCTGTTAGACTACCTTGCTCCCTAGGATAAACATCCTGTGCTGATCTTGTTCCTTGGAATAAATTGGAGCAGGCCGAAGACCACTGTAATCGAGGCTATCTGCCAATAGCCTGCTGGGGTTATGAAAGGTTGGGATTTTTGGGGAATAAGGATGTCTGAGCCATGGCCTCTGTCCCCAGCCCACATCCCTTACAGCAGCAGCTGGGATGCAGAGTGGCAAAGGAGGTGCACAACCCTGGGATTCCTTTATACAAGGCAAATCCTATACTGGCCACATCAACTTGCTTTCCATTGTCCCTTTGGCCAAGAAGACTTAATGCCAGCGAATCAGGGCAAGACTTTTATTTTTTCATGGCAGCTATGATAAAAATAATTCAGATTCATTTCCAAATTCTTCATAATAATAATAATAATAATATAATACTGTTTGTGTGCTATGTGTTAGATCTTAAACACCTAATGACATAGCACACTGATATGCAGTAATGAAAATGAAACTGCAAACCAGTATTTGTTCATTTTGCAATGAAGTAATGGGCACTAGCTGCAAAGTGTATTTTTGGACTAAAGAAGCAAATTAAAGTGGTAAGAAAACAATATCATAATAACTTTGGCAAACTAATATGCTTTGATTAAAAACACCAATAAATGTGTCTTGGTACCATAACTGCTCCATTTAACATTTGACATATAATAGGTTTTCTCTCTCTACTCCAAGTGTAATATCTCCATTGAAATATAATTATTTTGCAGATTGCTCAACTGAATGCCCTTATAAACATGCTGTTAGGGAACTCACCCTGGTGATCGTCAGAGCATCGTGACAATGTGCACAATTGATATACATGCTAGGGATGTTGTACCCATGCTTATAGCAAAGAAGGTAATTTGTTGCAGAGCAATTACCCTAATGCATTTTTAAAAGCATAAAATAAAGAATACTTTCATTTGTTGAAAAGGTATTCTGGGTGCTTATGTATGGCAATGATGGAATATTTTGATTCAGTCAATTTTATCCTTTTTTGGGGCTGTAGTTAGATAATTACATTTACCAGTTAAAATTGCCATTTAAAATATATTTAGATATTTTGTCTAAATGTTTAAAAATGGCTTTACAAATGTATGTTGTAACGTGACAGCAGGTTTCTCATTAATCTAGCTCCAATTACAGATCTGTTAACAGGTAGTTTGGAAGTTTAAAAGCATATGGAAGATAATATGGCAGTTGTATTGTGTTTTCAAACTTCATTTCACTTTTGGCCCTCAGTGTTTCCCCGGTTTCTGTTCTGGGAATAAATAAAAAAGAGGTACGAGGATTTGAGGGGGAGAAAAGCGGGAGGAAGGAAGAGAAGACTAAAGGGAGGTAGATGGTTGTTGACCTAGGCCAGGGCTAAAGTCCATGTGCGCTAGGAGAGAAAGCCCACTATACTAGTAATGATTTTTTTAAGAATTAACCTTTTCTTGTGCTGCTTTTCTGGAGGAGCAGCAGCAGAAATGAAACAGTAATCATCAACCTCCAGTCTGACAGAAAATCCTCCATGCTGAAGAATGGGTCGTTAAGTCACATAGCCCTTTTTAAGAACTTCCACCAATGAAAGGCATTATGAGCTGGATATGAAGACAGCCCTCTCTTGTGAACGAGACCAGGGGACAGTCAGAAAATGTTTAACAGTTTTTGCTTGGTGAAACTTCCTGACTGCAACAGTGGTCATTTCTGGAACTATATCTATCAGGGTTGTGTAGAGAGAAGGAATGCAAAATGTCTAAATCTGCCACAAGTTATGCTTAAAGTTTACAAATGAACACAAAACTCTAAGATCACATTTCAAATCATACTTGCTGGACTATGTAATTTAGGCATCTCTCTCTCTCTCTCTCTCTCTCTCTCTCTCTCTTTCTCTCTCTCGCTTCCTTTTTTACCCTAGAGATTTTCAGTGGATGAGCATTGACCTGTCTATCACAACTACAGGTGGGATGAGGACCTGGAGACTGTTTTGTAAACATTTAAGATGCTCAGTTCAGTATTCTTGTGAATGTCTTGGGAACATTCCCCACCTTATGATTACTCCTCTTACTGCTAGATAAGGACAACATTTAACAATCATAACCCAGGAGCTTTAACAAAGGAGTCATAGAACCTCACAAGTAGAGTTTCTGATTGTATGTAGTCCCATCAAAAACTGAATAATGTTATTCATGGTTGTTTGGGACACTGGACCATAGGCAGTGCTAAATTTCTTTGAATTTATGAAGTTTAGTATAAGGCTAATTTTTAAAAATCTTAAACAAATCTATTTTCTTCAAAATTTGCCCTACCTCATCCCTTATGTTGTACTGCTACAATAAGATGATCTGTTTTTCTGAGTGATAGTTGCCCATTCACAGAGGACTCCTACCAGGAACTTGTAGTGGGGAACACCCCTGGTAGTGCTGGTCTGCCCCACACCATTACTACACATAAAATACTACCCACAGGATACTGTTGGAGGAATACTGATTCAGTTCTTGAAGTTGAGAACATGGGGAGCAAAAAATTGTGACCTATGTTAAATTATTGATTGAAAATGGTGTTCTCAGCCTTAATAACCATGACTTGGGTCACTTATATAAAAGTAGGGGTTTCTGAGAAGCCTCAAACACTGGGAGCGTGGCCCAGTAAAAAGTGCAAGATGCAGCCCAAAGTAACTCTTGAGAGTGAAAAAATATCTAATTTAAAAGAAAAGAAAGGATAAAAGACCTCAGTAATTATTTTAGTGTGTCTGTAATGAAAGCTCTTTGTCCAGGACAATGGTCTTTTAGCCTTGTTAACTGGTATTCTGTAAAAATGCGTAAGGCTATTAGAGTTGCTGAACGAAATCCATTCGACTGAGCATAATCACTTTGTTGTGGTGCGAGGCATAATAGCAGTTGCAGCGAAAATTTGCAGCAATTTTAAATATTCTTTTCACTGAAATTGTTTATCCACATTGCCAAAGCCTTTAAGGAAGTACTGATGTTTTTCACATTGTCAGGAGCAGCTGTGTTGGTCTGCTGTGGTTGTCTACCCACTAACTAGACAGATGGTAGACAGTAGCTGAGGTGTGTCTGCTATATTCAGGACTAACTTTTCTGGCTTACAGAAAGCACAGCTGCCACACTGTTATGATGATGATGGTGGTGGTGATGGTGATCCTTATATATTTCAGACATGGGAGGCCTTATGTAAAGCCATATGCTTTGAAGGGAGTGATTAGGTATTTAGTGCATTGAATAAGCACCCCTATAATCAAACTGCCGAGCTGTGTAAAAATATGGACTCCTGGTTAATTAGAATTTTGGATAGGGATCAGGGCAGGAGGTGTTCTGTAAGAACTGAACAAGATTGTCTGCCACAGATAAAATCATCTTACTGTTAATATAATGAAGGGTGTCCAGTAAAGATCACTGCAACAAATACTAAATACAAATGAGTCTGCTAAAAGAAATCATTTATTTTACCTCATTCTGTATATGCCCTTTATGTAGAGAGACTGATAATGAATGAAGACCTGGTAGAGAAATGAGTGTATAATTAAAACCAGAGAACATAAGAATGGCCATATTGGGTCAGAGCAAAGATCCATCTAGCCCAGTATCCTGTCTTCAAACAGTGGCCAATACCAGATGCCCCAGAGGGAATGAACAGAACAGGTCAAGTGATCCCTCTCTTGTCATCCATTTCCAGCCTCTGACAATTAGAGGCTAGGGACACCATTCCTACCAATCCTAGCTAGTAAATATTGATGGACCAAACCTCCATGAAATTATCTAGTTCTTTTTTGTACCCTGTTAAAAGTCCTGGCCTTCACAACAGGAGTTCCACAGGCTGACTGAGCACCATGTGAAGAAAAACTTCCTTTTGTTTCTTTTAAACCTACTATCCTATTAATTTCATTTGGAGACCCCTAGTCTTTATATTATGGAAACAAACAAATAACTTTCCTTATTCATTTTCTCCATACCTGTCATGATTTTATAGACCTGTATCATAATCTTAGTCTCCTCTTTTCTAAAATGAAAAATCTCAGTCTTTTTAATCTCTTCATATGGCACCTGTTCTAAACCTCTAATCATTTTTTTTGCTCTTTTCTGAACCTTTTCCAATGGCAACATAACTTTTTTGAGATGAGGCGACCACATCTGTATACAGTATTCAAGATGTGGGTGTACCATGGATTTGTATAGAGGCAACAAAATATTCTCTGTCTTAGTCTCTATCATCTTTTAAATGATTCCTAACATTCTGTTTGCTTTTTTGACTGCTGCTGTACATTGAGTGGATGTTTTCAGAGAACTATCCACAATGGCTCCAAGATCTCTCTCTTGAATGGTTATAGCTAAATTAGTTCCCATCATTTTGTATGTATAGTTGGGATTATTTTTTCCAATGTTCATTACTTTGCATTTATCAACATTAAAATTCATTTGCCATTTTGTTACCCAGCCATCTAGTTTTGTGAGATCCTTTTGAAGCTCTTCACAGTCTGCTTTGATCTTAACTATCTTGAGCAGTTTAGTATCATCTGCTAATTTTGCCACCTCACTGTTTACCCCTTTCTCCAGATCATTTATAAATATATTGAATAGGACTGGTCCCAGTACAGACCCTTGGGGGACAATACTAGCTACGTCTTTCCATTATGAAAACTGACCATTTATTCCTACCCTTTGTTTCCTGTGTTTTAACCAGTTATCAGTCCATGAGAGGACCTTCCCTCTTTTCCCATGACAACTTACTTTCCTTAAAAGCCTTTGGTGAGGGACCTTGTCAAAAGCTTTCTGGAAATCTAAGTATACTATATCCACTGGATCCCCTTTGTCCACATATTTTTTGACCCCCTTAAAGAACTCTAGTAGATTAGTAAGGCATGATTTCCCTTTACAGAAACCATGTTGACTTTTCCCCCCAAAATTATGTTCATCCATGTGTCTGACAATTCTATTCTATGCTATAGTTTCAACTAATTTGTCCAGTACTGACGTTAGGTTTACCAGTATGTAAATGTTAGGATCATTCCTAGAGTCCTCTTTAAATATTGGTGTCACATTAGCTAGCTTCCAGTCATTAGGTACAGATGATGATTTAAATAAAAGGTTAACAGTTAACAGTTCCACAATTTCACATTTGAGTTCATTCAGAACTCTTGGGTGAATGCCCTCTGGTCCCGGTGGCTTGTTACTGTGAAGTTTATCAATTTGTTCCAAAACCTCCTCTAATGACAACTCAATCTGGGACAATTCCTCAGATTTGTCACCTAAAAACAATGACTTGGATTTGGGAATCTCACTAACACCCTCAGCTATGAAGACCGAAGCAAAGAATTTATTTAGTTTCTCCGCAATGACTGTATCATCCTTGAGTGCTCCGTTAACATCTCAATCATCCAGGCCCCCCCACAGTTTGTTAAGCAGGCTTCCTGCTTCTGATGTACTTAAAAAAACATTTTGCTATTACTTTTTGAGTTCTTGGCTAGTTGTTCTTCAAACTCCTTTTTGTCTTTCCTTATTATATTTTTACACTTAATTTGACAGAGTTTATGCTCCTTTCTATTTTCCTGAGGAAAATAGGATTTAACTTCCACTTTTTCAATTATGCCTTTTTTTATATTTCACTGCTTGTCTGCTTCTTTTACCTGGTTGTTAAACCACGGTGGCACTTTTTTGGTTCTCTTACTTTGATTTTTTGAATTTGGGGTATATATTCAAATAGGGCCTTTATTATGGTGTCTTTGAAAAGTTTCCATACAGCTTGCAGGGATTTTACTTTTGGCACTGTACCTTTTAATTTCTGTTTAACTAACCTCATTTTTGTGGTGTTCCCCTTTCTGAAATTAAATGCCACAGTGTTGGGCTGCTGTGGTGTTTTTCCCACTATGGGAATGTTCAATTTTACTTAATTTTGGTTCCTATTTACAGAGGTCCAGTTATATTTATCTCTTGGACCAGAGATTATCCCACATAGCTACATTTGGGGTGGCAACACTCAGTTGTTATGTATGAGTTTTCAAAGATAAAACCAGTGCAAAGTCTTGCAATAGATCCATGGCATGTAGATATATAGAGCATTGACAGTACCCCAGTTTCTTCTGCTTGCTTGATAGATTCATAACAAAATAATGATTTCATTCTACAATAACTATTTTCATCATTCTCCTTCTGATGTAGCATGGGAGAGATGGAAGCAGCTGAGCAGAGAAGGGTAATATGTGGAGGCTGGGGCCTGATGAAGCAATGAGATGCTGATAGGAGTCTCCAATTTCTATTGATCTGAGGTGTTTGTTGATTGTACCCATAACCAAAACCATTTTCTGTCACTCCAGTTTTAGTAGAAGGGACATGCTGTTGCCAAGTAATTAGTATCCAATCCAAGTCAATGGAAAGACTTGCACTGACTTCAGTAGGTGTTGAGTTAGGTTGCTTGTGAATGAGTGCTTTTAGTCATAATGGATGTTTTTTCCTTAAAACTCTCTGAAAACTCTCTTGGGTACAAAATCATATTAAATTAATAATGCATATTAATGCATTATTAGGATCTTCATGATGTTAACATCCTACACCATAAGAGTTAACCTTTCAATTAAGATCATGCTATTGTTCAAAAGGAAATTGAAGCAATTTCTTGTAGGAGTCTTTATTGATAAGTTCTACCAGAATTGGTGGTTCAGTTCGGTTCTTAGGCTATGTCTACTCTGGGAAGCTTTGGCGACGAAAGTGCTATCGGCATGCAAAAGTCACCAAAAGTGAAAACTGGTCAAACCAGTTTTTCTGCCTCCCACAATACAGTGTTGTGGGAAGGCAGAGCTGATCCCTGCACTTCTTGGGATTCTCTTCTGGCTCTGTGAGCTCCCCATGTCAATGAATGTCAAAGCAGCACAACCGTCACTCCCCCTGCAGCAGCAGAACAGAATCATTCCAATGATTTGTTTTTTGTTTGTTTCCCAAATGGAGCGGCTCACTCAGCTGTCAGCTACTTCCCAGAGCTTTGAAGGGGAAGAGTGCATGCCTGCAGGACAGCAGAGATCACAAAATACTGAGCACATCCATCAGAGCAAGCACTGTATTTTATTGGGAGAAGCCAGTTCTCTTGACAAAACAAACAGCAGAGTCCACACTGGCTCTTTGTTGACAATAAAGGAAGGAGAAAAGAGAACAGTTTCTCGCAGGGGTGGAAGTTTTCTGCCACCAAAATTGGGTATTTTTCATGACAAAAGTCATATTGTAGTATAAATGCTCTCACTGTTTTGTTGCTAAAAGGCAGATTTTGGTGACAAAACATGCCAGTTTAGACAAGGTCTGAGTCTTAGACTAATCCTTCTGGTTAGTTTGAAGTATGTTTCCAGGACAGCATGGGAAATCTTGCATTGCGGGTGCCCATGCTATACCTTTTCTGGGCATAAAGGCAATGATTTCTATCTCTTAAACTTGCTAAGAATGAATGTTTCCCCCAGAAAAATAAAACATTTAAAGAAAAAATACCCCACAAATCTTTCAGAGAAGTTAGATCTCTCAAGGCATTAACAAAAATTAACAATGAACTTGCAACTGATGTTATAAAAATCTTTTTCCTCTTCATAATCTATAAAGAATATTAGGTGACCTTGAATTATGAAGTAGTGGTGGGTGAATGTATTTCTTAAATGCTATGCAATAGATTCATTGTATGAGGCAGTCTAACACAATACTATCATTCTGCGTATGCCGATTTGTAAAATGTAGGAACAATAACTAACTTGTACATGATAGAAACCGCTGGTAAGAAAAGGAAAGGCTGGCCACTTAGATTTCACCAAATGGGAAGAGAGAAATATGATCAATTATATCTTAGTAGAGCTGTGGGATCAATGGCCCAGAGGAGCCTGTACAAGAACAAACAAAGGAGTATGCTTCATGGAGCTGAAGAAAAAAAGGTAGAGCATCGTGATCAGGAAAGGACAAAAGAAATAGCCTGATCTCTCAGAAGCTGATGGAGGCAGGCCTGCAAGCAAAGTACAAGGTGAGAAGGTTTATAGCAATAACAAGAAGTACTGTAGGGTTAAAGGATCATGTGGAGATGGTCACGAAAGAAAGCAAAAGTACTATAGTGCTAAGGGAAAAGGTTTTCTGGAAGCCACAGATATCAGAAAGCACACTAAAGGCAATCATAAAGGTGAAGGAGATGAACATCAAGGGTGGAGCAGAGGATTAATGAGCTGGAAGAAGATTTAGAGCAAGAAGGAAAACCCACCTGAGCCAGCAAGCATGAGAGATGAAAGAGCACAGGGTGGTAAATAGGGGAAGCAATTTGTTCAAGTTGGTGAACAATTCTGCCTGACTTCAGAAAGGAAAAAGAGGGGATGCAGCAAAGAAGTGGCCTGAGAAAGTAAAGAAATTGGTGAAAGTTCTTACACAGACACCGATACTTGGAAAGAAAGAAAATTCCTGTTTTCCTTATTCTGGAGAGCATGTCACTCCATAGAAAATAAATAAGATTGAGTCATGGAAATATATCTAGCTGCAGTGGAATTTCTTCATAGGGCATCATGATCATGTTGTTCTTCCAAAGGCCCTGCTCTGTTTCCTAGAGCTAATTTCATTTTGATTTAGAATCTGATATTGGCTATAAGGATCAAGTTAGTCTAGTAACATTTTCATTTTGCAAGTTCTTTGCATCAACAAAAATGCAATTTAGCCAATAACAAAATAGTTCCGTATTTCCTGATGTAATGTTTTCTGATGTTCTAATAATCAATATGAGTTACCTGTTAGTTATGTCTCCAGAACATATAAAGTGTAGTACAGGCATTTATTATCCTTTAGCACATAGAGAAACATGATACAGATCTCTCTTACTTGGTACCAGTGATGATCAGATATAACATCCAGAAATGTTTCTGCAGGTGTCAGTTGTTAGAGGGCCCGTAGCCATCTAAAAAAGTGTGTATTGATCGATAGTCTGTGGAGCAGGGGAGAGGTACATCCATGGAGCTTCCATCCCATTTTCTGTAAATAACCTTTTTCTAAAAAGACCTGACCTGGATGGGAAATAATGGTGAGAAAGCAAAGAAAAGTGAGGGATTCAAAGAGTGTTTCTCCCTCCACATTTTCCTACATTAAAATGATGTAAATACATGTCAAAAGAGGATTTATATAAACATGTAGTATTTCTCCGTTTTTCTCCCCAGAATGTATTGACAGTGGGATATTTCTTCACCTCCTCTCCAAAGGCAGAGTAAGAGGTGGTTGAGAAGGGACAGATTTTCTTGTGTAGATCAGGTGATGGTTAGTGAGCTCCTGGACGGGACATGTCTTCACAGTCAGGCGGTTCTCCACCTGCTGATGGTCAGCAGCTCCCCACACAGACACTATCTTCTCCTTCTGATCTGACTCCAGATAATCCTGTAAGCAGAGCTCTCACAAGCCAGGGACAATAGTAGGAATCCACCCTCTTCCTTACACTCTGGAAGGGAGCTACATTTGTTCACGTTCTTACTTAGTGGTCCCTGGTGGGTGTTCAGAATAAAAAAAAAACCAACCCAGCAACTCTGAGGGCCAGTTTCTCAACCATGTAGAGAGGAATACATTCATTGACTTCCGTGGAGTACAGATTTACAGCTGCTGAGGGTGGTTCCCCAAATTTTAATTTTTAATTGACTATATGGCTTTGCTGAGAGCATACCCGGCCTGGATTTTCTTCTTCTTACTTTGGATGCTGTGGTATTTCCTAAGGAATGATGTTATCTGCCACACTATAGAAACATTTTTATAAGAGACCCACTGAAATATTGCCTGGTTTGTGAGCAGTCATTGTCTCTGAAATCCAAGGGAAAATTAACTACAGAGCATTTCTTTCTATGCCTGCTATATTGTTATATATACTGTTAATATTGTTTGTTTAGTGTACTGCAGTAATGTTCACTATATAAAATGACAGACAGACGGAAAAGATCACAGGTGCTGGTACTAGAGGTGCTGGCGGCATTGCAGCAACCCCTGACTTTAAGTGTTTTCCATTTTATAAAATACGGGGTTTACAGTTTGGTTCAATGGCTTTCACTATAAACATTGTTCTAGCACCCCTGCAAAGGAGGAGAGTGAGATATTACACACAAGTTAAGTGATCAGGGTGATGACCTCTTGAGGTCCCTTCCAGTCCTAGTATTCTATGATTCTATGATGACTGACACATGTTTTGTGAGTTCTGTTCCCCACCAACCTACTTCCCAAGAAAAGCAATGTACCAAGGATGGGGGAGAGTGCTACAATCTATACATAAAACCTAATGCAATCCAGCATACAAGAAGCCTGTAAGCTTAGTGCCAGACAGTCCTGAATTTTGAAATTGGAAAGCCAGGCCGCAGCAGTACGTATTGCTCCAAACTCCCTACCTTTTGTGGAGGAAGGTGATCCATACGCAAAACCCATTCAAGGAACAGCACATTAAAATCACATTTTGGTTGAAAATTTTTGTACCTACTTCTGTTAAGAAGTAACAGCTAAGAGCTTGTCTTAAAAATAAATATCTTTTTTTCAATGTGTTTTGTCTGTTAGTTCAGATACTTTGTCTATTTCCCTTGATCTTGATATAATGAGAGTGGAGGGAGAGAGACTTAAAAAAGAAAGAAAGAAAGAAAGAAAGAAAAAGGGTAAAACTACTTCTGGCACAAGTTGCTTGTGCAACCATAGTAAACAGTGAGTGATAAAATTTCAACTAAACATAATGTGAGCTCTGTTAATCTTAAGGGAGACTATGTGGTTAAAGTAACCGATAACAAGATATTTAACATTTCGCCAACAGGCCTCCTGTAGTAGTACTGTTAAAGTTCTACCCATCTGGCTAATGTTTGACACGACTTTGTGGTTACTATTAAATTCTTAGTGGGCAGCCACATGACAAAAAATATTGAAGTTGGCAGTTTTCTTAGCATTAATGGGGAAGATCACCAATTAGAAATCAATTAAAAACTCTTGAGGGCTTACTGGTTTTCAAAGTTCCATGAGATCAGCCTTCACTGCTTAGCATCGTTGGTATGTGCATGCGTTCCATCAGAACGTGGTGATTTAACTTTCTGTAGTGTAAAATGAATGTAGAAATATAGTGATGCTACCAGGTGATCTATGAGTTCAGTTCCATCAGTGCTCTCTTGGATGCACTTTTAGTAGGATGAGGAAATCAGAGACAGACTGTAGCGAGAGTGATTGACAGTAAACAATGAATAAGAGATTTTCTATTTCTTGGTCTATTGTGTTTGTTCATTTACTCCACTAGCCACAAACTGGTGGAGACTTAGAGAGAAACTTCTCCCGTGGGTAGATGTTTCTTGATTCATCTTTTGAGGCTTCTGGCAGTGATCCAAGTTGGAGATCAGATACTAATTGGATGGACCACTGGTTTGATCTAATATGGCTGTTGCATTATTATTACTTGTCAATTTTTAGCATTCAATCATTTGCTGAGTCTCCCAGTTATAGTGCAAATTAGCTAAGTACTACTGTAATTCCTACCCTTGCTTTACAGATATAGTGTCTGATATTTTCTGTTTCTGCAGATGTGGTATAACACTGACCCTGTCTCTTCTCTTAACCATGACCCTGCTAGAACAGAAAAAAAAATGGAAGAACAAAGGACTTGGGGTATTCTCTGGGTTATAGGATGTATGTTTTCAGTTGTTCAGAACAAATGGTCAACAAGATACTGTATTGATTAAAATAATATAGAAATCTCACAACTCTTTAGTAATTAAAAAAGAGCTAAAAAACCTGAGTGGAACCCAGCACTTGTAAATTACTGCCTTCTGAAAGATAAAGTACAAAGGATTCTGTCAGCCTTTTACTTGGAGCATTTTGGAAGAAAAAGTTTCTCAATCTGCCTGACCTTACTAGTAGGAGGCCTGGATGTATTCAGTGATGTAACCTTGGAGCTAGATCCCCATATCTACTCCATCACCTTCTGGTGGTACAGAGGGAACAGAAAGATAGCAACCAGCTGGAGATTCCCTCAGTACTGGGGAATCTCTGGTGGATAAACAAACAGCATAGATGGTTCTGTACCATCTGATTTTGGCTCACACTCCCTGACATGAGCAAGCAGGTACATGTGCCCATAAGCAAAAGGAAAGGGACTGACCTACACATTGTGAGAGATTCATGTTTTGTTTAAATCAGTAGTAAATAGAATGTATTTTTCCTGCACATATGAGGCTTTGTATAGCCTTAGCACTTTGCATAGTACTTTGGATTGTCAGAACTTCTGTTTTATTTCCTCTGTTTCCTATCTTGAATAAATCCTGGCTTTATTTAAAATAATTTTCAAATTACTGTTATTTTGGGATGAGCACTGCGAGCCATACATGGAGAAAAATAAAACCATCCACCGCATTGAGCTTTTCCTCTGAAGTCTCGGGAACTGTGCTTTCTTACTGCAAGTTTGAATTTGGGTCTGTGGCTATAAGATACTAACAATGTGATTTATTATTTCCTGATTCCTGGCTTTGGGTTGGCCTCTTGGGCTCCTCTTCTTCTTTTTTGTCCAACCCCCTTCCTCTACCAAACCTAAGTAACAGAAGAGTTAGTTTCCTTGCTCAGTGGACTGGGAGGGCTTACAATGCAGAGTTTCTAGTACACGTGGAGTTGTTTAATGGTTGCGTGGGAGCACCAAGTTGGACATGTTTAATCATAAGCGTTTACTCCCTTTCAACAGGATATAGCGTTTTCATAATAATGTATGTAAATATTGAGATAAAAATAGCATTTGACAAGATAGTTGGATATGTTTCATTTTATTAATATATTAATCATCTTATCCTGCTCAGAGTAATATGTGAATATCATAGACACGTACGATTAGCATAATCTTTTTCAGTCAACATTTGTTCTCTGAGGTTTTGATTGCTTTATTTTAATTAAGCAATAAAATATGACAGACTCTGAATTCAAGGTGAGTATAACACTCCTCAGTTAGTATGATAAAGTATGAGGCTAAAAGCTGAGTGAGTTTAACCATTCAAAATGTGCAATAGTAATCACCTTGAAATGCAATAGCTCGAGTGCCCTCTCCAATGTTTATAACAATTGAAATTTAGAGGCAGCGTAAGAAAGATGCTGCTTGAGAACTTAAGAGTTTATATGTTTTTGACATGTGATATTGAAAATGTGTTTTGATGATTACAAGCTTTACGTTTTTGAATCTCAACATCAACTGTCATGAAATGACTGAATGACCAGCTCTCCCATTGTCTTACCTCTTGTAATTTCTTGTAATTGTGAAAATTTAAATAGATAAAAATTTTCTGAAACTGAAAATTTAAATAATTGAAAATAATAAAAAGGTTTAAAATGTATATTCCCTGTCAAATTTATAATAAAAATTGAAATCTGCCAAGCCTACCTATAATGGAGTAGATGCCATATGTTAGGAATATTAAAATAAATAGATCTATGGGTCCCAAAGAGAAAAAATGTCTAAATAACAGATACCAAGGAAGGGAGCAGTGAAGTTAAAAAGTTGGTGTATTTGTATCTGGTCTCTGGAAAACCAACAGGCATCTCTTCATTTGTGTATGTTTCTATAGCATTTTGTGGCTGATTGCATAGTTCTTAGCATGGTATGTGCCAATAAATATATACTTATTTTATACAAGTTAAGTTCATTTAATCAATTTTTACTTTAATGAGCAAAATCAGGGGTTTATTTGATACAACTTGGTTTCTAATTTTTTAGGATCATTATGATTGGAATTTCAGAGCTATCTTCATTGCAGCTGAATAATTGAAACAAGAGGACTGAAGCAAACCTGAAGATCAGGTTACTTTTTCTGGAATTGTGCTACTGTGAGCTTATTCAGTGGAGATTTTAACTAGAGGAAAAAAAATGCCATAAAATATCTGGACCTATGAGTATCTTCCATTTTCTGGTTTATTCAAAGACCTTCTAGCTCCCCAGAGTTTAGTAAGACAGTTTTACTCATTGTTGCTTATTATTGGTTAAAATATATCCTTATAAACATTTCTTTTAGTGCATGTAAAATAATCCTAAAGAGTTCATAATTGCATAGGATTATTTAGACTAGCAGTAAACACCCATGAAGTTGCTGATTCCCCTCATATCTTTTGTGTTCTGTAATCCTGGTGGCAAATAATGTTTGGTGGGTGGGAAGTGAATCCTACCATCCTCTGATTCATAGGTTAACTTTGAGATCGTCTCCCTTCCTCATTCCTCTATGAGAAGCTAGTCTAGGGCAGACAGCAAAACCACTCTCATCTCTGATAAACATATAGATGCTTCAGGGATAGCTGAGGAAAAAGTTGACTTGCCAGGTGGCAGGTCAAAGTCCTATGTTATATGTGACTTTCTGTTCTGAACTACAGTAAATTTTGGTTTTGATTCTGGTTAGGGAACAGGCAAAAGAAAAAGCTGAGTTTTGTAGTTTTGCTCATCTTTCATTTAAATGGGTTAAAGGAATTATCTGGAAGGTTAGCTGAACAATTAGAACTTTCAGATGATACAATGAAAGATTGATTATTAACCTGGAATTCCTTGTAGGTTCAACATAAATCTAAAATGTTATGAAGTCAACTTGGCCTTTTGTCAGGAAATTGTGGTATCACCATGTTTATAGTTTACAAGGGTTTTGGCTATGCGCCAGAGAGGGTCTTGAACTAGAACTTTTTTAACAGTAGGGAGAACATCAGATTGGAATCCACAGATCCAAACCCAAAACTAGAAAGGCACATTATGAGAGCCAACTTGGCTATGACTCAGGATGATGGAAATCTCATGTGAACCACTGATCTCATAAATTTTACAACATATGGAGGCAAATGTAGAGTATAGTTTGCAAAATTCAAGAGCCACAGGACAGAATTCTAGTTTAAACCTAATCTGGATTTCATCTGAACAGTGCCTCCTTAGTGTCTTTCTTAGTTGTGTGTATAATGTGTCTATAGGAAATATTAACACCATGGAACAGATACTCATGAATTTTGTCTAACTTGGGTACTGAAGAGAACAATAAGACATGAAAGCATTGGCTTTTACACATCATTTCTCATTCACAAAATTAAGTAATTACATCCTGGGGAAAAATGCACTGGCATGGAGTATACAGTATCCAGCTTATGCCACTATAGTTAGCAGCTTGAGTTTAACTAGCCATATGGGTTGTAATTGTCTAAGTATGATTAATTCATAATGTTTGTTAATTTTATGCCTCATATTATGGTCTGTTATTATTTCATTTAATTATAGTGTCAGTCTTTTTTTGGGGGGGACGGGGGATGTTGAGAGCCATCCGGGATTTTAATCTTCCTAAGATAGCAATGAATGATGTCCCTATATTCCTGGATCTCTTCAATGGCTTGTTTCCATTGCTGGAAGTTGCATGGAAAAGGGATCTGAGTTTGGAACAGATGGTGCATCAGTCCATTGCAGAACTCAGTTTACAGCCTGAGGAAAACTTTATACTGAAGGTGGAGATAATGGCTTTCTGCTTAGCTTATTGTAAATTCTAAATGGGGTGATTGAAGGCTATAATGATTACTGTTGTTTGATGCCTGTAGGTTTCAACATCTGGCTAATACTTTTGCTGTCTGCAGTAATAAGTAAAGGCAATACAGTGATTCTGAGTTTTTTTCATTTTAAAAAGATTATATGTGGATTTATAGTAGGAAATTTAATTTTAGTTTTAATTGATTTGCTCAATAGTAATATGTTGCATTCACAGCACTGTCCACTTGTCTTCTGCCTTTAGTGACCTGGATTTTATTACATGTTAGCCTAAGTTTTAATTAATTTGTTAAGCCCTTTCTAGCCTACGTTGGACACAAATACAAGTGATAAAGGCAAGTTAAATTCATTAGAAGAGGCTTTTGTCCTCCAACCAGGTTAAAGAATAAATTAATAGGGAGACTGTCATAGATGAAAACGGGGATCTTATAAGTCAGTAGTCTCCAACCTTTTCAACCATAAGATCACTTTTTCAATTTAAGTGCAATGTAAGATCTACCTCAAACCTAAATACCCTTGCCCCACTTCCTTCCTGCCCCTTCTCTGAGGCCCCACCCCTGCTCCACCCCCTCTCAGAGGCCTCTCCTTGCTCACTTCATTCCCCTTCCTCCCCGAACCTCACTCATTTTCACCAGGCTGGGGTAGGGAGTTGGGATGCAGGCTCTGGTCTTGGGCCAAAGGGTTCTGAGTGTGGGAGGGGCTCTGGGCTTAGCCCAGGGTGACGGATTGGGGTCTAGGAGAGGGTTCAGGGTGCAAGCTCTATGAAGGAATTTGAGTGCAGGGGAACTCATGTCTGGGACAGGAGGTAAGATGCAGGAGGGGGTTCAGGAAGCAGGCTCTGACTGGGCACGACTTAACTGAGCCAGCTTCCAGGGGGTGGAGTAGTGGGGTTAAGGTAGGCTTACTCCTGCCCTGGCCCTGTACCACTCCTGAAAGCAGCTGGCATGTACAGCAATGGCTCATTAGCACCATGCGCTGCCCCTCATCTACAGACACTGATGCCACAGCTTCTATTAGCCACAGCTCTCCATTATTGATCAACGGGAGTTGCAGGAGTGGTGTCTGCAGGCAAGGACAGCATGTGGGGACCCCTGCTCTGCCTTTCGTGGAGGCTGCAGGAACATGCCAGCCACTTCCAGGAGCAGCAGTTCCCATAGGGACAATGATTCCAGCCATGACAGGTTAGGCATTTTTTAACTCAATACTCAAAGAATTAAATTTAAGCGTAAGAGAGAAATGAGTGGAGGGAGGGACACACTGACATCAGTGCCCCTATTTTCTCCCTCCTACACCCTGCACAGCAAGCAGGAGGCTCCCAGGGGAGCAGTTCCAAGGCAGGGGCAGAAGCAGCATGACAGTGGGTGGAGGGCTAACTGAAGTGCCAGTGCTTGATAGCTTCCTGGCCAAACCAGTCAGGATCACCCGTCAGAGGCTCCAAGATCTCCCAGTAGATCCCAATGTACTGGTTGGTGACCACTGTTATAAGTGATAGAAAGTTCATTACTCCTACCCTTGTTGCACCTGTCCTATGCACAGATGATATACTTATGTCATCAAGATGACTGGTCTATACTATCCTATTATCTCATTTACAAAAGAACATTCTCATGTGCTCTAACTAGAGAATATGAAAATGTTTTATTTGTTCCTACTCACACTATTTCTTTACTTTTTACATATTGCTTAGTCTAGGCAATGAAAGCAGATTGACAGGGTTCATTTCAGAATATAGGTGCTCTGACATGCGCTGCTGACCTGCCTACTCAACTGTCGTAGTGTGACATTGCACTACTGGCATTAGTGCTCCTTCCGTGCTCCCTCTCTACTCTGCAAAGAACTGAAACTCGTGCTTAACATTAGGTATGTGCTTACGTCCTTTGGCTTCAGTGACACCAAGCATGCACTAAGTGCTGTGCTGAATTGTGGTCAGATGTTAAATGTCCGCTGTTGTTTGTCTTTGGTGAGTCAAGCTCCTGCAGCTAAATCCAGAATGGTCAATTTCATTCTAGACTGTCAACTGCTCAGCTTAAGGACTGCATCTTCTTACCTGATGGCAAAATGCCTGTTCTGTTTGCCATAAACATAATGGGCAAAGCCTTGTAGTCCATAGATTTTCATTCAGTCCTTACTCAGACAAACTCCTAAATAAATAAAGATGTAAGGCTTTGGAATGGTATAGGTGATATTCTTTTATTTCTCATATATGTAGTATAATGATGTTTGGAATGAAAAAAATGCTTAAAATAGTTGTCTGTTCATGGTGAGGTTTGTAATTATTTTTTACAAATGCTAAAGTTTGGGTCTAAAACTAGGTGTATGTTTCCCTTCAATTTACAGAACTTCATTTTTTTCAAAACTGTCATGTTAAACTTCTAGTTTAAACATGTATTTGTCTTATTTACAAGAAAATCCTGAGGACGACGGGTGAGGCAGAGAGAGACATGAATTTACATACATAGAAAGCATTATAAATAAATATATGAGAACAGAAATATTCCTAATGCTGTTGAATTAAATATTGCTTTCTTCTGCTCCTCCTAGATCACCCCAACAGTGTGTTTCCAATTAACAGTAAACCCAGGATGTGTAATCTGTAGCTCTCAGGGCTTTAAGTGTGGCCTAAAAGGACAATTGTGTGGAGAAGAAAATTGGCATTTGACTTCAGTGGGGCTATACTGATTTATGGAAGCTGGGGGTCTGTAATGATGATGCTGTCTTTGAGCAGTAGTGTGGGGTGAAATCCATCTTGCTGAATACATTGAGCACCGTTGGGTGGTAACAGCTAGAATGTAAATGTTTGGTATTGGAGAAATGGGTCTCTTCTCCTACCTTTCCCATCATCATTCTGGGTTTCTTAATTAGATGTATGGAAATTTGCATCTGGAACTGCAAGGTTTGCCTTGACATATTTGTTACTGTTCAGAACAACTGCACCCAGGGCCATGCACGGGAATTTTAATTTGAATACTTTTGGAGGCACACGTTACACACACACATGAGAGGTTCATGTGAGCCCTCCCATTTCTCGGGAAGCCTCTGGAGGGGATGCCCGACAGCAAGGAGGCAGCAGCTCCCCCGACAGCGGCTCCCTCCATGTCCCTGCAGCCTCTGCGGGCTCATAGGAAAGATAGCACAAAGAGTAGCAGTCAAAGGGAGAAATTCATATTCTCACTTGTCAATAAAATAAAAATGTCCTATCAGTTCCAGGATGTCATTCTGCCAAATTAGGCCTCACTTTGTCTAAGTTGCTAGAGAAATCTCAGAATTAGATCAAAGAGGAAGCAATCAATAGTAGAGGCTGTCGTAGGCAGGTCAGTGCATTCTATAGCCAGTGGCACAACACAAGGCATCACCGCTTAGGGTGTATCTACAGTGTGGGGAGATCACTGGTGAGCTGATCATCACGTGTGAGGCTCTTTTATTGTTTTAAATGTTTTCTCTGCAGTACTTTCACTTTAAGAATAAATGTGCTTGCTTTGGAAGAGCTGTGTAATAGCTTCTATCCATGAGCAATTAGTGCTAGCTAATCAACCCCCTGTGTCTTCCCCCTGAACATAGCTATTCGGTATCCTATATTGCTAACATTTCCAGTGATTCCATATCACAGTAAATTCAGGGCCTATGGCTGGCCGGAAACCCAGGCGCCAGAGAAGGCTAGTCCGCAGTCTCTGCCCTGGTGCCTGAGGCACCACCCCATCCCCTGCAAGAGCCTAAAGCACCCCCCACACAGCCCCACAGCCTCATCACAAGACAGCTGGGGAGTAGAGGGTGGGCAAGGCCCGAGCCCTGATGCACTGCAGCTTCTGCACCCACAGTGCTCCCAGCCCTGGTGCTTGGGCAGCCAGCTTGTTACTAAAGCTATTTAAAAATTGCAGAAATTCGACTTGTTTCAGGCTTAATTGTGCAGCTGGCTGATTTTGTTTGTTTGTTGCTTATTTCTTCTTGTAGTGTTTTTTGCTCCTTTATTTAATTGGCTCCTGGCAAGCAGGGCTGAGGGCAGCAAGGGTAAAAGGAGAGAGCATTCAGGGGCGCACTGCATGCCTGCCCCATTCCCAGACTGCACACTGTGGGGATCTAGTCGTAGAGAGTGTTGGGTTTCCTTTAGGGACTGGCATGTTTGGGGCCGGTTTTGAAATGGGGTTAGCTTGATTTTTGGCTTATTGTGACAGTTGAGGTGCTTATTGACAGTGGGAAAGCTAGCAATCACCCGCAGTGCGTGGGCAGCCCGGTCACTGGGGCCCCAGCCCTGGTGGTACAGGCAGCCGCTAGTCGCAGTGCTCGGGCGGCCAGACCCAGAGCATGGGGCAGGCAGCATAGCCTAGCACCAGACACTCTGGTGGCCAGCTCTGCACTCCTGGAAGGGGTGAGATCTCAGGCAGAAGGGTAACCATCCATCAGTGCTGAGCTGCATTACACTCCCAACTTCCCCACCAGAACCACCCGGAGCATGCTGTGTGGCACTCTGGTGGCAATTTAAGGAGAGGTAGGACCTTTTGAATCGACGGGTCCAGGAGCAACTTCCCCCATTGCCCCCCTTGTTGGCAGGCCTGGCCAGGGCAGTTGCCTAGCTGAAGCTAGTTAACTGAGCAGCTGGATGGGATGCAAAGTACCAAAAAGGAGAAATGTCAGAGGTGCAGAAGGAGGGCAGCTGATGCTGGGAGTGAAAGCAGAATAGCAGCCAGTGCTATTGTGAGTGATTAAAGCGACTGCTAATCCATTTGTAAGACAGTCTTTTAGAACCAGGCTGAAATCAAGAACAGGGGCACATGCACACCTTGGAATGGTCATGAATCTCATGAGCTAGCACCACGCTGCCAGGTCATGGGGGAATTAAAACATAAATACTGTATAGTGTGATTTGGGCCTTATTAGGAGTTTGACACTTTTGCCCTTTTGTCTGCTTTCCTTTCCTCTTTCTGCACTTCATTCTCCTCAATTGCCTCTCAAACCTTTTCTCTGATTTCTGACATACGAAAAGACGGCTGGGTTTGATCTCCTCCTTGAAATGTTCATCAGCTATATGTTTTCAGAGCTCACTCCTGCATTGGGCTGTTCTGGAAATTCAGGAGTAATTTCCAACTTAAGGGTTTTCTGAGTGATTTAAATGGCATCTTGCGTTTAATGGACTTTCATTCAGTGTAGGAGCAGACATCTCTGAGGAGCACCTGCAGTAAGAGGTGTCTGTGGACCATGGATCAGTTTCTAATATGACCATTTTTATGTTTTTACAGTGTGATTGCAGAAGGAATCTCTGTTCTGGTATAAATGCACATGAGCGCTCCGAGAACAAGTATCCAAGTGATGCGTGGCTTGGTCTTAGCAGGGCTCCCAAGGTCACCCTTTATAAGTGAGCATCTCTTAGACATGGTAGCTCACCATTTCTTGGCTGTGGAAACAGGATCCGGTGTAAATAGTAGGTTAATTTTTTTATTTCTCCCCTTGTCCCTATCACTGGCATAACCTGGTGGAGGGAGACTCAGAAGGGATTGATATCTGGAACAGTATGCCCAACCACTAAAATCCTATGCCTGAACCACCAGGAAGAGCCCCATTTCCTATATATGATTTATTGGCAGGAGATGGGAAGAAGAAACCTCTTCTGCCTGTGGGAGGAAAGCCCAGAACACTCTCCTTCCTCATACCTGGCTAGATAGCAAGAGCTCTTGCTTGTGCCTCAAATAGCCACATAAAGACATACAAAGATAAGGCTCTGCCAAGTGATGAAGAGGGGCGGGACTTTTGTTTCCTGGGGCTATAGAGATAGGGAGAGGCTGGTGAGTGATGGCAAGGAGGAAAGAGAGGGTACAGCATAATTCCTGTCAGCTCTTCCAGTCTCTAGAATAGTAAACTCTATGTACCAGTAGCGGGGAGGGGAGGAAGGAAAGGAAAACGGATTCCAGTGATGTGTTGTTACTATGATTAGTTTTCTCACATTGGCAGCCATCACTGTTACTGTGGCATAACATGGGAGGAGATTTATGGACGGAAGGTATCCTAGTAGCACTTGACGAAGTTGTAACAGCAGCAGAGCATGTCCCTCTAGGTTGGATATGCTTAATGAAGCCAAGAAATCTTCATGGACTATGAGACTAGTGTCCGTAAGAGTGACGGTAGTTTGCTTTGTGAGGCTGTGAGCGAGCTTTGTGGCAGATGAATACGCTATGGAAATCACAAAGTTCTGATTCTAACTTATAATTGTGAAAAATCTTTTGTATTCATTTCAGAAAACTGTGCCCAATTTGCCTGGACATATTCAAATATGGATTCCAAAAATAGTCACCAAGATATCTTTCTTTTCCTATGTACTCTCTGACAGAAACCTTGTGTTCAACAGAATAGCACCACTGTAATTTTAGCAGTTTGCTGTAACTAGACCTACATTTTGCACATTGCTGTAATAACAATATGGTGATACTTTGCTTGCATAGCTTCCTTTCCTGACCATAGTACTTAACAGAAAAAAAAATCAGTAAAGATACCATTCTCCTAAGATACAATTAGATATCCAAATGAGGAAGGCCCATCTTAAAAAAGAGAAGGGACAATCAAATGAAGTTATTGCTTAACTTATTTTATTAACTAGAGAGTCAACAGTGACTTTAAACTCAACTTTGAAAATCAAATATGTTTGGGAAAACATTGAAACAATTTGGACTTTCATTCTATTTTACTATGGACTAAGTAGAGATTTACTACATGCAAATTAACTATAAATGTGTTCCACTGTATTTGTAGACTTCAGGACTTTGCTGTAAATATAGTGATGTGTCTTACTTCAAAGCCATAGCAAGCTTCATTTCTATGTCTTTCATTCCTTGAATTTATCACATGCCTGAATTCCTTTTTGGTAGTCACTACCATAAATCAAGAATGATAGAAATTTACATCACTGCAAAGTGCAGGCAAAGAGTATAATAAAGACTGTGCAGTTACTACTGTGAGCTGTTGCATGTATGCAGTGTACTGACTCTGAGTTAGGGATGTCCACAGCTTTTGGGTTAACACCATCCATATTTGGCACAGTTAAACATATCTGCAGTTTCCCATAATTTGAGAATGTTCACTTCTTCTTGACGATCGTGTCTCTAGAGTGGCTCATCACATTGACTGTTAGGCGAGAGAATTCTTGCTTCTCTTTATCCTATCCCCATTGAAGAAAATATTCTGGAATAATTTTGTGAATGGAGGGGAAAATGAAATCCTGAATATTGGCTTGTTTCTTACAGTCCCTTAATTATCTAGTGATGCCTGTAAAATGTGTCAGCCAGTGTATCAAGTTTATCATTCATCTTCACAGTTAATTTTTAGGTCACTCAGTTAGAAGAGCTGCTAGCTGTGGAATGCTCAGGCTTTATCATTGGAAATGATGGAACAGGAAAAAATCAGGTAAACTAAATTACACATTTATGTACACCCCAAAACACCTGTTCTGCCTGCTAATTTAATGCTTTTTGATGGAAATATTGCAGTAAGACATTGTGTGTAGTGAGTTGATTAGGATACATTAACAGCATGAGACCAGACCACAACAGATTCTATGAATCATATTCATTCACATTAGAGTTAAAGCGAATGAAATTGGCGTATTGCGTGTCCCTGTCTCAAAGTGACTCATTTTATCATTCGTTTTTGATTGGATCTTCTTCAGATTTTTTTCCCCACTTCCCTATCCTTTTGCTTTTATTGTGTTAGATCAATATATGTATGTTCCATCTCATATATTGCCATTGTTGCTTCTTAGGATTTGCAGCAGACAAACTGAAGCACTTTCTTTTTCACTGAAATAGCCATTTTCTTTGTGTGAGGTTTATGATAACCATAGTTTGCACTTTCATATCACCTTTCACCCAGGCACCTGAAAATGCTTTAAAGATATTTGATTTACGTTTTTTATAAAGTCAGAATCAACAGTACTTAAAATTTAAAGCTGCATCCAGTGACTCAGGCCAAATAAGATAAAAGAAAGAAAAGGGTGCACAAAATCATCACCAATAAGCTAACCTAATTTAGACCAAGCCTATGATGACACATACCTATGTATCTGATTTAAGGCACATCCCTTTGCTCTATATATATTCTATAGAACATTTGCAGAGAAAGAAGTCCATACATGGGGTCTGTGAACAGAATAGATCTTTCATGGCACAATCCAGATGAAACCTAGGGACAAAGACTTACAACAACCTGCATGACACTAACAGCATTGAAGAGTCATGGCAGGAATGGGAGAAGACTTCCTTCAAACATTTTAGTCCTACATTAAGTAATTTGAGGGGGAAATTAAGCCTCAACATCTTTATGAACTTAACCTTATTTTCTCCAATGTCCAGGTGAGTAAACTGAGTCACAGATCTTAAATGTTCAAGGTCACACAAATTGTTTGTTGCACAGGTGGGACTAGAATCCCGGATTCCCAATCACTTGTTTGAGTTTTGATGATCCAAGTCAATAAGGATTTCTCTTAGGTTCTTGTTCCTTTTGTTTACTTTTCTGAGCCCTCATAAATAAATGCTAGTAAAAGAGAAAAAAACCTGTTAAAATCTGTTTCATATGGTGGATATGGGCTCAGTCTTACAATATTTATCTTTGGTGGCAATTGTCCTGTTCAAGCTTTGTAGTTGCTGAGGTTATTCCCAGGCCAGAGAGAGGGGAAAAAATGTAACTTCCTTATGGCTGCATTCTATCTTTTAGATATTAAAGACATTGCAAAAGATCTATTCCAACGCTAAGCTGAACCCATTCTGGAATGATTTCAACACTAAAGCTGTCACCTCAGATGAACTTTTTGGGTTTCTTTATCCATCAACAAGGCAATGAGAAGATGGAATTGCCAAGAATATACTCAGAAGAAATTAGCCAAATGTAAGATATGTATCGATCTCATGGTTATGGTAAATGGGAACTTAATTTCATTCTTCAGTAACTGGAGGGTTTGCTTTCATCCACTGTGAAGGAATTTTCTGTCATAGCCCTTGATGCCCCCAATGGACTGTGCTAGGTGAGGTTATTGACCCTATGTGGATGAACCATTGAACAGCATCATGGATGACAGTAGGATTTGTATGTATCAGATTGCTAATAATCTTATTCTGTGGCATGGAAGTGTTTGTGTCCTAGTCTTTCAAAACATCTTTCATTGTCTTGTCTGTAGCCCCGATTTGAAGGAAAGTGGTCTCCTACAAGAATTAATGTATTAATCTAATTCACTAGCTGGGGAGAAATGAATATGAGCATATATCTGCAAATATATATAATATGTATATATTTTGATTATGATGTACAAATAGTAATAAGTAGACCATAAGAACCTAATCCTTCTATTTGATGTTAGCTCTCATATTGGGTATTCTGCTCTCTCTACATGCCTTTTTGGTGTTTTCTGTAAAGGTGCCTGTTTCTTTAAAAGAAGTGAAATGTAGAGTAAAAGTGTAAAGGTCGTGGTTCAACCTGGGAAGAGGGTGGGGCCGAAAGCTGAATTGTTCAGTATTTTTGGTATAATCTTAATTGATTAAAATATCACCTTTTGCTCACTACAGAGGCAGCCATTCTTTATGATGGATACAACAGCAGGAGTGCAAACTGTTGGAATTGAGATACTTTGTGTGGATCTGAAAGGAGATTTTTGCCCTAATTTCGCACAATAGTAGAAACTTTCTTTAAATCACATTTTCCTAACCAGCACCTAGAATAGCTCTTGTTGTTAGATTCTAAGGGTTCCATTGTGACTTTTAAGCCAGAGCTCGCAGTAGGAGATGTGTAGAGATGCACCGCCCCCAAGGAGCTTCTACAGGAATTGTGCCTGAGGACAAATGTGATCATAGAAGTTAAAAATGGAACAGACCTATAAAAGATCATCTACTCCCTCTATTTGCCCATGCTGGATTGCTCCCTCCCTTATACTCCTAGTCCTTTGTCCTTTCTAATTTTAAAAGTCTCAAGTATCGGGGTTTCCAGCACTTCCCTTGAAAACTTTTTACTGTTCCCCCCAGCCCCACTATGAGTATACACTCAGCAGCCACTACTGCACCTTTTACTATGGTGCTGTATGAATTCCCTTTGGACTGCTTCTGCCTGCGAGCTGGTACTAAAGGAGAGGTGAGGAGCATGGCTCTTTCCCATCAAGATCTCTAGTTGCACTGAACTTCTCTGTCATCCACATATACTAGAAGCTCAAAGAATGGTATTTTGATTGTCTTCAGCCATCATCTGGCCATTAAGGAATGTCTTGTTGTGTTAGGTGTACTAGTTTAAGTGTATTTAATCATCATCTTTTAAATGATATAGTCCAGTGAGTTTAATTTGTGGTTAATTCAGAAAACGTCCTGATTTTCTGGGTGGTGATTATTCTCCCAACTAGCCAAATTATCTCAAATGTTTTGAGGGCATTTGTTTTCTATTTGAAGGCTGATGAAAATTCAGCGAATGATGCTATTGCATCAATTTTGATCACTTTTGATATTTCAGTGCTACAGAAGACTTCTGAAAGCTTCAATTATCAAATTGTTGTAATTAGGTAGTAAGTAGCTAGGAGTATTCACAGTTGATTCAAATCTGTAGTGTTGACCCCAAAGCTCCAAAGATTAACTCGCATGCTTAACTTTAAGGATGGCCCTGTGGACCTTGCATAAAGAATGTCTGCAGTTCTTTAAATGGTAACTTATTAATTCACCAGGTCTACAGGATACATCAGTAGACCTAAAATGAGTTAGGATGTGCCTATGGCCTTTAAAGCATCATATGTAGTGCTTCCGGATTTTGTAATTTTTGTGGAAGTAGGATAACTCAGAGGAGGAGAACAAACAAGATTTGGCCCCATAATGAAAAACATGGAGTTTGCAAATTGTGCAAAACTTTAAATGGTGATTCATAATACACCTGGAAAAAGAACTGGAAAACTGATGACTTCATAATAATTAAACTTCTACTGTAGGCATATTTACTAGTTTTCTTTGCGGATCAATGTAGAAAACAAGTTAGATGTCTTTCACCCACATAATTTTGGATTATTAATAGACAAAACTTAGTTTTAAAATGGTGGTTTTTCCATTCTTTGAAAACTGTTCTAAAATTGGTAATAAAAAATCGCTCATTTGGAGCATGTCTCCACTAGGAAATTATTTCAAAATAACTAAATTTGATTTAGCTCCCAATTTTATAAAATCGAAATAGCGTGTCTCCACTATGGGGAAGCCTAGAAATTAGTCTGAAGCAGGCTCTTGACTTAGAGCCCTGGCAAGCACATGGAAGTAATTAGGTCAAATTACTCGGGGGAGTAGTTATTTCAAAATAGCAGCAGCGGAGCATCCATACTAACACTATTTCAAAATAACTATTTCAAAATTAGTGTTATTCCCCGAGGAAAGCAGAAGTACAGATTTTGAAATAAGTGGCTCGTTATTTCAAAATAATGGGCTTGGTAGTGTTGTTGCTCCTCTTATAAATTCAACCTAAGGGCGGTTATTTTGAAATAATGCCCTAGTGTAGACCAGGGTGTGGTTATCCTCAACTTTAAAAGAAAAAAGGAAACCATTTTGGTACAAAGAGAGCTTTGTTATATAAATTGGGGGGAAATCAAGGTTGGTAAGAGTGGAAAATGGCTCTCACTAATGACAGTTTCCATGGACCCATGATATGGGAGAGAATTGAAAAGTTAAGACACTTGAAATTGTTTTAATGTTTGTGGTGCAGAATATCCATGATTGACAGGCTTATCTGTTAAACTGACAAATCGCTTCAGTTTGTGGTGCTAAAGATGTGTTTGTGCTGACTTATGGAAGAGACAAGGTAGGTGACGTAATATCTTCTACTGGACAAACTTTTGTTGGTGGAAAGTACAAGCCTCCGAGCTACCACAGCTCAAAGTGCACCAAAAAAAAAAAAAAATGTAAAACCAGCAGACATTTCCACTATTGCAATTATCAGTACCCCTTACCCCCCAACATGCCTTTTGAAATTCATGGATCCTACACATGCCTATCACAACGTGGCGAGTACCTCATCCAGTGCACTAAATGCCCCACTAACACTTGTGCGACTGAAGCTAGACAATCACTATACTTTAGGAAGCCTACTCACAGCTAGTTGACAGACTGTGTTCCCTTGGAGTTGCAGTGCTCTGAGTTGGCATTTACTGCTGAATGCCCTTTTCCTTGCCTAACACATCCCCACTCCCCAGGACAGACTTTGGGTCTAAAATCACACAGCTTTAAAAAAAAAAAAAAAAGAGAAGATGATGTCCTGTGTCTCCAGTGTCCATCGGTACAAATGCTGGAATGCTTGGGAGGCTCTGAGCATTTAGAACAAACTACAGCATTCGTTTTTCAAATTCAAATCCATTGTTCTGCTCTAGAAGCCAGGAGAACTCATTATAGTATGAAAATGTACTGCATTTTAATGGGCAGGAAAAGAACCCAGTGATTTTTTTTTTTTGTAATCTGGTGCTGCTGTTTGTCAGGTGAGTCTATGCTTCTGAAAATCACAGTTCACTTTCTGCCATCTCTTGTGAGGGCAGCAATTTGTTCCTCATGTTGAGCAATGACCCTTTTTGGGGGAGGGAAATTCTCAAAGAAAAAAAACATTATTAAATTCTCATTGAACTAAAAAAATCTGTTGGAGTCATAAGTGGCTTGCTGGCACAGTTCAGAAGCAAGGAAGCCTGCGGTTGGTCAGTTCTACCCCGATCAGTAATGATCATGGCAAACAATAGGAATTACTATAAAGAGGGCTTCTGGGACATAGGGATAATTAGATCAAAACCCATATAAATTAAAAAAAAATCATGGACATTTTTACATGAAAGAGCAGATGGTACACTCTGTAGTGAGTTTCAGAGCAAGTCAATGAGATTTTTTAAAAGTACTCTCTGGATCAAATGGCTCAGTTCTGCAAAAGAATGGAGAGACATATAAACAAATCTTTATGTATAATATACTAGAGATGGATTCAAACTGCAAAATTCACATCTAGTCCTGCCTTTTGAGCACCACAAAGTTATGTGGTGCTTGGTCCAGGTTTTTGATTCAGGCACCTCTGACATGTACAGTAGAGTTACATCCCTTGTACCCATGGAATGTTGAAAGTGTTTGTATTTTTCTTTGAAAATTAACTAATAATCCTAATTTTATTTTTTAATTTTTGTAATAGATTAGTACAAGTTTATTCATACAGGTCCTGACCCAAAGCCAGTGAAAGTTCTCTATTGATCATTAGCATTTTCATATTCTATTTCTAAAACAAATATTGTGGGGGAAGAGTGGACTGCTGGATTATTACAAGGACTAAGTGTCAGGATTCCCGAATTTTATTGCTAACTCTCTGCCTCTGAGATGCTTCTGTTTATCTATCTATAAAGTAATGAAATGTTATGAAATTTAATGTTTGTAAAGATTTCTGATTATTTGATAAAGGGTGCTACCGAACTGGAAATTATCATTATTATTCATTTTACATTAATAATGTCAAAAAATGGTAGAATTTAACAAAGCCTTTGTCGTGTTTTCTTTTAATTGTTTTCTGACACCAGAGAATATTCCTCCAGGCTCCTCTCATCTGGAAGATATATTTTGCATTTGCAAGCATCTGGACTTTCAGTGGAGTTCTCTTGCAAGTTCAGGTGAGTAACTGAACCCAAAAGAAGGACAGTATTTTTCTAATTCCTCCATTCTTGAAATCCTTTCAGGTTCTTTACATCACATGCACATTTCATGTTCAGATGTGAAAGCCATGCAAGTTCTTATTTTTTAAAAAGGGCCGGAGAATGAATTTCTCATGCGCATCTTAGCAATAAACTAAATCATGTCTATTTGCTATGTTTAAATTGCATTTAGCCAGCATTGCAATAAGTATTACATCTACATTCTACACTGAAAAGTAGCTTTAATCTGGTAATAGCTCCTTTCCTCCTCTGCATGTCCCTTCCAATGGACACAGCATCCTAGACCCTTCAATTCTCCCCACACCTCAGTGCCCTCTTTGCTAAGCGCCAGCTGTGATCACATCTTTCATGGTGTTTAGACCTTACCTTTCAGAACTGCTCTGAACTGACCAGCTCATTTCTCATGCCACCCAATAGGCTGTCATGTGTTAAAAGCTTTTGGTTACAACTACCCTTTGGGGGATATTTGCTTCAGATTCCTGAGCCAGACTTTCAAATGACCAAAAGAAATATTACACCAATTTTGTTCAACGAGTCCAGAACATGTTAAGGCCAGATTTTGAGAATTTAATAAGTGATATAAAATCTCATAGTTTGTGTATCTGGCTACCAAGTCTTAGTTTCATTTAAGGAGCTGCCTTGTAACATTGGAGACAATAGTGAGTGGGGCTAAATTTGGACCAGCAGCCAAAGAATGAAAGGGTTCAAATGCCATTCTCCAACCTACTAAGCCATTTCAGTCTCTCTTTGTTTTCGATAATTCTCATGTAATTCTGTGCTTTGGAGGGTTTGTTTGAAATGTAAATGACAAAATATTATAGGAAAAATTATATTCTTACAGAATTTCTACTATTGCTGAAAGCAGAATGCACAGGAGACTTCAAAATAAAAAATACTCTGATCTCATAGTTGTTGTAGGCCTATTTTCAGCTGATAGTGGTTCAGATGAGTTTTGGGGAAGCATTGGAAAAGCATTGATTGTGGAGATGAACCCACAAGCCATTTGAGATACCTCTCTCTATTGCTGTTGTAGTGGAGCAACGAATAAGGACTAGCCATGTCTCTTGATATTTTTTGTCTTCCTTTGTTCTGCTTTTCAGCTAATTGATCACAACATGGAGTTGAGCAGGTGCTGGATCAAAGAAATGAGAACAATAAAACTTCCTTCCCAGGAGACAGGTTTTTGATTACTTCATTGACCCTGATACAAAGAAATTTACTCTGTGGGCTGAAAAAAATTCGAGACATTGAAATGGAATCAGATGTCCCTCTCCAGGTATGATCTAGTGTAATTAAGTAATAAGAGAAACAGCGTCTATCTGGATAGCAGTTGTATGATTCTGGGTGACTTGCAAGGCAGAAAGTTGAAGTTCAAGTGACATTAATCATCAAAGTAGCTCTAATCACTAGAAATACAGTGCACACAGGGAAGTATTAAGAAACAGCATTAACAAGGGTACAGTATGTTTGAGTTGTGAGTGACACCTTAGCCATTCTGAATCTAACTTTCTAAAATCATATGAATAGTTTATATTCGTGTGCCATTTTTGTGAAGAAGGATCCTATTGAGTTTTGCTCAGTTAGCTAACATGCAGCTATCTCTGGGATGGAAAGCAGCAGCCATTTTGCAAGATTAAAGATAAGTTCTCTATTTGATTTTTAGAGGAGTGGGATAGTAGACAATAGTTGTCCAAGCTAGAATTTGGACACTGAACATGGGTAGAACTAATTTCTAACTAAAGATGGCACCTTTATAGCACATTGTGCTGTAGAACGGTGATAGAGCATTGGTTTAAGGTCTTGGAAGGAAAAGCGTATGATCAACATCCCTTTCTGCAGCTCCTAGGTTTTTCTGAGTACTTAATTGTCTTGATCCTCCTTATTTTGATATCGAACAACCTCAGAGCTCTAGAATGAATGGCCTGGCATCAGAAAGGTAATAATAATACACGGAACAAATAGTATGTGGTACACAGGCAACATAGATTAAGCTTTGACACATAATTTCATAACACTTAACTAGTTTTTTTCCAGTTCCATGAGCTAGATTGTCACTGGCCCTTAGACAGATGTGCAAGAGGGGAGTGGGAGGAAAAGAGCACAGGGAGCCTTCCTGAGCACCTTTCTGTGTAATGGCTGGGCACAACTGCAGTCTCTGTGTTAGGAACATTACAGAGACAGCTCTCTCCTTACTCCTCCACCCTCATTGACTCATTTTACCTACAAAAGGGGCAAGGTGAAGGCAAGTCTATGGCATAGTGGCTGGGAAGCCTGTCAGACGTTATCCCAACTGCAGTTTCTTCTCCCTACCTCATTCTCCTCTCTAAGGACACAGTTCAGGAAACATAGCTGGGCATGGGTGGGAGTTTGGGGGACTGTGATGGGTTGTCTATCCCACACAAATGAACAAAGGACCCTGAGTGCTCAGTTAGCCCACTTTCCTGCACCGAGAGGGTGCATGACACTCAATTTGTTGTCACACCCAGTTGCCCAGAAGCTGGGTTGACTTAATAAAAGAAGGTTGTGAAAACTACAGAAGCCCTGAAGATAAAGAAATCTGGGAAAGAGGAGGGAGGCAATTCTGTTTCTCTGGGAAAGGTCTGAGGAAGGCAGATTGAAGAAGGCTATAGGGATGGTATTATTCCCTGTGTTGGGCCCTGGAAAGGTACAGAGAGGCAGTCCTGAAGGGTCAACATACCTGGAGAGAAAGGAAGAACTGGGAGGACCTCAGAAGAAACCAGCAGAGAGGCACAAAATTCAAGGAAGCAGTGCAAGGGGCTCAGAGGTGGAAAGTGGCCCAGGGAAATAGCATGCCAGAAGGAGTCGACCTCATGCTTCATACAGGATCCCTGGGCCAGAACCTGGAGCAGAGAGTGGGACAGTGTTCCTCTTCCAGCAACAAATAAAGGTCCAATCCTAATGTAAGTATGATTTAGCTGAAGACTGAGCCTAAATTTTCGGTCAAGGGGTCTTTTGTATTAAGACTTTTTTTGACTTTTAGTTTTATTTTTGTTACCTCAGAAAGCATAGAGTTAAAACATGACCTGGCCAGAAGGTTAAGTCACTAGAAGAAGGGCCATTAGTGAGGGGTGCTAGACAAAGAGAGTTTGCTAGACTGTGCCCAGCCCTAGAGGGGTGCATTAGCAGTGCGTTTACTCTTCCTCGGGAACCCTTTAAGAATGTCTATACTGAATTTTAGACTGAGCTAGAGTGAATCTCCTAGCCTGGGTCAACTTTTGTGGGATAATTGGACTTGTGCTAGCTCTTGATAAATAGCTATATTACTAGGGATTTGAAGTTTCAACTCAGGACTGGAACTTTGGATCTGATCTCCCCTCCCCCCGCAATAGATTTCAGAGCCTGAGCCACAGCTTCAAAGCACTGTCTACTCTAGACATCTATTTTTAGAGTGCGAGTACAAGCCCCCGTAGTCTAATTCTGTCAACTCATGTTGAGAGGCTCACTCCAAAATGCTGTGCTGGCCCAGAGTCCCAGAGCAGCCTGAGCCTGAATGTTTGCACTGCAATTAAGCAGCTCTGTAAGCCAGAGCCCTGCAAGTCGGAGTCAGCTGGCATGGGACTGCGGTGGGTTTTTAATTGCAGTGTAGACATACTCATTAACTGCCCATCACAGGGCCTGCTCATACAAACTCCTATCTTAATAATCTCTCCTCATATCAGGAGTTTCTTTGGTTACTTTTATGAAAGATTATTTATGTGACTAAATATGAAGGATGGGACATTATACATCACTTCTCAGCAGGTGTTCAGAGATTCAGGTAGAGCCTTTGGCATCCTCAGCAATCCTGGGCTGAAACTGCTGACAGGAGTTGGCTCCTTTTCATTCTGCCTTTTGCAGCCTGGCAGCATCAGCATGCTCTGTCTTACCTGCTCCTCCCCTCTAACCATGCATACCTCTGAGAGGAGGTGGGGGAGAGACGCATGCTGCACTTACTAGTAGGAGAAAGGAACCAGCTCCTGGCAGGGATCCCAGTCTGACTCTGCTTAAGGCATCAAGGTTCCTCCCCCACTCCTAACATACGGAAGGAGAAACAACCAGCTGCCTTGCCCGTTGGCTGTATTAGCAGCTTTGTACTCTGCTCCCTCAGTTCTTTGCCTCAGTCACACACAGTCCCTCACTAAATTAGTTAGTGGGTTGCAGTTGCCCTATGTCCTATCAACAATGTGACTGGGTCCGCCCTCTGCCTCCTCAAGTGGGATCCTTGGAGGAGAAAATTCCAGAGTCCCACTCTCCTACATGGCAGCCAAGAAGTTACAGGAAGTCTGGCTGAGAAGGCGGTAATGATGCCTTGCTATGAGCTGCCTGTCTCCTTGTCTCATCAATACAGCAACCTCAGCCCCTGACACCCATCAGGAAGTAGGGGGAAAGGACAGGAAAGAGAAAACAGAATCTAAAAATGAAGAATTTAACACATGAATAGGTTCAAGGCTTTTAATCCAAATAGTCTCACCAAATTCGGAGTGTATTGGGTGGTGAGAGATGTGTCTGTTTGCTATATAAATCTGAATCATGCCTGCCTATATCAGCATGAATGTGAACTGGTAATTTTGGTCTCTTGTGCTGTTGCTTAGTAGTATTACAGTAATGTGCGGGTTTAGGCAAATTCTTCCTTTTCCCCCCAAAGGATGCTTTCTTCCCCTCTCACATTGCCCCTGTGGCACTCCTGTGTTTTCTCACAGAAGAATTCACATGAATGATGCATGACATGGCTGACTTCAGTACCTCTCTCCTGTAAATTATGTAAAGAAGTGGTAATTAATTTTTGTTCATCAAGGTCAACATTTCTTGGTCAAAGTATTGTCAAGGTCCAGACTCCTGAGAGAATCATACCAAAATAATAACAATACTGATAATAAAAAGTAAATAAAAAGATGTTGCAGTCTGTTCAAAGGTATTTGGCAGTCCAGATTTGGCCCACAGTCCACCTATTGACTACCCCCTGTGTAAAGTCTATCTTAGACCCAGTGCGGACATGATGCCAGAGTGTGGCTCACTGAGTTACCAGAATAGTCATGCATGGATGGTTTGTAATAGCACTTGGTGATCATACAGCAGGTCTCAAGCTGATCTTGCAGTGGTGTGAATCAGGAGGCTTTCTCTTGAAGTTAACAGACTTACATGTAGATAACGTTGCTGAGAGATACGGATCAAATCCTGTATATTTTTCTTTACATTTAAATTCTATATTTAGCATCTTTTCTGGGTCTTTCAGAAACTCCCATTTCTCTTCCTCATTATCTTCCCTGTCACCCACAAAGAGTGTACATGGTTCTTGAGGGCTTTGCAAAACTCCACGTGGAGCCTGGGGTTTGATGCAGATTAGGATATCTTTTTTTCTCTCCTCCCTTCCCACCAGGGACTTAAGAAATGGAAATTTACATTGCTGTAGAGCCTGTCTTGCCCATATTTTACACCCATTCACATCTGATTGAAGCTGGGTTTCTTTGTATTATTTACCTCAGAGTTCCAGAATGTTTCCATCATTCAATGTCCTGCTCCATCAAATCAAACTGGCCAAGAGGACAAGTGGCTACAGAACATAGTAGACAAGGACTCGAAAAGAGAGGCCCCCTCCAGCAATTAAAGTTAGAATGCTGAAGCAGGGAGCAAGACACTGGCAGGGAAGTAATTTTGGGGAAACAAGGCTTTAATGAAATAGATGAAAATGATTAAATGTTTGCTGAGAAAATAACTTGGAGGTCCCAAGAACAGGGAACAAAAGTCACCACATTTCAATACTACGCAAATGGACAAGAACTGTAGAAGGAGGTTGTAGTGGGGTAACTGCCACACTTTGGAAGCAGGAAAGAGCCTGTGCAGACCCAGCCAATGAGGGATAGGATTGTTAGAAGCCAATCAGGAGGCATCCTGCCGGGACAGCCCAGATACAAGCTGCCTAGCAGAGCAGAGAACAGTTGCGGCCTAACTAGCAAGGGAGAAGCGCCTTTGGCAGAGCAATACTGGACGGGCTCAGAGGAGCAGAGAGTGGGAAGAACCCACCCTGATATCTGCCAGGCTGTGGCCCTTGCTACAAAGGGCTGAGAAGGTACAAGGACTCTGGGGAAGCAGCCCAGGGAACATTGGCCGACAAGGGGAGTGAAGACGGGCAGGACAAGGCTGCCACCAGAGGGTCCCTAAGTCAGGACCCAGAGTAGTAGGTGGGCCTGGGTCCCTCTTACCCCCTTGCACTGCACCTTGCCACAGTGAAGAATGGCTAATACAAACTGTGGCTTGCCCCAGAGGTGAGAGGCTAGGCTTTGGGTTATAGGTGTGAACTGGAGGACTGCTGATACCCCCAGAAGGGGAGAAAACAAAGTAGTGGGCACTGCTGGAAGGCAATGTCCTGAAAAGCAAGACAGTGTTGTGGGTTTCACTACAGAGGTTGGAGACAAGCAAGTGGAGTGACAACAGGTGAGACAAGTGCCAGAAGGTGGCACACTCAACTGACTGAACTAATTCCTAGATTAACCAGTAGGGGGTGTTCTGGCAGTGCATTCAACCTGCTACAAAGGTACATAGCAGGAGCAAGGCACATATGAGGACAGACCACACACTAATGGCAGCTATAATGGGAATAAAAGTATAAAAACAGAAGAAATCTGAACAGAGAAGCTCATCATCAACCTAAAACAGATGACAACACAAGAGTTTAGAATTGCACTAGCAAATAGCTACCAGATGCTTGAAGATGAAGCTGATGGAATAGTAGAAGGCTAATGGAAAGAGGTCAAAGAAATTTTCACTAACACTTGTTGGGAAGTGTTGTTATTCAGGAAGAAACATCACAACAAATGGTTATCTGAGGATACATGGCAGAAAATACAAAAAAGACTCAAAATTAAATGGATACTAAATCAAGCAAGAACACAGACAGAGTGACTCCAGGAGGAATATGCTGTAAAGAACAAAGAGGTCGAAAAGAATGTTAGGAAAAAGAAAATGAGACTTTTAGACAAAATAGAAACAGATGCACAGATCGCTGCAGCACAAAATGACATAGATATTGTTAGATGGTTGTCAGGACACGAAACAAATACCAATCAACTAGTTCAGGACAATGAGGACATCTTAACAATGAGGACATCAGAACAATTAAATATATGGAGGTGGTACAATAATCAGCCACTGAATGGCAAGCTAGTGTACAATCCCCCAGCTGCATAAAAGGAAGAAGAGGTGAACACTGAATGAGGACCTACCAGCAGAGTAAACATAGAAAGGGCAGCCAACTGGTTAAAAAATGGAAAGGCACACAGTCTGGATAACATTCCAGTGGAGGTTCTGAGAGCAGACTTAAAGAATGTGGTAGACAACTGGGACATACGATGGACTTAGAGGCAGAAGTTAGAACACTTGACTTTGCAGATGATATCAGCTTGCAATTCCCTAAGCCTCTCTTAAAAGCTATGGGAAGAAGAAAACATACCAAATGAGTGGGAAAATTTGTCATATAGCAAAGATGTCAAAGAAAGACATCAGCCAGTGTAAAAACTGGAAGGGCATTCAATTGCTGCCTATTTCAAGTTAGGCATTTCCATTCATTATTCTAGACAGAATAAAGAAAGCAGCAGATTAAAGGTTAGGACAAGAACAGGCAGGGTTCACACAAGAGAAATCATGTATTGATCAAATAGTAACCCCACATATCATCATAGAACTGTTGATTGAATGGCAGACACTGCTTTATATTATTTTTATAGATTTCGAAAATGCCTTTAATACAATGGATAGAAGTTTTATGGAAGTTGCTGTGCCCCCAGGGCATCCTTTAGAAATGTGTGAACATCATTCAGACTTTCTATGGAAATATGACACACCACGTAATAATATATAACAATGAATTGATTAAGCCATTCAAGGGTATGACAGATGGCTTATGTCACCCAGGATCTTTTTAGTGGTGGTGAATTGGATAAAGAGAGAGATCATAGAACAACTGGGGCATACAATGGACTTTGAGGCAGAAGTGAGAGCATTTGACTTTGTAGATGGTATCAGCTTGCTCCTCCATACCTGTAGAGACATGCAAACCAAATAAATGATCTCCAGGCCCATGCACAATGAGTAGAATTGAAAATCAGTACAGAAAATGAAAGCCACGAAAATCAACACACAACAAGAAATACCAGTAACATTTTCTAGGACTGACATAGAAGATGTCTGATGTTTTACATATCTTAGAAGTATTTGTAAGAAAAATAGGTGGAACACACAAACTCATTAAAGCCAGAAACACCTCTGTTATTCTAGATCCAATCTGGAGAAACAGAAATTGGGTTCTTCAAACTAAACTTTGACTATTGGACACCATTGTAAAGTTGGTTTTACTATATGACACCAATAGCATAAGAAATTATGGACTAAAAATGGAGATGGTTAGGACATACATGGAGAAAAGTCCTCAATAAGGTAAGACTTATTGTACAGGAAATGCCCCCTCCCCCTCAAGGTAAGAGACAAGGAGGTAGGCCATGGATAACATGGAAATGCACAAGAGAAGTGGAACCAAAAAAGTTGGCAGCAGGAGACTGGTGAGGATGGAAGATGGTGCTGAAAGCCCTACGTTTTCCATGGCAGAGAGAGGTATGGAAGTGAAAGAGAGAGAGAGAGAGAGAGAGAGAAAATGAACTTAAGCAAATAAAATTCTACTGAAATCAATAGCGCTACAGCTAAATGATGGCAGAATTTGAGCCACAATGTTTATTTAGTCACTTTGATTTAGGAGTCTTTTCATTATTTATTTGCCTGCAAAAATTATCTGTGTGACATCCTCCTTGAGGGTTGGGCTTTGGATTTTTTGGTTTGTTGTTTTTTTTCTCTCTCTCATTCTAAAATTTGGCTAAAAGAAAACCCTCAAGGTTGATAAGAACCGGGATTGACAGAACTATGGCTCTTTGAAATCCCTGTTGTCCATTTAAATTTTAATGTTTCTATCATTTGTTCCTCAGTGTAAATTAACAGCCGTGGCAGTGTGTTGGGTTTCTTTTCCGAAGTCAAGACTTTAAATTTAATTCAATAGCCTAGATTTACAGCTATTCTATATTTCACAAGGCAGAATCAATAATGTGACTGAAGTGAAGAAGATAAAAATTTATGGTATCTTGCAATTTAATGGTTGAAAAGATGCAATTGGAGAGATCATAAATTGTGAAGGAGTTTATGCTTCATTGCTCCTGATTCAGTGCTTGCTGTTAGAACTTGATTTGTGACTATTCACAAGGTGTGATTAATGGTGTGATCGATGCTTGCTTCAGTGCAGTAAAGCAGTTGTAATGCTCTTCATTAGAATAAATAAAATAAATTGACTGAAGCTTTATAAAAACTGTGTAACATTTAAAATCTAAAATGTCAATTTTTTTTCCTGTTACAATTTAGGTTTCTTCAGGCAGTTTCCACCTACATCACATCACTCATTGTCATTCTTTTTGGATATTATAGAAATCCATGTGGGTTCGGGTTAGCTTTATGCAGAGCTCTCTGAGGAAGAAAAAAATAAAAAGTTGAATAGGACTGAGTGAAGCCTAGGATATCTGGTGGCTATGTTTTGCCACCCTGCAAATGTACATTTATCCTCCTTTGACACGTGAAAGTTTAAAGGAAACAAGGCAGAAAATGACCCTTCTGTACACAGCTTTACTAAAAACAATAAAAATTAATAGTTTTCATTGTTTTTAAATGGGGTGGATGTATGATCAGCACCACAGCAGAGACAATGAAGATAAAGGGGCTTATTTTGACTTGTATTTCTTTGGTGTGAGAATATACATTGCATAAGCCAGTGATATTTCACGCTATGCTCTAAAACAGGCAGGGGGATGTGAGACAACTGGATGTGAGAGAACTGCTCTAAAAGGCAATGGGATGGAATGATTTTGATGTAGTCATTTGAAGAATGAACTCCAGGAGTTACAAACAAAGGAATTGTGTTGAGAGGGCCCTAGGATCCTCTATAAATGTCCGTTAAGACCCCCTCAGTATATGGATAATTTAAAAATGTTAAAATGTTCAAACCTAAACATATAGTGTACAACCAGGGGAGGAAGGGAGGGAATCATGCTGTGATATTTAGGGAAAATCTTGTGCAGCTCAAACTGCTCTAGCTGCTTCAGTCCTATTTGTTTTATCGGTCTTGTTGAGAGATTAATCTTGTAATTAGCAGGAGAGGCTCATGAGGTTTCCACAGTCTTCCCTTGTTCTGCCATGCATGCATTTACTAATTTGAATCTGCTAAGAAAATGCCAAATGTAGAGATGCCTTTTTTGAGATGTTGTAACTATTTTAAAAGTAGTGTTTTTACCGTGGCACATGCTAGTTTGTCATCTCAAATGTTCCAGTTATTCTGCCGGCTTAGAATAGCAACCTTTGTCTTTTTCACAAATATTGCAGAAATTCAGGTGTTAACCACAGACTCTTCCTGAACCTAATTTTTTGGTGAAATGTGACATTGTGCAGTTAAAGGAGTCTTTCCACCCCCTCAGACGGATATATGATATCTATGCACATGGATGCCTGCATAGCTGCAAGCTCAGCCATTGGACAGCCAGGAGCACAGTGAGGACTGTGGCTTGCAGTGCTCTCTGGCCATGGTGTTTTGGTAGTGCATAGATGTGGGTGCTAGACCCATTGACTCTGCTTCCAGTGCTACCTTGCTCATAGGCACCACTCCTGGGCTGGAACATCCAAGAAAAAAATGTGTGCACACACCCACTGGCAACCCTGTGAATCGGCACTTCACCCTCCTTCTAGGCCCCTGGTGGTCCCTCTGGTCAGTTCCTCCCTCTCCCTCCTAGTACTTCCTGCCCCTCCATGCTAGGGGAGAGAGAGAGGAGTGGAGTGCAAGAAGAGGAAGGGGGAGGGAAAAGATGTGGTAGGGGTGAGAATTTAGCAGAAGGAGTAGAGTGAGGGTGTAGCCTGGGGAGGAGTGGGGGTAGGGAAGAGGTGGAGCAGGGTTGGGAGCTTGAGGAAAAGGTTAGAGTGGAGGCAGTGACTGGGCACAGGAGCTGGTTAGATGGGGGGCTTGGAGGAAGGGTTGAAGTGGAGGCGGAGCAAGAGTGAGAAGATGTGAGTGAGGGGGACAGACTTGGAGAGAGGGGTGGGGCCTGAGTAGAGTGGGAGGGAGTCAAGCACCCCCAGGGATCTGAGTAAGTTGGCACCTATGCCCCTGCCCTTCTGTACTGCTGCAGAGAGGGGGTACAGACTGCTCCTGCATGGTCTTTCCACAGCCTGTCTGAGGTCATTGGCCCACTACATTTTCAGCCTTCCAGGATCACGTAACATGGAAAGAGGGAGGAATTTCCCTTTAAGAACTACAAGTGTTCCCCCCCAAAATATTTGCTGCTGGCAATGGAAGCTAGCAATACCTGTAAGCTTTGGGAGAGGGGAAATTTATGGAAAGTTCAGGTAATGCTGCATTAGACCCAAATGCTGGGTTGGCAATGCCTATGGTAAGGAGACTCTTCGGCCTGTGTGATAGGAAGAATACACCAGTCCTTTGCAGCCTCTCATATCTGTCCCTTTGTCAAGGGCAGCTGCTGTACCATCAGTGCTCTCAGTCTTTTCTTTTCCTGTCACTACAGGCTTTGGAGTTGGTAACTGCAATAGGAAAGCATCTGTAATAAGCTGGCTTCTTCTCAGCTCACTGTCCACCCAGTGTCTTTTTCCAGAGTTTAATTTCCGAAAAAATAGGCAAAACAAGAGTTCCTCAACCCACCCTGGATACAGCTCCCAGGGTTCCGCCCTTCACCTCTTACAGGAACTTCCAACTTCTCTTGCTTCTTGCAGCCCCCTATCTCAGATTCACTAGGCCTCCATCCCCGCTAGGCAAGTGTCCTCTTTTTTTAAACCTAATTGGCATCAGCTGACCAGGCACGGGGGACCCTTGACTTGCTTCCACTTAGAGGGTCATGACATCTTGTGACACTCCTCTCTTTAAGGCCTTGTGCACCCCTTGGGAAGTCTTACAGCCTACACCTTAACCATAGGACAGTCAATAGAGCCTCATTTTTTGATCCAGGGCTTTGAGATCTTTGCACACTGTCTCTAATTCTCCCTCAAGCTTATTAGAGCAGATGGCCCCTTTCTTCCTGAGTCACCTGATGTTCTGCAGTAGCTATTAGGTGTTCCTATAATCCCCAAGTCCCATAAAACAGGTATTCCCTGAGCCCCCTTGCGAATTCTGAGTCCACTTTTATCATCTGATTGATGGTCTTTTGCTGGACGGTGTTTACATCCTCTAATTCTTGCTCATATTCTTTGCCTATTCATATAAGCTTTGAGGATTACTGAGGACTTCTTCTCAGTCTGTCCCAATTGGGTGGGTGAGGTTCTGTGACCTGCAATGTGCAGGAGGTCATATTAGGGTCCGAAAGACCTTTCTTGTCTACCAGCTCTTGCACAGCTTTCCTCTGCATCAGTGCTAGGAAACCCTATTAGCCTCGTCCTAAAAATCACTGGTCATGGAAGATCCTTCACTACCCTGACATGTAGCTGACCTCTCCATCCCTGGAGCCTCAGTTCAACCTTTGCTGTGGGGATAGATTTTGTCTCCCCCACATATGCATGAGACGGGTATGGGGAGATGCTGACTCAGTGCAGGGACTTGGTCTGGGATCTCCAATGTCTGAGGTGAATCCTCTAACCCTATGCTGTCCAACATGCTAGCCACTAGCCACATGTGGCTACTTGGCTGGTTGAGCATGGCTAATTGGCTTGAATAATGTGGCTAGTTCACTATAGCATTTTCAGAATAATGTAGCAAGTTCTCTATAGCTATAGCCAATATAGTGGCTACTGCTTCAGAACTGGTTGGACACCATGGCTCTAAACCAACAAACTATTGACTATTCTGTGGTTCTTCCTTCCTTCCTTCACTTCTGAACCTGAGAAACCTTCTCAATGAAAGTTGTGTCAAAATAGATGTTTCTTTAAAAAAAACAAAAAAAAACCAAAACACACACACACACACACACACACACACAAAAGTTTTGATGAATTGTCATTTTCTAATAAAAAAAATTAGTAGGTAAAAAAATTCCCAACCTGTTCTAAATTCAAATATAGTACGGTAGAACCTCTGGCTATGTCTACCCTACAGAGTTTTTTCAGAAAAAGGCCATTTTTCTGAAAAAACTTCACTTACGTCCACACTGCAATCGTATTCTTTCAAAAAAAAATTGAAAGAAAGAGCTCTTTTGGAAAAAGGCGTGCATGGAGGGGGAAGAGGGAGTTCTTTTGAAAGAAAAGAAAAGAGGAAAAAGCACCGGTGCCCTCCATCCATAGTAATCACAGCTTAAATGTGAGATAGCGTCCATTCAGTGTGGATGCTATCTTTTGAAAAAGTAGATCGCTTTTTCAATGTACTTTGGCAGTGTGGACGCTCTCTTTTGGAAGAAGTTTTTTCGGAAGATCTCTTCCAGAAAAGCTTCTTCTGAAAAAGCCTGAAGTCTAGATATAGCCTCAGAGTTATGAGCACCAGAGTTAACCACATACCTCATGTTGACCCAGAAGTATGCAATCAGGCAGCACAGAGACCAAAAAACAAACAAACAAAGAATCAAATACAATACAGTACTATGGTAAACTACTAGAAAAATAAACTCAAAGCAGCATTTTTCTTGTGTGTAGTAAACTTTCAAAGCTGTATTAAGTCGGTGCTCATTTGCAAACTTTTAAAAAAGAACCGTAACATTTTGTGCATAGCTAGGAACATTTCAGATTTACCCTCCAAGGCGTCCAGACCTCTGCAGTTCAAATGTATTGGCTATGTCAGCAGGAACTAACAGAGTATGTTGAAGAACACTGCTATTGAACCTGCTCTTGCTGCTTTTATAACAGAGTGTCTGTTAAGAGGGATGCCATTTCTTATGCTGCCTCTGCTGTTGTAATGTTGAGGTGGGCTGGCAGGTTTACTGCCAAGGTCTGTTTCTTTGTTTACCAAGAAAAAGGGGCACAGTTTCAGTTGAAGTGCAGGTGTGGGTATTATTGAATTTTTACAGTTCCTGTTTGATATCCACAGGCCTCATGAAAGAGCCTGCTTTTGCTACTAGTATATAATCCTGCTATTACCTTCTGATGAAGTGCTTCTTCCCCAAGTGAGCAAATGATTGTAGAAGAAACGTTGTTTTTTCCCCAGTAGAACATAATAGCTACAGAAAAGAAAACATCACAACTGTGTTGCAACTCTTCATTCCTTTAAAACCCTTCTCCTGTGGCTGTGTTTTCAGTGACTGAGAATGTACAGTCCTCTCTGCCAGTCCTGGAGCTATAGGTATTCTAGGGGACAACAGAGGCATTCACAACTATATACATATTTATATAGGCATTGGCATTCTGCAGCACATCAGTGGAACTAGTCTAGTCTTATTTTACATCACAGGGTCATTCCTGTAAATAAAAAGAACCCAGCCAGTCTGAATAATAGTGATGATGTGAGGTCTTTTAAGAGGTAGAACCTCACCCCTTTTCATTAAAAAAAATACAAATTCTTATTTCTTTGATTTAGCTTTCCTGTGCTCCCAAATCTCCAGATAATGAGGTGGAAGAATAGAAAGAAAGAAATAGAAAGAGCCCTTGTATTTAACTCTTGACTGGCACTCAGATACTCCAGTGGTGGGTGTAGCAAATACTGAGAAAGATTAGATAAACTTAAAAGGAGGGACACTAGAGAGACTCCAGAACAGCCTGCTCCCAGAAATGAGTTTTTACAACTCCCAATGTACGTCAGTTCAGCCAACATGCTATGTGATTAAACATAGAAACATCACTAGTATTGCTGAGGCCAAAAATGATTCATTATTGGTCTTGGGCGCAAGTCTTAGCTTGGTTGCTGAGAGATGAAATGTGTATAACACTCCAGGGTTATGTCTACACTGCAGTGCTATTTCAGGATACCAGAGATATCCCGAAATAGCTATTCCACATCTTTTTGAGTGCACCCATTATTTGAAAATATAATGAGCTCGCTATTCTGACATCCCTGTAACTTCATTCCACGAGGAGTAAGGGATGTTTCAGAATAGCAATTTATTTTGAAATAAGTGCTGTGTAGAGAGCGCCAAATTTCGAAATAAGCTATTTCAAAATTAACTCAAAATAAGCTAAGAAATTTGCATAGCTCAAATTGCGTAGCTTATTTTGAGCTATGGGTGCAGTGCAGATGCACCTAGATGTTTGGAAAGGAAAGTCTTGGTATTACCAGAGCTACAAATATCTCTGTGGCCTGAAAAATTTCTTCTTGATGTGAAAAGCTAAATTGGCTATGCCAAAAACACCATCAGGTTCAGTTTGTCTAAGCATTGTAGCATCAGTGAAAACTGAAGGCAGTCACTAGTGTAGGGACAATTTTGGCATTAAAGGATTATAGGAGGAAAGTGGGGAAAAGCTCGTATGAACAGTTACTTTGTGAAGGAACACAAGAGATGTAAAAAATGAGAAATACAGCAAATTTCAAAATAACAGAAACACCAAGTGGTCACAATAGTGATTAGTGACAGACTCAGAATTTAGATATAGATACAATTCACCATAGTAATTCATTGTTGATCTCTAGAGTGTACTTTCTAGTGCTTTAGTTTTAACTGTCCCAATCTGATGGGGCTTCAACTACTTCCCCTTGGGGGAATTCTGCAGCTGAATATATCTCACTGAACTTTTTCCCTAATATTGTTTTTCCCTTCTTAATTTCAAATCATTACTTCTAGTTATTTCTCTAATTTACCTCAGGTTTTTTTTTTCTTTCCATGGTATCAGCCTCTTTCAAACAGCTGTGAAATACTTCAGTCAAGTTGTAACAGGTCGAGCGCTCTCCGCCACGGTGCCTCCTGACGGTGTCCTCGGAAATTAGCTCTTCTGCCTTGACATGTCTTCTGATGGCTGATGTCTCACTCTCTATCGTCTGTCTTCTGAGTAACTGCAGGCCCCATATCCTTCCCAGCCCATGGTGCCCTTCTCTCATGGCACTGTCCCATAGCCGTGCTCTTGTACTCTGGGGTCCTCCCAGGGAATCCCATCCTCTATACCCACCTTGTCCAGTGACCCACTGCCAGTCGTCATCTAGCCCCTGCCTCAGGGCAAATTGCAGTCTGAAATGGCCGCTCATCATTGGCAAGTGGTGTGGGCCTGCTGCCTTCTTCTAACCTGTCTGCCTCCCTGCAGCCCTAGTGCCCTCAGAGCAAGGCCTCAACCTAGGAGCTTGCCTGGCCAGAGCTCGCCAGCTCTGCTTGCCCTTCCCCAGCACTACTGTCTCAGGAAGCCAAGGTAGCATCCCTGGCAGCCAGATCCCTCCTGCTGCACAGCTGGATCAAGAGTGTGCTCCTCCTCTCTTCAGGAGCCCCTATTTATACAGCCCCTGTGGACCCTAACTGGCTGCTATTTGCCACAGCTGCTTTCTCCAGAGTCAGTGTGGGGCAGATGCCCTGTCACACAAGTCCTTTCTGTTGTTTCTTAGCCAAACCAGGCACATGACATCTCTCCTTATAAAAATCTCACTAATCTTCTGATAATTTTTGTGTCTTCTCTCCAAAGTCACATGAGTATGATAATTGATAATATCTTTCTGATCATGTAGGCTTAGAACTGAATAAAATAGTCCAAAGACAGAGAAATGAGAGAGGGACTGTTAGCTCCCTGTTATATGGCACGATCTATTTGAGTTGCACAGTCCCAAATCACATCTGTCAGACTGGTCATGCCTTCACCATCCACTGTCCCATATATGACCCTTCACAATTCACTCTCCCACCCAAATTCCTAATAATTTCTCCCTCTGACTCCATATACCCTCCTGCTCAATATCACTAGGCAATGAAGTATTATACAGTATGTGACGCACGTATGACAAACTGTTTGAAAGAATACCTTCCCCTCCTTATTATCTCTTTTTGTCTGGTTCTCTGTGTCTGTCTAGTATCTACCACTGTTCCTTCTAGATCCCTCACAGTTCATTAGGAGGTTGCTCAATTTATTAGGAGCCAATCATGCATTCATACATTCTTCCATCTGAAGTGCACTTTTAAATGTTAGACTATACACTAATCAAGTTGAACATCATAATGAGAGCACGTTCACATTGTTAAGGTAAATGACCCAATGCACTCAGAGTGAAGACATATTTGAACTACAATTTGTGATTTTCATTGCAATATTGAACATTCGCGGGAACTGAGAGTGCATTGTTTTGTAGATGCCTTGCAAATGTGTGATTATCATTGCGCTGCTGGTAGGACACTGGGTCATTTCATTGTTGCTGTGCCATACATTTCTAGTTAGAACTATCTGGGCAGGATTCTGTGGTGAATTGTAAGCTAAACTATAAATGCATCATTGCTGCACACACCTCTCACATTTTTACAAGTAGAATGTGTCAGTGGTGCATGGTACAGCCCACATGTTGTGATTGGATGCTCTAGGCCTGTGCCCACTGAAGTCAGCAGATGTTTTTACCATTAAATTAATTGCAAACAAGATTGGGGCCTATGGTTGTGTCAAATGGAAAAAGCAAAAGGGTGGGAAGCGAAAAATACTGTCAGAAATATTAAGGCTGTGGGGCAGATAAAATAGGCTGATCAGGCATCTCTCTTCTGCATGTTGAGTAGGGCCTGTCCTGGGACAATGATTTGACCAAAGGGAAGAGAGATCTCAGAGGCGGATATTTCAAATTACCAGGGAGAACCTAAAATTGATTTGTGCTACATAAGGGATTCCTCTCTAGGACGCTCATGTGAAACACTGGGCTTCTTAGGTGAGTAATGGGCCTGACCCTGAAGCCCATGGATGGTCAGGTGAGCAAAAGTTGCAGGATTGCCCCCCACCAATATGTAACCTGTCAGGAAGCTCAAACAGATGGGATGTGCACTGTGTGTGTTCAGCACTTTGGGTAGTTTATTACTGAGCACATTTCCCTGAGACTAATTGCCTAATGTCAGTACATTCTTTTAGAAAAGAAACAGGCAATCCAGGAGCGGATGGGCTAAACAGACAACTTTATTGCTCACGCACATTTACTGTAGACCCCCCAACACAACGTTTCGAGTGGCAATAATTTGGTGCCAATTACACTTTTTAAAATTTATTTTAGTATGTTAATTTATACATTTATGATTATTTTTTAAAAAATATTTAGTAATATTAACTTTTACATAATGAATATTAACTGGCAGGTAGTGAATATTATTATACCCGCCCCTAATTACTATTTATAGAATTTTGAATAAAATAAATATTTTTACATGATAGACTTTTTGAGTTAGCAGAGATTATAAAGAATGTGACCCTGAAAATATTTTTACAGAATAAGCGAGAGTAAGTAAAAGACATAACAAAGAAGAACAGCTGCTGTTTGTTTGTTTTTTTAGGCTGCAAGAGTGGAGGGAAAGAGCATATTTATACATTAAAAAGGATAATACCTTCTTTGTCTGGAGCCTTTATTTATTTTTCCAGACTGCAAAAACAAAGGAGAAAAAACATGCTTAAAGGGCAATGCCTGTTCTGGCTAGACTCCTGTTAATTCTTACATATTCCAACACATTCTAATACAGATCAGGGACCTAAAAGTTGCTAGTCCTGGGGTCTGGAAGAACGATGCCAAGATCCCAAAGGGGGCGTGAGGAGTTGGGGGGGTGGATCAGTTTACATAGATCCTGAGCCATGCTGACCTGCACAGGCAGGGCACGTAGGTACCTTTAGGTTAAACAATACTCCTCTGTTCTTACATGTACAATACCTCTTATGACCATAAGGCCAGAACTCTTATCCTTTCATTTTTTTAAAAAAGCAACTGTCCAGGAAGTGAACTTAGCCCTTTTGTGCCTTTTAAATACAATAGCTACAATGCTTGATGGCGCCTTTTTTTTCCTTTTTACAAATGCTATAATTTACAAGATACATCCACTGGTTTGTATTGTTGTGTCTGTGTCACTTGTACTCTTAACTTGAAATGATCTAAGAAAAAGAGGCATTGTGCCAAAGCTCCTAAGGACATTTATATGTCAGTGGGAGGAAGAGGGTGTAGAAGCTGGATGCGGATTGTACATTCATAAATATTAGCTTGCTTCATTAAGGTGAAAGGTTTTGCACAGCAAAGTAAAATAATGTTATTCTGATATTTCAAAGGAAGGGGCAGTGCTGCTAGTGAGCCATATTTTCCCACATGGCTGGACTGAAGAACTGTTTATATAAACAGGGTTCTGCTGTTTATATTTACCTGCGCACAGTCCTATTTCCATAGATCAGGAGAAACATTTGCTCAAGAAGAGCTAACATCATCCAGCCTCTCTGCCTGCCAATGTAGGATTGTTCCCATTCATTTTCTAATGTTTCTAGATTTAAATGTCCTAAGCAATGGGACTTTGCCACTTTTCTTGGAAGACTGTTGCAGAGTTGTCTGTCTGTCAAAGTATTTCCCTGGATATTTTGTTTACATTTCCCTTTCCTTAATTTTTTCTCAGTAATGTAGCTATCACTTTTCTGTTTACATTTTTTCCAGACTATTATTTGTTCCTTACTCATTGCTTAGTAAGCTTGACATATTTCACTTTTTAAAAAGACTATCACATATCATTAAATTTTACCCAGTTTCCCCTGTGTTGAGCCCAATAACTTGTATTTGACTTGCAGGTGTTTTCCAGAAACATGCCAAGTCTTGATCTGAAGTCACCAAGAGATTCATGGATCATAAGGTTACAAGGGATCACTGTGATCATCTAGTCAAGGGTTCAGCACTTATGGCTCTCAAGCCAATATGGCTCAGTATGGAACCAAGTATGGCTCTTTTGTCATTCCCCAAATACATGCAACTTTTAAAATTAAAATACCAGCTCTGGCACACATCAGGCTGCATGGTGACTGTCCTCACCCTGGCAGCAGCATCACGGCAAGGTGACCAGCTGCCTCTGGGGTGCGTGGATGAACTTGACTCCCCAACCCCAGGCTCTTGGGGTAGAGGCCTTAGCCATTAGGCCACTAGAGGATCCACCCCACCTCCAGCTGCTCCCTTATCCTCCCTACCTTCATCCCCCTCCACCCCAACCCTATGCCCTGAGTCCATCATATACCCCAACCCAGACTCCTGCACCACCACATCCCCAACCCCCGTCATAAGATTGACAGAAGACAGCCTCAATGTATGCACGAAACTGGATTTGGCCAGTTATGTAAACTACAAAGAAATGTGTAAAAAGATGCAGCAGCAGAAGTCCCATTAAATAAAGTCTGTGAGTACAATGTTTCATTTATGCTATTATTAATCATCATGTCAATTATCAATAATATTAAGTTGTATATTTTCAGTCATGCAAATGGACATTCTTACACGGCTCTTTGTTGACCCCTTGTTCTGAATTTTGATGTAGTTGCCTTTTTGGTTTGAAAAATTTGCTTACTCCTGATATAGTCTGACTCATATAAACCAGGCCAGAGGACAGGATTGGCAATAATTTTGGAAGGGGTGGGCCATTTCACAAATTTCAGAAATGGCCACAGGCCTCGAGTTTGGTGACCTTATTTTCTGAACCACCTACAGCTGGTTTAATTTAAATTATGAAACAGATTAAACGTTCAACTTTCTCATGTTAATTTATCAAACTTCAATTTAAATAAAGTAAAATATTATGTCCAACACAAAAGGTTTCAATGTTTTCTTTATTTATGGGAGGTGTGGGGAACCCTTTTTGGGTCTGGGGGTCATGGACCCACAAAAAAAAAATCAGTTGGGGACCACACAAGTGAGAAGCAAAAAAACTCCTCCAAACCCCGCAACACTCACTGATGTGGCCCCAACTGAGACACCTCACTCCTCTTGTGCCACAACCTCATGGGGTGAGGGGGAGGGAAGGGGAAACTGAGATTCAGGGCTTCCCATAGACCAGATTTAATTTTCTGGGGTTCTGGTGTTAGTGGATTTTATGGACCTCTTTAGGCTCTGGAGTGGGGGACAAAAATGAGGGGCACAGTGTGCGAGACACGGCTCCCAGCAAGTAGGATGGGGTGGGGTGCAGGATCTGGGAGGTAGCTGGGGTGCAGAAGCAGGCTGGGAGTTGGGTTTCTGGCCAGGTGGAGGGAGCAGGAACAAGGGAGGGTGCGGTGTGTGGCCAGGAGAGAGGGTACAAGAACAAGGGGGGGTGTCGGAGCAAGCTGGGGGTGCTGGGTCTTGGGGGAGGAGGGAAGTGATGGGATTGGAGTGCTAGTGGGGGGTCTGAGCATGAGGGGGAACATTACTTGGCTTCGTGCTCCCTTGTAGCACCGGCTGCAGCCATGCTGTCCTGGCTGCCCCGGAGGGGGAAGCCCCACTTCCGTGGCCGCGTGGTCCTGGAGTCCAGAGACACCGCTGCTGCGGCCACACAATCCAGGCCTGGCCCTGAGGCACTGTGGCCGCAGGCCGCCCCAGAGGCACCGCTTCTGCAGCCACGAAACCAGACCCAAGGTGCCGAGGCCACAGGCCATCCCACAGGCGCCACTGCTGCAGCCACGCAACTGGACCCAAAGCACCGCAGCCACAGGATGCCCTGGAGGCACCGTGGCCTGGGGCTGCCCTGGAGGTGCCACTGTCACAGCTACATGGCTTGGGGCAGGCCCCGGAAGTGCTGCTGCCACAGGCCCACCCCACAGGCACTTCAGCCATAGGCTGCCCCGGAGGTGCCATGGCCCGGGGCCGGCCCTGGAGGCACCACTACCGTGGCCAGACAACCTGGGGCTGCCTCGGGAGGCAGTAGCACCTCCAGCCTCTGCGGCCAGCCCCAGACTACGTGGCTGTGGAAGCGGTGCCTCTGGGCCGGCCCCGGGCTGCGTGGTCACAGTAGCATCACCTCTTGGGCTGGCCCCTGGCCATGGTAGCAGCAGCTGCAGGCCGGCCCTGTTGAGGAGCCTGAGCCCCAGCACTGCCTCTTCTCCAGCAGCAGCGCAGGACCTGGAGGGGGCAGGGCTGAGCTCCTTCCCCTCCCCCCCCCCCCGGCGGGTCCTGTAATTAGGGGGCAGGGCCTGTAATTGCCTCGTGGGCTGGATCAAAGCTGGATCCGGCCCACTGAGAGGCTTTTTGCCTACCCCTTCCATAGGATGTCCCTGAATTAGCTCCTATTTAAAGCAGAGGTAGAGCAAAGCTTTTAAAACATCCAGATTATCTCCAGATTTGCTCCTTTAATTAATTATCATAAATATTGAAAAAATTGTGCCTTATTTTTTCACTTGAATTTGTCTGTCTTCTGCTTCTAGCCATTGTTTCATGTGCTGCCTTTCTCTGCTAGGTTAAAGAGTCCTTTAATACTCAGTATTTTCTCCCTATAAAGGTCCTTCTATGTCATAATCATGTCAATTCTCAGTCTTCGTTTTGATAAATTGAACAGACTGAGCTCTTTCAATCCCTGATAAGGTATTTTTTCCAGCCCTTGAATCACTGTTGTGGCTTGGAATATTTTGGGGGGAAACAATCCCTTTCTGACCCTGCAATGTGGCTGGCTGAAATCCTGAAGCATGAGCTTGTAGGAACATAAGACAGAAACCCCAAGTGAGCCCAAGGATTGCCCTGCTCTGCCTTCTATACTTGCTTGTCCACTGTAACCCCTTAGATCTTTTTCAGAGCTGTTTTCTAGGACCCAGATCCCCTACCCCCCATTCTGTAGGTATGCCCTGCATTCTTGTTCTTAGCTGTATGATTTTGCCTTTGAATGTATTAATAACAATTTTGTTTGAATGGGCCCATTTTACCAAAGGATCTAAATGGCTCCACCCACTGTTCAACCAGCTCTACCTTAACCATTATTGCTGCTCTTCTCTGAATCACCTCAGATCTGATAATGTCGAGGAGGCCAAAGTGTGGTTTTCCATTGTGGATGCACCATCATCAAACATAATAATGAAGGGACTTTTTCTTCCTTGACCTATGGTGCTCTTTGTTTATAGCTAAGAGCCTATCTTTGTATTGCAAACTCAAATTTAATTTGTTGTTTGCTATCTTCATCAGGGTTCCTCCAGTGTTACTACTTTCCACTTTCTCTCTTCTATTGAATGTGTGGTTCAGCATTATTCCATATTAGCCCAGATATTGTAGTTCTGGGCATCATATTTCAGGAAAATTGGGGAGAGTCCAAAGAAGAGCAACAAAAATGATTAAAGGTCTGGGAAACATGATCTATGAGGGAAGATTGGAAAAAACCTGTGTTTATTTAGTGAGGAATAGAGAAGACTGAGAGGCGACATAACAGTTTTCAAGTACATAAAAGGTTGTTACAATGAAGAGGAAGAAAAATTCTTCTCATTAACCTCTTAGGTAGGATAAAAGCAGTATGCTTAAATTGTAGCAAGGATGGTTTAGGTTGGACATTAGGAAAAACTTCCTAGTGTTGTTATGCAGTATTGTTAAGTGCTAGAATAAATCACCTAGGGCAATTGTAGACTCTTAATCACTGCAGATTTTCATGAGCAGGTAAGATAAACATCTGTCAGAGATGGTCTAGATCAGAGTGGGCAAACTCTTCAGCTGAGGGCCACATCGGGATTCAGAAACCGTATGAAGGGCCTGTTAGGGAAGGCTGGAGAAGGCTGTGCCTCCCCAAACAGCTAGGCATGACCCAGACTCCACACCCATCTGACCCTCCCCGGCCCCTGACTGCCGTCTCTGACCCTTCACCTCATCCAACCCCCCTGCTCCTCACCCCCTGACTATCTCGCAGGGGATTCTCACCCCATATCCAACCCCTCCTCCAACCATCCTCCCTGTTCCCTTCTCCGTCTACCCTATTCAACCTCCCCCTGCTCCTCTTCCCGACTATACCCTGGGGAGTGTCCACCTCCTAGTCAACCCTCCGGCTCCCCACCACAACCCTCTCTGGGACTACTCCTGTCCCCTGACCACACTACCCGGAGCACCATACCAGCTGGCCAGAGCACCTAGGTTGGCAGTGTGACGAGCACACCACCTAGGCACTGGGGGAGTTGAGTCTGTGGGGAAAAGGGGCGAAAAGGAGAGGGGTCATGGACTAGCCTCCATGAGCAAGAGCTCAGGGGCCAGCAAGAAGGGTCTGGTGGGCTGGATGTGGCCCAGGGGCTATAGTTTATCTCCCTGTGGTCCAGATAATACATAATCCTTCCATGCGTGCAGGGGATCGAATTAGATGACCTCTGGAAGTCCCATCCATGCCTACGATTCTGTATTTTTTTTAAAAAAGTGTCTCTATCTCTGAAATCCTGTAGCACAGCCACTTGGAGTTCATAGATTCAACAGTTACTACTCCAGTGCCACAGCTTCTAAATCAGATGTCAATTTTCTACAATTATTATTGAGACAGGGACTCCCATCATTCCCCTCCTTGAAGGGCAACTGGAAGTTGCTTGCTTACAGTGGAATCCATGAGGAAAAGGGCTCACCACAAAGAGAAATTCTTTTACCTACTCGATTTGGTGTTCTTTGGATCTCATGAATTGCCCCCCTTCTCCAATTATATCAAGCCCTTATTTGGATTTCTATTAATTGAGGAATTGAATAGTGGTTGGGGCTGACCTGCCTTTTAAACTCACACTGCAAGGGCCATTTCTCCACACTTGGTTTATAGCCATCCATTTTTCTTCCTTCATTCTGCATTTTATATTTTCTCATTTCCTCTTCCTGTGGTTATATATGACTAGAGCAGAGCCCTGAATCTAAAAATCTCTTCACATTGGGGAATGTTGGCAATCCAGTCCAGAATTACAGTTTGAGTATATCTTTAAAGTTTTCTTGTATCTACCCTTTGTCTTTTTTCACCATGTTTTTAAAAAAATGTTTAACTTCATAACAGCCTTTAAGATCTCTCGCCAACACCTTTTATCTGCAGGGGCTTTTCATTCTAGTTTTCCACTTAAACTTGGAACAAAGGATTCCAGTTCACCCACCCTCTTTTTCCTTTGCCTTTTCTTGTAGTTAGCTCTCCTGCAGTTCCTTATTGCTAGGCCTGACAGCTCAGTTGAAGAAAAATGGCAGTGCTGCAGGGCATGATAAGTGCAAAGGTTTGTGGCAAGGAAAATTGTGCTGTAGTGTTACATTAGTCTTCTTCCTTGATGAGCAGACTATACTGGTCAATGAACAGTTTTGTTCTAAAAGATCAGGGTGGCTCATGGCCTACATTAATATTGGTTGGGTTTTAATAGTTAATAAAAATATTTGTTTCTTATGTGAGCTTTGTAAAATGAGGGCTGTGTACAAGTTCTTACCACAGTGGTATAATTAACAGTTGCCTGAGGGAAAACCAGGTTGACCCAAAATGATTTTTTGAAATTTTTTATAAAAACAAGTAAAAAATGTATGATTTTGTTTTGTGAGGTTTTAAAAATAAAATCGAAGCAAAATTCTGAATGAAAAGTCATTTTGAATAAAAATATCAAAATGTTTTATTTGGAAATTTTAGATTATTTTTCAACCAGAATTTGGCATAAATTTACCACGTGCTTCAATCAACCAATATATGCATTTTTTAGCTAAACAAGTTTTGTCTGAAAAATTTTGCTTCATTCTAGTCCTTATCTGTTAATTTCCTTGCTTTTTTAAGTTACTTGAGTTTTGCAAATGATGTTCTAGGTAGGAACATTGTTGGCTCTTAACAATGGGATTTTAAAACCAAATATTTTAATTTTGTAATTTCCCAAAGTTTGTTGTTTGTTTGGTTTTATTTTATGTAGTCATAGAATATGTAGCCTATACTACCAGTAAGATCAGAGTTCTGTTCAAAACTCTGCTACAAACTTCCTATAAAGTATAATCTCTGCCAAGTCATTTAAAATTGTGTTTCCTCAGTTACCCCATGTAGTGGGGTAGCGGCCCCACTGTGGCAAGGGGGGTTAAAACCAGGTCAAAGGGAGCGTGTGCAAACCTCTCCAGTGAGAAGCATGGCCTATAGACTATAATTTGCCCCCTGAGGCAACAGGCTAGACTTTGGGCTGCAGTTAGCCACAGGGGCAGGTGCACTGACGGAGGACTGCTGATACCCATGGAAGGGGGTGAGAATGGAGAGGTGGGCACTGCCAGAAAGCAGTGTCCTGAAGAGGACGCCATAGTCCGGGGCATGATGTGGGTTCACAGAGAGACAATGGAGACAGTGAAGCAGCATGATGATGGGCGAGACACTGGCTAGAAGGCGGCACACTCTATGAACTGAGCCAATTCCAAGACTGACTGGCAGAAGGCGCTGAAGCCCCCCTTACACCTCATTTGGACAAGGCCCCATAGGCCAGTGGAGGATTTTGGAGGGAAGCATGAGAGAAGGATTTATTTGAAAATAGTAATTTGAGGGACTGATGATGAAAATACTGTGTCACCTTATTTTGGGTCAGTCGTTTGTTTTGGTTTTGGCTTCTCAGCTGGCTTCATTGACATAGAAACATGGTCCTTTATGTTCAGAGTAAACATGGCAAATTTTAGGTCAAGCCAATTTTCAAGCCAAAGTTATAAAGAGAGAGCTTTGTACAATGGAAGGTGATTGCAGTCTTAACTAAGAAGAGTCTACCATTTTTCCATGTTAAAATACATTGTGCTTATTTAGCACCTTATATCCACAGGTCACAAAGAAAGCACCTTAATTATCCCTTGCAACCTCCCTGTCAAATAGTTTATCCACTAGAATAATAGATGAGACACAGAGAAGTTAACTAACTAAGGGCAGGTCTACACCACAGTGGCACAGCTGCAGTAGTTCAGTGAGATTCTCCTGTCAACTTAGCTACCGTCTCTTGCTTAAGTTGGAATTACTGCATCACTCAGGAGTGTGGGTTTTTCACACCCCTGAGTGACATAATTATACCTATGTAAGTTTATAGTATAGACCTGGAGTTACTCAAAGACACATTTGTCTTTTAATGGCAGATGCAAGAAAAGAACTCTAAAACTCTGTTTCCCATTGCCATGTTTTAACCACTAAACATTCACACAAGACCTTTTCACTCATGACTTGTGTTTATATGCACATGCACAGACACACGATTACAACACAAACTGAATGTGTGTGATGTATTCAATATGAAAAACACATCCCACCCAACAAGAATATAAATTTTTCTATCTGTCTCCTCCAGTTCACAGGTTTGTATAGATAATGGTGCATTACAGGATGTACATTTTATTTTTTATTTGGAGCTTTGTAGAAAGAAATCTTTTTTTCTCTACCACTCACTAGATTCTAATTTTATCTGCTACAGAAGCTGACTTCATACTTCATTTCTGCCAATGATATGGCTATTTTCTACAGTGTGAATGAAGTACCTGGTGTGATAAATATAAAAGTATATCTGCAATTTCATTTTCAAAAGAAATTGGTGCTTTTCTGAGAATGAAACTGTTGCTACAGTATTTACTCAGTTTCCCAATGTTAATTCTGATCTTCTTGGATAGTATTTCATTTCAACTAGCTGGTAAGGCAATTCAACATCATTTCTCTTCATTTATAACCATGTTATATTATTTCAACATAATCATACAGTAGTGGAATGAGTTATGTTTATAGCATGCCATTTATATTTGAAAATGTGCATATAGATATTGCAATAATTCTAATATTATATTTCACTCTCTTTCCAGTGACAGGAAAATGCAGTATCCTACCATGCCATATAATGTAATCTTACTAGACTATCTATTTAACTCCTGATTTTTGCAGTGTTAAAAATCATTCACTGCTTTTACAAAATTAAGATTATGATAAATATAAATTCTGCTGTATATTTCTACTTGTTTAATCTTGCATATTAATTCACTTTCTTGTCACTACACTGAAGTATTAAAAACAAACTATTTGATTTGCAGTAGTATTTAAACTGCATAACATACACCTTTCTTTGTGTCTCACACACATATGCATAGAATTTTTCTTCGCAAGTAGTTTGCCTTGATTTATACTACTGAAACAGTTTACCTGAGATATTTTGTGGATTTACTTTTGGAGAACGAGAAGCCAATTATGCTAATTGGAAATGCTGGGCTTCGAAAAGCAGCCGTTGTGTCAGACAATGTTACCAAGATATCAGAAGATTACATGGTGGCCAAAGTCCCTTTCATTTACTACACAACATCTGCTATGCTTCAGCATATGTAATTATAACCATTCCCCACTCTAAGGGCCTAATTCTCCTCTCTCTTAGCCAGTCTCTGTCCCAGTGGGACTTGATCCATGTCAATACAGTTACTATTGATTAGCACTCATTTAAGGGAGAGGAGAATCCATTTCTTTATCATAAGGACAAATGCATATTCAGCTTGCACCTAAACAACCCAAAAAAGCTCAGTTAATGGCTGACAGTAACTCTCCCAAAGAAATGTTATATTTTCTAATGGAAGAGTTTACATCCTGTCGCCATTTCATTTTCCAGTCTAGACAAGATATTAATGTAGGAAATCACTAATTTAGTGGTGAATAACTCTTTTACTATTGTAACTGTAGTGCTTGAAGTATTAGAGTTTTATATTATATGGCAGAAGAGTGGAATGGCACTCTACGCCCAATACCTGACAAAATTGTTAAACCCTGATGGAAAATGTCCTGATTCTTACAAGTTTATTTTAGCTACCTTTATTGTAATAGAGAATTTGGAAAAAAAAATACAGCCACTATTTAGCTACAATATTTTGCATTATGCTACAGGGCAGCCGGCAGAAAACCCCCACAAATTAATGAAAAGTTCCTCTCTGCCTGTGATATTCTGCTATTGCTGATGATGTGCAAACAAAGAATTAACCAAAAGAAAAATGTAAAATGGGCTAAAAGGGACGAGATGGCTCAGAAATTGGCAATGGGATAAGGAACATTTCACTTCCATGTTGTTGGTTCAAATTGATAATGTGAACAAATCATTACCTGGCCATTCCATTGCCTATGAAAAACGAATTAAAGCTCTCAGTTAACTTTCTAAGATGTGTGTCTGAATCTTGGAAGCTTTGATACCCATTCAGGAAGACTCAGCAAAGAAGGCAGAAGTATAGTGTATATGTAGACTGATCTAGACTTTCCACCCTAGCAGACACCCTTCCAGTCACTGTGGGAAGACATGTGCTCTCTCTGCCCATACAGTACCAGTTCTGCAATTCTGTGACTGACAGAGAAGAGGGCTTCATTCTTGAGAGCTGTCAGGCTGGCATGTTCTCTCTGTTAGCCCTAAATTTACTTTAAATAAATGTAGGGAGCTAAATGGAAGAAGTGCTAAATGGTAATCAACAATATTTTCTGGGCAACATTTTATTTCAAAATTTGAACAGGCTGTTTAAACCGATGGAGAATATAAATCAACAGAAACCTATATGAAGAAATTGAGCCTCCCTTTAAGTTTATTTAATGGTTTGTCATAATTTCTTCTGTTGTGGTAACAAATGAGCAGTAGTAACAGCAGTCTGCATCCATAAGTAAAAGAGTAATACCTGTTAAGGTTTTCTGGCATAAGGGATTATCCAAAAGAGCAACATTTCGGCCCTGAGCCTGCAGTCATTCCAGCAGGTGCTTCACCTTCATGTGAGCTGTCTAATGGGAGGGTTCATGTGCTTTAAAGTGAAACACTTGGTCACCTATTTGTAAGCGTGAGGCCTTCTGCTACACCAATGCCTCGACATTTATCCTCTCACAGCATCTCTTCCATTGATAGGTGTTCTCAAAAGACCTATGGTGTAGAAAACTAGAAGAAATTATTCTCCCCCAGGTGCTAAAAAATGATTTATTTCATTGATGATTTTACTATGCCTGAGGTTGATGCCTATGGTACTGTCCAGCCTCAGGTACTAATCACACAACATCTTGACAAGTCATTGATACATTTTTGTAAAAGTTGTCAGTGTTATCGGTATTTATCTGAAGAGCGACTATTACAGCAAGTAGTTCAGATCCTGTTTTTAAATCAGAAGGGCCTGATCTTTGAACCAGTGTGCCGCCAGTGTGCACCTGAGCATTTGGGATCTCCATGAAAGCACTATGGGAGAAGGAATATGAAAACTAATGGAAGCACAAGGACTTTCGGTGGCCCTCTCCCCACCCACCCCCTAATCCATATATCCCCCCTAAATCTAGGGAAGGCCAAGAACTGTGTGTATGGCAGCGTACATGTAAACCTCTAGAACCATCCTTCCTGCTTGGAGAGGGGCTGTGGGAAAGCTAATGAAAACTTAGGCTGCATTGTGGATACCTTGCTGCTGATATCCCTGTTGTGTTCCTCCTTCATGTCCAGGCCTTGGGACTCTCTATGGTGATCTGGAGGGCAGGGTTATGAAGGTAACTGACTCCTTCATATGAGAGGTGGTACATCTATGAGTAGAGAGGAAGTTCTGTGGGAAATCTGGTGGGGATTATTTCCCTCTACTTCACAGAAATGTTTTGTAAAAGACTAGTGAAATCTTCTCATAGACCAGGTTTGTACTCTGTGTCAACCCAGAAGTTCGTGCAACACTGCTGTGATCGCTGGGTTTAGTTTGGATGGCTGCATTTCTAAAGGCTGTGCACTATTTCTGGAAAGGGTCTGTATGACAGGAGCTTAAGGGTGTGAGCCCTTAAAGAAACACAGACTTGGAGGGAAGCTGCATTATGTAAGCTAGAGATGAATCCTTATTTCCCCAAGGATTCTATATTTGTTTCAGTTCATTTTGTCTTTTGGGACTATGCAATCTCTTTTTTAAAAAAGAGCTATTGAAAGTAAAAGGAAGACCCCAAATAACTTCTCTCATTAATGCTCCTGGACAATAAAAATACATAAGTGTTATTGTGTGGTGTTACTAACATGAATGATCATACACAGAGCTTATGCAGAATGCTTTGTAGGAAATTAAACTACAGAACTTCTGTTTTATGGCTACACTAGGCAACTATCACCAGCCGCCAGCATAGTCCAGAAAGTGCTGTATTATAACTAGCATAACAAGACACGTGATATACAGTGTATCCTGCCCAATCATATAATCAGTAAGGCCATGTCTACACTATAGATAAGATCGAATCAGCCACAGTTGATCTTCCAGGGTTTGAATTAGTGGGTCTAGTGAAGACATGCTAATTTGAACTGAGAAGGGCACTCTGGTCGATGCCGGTAGTCCTGCTTCTACGAGGAGTAAGGGAAGTCGAAGGGGGAGGTGCTCCATTCGACTTCCCACAGTGTGGACGGCGCCAAAATTCATGTTAAGATACTTTGAGTTAAGCTATGCAACTAACGTAGCTGAAGTTGCATGTCTTAATTGAACTTATCCCGTAGTGTAGACCAGAGCTAAATATCATTGGACTGAGAACTCTATTTCTATTTAGTTAAAATTAAAGACTAAATACAGGGCAGTACTTCACTGATCATAACATGATAGTGTTCACTGTGGCAATACAGAATATTTTAAGGAGATATTTACATACCAGAAAATGTCAAGTTTACAACTTTTGATGAGAAAGAATGGTCTGCCATAAGGATGAGCACATTGTAAAATTCTCTGATAAAGTGCTGAACCCAAGAACATTCTCCTTAAGGCAATGTACTAATCCCAGCTGCACTGTGGTTTCTTGTGAGTTCACATGTTTGTCTGTCACTTACTGTTGCCCTCAGATTCTGGCTTTGTCATCTACTCTTCCAGATCCACTGATAAAGACATTTGAAGCTGGATTGAAGCCATGCTTGTTTTTATGTTGGACTCTAGCATCTTCCAGCCATTTCTACCATTTTGTTCTGTGTACCAAAAACATATATGGGAAGAGTCTGTTTTTGACATTCAGTATGTATAGATAATCACATTTCATAATAAGCAGCCATCACATTAAAAGTCAACTCAAAGGTTTGATTTGTTCATTTTGAAGGCACACAACACGTGGGGTGGGTACAATGGGACAGCTTGAATGTGACAATTCTGTTCCATCCTTCTGTTGCTGCCGTAAATATGCAGCAAAACAACTAGCAATATTTTCCTGGAAAATGTGTCTCCTACCAATCTGATTGGTAAATATGAAACATTTTCCTCACTCATGTCATTTTCTATGTAGATGGGCTGTATGCACACCTAAACCTAATAATTTATGAATCTATGGCAACAGATATCTCATTCTGTGTTTTGAGTCAGGGATTTCACATACTCTACCATCTTTGGTAGAAATTCCATTGGGAACTTTATTGATATTTTTCACTTTTAGAGCAACTTTCATCCTAAGATCTCAAAGCATTTCATATAAACATGGCAAGACAGTCAAGAAATACTTCTCAGTCCTTAATCAAAACTACTTGACTTCAGTTTGATTTTTGTCTGAACAAGGATTCAGGATGAAGCTGGACAAAATAAACCACACAACATCCTTGTGAATTGGGCAAATATTATCAGATCTAGTTTAAGGTAAATGAGGATCCAAAGAAGCAAAATAAATTGCATAAGGTCATAGTACAGCAGTGGCATACTTCAACTTAGCTCTTAGGACAGAACCACAAAATCCCATGCTCTAAGTTCTGCATGCTATTCCCTTTTGAAAGGACAGCTACAGAAGTGTGATTCCTTACGGAAAAGGGTATGTGTTCTCCTCTGTAAAAGAAAATGTTGGAATTAACAGGTAAAACCTATGAAGATCTCTCCCCTATCAGTGGACAATGTACCATGGCTATTTTGCATGCACTGGAGAGTAGAAGAGGTGTGACACATCTGGGTACAATCCCAACTCATGAGCTTCTGTGCTCCCCTTGCCTTACAACATTGGGTGTCTTAAGTTACAAAGCCGTACAGAGCATTCATTCCTTTGTTTAGGACAGACCTATTTGCTAGCGTCTGTTTGGGTAGGGTGGTAGGGTTTGGAACATGTGCTAATAACATCAAATAGGGAAATCTTATACCTTTACATATAATGTTGCCACACACATTGTATCAGGATGATGATCAGCAAGTTATGAGTTTTCAAATGATACGTTACAAGACATGTCTTGTATAAAACTTACTATAGTAGAGTGCAGGGTGTGAACCCGGGGGTAGATTCTGTCACAATATATCTGCTCACATTCTGTGTACTGATACTTCTGATTCCCACTAAAACCCAGGGGTTAATTGTTGCTTGCTCACGCTTCCCTGCCTGGAGTTGGGCTGTTTAACACTGTTGCAGCCCTTGATTTGGAGTGATTGACAACTGTTCTCTCCCCCCCCCCCTCCTCCACTTGATGGTTATTTTAAATCTGCCAATATAATTTGGTGAGAGGAGGCCAACTTTAGAGCCTGTCAACTTTGACAGTGTCCCTTAAAAGATTCCAAAAGCTAGAAATGGTGTGTAAGGGAGTCTTAACAAAGGAGGGTTTTTCAGTTCTTTTTTAACACAGGGCTACATAATCAGCCTTTCTTGTAGCAGCATTCAGTGTGAAGATCTGTCAATAGAAACCTCAAACTGTGAATATACAATTGAACTTTATTGTCCCTTTGTTATTTTGTAACTACATAGGTATGACAGACAAACTGATTTTAAAAGGAATTCACAATTGTCAGTATGTCATATGCCTGAATCTTACTGCTGGAAGTTTTCAGTTATCAGTGTCTTCAGGCAGGTGCTAAAAGTGCCACATTTCATTAAAATGTGTTTCCTTTTCAGTAAGCAAATGTTTTTAATCTGAGCTATTTTAATTTGAGAGTGAAAGGCTTTAACTTTTTATTACACACTTGCCAAGCAGTCATGTAGAACTAGCTCCTGCGCCGCACAAGTGTGGATTGACAAACCTAAGTACCAGATAAAAGGTGATGAGAGAGCTGGGGAGCACAGGGAAACCTAATCCGGCTACGATGAAAGTAGCTTCCAAGTTATCCCCGTCTACTGGCAGAAACAAGGCCATAGGGATAAGCGTTTGATTAGCATGATGAGCCTCATGTTTAAGACATGCTCAGCACAAGCTCTGCTCTTTTGACCTCACAGAGAACGAGAGAGAGAACTTCTAAGGGCTCCGCTACACTAGAGAGTTTATAGCAGCACAGTTGCAACAGTGCAGCTGTCCTGCTGCTAGGTCTCTAATGAACCTGCTCGATGCCGATTTCCTGCTGGCTTAGCTATTCCAGCCCCTGTGAGTGCAAGAAGCAATGTTGGCTGGAGCACGTCCACACCAAGGCCCAATGACAGAGGGGGCAAAGGGGAAAATTGCCTTGCAGTGGTGGCGTCGTTATCCAGTCCCCTGGACATCCTTGAATTGCCGCTGGAGCACTACTACATGTGACTCTGAGAGCTGAGGGGGGTTCCCGCCCCTTCTGTCCTCAGCCCTGCCCCTTCCAGGCATGCGGAGCCAACCCCCCCCCCCCCACACACACACACATACCTTGTCCTGGCCCCCCTGGGTATAACTTATGTTGCTCCAGGAAGGTGGTTTATTCACACCCTCTTAGTGACTTAAGTTATGCTGACAGAAGCTGCAGTGTAGACACAGCCAAACTTACCTGTGCTTAGTATGGAAAACTGTTTGTTTGCCTTGCCTGACTCGGGGGCTTTATACTGCTGCCCATCACGGTAGTGTCTGAGCACCTTCCACGTAAAACCAATAGCAACAGTGAAGTCCCTAGTAAACTTCATGAAGTCTCTGGCACTTTTCATTTTTCAAGATAAAAACCATGCTTGGAACAAAGTTTTTATTTTTAAGATGCAATTTTTTTAGTACATTGATTGTTTGTGGTTAATTTCAGGATTGTGTTTTGGTTTGGGTTTTTTTGGTTGGTTGGGCTGTAATGGGTCAAAGAGGACATCACATTTGTGAATATTTTTCCTAGCAGCTACGTCTACATTGCGCTCTCTTGCGCAAGAACATATGCAAATGAGGCATAGCGATGAATATCGCTGCACCTCATTTGCATATTTAATGAGCCTCCATTTTTGCACAACGGGCTTTTGTGCAAGGAGCAGTCTACACTGCTTCTTGCGCAAAAACCCCCTCTCGCGCAAGAGCCATTCTGCCACTTATTTTCAGGCAGAACGGCTCTTGCGCAAGAGGGTGTTTTTGCACAAGAAGGACCAGTGTAGACTGCTCCTTCTTGCACAAAAGCCTCTGGTGCAAAATGGCAGCTCATTAAGTATGTAAATGAGGCACGACGATATGTAAACATAGCCTATATAGAAGTGTTTCTTAAACTGTGTTTTATGTTACACTGGTGTGCTGCGAGGCAGGTGGAGGTGTGTCGTAGAGAACAACAGAGTTCAAAATTACCAATTACCTTTTTTTTTTTTTTTGCTCAACAAAAAATGTTTGGTATTCCTCATAAAAAAAATTGTTCCGTGTTCCTCGGTCTTAAAAAGTTTAAGAAACACTGCTATATAGAGAAAAGATCTTTTTCTGTCCCTTGTAGTTAGCCTTGCAGACGGGCCTGGCTTCCACATGCACTTATGTCAGAGCATAAATTTTGATGCTCACCAGGCAGGGACTTGCAAGTTGAAAGCCTTGAGGCCTAATTTTCAAAGTAGAGTGCAACGAATATGTTTGGAAAAATGTATAGGTAACAGAGCCTTATTTGAATAGTTGTCGGGTCCTGCTGCTGCCTCAATTTCTCCTTTTTTGGGTTCTCAAGAATTTCTCGAGATTCTTGGGCAAGTCAAGTAACATCCACTTTTTGGAGTCTGATTTTTTTTTAAACCACATTATAGTTCTAATGTCACCTTAAATCAAAATTAATGTTTCCTCCACGCCTCATTTCCTCAGCTCCTGACTGGACTGAGCCATTCTTTCTCAAAAGCCCCAGTCCCCTGTCTGTGGTTTCTTCAAACCTATGTTCTGAAGGCTTTTCTGTTCCTGCCTCTCACTGAACATAGCTCCAGCCAGGATCCTGAGTCCCCTCTGGATCCTTGCATCCCTCTATCTTTCTCCTTCTCACTGATCAAACATACTCCCTTCTACAGGGAATCTTTCCCTGGGGCTGCTACTGGGTAATGCTGCTTACCTGATCACACTGTCACATACACAAATCCATCACAAGGGTATGGATCGCAAAACACAGGTGGAGCAGAGGTCAGTTCAGCTCCCTAAAAGGGCCAGTCTACCCTCTGCCAGTGTATTTGTGTGTGCCAGCAATTGTATGAGTCAGCAGATTTTGAAATTTCACACCTACCCACCCACTGGCTCATGGGATTACTGAAATTACAAACTCAAATTGCTATTTGATGTGCATATAGATTGGATAATTGACATGCAGAAAGGGACATGGGTGCCCCATTAAATAATTTGCACATGCAAATGGTTGTTTCCATACAGATGTTTGTGGGCTGATCTACTGTGCTCTCTCTTTTTTTTTTTTTTTTTTTTTTAAATCTTGGTATTTAAAATGGGATTGCAACCTGCAAAGTGACTCTAAATAACACCACAGAGCTCTAGAGTTATTCTCTCTCTCTGATTGTTCTAAGTCATGCTCTTCTCACTTTCGCTGGTTGCCAACAGCATCAGGGTTATAGGGGTCTAGAGATATCATCCCACCTGGAGGAATGAGGAATGGGGATGGCTAGATCAATTTTACACCATCCAAGGCTCTCTTTGCACCTGGAAGATCTTACAATTGAGAGTTTCAGGCTGTCTTCTGCCAGCTGAGTGACATAAAGCAACTCTGCTGAACTTAAGAGGTGAGTCCTTATTTTTGATGGCAGGATTTAAGCCTTCGACTCTCTTCTTACACTTCTCAATACCCAGCTGGGTACTATGAATTTTACTTAACAGGGTTTACCTTGTGCTATGTGATATTCCCATCAGAGGCAGAAATTTCACTACAATAGTCCCAATACATGTTATGCTTAGAGGTGCATGGGCCTTTGCAAGGGGGTTGGAGGGAACCTACCCAGAGTTACCTTCATGGCAGTTGTAAGGTTCAGGTGTTTTCTGTTTCTTATTTGAGCTTGTCAAGTTTTGGTTTGGAAAAAAATAAATAGTGGAGAAATATTGACTCCCAAATCATCTTCCTGGTTCTCCTTGCTTACACTAAGAAGTATCAGTCTGAGTCCCAGAAATGTGTGCCATAGTATACATTCAGATATATCTGAAAAACCCTGCTACACATTCTTATTTTTTTCTATTGTGGCTATTGGATCCTTGTTTAAAAAAATTATAATTATATTGGTAAGAGTGATTAGTGTATCTTTATAATAAAATAAATCATCAATAGAATGTCCTTATTAAAAATTACAGCCACTCTTTCCTGCCACTACACTATTGTGCTAAGATGTTATCTGCATTCTATTGGCAATTTTTGATGGCATTCAGACGTCAAACTATGCCAACTCTATATGCATTCACTAAATAAACCTAGATTAGCAGGCATAAAACAGAGCTAGTGCAGTGCAAAGGACTGCCCTGCCCTAAGGTCAGGCTCATTTGATAGATTAAATACTAACTTGATAGTAATTATGATCTCCATGGAGTGAGACAGGGAGTGAATAAGATATTTCACAGCATGTGCATTGGTTGTGAAAATCTTTTCAACTCTTGCTTTCATCCTCAAGGCTGATTTAAAATATTGGTTTATTTTTAAAGAAATAACAATTCTTTTCTCCACTCACTTTTTTCCTTTTCATTCAGAAACTTTTTTCTCTCTCAGTCCAATTCCCAAGTAGAGATGCTCTAACTAGCATCTACAGCAAATCATAAATCTCCATTTCCAGCACTGGGGCTTCAGTTACAGTGCATTGAAATTTGTCTGAGCACACACAAGCTGCACTTTGTCTGCATCAGAAAACAGCCCAGAATTTCCTGCCCGCCACTATTAGATTCCATTATGCTTTTTTAAGAGGTACTTCCAACCTGTACATATTCCATGCAAAACAGCTTCCTTTGCCATGTTTAGGATTAGACCAATCACCCCTTTTCTCCTCCAAGCAGTGTAAATGTTTATATGATTTATGCTACACTTTAGCCTCTAGTCAAAATGAGCTGGGCACAGTCCTCATAACTATATACAGTACACATAATCCCTGTTAATGCCAAAAGGAGTTGATAATCTCCAAAATATTTTGCAATAGGATTCCCTTCTGTTAACATACAAGCCATAGATTTTGCAAAATAGTTGAGCATCCTGAGCCCCTGAACATGCCCATCAGCTGAAGGATCTGTAGGATGCAGGAGCTCCATCCTGGGAGGTAAAGAGATACACTCCCGCACCAGACAGGGAAGGGGGTTTAAAAGTACCAGTAAAATAGCATTATCCACATTCCACACACTGCTGCAGCTGATTAAACCAGGACTTAAACTCTTTATGTACCCATAGAGGAGTAATCTTTTAGTTTTTCAATTGTAATGCATCCCAGTGCTTGATTAATTATGGACATCCCCTTCTTCATAGAATCAGAAGTTTGTGATTAAAAGTCTAATAGAAGATATATAGGTATATGTAATACATCCATCTTTTCTCCAGCCATGAAAATGATCATCTGTTGAAAAAAAGTTCATATTCCAGACCTCCTCTAAGCTGAATTCAGGACACTAGTGGCTAAATGGCTCTCTGCTGGAGCCTGACATCTACCAGATGTAAAATCTTCTGCTCTTCTTCTGGATTGAGATTGCCATCTTTTTTAAGGAAAATAAACCAACCCCCCAAAACTGCAAATTCCCCTTGTTGTGGGGTGCTGTACTCAGGGCTGGAGCACTTCCTTCAGATCAGACCACCTCTGGGGATTAGCTTTGCCAGTCCAACACTTTTCTGTCATTACTCACTCCCTCAGGACTCAATTACTCCTGCTTCATGCTTGTCCCTCCTGCAAGGTCAGTGCAGTCTTCTATTTGCAGGGCATTAAAGTCTCTCAGAATACAGGCAATTTTTCCTCTCCCTGCCCATTAATAGCACCGCTGTCCAGTTGCTGGTAGGGGAACCCAGGCCCACCCTGTACACAGCCCAGCAGAGGTGGATTAGGGTTTCTGGGGCCCTGGGCCAGAGCACACGGGGGCCCCTCCCCAACCCCTCCACTGCAGTCCCTCCTGTCATCCCCTGGTGTTCCTGCTGGGGAAATGGAGTTGGAACACGTCGGCTTGTCTTGCCTGGTGGGGTTGAGGCACAGGGGCTTTCCCTGCTCCCCAGCAGAAGCACCAGTGGGGCAGAACTGGGCAACTGGATCAAAAGGTCTCCAAAGAAGGAAAAGATTCCTACAAAACTCCCCTAATGTCTAAAAATGCCCAGACAGGTTCCTGATTGCTCCTCGCCACAGGTGTAGAATTCTGGGCTTAAACAAGTGAGCTGGAATTAACATGTCCCTGAATGAGATTGTTAGGGTTAGGCATGATCACAAGAGCTACCTGTTTCACACACACTCAAGACTTAGTCTGGTGTGTCAGGTAACACCATGATGCCCCAAGTTAATGCATTGTGTGCATTAGTATTGTGTCTGACACAAGTTCAGCTGCTAAAGCCTAGAGATTAATGACTCATAACACTGAAAAGTAAAAATTGAAGGGGAAATCGTGGCTCAGCTGAAGTTAGTAGGAGGTTTGCCTTTGACTTCGTGGGAGCAGGATTTCACCCCCATATACTGTTAAGTAAAGGTGACCAGTCAGAGAAAATAGAGGACTGGAAAGTGTTAGACAGTAAGAAGTACCATGTAGGTTCCAGTCAAACTGTACAGCAAATTGAAATCAAATCTAAGCAAGATAGTAAGGGACTAAAGTCACTTATTTGTAACATCAGTAGTAGTTATGGTGCTGAAGTCCTTCAGGTGTGTTACTGGGTCAGTTAGGATTATGCCAGAGTGTGTTACGAGGTGACAGTGGGAGGACAAACAAAAGAGAACCTAGAAAATGGAATTTTAAGCAGATACACTGTAGTCCTGGTAAAATATAGCGAGGTTGAGTTGAAGCGAGGAAAGAAAACACGTTAGAGACAAATAAAACAGGAAACATTATCCCAACAAAAATGAAATAACAAATAATAGAGATTGGGAGAAAAAGGCATCACTGTACCTGAAGCAATCACAACAATCTCATTATATAACTTCTGCTGCTCTGACAAGTCAATAATTGTCTATTAAACACATATAATTGTATCTAACTGTATGGAGCATTTTAGTTACTAATCAGGACTGGATAGTCTAATGTTCATAAAAAGCTAAATGTGGAAATGAAAATTGAAAATATTTTTACGGGGAATGCTTTTTGCATTTCCAGAGTGTGTGTAATTTCCTAATGACTTGGTTCGTTTATGGCTTCCGTGACTCATTCTGAAACTAGTCCCATGAACTTATGGAGGAAAAGTATAGCAGACATTTTAACAAACTTCTTATTGATATTGTAAAAGATATTTTGAAGTATGATTTTAATATATATGAGATTATGTGTGTAAGTGCTTCTGCTCTGTTTCATTTACCCAATATTTACGATAGTTACAACTGATTTCATGATTTTAAATAAGAATATGCCTGGCACCTCTGTGGATCATTGTATAACAGGTTCCTTTTTTTATTGTTTCTAAGTAGCCATATACCTAACTGGATATAATCTGAATATTATGAAAAGATAGTTTTCAATATTCTGTGTTATTAGAAGCATACTTATTCCAGCTTCTTCTTTGAAGAGATTGTTTATCTTGCATTCCAATCCGCTGCTTGTATGTTACAACCTCATGGTGACTGCTGAAAAATAAGAGCCTTATGATGCTAAAAAATGGGTGTAAAGCTAATGATAGAAACTACATGAAAATCATAAATGCATATAAAATCTGCTTTTTGACTAGCATCCTTAGTGAAATGGTCTGGTTGTGTTAAATCATTTCCCCCTGAACAAGTGTCAGTGCAAAACTGTTACACAATTGTCATTAACTGGCACTCTTGTTGGTAGGCTCACACAGAAGACAAAGACCGAATTACCATGAAAACGAAACTTCTGGAAGGAATCCCTCCAGATTGCGGCTGTGGCTTGTTGGCAGGGAATGATGGAGAAATGTAAATTGCTACTGTGCATGCTGTATCTGTTTTGTGGGTAAAGGATTTCAGCCTCCAAAGATGTCAATTCAGCAGCTTTTGCGAGCACTAAGAATTCATTCAAAACACTAAAATTAGGAGAGAAAAATGTGATAAAGGGTTAATGTGCTGTGTGACTGCTTGTTTATATCTCTATATTGTTACCATCAGGGTGTTGATGAGCACGTATTTATCCATAAGCCACTAATTTACTGCCACTTTGCCCATGGCGTTGGAGAACCTTGTTACTTTCCAGTATCTGATTGGGAGAAGCTGACCAGAATTTTAACAGATTCATTAGAGCACTACAATGAGCTTCATGCTGCAATGAATCTTGTTCTTTTTGAAGATGCTATACAGCACATGTAAGTTTCCTTACTTGCAGTTGGTATAATGTGTGCTCTAACAAAGATAATCACTGAAGTGCAAATTCATTTAAAGGTGACCTGCAAGGGTATTAAAAATAACCTCACATCTTTAGAGCGGTGTGCCGAGTGCCCCAAGTGACCAAGCTAAGCCAGGCATTTAGCACTGTTTTAATACAAAATGTAACAATTTTTACTTTTAAAGGTTTCAGGAAACATCCGCCCACTGTGAATTGTTGGCTTCCTCTCAGTGTGACCCACCCAGCCGAGGCAGACTGCAGCTTGACCCATTATGATATTTTAAGATTAATTATTATTATATTATAATTATTTAAAACATTTTACATTGAAATAAAATAAAGGCTATTTAAAAACACTTTAGAAACCTGCACAATACTATAGAATGGGGGCTTAATTAACTCCCTCAGGCTCACTCCAGTAGTAAGTGAGGAGTCTGTGGTAAATATGACATCTCCAGTTTAGTCTGGTCATCTACAGCAGAAGTTATTGCTCCCTGTTTAGACTTTGCAACGGCTAAAAGAGGAGGAAGGGAACTAAAGTAAGATTTAAAGTAACATTTTAAACATGTTAAATCCCCCCGAAAGGAGCTTTTCTGGGGCATCCATTGCATGGTTTGTAAGATGATTGTGTATTAATAAAAGTATTGTATTAACACACAATTATTAATAATAAATAATACATTAATAATTCAATTATTTTGCTGTTTGTTCACTTTTTGTATTCCATTCAGCTTAAACGATAAACTATACTGGTCAGTTTTGCTTTGTATATGATGTTTCACCTTCTGGTTTTCATACATTTCTAGAATGTCAGTGTGTTTGAACTCACAACATTATAAGTGAAATTTAAGTCCTATGCCCTAGCCCTTTCTCCCCCTTTTTCACTGAAATATAATATGAAATACGAAAATATTTCGGTTGGCTGGTTTTGGAATCCCTTCCCTCCATGTTCGCAAAGCCTAAAATGGGGTCTGTATCCCTTTGCACAGTAAAAAGGCCTCTCAAAGGTATATGAATTGTGAACAATTATGTTTCTTTTTGAGGAATGTCATTAGATTCACCTTGACACCAAACTAGGAATACAAGTCAATGATTGAGGACCCCCAAGGAATGTAAAAATCCTTCTTCCACTGGGACCCAGAGCAGAAAGCATATTAGCTCTTCATCTTGTTTGGATTTTGTTCATCAAGAAAAATGTATTTAATTACTATGACAGGAAGCAGTGCATGTAGAGGCTGAACTGAGCCTGAGACCAGATGTCACGTAGTCTGAGAGAGCATGAGAAACTTATGCTACTTCACTGTTAATAGAGTAGAACCTCATCAATTATGGTAACTAAAAGAACTCTCTATTTTACTTGAGTGGGAATGTAATTAAGCCATTCGATAGAGGCTTTATCCTTTTACTGCTATACATAGTGGCTACGTCTACACTGGCGGCTTCTTGCGCAATAACAGCTGTTCTTGTGCAAAATCTTTCTGGATGTCTACACTGCACACGTGTTCTTGCACAAGTAAATTTACAGTCTAGCCTCGGAAAACAGGGCTTCTTCTGGAAGAGTTATTCCTCTCCCCACAAGGAATAAGCCCTCTTGCGCAAGAGCTCCTGCACAAGAAAGCAGTGTAGACAGGCAACATGAATTTCTTGCACAAGAAACCCCTATGGCTAAAATGGCCATCAGAGCTTTCTTGCGCAAGAGAGCATCCACACTGCAATGGACGCTCTTGTGCAAAAGCACATGCCAGCATAAACGTGCTCTTGTGGAAGACTTTTTGCGCAAGAACTCTTCCGCAAAACAGTTCTTGCGCAAGAAGCTGCCAGTGTAGACGTAGCCAGTAGGTTTTGTATCGACAATCTTAAATGACATTTTTGTTCAACATGGAAATTACAAGACCTGGGAAATGTGGAATATATAGACCCATTTGTATCTAGTTTACCCGTTTGAATTCAGTCATTGTCAGCAGTGACCAAAAGTGACTGCCATCTGCTGGCTGATGGTCTCAGTCCAGTTCTCGGTGTGGTTTTTCTGTCAGATATTGATGGCTGTTTGGCTGTGTGTGCATGTTCTCCCTGCAGTCAGTCCCAGTTCTGCACAAGTAGCTGGCACAGCAGATCTCAAGCAAACTGCCCAATAAGACCACAAGATTTGGTTTAACAGTGAAGGCTCCCAGCCAGGTTTATTGTTGACGCAGGATACTAGTACTGTACTTCAGACTCTCCCAGACCACTAATGCAAGTATGCCCATGACAATGGATTCAGCAAAGTCAGTGGTGGGACTTTCCACCACCCCCTAGGCTGGATAACAGCATCCCCTCTGAGATGTCTCTTTATACACCAGTACAAACAAGTTACATATCAGTCCTGACATATCTCAGTGCCACCCTCTGATGCATCTGGGTGCCACAAAGTGATGTATCTAGGGGTCCCCCATTACCTTGTACATGTAGGTTAAATCAAAACACCTCTATTCATCATATTGTTATCCTGACCTCATCTTTAGGATGGGTCAGTGTATATCTGTGAGGAATGTGCTGGCGTTGAGGTGTTCTGGTACCACCCTTCTAGAATGTGCTTGTGTTAGTGTTCTCTGCCTAGCAATATCAGCCTTATGCTTGCCATATTCTGTGAGCAGGGCCTGCCTCTTGCTCACAATTTAACTTTGCTTTATATCAGCAAAGTTTTCACTATTTTAGCTCAGGTCTCACACCAGGGCTCTGATACAAGGCCTCATGTTTCAGGCCCTCTTTCTTCATTGCCTAGTAGATAGGTATACACATCCTACAGATTATCACTGGCACTAACTAGTAGTCCCAAGAGAGAAGCCAGAGGCTGACTAGGCATACATAGAAACAGGAGTGATGAGGAGTCCTGTGGCACCTTATAGACTATGGGTATGTCTACACTACAGCGTTAATTCGAGTTATCTTAATTCGAAATAGTTAATCCGAATTAAGCTAATTCGAATTAACGCGTCTACACACAAAATGCAGTTCGAATTAGCGTTTCGCTAATTCGAAATACCGCATCCACACTGAGTGGACACTGATTCAGATTTAAGGCTGGCCGGAACCAGGTCAGGGGTAGGGCATCAGGTCAGGAGTGTCTTTGTGTGGCTGTTGCCTGAGGCTAGCTGAGGCTTGTGCTTAAAGGGACACACACGGGCAGCCGGTTCCCAGGTGTCCCTGCTTGCTTGCCTGCCTCGCTGAGGGACAGGAAAGCATTTGTGTCTCAGAGTGTTCTGATTGCCCTCACTTGGAACTCCATAGCACTCTGCAACATGGAGCCAGAGCTGCCCCTGGGCACTCTGGTGCTTCTCTTGGACGTCTTGCTGCAAGCCTGGCTGCACTTTCTGCAGGCTGCCATCTGGGAGGTCCATCGGGGGGCTGTCAGTATCCAGGAGGCCCTGTGGGAGAGCTTCCACCCTGAGGAGCACTCAGAGCTTCCCTGGTCTGCCCCACTGGAGGCTTGTGCCTCATTCCTCCCTCACGTCCTTCCACTTACCCCTCCCCCCAACCCCACTTCCTGATGTCAAATAAAATACACATATTTTCATGAACACAAACTCTCTTTCTTTAACAAAACTGGCGGGGGGGGGGATGAAACTCTGGTGAGACTGGGTAAAGGAGGTGGGAGAAGGGAGAGGAAAGGGTGGAAGAGGGGAAGGGGAAACCTGGGAGGAGGGAGCTGGAAGGGGGAAGAAGGGGGAAGGGAAGCTCAGGGTTGGGGATCTCACTGGACCACCTTGATTTTCATGCGAACCTGCTCCTGGGATCGCATGTGGCCTTTGGTGGCCAGGTTGGCAGCTATCCTGCCATAGATGGCTGTGTTCCTCCATCTAGTACGGAGATCATGGATGCTGGGGACATCCCCTCCCCCCCCACCAACCTGAGTATGGTCCACCCTGATCTCCGCCCTGGACCAGGAAGGTGCCCGCCTTCTCCTGGCCCTGGCAGACTCCTGGGAGCTGGCAGACTGCTCCTGGGGAGCGGTGGAGGGCTGGCTGCCAGTGGCTTGCTGGCTCATGTTTTGGGGCCACTGGGTCGGGGCAGTGACTGCTGGCTCTGGGTTGGCAGGCTTGGAGCTGGCACAGGCGCTGTGGCCATAGTCTACCCCTTTAAGGGCTCTGGGGAGGGCGAGGGAGGGAGAGGAGTGTTCTTGGTTGAGGCTGGAGTGGCCACCCGGGCACCCTGGGAAGGCTGGAGGCCCCCTATTTTGAAATAAGTGTCTACACAGCACTTATTTCGAATTAGCTAATTCGAGTTTGGTGTTACTCCTCATAGAATGAGGTTTACCAAATTCGAATTAGCGCCCTGCTATTTCGAATTTAATTCAAAATAGCGGTTTGCCTGTGTAGACACTATTAAAGTTAATTTGAAATAATGGCTGTTATTTCAAATTAACTTTGATGTGTAGACATACCCTATCAGATTTATTGGAGCATAAGCTTTCATGGGCAAAGACCCACTTCATCAGATGCATCTGACGAAGTGGGTCTTTGCCCATGAAAGCTTATGCCCCAATAAATCTGTTAGTCTATAAGGTGCCACAGGACTCCTCATCGCTTTTGCAGATTCAGACTAACACGGCTACTACCCCTCTGATACTTAATAGAGACAGGAGTATTCCGAGGTAGTCTCTCCAGGTTAGCATTTAAGCATGAGGTATGGCTTTGTGATGATGCCTGCCGTGATCCAGCCCAGATCTATTCTGTGAATAAATTAAGGGATTCACACTATATGGGAGCTTTCATAAGTATTACATTTAAAGAAAATAGGAATGGCTTAATTAGTAGAGGTGGGCCCAAGCAAAAACTCAGATCCAAGTCCCACACCCAGATATTAGGAGGATGGAAATTCAGACTGGGACTTGGCAGCTGAGATTTATCTCTGAAAATCCCACTAACATTTTCTAGCCGATAATCGTTTGTAGCAGACATTTCCATCATATGTAATCTATCAAGCAAAAATAAAAACACTGTAATTTAATCTAATTTCCATAGGTGTCATATCAGCTGCATTCTTGCGGCCCCATATGGCAGTGCTCTCTTAATTGGAGTTGGAGGCAGTGCTGCTTAGCACTGAAGTTTGTGCTGCTTAGCAGCCTTTCTCAGCTCCCTGGCAGTTTTCCAAATAGCTTTTAGTCAAGGAAATGTTATCCATGATCTTAGGATAAAAGTTTTAATTTCTTTTGACATACTGTTTTTATTTCACAACACTCCTAGAATTACCCATTTTCTGTCAGCCAGTGATGGGGGATTCTTTGCTGTTCATGAACAGCAAATGGCTCAGATTACTTTGTATGTCCATATCTGTGCATAGTGATGGTAGCCCACAATACGTTCTGAGCCTAGATATGCTCCCAGTGGTGATTGGTTTCCTCCTTACTAGAGGAAACATCCAATAATTTGCAAACCATGACTTTCTGTCTGCTTTGTGCTAAGTGGGTACAAAGCAGCTGAAACAGGGGTTATGTCACACGGTACATTTAAAAAAAATTTGAACTGTTTTCTGTCTCATTTCTTGTCCTTTATCTTGGTCTCTGCTAAGGACCAACTATCATTTAATTCTGGGTTTAACTTTCAAAATCTGTGTTTGAGAGGATTAGAAGTCAGACCAGGTGAGTTCACCCAGGCTTAACCTGGACTAAAATCACTAAAGTACACATATCTTAAGCTTAACTGTGGCTAGCTTTTATTTGTGACCTAATCATGGCAATTGTTCAGATTGGTCTGTAGACATAACATCTTGACCAAGAGCCAAATTTAGTACTTAGAAGTCAATGCACTTGCATTATAGAGTAATTTAGTAATATATGTATATAAAAATAAAAATCAGTAGATAACTTTATTTCATATTTCTGTAGCTTGGTGAAAATAAAAAGGGCTTTACCCCCTTGGGTATGTCTAGACTACATGGTTCCATCGACGGAGCCATGTAAACTACTTTACCCAGCATAGTCAATGAAGCGGGGAATGAAATAATCCACGCTTCATTAAAATAAACATGGCCACCACGCTGTGCTGACGATCAGCTGATCCGGCACAGCGCAGCAGTCTAGACACGGATCTGTCGGCTGGGGAAGCCTTTGCTGACCGATCCTGTAAACCTCATTTCACGGGGCATAAGGGATCGGTCGGCAAAGGCTTCCCCAGCCAACAGATCCACTTCTAGACTGCCGCGCTGTGCCAGATCAGCTGATCGTCGGCATAACACGGTGGCTGTCAGCCGATGATCAGGGCAGTGTGTGTGTGTGTGTGTGTGTGTGTGTCACACCCAAGTCTTTAACTGCTGAGACACAAGGTCCCGTTGTAGCGGGCAGCCTAGGAGGCTGAAGGGTTCCCCGAGAAGTTTAACGTCCGTGTCTTTACGGCTAGGACCGGGGTCTCATCGCGGAGGGCAGCCAACAGGCTGACAGACTCCCCAGAGTTTATAGGAAGCGCTTATTACATCTCAGATTTTAACTGCTAGGATACATGATCCCTTTGCAGTGGGCAGCCAGGGAGGCTGAGAGATGCCCCAACGGATCTGTCCTCTGGAAGCGACACGATCCAACGCTCAAGCTCCCCCTATACCTGTCCCTTATGACTGGCTGAAGTTCTTTTAAATTGTGCTTGGTTCTGTCACAGCAACTGAAGGAGTCAGGTTAAAGCTTAAACAGTTACAGGTTTATTAAAGACGCTTATAAAGCATGTGGTTACAATGGCTATTGCTCTATTTCTTAATTATTGACAAATATAGATCTTAAAAGGGGAAAATGGTTACAAAGGAAAGAGAAGATAGAAAATAAGAATAATAATGGTACCAAGTGACAGCTTAATCTTTAAAGAGCTCTAATTCTATGTATATATACTTAAACAAAGGACACATACAGGTACAATTTTTACCCCCCTTCTGTGCCTCTCGACTCCAGTGTGTCAGGCCAGGGCCGGTCCCTCAATTCCTAGGAAAGACGAATACGAGGTGGGCGTCCCCATAGACCTCGGGAGGCCAATCACCTAACCCGACCAGCAGATAGATGGTAGATTGACACTCAGAGTAAGTGTGCTGCTGGACCCATCTTTATACCCATAGGGGCCCGTATCCTCTTTCTTATCTAAGATGCCAAATTGTGTTGGTCTGTCTTTGTGACGCCAGTTCTTACAAGGGAATTTCAACTTAATTTATACTTGCAAGAGAGATAACTAAATTATGAGTACTGGGCATTCTTTTCTCAGTGGGCGATTCCTCCCCCCGCGGACAGTGTGTGTTCGTATCAACATAGGTGCTAGCCAAGGCAGTTCTCGCAGCCTCGAGGTCAACTTATTGGCGTATCTCTGCTTACAGTTGTCCAGGGTCACTGAGCTGGCATATCTGGGCCTCCTGTTCAAGGCTTTCAAAGACTATGCTTATTTTACTGCTCTGTGTGCCCTGTATGCTCCAGGCAAGCAAAAATGGATGTTACAGGGGGGTTCCTGTCTGGCTACAGTGACCATGTTTAGTTTAATGAAGTGGGGATTATTTAAAACCCCGCTTCATTGACTATGCTGGGTAAACTAGTTTACATGCCTCCGTCGATGGAGCCATGTAGTCTAGACATACCCCTTGTGACTGACAAATTAAAATATAAAATGTATCACCTTTAGAAAATATATGGTCAAAATGATGATGTTCTCACTAATTTCCCAAATGCTTATTTATATAGAAGAGTAGAAGAGCTCCAAAGAAGGTTCTAAGTAACTAACGTGTTTTACATTTATTTTACATGAGAAAATATAAATTAAAGAATATTAAGTAATAGAATTTCAGATATCAGACACCCAAGCTACAGAAACAGATCTGTCAGTGTTCTCATCAACAGAACCTTGGGATCGAGAAACTTACTCCTATGTGCTCTAGGAAGGTGGTGGTCTCTTTCAGTATTCCATGAAAGTTCTTCTTTTGTCGTTGATATTCTTAATACTCTTTGGGCAAGATTCAGCTCTCAGGTGCATATGCAGTATTCCTACTAAGTCACATACATCTGAGAGCAGAATGTGTTTTTTATAGTACAGAACAATGCAGTGTAGTACAGTGTCAGTCATTAGTGATGGATTTGAGCTACAACGTTGAGAACTAAACTTTTGCAGCATTTGAGGGATTTGCTGTTAAGTGTTTTGGATCAGGATTTTGACGTGGGCTTACCGCTAACTCACTTGGAATTGCATCTTGACCATTAATTGTAAAAAGTAGTTGTTTTTCAAAACTTATAACAGTGAGGAATGATCAAATGTGAAATAATGTTAAAGCAGTGCTTTATGTAGATTACTGAGCAGCTACAAACCGGCTATGTCTACACTATAGGGTTCTTCTGGGATAACGGAGGTATCCTGGAACCCAGGGAACGCGTCTGCTCTTCCACTTTTTTTTGCGGAAGAGCAGACGTGCTCTTTCCGAAGCCCTGACTTCCTCCTCCCACGAGGAAGAAGGGCTCTTCCAAAAGAGAAGGCTTTTTCAAAATTTGGCCCAGTGTAGACCGGCCAAATTTTGGAAAAGCCTCTTCCAAAAAAACTATTGGCAAAAGGTATGCAAATTGTGGAGTGCAATTTGCGTACCTTTTTCCAATAGATCATTGTAGTGTAGACATAGCCACCTTCTGCCTCAGGAGGACAGTTAGGGCGTATCTAGACTATGCGCAACAGTCGAAAGAGGATATGCAAATTCCACAGAAATGTGCATATCTTCTTCCGATCGCACTTTCGAAAGCAGAGCTTTCGAAAATGAAAGTAATTAAGACGCAGCTTTTTCGGCGAACCACCCCCTTCGTCGAAAAGCCACTTTTCCTCAAAAGCGGAATTTGCATATCTTCTTTCAACCGTTCCCTGTAGTCTAGATGAGCCCTTAGGGCATGTCTACACAGCAGGGCTAACACCAAAATAAGTTCCGTAGCTTAAATCAATTGTGTAGCTTAAGTCAAAATAGCTTATTTCAGCTTTTGGCTCTGTATACAAGGCAGAAAGTCTGAGAAAAAGCATTCTTCCTCTGACTTCCCTTACTCCTCATAAAATGAGGGTCACAGGAGTTAGTGTAAGAAGTCCTCCAGCTCGACATTATTTTGACATTATGTTGAAATAACTGCTTGTAGCGTAGACACGAACTATTATTCCGAAATAACACTGTTGTGTAGATGTACCCTTATATATGCATCTATAGAACCACTTTGCAGAGAATTGAAATATACTTGCCTTCAAATACAAGCCAGCAGAAGGCTTCTATTAGCTCCGGATAGTAAAAGTACTGTTGTTTTTTTAAACAATGTGTTCTGCACTGGATTTATGCATGCCTCTAGTGTCCATACTTCCCTGTGTACAAAACAAGAATAGAATATGTCATGTGAATAATTTGTATTGATCTACATGTCTCCGTTTTTAACTTGATTCTCAGGCTTGTGAAGATTTGTGATCTTCATGCATTTTTATGTGGCGTTTCAGGGGTGGCTTAGGTGCAGTGATCTTCATGGCAACATAAGGTATCTGAGTAATGCTTGGAAGACAAAATGATGGTGTGTGCTCTAAAGTTATTAGATACAATGAGTAGGTGCCACCAAAATGATGGCACAAAATTAAAGGTCCATGTATTTAAACCCTGAACAATTGCCAGCCTTTCTTTGTTTTCTATACGCAATAATTAAAATAATAAATAGAAATGTGGTTTTACTGTAAAAAGACATTAACAATCTATAGCTGAAAAACTAAAAGTGAATGGGCCATTTTTATCTTTAATGCAACTGAACTGAATTTAGTAGAGTTACACTGTTTGAGATATGAGCCTAAAGAATTACTGTAGCTTTGACATTCCTAAGGGCCTAGAAAATAAATAGATATGATCAATACAGCTGACCATTATTTCCCTCTTACCACATTTTAAAAAAATGTTTTGCATACCATCTATGGCCCAGAGTATTCAAATGACACCGTTGTAACTCAGTTGCACAGAGGTCCATTGAAGTCAATTGGGCTGTATACGAATTAACACACGTGGTTCTCAATTCTAGATTAGTGCCTGACTGAATGAACCAATGGTGCCTCATGTTCACCCACTCAGCCTGTCCTTAGCCTGCTCTGAAATGTGTCTCTCACTTTAGAGTTGCAGTCCCTTTTGGGTTTCAGCAGATGCATAGATTTACTGTATGTATGTTACTTATCTAGAAACAACAGTGCAAAAAATTCCTCTGTTCTTCACTTTCATACAACCATTCTGTCCATCCCAGGATATGAGTTAGTCTTTCCACCAATTGGTCCCTACATCTGATTTATGTGCTCCATACCTTCATGGTTTGCTTTTCACAGAACTTAAGGTTTACTTTTATAATCTGGCTAAAATGTATATACCTGAAATTGACAATGATTTAAATTCACCATCCTGTTTCCCCCACCCCTTCAGAAATGCTTATATCACTGCTTCTCTCTTGCTAGATACAGTCAGTGTGTCTCCTCCACAGCTCCAGAGTTTTACTAGAAAACTAAACAGTATTCAAGAAAACATTTGTGATGAAAAATATGAAAATACTGTATGAGGACAGTCAACATGGGCTTATAGGGTAATTAGCAAGATGATCTGAAAACAAAATCATTGTTCACTTTTTGGGTAACCTTCGCCTTCTTTGCGACAGTGGCTAGACCTTCAAATTGTTAATTATGTACTGCCCTCTAGGGATTTGTGTTCTGCTTGTGGCAACATGCTTGCAGGCCTTAAGAGATCCATTTATTGCAGTGTATATTTCTCATATGGAATGGTTACTGCTCTCCTCTTCACCTTTTTTACTTTAATAGTAACTTTGAATATCTCCTGTTCCAGATTATCATTGTTTTTAGTTTGCTTTTTCACCCTTTTTCAGGTTGTTGGTTTTTTTTATTGACTATTGGCACCCTGCTTTTCCTGTGTTTTGTATTCAGTGGATTTTAAGTGTACATGCATGTATAGGTCTGTACAGAGAGTATTTGCATATATATGTATAAACATATATATATATTCCTTTCACATTACTTTAATAAAACCAATTGTAGCTTTTAATTTGTGGTATTTCTAAAGAAGTGCTTTTTTAATGTTTATCTATATTCAGGTTGTGGAAATGATGTGTTGTATTTCCGACTTCTGAGTGAGGTTTCCACCCTTTATTTTTAAGTTGTAGTGTAGAGTATCAGCACTATTTCTTCCCAAAGATGCTCATTCCTTATCAGTCTTTTCTTGTTTTAATTAATCACATCAGGTAAAAAATAGTACTAGCAGTAATAACAATGAAAACTAGTTTCTGTTGCACTTTATAAACTATATTGAATAATTCAAATAATTCAGGTTAAGAAGACCACAAGAGAAATCTTCACAGGTTTAAAATAAAGAACATCGACAAATATATTCATGATCAAAACAGTTCAGAGCTATAAGCTCTTAAAATGAGCAAAAGGACAGCAGGTTTTGAATAGGCTTCATCAACGGAGGGGAGAGGTCATCTGTGGAGATTAGTTATAGGAGCTATTAAGTCACCTCTCTGACACCGGCAAAACAATCTGTATAACATAATCATGTGCAATCAGCAAAACTGCTGTTTGTTACAAAATGTTTTTCCCTTTTGATATTGTTATTTAAAATGGTGCAATGTGAGGTGCACACACTTGCATTCCACCAGTACAAAGTGCTGTTATTAATGAATTGTGGTGCTTTCATGACATTTTTTTTTCAAAGCAAAAAGTTGTCAGGAGATCTCTCCAAACCTTCTGCTTAAGTAGTTGAAGGCTCGCTTTTGGATGAGTCAGGCTTAGTCCTTATATTGTCATTATAGACATCTGTGAGTGATAAAATATTTAGTGTTCTCACGTGGAGCAGGTCAGTCTGAAGTCTTGCATTACACAACTGTGTTTGGGTTAATTTGGTCTTTTTAACTACTTGATACCAATCATCTTTTTGAAGTGCATGCTACTGCGTTGTAAGAACTGGCAAAAGTGTGTGTGTTGGGGGGTGATTTTCTAATAAAATACTTTAACTTAGACTTAACAATATGTAATACTTATTTTTTAATTTGTCAGGTATTTATATTTTTACTTCTCCTGTGTTGATACAAATGATAGTCTGATCAGGAGGTATCTGAATCTGAATTGATTGTAGTTCAAAGTTTGGATTTGGGGTTTTAGGCTGACCTAGGAGTTAGACTTAGGTTCCATTTTGAGAGTGCTGTGAAATCTCTCACCAGCTTTCCCCATAAAATTTAGGCCCAAATTACAATGAATCTCACAAGATCTGATACCCCCAACTCTGAATTTCCTTCATCTTTGGCCAAAAACTTGTAAGAATGGATGTTCTTGTAAGAGTTCCACCATCCAGAGCCATATCTGGACTCGATTTGGCAATAGGAGTTTCATTGGGAGTAGGTGCCTAACCTGCTTAGGTGCTTTTGAAAATCCCAGCAGGCACCTAATACTTTTATAACATTGGCCCAAAGTGTCTACGTGTGTCTATGTGCATTATCCAATAACTTTAATGCAAAGTAACTGTTGACGAGCAGAGCCTCATTCCCCTTTAAAATAGGTTTCAGCTAAGGCTGCCCTATACTAAATAGAGCTGAGGGACAGCTAAGTACATGTGCCATTTTATGGGTGTATCATATTTTCTCATTTGTCTGCATGAGCTCCAGCTGCTCTTCCCTGCATTAATCAATAATGCTGTCCCTAGCATGGTGAGTATTGGCAGCAGGTTGCCACAGCTCACACTGTGACATGGAGAGGTGGTTCTGCACTCGGAGGGATCACGGGCCCCTCGTTTCTGTGATGAGTTATGTGGGTTGTGTAACTTGAGGAGCACAATAATCTGTTCTTGAAGTGGGAATTTGCAGCAATCTGGTAGCCAGTATGACAATGCTGGGGTAAGTGCCGACATTGTTGCAGAGGGAATCCTTTGGCGAAGGGGAATGGGGCTGTGCCATCAGGCAATTCTGGGGTGGCATGGTAGCTGAAGTGGTCAAATAGAGGCCAGGCATAGCGAGCTTGCTAAGCCCCCCGAAAAATAATTTCTCCCTTAGTGAGGACATGGTCAATAGTTTTTTACTTTATCCATATGCTGCGTCTCTGCAGTGCTCCAGAAAGGAGTGCTAAAATGTCACCCAAAGAAAGGGGGGCAGGTGTATGCTGTAATTCTTTGTTGCCTGATTTTCTGTGGGTTAAGCGTCCATGCACTCAGTGTTTGTAAGGGTATGTGTTGGGACAGTCAATGTTCTTTGTCTTCAGGAACTGGTAATATAACAGAAGGCTTCCTGAGAACAGCTCAATACCACTCAGTTATCAGCTCTGCCCTTATCCTGGTCCCCACTTGCCCCCAGTCAGGCCTTGTCTACACGACTAAATTTTGTCACTAAAACCTGCATTTTGGCGATAAAACAGTGAGAGCATACACACTGCAATTTGACTTCTGTCGGGGAAAAACACCCAGTTTTGGCAACAAAAAATTTCCACTTCTATAAGAGACTTTTTTCTTTCCCCCTCTTGTCAACAAAGAGCTGGTGTAGACACTGCTGTTTGTTCTGTCATCAGAAATGGCTTCTGCCAGTATCCCACAATTCCTGCCCTGATTGCTCTGCTAGGTGTTTTCCTCTCTGCTGTCCTGCAGCCATGTACCTTTCCCCTTTCAAGCCCCAGGAAGTATCTGGCAGCTGTGTGCACTTCTCCCCTTGGAGGAACAAAGAGCAAATCATTGGAAGGCTCATGGGTGATGGGTATCAGAAGCATGGGGAGTCTAAGCCTCCCCAAACAGCCAGGTGCGACCCTGCTACCCTCCTGCTTCCAGAGGGCTCTCCATCGGTGGCTGGATGCCTCGCCTCCCCCATGCTCTGGGGCTGAGGAGTCAGAGGCTGCACTGCCAGCCCCCCAGAGCTCTGGAGGGCACTAGCCTTTAGGGGACAGCAGCCACAATGGGGGAGACTAGGCTCTAGTGGGCAAAGAAGGGACGGGGTCTTGTGTAGAAGGGGCAGGGTAGGGGGGCTATCCTTCTCTAGCCAGGGTTTACCCAGCACCCAAGGCAACACCCCTCTTCTGCCCTGTGCTAGGAAACTAGCGGCAGGCAGACTTCTTCACAGGGGAGCAGAGGCAGAGGTAGACTTGCTGCGCTGCTTTGACACCCTCAGCCAGAGAGCTTTCAGAGCTACTCATGATGCTACTCCCAGCATCTAAAGAGATGGTGAGAGAACTCTGAGGGACTCCCAGGATGCACAGGCATCAGCTCTGCCTTCCCAGGATGCTGCACTGTGAGATACATACCCACAATGCAATGCTCACACTGTTGATGATGGTGCCCCCGGTGTGTCAACAAAGGAAGAAAGCGTGAGCATCCTTTGGCAATTTTTGTTTTGTCAACTGTTGGGTGTCGACATAACTTTTCTCAATAAAGCCTGGTAATGTAGCAAGGCCTGAGAGCTGTGGAGAAAAGGTGGTAACCAACAAGCTGTGAGGAGTGCATCTATCCACTGGAGATGGCAGAGGGAAGTGAGGGGAGTCCTGGACACTGTTCTTCCTTTGGGGGCTAGGGTAATGGGAAGGGGCTCTGCACAGCCTCCTGGAGTATTTTAGAGGTGTGAAGTGGCCCATTCATTTCAATTAATCTGAAAACCCCACGGCGATGAATACAGCTTCACACAATAACTCTGAGAGGTAGGTATTCTTCTTCTCCCTCTCCCAAAGTCTGTGCCAGCCCCTGTTGTCAAATATGAGTTTTCAAGATAGTTTTGGTAGGTACATTGGTTTTAGAGTAAACTGAATATTAAAATCAGCTCATTGCAAGGTGCTACATTTGAGGAATGCCTGCACTGAGAGAGACAGGCATACCAATATTCAACATCATCTCACTAGGCACTTGGATTTTAGAGCACTTTGAAAATGCAGCTCATAATGTGGGGGACCATATATTGGATCTTTTATCAAATAATCCTAAATTTGTACCACAAACCACCCAGACACTGTGGTAGCACAGCAATAATTACACTGGGACAGTAGTGACATGACAATTAACATTACTCCAGGATTTCCATTTTAACAGAAATGAAAATTATTTAGAAAAATTCTGTCTCTTGAGATTAGAATATTATTTCTACTATGTGGTTTATTTTAGTTTATATGGTATTTGAGGGGGTTTTCCCCTACCACAGGTTGGGGTAGGGAATATCATTTTAAGTTTGCTTTTTAAAGGGTTATGTGCTAAGATTTTTCTAGTGTCTGCCATTTCCCTCAGACCCCATTTTCACAGGAACTACTGCTCTCTGAGGGTGAAATTGATTGGGGTGGTAACTTGTTTTGTATTGATTGCATGAAATTATCGAGAAAGTTGAAATTTTTTGTGAGTTTTATTTTTCAGATTTTGACTGTTGCTGAAATAGTCAATGGCATCTTATACCCACTCTTAGAGTTCTGTTTTCTGGGAGCATTTCCTAATGTGCAGCAGCCTCTTTGATCATGCTAGCATTGATGAAAGGCACAGTTACTTGCTTTAGTTTGGTTTCACGTTATTTGGGAGGGAAGCTGTATCTGCAAAACCCCTTGCTTAAGCAACCTCAATCTTGGCTCACTAATCCTAGCCTGGAATTCCATGAGACACAGAGATTTTCAAGATAATCTGACTCAACATATGGATTTTAGAGCATTAAGAAAAATGGGCTGTTTAACAATTAGTTAAACTAATTTACCGTTTACCGTTTCTGTTCGTAGTGCTAGTGACCCCATAGAAAATACATGGTGAGACTCTAACACTGAATAGCCTAATTATGAAATCGAAGGAGATCACGAATACACACTTCAGATTCTAGACCATGGTCTGACATGTTTTATTGTCTTCTCAGTAATGAGTTTGCCAAACCATATTGAGCCACATCAAACAGGCAATATTTGTATACCCATAAACTATCTCAATTATGTGTTTACCTGTTATTTTTCTGCAGTCTCTCTCTTTTAAATTTCAATTATAACAAAGGACCACTTAAGTTTTGTTTCTGCTATTTTTTTAACCAGCTAGCTTGTGATTTATTAGACAGGATTAGAGCAGATTTGCTGTTTCTCACAGTTTTGCCAGCTAAACAGGGGAAAATAACGAAGACAACTAGAAAAATCTAAAATTAAGTGGCAGTCCTATTACACTGCATACTTTTAGAAAACGTTCTGAAGCATAATATATTAAAATTCTCTATAATTAATCCTTGTTTGCCAGGAAAATATTCAACCATGTCAGGAAATTATCTGTGAGGAATAAACACTTTCCTTCCCCTGTTCCAATGGGGATGGTGGGAATGGCACAGATGGATTCAGTATTGTACAAAGAGCATGTATGGGCATTTCAATCACTGATATTTCACTATGTTCTGATGCTAATGTAAGATATGTTGTGTTTGCATTTATAATTAAGATGAACAGATGGTGAAGACTCAGTTTAAAATACTACTGTACATCCATTAAAATAATCTCAGCTGACAGTGATTCTTCACTATAACAGGAATTTAATTGCATATATATCACATACACATTAGAAAAAATTGTGTCTTTAGCCATTTGCTCCATTAGGACAGTCGCAATACTTCACCAGAACAGGATCTGTGCTGGAGATTCCATAGAGTAACAGATGCAGCTCTGCAGACTGTATTGAATTACATTAATTCATGAACACTCTATGATGACTCAAAGAGAGCCATTTATTAAAATAAAATAGGGCATTTCTTATTAAAAACGCATTGTGCAATGTGTGTGTGTGTATGTGTGTGTGTGTGTGCTCAACAGGGGAGGGAGTGGAAGGGTAGGAAGGTGGGAAATCAGGAACTTGCCTTATGAGCCTGATCTTGATTCTGTTTCTGTCATGAATTTATGCCGGTAACTTTACCTGAGTTACTCCTGATTTAATTCCAGTTCAGAGAGGCACCTAAGTACATTCCTGCTTTTAAACATGTATGCTTTCTATGTCTTAGACTTCAGCAGGATTGTTCATGTACTTAAAGTTAGTAGGTGCTTAAGTGCTTCACTGAACTGGTACCTTAAAGTGGTATAAGTGGGAGCAGAATCAACCCCCTTTTTTTTACAGATTTGTTTTATATGGAAGCTACGAACAAAGGCATTTTCCAATTCATTATTTATTTATGTATTTATTATTTTAGTTTAGTTTAGTGGCACTATAACATTTTGTACTTTTCATTTGAGGATCTCTGGGGTTCACAAACATCAGTAAACGGAGCTTCATAACACCTCTATGAAGTGGGCACCATTCTTTAGCCTTTGCATAGATTGATAAACTGAGTCACATAGCTGCTAACTATTAATTTACCCCTCATGATATGGCAAGTCTGTTGTAGAAGCTGTAATATATAAAATCCTGGTTTTTTTACCCACTTTCCTTCTGATATGATTGCTGATTATATGCAAGTAAAATCCATTGAGCTCAGATTTAGAGGGGGAATTGTCAGAAACCTTTATTTGATAGTTATATGCCACCTGTGACTGTTTTTGGGACGCTTCCTATCCAATCTTTGTTTTCTATAAAATAAATGATTGGTAAAATCAGGAAGGCCAAAATATCCCCGTACACACACATTGATCTAAATTTCAAATCAAAGGAATATTAACAGTGTGAGGGAAAGGAGATCCAAAACACCTAAAAAGGAAGCAAGTTTTAGAAACATTTATTTGACTAATTTGCCTAACTTAATAAGGCAAGGATGGTTTTATTTTGAGATCTAGAAGTGATGATTTATTAAAGGGGATGAGGAACGGCTCTGAGTGGATATAGAAAATCTCATCGACAATGGAATAATCCATGAACCATAAGAGGCAGAATACAAAATACCAACACACCAACATACTGAGAAAGGGTTTAAATAATAACTGACCAAATCTTGGAAGTGGTCCAAAGAAGCACAGAACAAAAAAAAAGGAACTACACGCAGAATAATGGTTTTAGATAAGAGAGAGAGAGATCTGCAGATGCTTCTGAATGGAGCATGAAATCTTTAATTATAATTACCTACATTTATGGTCCAAATGCCTGTGTAGTGCTGAAGATGGGGAACTGGTTGAAAAATCAGAAGTATCTCTGTGATGTAAGTTTTAAACTTTTTAGAAATGTTGGTATTACTAAGTAGATCTTCGATATTGTTTATTATATGTGTTACTCCTAAAGCTTCCAACTGAGATTGGGGCCCCACTCTGCTGCACTGAAATCCATGACAATAAGATTGAGTCTCTTATTACTTAAACTAAAATGTAAAATAAAAATTCACGAATCTTCATAGAGATACATAAATTACTAACTAAAAATTAAGACCACGTCATCTTAACTCTGATCTCCCATTCATATTAGCTGTGGAAATAGAAAGTTTCATATTTTAGACCTTAATAACTCAGATGTCTTTTCATATAAGTTAACTCTGTAGTTAACTTTGTAGTTAATAAAGAAATAGAGCCTCAGATGTGTTGCCAAAAGTGATACCCTAGATAAGAAGAGGCAGGGCAGACTCTTGACACCTAGACTGAGAGATTAAGCAGATACAAACTGTCTCCTGCTACTAACAATGCTGCTTACCTCATTCCAGTTAATTCCATATCCATCATAAGATCTTGTGCTGACATCTGGGCAGAGGAATATGCCCAAATCTTGAACTGAACTTGAATCTTGTATGCAACAGTCTGGTATAGCAATCTGTGCTCTTGGAATCCTAGGGCTGGAAGAAACCTCAGGAGATCGTCGAGTCCAGCCCCCTCTCCCCAAAGCAGGACCAACCCCAACTAAATCATCCCAGCCAGGGCTTTGTCAAGCCGGGACTTAAAAACATCTAGGGATGGAGATTCCACCACCTCCCGAGGTAACACATTCCAGTGCTTCAACACCCTCCCAGTGAAATAGATTTTCCAAATATCCAACTTAGACCTCCCCCACTGTAATTTGAGACCATTGCTCCTTGCTCTGCCATCCGTCACTACTGAGAACAGCCTCTCTCCATCCTCTTTGGAACCTCCCTTCAGGAAGTTGAAGGCTGCTATCAAATCCCCCTTCACTCGTCTCTTCTGCAGACTAAATAAGCCCCAATCCCTCAGCCTCTCCTCATAGGCATGTGCTCCAGCCCCCTAATTATTTTGGTTGCCCTCTGCTGGAACCTCTCCAATGTGTCCACATCCTTTCTTTAGTAGGGGCCCCAGAACTGGATGCAATGCTCCAGATGTGGCCTCACCAGTGCCAAATAAAGGGAAATAATCACTTCTCTGGATCTGCTGGCAATGCTCCTCCTAATGCACCCTAATATGCCATTATCTTTCTTGGCTACAGGGGCACACTGTTGACTCATATCCAGCTTCTCATCCACTGTAATCCCCTGGTCCTTTTCTGCTGAACTGCTACCTAGCCAGTCGGTACCCAGCCTGTAACAGTTGCTTGGGATTCTTCTGTCCCAAGTGCAGGACTCTGCACTTGTCCTTGTTGAACCTCATCAGATTTCTTTTGGCCCAATCCTCCAATTTGTCTAGGTCACTCTGGACCCTGTCCCTGCCCTGCAGTGTATCTTCCTCTCCTTCTAGCTTAGTGTCATCCGCAAACTTGCTTAGGGGTGCAATTTAACCCCTCATCTAGGTCATTAATAAAGATGTTGAACAAAACCAGCCCTAGAATCAATCCTTGGGGCACTCCACTTGAAACTGACTGCCAACTAGACATCGAGCTGTTGATCACGAGCTGTTTTGCCCGACAATCTAGACACGAGCTGTTTTGCCCGACAATCTAGACAGCTATCTATCCAGCTGACAGTCCATTTATCCAATCCATACTTCCTTAACTTGCTGGGAAGGGTATTGTGGGAGACCGTATCAAAAGCTTTGCTAAAGTCAAGGTATATCACATCCATTGACTTCCCTATGTCCACAGAGCCAGTTACGTCATCATAGAAGCTATTCGGATTGGTCAGGCATGACTTGCTCTTGGTGAATCCATGTTCACTATTTCTGATCACTTTCCCCTCTTTCAAGTGCTTCAAAATGGATTCTTGAGGGTCCCCTCCATGATTTTTCCAGGGACTGAGGTTAGGCTGTCTCTTGTTGTACCATATCTAGTTGACACATCATACCTACCAATACATACTGGCAATGTTCACCTTTCAGTTCCGTGCCAGAGTCTGCTACAAAATGTTCATTTAGAGGGGACCCAAAAGAGAGAATGGGATTGGGGAGGAGAGTAGAAAATGAACATGGGGTAATGAAGAAAGGTTGTGGGGTTAAAGAAGGTAGTGAGGGGAAAGGGTATTTCAGAGAAAGACTTCAGGGAAGGGAAAATATTAGAAGTCGGAGAGGCTCTTCAGAAGAGGGGGTGCCAGGGGATGGAGCACAGCAGAGAGACATAAAGGTGTGCGGAGAAAGGGACATTGGCGAAGGGCAGAGGTAAAAGTCACTCGGGAGAAGTAGAACATGGAAATTAGAGAGACAGGCAAGGGTGCCAGGTAACGTGGGCAAGGGAAGGCATTACCTTCCCAAAACTGCATCTGCCTGGGAGGGCAGGGACTGCAGTGTGGCAGGCCTGCTTTCTGGCTGGCAAGGAAAGATTGGGCTGTGTGGCTGCCCCAGGTCAGGCCCGGCCAAAGAGTTTACAGGGCAAAAGAGTGGGCGGGAGCCAGGAAGTGCGGGGCCCAAGGCAACCACCTTGTTCGCCTAGGGCCAGGCCTGGCCCAGGTGCTCTGGCCACCTGGGAAGGGTGGAGCCACACCACCCTCTTGGGTGGGGGTAGAAACCTGGTGTGGGGGCTGGGCTTGGCTCCACGGGGCAGGAGGAGATTGCAAAAAGGTCATGGTTTTGGGCTTGTCTTCCCCAGCTGGACCTTCTACCCACCACCCATGGAGACAGGAAAAGAACACAAAGGAAGAAGCAAAGGAGAAAATGGGATGAAAAAACTGAAAGATAGATGTAGAGATGTGGAAAAAAGAGAAAAGAAAAAGGTATAAGAGGAAAAAAGATGAAAGAAGCATCTATGAAGTTAAATTATTTTCTGTGTATTTGGTCCCATTAAAGCTGCTCAAAATTTTTGAAAGGAAAGTTTTGTTTTGGTTTTAAACATCCAAAACTTATCAAAATTTTAGATTTTTCGCATTGTTCCCCCCTTTTGCCACTGAGTACAATCATATCTACAGGTTTTATTTCCCCCTACTCTAATTTTTCAAAACTACTCCAAACTTACACCATGTTACAGAATACAAGAAGGAAAAATGAAACAGTATAATGTTGTCAGGCCAGAGCTTTTCAAAAATTGAGGACACTAGGTCAAGTTAAAGTGCCAGAGTTATAGTGAAAGTGAGTAAAAAGGAAGAAAAATGGGAATGGGAAGTGGACATAAAATCCTAACATTGAAAATCATAAAACCAAAATGTTTGTTCTCAAAAAATGAATTGAAATGAACAGTGAAAAACATATGAATAAAAAGTTTAAACAGATTTTTTATTAAAAAATTTTCAGGGAGATATTTTTACCAACTCACATGCTTATTTTATTGTATTTTCAGGCAGAATAGAAGAAGATTAAAGGCCAACATGTCCATTTTAAAGCCGAGATAATCTTTGGACCCATTGTGACCCTAGGGGGGCAATCATATCTGTGAGTGTGGGGAGGGGAGATGGTCTGTCCAGTTGTTGCCTGGAGAGCATAACCAACCTTTTTTTGCTGGAATTTAAGCATTGGAGATAAAGATATGAAAGAAACTGAATTAATTTTTGTCACTATTGTACATACTGACCCTCTATTATACTCTGTCTAGTTCATGGATCAGTGTTTGCACTGGCATTTGAGGTAAATTGGGCTGGTGATAATGACTGAAGAGAGCAGTGGAGGTGGATATACTGGGAAAACGAGAGGGGTTCCTGTGGTGAAATTCTGGATAAAAGCAAGAAATTAACTGCCATCCAGGCCAAGTAACTCGGAGTCAGACCACCATCATTTTGATTGAAGTAGCAAAGAGACCACAAAAAAGCCTGTTCTAGAGGAGAACAAGCACAAAGGTGGAAAGAAAGACAGGTGGGAAAAAAGCTTTTAGTGAATCAAAAGCATCTACTAACTAAAAATAAATAAAATGAAGAGAGAGAAATCAAACTTCATTTCCTGTAAGTATTACCGAGATAAAAGAAAGCTTAGGCGATGCAATGGAGAAGTATTGATGGATTTTGTTTTTGTTTTTGAGAGAGAGAATAATGTAGGAATAGCAGTAAATGATCAATATAATAATTAGAACGTAGATAAAAGAATAGCCAAAGAAATGTATATTTAAAATAATATAAAATCGTTCATGTGCAATATGATTTGTAAAACAGGCTGTGTGGTTAGAGCAGGAAACAGAATTAGAACTCCTTGGTTTTATTCCTGCTACTGACTTCTTAGTTGTTTAAATGACAGTAGTGCCTAAGGAAGACCAGGCCCCACTGTGGTAGGTGCTTTACTAATGTCTAATGAGAACCAGTTCCTGCTCACAAAGTATTTCAAAAGAGAAGACAGAAAAGGTTGAGGGAGGAAATAGGGGCACAGAGTGATTACACGACTTGCTCAGGATCACACACAGCAAATCAGTGACAAACTAGGAACTTTGCGCAAGTCTTGTGACTTCCTGACCTGCTCCACTAGGCCATGCTGCCCTACTAAGGCATTTGGCATACCGATACCCACGTAGGAGGTGTAATTCCCAGGGCAGATGGATACACTTGTGCTAGTATCTAAAAATAGCAGTGTGGCCATAGCACTACAGGCTAGCTGCCTGATTACAATCCTGGCCAACCCACCACTCATGCTGCTGCAGCCTTGTTGTATTTTTAGGAACTTGCTCAAACAGAGTGTGAGGACCCAAACCCAGGTCTGCACAGCTTGTGGCAGTTGATAAGAACATAAGAACGGCCATATTGGGTCGGACCAAAGATCCATCTAGCCCAGTATCCTGTCTTCCAACTGACCAATACCAGCTGTCCCAGAGGGAATGAAAAGAACACTGAATCATCACGTGATCCCTCCCCTGTCACCCATTGCCAGCTTCTGATAAACAGACACTAGGGACATCATTCCTGCCCACTCTGGCTAATAGCCATTGATGGACCTATCCTCCTCTCTTTGAACCTTGTTAAAGTCCTGGTTTTCACAACATCCTCTGGCAAGGAGTTCCATAGGTTGACTGTGTGTAGTGTACAGAAATACTTCTTTTTGTTTGTTTTAAACCTTCTACCTATTAATTTAATTTGATGACCCCTAGTTCTTGTGTTATGGGAAGAAGTAAATAATTCTTCTTTATTCACTTTTTCCATGCCAGTCATGATTTTAGAGACCTCTATCATATTCCCCCTTAATCATCTCTTTTCCAAGGTAAAAAGTCCCAGTCTTATTATCTCTCCTCATATGGCAGCCTTTTCATACCCTAATAATTTTGTTGACCTTTTCTGAACTTTTCCAATACCAAGATACCTTTGAGATGATGCAACTACATCTGCATGCAGTATTCAAGATGTGGGTGTACCATGCATTTATATAGAGACGATAAAATATTCTCTGTCTTATTGTCTAACCCTTTTTAAATGATTCCTAACATTCTGTTTGCTTTTTTGGACTGCTGCTGCACATTGAGTGGATGTTTTCAAAGAACTATTCACAATGACTTCATCTCTCTCTCCTGGGTGGTAACAGCTAATTTAGTTTCCATCACATTATACATGTAGTTGGGATTATGTTTTCCAACATACATAACTTTGCATTTATCAGCTTTAAAATTAATCTGCTATTTTGTTGTCCAGTCATCTAGTTTTGTGATTCCCATAGAGCCACCAAGAGACTATGCAGAGGTACAGCCAGAGAGCACTGTGTGGAGAAGACACGGTAAGAGGTACTGCCCATGTGAACCAAAGTGAGAGTACTCTGGTGCTCCTAGTTGGCTAAATGCCCCCACTTAATCCCCGGGGTTGCCCCAGGAAGTTGTCTGGGCAACTAGAGAGACCATGGCCCACTGCAGTGCTTTGCCTTCTGATGTATGACTCCAGCCTGAGTTTTACCCTGACTCCTCTCTCTTGATTCTAACTTGGTACAGGGTGTGGCCTTTGTGTGTGTGTGTGTGCTCAACAACTTTGGTCCCCTGTTTTTTGGGGGTTTTTTGGTTTTTTTGCTCAATCAATTTTTTCCCCCACCATGTTCAGGATTTTTTATGGAAGTATCTGGCAACCCTAGGTTCTGTGTCTGGTCATTGGCCCTGACTCTTGTTCATGGGACCTGGCTTTGCAATTCTTCCAACTCTTTCCTGGCAACTCCAAGTTCTAGTAGGCAGACCTCAGCCCAGCTGTGGTTGATAGACCAGACTGCCTGAGCCCTGAGCCCATACACAGAGCCAGTGTGTGTTTGTCTCCCTGCATGGGGAATTACACCTTCCAGCTACTGGGCAGACATCTTTCATGCATAACATTATTAGGCGAGTCACTTCAGGCCAAACTGGGAACCCTTTCTTCCAAGCAAACAACCATTTGTACAAGTAGCCCCATTCATTTCAGTGCTACTATTTGCTTACCAGTGGTAGTAAGGGGTTCACCATTTGGTCTTTAATCTTTTCCTTACTTACATTCCCTATCTGCAGGAAGGTGTTATCTCACATGGGTGTAGAAACTTGAGAGATTCATTTTGGTAAACACTTTGGGAGTCCCTAAGTGAGAGGTGCTGAAAAAGCTCTGAGAGCTCGAAAAGGTTCTATGTAATGACCTCATATTGCTAAGCAGAATATTTGTGTTAAAAGCTGACATCCCTGACTTGTTTAGTGAAAATGACGTGGATAGCATTATTTCTTCTGTAAGGATGGATTCATGAGGTGTTGGTTAGGCAGATTTGAGGCAAAACGTCAGGCAATTTTTTATTGACAGAATTTTTTGGAAGTTTAAGGTGAGTTGGGATAATATATAGGAATTTTTTTCGTTTCCAATTGACAAATAACTCCTCCAGGCTGCAGCAGAGCAGAATGAATTTTCATAAACACAGTGTTTGTGGTAAATTATCTTTGTTAGTGAGGAAAAAAATCAATGTATTGATGATTTTTTTTTCTGTGAAGAATCTACTTGTAGGAGGCCTGAAAAAAATCATCCTTTTAATCCTCATATTACCTGCAAGACAAGAGAAAATTAGGGAAACTCTGCTTTGTGTTGTGCTCTCTTTTTACTGAGGGAGGAAGAAGTTTGAATGACAGAAATTGCATCATAATGTTGGCATTGATTTTAAGGAATACTTACAGCAAGTCCTGCAGCTTTGAGTCAGTTACAACACATTGGGTGCAGTTACTGATCCAGACCTTGCCATCATGCACATGAGTAACTTTTCTATGGGAGTTGTCACCTAGACTTCATAGGACTATTTGCATGAGCAAAATTAGTGATGTATGATAAGTATTTGCAGCAGCATTCTGTGAGACACTCGGATGAAAGAAAATGAGGCAATTAGGATTTAGCATCAACTTGAATTAGATTTTTGTTACTGTGTATGAAAGGCTACTGTAAACATAGTGCTGTTTTCTAGCTCTCCAACTATGCTTGAACTTACTGTGAGAGCAGTATTTGAAGTGATCCATTCTCTTCCATCCCCAGGTCCTCCAGGGCAATAACATTATATTGCAAATGTAAATTTTGTTGACAAGTGCTTTGCATCCTTAAAAGCACTTGCCATAGTGTAAATCAGGTCAAAGGACTTATACTGGTGTAAGGCCAATGCAATGAGAGGAAAATCAAGCCCATGTGACTTTACAACACATACAGCCAGATTCTGACTTATTTACATTATTACACTAGTGGAAATAATCCAAAACTTTATGCATGCTGTAATACATTGTGACTCGCCATTGCAGCACCTCCTGCTGGTCATTTGGAATCAGTCCAGCTCTGGAGCACCCTCTTCCACCTGATGACTTATCTGCTGTTACCTGTTTGTCTATTCTCCTCCACCTGCATCCCTCCCAGGCTGCGGCACCCTTCCCTCTGGGTAATGCCCTTCCACAATGGCCCCATACTCTGGGTTCCTCCTCCTTGGGAACCCCCATACTAACCTTGCCTCAGTGACCCACTGCCAGTCATCTTCTAGACCCTGCCTCAGACAAAAACTGCAGTCTGAAATGGCGACTCATCATAGGCAAGGGGGTGGCCTTCTCCTGTCCTGGCTGCTCTTCTGTAGCTCTAGTAACTTCCTGAACCCCTGTCGCTGAACCTCAGCCTGGATTTATTCAGGCCTGATCTCCTCTGGCTCATCTTGCCTTTCCCCAGCACTGCTCTGTCCAAGGTTCCATGTGCTAGCCGGCAGTTAGGTCCTTCTCCCTTCAGAGCTGGAGCAAGAGTGTTTGCTCCTCTACTCTAGCTGTTCTTATAGGGCCAAGATGAGCCCTGATTGGCTGACTCTAGCTTACCTCTGAACCCTCTCCCAAGGCAGTTTTTTAACCCTTTTTAACCTGGAGCAGGGTGATTGCCCTGCTACACATGCTCACTGGGGATATAAAATTATGGTTAAAATGTTAAGTTTAACTGATTAACCGGGCCTGGTGGGCTTGCTGTGTTGCACCACAGGTGGAAGGCTGCTCACTGAAGCAGCCCCCTCCGCCCCTGGAGCAGCATGGCAGGCCTGGCTGAATTGAAGCAACTGCTAGCCCACAGCATGGTACAATGGGCCCCACCTAGGCACCAGTTAACTGGTTACCCAGGTAAGCATGCTGGTAAAGTAATGCATACCAGTAACCGATTAACTGGTTACCCCTTCGTAATTTTAATGCTCATTCCTGTCATATGTCTTCCTCTTCTCAGAGCTTTTAGCCTGGGAAAACACAAAATGTATCTTTTTCCCCTTGAAATGAAATTGAACAAAAATGATGTCGCCTTGATTTTAGGTGGCTTTATTTTTGACACCCAGGTTCATGTAGAAAATTAGAAGCATGGCGTCATAGATCCCCAGAGTCCTAGAATCATAGAATCCTAGGACTGGAAGAGACCTCAGGAGATCATCGAGTCCAGCCCCCTCTCCCCAAAGCAGGACCAACCTCAACTAAATCATCCCAGCCAGGGCTTTGTCAAGCCGGGACTTAAAAACATCTAGGGATGGAGATTCCACCACCTCCCGAGGTAACACATTCCAGTGCTTCAACACCCTCCCAGTGAAATAGATTTTCCAAATATCCAACTTAGACCTCCCCCACTGTAATTTGAGACCATTGCTCCTTGCTCTGCCATCCGTCACTACTGAGAACAGCCTCTCTCCATCCTCTTTGGAACCTCCCTTCAGGAAGTTGAAGGCTGCTATCAAATCCCCCTTCACTCGTCTCTTCTGCAGACTAAATAAGCCCAAATCCCTCAGTCTCTCCTCATAGGCATGTGCTCCAGCCCCCTAATTATTTTGGTTGCCCTCTGCTGGAACCTCTCCAATGCGTCCACATCCTTTCTTTAGTAGGGGCCCCAGAACTGGATGCAATGCTCCAGATGTGGCCTCACCAGTGCCAAATAAAGGGAAATAATCACTTCTCTGGATCTGCTGGCAATGCTCCTCCTAATGCACCCTAATATGCCATTATCCTTTTTGGCTACAAGGGCACACTGTTGACTCATATCCAGCTTCTCATCCACTGTAATCCCCTGGTCCTTTTCTGCTGAACTGCTACCTAGCCAGTCGGTACCCAGCCTGTAACAGTTGCTTGGGATTCTTCTGTCCCAAGTGCAGGACTCTACACTTGTCCTTGTTGAACCTCATCAGATTTCTTTTGGCCCAATCCTCCAATTTGTCTAGGTCACTCTGGACCCTGTCCCTGCCCTCCAGTGAATCTTCCTCTCCTTCTAGCTTAGTGTCATCCGCAAACTTGCTTAGGGTGCAATTTATCCCCTCATCTAGGTCATTAATAAAGATGTTGAACAAAACCAGCCCTAGAATCAATCCTTGGGGTACTCCACTTGAAACCGACTGCCAACTAGACATCGAGCTGTTGATCACTACCCGTTGGGCCTGACAGTCTAGCCAGCTTTCTAGCCACCTTACAGTCCATTTATCCAACCCATTTTTCCTTAATTTGCTGGCAAGAGTATTGTGGGAGACCGTATTAAAAGCTTTGCTAAAGTCAAGGTATATCACATCCACTGACTTCCCCATGTCCACAGAGCCACTTACGTCATCATAGAAGCTAATCGGATTGGTCAGGCATGACTTGCTCTTGGTGAATCCATATTCACTATTCCTGATCACTTTCTCCTCTTCCAAGTGCTTCAAAATGGATTCCTTGAGGATCCCCTCCATGATTTTTCCAGGGTCTGAGGCTGACTGGTCTGTAGTTCCCTGGATGGTCCTTCTTTCCTTTTTTAAAGATGGGCACTACATTTGCCTTTTTCCAATCTGGGATCTCTCCTGTTCTCCATGAGTTTTCAAAGATAATGGCCAAAGTCTCTTAGGGATGACCCCTTTAGTGTGCCAGACCCAAGAATCCACACAGTTCAGAATGAAGCCAGGCCTTCAGGCACCAGAATTTCTAGTCTCATTTTCTCTTGATTATATTCTCTGCTTACAAAAAGATTTAAATTAATTTGTTTCAGGTGGTGCCAAGTATAAACATCTTCATTCTGACACCATACAAGCATTTAAAATTTTCAGCCTGATTTTGGCCAGTCTTTGAGCATTTATCTTAATTGTTTCTGCTTTATAATTGGTTGTCTTCCTTGCCTTTCCATTCTTGGAGTTGTGACAAGTTATAGCATTAGTGGGTCTTCCTTCAAATATTTAATACAAGCCCCTGAGCACTGTACCCATATTGTAGACTACCCTATAGTAATAGACTTCATTTTCATTGTCTCTGGGCCATATCTGGACATCACTGAGCGATATAACACATTGGCTTGGTATTTATTGCAATTTGTGAAACTGCCCTTCATCTGTGCTGTAGCTTATATGTTGTGTATAGGACATTGATTCCTCGGTTACATGACTGTCACTTGATCTTGATTCCACTTCTTCCACAGATCTCTATGTAGTGACCTTACCTCCTCCTTTCAACCTTTCTCCAGAGGTGATCAATACCTGCTGCTTTGCCTTTATTCAGATGATGAATAGCTTCAGCAACTCTTTAATCTTTATTGGTCTCCTATCTGCCATCAAATTCTTCAACCGCTGACCTTCAGTTCTGCATTCCTCAACCTGCATTCCAGATCACGCCAGTTTTCAAAGGGTTAAGGAACACCCTTTTTTTCTTCTGTTTTTTTATTTCCATTTTTACATTGCAAAAATACAAAATTAAAACAAAGAATTATCGCATGTTTTGACCTTTTGGAGGTTAACCAAAGGCTCTGATTCTCACATTGCAGCAGACAGGATGCCATTTAATCAAGCCCTATGTTACTTAGGGAAGGTCTACACTGCAGGAAAAGGTGATCTAAACTACACAATTTGAGTTGTGTTAGTAGCGTAACCCAAGTCAACATAGCTTATATCTACTTATTGTGGGGTCCATGCTGCATTGGGTCAATCAGAAAAACTCTCCCATCAACTCCCCTCATTCCTCTCATTCCAGTGGAGTACCAAAGTGGACAGGAGAGTGATCAGTGATCGATTTAGTGGGTCTAGATTAAAGCGTTGATTGCCAGATTAAGACGTGCTGAGGCCCTAGACTATGTCAAAATGCCCCATAGCATTACCAAAAAAAGTGTGTTATTCTAAAAGAAAGAGCTCAAGCTCCAGCCAACAATAAAAATAGAACAATAAAAATAGAAATAATAAAGTTTCATATTTGCATATATACCAGTACACAGGCGAGGATGCAACTAAAAACTAGTAATTTTTTTTTATTTAGAGGCCCCTTGTAATCTGAGGCCATAAACTGTATCTTAATTAGCTTGTGCATAAATCCAGCTGCCTCTGGAGGTGGAGACAAGCCCTTAGTCTGTATTTAACCCAGTTTTCAGGGTAATCCACAGCTTTCCCAACAGGCTAGCTCCATCAGAAGCATATGACTGTGAGTTCTAGCACTGAGAGGTGGTGAAATAAGAAAATTACTGTCCCAGTTATACCAGGCTGGCCCTGAAGTTTCCTTCTGGTCCCCTCAGTTAGTCACCCACAACTGGCCCATGCTACCTGGCTTGGGCTTGGGCAAAGGGACTGTTTAACTGAGGTGTAGACATTCCAGGTTGGCTGCAGCTTGAGCTCTAGGACCCTCTCACCTCACAGGATCCTAGGACTAGAGCTGGAGCATAGGCTCTATGGCCCTAAACTGCAATTTAAACAGCACCTTAGCCCAAGCCTTGGAAGCCTGAGTCTCCTGGCAGAGGCCAGAGGCAGGTTTTTAATTGCAAATGAAACCACACCCCTAAAGAGTCTAGGTGAGTGTCCCACTCCCATACAAGATCCCATACATTTCCCCTCTTCAAACTTGAGGGGAAAGTGATCAGGAATAATCAACATGGATTCATGAAGGGCAAGTCATGCCTGACCAATCTGATTAGCTTCTATGATGAGGTAACTGGCTCTGTGGATATGTGGAAGTCAGTGGATGTAATATACCTTGACTTTAGCAAGGCTTTTGATATGGTCTCCCACAATATTCTTGCCAGCAAGTTAAGGGAGTATGGATTAGATAAATGGACTGTAAGATGGATAAAAAGCTGGCTAGACTGTCAGGCCCAACAGGCCCAACGGCTCAATGTCAGGTTGGCGGTCAGTTTCTAGCGGAGTGCCCCAAGAATCTGGTCTAGGACCGGTTTTGTTCAACATCTTTAATGATGACCTGGATGAGGGGATGGATTGCACCCTCAGCAAGTTCGCAGATGACACTAAGCTAGAGGAAGAGGTAGATACGCTGGAGGGCAAGAATAGGGTCCAGAGTGACCTGGACAGATTAGAGGATTGGGCCAAAAAAAATCTGATGAGGTTCAACAAGGACAAGTGTAGAGTCCTGCACTTGGGACAGAAGAATCCCAAGCATTGTTACAGGCTGGGGACCGAATGGCTAAGTAGTAGTTCTGCAGAAAAGGACCAGGGGATTACAGTGGATGAAAAGCTGGATATGAGTCATATTAGGGTGCATTAGGAGGAGCATTGCCAGCAGATCCAGAGAAGTGACTATTCCCCTTTATTCGGCTTTGGTGAGGCCACACCTGGAGTATTGTGTCCAATTCTTGGCCTCCTACTATAGATAGGATGTGGATGAATTGGAGAGGGTCCAGCGGAGGGCAACCAAAATGATTAGGGGGCTGGAGCACAATGAGCTATGAGGAGAGACTGAGGGATTTGGGTTTGTTTAATCTGCAGAAGAGAAAAGTGAGGGGGGATTTGGTAGCAGCTTTCAACTTCCTGAAGGGAGGTTCCAAAGAGGATGGAGAAAGGCTGTTCACAGTAGTGATGGATGGTAGAACAAGGAGCAATAGTCTCAAGTTACAGTGGGAGAGGTCTAGGTTGGATATTAGGAAAAACTATTTCACTAGGAGCATGGTGAAGCACTGGAATGGGTTACCTAGGGAGGTGGTGGAATCTCCATCCCTAGAGGTTTTTAAGTCTCAGCGTGACAAAGCCCTGGCTGGGTTGATTTAGTTGGGATTGGTCCTGCCTAGGGCAGGGGGCTGGACTTGATGACCTCCTGAGGTCTCTTCCGGCTCTATGATTCTATGGATCACAGGAGTGTTCTGAGGTGGAATTTTTAATAATTCAAATGTAAACTTGCAGATGTTCCCCCTTCCCTATGAAGATGACAGTGAAAGCACATGCTTTTCCTACCACTTTTGTTAGGCAGAGACTAACATAATTGATATGAAACTGAGTGCACCATTTACTTCCTAGTGGTTAAAGCTGGAGTCACAATTAGGGTCAACAGGCAGCTGCTATTTTTGACTGAAGAAGTATACAGTGATTTTTTTTATTTTGTGAGAGAGCAGTGATGCTCCAGTGTGGTAAATCTGAATGCAAAAGCATCCATCCTCCAGCAGAGAGGCTGCTAGAGTTTCTTGCATGTTGGGCTGGTTACTGGGAGATAGCAGGCGTCTATGGTGAAGTCAGCAAGCCTGAAAAAGTGTGTATGGTTTTGGATAACCACCAGCAATTTTCTGCCACAACTTCCAAAGATCACTGCTTTTCAAGTATCATATTTAATTGCCATTCAAAATGTTTTCTGAGTTAAATTATATCTAATCCAAATTAATTTTCACAGTGCTGCATTTATATTGCCCACTGCCACAATATGCAGTATGTGTGTGTTTGTATCCAGCTGTGTACATGGTTGGGTGCACCATGGATTGGCCTTCATGAAGTGTTTATGACTGTATTTTAGTCTCAGATGGATAAAATTGCAGTACTATCTTATTGTGAAAAGCAAATAGCATTAAGGAAGCCCAGGCAGTGAATCATAAATACTAAAAATTCCAAGCATCAGAATCATTGTCAATAGGGCCTGCTTATTTTAACCCTTATTTTAACGGGCAGCTTCATTTTGTTTGTAATGTTCTAATATTTAAAAATCCAGTTACTGATGGAGCAATCTTTATATAATATCTCCTGATATTTCTTCTATAGACTTTTAAAAGATGAGGGTTGCTCTCCTACCTTGTCTGTTAGTATTTGTAAAAGTCATGTTGGCCAGGGGCTAGCTGCTCAAAGAAGAAAAGAGAAATTGACTATACATAAAGTTCTGACAAATTCACAAAGTAACCAATATAAGAAAGTAAAAAAAAAAAAAATCCCACCTGATATCTTCTTCAATTTTTAGTATTGCTAGATAACTATAGGAAGAGGTAAACTTTCAAAGAAAAGATGTGATGTTTTTCAAGCTGCCATTGACCCCTTGTATAAAGTATTTATAAAAATAAAATATGACACTGTTTAATCCTTTAAAAATGTTATTGTTCATACTAACTACCTGTATCTACTGAATGCACTTATTGGGCCAAGTAATCCAGGGTGTAACTGCATTGAAGTTTGTGGAATTACAGCAAGACTGAATTTGCCAGGTTACTTCTGGTTTGTCTCCACAAGAGCATTGTTTGTTAACTACAGAAGAAAGGTACATGTTTAAAATCTAATAAAACCAAAGAGGACAAAAAGAATCAGGATTGTCTTTAATACTGTTGTTTTACAGTCTCCTTTTTTAAACTGCTGCTCTTTTAATGGATGACTCATTCAATCAATAGACTATCTAGATGTATGTAGCTTATTTAATAGTGATGAAGTGGTTAAATCTTGATATCCACCATATTTAGCTTCCTAGAGTTACTGAGCAGCACAGGTGAAAGCAGAGGATATTGGTCAATTTGCTCTGATGGAAAACTGTGGTTTCTTAGGTGGTATGATGTGAAGAAATGCTCCTACTACTGGATAAAATTGCGGAGTATCTTATTGTGATACCAGGCACTGAAGGTGCCAGGCGGCAAAAAATGGAGTGTTTCATAAAACAATAAAGAAAAGGGAACTTGGGGTGAGAATAAAGGGAAGGAAAGAGCTCATGGTAAGATCTGAGGACTGAAGATTGGAAGCAGAAACCACCATGCAGTTAAGCTATGGAATAAACTACATTTACAGAGAAGAGATTTGAATGTTGTTCTTGTGAGGAAGCTAGCAAAGCCTGATGAGTTATCATAGGAATAAAAACATGAGTAATAGTCAAGGTTATGCATGAATTAGGGTAGTGCTTTTTGTAAAATACTCTAGAAACAGTTGTAAATAGTGTTTTGAATGCTCTCTACTGGTAATTCTAGTTCTAGCAGATTATAATAAAACACTGAATCCCTTGGAGAAATCCTTTAATAAGAATACCCAGAATGCTTCAATGGGAAGTTGAGTGTCTGAGTTTGAAGAATGGAAACATAAAGCATGGGAATTGTTAGCAATAAGCCATGAGACATCTCAGTCTTTTCTTATTCAGATCCTTCAATGACAAACCAATTACCTCTGTATGTTGCTTCCATTTGTGACTACCAGAAATGAATAATTGAAATTGGAGAGCATGGCTAACATAGGACTTTGAAAGTAGGTGATTGTCCTATGACCCCCTCTTACTGAGGGCAGAGGGGCTAAATGTTTTGAGAACAGTACAGTTCATGATGCGTGCCTGCCAGAGAAGAATGTCTGTTTGTGGTGTCTGATTTATTTGTTTATTTATGTATGCCGAGGCAGGAGGCTGAGGAGAGAACTGAAATGATGGATTTGAAGGAACACACTTTGAAGTTTTGCTGGGTATGGCAGAAGGGAACTCCAAAAATCATGCCTTTGGTGCTAATACAATTCTGAATATAAACTGGACTGGGACAGAAACTTGTTTCATAAACACATTTTTAAACAATGTGTGATTATTTTTTTGCTTTACAGATTGTGTTATGCTTCTCCTTTGTGGGCTTTATACTGAGAACAAGGGGAAGGAAATTTCTAGCTGTGATGAAGTGCACCACCATAGACCAGTTTCATTCCTGACCACTGGAGGCTCTACAATCTGTCAGCCATGGTTTCATTGAGAAGGTGGATTTACCTGATGTAAGTTCCATTTGGTTAATTTCTCTCGATTGGAATTTTTCTTATTCTATTACTTAGAATGATTTCATACTAGCTTTTAAATGTTATACAGTAAAAGAGTTTTAAACAAATGCTGACTGCTGACAGGCCTTGTTCCTACTAAATATAAGGCAGCTCAGTGATACAAAGGAACTTGAGGGGGGGCTAATTCCTGGTTTACAGGATTTTCTTTTAGATTCTTTCAATTTTTGTGTCTGTTTAGCCTTTGTGAAAGGTTCCAGACTGATAGCTATGAGGAATGAAAGCTAATCCACAGATTATGTACAGCATGGAAAGTATAGTACAAGTTTCCACATGCTGCTCTACAAATGTGCCAAAACAGACGGTGTTGTCAACTCTTAAGACTTTATCCTGAGTTTCTCAGTATTTAGTGTTTTTCTCAAAGCCCCAGATCCTAGACTCAGGAGATTGTCTGAGAAGCTCATATTGCTCTTTTTAATACAAATGTGTAGCCCGTGTGGTTGCAGAGAAAAAGCTTGAAAACATCATTGTGTGAACCCTAAAGATGCTGAAAGCAGACTGTAAATAAAAAGAAACCAACACATATTATTTGTTTTAAAGCATCTCGTAATTTCTGGGTGGCTGACTCATGATTTTTGAATGCCTGTGGTTGGCAATTCTGCTTGAGGGCATACACAGATGCTCTTCCCATGCACTCCATATCTGGGGATCCAGTTTCTAGCCTTTGTATCATAGATCGCTGGACATGGCTCTTGCCCCACTCTGAATCCCAGATCTTAGGCTTCCCATGCTACCCTAAATGTGTAGTCCAGAATCATAGAACACTAGAACTGGAAGGGACCTCGAGAGGTTATCGAGTCCAGTCCCCTGAAGCAAAAGCTGTGTCAGGAGAGTCAGAAACTACGCCTGTCTTCGGAGACCAAAACACTCAACTGAGGGAAAGACAGGATCTTGAGTCTGTGCTGTCAGAATCCATGCCCATTCTGACACACTGGCTCTCGAATCAGAATTGCTAGTGAGTGTGCTGGTTATGATGGTGCTTTTGGAGGTCCACAAGGAACTGGTAGGTTTAAAGTATTTGAAATTTGACTATGATCATTTGTTTTAGTCTATTCCATACCAGGTCCGCTCTAGGAGATGTCCAAAACTGTAAGGAGACATTATTACAGATAATTTTCTCCTCTGCTTTACAGCAGTCTGTTCCCCTTGATTCATACAGTCAAAAGCTACCTTATGGTAGTTTGCTCTGGCATGTTATTGCAGGTGCTTAGGACAGAGTTGTGATAAAGAATGTCTCCCAACCAGACACCCCCCTCCCAAGCAGTATTAGGGATTATGCCCTTGAAAGGCTGAGCTTCACAGTACCCCACCTAGACTCTGCCTGGGAAGCTCAACCTTTAAAATGCATAGTCCCCAACACACCACACTGGCTGCCCAGAGGAAGATTAGAAGACTCATTAGGCTGTTTGCAAATTTTGTCAAGAGAAAAATAGCCTTCCCAGAGCTTGAAAAGTGTGATAATGTGAGCCTCACGCATGCTGGGGAATCTGTCATTTGTATCTCAGGGATGAAGGATGGGGCACTACAATGGGCACCAGAATGAGCTGCTTAGGGTTGGGGATCCCAATATAACACACCCACACCCATCCCATTGAAGCTGGAGCCTGTTTGGCTTGGTTCTCCCAATGGGCCCAGAAAGCACAATGGAACAAAAATGCAAGTTCCTCACACCACAATACATCCTGTACACCACCCCTCCGTTCTAAGTATAGCATAAGTCCTGCCTGAACTGAGAAGAAAGGGGAGGGGACAGAAGGTGAGGGGCACACTGAATAAATAAGAGGAGAGGAGAGAGAATTATGGACCGCAGCCCCTGGTGCCAGGCCCATCAGATCCTCACCCCTACCAGTCAGTTGAACATTAGATAAATGACCCTTTCTTTGTGTTTAGGTGGTTGAGAAGTAATAGAAGTAATTTGTTGTCTGAGTCAGTCTGAAATGAATGTTTAATCCCAGAGCTCAAGTTTTGTGTAGCCAAATATTTGCATTCATTATCAAATGATGAGCTGATTTTAAGGGAAGACTCACTTCAGTAAAAACAAAGTAAAAAACATGCATATCCCTTTTTTTATTGCAACCGAGGTGAAATTCCTCATTAAAAATGGCAAAATGAGTACCGTTGTGGGATTTCTTCATGGTGTGTGGGAGGGCGGGGGCGGTTTCAGCTGTGGCAGGTTGCTGTCAGAAACTAATACATTTTGGACTGCAAATAGTACCTCAAATACCATATTTCGTTGCTGTGATTATTCTCAAAACAAGAAATGGGCATTTACATGCAGCAAGACAGCAGCCACCAGCAAATTGTGATCCACATAAACCCGTATGTATTATCTGTCAAGCAGGCTAAAGCAAACTATATTGCAATCCTAAAAGTATTAAATCACACAAAATCATTGAAATGTCATACTTCAATTTACCATAATAAATAGAAGCATTTGTTTTAAATCTAGACTGTATAATGAATAAGTAGCAGTTTTTGCCTTTCAATAAACAAACACTTTACCAATATAAGGGGGCATTTTATTATTCCATGTAATCCACATTTATCAATACTGTAGTGGTAACACTGTAAAAACAGAGCAGGTATACTTAAATGGCAGAGCTAAATATTGCGACATTGGTATGAAACAAACTGTATTGTTACTTATTTCTTCAATATTTATTTGCTTCATAAAAGCTACCTTTCCAGGTTGTAGAACCCAGCAGGAATTTTTTGTCAATGAGCTACCATTTTTAGTTAAATTAAGTAATCCTATCCATATTTTCATATTTCGGTATTTAGATAGCAACTGAAAATATGTATACATTTTAAAATATGTTTCTGCACCAAAAAATGTTGTTTGTTTACTGGTAAGACTGAAATGATCTATTATGTCAGTGTATGCCACAAAAAGCAAAATAAGCAGTTAAGAACTTTCTCACACTCAGCTATCTTCCTGCTACTACCCTACATCTGTATATCTCTATCTTCAACCTGAGGAACCAGCAGATGCTCTTAAACTCTGGCCATGTATGTTTTATAGGAAGGAAACAAGTGACTGAAAGAAGAGGAAGGTAGATACCCCAGTTAAAGTAATTGAATGAACTGGATTCAATCCCTACTTTTACCACAGAGTTCTGATGTGAATTTGAGCAAATCAAATAAAGCAAAAATTTTCACAAGTGACCGCTGTGTATTAGAGCTGGTCCAATTTTTTCTTCCAATGGAAATTTTCAAGTTTGCAGCAAGAAAACCAAAAGATTTTTGGCAAAATATTTAGATGGGGGAAAAAATTCTCCCTGGGAAGCAGATACTTTTTGCCAAAAGCAAAAATCCTTTATTTCAACAAAAAACAATTTCCCATTGAAAATCAGTTCAGATGGAAAAGTTTTGATCAGTCCTACTTTTATATTCCTCATTTTCTGGGTACCATTTTTCAGACTTCTGTTGTCTGATTTGCAGAAGTCCTGAGAACTCTCAACTGCAATTGAAGTTAATGGGAGTAGTGCACTGAACATATAAAGTACTATAAAATGCTTAGCACTCAGAAAAATTAGGCTGTTGGCTTCTCAGATTGGACTCTTAAAATCAGTTGACACTATTGACAGTTTCAGCCTTAGCCATTGTGCCTCAGTTTGCCATATGTAAAATGGGAATAAAAATATCCCATCGCTTCTTAGGGATCTTGTAAAGATAAATTAATAATAATTATTAAGAACTAAGTTACTGAAATCATAGCACCATAGAGCAGCCCATAAGGAAATTAATAGTTCTGGATTCAGTGCAGAGTTTTGGTGCTATGCAGTAAATTTTCATAGAATAGTAGGTCTGGAAGGGTTCTTGAAATCAAGCCAAGAACCCTTAATGGTAACAGGCCTAAATCAACCTAGATCACCTTTGACAGGTATTTGTCCAACTGTTTTTTTTTTTAAACCTTCCAATAATGGGGATTCCACAACCTTCCTTGGAAGCCGATTCCACAGCTAGAAATATTTTTTTGATATCTAGTCTTGCTGCAAATTAACCCCATTACTTTTTGTCTTGCCTTCAGTGGACATGCAGAACAATTGACCACAGTCCTCCTTGTAACAGCCCTTATCATATTTGAAGATGGCCCCCTTCAGGGTTTTTTTCTCGGGACCAAGCGTTTTCAAGGTTTTTTTAACCTTTCCTCTTAGGTCAGATTTTTTTGTATCCTTGATCATTTTTGTTGTTCTCCTCTGGCCTTTTTCCAGTTGTACACACCTTTCCTAAAGTATGGAACCCAGAAGTGTACACATTGCTCCAGCTGAGGCCTCAACAGTGCTGTGTAGAACAGGACAATTACATACCTCGTCTTATTTACAACCTTCCTGTTACTAAATTTCATTAGCATATTTTTTTCAATTGCATCCCATTATTGGCTCATATTCAATATCTGGCCCACTGTAACCCTTCCAATTCTTTTCAGTAGTACTCCCGTGTGGTCAGTTATTGCCCATTTTGTAATTGTGCATTTGTTTTTGTCCTTCCTAAGTGTATGAGGCCACACACATAATTAATATATATAAAAAATGTTGACTATTCAATGAGCACTAGCCACTCTATGTACTGAGGCAGGAGCCCTGTGGAAAAAGTAGTCTGTGGTCATGTAATTTAAGACCGTTTCAGAATACATAAGCATGGGGGACGAGCTGGATGGCTGATTTAAGGTTTCATGGGCAACTTTAATTGTGGCATTTCTATTGCTCGAGTGTTGTCTTTGTAATTTTAACATTCTTTAATGTGTTTTATGTACTATAAATAAATATGCATGTGTATATAATAGGATGGTGTATGTATTTTAAAAATATTTTTTAAAAGGTTAGAGTCATAATTTGAACATACTAAAATTCCAAAATGTTGACATCTGTGATTTTGGTTCAGTTATTATAGAAGCAGGGAAACTACAATGTTTTCAGACTCACACATGCTATTAGTATCTACTCACCAAAAATGCTACTTAATTAGCACTATGAGAATCTTGCCACTTGTACCACTCCTGGAATAGTACTATTAGTGGCTAGATTTCACTGCCTCTACTGGAATGATTTTGTAACTGAAAACAGAGCAACGCATACACAGTGCAAACTGCATCAAGAGAAATAACACCATTAATGTAAATGGCAGTCTGACAAAAAGGACAGACATTTTCTGACCTATTATAGTATACGCCAAAGACTTGCAGATTCAGGAGATCACAAAGCAACATTGTTTCTTCTGGGTTGAAAAATTATTTTGCCAAGCTATGCAAATTGCCATGGAGGGATGGGGCAGAGGGAAAGAGAACAACAACAAAAGATTTATATGGAATTTGAAATGGCCTACAAGGTGTTAAAAACAAAAAGCAAGCAAACAACTGAAAAGATTCCCAAGCAAAAATACGAAAGTTAAATACTGTATGTTTTGTTTTTCTGCTTAAATATTGATGTATTAGCTTACTCATACCACATAACCTTTAGAATCTATGGCAAATAACATACGGACTCTTTGGCATATATGATTAGGAATTCATTTATAGAAAGATGTAGGTTTGGCTAATGACCTAGAAACTGAAAGAAAACTTGCTACTTTTGTTTGCTTCACCCATGGACATTTGTTCAAAATACTTATTACATGCCTAGCCTTCAAATTACCTCTGGGAGTGATCAGGACACAGCTTAAGCTGTGCAGAAGTTTCTGGTCATCAAAAATTATTAATATTTCTAAAGTTATAGCCCTTGTAAATTACCAGGCTAAAGTAATAATTGGTATGGAGGGTGGACTTTGGTGAGGTTAAATGCCATGCTAATAAATGGCCACTGCATTCACTCACTGGTTCTCTCTCTTGAGTGCTCAAGCAGCTGATTTAGTTCTTTGTTTGAGCAAATGTCAGACTACTGTGACAGGTTTTTCCTATTATTTCAAAACTCCCAGATGCTGTGGTAAACTGAAGCAGATTCAGGAAATTTGTTAGACAGTTCCTCACTGTATATAAATGATGTGTGTTGGGTGGCAATGTACAGTGCAGCACAAGCTATATTTATAAGTGATAACAAATACAGGTTGGGCCTCCCTCGTCCAGCACCCTCAGGACCTGAACGAGGGATTTTGCCGGACCAGCAGAGGTCATTTCTGGCCTCCGCACCCTGGCTCTTATTGGTGGCCACCGGCCTCCCCTCCAGCACCCGCCCTGCTACTGCTCCATTGCCCCGCCAATAGCCTGCTGCCATGCTGGGCTCCTGGCCTGCCTGCCAGGATTGTTTTGGGGAGTGGTTCTAGAGGCAAACTCATTACATTTTGACCACTTATTTATATCTCTGAGTGAGATAGCACATACCTGAAAGAGCTGTTTGGCTTAGAGTCAAACAAGATGTTTATCATCACAAACTCATGGGCAGTCTCATAACGTGTGAGTGATTCAGTCATCATTGTCTTCATGGTGTCACCCATAACCAGAGGGAGTAACATTCTATCTGCATGAGGCAGTTGTAGCTACTGCTTGCATAGCAACACAAACTTCCTTGGATGCCAGAAGTGCCCAGACCTACATACATTCCTTTATTCTCACTCTAGAAGTACTTCTCCTTCCCTTCCTTTCCAGTGCTCCTCTAGAGTTTCAGGATCAGCTGCTGCTAAACCTATCAGATTATATTTTTAGTGCTTTCTTGTCCCATTTCTGTCCCTTGGAACAGACCATGTTAACTCTCCAGTCACAGAGTTCCCTGAATGCTCAGTGCTTGAATGACCACCTAGGAGAGATTCAGGTGCTGCCCAGCTAATTAGCAGAATGGCCACAGCCAGCAGCATGTGTTTTTACTGATGGTGCACATCTGCACATACTTTAGTGCACATAACAAAATGTATTCTCCTGTTTATCTGGGGTTTATTTATCATGTATCTCAAAAAAGAGAATTTTCCAAATTTAATGTAAAGCAGAACTCTTGGTGAATGATATCTTTCCATCAAAATCTTGTGATATCAGTCAAATCTATTAAGCACAACTCAGTAGAACCCTGAATAAGACCGCACACATCTCATGGGTCTAACGATATAAGCAAATTGTGATTACTGTTGTGCTGAAGATGTTTAATGTGTGTTTGTATAGTGTACTGTTTGTTTCCTTGTACTGCGTGGTGACTTGCATTATAATAAAAGCTAGATTTAAGGTTGCAGTGTTTATTTATACAACAGGATATGGTCCCAGAACACCATTTTAAAAAACAGTTCCCAAGTGAGTTGGGTGGGCCTGCTCATGGCAGAAGAGCAATGAAGGGCAAAGTCTACATTTCCTAAGTGAACTGTAAGTTAGAAATATGAATAAAAAATATTTCATATAGTGTTTGGACAGCAGCATGTGGAGAAGATATCTTCTCATTTATATCTGATGAAGCAATGTCCAGTGGCTAATGCACAGGATCATGAATCAGGAGAGCTGAGTTCTATGACTGACTCTGTTGTTTACTCACTATTAGCCTGATCCTGGGCCTTTTGAAGTTAATGGCAAAAATCCATTTGAATGCCATAGAATCAGGGATCAGGACCTGCATGACTTTGTGCAAGCAACAAACAGTTCTTGGTTCCTTAGTCTTCCCCACCTATGAAATGGGTATAATATCTATGTTAGAAGGCTCTTGAGATTTAATTCATCAATGTTATGTAAAATGCTTTCAGGTCATCAGATGGAAGGCACCATATAAGTGTAATTTATTATTAGTAGTAATATGACCACTGAACCAAAAGATATTTTATGTAGCTGCCTCAGTAGTTGTTCAGAGCCAGCCCCAGCTCTCTGAAATCTTATACTGTTGGCCAGGAATTGTGTAGACATAATCAGGGGTACTTGACTCATGTCTTTTTTGTCTAATAGAATAGTTTATCTGTATTATCAAAATAACTATTTGCCCTATTGAAATGACATTACCAATCACTGCTGTCATGTCCAGCAAAAGCTCAAGAGGCCCATTCCAGAAGCAGTTTGCTTTAAGGCATGAAAGAGGCAAGAGGGGAATGGAATAGTGAATAGGAAAGGAGAGAAAAGGCAAGAGGAAGACGGAGGAAAACAGGAGGAGAGCAGAACCTGAAAGAAGAGATGGGAACTGGGAGAATGGGAAGGAAATGGGAGAGGTTTATTTTGTTCTAATTAAAATAAAAGTTAGATTCCTGTATTTAAGGGGGAAAAAGCAACTGAGAAAAACAAGGCTATAATGCCATCTTGGGGCTTCTGATGACATCTCAATCCATTCAAACTCTGTTCTTGTGGTTTATGATGTCAACAGAAACCCCTTGATGCCATTGAAGTTCACAGTTGTCTCTCATTGATTCTGTATTATTTCAATAGTAGAAAAATAACCCCTTTATTTTCACAGTGTCAGTAACCCCCACTGTGACCAAAATGTACATATACTTCCTGAATATGATATCTCTATCTTTTTTTAACCGAATCTCTCAGATATCACTTTGCATTGAAATCACACGCATTCTTTAGATTTTACTTTGCAAGATTATCTGTCAGATATACTGTACACATTCTTTATTAGTTCAGGAGATGTAGACTATTTTGTCCAGATAGCTCATTGCAGTTGTTATTCTACACTCTTTAATACAAACAACCTGGCTGTTGATCCTTCTAAGTCTTGTAGGAATTGTGTTTTACAATGTTGTATAGACAGGATGATTAAACAGGAATAAAACCTATTCTCTGACTGACTTGACAGGCTCAGAGAGAGAGAATAGCAGCGTTTAAGTATAGATGCACATGGAATACACTTAACTGCACCCAGCTCTGAAACCTGGAGATACAGAATACTCTCGACACCTGCTCACTTTGGTCAGAGCTGAGTGTGCCCATCATCTCCCAGAAGGCACATAGCACCTTTGCAGGATTGGGTCTTAAACAGTGAAGAAAAGTAGAAAACAATCCCTTTGTACTGTACTATACTATACTATACTATACTATACTATACTATACTATACTATACTATACTATACTATACGCATGAATCATAACAACTCTGTGCATCAGAGATATGGTATAAATTCCGTGGTAAAGATGACAGGGTAAAGCATTATCCATCGCCTTAAGCAAATTAAAACATAACATTATCTATCTATCTGTCTATCTATCTATCTATCTATCTATTTTTGCACATATAAAATTAGGAACTAATTAAGCATAATTAAGCAGCAAAATTAGAGTTTAGTCTTTACAGCATAAAATACAGAAAGGTATTTTATAAAGGGGATTTATATACTAATAACTGAGGTATAATTTATTTCTGATTAGGGTATATCATTTTGTGGCTCTCACAATTTAGCCTTACTTGGAATTAGGGTTAACTCAATGCATATCCCCATTAACTTGATGGCATGTCATTTGCCTTCACTTAGCCCTGATACTTGCAACTCAAAACTTCTTGCATTGCCTTGGGGTTTTGGCTGTAGAAGCACTGCAGAATCTCACCATGAACTCTTATCCAAGCCCTTGGAAGTTCTGGGTTGGCATTTCACACCACTGAGTCCTAAGTATGTGTTCATTTTGACTCAGTCCCCTGATAACTGGGGAAAAAAACGAATGTCCTTGTACAATTTAAAACCATTCTGCATTTTTGTTTTCTATTTTTTTTATTGTTACTTGAACTTTCCAATCAAAACTTCACTGAAAGTATCAAGAGTTAGGCTAGGATACATTTGACCTGGAGTAAAGCATCAGGAGTTTTAAAACATTTAACTTATAGTGTATATTAGTATGAAACTAAGTTGAGCAGAACCCATTAATGTCACAGTGATCGGTTACCAATGGAAATAAATAATTCATGATGAAGGGAATTAGTCTAATTAGCAGGCAGTTTGAGTCCTTTGATAAAAACCTAGCTCTAATTCCGTGAAGGGCAGGAAGTGCTGTCATCAGTCAGCCCTGAAAAGATTAGCATCTATTATGAATGAGGTTAGACACCCTAGTGAAGTCATGTGTGTCCTGGAGACAAACTTAATATGTTCCAGGACGGGACACAGTTTGTCTCACCAACACATCATGATTCCTACTGGGCTATTGTATGTAATAACAAGAAAAGATCAGTGCTTCTTCCTATCATTTTCTCCCTGTCCATCATTCTGACAACTGTGCAAATACATTTTCCATGCAAAGCAGGGAATGTGCCGTGAATACTTGTAAAATTAAACAAAATATCAAAAAAGTGTTATCTTTTTTCAGCAACTAAAAACAAACCAACCCGCTCGAATAACAGTGGAGGGTTTTAAAGTACTGCTGGCAACTGTGCTTAAAGTGTAATATATATTATTTGAGAGTATGCAAACACCATTTGAAAATCTGTGGTTATTTGTCACAAGACCTCTACTATCGGAATATATCTACATAAATATATTGAAATTTTAAGATCAGTTGCAATACCATGAACTTACAGAATTATTCAGGTAACTAGCAATAAGGACTTAGAAAACTGGTTGTCTAAAATCCCCAAAAACCTAATGAAAGAGCGAGGTATTTTTGTATCAAGAGAGGGCTTAGTCCTTAAAGGGCTTTTAGTTTTGAAATCTCAACTGAACTGGCTTATCCAAGAAGGCAGGCTGAGAGCTGTGCAAGCCTCACATTTTTTTGTAGTCTACTTGCTGACGCAACATCAGCTGTGTTTCCATTTTTACTTTTGAGCCTTTTGAAATTATATGTTTCCGTTTTGCAATTTGATGCAATAATGAAGAATCTCTGCATTTGTACGTTATTGTATTGCCTGTTTTTATTGTAGGAAATTAATTGCTCCTTTTATTTATGTTATTAGGGTGGGGGAGAAAACAATTTTGCAGTGTTTTATCATTTGCTGTAATAATTAACATACTACTAATGCAATGGAAGCCTTAGAAGCGGGTATATTATTTTCAGATGTCTCAACAGCACTTAATAGGCTGACACTTGTGACTGAGGAGTGCTGGTATTCAAAAGTGCATAGAAAAAAGGTAACAATAAGTTACTAATAATATCCCCAAGGATCTTAAGTTGATTTATAATATAGAAGTGAAGTGGAAAAGAATAAGCGTAGTCAACACAAGAAGTGATTTTCATAGAAACAGAACAATATAGTGCTCCAGAATTGTAACTCAGCTGTCCAAATACTAAGTAACAATGGAGCACTGATATCACATGAAGTGCTAGATTCAAGTGCTGCCGTAGCTTCAAGTAGATGCCTAAATTAGATTTTGAAAAATAATGAACTTTCTGTCCGTGTTTATTACTGGGCGTTGTGCATTAAAAGAAGAAGGAATTAAAGGTAAAGTGTGCCTTGATTTGTGCCCCAAACAGTCCCAACCATAAGTCAGGGCAGAATATGGCTAATAGATTTAAAATACTAGCATGTATTTATGGTTTGGCTCTACCTTCTTTTAGTCAGATTGCTTCAGCACCTCTCTTGAAATTCACCAGGAAAGAAGCACACCAACCAGTAAGTGGGATTGATCCATTAATCACATTAGAACATGTTTCTCATTATATATGTTCACGCATACTTTAGTTAATTATATAGCTTTGTTGTTGTGCATGGTCCTTACAGAGAGAGAAGAAAATATATCCCCTTGCAGCCTAAGGGTATGATGTGTTCTTAACTTCAGTTAAAACAGCAACAAAGACACAAAAACTCTTTTTTTAACTTAAGTTAGCAGCTCAAGTTCAAGCCCAAGTTGCCAGCTAAGCTTTAGCTTGAGCGGTGACTCATGGCATGGCTCCATGGTCCTTAACCCTGTGAATTGGCCCAGACCCCAAGAGAAGAGCTATGTGATATTGCAGCAAAAACACAACGCCTACATTTCTGTCTAAATTGGTATCACTTATTCTGAACCTTGTTGCTCATCTTATGGAGGAGGGTCTTGGGTGAATCAGTTCTTATTAACTATTAATCATTCAGCACTATTTGTCTGTTCTGGCTGTGTTTTCCCTGGGGCTGCATGTCATGCATATCAATGTGAGTGACATCTTTCATAAACACAAGACTGTTTATATCTTCTTTTAACAACAAAGCAAATCCTAAAACTGTCTCGAACAAATACATGACACATTCCTGAAATGGCCACCCCCATTCAAATATTTGAGTCATTGTGTTTACATATGCTATTAATCATATGCATGCAGAATAACAGTGCTAACTAGTGGCCCAGCTACAGCAAGACAGATATCAGATGCACTGAGCAATTTTTGGACCCCCAAATAAAATGTTTCATTTGGGATTTTGAGATTGTTATTAAAAAGCATTTGATTTTTTTAAAATTAAAACTGAAGGAGTAAAGCTCAGAGCTCCAACCTAAGCCTGAATGTACAATGAAATTAAACAGCCTGGCAGCCCAAGCCAGTTGGTATGGGCCAGCTGCAGGGGTTTCATTGCAGTGGAGACGTCCCCATAGCAGTGCTGTACTTTGTTGTTCCTTTTCCTTCAAGCTCCCTTGTTTCTATTCACTTTCTCACTCTGAATAGCTCTATGATATGGCTGTGAAGTCCCTCTTCCCAACTGCTGTTCCTTATTCATCATCTGTAACAGTAATGCTGCTTCATTGTTTTATCCAGTTCAGATGCACTGATAGCTGGAGGCTTTCCTTTTCTGTATTAAACATGTGAATTTGGCATGTATTGAGATACTATTGCTACTTATTTTTATATTGCTTTGAAATGTGCTTAGGAGCTTTACAGAATTACATACATAGGAAAAGCCTACCTCGAAGCAGTAGCTATCCAATTTTAGAAGGGGTAATAGAGTAGTGGGGAAAGGTAGGACAAAAGTTAAAATAATATCATGCATTGATCCAGTTTTGACATATGCATATATAAATTAAGCTTTTAGTTGTACTTCTGGTAGGTAATACAGCAGAAATAAGTTAAGGGCCTGAGCTAAGTGAGCTGATGAATTCTGATATAGGAGGGTGTTCCAAGCCTAGGAGCAGTGTTGGAAAAGACGTGCAGACAGGGATGAGACCAACCAGATGGAAAGTTCATCAAGGGTGTCTTCAGTGGAGGAGGGAAAGGCATGCAGTAGGAGATGAAGTCAGAGAGGTGTGCTGGGTAAGAAGCTTGAACTGGATATGCAGGGCAGTGGAGAAATTCAAAGGTGCAAACTCTTGGCTGTGAATCAATGTCTAGTAGTAATAGTTGCAGCACTAGGAGGTGAACAGTGCCAGCCTCTGCTATAGTTCTAACCAGTGGTCAATATCTGCAGGAGGGCCAAGAGCTGTAGTTGTCCATATGCTGCCCTGCCTGATAGTGAGAGAGCATGTCACACCACCAGGTTTGTGGTGAAACACATTGATCAGCGCTCTTCTCACATGTCTGTATTCCAAAGAAGTAATGTGTTCCTCACTGGAGTATTTCCCATCAGCTGAGCACAGTGGGGAATACTCAATAAATGGGCCAAGTGGATGCAGGGACAGAAGGAGCCAATGGGTCCTCCAGCTTGCAGTTGGAGGAGACATCAAACATGTTCAGCACCATCTGCATTAGGGCTATTGGAATGGGGGTTGAATCTAGAGAAAAAATGTGACATTTCTGAATTAGGTAGCAAGGGCTCAGACAGCAACCTGGATTGAGAGGAGCTGACCTGGAAATGTGATACTTGGTAACTTTGTCCCCTCCCCCCCACCCACTCCCTTTCTAACATGTTTGAGGGAGCTATTGTTGAAAGCAATCCTCACCAGAGTCCTGCTTCATATCCACTGCCAGGCCATCATCTTCTGAATGAGAGTCCCGTGCATTCCTCGCGTGGCATCTTTTCATGAGGAGCAGTCTTAATCACAAGATGGCCACCTTCAGGGGTAAGTCCTTCCCTCAGATGCATGAGCAGTGTTCCCAGTCAATTGGAAGCCTCTGTGCAAAAGGGCAAACCAAGGTCCACAGAGACTTTTAATTAACTATATCTAAAGCCTATTCTGATATGCAACATAGGTGGCAACAACTTGACCCAGCTGTGCTGTTTGTCTCCAACTGAATAATTAGAGTTACAGCACAACCCTCTCTTGAACTATCATAGAACACTAGAACTGGAAGGGACCTCGAGAGGTCATCGAGTCCAGTCCCCTGCCCTCATGGCAGAACCAAGCACCATCTAGACCATCCCTGATAGATATCTGTCTTACCAGCTCTTAAATATCTCCAATGATGAAGATTCCACAACCTCCCTAGGCAATTTATTCCAGGGTTTAACCACCCTGACAGGATGTTTTCCCTAATGTCCAACCTAAACCTCCGCTGCTGCAGTTTAAGCCCATTGCTTCTTGTCCTAGCCTCAGAGGCCCAGGAGAACAATTTTTCTCCCTCTTCATTGTGATACCCTTTTAGATACTTGAAAACCGCTATCATGTCCCCTCTGAGTCTTCTCTTTTCCAAACTAAACAAGCCCAATTATTTCAGTCTTCCCTCATAGCTCATGTTCTCTAGACCTTTAATCATTTTTTTTTTTGCTCTTCTCTGGACCTTCTCCAATTTCTCCACATCTTTCTTGAAATGTGGTGCCCAGAACTGGACACAATACTCCAATTGAGACCTAATCAGCGCAGAGTAGAGCAGAAGAATGACTTCTCGTGTCTTGCTCACAACATTCCTGTTAATGCATCCCAGAATCATGGTTGGTTTTGCTGAAACAATGTCACACTGTTGACTCATATTTAGCTTGTCGTCCACTATGACCCCTAGAATCTTTCTGCAGTACTCCTTCCTAGACAGTCGCTTCCCATTCTGTATGTGTGAAACTGATTGTTCCTTCCTAAGTGGAGTACTTTGCATTTGTCTGTATTAAACTTCATCCTATTTACCTCAGACCATTTCTCCAGTTTGTCCAGATCATTTTGTATTATGACCCTATCATCCAAAGCAGTTGCAAACCCTCCCAGATTCATATAATCTGCAAACTTAATAAGAGTACTCTCTATGCCAATATCTAAATCGTTGATGAAGATATTGAACAGAACTGGTCCCAGAACAGACCCCTGCGGAACCCCACTCGTTATGCCCTTCCAGCATGATTGTGAACCATAAATAACTACTCTCTGAGAATGGTTATCCAGCCAGATATGCACCCCCCTTATAGTAGCCCGTATCAAATGCCTTACTAAAGTCTAGGTATCCCACATCCACCACTTCTCCCTTATCCACAAGACTTTTTATCCTATCAAAGAAAGCTATCGGATTGGTTTGACATGATTTGTTCTTTACAAATCCATGCTGGCTGTTACCTATCACCTTATTTTCTTCCAGATATTTGCAGATGAATTCCTTAATTACTTGCTCCATTATCCTTCCTAGCACAGAAGTTAAACTGACAGGTCCGTAGTTTCTGGGTTGTTCTTATTTCCCTTTTTATAGATGGGCACTATATTTGCCCTTTCCCAGTCTTCTGGAATCTCTCCTGTCTTCCATGATTTTTCAAAGATGATAGCTAAAGGCTCAGATACCTCCTCTATCATCTCCTTGAGTATTCTAGGATGCATTTCATCATGCCCTGGTGAATTGCAGACATCTAACTTTTCTAAGTAATTTTTAAATTGTTCTTTTCTTATTTTATCTTCTAAACCTACCCCATTCCACTAGAATTCACTATTGTTAGGCATTCCTTCATCATCAGACTTCTTGGTGAAGACCAAAAAAAAAAAGTCATTAAGCACTTCATTGAGCAATGGGCCTACCCTGTCCTTGGTCTTCCTCTTGCTTCTAATATATTTATAGAATGTCTTCTTGTTACCCTTTATGTCTCTAGCTGGTTTGAGCTCGTTTTGGGCCTTTGCCTTTCTAATCTTGCCCCTGCATACCTGTATTGTTTCCTTATATTTGTCCTTTGTAATTTTGTCCTAGTTTCCACTTTTTATATGACTCCTATTTGATTTTTGATTTTGAGATAATGCAACATCTCCTGGTTAAGCCAAGGCAGTCTTTTTCCATAGTTTCTACCTTTCCTACACAACAGAATAGCTTGCTTTTGGGTCCTTAATAATGTCCTTTTGAAAAACTGCCAACTCTCTTCAGTTGTTTTTCCTCTTAGTTTTGCTTCCCATGGGACCTTACCTACCAACTCTCTGAGTTTACCAAAATCTACCATCCTGAAATCCACTGTCTCTATTTTGCTGTTCTCCCCTCTACCATTCCTTAGAATCATGAATTCTATGATTTCATGATCACTTTTACTCAAGTTGCCTTCCACTTTCAAATTCTCAACCAGTTCCTCCCTGTTTATTCAAATAAAATCTAGAACAGCTTTTCCCCTAGTAGCTTTTTCAACCTTCAAAAATAAAAAATGGTCTTCAATGCAGTCCAAGAACTTATTGGATAATTTGTGCCCCGCTGTGTTAGTTTCCCAACATACGTCTGCATAGTTGAAGTCCTCCATCACCACCAAATCCTGCGCGTTGGATGATTTTGTTAGCTGTTTTAAAAAAGCCTCATCCACCTCTTCTGCCTGGGTAAGTGGTCCGTAGTAGACCCCTAGCATGACATCATCCTTGTTTTTTACCCTTTTTAACCTAACCCAGAGACTCTCAACACATCTATCTCCTACATCCATTCCACCTCAGTCCAAGTATATACATTTTTAATATACAAGGCAACATCTCCTCCCTGTTTACCCCACCTATCCTTCCTGTGTAAGTTGTACCCTTCTATACCAATATTCCAATCATGTGTATTATCCCAACGAGTCTCTGTGATACCAACTATGTCATAGTTGTGTTTATTTATTAGCTCTTCAAGTTCTTCCTGCTTATTACCCATACTCCTTGCATTTGTATTTAGGCATCTAAGATATCATCTGTTCAAATTCAAAATTCATTTGACCAATACATCAAAAAATTGAAACCAGGAAGCTTTCTCCTCTTAGCATAGTACTGTACCTTCTGATCCATAATTAAACTAGATTCTGTCTCTTGGACAGCTCCCTTCAGCAATGCTATTTTTTGAGTAATACACCTTTGGACCAGTGCCTTGCTCTGATGTATTGCAATGATAGACTGAAATACATCATCACAGTCAGCTGTTGCTGGACTCCAAGGATTGAGAGGCTGAGCCAGTTGATTTTCTGATATATTCAGGTAATGCATCACTCTACTATGGTACCCAATGATATATTACTCCCAAATGACATCAGTCACAAAAAAAGGGTCTAGGATACAGATTCTCTATAATGAGGCAGCCAAGTTTGCACAGGTCTGCAAACTCCTGGCACAAGGTACCAGTAATAAATCAGGTTCACAGGGTATTGCATTAGCAGTTTTACTAAGGAGGTATGGATAGCCGTTATTAGTCATCTGACTTTAAATGGCTATTTGTTTGCAGTGCTGCATTTCTGCAAAATCAGACATCCCTCAAAACACTTTTACTTCTTCTTCATTTAGTGTAAATTGTGCAGCCCTTGTGCTATTTGAAAAAAACACTACAGCTGTGGGCTGGCCCTTATGAGGTGGGGAAGTGGGGAGAAAGGCTGCTTATACCATCTCACCCCCCTGCATGTGAGCACAAAAAAAACCAACCACAAACTGGCCCTTATTTGTTAGTGCCATCTTGAAAAAAAGAGAGATTAAATCAATTAGTGATGATAAACATTGCTCCCAAAGCACTCTCTTGATTAGAGCCTAAAATGCATGGGGCAGAGGGGATTCTTTGTATATTTCAAAAGAATTCTTTTCTGCATGTTCACTTTACAGACACTTCATTGCTTTTGTGCATACAAGTGTTAATAAAATAAATGTAGAGCAGAATGAAAAACATGACAACTATGCCACTTCTAAGAACTTTCTGGAACTTATCAAACTCTACCAGAATCTACTTGGGAAGAAAAGAGTTGGTTCAAAAAATGGAAAGACTGGGAAACAGTTTACAAAAGCTCCAGACAACAACTTCATAGGTAGCGCTTTCAAATATTTTTGTTATTTGTTAGGTATCAGTACAGAGCTATTATTATTATTATAACTGGCCTTGTACAGTTGGGGGGCAAACAACATCAGCGAGAAAATAGATTCTTGCCCTGAAAAATCTTATAGTCTACCCACCAAAGAATAGCATTGGAAACAAAACCTGGACATTTAAAACAGCAACAAACATGGTGCATTTCTGCACTTTGTTTTAAAACGAATAAGCTACAGTGTCTGAGGGATGGATCTGTAATAGCGTTTAGTGGTGCAGGCATTTAGAAGTTCAGGAGCCCAAGTAGCTAGACATCTAAATGCTGTGACTTGTGTATTTAGTACTGTATTCTCCAAGATACTGAGCATTTTCATGTCCCACTTTCACATTGCAGGTGAGACACACAGCACTTTGTAAGGTTGAATCGCTTGGAATCACATCTGTAGTTTTGTTCCTGAGGTTCACTGTGGGTGCAAAAGTACAGTTGCAAACTTTCTATATTACCCCCCAAACATTTGCCCATTATAAAATCCTAAAAATCCTGGACTTTGTTTTATAGGCAATTCAATATTATACGATTTGCAATCAATCCTTTAAGTTAACAGCAACATTAGGTCATTCTGTTCTTGGTTTAACCTTTTTACTGATCTGCGAAACATTCTGGTAAGAGAACATGGGTCAAAAGATCGTAATTCAGGACTTACGCTTACAAGGAACATCTGAAGAGTGTCATTTGTGCTTTCCCTCTGTGATACTTTTGTGTTCCTGTTCAATAATGACCATTAATATCTCCTGGAAATGGTAGTTGTGAACATTCAATCAGATCATTTAGGGACTAACAAGTGTTGCCCCATTCCAGCAGTTGACTGACACTCGGCATTTAGCATAACATTCACTTTACCTGCTAATATTAGACCCTGTACATTGCCACTTTTTCATTTAATTTTGGCACACAACGTTCATCTCCATTCTACTTTGTGTGTGAATCAAAAAACGCCTACATAGATCTCTTTATAAAGTTGGATGATAAGCTATATATAAGATTAAAATACAAATAACTGGTTAAGATTATTGCTTAAGCAATGGTAGCAGTACAACATTATTTTAGTAAGCAATAAGTTAGTTGCAGATGAAGATAAACTCTGAATCCAATAAGTTTATTGCCATAAAAAACTTAGATGACCATCAAGTAGGGGTCTAATTCTGCAATCGGCACACAAGAAAATCTCAAATTGATTACACTATGCTAATTGAATGCCAATGAGACCTTTGACTACACATGGATTGCAGGGTTTGAGCCTATATTAGTGTGATCCTGCTATTATTACTGTTTTTTAAATATGTATTTTAAGTGGGAGATTTTCAGAAGCACAAAGTGCAGATAAGCGCTCAACTGACATTAACTTTTAATGGAAATTAGCATTTGTGCCTTTGAAAATCCTCTATGAACATAAAAATGAATGTTTTATAAAGTTAACAGACAAAAATAAGCAGAGAGGGAAGGCAAGTGGTGAGTTCCTTTTGATTTTTAAAGAGGAGATTTCCAATGTAGAGCATTTTGGGCTCTGAGATTTTATTGAATTGCAGACATGTGGGCTGCAAATTCTTCTGGGAATATCAAAGGCAGTTCAGATACATCCACATTGGCTCCAGAGCTTGGCCCCCTTGTCTGCCATTGCATCAGTTTCCTCCTTCACCATTGCTATCCTAGCTTTTAGAGATGATTTTGGGGCAGCAACATGTAAAGATCTCTGTCTTTACTCTTATCTTCAGAATGGAAGGCATCCAGGGTAGGAGAGAGAGGCAGTGCTTTTTTTGTGACGGTATTGCCCGGTACTCAGTACTGGCACCTCCAGACACAGTACCGGCACCTCCAGTCAGAGCTCAACAACTTTTCCCCTGCAGTACTGGCACTTTTTTTTTTTTTTTTTAAACAAAAAATGCACTGAGAAGTTATGAACAGGACTCTTCCTCCTCTCAGGTGGATGCTGTAAGCAATGAGCTCTGAGACAGAGGGAACCCCATATCAGACTAGCTTTTCTTCTGATGCTGCTCCACTGAGTGTAAATAAAGACTCAATGGAGCAGGGGAATTGGACCCAGAGTCTCGCACCTTCTAGGTGAGTGCCCTGACCACCAGGTTAGAGAGTCATTCTTTCTTGATCACCCAGTGAGTATTTAAGTATTTCTTCACTGTGGCACAGTTTCAACTGGGGAGACATCCAAATAACTCATACTTCAGTGTTTAGAGCACTCATCTGGGATATATGGGACACTAAGTTGAATCTCTCCCACCTGCCTGAGGGAAGAAAGGACTTGAACACAAGTCTCCTACAGCTCAGGAGAGTGCTGTAACCCTGGGCTAAAAGTTAGACACTGTCAGGATCACCAGCCAGTTTCTGAATGCCTCTACCAGCACACATACCAGATCAGGTCCCATGGGTGAGATAGGTGCTCCTCCACTTATCCTCTCCCACTCTAGAATGCTCTGGAACTTCAGTGGGAGGTGCCTAGAGTGAGGCATACAGTGCAGATGCCCAGAGGCAGAACTTAGGCACTTAGGAAGCTGTTAGAACAAAAATTGAGATGCTTATAGGTGTACATGGCAACTGAGGCACCCAAGTCTGGAATTTAGGTGCCTAAATACACTAGTGGATCTGGGCCAAAATATTTAGCTGCACTCAATAAAAATAAACTGAGCCAAAAACATTAAATCATGAAATAAAATTAAACTTTGCACTTGTATGTTCTCTGTGGTTTTGTGATAGGTATGGTTCTCTATACTTTCCACTATGGCCAGAGGTACACTACACCCGGAAGGTCGGCTTAAGGTATTCAATGCCAGGTACATAAATAATGTAGTTGGAGTTAGCATACTGTAAGCCAAACTTGGTGCCGTCTTCACAGTGAGAGGTCGATGGGAGGAAATGTTCCAGTCAGCTTCCCTTGGTCCTCAAAACTATGAGGAGTACTGGTGATGACCAGAGGAACCCTCAGCATTCAATTTAGCGTGTTTTAACTAGACTGGCTAAATCAAATGCCAGAACATTGATCTCCGGTGTGTAAGTATGAATATGGCCTATTTTTCTGGGGTTTTATGCCATGCCTATCACCATGAAATCTTGTTTTTTCCCCTTTTTTTTCATTAGACATCAGTTTTATTCAAAACCAGGACAGCAATTCTTTGCCCATTTTGAAATTGTTATGAACATTTCATTGTTAGGAAAATATTTGACACCACAGGAGGAACAGTAATGTGCAAATCAACAGACTGTAAAATTAATTTTGGTACCTCTGGGGCAGTATTTTTATAAATACAGAAACATAATTATGCATCCTCTAGAGGACTAAAATAATTACACAAATTTACAATAAAGCCCAAAGCAGTCTCTCTTTTTAACTGTCTGTTTTTAATATAATTTAAATCTTGTTAAAACTTAATTATCAGTTCTTGCTTGCAATAATTTGATGGAAGATCTAAAGTCTGAACTTGCTGTTCAAGAGAGAGAACTTCATCTGTGAAGCAATGCCGCTCATTGTCCAAATAGGACAATAGACAGAAATAGTGAAGAAAAAGCAACAGTGGATGAGGAGGAGCATTGGGTCTATATATATATATATATATAAATAAATAAAATCTAATAGAAATAAGACTGAGCTGATCTCTCATATAAGCACATGTAAAATATCACTGAAAATACATACATATGCGTGTGCATACATATATAGAATTTGATTTATTCCAGCTGGCAAAATCCAAGCTGTGAACCCCAATAGTGGAAGGTCCAAACTGAGGAAGATCAAGGGATCCCAGTGGTTCAAGGCACCCTCAGAGCCTGCACTGCCAAGCCAAAAGCTGGCCAGTGCAGCTCTGAAAGCAGGTAGCACTAATGTGATATGGCATGGCTAGGACAGTAAAAGGATGTGCTGACTCAGTGTGTTTCCTGCAGAACCACTGCTGGTGGGTGGTGCTCCTACAGAGTCCTGGCCATGTTATAAAGCTGCCTTCCCGGCGGAGAACATCTGCTTCCTCTCTAGGTGCTGTGTCATGCTGGGCTGTTGCTACCGCATCTGCTCCATGTGGATGCATTGCTACCTGTCATGATCATGAGGGTTAGCCAGCATCCTGGGGACTAAGGGGTTAACTATGTCCCTTACATAAACCAGGTGGCAGGCAGCCAATAGAAATGTAGGTAGGAATTTCAAACTGGAACAAAGGAATTTTGGGGGTTTTCACTCCTTTGTCTCTAGGGACTTTTCTCTCCAGCTATTGAAGGGGACAGGATGTCTCCCTCTAAGAAAATACTCTTCACAGTCTGTAAATAGGATAAAGTTTAGATAAAACAATAAAACCTAATGGATTTATGGTTTGGGAAATGGGATCTGGTCTGTGCATTTAAAAATGGGTTTTGCTCTCCTTTGTAACTAAGTTCCTGGCCCATGGTAAATTTCTCCTCCATGAGTATATTATTTTGTTACTGTTCCATCTAGTCATTATGCTTACAACATGAATATTGTGGTGATAATAAAAGGATAAGGTTTTGGGGTACTTTTGCTGGCCCCCACTTCTGCATTTATCATGCCAGAGTAGGGAAGGAGCCATGGGCCAGCAAAAGTACCCCAAAACCTTGTCCCCTTCAATAGCTGGAGAGAAAACTCCCTAGAGACAAAGGAGGGAAAAACCCCCAAATTCCTTTGTTCCAGTTTGAAATTCCTACCTACATTTCTATTGGCTGCCTGCCACCTGGGGTTATGTCTACACTAGCTCATTAGTTTGAGCTAGGTAGGCAAATGAGGGCAACCGGAGTTGCAAATGAAGCCCGGGATTTAAATATCCCGGGCTTCATTTGCATGTTCCCGGGTGCCGCCATTTTTAAATCCCAGCCCAGAGAAAACCCAAGCACCACCCTGCAATCTGAGGACTCTCTGGTCAGGCACAGCCCAATCCCTCACCAGCTTGGAGGTGCCCCTCCCACCTTCCTTCCCTTCTCTGGCCCCCCAGCCACCTGCTGCACATTCACTCCCATAGCCAGCTCTACCCCAGAGCTAAACTCCCTCTCCCTCATCCCAGCCTGGCTTCCCACGCCCCTCCTTTCCCAGCTCAGCTTGCTCCCCACCCCCCGTTCATTCACATGTTTACAAAGCTGTAGCGATTGCTGCCACAGCCTGGCCAGCTCCTCCCCCGACTCTGCCTTCTCAGGGCAGCTGGAAGCTGCTGTCCCGACTCACCCTCTGGCTGCCCAGGGACCTTCCTGCCTGGCAGGGTGTATCACCAGCCAAGCAGAGCCACTCTACAGTCTGTGGTGAGCTCTTGGACTTGGCAGTGTGCACCTAAGAGTCCTGCAGCCCACCTGGGCAATGTAAAAGGGCCCAGGTATGCCAGCCGCCATTATTGTAGCAGTGGCCAGAGGATCCTGGGCCCCTTTAAATTGCCTGGGCCACTGCAGCCCTTTCCTGGGAGCCTGATGCACCCAGTGCATTGAGTAGCTGTTAAAAAGTGAATCCAAAGGCTTTGCAGGAGAGTTTTAGGGATTTTCCTGGTTTTCCAAGTCCACTCCCAGACTCCACCAGCTCCACATCGCACTAGACACTTGGGAACACAAACCAAGCAAATAATGTACCCAGTGCATAAAGGGAAATGATCAGTAAATGGGTGTAATTTAAGGGAAGAACAACACTCCTGAGAGAGCTGTTAGCAAGAGAAGAAATCTCTGTAAGGACAGCATGATAAAGGGAGTTAACGAAGAGAAATAGACCCAAGGGCTTCAGAAAGGGATGTAATGTGGAAAGTGTCTCTAGGCCCCTTTAACACAAGGCTGCCTCCCTGAATTTGCATGAATTGCTAGAGGTGCAGAAGGACTTGTGGTTATAAAGCACTAAGTTCAGGGTTGGCCTACCCACAAACTTTCAGGACGAGAGCCACATTGGTTTCATGCACACTGGCACCAACATAAAGCAGATCAAAGGAGAACACTGTTATGGTAACTGGAAGTAAAAAGTATCCCTGCAGAGACTAGCACTGAAATGTGAAAGTTTTATAATCAAATAGTGATTTGGGTGCAAGCCCATAGCTGAGGACCACATGGATATTTTGAAAAATCTGAAGTCAAATCCTTGCTCTGCCTTAGAGCCTCTATCAAGTGAAAATTACTTTATTAAGTTATTGTTCTCTGAAGCTGTGTTAGTGGTAGGCAGGGGCCCAAAGTCACAGTTCACCCAGAAAGCCAAAAACTCTTGGGCCATCTTTCTTTCTTTCTTTCTTCACTTGTCATTACTAAGAGTTTGGTGCCAGCATTGTGCTGATTGGCTACACCAGCCAGTGTGCAGTTATGGAAGTGCAGTGTGAGTTATCTCCTCAGCTCTTTTACACAACCTGAGATATTGGAGTTATGAGCTCGGATGTGCAGTGTGTGACTAAGTCCACTGAAAATCCCAGCCCTGCCCCCTCTTGCCAGGAGTAGCTGCATGGAAGTTAATAAAAGAACTGACTGCTCCCTGCCCCACAGCCCCATAGGGGCTTTGTGCCACAGGAGGTGACATAGCCAGGGAATTATAGCATTAAAACCTATTCCCATGCCTAGAGCTGCGTCATCTGTGAACTTGCACACAGTTCACAGGGAAAAGTGGATTCTGCTGGGGTGTATTTTTGTATTAACACCAATAGGTCTCATGTCATGGTATCTCCTGCCCGCCCACCCAGATTCTGGGTACACATGAGTGCAGGGTTGAACGTGGCAGGGCCCTCCTGCCCTCCCACACCTCTGTCCCCACCACTGCCTTGCCATGCCACAAATCCAAGCTCCGGGGCTCCCCACAGCCGTTGTCACAGCAGCACTATTTTAAAGGACTGAGGCAGGGCTGCTACTGCAGCAGTGGCCCCAGGCCCTCTTAAATCCACCTGTTGGTGGGCCTGGTTTAATGCCATCAAATTGGTTATATTCCTTTCAATTGATATGCCAGACACTTGTTAGGATTGTCATCACTGCCCCTTTCTCTGCTTTCATATTGTGTATCCATGGGATGTTGATGGAAGCTGCGACATGTTAGGGAACTTGGTATTTTACATATTTCATATACCAGCCTCATTCCGTTACCTAAAACCCGTTTATTGGCAATACAGATTCACAGGCCATCATGATCATCCAGTCTGAGCTCATGTTTGCATATGATTTTTCAAACCTGCTTCTGGCCTTCTTTTTGGGGCTTCTGGCCCCAGCCCTGGATTAAATGCTATCCTGGAAAATTTTAGCATGCCAGCATAATGCTGTTTTTAATTAAGCAAATCATGCATCATGCATGTGTCGTTCATATAGATATAGCATCCTTGAGACTGTTCAGAGAGATACATATACCAAATACAATAAACCTAGTTAATTGATCAAACCTAGACATTGAAATTAAGGAATAAATTCTGTCCTTTTTTGCACCAACTCATGGGATTTTATGGGCTGAAATTGACCATAAATATGTCTGTTTCCAGTCATTGTTTGCCCTGAAGCAGTATCACAGTGTGGTGTGAAAATGGTTGCAGGATGTTTTCCAGGTTGCTGCAGTTCAAGCAGAAATGACAATGCAGTAGCAAGATTGTGAAGATGACCTTGCCAAAGCTGAACCTGCTCTTACTGCGGCAAATGCTGCCTTAACCACTCTAAACAGGGTAATAATTCTGCTTTGCTCCTCCACCCTGGTGTGAATAGAATTTTTTCTCTTGCTTTGCACTTCTGGAGCTGACACTGGTACAATTCATATTTGTAACCTTCCTGTTCTGTTTAAATTAAATTTGACTGAGCTGAGACCTTTCCCTAACGCACCTGCTGTTGTAACCAAAGTGACGGTTGCTTTTCTGGTCCTTTTGTCTCCCAGCAGCTAAGTTCCAAAGAACCAAACCCAGAAGAGTGCAAAGATGTACATGAATAAGGTAACAATGTGTTAGAATGTTTCAGAAGTATTCAAGACTGGAGCAATCCAAGCAAATACATCTTTATTGCTGTGTGCTGGCTTCTTTGTGATATTTGCAGCAAATATCAAAGATCACAGAAAAGGCAGGAGAGGCTGTCAAATTAATTCAGAAAATGTTTTGGCATAATTACAAACATCTTTACTATTTTGTTTCTTAAAAATGATAGGACATCTCTGAAGATTTCCCAAGAATATACTTGTTGAATGTCAGTATCATATTTAGTGAATCTAGACTCCAAGATGTAAATTGCAAGTCAACATTCTGCAGTGATGAGTACTGTGCAAGAGTCTTCTTTCTACAAAAGAACCTAAAAAAATTCAGTCTAATATGTGCTTTTAATGTAGTGCTGTGACAGCACTAGCTAAGGCTGTCATTATCAGACTAGTTCAGACTGGACTAGTTCAAGCAACTGCATCCTTGACACCTTTGAATATTTTAACCCAGCTGACTGTTAAATACTGTCAACAAATAAAGCCAGAAGGGGAGGGGCTGGGGTTATCCACCCCGCATTGTGCTCTATGTTTCCAACTTGATTTGGAGGTCTGTAATTCTTAAATCATGCACATGTGTCAAGAGGAAAATAACCCCTCCGCACACTCTGTTTGGGAACGAGGACGGTATTAATTCTCACCATTTTGCTGAACGGAACTGGTGAGAGGATGGTAGAGGGAGGTTTGTGGTATGCCCATTCTCTGTTTCTCATTTCCTTTATACCAGCTTGCTTTCTCCATCTTCGACTATCAGGCATCCTGTCGATTCATCTGCAAGTCTAGTGAACTAAGATACAGTGACTGCAAAACAGTTGCTGTTGGTGAAGGATTAATTTCATACTGTATGAGAAAGGCAGCTGTTGATAGTGCATAAGGGGAACACTTATCATGCTAATGAATTTTATATAGTTAATAGCCTCAAGCATCAAAGGTTTGGTCTCAGCATTGCATCCTAAAGCTTTGTGGCCCAGCCAAGCATCAGCACAGGACTAAAGTGGGAATCTTATCTCATGGGACAGTATGAATGGACTGATTACTGCTTATGGGCCCAATCCTCCGTCAGTATGCAGAAGTTTTGATTAAATAGAGGCTATAGAATAAGGGACAACATCTTTAAAGCTGCTTGTTGCAAATACCCATATGTATAGCTGTTATCCCACAAGACTTGGTCTACAGAAATTTTGGAGGAAGGGGAATTTTTCATTGATGATCATATTTTTCAATGCATGTACTCAGTTTGATAAGTGTGTGATGCTGACAGGTGGAATTGAATCTGGGACCTCTGGAGCTTAGAACATGAGCATCTACCACGTGAGCTAAAAGCCAGCTGGCAGTAGAACAGGCTCATTATTCTCTCTGCAAGTGGTCTCAATGCCACAAGATGGGACAGTGCACTACACCCAGACGGTGTATGGGTTACATGTGTCAGAGAAAAAAATTCTGTTTCCACCTTATATTACTAATTAAAAGTATGGGACAAACATTTTTGAAAGCACAGAAAGCACAAAGGTGTATAGGCAAAAGGGAAACACCTTATGGAGGCTAAGAAATTTCTTATCTAATTTTTATAAACACTGTGGCAGCACCATTCCTACCAATGGGGCAAACTTTAGTACAGTATATTCTGAAAGCAGAGATAGATGATACAATAGGGCTGTGTCTAGACTGGCATGACTTTCCGGAAATGCTTTTAACGGAAAACTTTTCCATTAAAAGCATTTTCGGAAAAGAGCGTCTAGATTAGCACGGACGCTTCCGCAAAGCACTTTTATGAAAAGCGCCAGTGCCAATCTAGATGCGCTTTCATAAAAAGCCCCGATCGCCATTTTCGCAATCGGGGCCTTTTTGCAGAAAACAAATCTCAGCTGTCTACACTGGCCCTTTTGCGCAAAAGTTTTGCGCAAAAGGGACTTTTGCCTGAACGGGAGCAGCATAGTATTCCACAAAAAGCACTGATTTCTTACAGTAGGAAGTCAGTGCTTTTGCGGAAATTCAAGTGGCCAGTGTAGACAGCTAGCAAGTTTTTCCGGAAAAGCGGCTGATTTTCCGGAAAAACTTGCCAGTCTAGACACAGCCTAGATGTTTATGAAGGAAGGAAGGAAGTGTGATTATGAAGGATGTTGTGATAGTTCCCTCTAACAGCCTAGCATAGTGGATAAAGATTGTGTGGCAATTTCTGTTCTGCACCCTATTTTCTGGTTTTCTGTTTTCATACTAAGTCTGTGAAGCTGAATTTTGCACTCTTGATCAAAAGGTGAATATTTCAGAAGAGTCTAAGCAAAATCAGTTCAGTTGCTTTCGAGATGGGGTATGTGCATGTGTGTAAGAGAGAAAATTCTTTTCCCTATGTGCTGTAATTGGCAATGTTGTGGTTAATTAGAAAGTAGACATGACAGACTTAAAAAGTAAGTAATTGTGGAAAAATGTGTTCGGTAGTTTTGAGGTGAAGAATGATGGTGTTGGGAAGTTTCACACATGCAGAGCAGAATTTTGCTGTTTGTTTTTATTCAGCTCAAAAGCTAAAGAAGATTAGAACACTGGTGACACTGAACCACTTTAGTTATGAGTCTGTCTGCTCATGTTTCAGCTTCCTTTGATGTCTCCATCCGTGTCTTCCCCAAATTTTGCCAAAATCCTGAAGTATGAATGGACTAACAGAAAGCCACACCTTACTGCAATGAAAAGGTACAATTATTAGCCTATTTGTCTGACCATTTGGTCATAAAATTGCTGACTATGGGTGGACTTTTCAGGTGCTTATATTATTATCATCCCTCAAGAGCTTCTACAGTTGCAGAAAAATTCATCTAGGCTTGTGCAAAAGATCTTGTGATGTGTGTGCTTAATGAGCAATTCAGTAAAAAAGTTATTTAACATCTATCTTAGTGACATCCCAAAAACTGGCTCTGCAATGTTTATCTACGCAGATGATATCGCACTGGTTGCACAATCACAATCTTTCAAAACTGTCAGCCAGACACTAACATCCAACCTATTGACTATATTCAACTACCTACAGAAGTGGCAGCTCAAACCGAATCCAGACAAAACTGTGGTCACAGCTTTTTATCTAGACAACCGTAATGCCACCACAAAATTTGATATTGCTTTCTGTGAGAAGATTGCTTACGAGCCTCATCCCAAATACCTAGGCGTAACACTTGACCGTACGCTTTCCTTCTGACACCATCTGGAACAAACAAAGGAGAAACTAAAGCCAAGGATCAACCTTCTAAGAAAACTCACTGCAACCAGTTGGGGAGCTGGATCTCAGCAATAGCCCTGGTGTATTCTGTTGCTGAATATTGCTCTCCTGTGTGGTCAGAAAGCGCCCACACAAAACTAGTCAACACTCAACTGAATAGCGCCATGTGAGTGATAATGGGAACTTTAAGCCCACTGCCATAGAATGTTTACTGTCGCTGGCAAACATTGCCACCAAGCATTTGTCGACAGGAGCAGGAATACAGACTACACCAATGTATCAACCACAGCAGCCAACCTCTTCCCATCCAGAAATACTTTGATCAGCCACCAACATCGCGTCTAAAATTCCGTAAGCCTCCCTGGCAGTGAGCGAAGGAAGTCATGGCCAATGTCAAGGAATTATGGCAAGCTGAATGGCAGCAAGTAAACGTCCCAAACAAACATCTTGTGTCGGATCCCACCACTGAGCAGAAAGGCTTCGATCTTCCCTGGAGACTGTGGTGTGTCCTAAACTGGCTTAGGACTGGTCAGGGCAGGTGTGGTTATCTACTGCATAAGTGGAATTTGTTGCCATCTCCACCGTGTGATTGTGGCAGTCCACAAACTATGCATCACATTGTTGCGGAATGCCCAACACAAAAATTCACTGGCTCATTGGAGGATAACCACAATTTAACCAGCAATGCTGTTCACTGGCTGGAGAGCTTGGACGTCCAACTTTGACGAAGAAATATAGCATTGAACACGACATTCGAAAGAAGAAGTAAAAAAGTGGAAGCAGTGCTGCTATCAAACCATGCTGTTGCATGTCGCATTCAAGATCTCGCTACTGATAGCCAGAGAGAGCTAGTTTCTTGACTGTGGTTTTGTGTTGTGTATTCATTACAGCTAGATAAGTTCACTGACATGAAGGGGCTTGCAGTGTTACTTGTGTTTGTCCATTGTATGTTGGATAAAAGCATTGAGGAGGACTTGCTAATATGTGAATCCTTGAAGAGCAATGTGACTCATGAAAAAATATTTAACTGTATTAACAACTTTATTACAAGATATGAAAGTAGTTGAGAAAAATGTGTTGAGGTGTATAGTTATCGCACCAGGATAATGGCTGGGAAAACAGCTGGATCTGCATCATGAATCAAGGATGTGACTCCAAACTTTACCAACATTCACTGTGTTCTCCACAAACAAGTTCTTGCAGTTAAGAAGAGGCCTCTACCTCTTCAAAATGCTCTGGACAAGGCTGTGCAAATTATTAATTGCATAAAAACTAGACAACTACAATCCAGACTGTTCAAAATTCTGTGCAAAGAAATGGGCAGTCAGCACACAGCACTCCTTCCACATATGGAGGCGAGGTGGCTATTGTGAGGGAAAGTGTTTGTGGGACTTTTTGAGCTTCGTCACTTTACTTTGTAGATCACAAACATCAACTCTCTAGTTGTTTGACAAATTGCTCATGGCTGCTGAGACTTGCGTACCTTGCAGATATATTCACCAAGTTGAATGAAGTTAATCTGTGGCTGCAAGGAAGAAATGTGAATATTTTCACTGTAAAAGATAAAATGTCATCGCTATTGAAGAAACTGGAATTTTGGGCGTTGTCTGTAGAAGGAAAGAATTTTGCTTTCCTTCATTGAATGATGTTTTGACTGAAACCAATTTCATTTTTGATGAAGATATTTGCAGTGAATTTGTACAGCATTTATATGACTTGCATTTTTCTCTTTTAGAATACTTTCCTCCCACAAATGTCAATAATTCTTGGGTGAGATATCCATTATAAAAATGGATTATTAAAAAAGCCAGTTGGCTTATCAGCTCAAGATTATGAGAGCCTGATCAACATGACTTCTGAATACCACTTAAAACAAAATTTCAGTGAATTTCCGCTAATTAATTTTTGGAGCAACCTGTTTCAAGAGTACTCAAATGTTGCGAAATGTGCAGTTTGGGAGTTTCCTTTCCTTTGCTATAACATACTTGTGTGAAATTGGATTTTTATATTATGCCACAACAAAAACAAAAGATAGGAACAGACTTGATGCTGCACCTAATATAAGAATCCAGCTTTCCAGCATCATTCCTGATGTTAAATGGATTTGCAAAGAAAAAACACAAGCTCACTTGTCTAATTAAAATATGAAAAAATTGTATGTCCAACAACAATGACCCTGTTATTTTGTTGCCAATTTTCTGATAGTTTTCTTGGTGGGTGGGAGAAAGAATGTATAAGATATATACCAGAAATAACAATAGAATTGCAAAACTATATCTATTTATTTGGGTACCTATCAAATTAAAATTTGTAATATTTTAGGGGCTCCACCAAATTTTCAGGACCCCACAGGGGCCATGCAGACAAAAAAAGTTTGGGAAACCCTAGATTACTGTATATTCAGAGTTTTAGTCTAGCCAGAATTATTAATTATCGTTCCTGCATTCAACTCTATCACTTTGATTATTCATCTGACTACTAGGAAAATCCAGGTTGGTTTTCTATAAAGTTATTTATCAATTGAGAGAATAAACCGAGTCATGTTGTTACATAATAGTATGTTAATGATTGCCCATTAGGCTGTTTACATAAAGCTTTTATAAGTTAGATTTTTACAAAGTAATAAACTTTAAATATTTAGTTTCCTCAGTTTCTTATTATTCATTATAAAACAATAACAACAGACTTCAGTGAATAAAAGGAAAATAAATTATGGTAAGTTTCAAATAGGGTTCATGTTAGTCAATCAGTCACTATCCAGATTAAATAATGATCTTCTCCAGGGATGAAATATATTTCTGTATTCTGGACCAGCAAGAATACCTCCATGATCATAGGCATTTAAAACTGTAATTATGAAACACATTATTGAGATATACTGTGTTTGCATAGCTTGCATGTAGAATGAAAGCTTTGTGTTATTTTTCTTTGAGGCTGTTGTTAGCAAATTGCTCCATTACCCCAAAGACTTGTTGAGATTAAAGAAGAGGCCTGCACAAAAAGGTCACGTTGAATACTCAAGATACTTAGTAATGTGAGTTTAAAAAAGCAACACAACCCATCTGCAAAGAGTAATAGGAGCCATGGGAAAACAATATCCTACAGTCCTCCTGAACACTAACCTCCCATTGATTTCAATGGGAATTCCTCATGTGAATTGATAGCAGGATTGGCCACTGAGAGCCATGTGTAGCCAGCCATATTCATTTACGCTCCCATTAATTTCAGAAGGAGGCTTATTTTTTCTCCATAAAAATTTTCCTCCATAAACATGCAAAAATACAAAGTCAGGAAAAACATACAAAACTAACCATTTTGGCTCTATGTAGGATTTTTGTTTTTATTTTCTCTTTATTCACTTATTTGTTGTTTCACACTAATATTAGCTGTCTCAAGATAAATTTGCCATGCACAATATTTACAGATCACGATATATCTGTTTGATAATATGGAAAAAGAAGAGGAAGTTTACTTGGAGTCGATATTCAGATCATGATTAATTTCCATAAAAAAGAATGTTTAGAAAGAAGAACAGCCTTCCACGAATAAGAAATCTTTAGATTAACATTTAAAATGATTAACAAAAGTAGATTGTTAATCAATTTCTACTGTGTATACATAGAGGTTTGTGAAAAAAGGCTTCCACTAAGTGTCCTTGTGTAGTTTTTGTTAAGTGTTGATCATTTATCTTTGTTTAGTCCTCATAGCTGAATTGTGAATATGACACTGTCCCCAGAACCCACTCTAAGAACTGGCTGCAAATGACAAAATACAGTTGCAAAGTGACCCAGATCTACTGGGATGGTGCCTTGTGGCAGGTGCTAAAAGCTTCCAAGGTTTCCTGTACTACGATTAATATGTTGTCACAATTTTTTTCGCTTTGTTTTCCTCCAAAATCTTATTAAAATCTTGTGAAACCACTATTAAGACAATAAAAAAAATCTTAGTGACCCAGAATTTGTGTGTACAAAAACATCAGAGTCTGTTCATGGATTATTAATATCATTAGGTATTCCACAATGTCGAAATTAACCGATTATTATTCTGTTCAGTTTAGAGTTTAAAAAATTCCCTTCTTTTAGCCCTTATCTTCAGAAAATACAAAGAATTCACTTCTTGCTGACAGTCATAATAAAGTATATGAGAAAATGTTTTTTTCAAAAATGTTTTCGATAGTCTACAGATATAGTTTTGTGCATAGTGGTCACTTTTCCATTTTTCTTCATATGGAGTGGTTGGACCTGATACATGTGGTCCAGCAAATAAGTCATGGGGACCTAGAGACCTGTATTCTGTTCCTGTGAACTACCAATGGTGGGCAGGATGACTTTGGGTCAGTCACGCCACCATTCTGTGTCTCAGTGTCCTCATTGTTAAAATGGGCCTAATAATATCTTCTTTCAGCTCTGTGGAAGTGAATCAATAAAAACTTTTAAAGACATGAAATAAGAAAGAGAATAAAAACAGAGTAAAACTGTCCTAATTGCATTAGTGCACTTCTGATATTTAGAAATATAAAATTATGAAGACTACTAAGTGATTTTTAGAAGTATTTTCTTTGATCAATAAGTTGTCACTCAAAATGCAAAGAAAAACTTGTGTTAATTTGATGTTGAGTGTATAGCATTTCTATTAATAGGAAATACATACTTGATTGTTGTTCTATTTGATTACAATAGCTAAAGAAGCAATGGTAATGTATTACAGTGACTTGGTTGCTTGCCGGGCAATGGAAAAATACTTATCATTTTCCAAAAGTTAAAATTGTAAGATAGTTAATGTTCCAACATTCCTTGAAATCGTACTACCCCATTTTAGAGATGGAGGAAATGGAGATGAATTGATTTGTCCAAGATCACACAGTGAGTCATATCAGAATCATACCTCAGAAGTCCCTAGCGCAGGGGTCAGCAACCTATGGCTCTCAAGCCAAATATGGCTCATTATGGAACCAAATATGGCTCTTTTGTCGTTCCCAAAATACTTGCAACTTTTTAAACTAAAATGAAAAATGGCTGCCTCTACCCTGGCAGCAGCTCCAGAGCAAGCCACCTGCCCTGGTTCTGCCAGGGTGGGTGGATTGGAACCCACAATGCCAGGTTCTGGGGCCTTGCCCATTAGGCCACTGGAGTACCCACCCCACCTCCCTAACTCCAGCTTCTCTCTTATCCTCCCTACCTTCACCCCCACGCAACCGCAACCCTGTACCCTGAGCCACCTGCCCTGAGCTCCTCATACACCCACAAACTAGACTCCTGCACCTCCAGCGTCCCCAGTCCCCTGCCATAAGATTAACAAAAGCAGCCTCAATGCATGCATGAAACTGAATTTGACCAGTTATCATGTAAACTACAAAAAAATGTGTGAAAAGATGCGGCAGCAGAAATCCCAGTAAATAAAGTCTGTGAGTACAATATTTCATTTATGCTATTATTAATGATTATGTCAATTATCAATACTATTAAGTTGTATATTTTCAGTCATGCAAATGGACATTCGTACACGGCTCTTTGTTGACCCCGTGTTCTGAATTTTGATGTAGTTTGGCTCTTTGAAAAGGTTGCCGGCTCCTGCCCCAGAGTTTAGTTCTGCACTATGGCTACTTGATTGTATGCACGCCCCTCTCTAGTCTTTTATAGTGCAAGTGCAAACTGTTTGAAGGGTGAAATTCCCAACCATATCATGCACAAAGACAAAGGAAACAGTCTTGATGCTGGGAAGACAGCAAGGATTCATGGACAAGAGGGTTCAGTTCTCTACTTATTTTTACTAGTGTCCATTGGCCTGGTCAGCCTCTTGTGGATCTTCCCCCTTCTTTATCTCCGTGGGCATGTCTACACAGCAGCGTTATTTCAGAATAACTGACGTTTTCCCAAAATACCATAGTGCGCATCTACACAGCAAACCATTATTTTGAAATAATGTCAAGCTGGAGGACATCTTAATCCGACTCATGGTAACTCTCATTTCACAAGCAGTAAGGAAGGTTGAAGGAAGAGTGTTCTTCCTTCGACTTCCTGCTGTGTAGACAGCACCAAAAGCCAAAATAAGCTATTTCGACTTAAGCTACGCAATTGACATAGCTGCAGGTGCATAGCTTAATTCGACTTTAGCCCTGCCGTGTAGACGTTCCCTGTGTGACTGTTCCCTACCATCCTACAAACTCTGCCGATGGGCATTCTGTGGCCTTAGTGTCTCCAGTGGAGAAGGGGGAAGAGAATTGGGTGGACCAGGGGCAGGAGCTGGGCTCAGGCCAGGTTGAAATTAAAATATATGAAACATCTGTTTAACAATTTAAAACAAACCCAGTGCACTTGTATGGTTTGAACTAAGGATGTTAAATATTGATTAATTTACTAGTCGAGTAGTCGATGGAATTTCCATCGACTACTCGACTAGTCGATAGTACTTCCACATTTCTCCTTTGAAATGTACAGGAGCCCCTACTGGGGCTCCTGTATATTTCAAAGGAGGAATGCGGAACCCTGTGTGCAGCCTGGGGCCAGTGGGAAATCCCACTGGCTCCGGGCTGCATGCGGCATGCCAGCTTTGAAATGTACAAGAGTCCCCAACAGGAGCTCATGTGCATTTCAAAGTGAAAGTGCCCTCATGGAGCCTGGGGTCAGCTGGGGCACTCAGTCCCCCTGCTGACCCTAGGCTTCATGTTGCGCTGCCGATTTGAAATGCCACGCGGAGCCTGGGGTCATTTGGGGACTCCCCAGCTGATCCTGGGTTCTGCGGAAATGCCACGCAGAACCTGAAATCAGCTCTTCAGCTGACCCCAGGCCTCATGCGGCAGCTGTTGCTTTGAAATGCTGAGGCGGCATTTCAAAGGGTCAGCGCCGCGTAGCTAAGTCGGGGATCAGCTGTGTGGGGCTGCCCCTTTGAATGCCGCACAGCTGATTCCAGGATCAGCTGTGCAGAGCTGCTGCTTTGAAGTATCCCCTCTTCTCCCCCACTTTGCTGCCTCTATCTGATAGTGGCAGCAAATGGGGAGGGGGGAGAAATCAACTAGTCGACTGACTATCCGATAAGCATTTGTTTATCAGATAGTTGACTAGTCAACTAGTCCTTAACCTCCTTAGTTTGAACAGCCTGCAGTAAAATAAACAACTCCAGATTAGCAATGTTTAAATAAGTTTTATGCTTACTCTGTGTATGGACTTTGCTTTGTTTTGCTACTGCCTCTGGCAGTTTGGTGAGACGCTAATTATTGCTATTTGTGATTTCACTAATTAGCATGTTTTAAATGTGCCAATTGAAAGTTCGGAGGATAATGTTTCGAACTTTTCAATAAGTAATCTCTGCTTTTATTGCTCTAGGACCAGGGATTTATGTATCTAAATGTGGTTAGCATTAATGAGAGTTAATGCTCTACGTGCCTCAGTCCACATCCACAGAGAAGAGAGAAAACAAAGGGAGGCTCTGAGCTCCCATGGCTGCCTTCTTCCCATCCTGCTTCTGGCCTACATGAGACTGGGGCAGGAAAGTAGCTAGAGCAGCTGGATTAGCCCACATGGATTGTAGGAGAGGAGTCCTTGTTGTAGAGGAACTGCCGGATTTCTGCTCTCCCTGCAGAAGTTCTCTGTGGAGAGCAGAGAGTGGCTGGTAGCTCCTTATAAGCCACACCCCCCAACTTCTCTTTAAGCAGCTACCCCATGGGGCCACTTCCATTCCCAACAGACCAGAGATGTATCAGAGAGGTGCCAAACCAGCCCGCTTCCCCCTCTACCTTCACTTACTGCATGCACAGATGCTTCTAGTAAGTGGGGATGGGGAAGAGAAGGGAAGCCCCCTGCTAATATGCCTGGTTTGATCAGGACAGGCCCAGGTTTGGAACCCTTCCCTGTCCCACTCACTGACCCAGGACTATGTGCCAGCTTGCCCTTTCCACTATACCCTGCCAGCTACTTCTCACAATTGTAGCAGACACAATCAGTCGACCCCCGCTAGATCCATTGCTGCCCATCGATCCAGCTCATAGTGACAACAAGCCCTCCGTAGGGCCACTGATGGAAAACCTGGTTTTTCCCTGTGTTTTCTTATGAGTGTTTCTGAGCTTCCTTGCTTTGGTTCGGCATTGCATAGGGTTCTGGAAGTGACCCTTCTCATCCAGCCTTTACATACTGCTTCATATACCTCTTTATTTCTGTGTTTCCTGACAAGGGCTGCCTCCTCTTTTAGCTCTCTCCAGAAGGGAGGAGATCAAGACCCTCTGCCTGGCCCCTGGGCCTGCACAAGGTGCGCTGCCACACTGCAATAGCAATGTCCAAGATATATGACTCCAGGAGTGTGCAGCAAGGAATGGCCCAATCTTGGCTGTGTGCCAGCATTTAAATGAGAAGGTGAGATCAGGGCAAGGTGCCTTCAGAGCAGTGCGGGGCACACAGTAAACAGGCCAGTCTTGGCATTGTGTAAAGTGGTGCGTGATGGCATTTGGAAGACTGCCAAAGATAATGCAAGGTAGTGCTGTGCGCACGTGAACAATAGGCTGCACTAACCCAATACGGAGCCACATTCAGAGCGGATTACAGAATACATATTAACTGGCTAGTTAATACACGTTGAGAATGGCGCTGTGTGGATGCAGGTCATTTTAACTGGCACAAAGTACAGGTTGTTTGAAATAAACACGGGGTGCAGACACAGCTTCAATAAGAGCTGGAGCTGGCCCAATATGAGGCATGTCTGAATATTCCATCCCTGTCATGTGAGAGAGCGTCAATGGGTATTTTGTACTGAGCCCTAGTCCCACCCTTTCTATTCAGAGGTTATCATCACTCTCTAATTAAACTGCCTGAATCTCTCCTACAAGTGTATTCTGTACAAACTATCTAATAGTCTGGATTATAAATATTTGGGCCACTGATGTGAGATTATCTCAGTATAACTGAAAATAAGATTGTAATATTCATAATACCCATTTTGTCTGATACATGCATAAAAGAAAATTTGCTCTTGGGTGTGTACAGTGTTTATGATTAAATACTTTATTCAGACTCATATGTCAATCTATTAGTGTGCTGTTAATTCAAATGTTACTATGATGAATTTTATCAGCATTAGCACATTTATCACAGGTAGATGTGAAACTTAGACAAAGGTATATGTTCTCATTAATGATGAGCAGCCTATTCATCTTATGAGAGTGTAATTAATGTTAGTTACAATACTTAATTTTTCACTGTTTGTCATGATGCATATTTAGCATTTCTTCTGTCCTTTATCAATCTGCTCTCCTTGCACGTGGCACTTCAGAAAGATATATGTTTTTTACCTGATTTGGGGCCTTGTTGTTTTACAATTTTCTTAAACCAGATTTTTTTTTTCTTCTGGGGTTGTATGCAGCAGTTTGTAGCATTACTTGCTATGAGATTTTTTGGTTCAGACTTAATCACTTTTAGCATTATTAATGTAATAACCGGTTAAATAAAACACACACTAAAGATGTTGATAATCACTTGCTGCTATATTAGCTGAGCTTGTATAAGGGTTTAGTGTTCTTAGTTCTCTTGTTTTTTAATAGCATTTTAGTGTGCTACTCGTGGGCAAATAAATGCATTCATAATATAGTTCTGTAAACAAACTGACAACTGACAAACTGAGTATTTGAAATGTATTTGTTAAGGTAAGTATGCATTTCTACAATCCTGTTGTGTACCATTCAGCATTTCTTTGTAAGGTAACATTGTCAGCTATCACAAGGCCAAACTATGCCCAGTTAGCTTAGTGAGTTAGTGCTTTTGTCCCCTCTTCCCTGGCCAGACACCCTGCCCCTAGCCCACTCCAGCCCGCTCCTGCACCATCCTTCTGGTCAGACATCTATCCCCAGAGACAGGGGACGTTGGTGAGCATAGCGATCAGGGGCACAGCCCCCTAGTAGCTCGGAGTTACTCTCATTTACACTCATGTGACATGACACCACAGGCCTCCACACCATTGTGTGGAGGCCTGTGGTGTCATGTCACATGAGTGTAAATGAGAGTATAATTAGAATATATAAAATAGGTTAGGGCTGGTACTACACTTCTGAGTGATAGAACTCCCACTAAAAGTCAGTGGGTGCAGGAGTGGGTACTACATCAGGATTCAGTCCTACAAGATGCTGAGCATCTCCAATTCCCATTGAATTACGTCAATGGGCGCTAAGAGTGGTCAGCATTTGGCAATGCTGAGCCCTTAGTCATTGCTTCGAAAGGGTCAATCCTTCTTTCTTTGGACTTCCAAAATGTCCATTAACTTGGATTGGAGGAAGATTGTGTGAATTTTTGATGAAACATCTGGGGGGCTGCATGAGCCAAATATTTGAATCCAGAGTTCTGTAGATTTTGACTCTACTAGGGGTTTGTTGCTTTTTTTTTTTTTTTTCAAACTTTTTGCCTCCAGGAAAAAGGAGATTAATTCCAATTCATTATTCACTATTCCTCGTTAGCAATTTTAATTTATCAATCTCTTGATGTGATCGAGAACATAAGCACCAATTATCCAGGTTTTTTTTTTTTACACAATGGCTTATTTCACTTTTACAAGGCTGAAACTGTTTCATTGCTTACATGTATTGTGAAGTGGACCTAAAATGCCAGTCCTTGCCTCAAGGCAATGCAGACCTTGCCACTGCAGCAGAAAAACTCAAAGTAATTCAAAAGAATAAAGTAGGTTATTTTATTATGTCAGTTGATCATATTTTTCTTTTATGTTTTGGCCCCTTATAAGGTGAAGTGGGCTACAACCAAATTTGGAGGCTCGGCATATATTTCCAAACTTGAAAATTACATTTGACCTTAACCATTCGTAGATATAACTGTTGACCAGCTAGGCTTAATTATTATTTGACTGGTTCTCTATACTAACCAGCTAGTAGTTAAACTAGTAGTTAACTATATTCCATTGTGGTTGATGCACTACCATAAACGTTACATTGTAACAGGAACACTATTAGAACCCTCTTTTCTACATTACCAGTCTTTACCCCCCAACATAAGGTGGTCAAATCAAAGTGAACAAACGTTGCAACGCATTCAGTTTCTGTGAGTAGAATAAAATTGTTCAGAGATAATGGACTCCTTCCATCAACAAACAATGATTTTTTTCTAGCTTTAATTTTTCCTGAAAATTGAAACTCCAAATAACAATCTTACCCTACTTCCCCAAACCAACAAACTCACCCAACCTCCAAATATTCTCTTTCATGTTAATGTGATTTGTGCTCCTATTTGACATTACATTCAGGGAATCGTTAATGTAGCAGTAACACAGAACAACCCAATTGAGCGTGTACCTATTTGGACTCATAAAGAATAGTCAAGTACAAAGTTGCCTTTGGCCTCTGTAATATTTCTAAGAACAAGGTATAAAACACACAAGTAGGTGAACATTTTGATCTGACCCATTTATCTGTAAAAAGAAACTTTAAAACACACCCAGGAAGAATGAACATTAGAATTCAAAATTATCCAGTGTGAGAGAGGAGGAGAGATTGTTTATTTGTTTTACTTCAAAAGAAGGTGTTTCAGTAGATAGATTGATTTTTCTAGTAGTGTCCAATAATCATTCAAAAATGAATCTGATCATGTGGTCACTTGGTAAGGGAATTAAGGAATCCTTACAGAAGTATTCCCATTGATTTCATTGAGTGCACGAGTAAGGCTTGCAGGGTTTGTTCCAATATGCTATTTACAATAATTCATTTAGTACCCAATTATGCACTGAGCTATATGTGTGAGGTTCCCACTGATGTTGGTCCTATTAGATCCAAAAGGATATGGTTTTCTTCCCTGCAGTATATTTATTCCCCAATCTTGTTTTCCCTATTCCGATTGACAGAGCCTTCCTACCACTGTGATGAAGAACTCTAATCTACAATCCACATTGGATTTTTTTTTTCCCTACTGTATTTTTGAATGCCATGCTGAGATCTGAATGAATACCTTCCATTTTGTTTCCCATGGCCTGATGGAGAGTATGACCCTGGAGCTGGGAATTCTCTTTTCTTATGCATTTTATTATTATTTACGATGTTTATTATGGTAGTCCCTAGGGACCAGCCGAGCATGGGGCTCCATTGTACTAGATACTGTACAGATATAGAGTATGAGACAGTCCCTGCCCTGAAAAGCCTGCAATCTAAACTGATAAGAGACAGAAAGGAATATAATGTACTAGCAGAAAGATTGCATATTTGTACAGTGCCCAGTACAACTAGCCCTGAACTTGGTTAGGAACTTTAGGTACTAATTATATACAAATAATTAATACTTGTCCAAAGCTTGAAGCCTGTTTTTATTCTGGACTGGCACCATTAGCACATTTATGTCTTTTGTCATGTTATAAATCTTTAGTTCAAGAACAGTGTCAACTGAATATTTTTGTGAGTGATACTTCAAAGGAAATGAAATAATTAAATGTACAATATATTTCAGTTTGCTATGATCATTTTGATGTACCATTTGCAATGGAAATGAGTGTATAACGTATTCATGTGTACAGATAAGGAAAATGACAAACACTAGCAATCTTTGTTCAATTCATTTACAATATTCAGTAAAAAAAAAAATTCCTTCCATTCCATTCCTTGATGGATTCTGTTTTGTTTTGGGGGGCAACACACACACACACAAATTAGAATAATGAATTAATAGATAAAATATGTATATGTGATGTTTTGGCTAAAAGTGACTGCAAATCCTAATGCAAAAATTCTCTGATTTTGGTAATGAGTTACTGAAAGGTAAAGAACTCCATAATTATTATTTGTGGCATTCATAGATCTGATGTTCTCTGTACTATATGTAACCTAGGCTATGTCTACACTACCAGGTTATTTTGAAATAATAACTTCTGAAATAACTATTTTGAAATAGCGTGTCTACACTACAAGTCCCCATCGAAATAGCACAGAATTATATCAAAATAGTGCATCCACACTGATTGGAGGCTGAATCCCATTTAAAGCCCCCCAGAAGCACTCACAGAGCAGGGCACCAGGACAGCAGTCACTTCCTATAGCTGCTTCCTGAGGCTAGCTCAGACTCATGCTTAAAGGGACTCTCTCTACAGCCGCATCTCACACTCCTCTTCTTCATTGCTAACCTCCTCGAAGTGCTGTGGTTGCCTTGCAGACGCCACAGCACTTCCACCATGGAGCCGGACCTGCTGCAAAGTAGTGCCAGGCTCTTTGACCTCCTGTTGCACCTCCTGGTGCAGTTAATGCAGACTGCCCACATGGTACTGCAGGAAGACAGCGACGAGCCCAGAATGGTGGACCTCCTGCACCACATTTCCTTCCATCCTCCCCTGCTGCTTCTGGTGCCGGGAGACCAGTTTCGACTGCTGGGACCGCATCATCATGGAGCGGTGGGACAACCAGCAGTGGCTCCAGAACTTCCGCATGCAGAACACCACCTTCCTGGAGCTCTGCTATCTGGCAACAGGACAGCCTCATGAGACCTGCCGTCCCCCTCCAGAAGCTTATCGCCCTCACACTTTGGAAGCTCGCCACACTGAACAGCTACCTCTCTGTTGGGAACCAGTTTGGCGTGGGGAGATCAACTGTTGGGGCTGTGCTCATGCAGGTATGACTCTTTTACTATGTTACTAGGAGGGTGGTGAGGCGCTTCAATGGGTTCTTTAGGGAGGGGGCTGGAATCTCGGTCCCTAGAGGTTTTTCAGTCCTGGCTTGACAAAGCCCTGGCTGGGGATGGTTTAGTTGGGGTTGGTCCTGCTTTGGGAAGGGGCTTGGGCTCAGGAACTTCCCGAGGGCTCTTGCAACCCAATGATAGACCCCATCATTGCTGACTTTGCCGCCATGGGCTTCCCCAACTATGGGGGGGGGCACTGATGGCACCCACATCCCCATCTTGGCCCCCAATCGCTGGGCCTTGGACTATATAAATAGGAAAGGGTACTTTTCAATGGTACCGCAGGCCCTTGTAGACCACTGAGGCCAGTTCATGGACATTTATGTCGGGTTGTCAGGAAAGGCGCATGACGCCGATGTATTCGGGAACTCCAGCCTCTTCCAGAGGATGCATGCCAGCACTTTTTTCCCTGACCGCACAATCAGAATTGGGAAGGTGGACATGCCCACATGCATTGTGGGTGACGCAGCCTACCCTTGCTCCCCTGGCTAATGAAGCCCCCACATGGGACACCTGGATCCCACTAAAGAACAACAGGCTCAGCAAGTGACACATTGTTGTGGAGGGTGCCTTCAGCCACCTCAAGGGGAGGTTCCAGAGTCTCCTCACCTGCCAGGACCTCAGCCACAGGAACATCCCCGAGGTGGTGGCGGCCTGCTGTGCTATGTTCCAATCTTTGTGAACATAAGGGGGAGACTTTCCTGCCAGGGTGGGAGGGCAGAGGCTGAGTGGCTTACCGGGGCTTATGAGCACCTGGGCGCCACTGCCATTTGGCGAGCCCATCGGCGGCTGTGCTCAACAGGGAGGCACTAAGGGAGAGTTCCAGCCAAGGCCACTTGTGAGACTCTCCTCTGGGCCTCCCCATAAAGGACCTCTGCATTGCCCCCATGTGACTTTCCTCCCAAGACTTTTTGGTTTGAAAAACAACTATGTTATTTTTATTTGGGGATATATAACAGGGGAGGGGTTGGGGAAAGAACCTGGGAGGGGGGAGGAGGGGCTCAGGGATGGGGCTGGGACTGGCACTTGCCTTGGATATCTCAACAGGTGCAGCTCCCCAAGAAGTCCCACCGCCATGTGTGCGTGGCCTCAGCGGCCTCAGGGGGAGGCTAGGAGAAGAAGCCAGGGGGCAGGGGCAGGTGCTGGGAGTCGGGGGAGTGGGTGCTGGGAGTGGTGAGGAGTGGGGGGTGGCTGGTGAACCACTCAATGGCTGCAACCAGGCACTCTGCAGCAGTGGTGATAGAGGAGCATATGGTCTCGTGCTGGTGGAACCGCTGCTGCCAGATGGTCCTCCTCAGCTCCTCGTCAGCCCAGCACTCTTCGGGGTCAAAGTTCTGGCTGAGAGATTGGAAGCACTCCAGGTATTCCCACACCAGGTTGTTGCAGGGTTGCCTGTGCCTGCAACTCTCACGGGGTCAGGAAGATGGTGTGGGAGGTGTTGGACACACCACACTCACAGCTGGCCCAGCTGAAAAGACAAGTGACAAGGGCAGTCATCCCTGGAGACACTCTTCCTGAAGCCTAGCTCTAATCTCTGAGCCAGCATCAAAGGTCTTGGTTCAGATGATGGTGATGTGCTTGACGCAAGGCCATCTGTTGTCTAGATAGTCGGCACTTTCCTGCAGGAACACAGATGTCCTAGGGGAGCCTCGCTACCCCCACATCCCGGGAACAAGCTAGCATGGGTGGGAGGGGGGAACAGGATGGCTCAGCTTCCTTCTGCATCCTGCACACACCAGGTCTGGCACTGGCGGCACCCCACAGAGAGAGCGCTTCTATCCCTGCCCACTGGAAGAGAGGAGGGGAGAGTGTTGAGGGAGGTGTGTGTGCGCATCAGACACTGCTTGCTTGAGAGAGTGCTACTGGGGTCTCCTCCTTTTCCTCCCCTCAGCAGGTTCCCATGAAGGGGATAGGTCTACTCCGCATCGCTCTGCTTGACCAAGAGCAGATGCTGCCCGAGAGTGCGGGCATGAGTCTATGCCATATGCAGCACTGCTGTGTGTTTCCATGACCCCAGCTTCCTTAGTGGTGGCTTGTGGTGGGAAGATGTCCCAACATGGAGTCCAGAGTAAGGCAGGCCTGTGCAGGAACCCTGTGAGAAGAACCAAGGGGTTCCTGTATGATGAGAGCATCATAGAGCTGTGTGCTCCAGCTTGGCACTCCATGTGCACCCCAGTACACGGGCTGTTGTGTGAGCCCTGGGCCGAGAAGGCTGAGCAAGGCGCGCACAGCCCCCTCACTGCCCGCTGCCTGTCCCCACGTGTGTCGAGGAAAAGTAATGGAACTCACCTGATGTGCCTTCCTCAGCTTCGTCCAATCCCTGGGAGACAGCCTGGGAGAGGGGGGGGAAATGGCTCCAGGCTGATGATGACCTCCTGGCTTGTGGGCATGGAGTCCAGGCTGGCCTGCTCCTTCTCCACTACCCCACCCTCGTGGAGGCTGATAACAGGTGTGTCCTGGCCAGAGTGAACTATGGTGGGGGGAGGTAACCAGCTGCACATAAAAGCAGCAGGTCTGGGGTACTGCCCCACAGTGGGAATTTGGTTCCTTGGCCTTGGTGTGTGGATGCTCACCTTGTTATTTAAAAAAAGGGGAGTTATTTCGAAATAATTCCCCAGTGTAGACATGCCTCTAGAGGCACTGAGACCACTGAGAAGGAAGAGTGAAGTTTGCTCTACACCCTTAGTTCAGCGCAAGTTGGCTTTGTGCTCATGTGGTAGAGGTGCTTGACTTCAGTCACTAGCTTCCTAGGTTTGATCCTACCTGCCAATGATCTGGGTCTGTAGGCTTCCTGTATAAAATGCTATTTTTCTAGCTATTGATCAGATTTTGAGATAAAACAGATATGAATTTAGATAAACTTGCTTATATTCAAGTAGTAGAATGTAGTCCTATGGCAGTGCACATACGCTACAGCATATTTAAGAGGCTGTTTTTTTCTTCCCTGATAGTGTCACACTCAGTTTCTACACAATTTAACCTGACATTAAAGAAGTTCCTAACCTTTGTGCCTATACAGTTCCCTACCCTAAGTATAAATGAATGCTGTATTTGCATTCCTTAAATTTGTAGATACCCTGCCTGAACCAAGGTCTTTAAGAGAGGCAGGATAACACTGAAATCTGACAATCACATGTCAACTCTTTTACTGTACTGCATTGGTTTCCAACCTGTGGGTGGGTGTCACTAAGAGTTTTTCAGGAGGGTGCAAGGAAGTGACTGGTTAAGAATGTGTTCTTGTTTCTTCCAATTATTGTTAATGTTATAAGCAGAGTGTGACTGAGCTCTCCCCTGACAGCTAGCTGGGGCAGGGCGTGGGGAGCAGACCTGAGGAGCAGCTTGTATTTACATGAACATACCTACTCTGCCTAGGTATCCAACAGGCAGAGTTTTGTGTCCAAAGTGATCATCTCTGGGGTTACAAATCACTTTAGTACTGAATGCAGGAGTAGTGAAATGTTACAATTGTTATCTTTATTGTATAAGTAAATGGCACCAGAACTGTGCTTCACCTATCCTGATTGAAGAAGTCACCCTCAGTGAAGCCAACGGCTCGGAGGCAGATCATTGTGAAAATAAGAGGGGTGGGGACAGGGGTCCCTGCCAGGAGGTGTGGGCTCTATCTCAGAGCCCCATATACAGTTTAACCTGCCCCACCCTTCTGTTCAGAGACAGAGCGAAGTAGGGCTCTGTTAGGAGAATTTTCGTTTTGTTACGGGATCACTAGAGCGGGAGTCACTTGTTGTGGAACAGCGTTTCTGCCCTACAATGAAGTTACCCATCTAGAAGCTGAAAATCACATAGAGCTGGAGGGGAATTTCAAGAGACTGACCTATCAAGGTCACAGCCAAGAAGCAGGTGGTAGGAGAAGGTGCAGCGCAGCAGCTAGCAGGATGGCCAGCAGAGCAGAATGGTGGCTGGTGGAGCAGCAAGCAGGGTGGCTACCAGAACAGCCAGCAGAGAAGAACAGTGGGTGGTGGGGTGGTTGGCGGGAAGGGAACAGCAGCTAATGGGTCAGCTAGCAGTGCAGAATGGTAGCTGCCAGCTTAGCTAGCAGAATGGGGCTGGCAGGTTAACTAGTAGAATGGTGGCTAGCTAGAAGAATGGCAGCTGGAGGGTTAGCTAGCAGAATGGGGCTGGCAAGTTAGCTAGCAGATGGCGGCTGGCAGGTTAACTAGCAGAATGGCAGCTGGCGGGTCAGCTAGCAGAATGGCGGCTGGGAGGTTAGCTAGCAGAATGGCGGCTGGCTGGTTAACTAGCAGGGTGACCAGCAGAGCAGAACTGCAGCTTACAGGCCAGCCAGCCAGAGCAAGTGCTCAGAGCAAGCAAGGTACCTTCCTCCCTAGCCCACCCCATGGCAGTTGGGAGGTGAATTCACAAAGAGGCACTTCTGAACCCTGGGTTCTCATTGACCAAGGACAACTGTCCCACATACTCTAGTTTGGGCATCCTGTTCACAGTTTTGTGTTTATGAATCCTGGCTGTAGCATTGTCCCCTAATTAATGCCAGGTGACTTTATCCATTCATTACAAGTTTCTTTTCTACACTCAGACTCTGTGCTTGCAAGTGGGGAAGTATTGTCCCTTAGAAGCACCCCGGAGTTGTGTTTAATTTTCCCACATTTCTGGAGGGGTGAGGGGAGGGCTGGTTCTGTTGTAGTGTTGAAAAGAAAACCCTAGATTTTGGACCCGGCCCTGGTTATTGCTGACTGCACCTGGCAGAAGGGTTACAATAAAATAAAATTCCTCCCACTAGCTGAGTCTCCTGCTCCCCTCTGTTTGGGAGATGGTGGAGATATTTCAGCTCACTCACTTCTCCAGAGGCTGATGTGCGTGTGCCCCTTGGGGAAGTAGTGCCTGCCCACCTGCACAGGCTTCTGCAGCTCATGCATGCTAGGGGACTACACCAGGGCAAGAGGAGGCTGGATCCGTGAGTGATTCTAGGGGTCCATGGGACAGAGGCACAAAGAGAGGGTGGAACTCAACCCCACCCAGAGCGTGTCCTTAGGAAAGGATCCTAGACCCCAGGCTGCCGTGGAAATACAAAGGGATACACAGTGAAAAAGTTTGAGAATTTCTGCTCGGGAGCACTTGGGCAGAAATATCCAGCTAAAGTGCTAATCCATACTGATGCACACGGCAACAGTTAACATATTAGGGCTGTAGAATACAGCCTGAAATTCCCGGCCGCTGTGTGTCTGGAGGAGTGGAATAGTGCTAAGTGTGGGTGGAAGAAGAATAAAGAATATTTATGTGCTAGACAGGCCAAGCCAAACCCAGGAGCTTCAGCAACAGCCTTCTCGGAAGCTAGTGAAAGGCTTATTTTCCAGTTCACTTTTCAAGGCTTGTCACCACCCTCTGCAAGGCTTGGTAAGGATTCTGTTGTCTGCACGCCTGATGCTACTTCTTTATTCACAGTGGCTGACAGCATTATATTTAGATGCCTAAAAATATTGAACTTTGGTGTGGAGTGGCTGTAAATCACTGCCAGAAAGAGGAGAAAGAAGAATTTTTTTCTTCCAGCTGCCAAGAAAAAAAAAGTCCATTATTTGCAGCTGATAGGGGAGTGTGGGATGGGAGAACACAGAGGAGAGGGACCTTTGTTTGCAGCTGCCTGGGACCAGAAGGAGGGCTTTGTCTTTAGCTGCTTAAGGGGGAGAGCAAAGGGAAGCCTTTCCTTCGAGCTCTAGGAGTTTTGCAGGGCAGCATCAGTGAAGTGACCTTTTCCATTTTTCAGATACCCAGCAAATACTCCAGAAATAGGATTGTGATAGTTACCCTTCAGTGTGCTGCTGCATGGCTCAAGAAACATCAAGGATTTTTTCAAAGACATAAACATGTTTTTAGTTACACTAAAAAAAAACCAAAAAACTGAAGCCAAAGTTCATTTAGAATTGATTGGCTTACAGGCTCCATTCCACAAAAGATTTGTGCAGGAAACTTAGCTGCATGCCAGAAATATATGCTGAGTGAAAGAACACACCATTTGTGTAAGCTTCTGTGGGAATACTTTGTGAACAGATATTTTCTGGTATGATCCTGAATAAATCAAATCACCTTTCAGATTCAAACCAGCAATCCATAATTCCTAAGGATGGTCAAAGATCGAGCTGTACACAACAACATTCTAGTGTCAATAGTCTTTCCATTGGTGGTACTCCTTCTACCACACACAACATTTATTTTATCTATCTATTTTTAAACATGTTATGTGAATAAAAATTATACTTACAACACTCCACAAATAGAAAACTACTGTGGCCATTTATCTTTAATTACAGCAGCATGCTTATTTCTAGTGCCAGTTTAGTAGAGTATGTTAAACTAGTTTATCTCCCAGTCTGATTTAAATATTATTCATTAGCAGTCAGTGAAGTGGCATGGTAGCTTTTTAATTTTAATTGTTTGTAAAAAGGTTTTTTTAACACCTCTCAGAATGAAAGGGAATAAGTGCCCACCTAGAATAGTTTAGACCAGAGGAAGAAATGTAAGAACAAAGTTAGTGCCACACCATTTTTTTAAATGAGTATTTCACACGGTCTATATTTTTATGTATGTTTCTAGTAAAAGATGTATTTACTGACCACTACACACATTTGTGAACTGGAAGCCTGGCTTTATTGGACCTTACTGGAGTAAATACACAATACGTAATTCTTGCTCCTAATTAGGACACTTCTGAGGTGCAGTGAATGACTTTGTGCAAATCTTGTACAGAGCACATAGCCAGAGTAAATAGACTATGCATTGGGGGCACGGGGAAGTCCTTTAGCCACCCTATAATATGGATAAGTGGCAGAACTCCTCCTGTAGGATGTGGAGTCCTCATACTGCTATGTTCTCTTTTAGGTGTGGGTGTTTGGCCAGTGGATCCACTGGTCCTGCTTCCAATGAAATCCTTATCTGACATGCAGAGGCTATGGATATCCTTCAGGCTCCCCAGATCCTGCTCCTCTTCCCCCTCCTCCTCCCTCAATGAAACTGCTAAGAATTTGTCTGTGTTCAAAGCATTTCATTCTCACATAGGATAGGGAGTCAGGATTGGCCCCACAGCAGCGAGGCTTATGCTAATTTTGTAGCACTGTCTATTACTGTCTGCTGTGTGTTGGAGTTGGCTGATATGCAGCACAAGTCCCAGCTAGGTAGAGAGAATGAGGCAATGACCGACAGCAACAACACAAGGGATTCCTATCACAGTCCCTCAGAATTATACAACACAACACAAATAGATCTTTTGCATAATGACTAAAAAACTATTAATAATGGCCATTTTTAGTAGCATAGCAACAGCCAAATCCTTCAAAAGAGCAAGTTTTCATTGATAAAGCATTTCATTTAAACATTGAAATTTGGCATAATGTGGACTATGAAATAAGTTTTGAAAGGAAGCTGATGATTAAGAAGAAATGCAGTGGGCATTTAATAAATGGAGGAACCGCAAGATAATTAACTGGCATGCATAAAGATTCATGCTTTATACCAAAATTTTAATTTTGCACATAAATGTGCCTGATGTAGGCAGCATTTAATCACCTAGCTGACAGGAGTAACTACTTTCATTTAACCTTGACTGAAGATCATGAATTCTAACAGGTTTAATTGGATACATCATTTAACAGAATGAACAGAGCAAATTTTTCTCAATTCATAGGTTCTGATTGACATGCACCAGCAATAAGGCGTTGCACAATTAAAGCTGATCTGTATTCCTGGCCTGGGCAGCAATTGCCATAGTGATGTGACACTGTTTGATCACTGTGGCACTGAAACTATACTGAATTTCCCCTTGTTTTGAAAAGGGCAATGCTTTAAAAAGACAGAGAGAGAGAGAGAGATTTTGGCACTTTATTATTATTATTTTTAACATTAAATCACATTGATATGCACAAACTGTAAGGGAAGAAACTTGTCTTGTTACCTGTAATTCAGGAGAATGAAGAAAAATGGTATCTTTTATCTATTTAACACATTATTTGCAGCAAGTCAATAATGTGAGTAGTCCAATAAAAGGTGACACAGTAAGGGCCCTGACTGTCTTGGACTTTTAATTGAATAGGAAGTAGTGCAGCCTGGTTTTCTAAAGCCACCTGCAGTTTGTTGTTCTCTCCATCCAAAAATTCATACACAACTTACCAGGTCTGTGCGGGCATGGGAAGGGGTTCACAGATCACAAAAGGAGTAGAAAAAGAGAGAAGGAAGAAAGTGGTTACTAAAAGCAAGTTCCATTTTCTTGCATGTAATATTTCATAAGAATGGCCAGACTAGAATGGACAGACCATTCTTTCATAAGAATGGACAGACCAAGGGTCCATCTACCCCTGTATTCTGATGTCTGACAGTGGCCAATGTTAGGTGCCCCAGAGGGCATGAAGAGAACAGAAAATCATCAAGTGATCCCTCCCGGGTCGCCCATTCCCAGCTTCTGGCAAACAGGCTAGAGATATCATCTCTGCCCATTTTGACTAATAGTCATTGATGGACCCATCCTCCATGAAATGTATTATCTGGTTCTTTCTTGAATCCTGTTATAGTCTTGGCCTTCACAACATCCTCTGGCAAGGAGTTCCACAGGTTGATGGTGTGTTATGTGAAAAAAATACTTCCTTTTGTTTGTTTTAAACCTGCTGCACATTATCATTAAATGATGAAATCTTGAGAAAATTGATTAGTCAAGTTAACACTGCCCTCAGGCAACTTCCAGTTCCTCATACAGCTCTTATTCATCAGCTCACAAAAGGCTCACTGTCTGTGGCAGCAGTCCACAGGTCATATAGTTAACCTAAAGGAACTTGAACTATTTCTTTTGTGGATTAATTGCAAACAGGGACTTCTTCTATATCTCCTCACTTCTTTGCCTATTTTCTTTCTTCAGGCACCTGCCTTTTATTTTAAAAAAATGCTAAAAATTACATTGGTCTCACACTGATCCTCAGACCTAGTTATTCAATAGGGCATGCTGCTCCTGCTTTTAATCCTAGAAAGTTCAGAGAGCATGAACTTCAAAATCATGGCCGTTTTTCTGACAAAACTTAAGGAAGGTCCACACTGCAATCACATTCTTCCGCAAGAAAATCGAAAGAACAGAGGGGTTTTTCCAGCATTGGAAATCCTGGAAGAAACCATTGGTATTCTATGAGGAAGAAACCGTTTTCTGAAAAGCAAAAAGATGTGTGGGGACGGGAAAGAGGGTGTTCTTTCGGAAGATGAGGAAAGAGGAAAAAGCACAGGTGCTGTGGTGGCCATTCCATGCATAGCAATCACAGCTTACATGCGAGATAACATCCATTCAGTCTGGACACTCTCTTTCGAAAAAGCAGATCGCTTTTTCGATGCACTTTTGCAGTGTGGACGCGCTCTTTTGGAAGACGTTAAGTCACCTGATTTAACCATTAGCTACAAAGGACAAAATTCTGTTTAACATTATAGCTATGAAACCCCATTGCCTTCAGTAGGGCTGTAGGGATATACATATGAGCAGAATTACACTCTCAGTTGCCTTCCTACACATTTCTTTGGTTGTCAGTCTGAATAATTCCAAAAGCTTCAGGGGGTAGCTGAGTTAGTCTGTACAGGATAAACTTAAAAAACAACAAAGCCAAGCTGAAATGGTTCTTATCTGCCTCTTTTGACTATCCACTCTTTAGGTGCTTATAGACTATTTGTTTTTCCTGTTACAGTTCAGCTCGGCTTTCCCCTTGATATTTTTATACCCACTGCCTCTTCTTGTTTCTCCCCTCTCCCATTTTTGTCCTTCTCTCCCCCCGCCTTCCCTTCTCCCCTATTTATTTTAGTTCTGGACATCCAACAGTCTGGTCATCTGAAGAAGTGGGCTGTGCCCATGAAAGCTCATGATACCAGCTATATGTTTGTTAGTCTTTAAAGTGCTACCAGACTATTTGTTGGATAATTCCTGTACTTTTAGGGGCTGCTTCCTCTTCCCAAAGCTTAGGTAGAATGTTCTCCGTAAGTGACTGAGAAGATGTTTTTCAAACGTGACTCAGGAGTCTAAGTCCGATTGACAATGTATTCATTCATTAAGGCCATATCTGCACATTACAAACTTTGATTGACACAAGTTACATTGCATACAGTCATTGAAGTGTGTATATAATTTGTATCTATGCATCTGGCTTGCGCGGATGCTGTGTGTATTCACCAGGAGTGCTTATCAATGCACAATATGGAATACCATGGCTAGCTATTCCAGTCTGCCATGCCCTGGCAGCTGACACAATGCCTTTTGGGAACTATTCACACCATCTTGTAGGAAAAAATGAATTGCCCAGGGATCTCTGAGTGCTAGGGGTCAACTTCCCTGTATGCAGCTGTCCTCATCCCCTAATGTCATCCACATCATATCATCTTTTGCACCTCTTTTTTAATTCCACACATAAGTGCAGCCTACCCTCTAGCCATGGGATTTTCAACACACCCTTGTCCCCACTCCACTGCTTCCCACAAGCCCCTGACCCACCCCTTTCTGTCCTACCTCCATTGCACCCCTTCCTCCAAGCCACTACCCTGCCTCTTCCACACCTTCTCCCCCTCTCTTCTGGAGCATCCCAAACACTGCAAAATAACTGTTTTGTGGCAGGTGGAAAGAGCTGGGATGGAAGGAGAAGCGTTGGTCCAACAGTGCATGAGAAGTGCTAGGAAGAGCTTGGCTACTGGTTGGAGTTGAGAATCCATACATTTTTCCCATGGAGGCCCCAGTCCTGGAGCACCTACCGAGTTGGCACCTATGACCCCACAAACCCTTTTTAGTGTCCACCCTCTCTGACAGAAACATGGAGGTCACAGAGCTCTGCACTATTCTCGTGAACATTGCAAACAAGCTGCAGTGTGTCTGTCTGTGAAAGGCAGCATTCCAGGGTCTGCATGCTGAGCGCACTCAGCCCTCCAGTGCAGGGGCACCACAAGAGCTACACTGCCAGTGGAGACGTGAGTGGCAATTGTAGTCTGCAGCCTTGCAATGCCACATTGCTACAGCTCAATAGAAAAATCGCTTGGGAGTTGGACAGTTCCCAGTGGGGGCCCTTGTCATGCAAGTATGTAGGGCCATTAATCAATTCTTGCTCTTCTGCCCCAGTCATGGTGACTATGGCCTGACAGGAACTTGGTCACTTGCAAGAACCAATACAGTTTTGGTTCCTATTCAATGGGTACAAGAATAGGGCAATGGCACGAATACTCGCACTGTGTTTCCACACACATGGATGGCTTTAGTGGATATCTCACTTCGGATGATAACAAAGGTACAGAGACCACAGCTGTGGCTGGTGTCCCAAAGCCATCTAGGTCTGTATGACATTAGCTTGCTTACTGCCAGCCAAACTCCTTGCAGAATGGTATGGGTAAGGGTCCTACTCTGAAGGAACAAATAAGGCAGCTAGTCCTAGAAACTTTTCAGAGAGAACTGCAGAGAAATCTCCATGGAAATTGCACTGTGATCTCTCAGGAGGATCCAAGGATGTCCTTATGTACAGTAGAAACTCAGAATTATGAACACTAGACTTATGAACTGACCAGTCCACCAAACACCACACATGGAGCTGGAAGTACACTATTGGCAGCAGAGAAAGGGGAAAAAAGGAAATATTGTGCAATGCTGTGTTAAACATAAATTACAAAAAAAGGAGAAAGTATAAAAAAGATTTGACACAGTAAAGAAACTGTTTCTGTGCTTGTAAAGTTAAAAGGAGATTTTTTTTCCCCGCATAGTAAAAAAGTAGGGGAAAAAAGCTTTCAAAGCATTGTTAAGTCAATGTTTAGTTGTAAACTCTTGAAAGAACAATCCAACATTTTATTCAGCATTAGGAACATTTCCAAGCCATGAACAACCTCCCTTCCTGAGAGATTCATAACTTTGAGATGCTACTGTACAGACACAAACTGCTCTTCAGCTCTTTCCCCGCCTAACCCTACAGGGGACTGAAAAGCAGATGCCAACTCTGCCCCTGATTATCGTACCGCTACCTCTTCTCATATGTGTAAACCCAGGAAACATTGCTATGCGTGTCTTGTTCGCATGGGGACAGGCTGGTTGCCATCTTTAAATATTGGGAGAAAAATATGCATGGTACACTTACTGGGGAATTTCCCCTTCATCAGACTCGTCCGTGTTCAGTTGGTACGTTGGAATTTTTAAAGGCATGCCTACACAGGCTGTAGAAGTAAGCCTCCCAGCATGGATCAATAGACTCAGGCTGTCAGGACTCATGATAGTGCTCTATGGCAGCATCTCTTGACAGCTGTAGCCCACACTCCTGAGGCTTCAGAGCTCAAGCTCCAGCCTTAGCCACAACTTTCAAGTGTTGCCTGCACAGCTATTTTTAAAATGCTAGCTTGAGAGCCACTATCCCAAGACTATGCCTGGGATGTGAAACCACTATACAGGGCTGTGCAAACACACCTGAAGTGGTCCTGGCTCATGGCATGGCTGGAGGTCCCCCACCAGATGGCCCTCTCCCTCCTCACAGCAGGAGTCTGTCTCAGGCTTCTCTGAGGGATCTGCAGTGATCTATCTGCAGGGCGCTGATGGAGGCTCCACAAGTATGGCATGCAACTCGTCATGAAAGTGGCAGGTCTGCAGCTCAGCACCAGCTCTAGTGTGCTTCCTTATGTTACGCCTGCTTCAGTTCTTTCATATTCGCACAATCCTGCTGTTGATCCCTGTCTTACCCCTGGCTTTGCCTGCATTGCTCATGGCAATGTGTCCCTGGATGCCCATGTTCCTATGGCAGATCCATACCTGTGCTTTCATGGCCTCTTCTCCCCCCAGGTCCAAGAGATACAGTACTTCCTGTCTCCTCCCAATAGGAGTGCAGCTAGCTCCGTGGTGGGTTGGGCAGTTGCACACAAGGGAGAGCTGCTTACTGTGTCACTGCAATGGGGCACTTAGGTCAGCCAAAGACAAATTTGTGCATAGACACATGCACCTATAGATTGACGCAAGGCAGCTTACATTGACCTAACTTTGTAGTGTAGCAAATTTTTACCCCTTACAGTTAAACCTGACTGTTCTCATTAGTTTTAGAATGGAGCTCTCTGCAGAATGTTTCCAGCCCCCTCCTGTAAAGTATGCAGCCTTATGAGAAATACCTGGCATGAAAGCTTGCTAAATTTCAGATACTTTTTGGGGGAAACAAAAAGTCTTATTTTCCTCTTATGAGATCAAATCTGATGTTTCTTTTTTTAATGCTGTTTTGAACAAATAGCAAAAATTACAGGAACTGCCACATTTTTTTCCAACTGCTTTCCGCCTGTACCGTCTGCCGGTGTGAATTGGGAAAGGATGCTAAGAGCAGTCATGTTTACATCTTTCTCACAGTGTATAATTTAACTTTCAGAAATACAAAATAAGACAGCAGAAATATTTTTACTCATTCTTACAATATCCAAAGTTGTTTCTTACTGTTTTTATTTGAAGGAACTAGACACAAACCTGGCTGCCTTAACCACTGCCTTTGAGAGAGCTACAGCTGAGAAAATCCGCTGCCAGGAAGAAGTGAATAGAACTAACAAGACTATTGAGCTGGCCAACAGATTAGTGAAAGGTCTGGAGGTGAGGTCCTACAGGGCAGGCTAATGAAGCAGCCTACAGAAAGCATTTCTTTGTTATACACTACTGATCTGGCAATAACAGAGGCACTTAGCAAAGAACCTGATGAGCTGAAAAAATTATGTCATTATCATTCATTTTTTTCATAATAGAAGCATGTTTTTGACCTTTACATTTCCTTATATTTTGTCTCACTGCGGTATATATTAACTGTAAGATTACCTAGTAACTAACACATCCAAGAACATTAAAAGAAGGGAGCGAGTGAATCTTAGCTGTTGACAATGAAGATGATTTAATAAGATGCAATGGCTTTATTTGCAACAATTAAACAGCGCTAATGATACTGCCCTCGTTTGGGGTGCATACAGTTTGGACTACTTATTTAAGTAATATGATAATTCTCTAATTAGCTCTCTGCGATGTGCAGTGGGTATTTACATGAGAGAGAATAAATAATGGCAGGAATTATCAAAATCCATATTGTCTGTTGATTCAGGTTGGCTCAGGGGAATCCATATTCACTGATAGATTTTATATTTGTCAACCATCTAGACTTTTACCATATTTATATCTTTTCAGATATTTTATTCCATGTTCAAATTCATTTGGGAAATCTCTTGTTATAATCTACTGGCATTATCATTGTTGTACAATTTGAGCTAGTAGTTTCAAGCTGACTTGGATGACCAAATATGTAGACAGCAAAAATGAAAGATGTATTTGTTATTACATAAACTTATATTTGTCAGTGTCTCTGGCAGAACTTAAAATAAAACACAGCATTTCCAGAAACAGTAGAAAGGTTTGTTTGACTAAGGAGGGTGCAAAATGCCCACTGGTTCTGTTTAAAGGAGCAAAATCAAATAATCTTAAAATATTAACATCTCAGTTGAAAATGTAGTATATTTTTAGTGAGAAGCTAATGCCTCTAAATATAAACCATATGTATAGTGCAGAATAATAAAGGATCTAATACAGCAGACCTTTAAAAAATATTGAACTAAATGGTTCTTCTGAAGCATCAGATAATATTTTCTTCCGCCTAATGTATCATATTGTTTGGTTCCACCATGACACCCCGCTGTAGTTGACAAGCACTGGAATAGCAATGGAGAGGTGAAAAGGGGAGGTGTATAATGAAAAATAATCTAAAGGAAGAGAGAGAGAGACGAAAGGAAAGAAAAGTTGAGTCTTTCACTAGAGGAAGACAATAGGAAGGTGAGTTTTAATGGCAAACCCTTCACAAGGCACCTCCCAAAGCAACAGTTCAGTGAAGAGACTGGATCCCTCAAGGGATTGGGGTTGAGATACTGAGTCTATCAGCTGTACATAATTCTATCACATTCAACCAAGGTCAGTAATGACCCAAAGCTGTTACCATTGGATAGTTGTTGCATGAGTTATATGAAGTGAGTAGGCTTAGCACATGTCCCTAGAGAACAAGGGGATTGATTTCTTTTTGCTTTAATTTTTGCTGAGCACATATTATTTCATTAGCTTTATGCCAAAACCCTTGATAGTTGCACATTACACTGACAAATACTCAAAAGGTAATATTTCCCAAAATTCCTTCTGATGAAGTGCTATATAAATACTACATAAGTGGAGCATTCTATTGCATTAATATGTATATTAATTTTTTAGACTAAATTGAATTTCATCCCGAAAATCATCAGTATACTAACAAATAACCAGTGCTTGTGTTTTCTCTTCTATTTCCTGGGGAGGTGGGGGGGACATATTAAATGCACAATCTTGGAAGCACAGTCTTGGAAGCTGAAATTCTCTAAACACTGGAAAAGGAACAAGGGCTCAGTTGTGTACCAGCTGAAGTCATGGCAAATCTCCTATTGACTTTACTGGATGTAAGATCAAGCCCTGGGACAGGCAATGGCAATGTAAGTTTCTCCTGCCACTCCACCACTGTCCTGAGCCCTGACCCAAAAGATCATCTTTAGGGACTGAAAATTTAGTTCTGACCCCCTACCCATTCCATCTTTGGCCTCTGATTAGTGCCAATGTTTTGGTCATCTGCCTGCTAATCACACAGAGCACCAGCTCATTTCATTTCAACCCACCGGACATTTTCAACAGTTTTCCCACCACTTAGTTGATTTTGCATAAGTCATCTGGATATCAGAGCTATTACCAATCCCTAAAGCCAACCAGACCCAAGATGAAGCGTTAACCCTTCCACAGAAATTCCTGCATTTCTGAACCATCACTATCCCTTTGCTACTGTACTATTCTGTCAACTGAATCTTGTCTCACCCACTCTCTAAAGCAAGCGGCAGTAGATCAACATAACATTGAACATAGGGGCTATGTCTACACTAGCGAGGTGTTGTGCCAGAAGTATGCAAATGAGGCTTAGCATGGAATATCGCTGAGCCTCATTTGCATACCTAATGAGCTGCCATTTTTGCAGAAGAGGCTCTTGAGCTAGAAGGACCTGTCTACACTGCCCCTTCTTGCGCAAGAAAAACCCTCTTGCGCAATGCCATTATTCCTGAAAATAATCAGCGTAGTGGCATTGTGCAAGAGGGTTTTTCTTGTGCAAGAAGGGGCAGTGTAGACAGCTCCTTCTAGTGCAAGAGCCTCTTCTGCAAAAATGGCGGCTCATTAGGTATGCAAATGAGGCTCGGCGATATTCCACGCTTAGCCTCATTTGCATACTTGTGGCGCAACAACCTGCCAGTGTAGACATAGCCAGGCTGTTTTGTGCAACATAACAGTTTGAGGTTTGTTATGTGTGGCCTGCAAACCATTTGTCTTGTTTCTAACACATGAATAACTCTCACATGATCCCAGGGCAATAATGACTTCCTTTCTGCAGCTGATTTGTTTGCTGTGGCAGCAAAGCCTCCCTGGGAGCCGGCCTAGCAGCCCCATTCCTGGGGAGACTTCACTATGGGCTCTGCACTACAAAAGTTAAATATTTAAGCTTTATACTGCAGAGCCTGTAGCATGTAGTTCATGTGCAAAGAGATAGTAGAGTGAGCTAGTTCAAAACTGTGGATGCCTTACTTGGAAGAACCAAGACATGCACACTCTTTCTTAGTTGAAGCACTTAAACTGTTTATTTTTTAAAAAGCACAATTAATCAGAAGAATCCAACATCTGCTGTATTGCCTTCTTTACCTGTTGATTCACCATGTAGCTTAAATGTACTCTCTTGCAAATATCTCACTGTATATTAGGTACATTTGGACATAATAAATCAGGAAAGTGGTCTCCTGAACAAGAGCAAATTATGGCACTGACTAGTGTGTGTCTAAAACCTATTCACTAGCGGAGGAGGGCTAGACATGCAGACTAATCCACAGACTTGGGGAAATGGTTTGCAACCCTGAGCAATTGCCAGGCCTAGTCAGTATTCTGCACAGTGCTGTGGAGAAAAGCTTCCATGTTGCTTGCATGAGGGGACAGGCTGTTAATACTCTATTCTTTCCCTTCCATTGTGCACCAGCGGAGCAAGATTTAGTGTTCGGTTATAACACTGGCTTCATAGTGAATGCTACAGTTAAGGTTGCATTGAGACTTCCATCTTAACCTGCTGTTGGCTCATGTTCATAACTTTCCTTCAGATGAAAATTTCCTTTACATCTGAATTTTTTCATGCTTGGTTTCAGTTGAAATGTGATTTTTTTTGCAAGCCTAAGTAAAATCCATTCATTGGTATTGAATTATGCAAGGATGGGGAAAAAAGATTTTTTTTCTATTGTAAAAAAGTCTTCTTTGTACATTTATGACTCACAAAAAGCTGAATGTTACAAGCTGAAACTTTCCAGGTGGCTAGTTTTGACTGAGGACCAGTCTCTGAGCTAATTACAAAGAAAGAAAGAAAGAAAGAAAAGTCACAGAGTGTTTTATATGATTAACTAATTTTGTTTGAGATGTTTCCATTATGAATCACTTAGCATAAGTTTAAAGTAATAATCTTATTTAAGGTATTATAAAATATTATACTTACATAACACCAGTGTTTTGTGCTACGATTTCACGGTGGAGTTCCATAAAGTAGCTTTTGTCTGTGAAAACGTGGAAACTCACAGTGAAAGCAGCACAGTAATTAATGTTTTGTGAATCATATGCTTTGGCCTGAAAGAGTGCTAGGCCCAGCTCAGGAGAAAAGGGGAGCACAAAGTTGGCCTTAGATAGCCCCAGAACCAGGAGAGGATAAAGGCAGTCTCGGGTGCCAGGCTGGCATCAGTAAATTAGAGCAGTGTGGGGATTACTCTAAATTATTATGCGGGCTCCCAAGAACATCAAGGGCTCACCCTAGCAACTATGTATAAAGAAAACATGTTTCTACTTCCCCAATTATACTGTTTGCAACAATGGATGAAATAGTAGGTGCCAAAGAAATAAAGTAGCTCTGTGCTAGCCAAGGATTCCCTCACACTGGAGGAATCCTCGATGCCAATGGCAAAAATAGTTAATGTTTATTAGTGCCAGTATGAACTACCACCAATGGATCCATTGCCATCTACTTCAAAAGCATATCCAATATTAGAGTGAGCGTGGACCAAATCTGGATCACCAGATGCTTTTGCCCAGACCATGAAATATTTTTATATCCTTCTTATACTTAATTTTATTTTTGTATTATTTTCTTTGGAGTCTGGACCTTGACTAAGAAATGTAGACCTTGACAAAAAAAATTGATTATGCCTGCTCTATGGGCTGGTTAAAACACTGTTAGAGCAACATTGCGCTAATACAGGGCAAAATTTGGGCATGAATCTTCTTTTTTCTTAAGGATGTGGGAGTAAAATATACACATATAAATTAATGGACTGTTAAGGACATAATTTTTAAAACTCTACCATCAAGATGTACAAAAAAGCAAAGGTCTTCATGGTAACTTGCCCACATTGCATGTGTAGAGCTAAATTCTGCTGTTATACCTTCCTAACTCTGCAGTAACTTATTTGAAGACAAGGATTTTTAGAGCTATGAGACAGGGTAGCTGAGAGTGGAAACTGGCCACCAGGTACTGATTATTGCTAAAGGTTTAATATATAGTGAATCCACTTCTGCCCTTATATGCATGTATAACTCCAAATTGCTTCAATGAGTATTGCACAGACAACTCAAATTGTTTTCCATATGTGCCGTACTGGAGAGTGGAGATCAGTATGATAATCTTAATTTGTTCATTTCCTGTTTTTTGACTGTTTATAATTATAATCCAATTTCTTACATTCATGTGTTGATTAGTAAAAGTTAAGAAGCATAATGCATTTTTCCTGTTGATGCAGCTTGTTCATTACATGCATTACAAATATATGTGACAAGATATTGTGACACATAAGCCATTGAAACTAGCAATTTGAAAGTTAACCTTTATTACTTTAGGTCCCCATTCCAATGACGGAAGGTCTTGATCCAATCTCCATGCTGACGGATGATGCAACAATTGCTAAATGGAACAATGAAGGCTTGCCTAGTGATACATGTCCACACAAAATGCCACTATTCTTACAAACAGTGAACATAGGCCTCTATTGATTGACCCCTTGCTCCAGAAGGATCAAATGGATAAAAAGCAGATATGGCTCAGATTTGAAAGTCATCCATTTGAGTCAGGCAGAATAAAAGATAGTTGGCAGCTACCAGAATTAGTAGGAATAGCAACATTTATTTATTGAGTTATTGAAGAGGTGTGGTGGATAATTTTATCCTGAATTTTTCTTTATATCCCAGGAAGTACTAAAAACTCTATGAAACTGTTTTCTTACTATAAGCTTACCAAAGTAGCAAGTGAAATAATTAACTGAGTTCTTTGCTAGCATCTTCAGCCTTGTGTTCATGTCTCCTCCAGTTTTACAGTTATGTTGCTATTATACTGCAGGTAGTTGTTGCTGGAGATCCTGTTTTGATAGAGAACTCAAAGGAAACCCTTAATCCTGTACTTGACCCATGACTTGGAAGGCACATACTAAAGAAAGGAAGGTAATTCTGTTTATGATCCATTGATTATGGGTACCATTTACGCCATCAGTCTGCTCTCCACTTATGCTTATCAATATTTAATGTATCTTTTCATCAAGGCATGTGTGTGAGGTGTGCTGCCATCTGGATACTGCATGGCCCCTGAACTGTAGGGCCCAGCTGCATCTCCTTCCAGCTGCATATGTCTTTAAACCCATGAGCACTTGATGGGGAAAACAAAAGTTTGTGCCACAGTCCAGTCTGTACATTCCTGGTTGTTCTATCAGGACATTGTGAGACCCAGAGGAGTCGTATTCCCCAGCATACCGACATGGAATCTTCCTCACTTCCCAGCTGTAGCACTGGAGGGGGTATACTTATGTGCTACCACCCACGCATAAAAAATAGGCAACATTTAACAATACTCTTGTCTCCTCTCTCCAAGTGGAGGAGTGGCTGTGTAGCAGGGTTTACTCACTGCTGCAGTACCTCCTGCTGTCAGTCTGGGAATTATCTCCATCTGTCAGAGTGCACCATCTTCTGGCCAGTGTCTCACCTGTTGTTGTTCCATACTCCACCCTCTAGCTCGGGGTCCATGTTGCTCCCTGGACCATGGCGTCCTCTTCTGGACACTGCCCTTCTGCAGTGCCCACCACTCTATTCTCATCCCCTTCAAGGGATATCAGCAGTCCTCAGTTTTTACACCTGCCTGTAAGGTCAACAGCAGCCCAAAGTCTAGCCCCTTGCATCAGGGACAAGCTGCAGTCTGCGAAGGCCATGCTCTGTGGTGGCTGGGTGCAGTGCCAGGTCCACCCACTACTCTAGGTCCCGACCCAGGGGCCTTCTGGCTGCAGCCTTGTCCTGCCAGCCTTCTCTACCCTCAACTGCTCCGGTTCCTTGGGCCACTTCCCTATGACCATTGCACCTTCTGGCCTACAGCTTGGGAGTTATCAGACTGGAGCTTCCCTCTGGCTCCACTGACCCCAGCACTGCTCTGTCCAAGGTGCTGCTGGTTCCCTTCCCTGTGGGGACCTAGCTTCTTCTCCCTTGCTGGTCAGGGCAAGCGTGAGCTCCCCTCACCTCTGAAGCCTTTTATAGAGCCCAGCCTGGCCCTGTTTGGCTGACTGCTCCTCATCCTGATTGGCCCAGCTTGCGCAGGCACTCTCTGGCCTTCTTCTGGCCAGCACTACTGCTGGCTGGAAGGGATTCTTATCCTTCACTTTATTCACTTGTTTTCTTTATTTCACTATGTTGACATTGGGTGCTGTGTCCTCTTCTGTTAAAGTTGTGAACCCTCCTCTCTGAGACAGTGCTTTAAAAGGAGGGAGGGCTAATATGAGTGGATTCCTCAGCTATTTGCTCCCTCTTTTAACTAGTGGCATTTTCCCATCCTTCCCATTATAACCCTAAAACCTTTCCTTCCCTCTACGTTAGCTGCACCTACATCCCTTTGTACAACTATCAGGGATTCTCCCTTCTATCCATGGCCCTGCTGGAGACTGAGAATATCCTGTCTCTTGGGGTCACTGCCTCTATTGCCCAAGATTACTTCTGACTATCATGCGAGCCAGCTTATTACATTACCTAGCTTATCTAGTCTCTTTAAATCACATAACCCTGGGAAGGTTGCAGTAATGCAGCTCTTACCCACAATTTAGGAAAGAGAGAAATCTCTTCATGGAATAGCGAAGAATTTCTTCAATTCCCTTTCTCTACTCTTTAATCTTACAGGAAGAAAGTAGCTAGTGAGCCACAGTAATGAATTCCTGACTCTTGAAACTTAGTTCTAATTACAGCAGCTGTGAGATCCCTAATCAAGCAGGTCAAACTGAGGAACAAAGTGGAGTCATCACAATCCCCACATTCCTGTCCTAATCCTTCCACTTTTCTCCTCTTGTTATGTTAATTTCCTTACCTAACTTTAAATCTTACTTTGCAGTTTATCTATCTATTCAGAGCAGCCTTCCTGAGTCATGACACACACACACACCCCAGCCAGCACAACTATGTGCAGAGCCCTCCTTATGCTGACTACTGATACACAGGTGTGCACCCGCTCAGAGTGGAAAGGCAGCTTTAATATCTCATGCCCTCGGGAGACATTTGATTCAAGAAGGAATTTCCCGGTATGGTGAGACTCAGAAAGTTGCTGCTACTAATTATATTTTGGTTGCAATTCTGAATGACTTTTGAAATGCCCACTTTCTGTTCCTGTACCCACTATCTATAAGCCTCTTGCAGACTTGTTGAATAATTTTCACTTTTCAGTCAAGCTATTTTCCTCTCACTCACATTTTATTTTTTCAGAAGTACAATTATTTTCTACTGCCATGTTCCTTCCCTCTCCTCCCCTCTTTTGCAGATATATAAGATTAGGAAATACAATCTGGCTGAATCTCCACAAAAAGTTTGCAATCCCTCCTACAAACCAGAAATCCAGGCCCAGAATACTTTAATCAATTCCAGCATTACTCAGGTTGCTTTAGAAAATCAGTTGTTGGCAAACACACTCAATTTGGGAAGACCAGACTTAGAACCCTTGGAGGTATGTGTGTGCCACTGTGACATTTGTCATGTTAGTTATTGCTGCTTAGACTGACATCTCCATTTGCTGGAGCAACCAGCTCAACAAACTTTTTCACATTTATCAATAGATTTGTACTTGTCAAACTAAAGCATGTAGCCCAGCAGGCATGTGGGTGAATTTTTGTTCATTGGGCTCAGTGGGCCATATTATAATTTCCCATATACTAGTATCAATCTGAATGGTATTGAAACGCTTTAATCAGCTGGTGGAATGGGAGCACAGGAAATTGTTTGCCTGGAAGTTTTCCCCCGCTGCTCCCATTGGCTGGTGCAGTAGAAGGCATGGAGTCAGGTAAGCGCCCCCGCCCCCAACCACCTCATTCCCAGACCCCATACATGCACCCCCATCCTGCTTCTGCACCCACCCTCACAGGCCTCCCCAGCTCCACCTCACTCCTTCACTCTACCTCCCTCCCAGACCCACCACCATAACCCCAACTTGCACCCTCCCTCCCACCCAGACCTCCCACTCTTAGTCTGTTCCTGCACCCTCCTTCCCAGCCAAACCCCCACCCCCTCCTGCACTCTCCTTCCTGACCAGACCCTGCACCCCCGTCCCATCCTGCACCCATTTGGTCATCATGGATGATTGGCTGGTGGTCCATGGAAAAGTCTGTGTTGAGCAGCGTGGGCTGCAGGCCAAAAAAGTTTGAGAACCACTGCATTAATCTCTTTACGGATGTTAGATAGGTGGACCTGAACTAAAGCCATGGACTTGAACATTATAGTTATGTTTGAGATGGATGCGTCATTTATAAACTCATCTCAGAATGCTCCTTTTTAATTGAAATATCTTATTCTTGGTCTCATGGAAAAGCGTTTTTGGAGGGTAAAATAAATATATATTTATAATTGTAAAAATAGTGCCATTTGTGTTTTTACTCTAGGATAACTGAAAATAATGGTGTTAGTTCATTGGAGCTAGCATGCACAGACCCCTCATGCTTTGAGTAATCATGGGGAAAGCCAGAAAGCAATGAATGCATCAAATGGATCGCATGACCTGGGCCCTGAAAAAGACAAGGCAGAACCTATAAGCAGAGCCCACACAACTCCTTCCCCAGCAGCTTCTCCTCAACCTCCCAACAAGTGTGGGACTCTACTGTCTTGGGGGTTGGAGATATCAGTCATCAGAAGGGGCTGGAGGAGCTGCCTGTAATCCTCTCAGAACCCCACCAATTTTCTCACAGATAAGTGCTCACAGATAGTGCTCCTGATCTACGGTTTGTACTCACTTCAAAGATGCAGCTAGAGATCAAGGCCCAATGTCAGTAATCTGCTTCTGCGGGACTATTGGTGGAGCAAGAGAGCTGCATGGATTCCCTCAGATTGACATTTGGAGCATGAGTCTCTGCAAAACATCAAGGGTCTGTACACTTAGGCCATGCCCCCCCCCCCCTCCCCTCCCGCCCAGCCAGGTCTTCTCAGCTACTTCTCCTTTGAACCAAAAGGATAATACCTCAGGTTTTCCATGGCTCTCAAGCTATTACTATTGTGAATGATCCCTCTTCTTGTTTTTGCCTGAAAGAGGATGACATGACTGGTGTGTGGTGTACACAGAAATAATTGTAAGATATGGTCAGACATAAATCTGCATGTTCAACTCACATTTATTAGGGTGGAATCTATAGCCAGTAATTACTTTTTTTTTTTTTGAATCTGCTTAATAATGTTCAGAAAGAAGGTCACAATTTATACATTTCCTTCCTTTTGATGTTAATCCAAAACTTAATTACTAAAATCTAGTTTTATAATGAAGGTCTAGGAGATTAGTGTGTTTCCTATATTAACACACAGGTGCAGATAGGTGCAATATTTCCTATATTAACATGGTTTGATTTATAGATTTGCAAACTAGCCATCTTCATTTCAGTCTGAACTCACAAAGCAGCAAAATTATTTTAAAATTGAGATGAAAATGCTTGAGGATGAATTACTGGCACGCCTTTTAGCTGCAAAGAGTAATTTCCTTGGGGATACATTTCTGACTGAGAAGCTGGAAACAACACAGAATATAACAAATAGAAATAAAGGTAAAATGCAAAAAGAATCAGATCTGCAACAATATATTAGCATTTTGTTAAGATGAAAATGGCTTTTTTGATCAATATCAGGTGTATTTCTTATTGCATGACCTCTCTTTTTCAACATATTCATCTGTGAAGATCTCACTGTGTTTCAGAGATTCTTTTTAATAGCTTTTTCCATGGGTAATAGTCTAAGTTGTGTACATAAGTGAAACTGCATTGCATCTGTGGCGTAGTAGAATCTCTCTGTAATTTGTGCTCTAATAATTCTAAAATTAATCATAATGAAATCCTTTAATAAATTAAAAATAAAAGCTGCAAGCAAAAATTATATTGATGTTTTACATGTGACTGTTAACTGAAAAATTGCTTTTCTTTGACACTTTTCTTTTTTCATAGTTTCTTATAAACCTGGTGCTTACTGATATTTTTCAGTGTTGTCTGGTTTAGAATTATGTTGCGATTACACTGGATTGAGTTATTGGTTGTTTGTCATTGCTCAGTCATAAACTAAGGGGCCAGATTTTTAAAGTTATTTAGGCATCAGTGCAGATAGGGTTTTTCAGAATGTACCTAAGCATATAAGTCCCAAGGACCCAAAGACTTTAGGAAGGAACAGGAGGGAACAGTGCAAGAATTACTCCAATGAGATGTAGGCAGATTCAATCACTTGAGCTGTTTCCTCTGTCTCTAAGTAGTCAGAACTGACTGTAAAAACATATGTCCAGTATGGAAACTTCCTTCAGTGGATGCATAATGATCGGCATGCAAATTCAGTGACTCAAGAAGGTAACATGAAAATGATGGATGCAATACACATTTTGGAGCTCCATATTAATTTCTACTGTGCTGATGCACATCATTGCATCTCTTGTGCAAATAGTGCTAAATATGCAAACCAAGCAGCTAATGTTAAAAATCACTGCATTCTACAGTCATGGTTCAGATGCAGTTTAGAGAGAAATATTATATTCATAAGTCTAAAATATCATGTGATATCAGTAATAAATACATAGCACTTGCACCTCTTTTTCATCTTTGCAAGTGCTTTACAAACTAACTCATTTATGCTAAGATAGGGAAACTGAGGTAGCGATTAAGTAGCTTGACCCAAAAATCTGAGGCTGTCAACATTCAAGCCAGATCAGAACACAGAGGCCTATTATCAGAATAGACGGCATCAACAAACAACTACAGAAATGTCATGGGATGTTAATCACATGACGGCATATTGTCTTTTTAAGAGGCAGGCTCCTATTTCCGTAGGTGGAGAGGATTCAGTAAGTGCTGTGAGATCATAAAGAGCTGAAAGTTGTGAACCCTGCTGGGCTACTCTTCCATCAGGCTTACATCTATGTGCACACATCCTGCCTGGACTCTTAAGACACAAGTAAGATGATCCCAAGGAACTCCATAAGTTGCAAATTGGCACATTCGTTGCAAGATTGTATTTGTGTGAGTGTGGGGGTCAGTGTTACTTGTCCTCTAGATAACTTTAAACTAACATCAATCAATGCCAAACTTTCCTCTTTAAAAATCCTCGGTTTAATAAAACTTCAGATTCCAAAGGAAACAATCTATATTGATGAAACAGCCACCAATAATAAACATTTCCTTAAAATCCTCTTTCAAAAGAAGCCATCAAATAAACTAAAGCATCAGAACTCATTATAAACAGGTTGTTGGGACAGCCTGGAATTTAAAATGCTTCCTTTAAAAATCGTTGTGTGTGAAAAGAGTTGAGAGATGAGGAAGAGAGTTGACCTGGGACTTGGAACCAGGGAAGGGGTTGCCTCTTACATTACAAACATTCACATTTCGGGGCCTGATTGTCCAGGACCATGGACCTTGTGCCATCATATACAGCAATGCAAAGTTGGAATGGTAGCATTTCTGCCACTTGCTTTGCACTGGGGTAAACGACTATGCAAGGTCATTGTTGCATAGTTTCTGCATTCTACCAGTACATTTTACAAAATGTGATCAGCTCTGCCTGGAATGAGTTTAGCTGTTTCAGATAGGCTCTGCCTTTTTCTATCTGTCACTCTTTTGGTAGCTTCATGCCTTTTCTGAAGAGATACAATAGTGGCTATTACTGCAAAAAAGGCCAAATCCTGAAATCCTTACCATGACAGTACTTGAAGTACTAAAACCTAAGTAAAAATTTATAAAGGACTTGAGGATTTGTCCCATTATGACCAGTTTGACCGTATTCGTCAGTTAAAATTATGTAAAGAGAGCAAGGGGAGGCGGTGGGAAAAGCTATTATAAAATAGATTTATGTTGCTTTCATAACTAAACTATGCTCTGTATAAAGCTATATTCTAATGTGCGTGATTCTGCATGAATGTCATGTTCCTGCAGATGTTCTAGCACGTTACAAGCAGCTGCACTTGCTATGGGCATATATAGTAGCTGGATACTTTCTGTGTCTTCTCTCTATTCTCAGTTCACAAAACCCATTGAGGGAAAGTAATCACTGATTTATTTTCTTTCTTTCTTTTAAAATGTTTGAGCAGTGAGAAACAAATGGGTTGAAATTAAATATTTGTGACTCAATCTGGCAATGTCTGCACTCAAAACTCCATTGCCTTATTGGGAGTGCTGCATACAAAACAATTTTAGAACCCGGCCCTTTGAATTTCTAATGCCCTAAAGTGATTTGAAGCAAGGAAAAGAAGTTCATGCTGCTTTTAATTTTGTGGCTTCCTCACGGGCCTGATCCTTCAAAGGGTGAGCACCTCTTCTGGGTCCCAAGTGCTGTCAGCTCTCACTGACTGCAGTGGGAGTCGAGACTACTTCAACCTGGCAGAACTCCAGGCTCTCAGAACTTTCTAGAAACAGACCCCAGAGTTGTTGCTACTTCATCACTTTCAAACTCTCTGGCTTCCTCCCACGGGCTCCATCACAATGCTACTCACTGAATCATGTCAGTCTTGTTCAGGCCTGATCCAGCTCTTAACACACACACAGTTTCTGTATCTCTGGTATATTGCTGGAAGCAAAAGTCAACAAAGTAAAGATCAATGAGACTCATGAGCATTATCAGCCAGTAGTGGCAAGAGCTTCCCTGCTCTATTTTCTCATGGTTGAGCTGAATAAGATCAATCCAATATATCAGTTCTCGTTCAAGGTTACTATTCAGGAAGAGATCGATATGTTTGTGTGCTGCTCTTTTAATCTAGTGTTACCATTGGCTTAGACCCTTGTCTCCCTGCTGTCACTGACTTTTTATGTTGTATTTCACAAAGCAGTGCAGCAGGCAGAACCCTCTGACAATGGGCGGGAGAGCGTAAACAACCTGATCGACTGTGTGACACACTCCACTTTCATTTACATCAGTTGTGGCCATTTGAAAGAGACAAGCTTACCTTCCCAGACCAGTTAGCTTTCCAGGTGCCATCTGACTGTTACTTAGACACCTTTGTGTGTTTAGGGATGAGTCAGGGTGTGTGCTCATGCACATGCCCACTTAGGTCATGATCTCTTTCCCCCACAACACTTCGCTGCATAAGTCATTGGCTATGCAGAGGTAACTTTAAAGGTGTGCAGGGTCCCAATCTGCTGTGGAGTGTGAGGAGAGTGGCTGCCATAGAGAGCTCTCCTCCTCTCTTCCCACTGTGGGCAGGAGAGACTGAATGGGTTTGTACATTCCAGCTAGGATCCCATACTGGTGCTTGAACTGCTTATTCCAAAGTCCAGCTGTACTGGGCTTCTGGAGAGTTGGCCTGCGGTCCATTAGTGTCACCCTAAGTCTGAGATGCGCCGTGGGGGCTAAGTGTGCTATTTCCACAGAACCTCAAGCCATGCAAAAAGGCTTTCTTAAAGACACAAAAACAGTATCATCCCTAGCAAGCTCCCCCAGTGCAGAGAGTTGATTTTTCTCACTAGCCATCCTGGAAGCAAAATGTGGAACCTGGATTCCTTTCTGAAAGTATACACTGAGTCATCCAAGGCTGCCATGGTTTTCACACAGGCAACCCAGCGGGGGAGGAGAAAGTAAATGAAGAAGTGTTATTTACACCTCCTACCACAAGAACTGGGGTCACCAAATGAAATGAAAAGGCAGCAGGTTGAAAATTAACAAAAGGAAATATTTCTTCACACAACACAAAGTCAACCTGCGGAATTCCTTGCCAGAGGATTTTGTAAAGGCCAAGATTATAACAATGTTAAAAAAAGACCTAGATAAGTTCATGAAGGATGGCTATTAGCAGGGATGGTGTCTTTAGCCTCTGTTTGCCAGGAGCTAGGAATGGGCAACATGGGAGGGATTGCTTGATGATTACCTGTTCTGTGCATTCCCTCTGGGGCACCAGGCACTGGCCACTGTCAGAAGACGGGATACTGCGCTAGGTGGACCTTTGGTCTGACCCAGTGTGGGCATTCTTATAAAGAGAGGGAAGAGGTCTGTGTAATGTTCTCTGATTTGCTGTAAAATGCTATTTTCCCCTTCTTGCACCACCGGACATTTCTCTGAGTATGTCTTTGCTGCTCAACCCAGACATTGCTGTCATAGGTTCACAGAGGGAATTGTATGATGGGCACCCCTCCCCACAAGCTACACATTCCTTTTGTCAAAAAAACAAATGGGGAAGGAGGAGAAGGGCCCAGGGCTGGCTTGACTATTAGCTGGCAGGTCCTGGAGGAAGGTGGTAAATTTGGGAGAGGGGTTGGTTTGGCTTGCTGAACATGTGTTGTGGGGCAGGACGAGGTTGAATCAGTGCTTAATTTGGGTCGGGGCTTGCCAGGGCTAAGCCCAGGTACTTCTGGGCTTGCTGTATCATTTATTACTGTTAAAAATATTGCTTGAACTCTAGCACCTAATTGCTTGAGCTCTGCACCTCTTTCATTACCAGGTAAGCACTGGATTGAATCCCATGTGGAGCAGAGAAAAGAGGCTGTGAAAGCTGGTATTCAGTCTGCTAATATTTGCCAAATTAAAATAGCAGTCTTTTAGCTGTGTCTTACTGCAACTCCTTCCAGATCCCCTGTAGGTCACCTGTAAGTCTGTCACATTGGGAGATGTATTATGGGATTGTTCCTGCAAGGTACCAACCACCCTTTGAGGGTTCTCAGCCCTTTGCAAGGTGGAGCTCTGTGTTTCTTTTAACTCTTTAAAAAAAAAAAAAAAAAGGGGGGGGGGGGAGAAGGACCATGTATTCCTGACTGCTAAAAAGTAAAGCATGTGTACCTAAAAATTAACTGGGGCAGAATAAAACTTCATTATCAGAAATGCTAACTGCTAGAACACATCTCGCATTAAATCAGAGGTCTCTACTGGGAGTTCCTCTGGATCATTTGATCAAATTAAGCTCCTAAAATATGGTTCAAAAATGTCATCCCGGTGTAGGAGATAAAAGACAAGAATAGGGCAATGAAATGACTGAAAATTTGGGAAAATGAAATGTTGACTCATGTATTTTGACATAATGTAGAAATCAGGAGGTTTGCCAGACAGATCAGCTTCAGATGCTGCTTATGCAATGTTTGATTTGCACAGCTGCATTGTAGATTGCCCACCATCCTGAGCACGAGTGGCTGGACTTGGGGTAGGCAGCCCTACAGGACACAGGGAATCCTCTCTTCAGACCCTTCAGCAGCAGCAGAGTTGCTGTGCAGTGCCTATTGCAGCCCCAGGGCTTTGGTAGCCTTTGCTCTGATTAACTCTCTCCTTATGCTGGTACCACCCACCTGTAAATAAACTTGGATCCACTGGCTCCTCCACAACATCTGCATCAAAACCCGGCCAGTAGCCATGCAGTGAGGTCCCTGAAGCTGAACTGCAGAACACTGCTGAGCGGATGCCTTCCCTTCTGCCTCCACCTTTCTAAAAAGCCTCCGACTCCCATGACTGAGTAATAGCTAAACAAAAAATAGTTAATCCAAAGCACACGCCTAGCTTCCTGGCATTCCCATCCCATGTCACAGCCTGCTTTTCAGCATTTTCTCTGGCTGTTTTCCACTGTCTCATGCCAGTTAGTTTCACAGTGTGGGAGTGGTGCCCATACATCCCCCGTGTGCCAAGATCTGCCCACTCCCTGTGCTTCTCCCATCTTGCAGTGGTCTGTGAAAAGGCTCTGGACATATAAGAGCTACTTTAATCAAACAAGTGGTCAGGAGGAAGAAGAAAGCAGGAGGGAGGCTGAGGCAAGAGGAGGGACTGAAAGGAAAGAAATGGAAGATGGACAGTTAATTTAACCATGAGAGTAATTAACCACTGGAACCATTTACTGAGGTCTCTGGTGGATTCTCTGTTGTTGACTATTTAAAAAATCAAGATGAGATGTTTTTCAAAAACATCTGCTCTAGGAACTATTTTGGGGAAATTCTATGGCCTGTTCTGTACAGGAAGTCAGACTAGATGATGTTGGCCTTGTTATCTATGGGTATGTCTTTACTACTGGTGGATCAATGCTGTGGTTGTTGATCAATTGGGGTGGATTTTGTGGGTCTACTGAAGACCCGCTAAATCCATCGCCAAACACATTCCCATTGACTCTAGTACGCCACTGGAATGAAAAGCTTAAGGTAAGGCAACAGGAGAGTTTCTTCCATCAACCCAGCAAAGTGTAGACATCGCATTAAGTTGACCTAAGGTACATCAACTCCAGCTATGTTATTTACGTATCTGGAGGCGTATAACTTAGGTGGACTTTATGTCATAGTACAGACCTGCCTATGACCCAGAAGTGGAGAGGGAGGGGCAGAAAGTGAGGGAAGAGGAATGCGACAGAGATTAGATGATTAAGAAATTTAGGTTTAAAGTGCCATTCTGCTTTGAAAAGTAATTCAAATGGGCACCAGCTGTCTCAGCAGATCTGCTCCATGAATGCATCATGTCACATCTGCTGGTCGTGCATATTCCTTTTCTTTTCTTTTTTACCACTAGTTCAGAATAACCACAAATTGGGCTCAACTGCACAATTAAGTGCCAAATGTGGAGCCATTGCTTTCAGTGAGGTGGCATAAGTGTAACTAAGGAAGGGATCTGGCCTACAGAATCATTAGCACTGGCAACAAAATAGGAAGGAAGGAACCCTGCTTGGCTTTAAGATTCCAAGTTGAGTTTGCTGAGCTGGCAGTTAGGCAAAAAATATATTTTTACTGTAAACTGCCTGAATTTGAGCTGAAGTCATTGGCTGCGTCTAGACTGGCATGATTTTGCGCAAATACTTTTAACGGAAAACTTTTTCCGTTAAAAGTATTCTTGAAGAGAACGTCTACACTGGTACGGATGCTTTTGCGCAAAAGACATCTTTGCGCAAAGCATCCGTGCCAGTGTAGACGCTCTCTTGCACAAGAAAGCTCCGATGGCCATTTTAGCCATCAGGCTTTCTTGCGCAAGAAATTAACGTTCCTGTCTACACTGGCCCTCTTGTGCAAGCATTCTTGTGCAAGAGGGCTTATGCCTGAGCAGGAGCATCAGGGTATTTGCGCAAGAAGCACTGATTTTGTACATTACAAAGTCAGTGTTCTTGTGCGCAAATACTCGTGGCCAGTGTAGACAGGCGGCAAGATTTTGTGCAAAAGCAGCTGCTTTTGTGCAAAATCTTGCCAGTCTAGACGCAGCCATTGTGTTATGCTAACCATAGAATCCTATGTGATGACTTTTGTACAGAGTTGAATTTTTGAGTCATATTTTAATGTTGACACCCCAGCCTAAAGATAAACAGCTTTTTGCATCACTGCAAGATGACATTGCATCATGCAACATTGTTACTTGGTAACAACGATGTACTCTAATGCAGCATCTTGATAGTAATATTGTTTGCTATATGAATGCAAGCTAGAACACACAAAACTATAAACTAAATCACGTCCCTTCCGTCATCTCGGGCTCCTAAAACTTTCTGACTCTAGAGCCTCATATTTCCTTACTCCACCAGTGTTCTGTACCTTTGAATACATGGTCCTCTACTACAGTAAGAAATAATTATAGGCAATAACAGCACTTTTCTGTCTCCATTTTATCTCTAAATCTGTGGAGGTGCAAACAAAACACATTGGCTGGGAGAGACTACTAATGCTGATGAGTGTTTAGATGCCTTGATAATCTTTTTTTTCCCCCTGTAGGCTATCACTGAATGGAACTCAAATACATGCATGTTAGGGGTAGGAACAGATGGCACTTCTGTTATGTGAACAAGAAATGAGGTGAGAGGGCAGCGAAGTTGAAAAAAAAGAAGAAGACCTCCCTCCCTGACTTACCAGAATTCATTGTGCTGCCCTCCTGTTCCAGTTGACTGTGACTCTTTATTATCATAAAGATATGTCAGAAGTTAGACAGAGTGCCAGATGATAACCTTAAATCCTTTAGTGCATTTTACCAGGTTTCTAAAAAAAATTAAAAAAATAAAACCTGACTAAGGGAGGTGGGAAATATGTCAGTGAGGCACTACACAAAGAGCTCAATACATTTGTTGACCTCCTCCCCTTCACTCCTTTAAGGAGGATTTAGTTGCAGTCATCATAATATCGTGGGTGCTTTCTTAAAAATAATTTAGATGCTATTGTCTGTCTGCCACTTGGAAAATGTAGCTGTTTCAATGCATTCCTGCTGAAGTTGAAAAAGAGGGATTTATTGAAATGCCTCAAAAATCCATCAGACTGTCAACATATTACTTGCCAGCTGAACTGCATCTTATTCCTGTCTCTCCAGTGCCTGACTTCATTTTTTAGAAACATTTTTGTCTTCCCCGTAACAGTCGCTTTTCTTTCTTACCTCCCATTTTGCAAATGGCATCTGCAGAGTTAGATTTGAGGGCTGAAATGAGAAAGCAGTGTTTTGAAGTGACTAATTTGCAGGCAAGAAATAAAGCCCTTGTAAGATGGTCCCGGGAGAAGGGGGGGGAGTGTCATCTCCATGAACACTCTTTGATGCTACATGTAATCTGGTGCATTTCAAAGACAAAACATTTCCTATTTTCAAGTATCTATGTGAGCCAGGGTTGGTTTACCAGTTTCCGGAGAATAATGATCTCCACCAGGGGCAGGGGCACACCCTCCCTCCCGCTCCCCCCAAAAACATTCCTGTTCTGTTAGAAAGGGGCAATTGCAGTCAATGGTTTATTTGCCACATTTTTTGCTGTTCCAATGGCAGTGGTGGCTACTAACACTTCGCTGAAATGCTTCCTCGGTAAATTCCAAATGTTGGCAAGCGACATGTTCTTCTACAAGACATTTAAATGCTATAATGGATTTGTGTTTACTTTTCATTTCTATAAAAGTAGTTGCCAAAAGCTGACAATGAACCACCTAAGGTTAGCTCAGATTCAGATTTGATAGCCATCCAAAAATTTGGTTGCTTATCCAGTCCTTTCAGCTCTGGAAATTTAAGATGACATTCCAGTGTTATTTGGTTTCAACTGAGCCAGGAACACCAAAAAACATTGTTTCTCCTGTGGTCTCCTATAAAAAAAGCAAACAGATAGGAGTGAAAAATTAACAGCGTTAAATGTTTTGAACCTTAGAACAGCTTTAGGTTTGAGGGTTGATTCAGCTTTTGTATGAATGTTCAGGGTGGTTTTTGTTTGATTCAAATGGACTTACCCAGCTGCTACCTTTTGTCCACTTATTTACAGTGAATCAAGTCAACTGCAGTAATGAAGACTTCTATATTTAAATCATTATTTTATGGTACTCACAGACTGCATGTTTTTAAAAACTTCTGGCACTTGGGGTCTGGTCATGAATGGGGTCCTAAGTTCTTATACATGTAAATAGCTGTAGGTGTTATATGGGGAATTATTCAGTTAATTATGTGGTTCATCTTGCAGCTTTTATTTATGAATAGTGAAATTGATGATTGTGAACTTGACTTCTTACTCAGAGTTAATATTGACCACACCTAAAAGAGCCTACTGGATTTTCACTCCAGTTCTGCATGGAGTGCAATTAACATGCAGTATGTTCCCAGGAACTTGGGTAGGCTTGCAAGAAAGATCAGAAACATTGTTTAAAAACCCCTCAAATCTGTGCAAATTTGGGACTTTTTGCTGATCAGAGTACACATGGATACAGTCAAATGTGATTGGTGTGTTTGGGTTTTGTTGTTGTTGTTTTGCTCTCTAGACAATGTATTTTAGGGATGAATTCTGTGGTTTGAATAGAGATACTGAAGAGTCTACAAAATGAAGGAAAAAAGTGGTGAAATCAGAATGGCCAAAGAAAGAGAAGCTTTCACAAATATGGAAAACAAAAAGTTCCTTCCAGAAGCTGATTATGATGTGAGCCATGGGATGTGATCAGACAAAGTATGGTGGTAGGTTGGATCACTAACCTGAACACTCCCCCTTCTCCCACACTCACAGTGAGCCTTAAACGTCTTGTATTTGAATTTCTAACAAATAAGAGTCATGATAAAATACTATGAGGTACAGTTGGTTTTTCTACAGACTTTAAATATTGGTTTTCCTGAAGCTTCATAATTTGCAACACTTAATTTATTATAGGAACTTTGCTGAAGAAAAATTTGGGACCAAATCTGTAGGGAGGCATAAAGCTGAGTTTGCAAAATAGTTTCAAGAAAGCCATCCTGCTTGCCTGACAATTTTAATTTTATTTTTCTGGAGTTGACCCGTTGACAGCCATTGAATCCTTAGCTATGCCCAAGCCAAACATGTCAGTTAATGTTACACTAACATACTTTCTACTGAATTGGAATGAAACTCTTACTCATTCACATTTATACAATAAGCCATTGTAATTAATGCTATTACAATTAATACTGCCAGAGAAATAAATAAGGAATCTCCATTATTGTTGATTACTGTCACATATTAATGCATGAAATATGACATTTGGAAAACATACTCCCTTATGACAATTGTAGTGGTTGACTCAGGCAGCGTACAATGCAATTGTTGGTGCTCTCTGGTGAAAAAAAATAAAGGTCCTGCTTCTATTTTGATTAGATAAATGCAAGTCAATAATTTTGCATGAGGAGAATTTGACCCAGATACTTTGATAAGAGACAAATGTGTTCATCACTACTCATCCTTCCTTGTGCCACTACCTCTGACTCTCCCCCTTTCTCTGCCCCGCCCCTCTGAGAATTAGTTGATTGTTCTCCTTCTGGATTGCCTCTTATTGTATCTGCAATTTTATATTGTAAGAAACACATAAGGAATAAAATATATTTGTCCAGCTGATGGAATGAAACTATATTTTGGAAAGCTTTTTTGTTGTTCCTGTTTCATTTTCTTTTCAGTTTAGTCACTTTTCTGATGTGTACCATTTAAATGCTCTATGTATAGTACATGATTCTTTAAACTATTTTAATTATTTGGGTTGAAGTGATATCATATATTGTTCTGTTTAGGGAGCAAGCATGAATTTACCACTGACGCCAGAAAACTTCACAATGTACCTCTGGGTCAAGGACAGGAAGCAGTAGCAGAAATATCTATGGTAAAAGCATCAAAAGAAGGCCACTGGGTTATACTTCAAGTAAGTCAAAGCTCTTCATTACAACAGCGCTGCATTGCAGTGTTAAAATCTGAAGATTTTCAAAATAATGTGTGTCTAGATAAAACAGCGCTAAATAATGATTACAAACTTCCTTTGTCTCTTCCAAAAGAGAGGCTCATAATTTCATATCGAGGTATGAGTATTAATGGGTCATTTAATTTCAGATAAAATGTGAACTCCCTCTGTCTTGTGTGGTAGGGAGTTGACTAAAGTATTTTACCAAACACATGCTATTTGATTTACTAATTTATTATCCATTTTAAAAAATCCTTTAGTAAATAAATGTGTAGCAAAAAGAATTGTTACTCTGTATAATCAGATGAATAGATACAAACAGGGAAGATTGCTGTCATTATGCAGTATATTGTGCTAAACAGATGCACATGATTTTTTTCAAATATTGTGCAATATCAAACTGCTTCCTTATGCCTGGGATTTACTTGTATCAATAAAGTGTTTCATATTTCAAATCAATAGCTCACTGGGAAGCCTATTTCTCTCTCTTACCTTCCCATCCTCTTGACCAGAATTTTCATCCTGTAGCAAAGTTGCTTGACACATTAGAGGAATTACTGGAGAAATTCAGTAAAGGGAGTCACCTAAACTATTGGTTTTATGAGTGCTGAACCTGCTCTTTCGCCTAAAAAATCATATCATTCTACAGGGGATTTTGGAAAACTCGATTAAAATAACCAATGCTGCCCATTGGAATCTTCATGCTGAAGTGGATAATTTTGATAGGCAAGTAAAACATCATAGGAGTTATAAAATACAAAAAATAGAATGTTTAAATTTATCATTTTAAAGCCATTTAAAATTGAAAACTCACTGACAGCTATGTCAGGCTATGAGATAATAAAACAGAATAAACTTCATTTCATAGAGATCCATTCACAAAATGATTTTATAGTGGTGTAACTGCACATCAAAAAAGAAATGTGATCCTCTCATTCTGGAGCATGAAATATAGCTTCTGATTACACATATTCCTGTGTGCATGGGAAACAGAGTTTGCAGACGTTACAGATAATTACTGTAGTGTAGAAATGAGAAATTATTTTGCTTTAGTTTCATTTTGTTCTGTAATTCAGATGTGAGAACATGAATTTTTGCACCCCATGCCATTGAGTATATTATACTACCACCACATGTTATTCACTGGCGTCAGATCCTCAGCTGGTGTAAATCAATGGACCCTATTGAAATCAGTGGGGCTATGCCAATTTACACTAGCTAAGCATATAGACCTAAGTGCTTTGATCATGTGTAATATGAAACATCTCTTTGGTGGTACTAGATCATCATCATTTTTCTCTCAACTTGTTACCATTTTATAGAATGTGTTTTTAATTAAAATACTTTCATTGATAGTTAAAAGATACACAAACACTGATGCAGTTAATAATTGGAAACAGCGCTGCACAGACACAGTCACAGAAATCAATTAGCTCTTTAACATGAATAGTCACATTAAAGGGAGAACATTAACTTTCATTTTTTTGAGAAATTGCCTAATTGAAAAAAAAAATCTATTTTCTGATCATTCACATCTTAAACAGCATGGTCTGAAAATCATCTTTAAAATCCCTTCAGCAGTTGCAGAGGCTTTTTTGTTCCCCTGTTGATGTTTATAGGAGTCTTGTAGCAAGAAAGAAACAGGTAGCTGACTGTACAGTGGAAACAATGACACAAAAAGTGCTGCCAAATGCACAAAGTAAACAAGCTACAACTACTTCTGTCATTAATTTCTGTCAGTTTTAGTCATCTGCAGCATTACTGATAATTGTAGCAGGTACAAAATCTTCACACAGGCACATGCTTTTCAAATTCATGGTGTCGCTTGAATAATCTCTCTCTGATCTTTCAGAACATGCTTGATCAATGTACCTGTGACCAGGAATTCAAACTATTGTGTTTTTCATTTTGCTACTGTCAGGCCTGTGTGGCTGAGTGGCAGAAATTTGGACCTCAGGGCTGGAACTGAAAGTACCTGTTTAACAACAGAGATCTCATAATTTCTGTTCATATTTTCTATAACTACCTGGAAGCACATTCTCAGGTATTTTAGTATTTCCCTAAACCCATTTAAGTAAGCCTTGCCATCCCTGAACACTTGAAACTGTGCCGTGCCTAATCCTGTTGTTTTCTGTATGTGCAACACTGGCTTTCTATTTTTAATATGAGTTTTAAAGATGATTAACACATTCTATGAAGGATGACTTTGTGCGACCTCTCTTGTGTGACAAGAAGAATAGTGGAAATTTTCTGCCCCATCAACTGTTGTTCTGAACCTGACTGGCAAACAGAATTGAATCTTTCTTCACTGAGGGTAGCAGTACACTAACTAGCCTCTGCTGTTTGGCTGAATAATTATTTCATTTCCTTTAGAATCAAATCATGCACTTTAAAAAAAACCAACCCTTTCTTGTTCTAGTACCCTGGGAAGATCTCCATTACTTGTTTGGCTAGATTATGTATGGTGGTCATATTACAGACGACTAGGATAGAAGACTTTGTCGCACATACTTGGAAGAGTATGCAACCCAATCAGGTAATAAAAAGATTCAGCAACCACAGAAGTGTTTCCAGAGTTAGAGCTCCCCCTGCTGGAAGCTGACACATTTTTATATTAATCCTAATACTTTTGAGGAATATAATTTTTCTTAAACGTGTTATTTGTGATAATGTGTACTGCTGGAACATGATTTGCTATTTCACCTTTAATTCATCTGGCTCTTCCATCCATTTTTATGCTGGCCATGAAATAAGCTATTTTATAACATTATTTACCTTAAATCATTTCATTTTACAATAAAACAGATCCTGTGCCCTATGCCATACATATATAAAATAAAGTGTTATATTATTTTACAGTAAGGGTATTTGGTATATGTTCGGCAATGTTTTGGACTGCTGATTACTATTTTTATAAGGATACTGCTTAGCTGCCTGTAATTTAATTGTCAAGGATAAATCTCCACAGGGGAATTTAGGAGACATACCCCCAAAAGAATATGGTTGAGTCCATTTAGCCTCAAACCACTCAAGTTAATAAAACTCAACTCAAGCAGCCTATTTATTCAAGCAGGAATGTGGGCTTCTGATACTTCCTGATTCCAGTTATGACAGAATTATCCTACAAAGTTCATTCTCAAGATAGTTTCAACTTCCTGCTTTCAGGAAGCAGTCTTGGTTGGGAATCAGGAATTAAAGGAACACATGAATCTGAAGGAAGTTATCTGAAGAGTTAGCAATTGCAGAAACTATTCAGTTAATCATTTTTTTAAAATGTCTGGGTCGTTTATTATGGCAATCTGACTGCTTTACCTTATCCTGCACATAATCCAGGTTGTGTATTCAGTTCTATGTTACATGACCTGTACACATCATGCTTTTGGATTCTTCCCTTTCAACTACTCAGATGTCAAAGTGAAAATGGAATACTGATAAACATCAGCTTTTAATAACATGATACTTTTTAAACAGCAAAACCTGTATGGTGGAATTGACTAAACATGAATAACTTAATTGTATACATATGCTGACATTTTGGAGCTGCCATTATTCTAGTGTGTGAATGTAATATCAAAATGCAGTAGGTTATATAGCCTTCTGTCTGATAGTCATGAACATTTGACACAGGCACTGCCAGACTGGATCAGAACCATGGTCCATCTAGTACACTATCCTGTAACCTGCAGTGGCTAGAACCAGATGCTTCACAGTAAGGTACAGCAAACCCCAGAGTGGGATCTCTCAGGGTGGGATATCCCGTTACCCAATAAGGTCTCACTCTAACCCAATACTAGTTAGGTATAGTTTAAGCCCTGTAGCATGAGGTTTTATCTGAGTGAAGTTTATGAAACTGGAGTAAAAATGGAACATTTGTAGGTTTTACCCAGTGATTATCCAGCCTTGTATCCATCCATTTGCACAAAGGTCTATTGCTCTGTGGAAAGTGGATTTTGGTGTTCAGAAACATTATTTTTTCTCCACCTAGATATCCTCAAGTATGCTCCTTCTCTCCTACCCATTTAAGAATCCTGAGCTCAGTTTAAGGATTTAGCTATTTTAATTTTTCCTCCTTAGTTTATCTGTCCAATCCCCTGATGATCCAGGAGCTACCCATAGTTGCAATTGGGTTGCCATAAATCTAGGGTCATTCCATTTTCTCTGGCCCTACCAGCATGGGACATTCTCCCTCAAAGAAACAGTGGGAAACCTTATTCTATCTAAACAGATCTGGTGAAGCACTGAAGAAAGTTGAGCCATGGCAGGAGGTACTTCTGAAATAATTGTTTGTTTCTTTGGTGCAGTGCCATTTCTGAAGAACTTTTTTGCAGTTTATCTAGAGGAAGTCTTGCATCATGGAACTGAACGCTGCTGAAATGTCCCTCATTTTAGATGCAAATATATCTCTATCACATATTCCTTGTAAGCTGAGCACTTGGGTGGCCACCCAGGGGAGGTTTAGGTGCTGCCCAGCTGATTAACAGAGCACCCACAATGCCCACAGCTAGCAGCATGTGTTTCTACTCATGGTGCACATCTGTACATACCTCACTGGACATAACATTTATTCTGCACATGAATGGAAAAAATTAGAGAGAACATTGTTTCCATCCCCCATAAACCTGGGGGGGAGGGGGTGGATTGCTTGTAGCACAAATGCTGAATCACAAACCTCAAGACAGAGAAAATGGTATTTATCTATCAGAAATGAGCTCCACATTATTTTAAGGATCCTGCACTACTGCTATTGTTGTTATCAGCATCATCAGCATCAGAATCATTATGTTTCTTGGCAGGTTGAAAGGTATCACAAAACTGTAAGAATTCAGTAGTAATTTAGCATCCCACAGTAATACTTCAAAAGCATCAAATAGCATTTTGAATTTTAAGTCAGTACAAATGTAAATAAATAACTGCACTCCCACCTGTCTGTTGTTTTAAATGTCTAGTGAGCCTAAAATATTTGCATAGCAGTTTTGAGATAGAGCAGAATTACAGCTTATGAACATATGATACTGAATTAAACAATTTTACCATAAAGGACAAAATCTGATTCTCAGCAAACCATTTGAAAGGATATCATGATGATAAGACCATAGCTCCATTTTATTGTATGGAATGTATTGATTGTCAAATAGACAATATATGCATTTTAGTAATAACCTGAAGAAGAAAAAAGCCTGCCTCTTTATTTTGCAATCCTTACACTTATATTGGCTTTCATTTCAAGACAGTACGGCATTTTTCAGAGATACTACTATAAATTGCTTTACTTAATATATTGATACAAGGATAATAATGTTAAACCAGAGAGCAACACTTTGTAATTTGGAAGAAATTATATTTTTATTTTAAAATATTTCTATCCCTTTATTTTTTAAATTAAAATGATCTGCAGGTTATTTGCTAACTGAAGAGTAATGTGGAGTGTGGGGGTTTTTTTTTGCAAATTTGTGTAGTTTTTGTCTTTTGAATATCAATATGTGTGTATGTTCTAAAGCAGCTAATTAAAATATGAAGCCAATTGGATTAATTTTCATGGACATAAACTGTTAAGTCATGTCATTCTCAGCTATGGCTCCATAACAGAATAATTTGGTATGTAGCGAGGTAGGTTCCTTTTTCTGTTTAGCAAGAATTGTCACTTACGGTTTGGGCTTTTATTTTATATTATTTTATTTTATTTTTTGACAGTTTGACAGGCAGCTATGTCTTGCTCCTGAGTTTATGTTCCTGGATTATCAATGGTACCATAAATACACTGATGAAATGTTACCCCCTGAAAGCCCCATCCACTGTGGCCTGCCCCCAAAGGCAGAGATTGAATTCTTGACAGTGACTACAGACAAACTGTTCCATAAGCTGTTGGAACTGCAGTCCATGAATTCGATTACTGGGGAAGGAAAGGTTAGTAAAAACAGATTGCAAATCCTTCACAAGATGGTGTACCGCTTGTTTGTTTTTTTCTGCCGGCTCTTTGGTTTCACCAGGAAAAGCTGTTTTGTACGGCTTTACAAAAAGGTTTGATTTGAAATTTGTAATGCAGGAAAACGGTCTAAGTGATACATAAAAGAAATCTGAATATATTAAACACTGTTTTGAATCATACAGCAATCCCTTTTGAGTCTTGTTATACTTTTGTAGGATTCTGCTATTTAGAATGCTTTGTCAAGCTGCAGCGTTCCATTTTTCCATGAACTATATCCCAGAGCTTACCACTCTGTAGGAAAACCCTGTGAAGCATTCTTGCATAGGTTCCTCCAAACTGATCCAGAGAAGGGATAGTAAGGTTTGTTTCTGCTCCCTTCCCACTAATAAAGAAAAAGCCTCCAAATACTATGGGGGATTCAGAGGTAGCCAAGTATATCTGTGTGGATGTACTTCTACACTAGCTCTGTGAGTGCCCAATTCTCTCAAATATTCTAGTTTCTTCTGTCAATAGCCTTCTATGATATTCCTGCCCTCTTCTCAGGGGGTTACCTCAGTTAGGAGGAGCTGGAAGAACTCCTGAGCTGATTTCTGGTGAGCTTGATTTTCTTTTGCCCTACATGCCAGTTCCCAGACATACCAAGCACTTTGAGTCCAGAGAGGAAGTGAGAGCTAGTGCTACAGAAGCAGCTGAAATTATCCACCCCTCTCACACACAATTGTGTGAATGGGGCAAATCACACAAGGACTACAACGTAGCATAACAATATGATGTGGTTGGCAAAGTGGTAACTTGAGAACATACTCTGAGAAGCTTTAAAGCTTGTCCCTTCCACCAACAGGATTTGGTCCAATAAAAGATTTCACTTTCACCTATCTTGTTTCTTTCATATCCTGAAACCAACAAAGCTACACCACTGCAAGATGCAAAGTAATAGTCAATTGTCAGATACTCAGACTGTGACTTTCTTCTTTGTATTCAGTCTTTCCAATTACTGTAAGCATATACATTAAGAGGTCTTATATTCCAAAGGACATGCTGGAGTTAGCCCCAGGTAGTTAACATTTTGGTGTTGGCCCTAATCCTGCTAAGATTTATGTACGTAGTTAACATTATACAGTAAGATTAGTCCCATAAGAATTGATAGAACTACTCAATGCATAAAGTTTCTATGCAGCTGGGCCAACAGCCACTGTGGGCCCTGGGAAAAGGTGTGTATGGAGGACCAGCTCCAGCACTGCAGGGCTTTGGGTGGAAGGGGTAGGGCCAAGGGCAATCAGCCCTTAGCGCCACCTAGACTGCAGTGTGCCCTTCCCCCCTCTCTCCCTCCCCAACCCTTGGAGTCATGCAGATCTGCACTCCAGAGCTCTGGCAACATTTCAAAGGGTCCTGGGGCTGCAGCAGTTGCGGCTAGGAGCTCTGAAGGCAAAGGCATACTAGATGGCATGCAGGAGAAACTTCCAGAAGAAATCCGACATTACCTCAAAAACAGCAGAACACTCCCCATATATACTGGTTTGTTTTCAATAATGTGAGAGAATAAATATGCTAAAACATGGAAGTGGAAGTATTTTGTCAGTAAAAGAGCTGACATACAGTGGTTACATTGCTTGACTTTTGGCGACACGGTTGTGTTGACGAAAAGCTGTGTAGTGCAGATAAAGCCTTAGATTTGGAGGTATGAGTACTTTGCTTACATGCCTCGGGGGATGATCCAATCTAAGTAAAGACTCCATTGTGTATGCTGCGTATACGAAATGTCTGCATTTAGGAGGTGTTATTTTGGGAACGCACACGAGGCAATCTTTAGGTTAGAAGATTATACCCACTTTGGGAACTCTCTGAGGGTATGTCTACACTATGAGATAAAGTCGAATTAAGATCACAACTAATGGTGTAGCTGAAATCAAAGAACTTGAATTTTGGCACTGTCCACACTGCAGAAAGTCTAAGGGAGCGCACACTTCCTTTGACTTCCCTTCCACAGGACTACCGCAAACTACTACTACTACTACAAACTACTACAAACAGAGCACCCTCTCAGTTCGAATTAGTGTGTCTTCACTAGACCCTCTAATTTGAACCGTGGAAGATCAACAACAGCAGCTTCAATCTTCTGTGTAGTGTAGACATACCCTGAGAGATGGAAAAACATGAACCCTTTCAAGTCCACCATGAGGTCTGCTCACTCTGCTAGGTGAAATCAAATTCGCTAGTGGGCCACAATATCTACGGCAGCTGGGATACTTAAATGGATCATGCTTTTAACCATCACTAGAAGATAATCATCAGGCATTGGATAGGGTTCAGTCTCAATACATACCCAAGTTTAAAATTAGGCTGATACATGCTGTCCTACCTTGTATGTTCAATGAGTAAACCAGGAATACTAACATAAGAATGTAGCAATAGTTCATAACTAACATGCAGAGTTTTGTATTATAATCCTCTCCTTTTTTATAATTACTATTCATTGTGTATGACCAATAGGTGTAATAACATTTACCGATCTTAAATATTTAAGGCCAAAGGATCTCAAAGGGAGGCTTGATATTTGCATACAGAAATGTCAATACAGTAACATACCTGCTGTGTTCAGATTTAATGCATGTTCAGATCACGTTTGCATGTCTAAGTGGCTTTCTAGCTGCCTAACCAGCAGTTGGAGCAAGTGCTTTATATGTAAAGTTGTGGCTAATGCACATCATTCTATGACTGGATTTTAAAGATATGATCGTTAGTCTGGAACTTTGAAAGCAGGCTCCAATTTTGCCAGTTAGAAATACACATATTCATATTTTTAATTAATACTTTTAGAACTTGGGCATTCAAATAGCCATTAATACAAACAAATGGTGAAACTCCTAGCCTGCTTGCCCGTATAATTTTGTTTGGGCATGGAAAGAGACAGCTCTTAGAATATTCATTGTATACAACTGTATTTCCCCTAAATAATGTAATTGGAATTAATTTAAGAAATGTAGAAAAACTGAAAACAACACTCTTTTTTCTGACAATTTCACCTTTTTATTTTTAATAAATGGCTCACCCCAATTCAAAGAGTCAAGATATTCTTTACACTTCTTGATTTAGCTACCTTATGTGTTTTTATTGGGGGTGGGGGGAAGCTCTCTATCATTTATCATGTCATCTTATCACAGTCTCTTTGTGAGACGCAAATAGCACACTAATGTTTTCTTTTGTTAGGGTGAGTTGGCAATCTCCTCAGAGATGGAGCAACTACAGACAGCTCTCTCTTTTTTTTCATATAATCTTCCTGACATTTGGATGAGACTGGCTTATCCATCAACATACAGTCTAGCTCAGTAGTAAGTTGCATGCCAACAGTCAATCAGAACGGATGGTGCTTCGTGCCCATCAGAAAAACAGAACATGAACGAAAGGATATTTTCCCTGAAAATATCCTGCCTCTCTTGTGTAAAACAGGATAGCTTTTTGCAGCTCAATATTAACACTAGTGTGAATAGCAAAAATATTTCATATTTACCTTGCTCTTGTTGGAGACATTGGATGATTTCTGCAATGTTCTAGTTCTCGCTTTTCTTTCTTTTTTCAAATCAAGCTGTGAATGCTCTTGAAAGTGGCTGGGCAGAGAGCTGTAGCATGTAGGATCTACCACGCAAAAGACAATGCTTGGACTCAGGTCTTTTGTTTGGGTCATGATTCATAATGTTAATAGATAACAAATACTGTACCTTGTCAGGCACATGTAGGGGAAAGGGTCAGACTCCAGTGGTAGCCGTTGCACAGCTCTTTGTATTAAGGGCAAAGAAACGTGGAGGAGATGTTTCAGAGAGAGCAGACAGTGCTGATCCTGATACACTCAGGTCTGCAGCTGTGATGGGTAGCATTAACAGGGCATCGTTTCCAGAAACATGCATTAGACTAGGACCAGTGATAGGTATCTTACTGCACGAAGGAGTGAAAATTGAACAAAGAAGAAAAAAATTCACTGATGTCATTTGTTTATAAAAATATCTGGCTAAATGCCTTTGAAACACTCCCAAGAGCGGACAGAAGGGGAAAATGAAGCTCTGCCAGCTTCCACTGCCACCACCTAGTAGAACCACTAGAAGCCCCCCAAGGAGTTCTGGGTGCTGTCGTCCTTTACTGATGGCATCGTAACTCAGAACTGGTCTCTCCAGCCTGCACTGTGCCACCTCTGCACAGCCAACCAAGGCATAGCAGAGCTCTGCCAGGCATAGCAGCAGAGAGTGCCAAAAAGCAAAACAAGTCCAAACCAGTCCTCTGAGTCCATTTCAGATTCCTGGAGGAAGAGGGGAGGAAGACATTTTGTTGATCACAGGAGGAAAATCATGACTTACCAGAGGTAGATTTTGGAGCTGATCAACCAGAGAATGGAACACCATAAAGGTATTGTAGAGCCTTTTATAGACAACTGTCTTGAAGACAATAAGCATTGCCATGGGGAAATGAAGCAGTAATGGTAAATTACAAGCTGTTCTCATAAAGGACAACATTGCTGCTCTTTAAAAAAAGTATGGGAAAGTCAAGCTAGACCCAATATTCATGCCTGGAGAGGAAGGTGAAAATATGCATTGATGGTTTAAAACATCTGCCAGATGTATGAGAGTTGAACATGAAGAATTATCCTTTGCATAGGTGTAAAGTGCAGTGAAATCACTGAAAAACAGACTGCTATGCAGGAGGGGACTTTATGCCACACAGCTGGGCTCCATGCCAGCTTTTTCTGCTGGAACGTGGGGGTGGTTGGGAAAGGTGGGTGACTCACAGATATGCTTAGGTGTGTCTAGAGGGATGGCCAAGCCGCACTATTCCATTGGTCATAGAACCCATATAGGTGACAAAGACTCCTATTAGAGTCTGCAAATAAAACCTGATAATGGTTGCATGTGAAAACCCTTTCTGTGATAATTTGTATTATTACTATCAGTGGAGGATGGCCTCTCTCTGGCACACACATTGCGAGAGACGATGAGGCCTCACTCATTCTGATTTTAAAATCTGTCTCTCCTGCATCCCTGCCTGACACGTCCCCAGCTGAGACACCAGATAAAAACCTTTGCTTTTTTAAAAACAGATGCTGATTCAAAGTGGGGTGAGGTAGGGTAAGGAGGTGAAGAGCAAAATCTGAATAAATGCACAGCTTGAGCTTCAGGGGCTCAGCAAATATGTCATAGGAACAGCAAGTACAAGTGATTAAATTAAGGAGATAAATGTCAGACCACCAAATAATTGTGTCGTCTGTATGATCTCTCATGGTCTTTTTACAGCTATCTGGAACTAATGCAAATCCTATAAAATGTTTTTTACAGGAGCAAGCTTTGTAGCCCAGGGCTAGTATTTTACTCTGCTGTACAAGAGACCTAGATTAAGTCTCTTGTTTTGGCACCAACTGTCACATCCCTGTGACCCAGGGTATAGACAGCATATCTGTCCATGAGGTGGAAGTTATGCCTTGCATTACCTAATAGTGATCTATTATGAAGCAATACTGAATAGTTCCCAAGAAGAGGAGACACCCTGTGATGGAGAGATGATGGTTGAGACTTAGATGATGTTAAGTCGCATAAAAGCAAGAAATGTACTGCTGCTTTGATTCTCAAGTCACAGCAGTTCAGAGAAATCTATAAGATCCATTTGAAAAAAAAAAAAACTGATCTCACAAGCCCTCCCATCTTGGCTTTCAACAAATGCAGCAAAATTCCACAAAGGATACTGCAAAATATGGAAAACTGCACTTGGGAAAATGTAACAGTGCTATACACGAAAAAGCAGACATAGATACGAGAAAATATCCCATGAATGCTCAGAATTTCTGCATAGTCTACCCTCCTTCACAGAGTGGAAAACAACATGCTTAAAAGAAAAAGGGGTTTTATTTTTTTTTATAGTGAGTAACAGTATCAGCTGCTGAGAAATCTTAAAAGGGAGGAATGGGAATCCTAGTACAAAAAAGCAAGGAATGCTACAAGGATGGGAGGGGGGGGAGGAGCAGCCTAATAGTGATAATCATGGCGTAATCCAGGATAAAATGTACTGTGCATTCAGGAAGATGGCTGTCAATCAAGTGGAAGGGTGACATTAAAACAACCTCAGTTACATAGAGCACCTGAGGCGGGGGTGGGGTGTGTGTGTGTGTGTGTGTGTCTCCGTCCTCATCCCCGTCCGTCCAGCCAAAAAATGTAACATGCACGAATTCAGAATTCAGTGTAAATACAGTGTTCATGTAGCATACATAAAAAGGGAGTGGAAGCTGTAGCCAGAAAGGGACCTAAAAGAGTTTCAGACTAAAAAAGAACCCTCACACCGTTCTGCAAGTTTTAGTACATGCCACACCAAAGTGAGGCTGCAAGTGTGGCAGGATACAGTTAGAAACAGACAAAAAAAAATTAACCTCTTTCAGATATCCCTAGAGCCGCACCGTTTGTCTGCTCTGTCTGATGGCTGCTCAGAAGTAGTTAATTAACAAATACAATTGCAGATCTATGCTGCAATCAAAAAGATACTTTGACAGAAGAGCTCAAGGTGAAGACATTGATGTTAAATTGAGAAGGATTTGTTGTTCAGCTGCATTCAAAACAAGAAAAAAAATAAACCCAAAAATGTGTGCCGTGGCAAAAGTATCATGTCTTGGCATGCATGCATGCATAAATAAATAAATAAATAAAATTTTAAAAGGCACATTTTCAATCATCTAAACGGTAAGTAAACCAATGCAGAATATAATGAACTATAAAAATATCTTGACAGAGGCGGAGAAAAAAATGCTGGCTTTTGTATTACCTCATATCAGAATAAGATATTTTGATAGTGAAAAAAAACCTAATTCTATAAGATGCCTGACCCATGGCTTATAAATAAAGAAATAGCAGAGCCCAAATGGGTAGAACTTGAATGAAATCCACCTATTCAAAGTGCAAAGATAAGAACCTTATAATCAATTATACCATCAATTGCCTGGATACGCAATACATAAAATGTTGAAGAACAAATCCAGTTTTTTTACAAGACAATTTGCCTTCCCAACATATGCAGAGCAGGTGCGTTCTGGGCACAGATAATATTCGCAATATGGGTTATAAGAACCAATTATTACAAAAAGAAATAAATATATTGCAAAGCTTCTATAAGTCTCTAAATCACAGCAATGAGAAATAACAATGGGTTTTAGATTTTCAGATGAGTTTCAAAGCCACACATTTAAAATCTTAAAGCTGAACAGCACTAATTTAGGCTGAAAAGCAGGACACACCTGAACAGCAAAATACAGAGACTGACATCACATGCTACAGCATTGGGATCTATTGTGTGCTTTTCAAATGCCTATAACTAGAAATGGGAAAAGCGTATTAAGGTAATCAAATTCAGTGCTTCTGTAGCACTAGGGAGAGGAGTGGTTTTAATATTTGTATTGTGGTTGCATTCCAAGCGGTCAACCATGCCAGTCCTCATTGTGATAGGAGCTGTACAACCGTACATAAAATGACAACCCCCTAAGATCGTACAATCTAGAAGACAAGGTATAAGTGGTGGATGAGATAAACCAGTAGGTCAGAGTGAGGATATGGGAGATAGAGTAATAAAAAATAGGATACATGCAATCTTAATCAGGAGCCATAATCACAGTGCACTAGCTGATAACAATTTGCACCTTACTGTGGTCATGAAACAGGTAGTGAGTTTTGAGAAGGAATTTGATGGATGAGGTAGTTTCTCTAGGAATTTTGACTCAAACTTTTCCTACTCATGAAGGATGCTAGAACATGCTTGTTAGAGAAGCAGAGAATTAGACAATCATGGGGTCTGCCCATTGCTGGTGGGATCTTGCATTCCCATGCCTAGTAATTTTCAATGTTTCATGTGATGGGTTATCCCAGTGAATCCCTTGGGATCCTTTGGAGCTGACCAGTAGCAGATGTTGTCTAACTTAACCCAAACTGATATGTTCTCAGTTTCATCCCAACCTTTCTAGTTAAATCACCAACATCACCTTTAACAAGTTGCTCCCCTCTTCAAATACTTGGCGATGTGAGCAGTTTCTTTCCTCAGAATGACTGTTATAAACAGCATTTCCTTTTAATTGTTCACCAGTCAATCAAGTTTCACCTGTGCTGCAATAGATATAAAAAGTTTGTGTGTGTGTGTGTGTGTACATGCACATGCCTGTGCACTTGCATGTATTGCACCTGGGTGCTTTTCAGGTGTCAAGATGCATGACCTTATGCTTCCATGGTGCTCCTAAACAATTTTAAACTTCCTTCGTTCTATGAAATCCCAGGTCGTTAGCTATTTGTTAATAATTATAGTCTAACCCATTAGTGAGTGCAAACACTAAAATTCATAGACACATAGTATATGATCTGCTGAATGGTATTGGCTAGAAAAAAAAAGGCTGTGTCATACATAGCAGAAATAGTGGTAATGTAAAGTACATTATGCTCCAATGAAAATGACTAATATCAAAGATAAATGAAAAGATATGTATGGCTGAGACAAGTGGAATAAAATGTATTTTAACTAAATCAGTTTTCAGGAATACCAGGCACAGGTTAATCTTTTATAAATATGTTCACAGAATATATTAGACACCAGCCCGCCTACACAAAATGAATGCAGCACATACTCTGAAGTGTTTCAGAGACAGGATAAATGAGGGAACTCTTCTGTATTTGATCTGGTTCTGCTCTGTAATTCAGAGCTAGTGGAGATGGGTGGTGAATTTCTCATTGATCCCAAAAGAACCAATACTGTTGAATCCTGTGAGGCATAAGCTTTGTAGAGAATTGGCATCTATGCATGAAGGACATTATAGCTTTAAGATTCTATTCTGTCAGGAATCCGTGTAAATGCCATGCACAAGAGTTATATACCTCCAGGGGAGACAAGAGCCTGTAGCCGTGATAATAGTAAAAAGACATTTCTCTCTGCATTTTTGCCATTTTCATTGCCATGTCTACACTCAATTGTCAAAGAATTGCTTTTCCAGCTGATTAAATGGAGTTGGAAACCAATTTCTTGTGACCATTGAAACAATGCTATGATTATTACACAAACTCTGTATAGAAATGAGGAAATGCGGTTAAGAACTTAGATCTGGGATTCAGGGAAGTTCGATGGGAAGTAGCATGATGAGACATAAGGCATTCTTGACACGATGGATCCCACTTTTTAAGTGACCTAAGCCATATCTCAACTCCTCTGAGCTTCAGGTGCCTTATGATGCCTGGCTAACTCACAACAGAGCTGAGACTTTTAGTTCTTTTAACACAGTGTGAGCCTCAGCTGAATATATTGTTACAAACTAGTGGGCGAGCAAGTCTGTTTGTCCGTCCGTTTGTTCAAGAATTCCTCCTAAACAGTAAGAGCTAGAACCACCAAATTTGGTATGCAGCGTTTTCTTATTATAATTTAAAGCAAGGCCAGGGTTTGGTTGCATATGGGGGAGTGAAGCTCCTGCCATGCATACTGGGGATACATAAAACCATACAGAAAAAAGACAATCACCAGGCAGGTGAAAGGGGCTGGGCTGGGGAAATGACCCTCCCAGCAGGGACTGCATCAGCCCCGAGATTCTCACTCCCGAGGCATCCTTTAGGGAGGGCAGGTGAATCTCCCCCCCTTCACACAAGAACATTGCTGGCTGTTTCTTTTCATCAGGGAGTGAGGGAAAAGTGCACAATTTGCACCATTCCTCACTCTGGATGAGGAGCAGGGACGTTAAGTAATGGTTAATTAGCTAATTGAGTAGCCGATGGAGTTTCTTGATTAGTCAATAAGCCACAGCAGGGTTAGTTCCCCGGGCCGGCGCAAGCCAGGACTGAGCAGTCCCTGCTCATGCTGGCTCTGGGACCACTGAGGTTCTGTACTTGAAGGCTGTGTCTAGACTGGCAAGTTTTTCCGCAAAATCAGCCGCTTTTGCGGAAAAACTTGCCAGCTGTCTACACTGGCCGCTTGAATTTCTCGCAAAAGCACTGACTTCCTACCTGTAAGAAATCAGTGCTTTTGCAGAAATACTATGCTGCTCCGTTCGGCAAAAGTCCCTTTTGGCGCAAAACTTTGCGCAAAAGGGCCAGAGTAGACAGCTGAGATTTGTTTTCCAAAAAGCCCCGATCGCGAAAATGGCGATCGGGCTTTTTTGAAAGCGCCTAGATTGGCACGGACGCTTTCTGCAAAAGTGCTTTTGCGGAAAAGCGTCCGTGCCAATCTAGACGCTCTTTTCCGAAAATGCTTTTAACGGAAAACTTTTCCGTTAAAAGCATTTCCGGAAAATCATGCCAGTGTAGACACAGCCGAAATGTAGTAAGAGCCACAGCGAGGTTACCTCCCAGGGGCAGTGCAAGCCAGCTCTGAGACCGCTGCAGCTCTGCCTCTCCTTCTCCCCCTCCCTGCACAGATGGCACTGGGGGGGGAGGACCAGCTTTTAAGCCAGCTCCCCCCAGCACTGGCTCCTGCTTCACACTCTCCCCCCCCCCTTGGTGCCTCTGATACAGAGGCAGCAACGAGGGAGGAGTGAATAGTCAAGTAGTTACTCATCTACCCGATACGCCTATGCTTATTGGGTAGCTGACTACTCAATTAGTTGCTTACATTCCTAATGAGGAGTGCAGGGGCAGACAAACCTGGACCTGCCTTAGCCGAGGGACATGCACTCCTCCCCCAGCTGTGCCCGCAGGAGCTGCAGCAGCCATGGTGAGGTATGTCTCACCTGGCCCCAAGCTGCTGCAGTGAGAGAAGACTAGGGCTGTCCTATCTCCTCAGGGCAGCCTGCATACTGAACCCTTCATTCCCAGCCCCACCCCAGATTTAAATGAAGAAAAACAAAAATTGAGTTAATACGTATCATGGCTGAAGCTCCCTGCAGAAGCTATAAAGACCACTCCTGAATCTGTCAGTGGGAGGGGAGGGGAGAGGGGGAGAGGAGAGTTTATAAGATGCTGTCTCCACATTACTCCCATTTCATGCCTACCTCAAGCAGCAGGAAGATGGAAACCTGATCTCTGCTTCCCTCATGAATAGCTGACTCATGCTAATATACTGTCTTTCCAACAACTATGCAGTAGCAACAAATACTAAGCAAATTAATGGCATTGCATTTATTATAAGTGTACCTATTGTCTTTGGTAAGTAAAAAAAATACCACAAGTACTGTGCTCAATCAACCAGTGTATCCAGGCTATTCTAAGTGTTTCATGTTCTGTGCGTGCATGTGATAGTGTCAGATATAACCCAGGAGACAGAAATGTCAGAAATTTGTTTCTGATCATTAAAAAAATTAAGTGAAAAAAATAATCTGTTTCAGCCATGCTGGTCACTGTCCTGATTTTAAAACGGCACAGTTAAGGCAGCCTTAGCTTGAACCATAATTTGCAGGGTTGGGGAGAGGACAGTTGCTCAACACCTGAACACCTGCTACTACGTGCATATTGGGCTATGATGGGGCAGGAGTTGGCAGTGCAGAAGAAGGTGTAAAGATGCCTGATGGGTATGGGATCTACGGGAATGTATGAGATAATGTTTCTTCTACTTTGTTTTTGCCTTAGTGCTTAAGGCGTTCAGACTAGTTGCCCTACTGCTCTCGTCAGACCAACATAGCTTGAATAATCTGTAGTCTCCTTTTAATTATTGTGGGCTCCTTTTTCCACCTTGGCTTTACAAAAACATAGATGCTTCACTTGAGTTATTGTTTGAATATGTTACTTAAGATCCCACTTTGAGCAGCTTCTGTTATAAACATACATATCTCAAGGGAAAACTGAAAAGAGACTGTTTACATTGGCATCTTAATGGATTTAATAAGTAAAATTACCTACCTCTCTCACACCTCTTCAGATTCTCTGGTAAATGTACCTGGCAGTCCTAACTTACCCCTTAAGAAGGACTGGCAGGTTGAAACAGATGGCCTTTTGCTAAACCTTTTTCTGACAGATTCTGTTGCTTCAGTGTCTGTTTGCTTGCATTTCACACAGCAAAATGGAGAAGTTTAAAGACTTCTTTATGTGACAAAACCCTGCTGCCAAGTATAGCAGCAATGATGGATTAATGTATTACTTTAATGTAATTGAAATATAGTACTAATATACAACAACAGTCTTTACTACATATTGGATTGTTGAGATCTGTGACATTCTCTTGAAAGCTTCAGCATTGCTGCTTAACTTTTATGCTTCACTACTATGGTAATCAGCTCCCTTTTAAGAACATAAGCTGCAGAAGTAGAACCTGGGGGCAATGTATTCTATTCCAGCACTGCAATTTGAGGTAGCATAAGAACTCACAAAGTCAAACAAACATCTCCTCTGTATTGTAAGACCAAAGACAGGCTGCCTGCATTGAAAGCTGTATTTTTAAAAACATGGAACATCGCACCTGGTGTACACTCTTGTATTTATTTACCTGGGGGCTTTTACTGTACATGCATTTGACTATACACTTCGTAATTTCGTCAGTGTCTTTCATCTGTACATCTCAAAATGCTTCAGCTAATACTGATTTACCTCACAATAACCCAGAAAGAAGATTGAAAAATGTCAGGCTTTTGAATTTTTCTCACATCTTCACATTGGGGTGCAACCCAGACTCCTATGTCCCTAGCATTCAGACTCTGTTGTCCCCAAAACTTTGCAGATAGCGCAGTCTAGGTCTGTCTTTAGGGCATAGGTTTTCATGGGATTTGTAAAAGAATTCTCACTGTATTTTTCTCTATTTCTTTATTAGGTTTTCTATGTAAATTATTACACTAAAAAAAAAATCATAGCTGTCCAAGAAAGCCTTTTGCCCTTTTAGATGCAGCCAGACAGCAAAGGGAAGCAGGGAAAGGAAAAGGGAGAGCATTGTTCAGATGCTATATGGAAGGAAACAGGAGAGAGAGAGACTGATTTACCCAAGATTACAAAGGAAGGGTGTGGCTGAGTAAGAATAGAACACAGAACTCCTGTATCTAAATCTATATCACTGTCAAAAAAAGATATTATTTTACAGTGAGGCTGCGTCTAGACTGGCAAGTTTTTGCGCAAAAGCGGCTGCTTTTGCGCCAAAACTTGTCAGCTGTCTACACTGGCCGCTTGAATTTGCAAGAAGAGCACTGACTTTGTAATGTACAAAATCAGTGCTTCTTGCAAAATACTTTCACGCCCCGCTGGGAAAAAGCCCTCTTGCGCAAGAATACTTGTGCAAGAGGGCCAGTGTAGACAGCGAAGAACTGTTTTTGCGCAAAAAGCCCTGATGGCTAAAATGGCGATCGGGCTTTTATAAGAAATCGCTGTTTCAGATTGGCCACGGATGCTTTTGTGCAAAAGCATCCGTGCCAATCTAGACGCTCTTTCAAAATGCTTTTAACGGAAAAACTTTTCCGTTAAAAGCATTTGAGGAAAATCATGCCAGTCTAGACGCAGCCTGAGAGAATTAGCATGCATTAGCAATCTTTCTGCAACATCCTGGAGACAAGACTATGTAGTTTTCAGTGGGAGGTAGATAGGAGAGGTCACTTCTAGGTGGAAAGATATGCTGTTAGCCTCTAATACCAGTTTAAAATACCATTTTTGACAGTAAGGACAGACCCAGGGTGCGTCCACACAGCAGCATTATTTTGGAATAACGGTCATTATTCCAAAATAACAATGCCAGCATCTACACAGCAATTCTGTTATTTTGAAATAAATTTGAAATAACTGGTGGCTTATTTCAACTTCTGTAAACCTCATTCCATAATGAATAATGCCTATCAGAATAGCAGTAATGTGGAGGCAGTAATATTTTGAAATAGCTCCTCCCCAGGGCCATTCAAAGTAATTACTCCCCCGTGCCTCCTGCTCTAAATCGAGGTAGCACATCCACATTAGGGAAGCCTGCCTCGGAATAACTTTTAGGCTTCTCTATAGTGTAGACATGCTGTTTCGAAATAAGCATGCAGTGTAGACGTACCCCTAGTCTCCCCAGTTCTGTTTCCTTAGTCACCAACGAATCCTTCTCCCATACACGGAAGAGCTATTCAAATTCATACTTCAGCCAAAACACATTTGAAGTTTGACCTTATTCTAGTATGATCTTCTTATATGATCTTATTCAGCATGTACCCCTTTGTCAGTACATGTCTGACCTATTTAGGTTTTCTATAAGAATTAAAATGCTGGCAAAGCACACTCAGCCCAAACAACTAGGTCTAAGGAACAGATTTAAAAGACTGATGCAGCAGTTATACTCTAGGATATGGATCAAAGCCATGATGGTGTATCACTGCTTCACTCTCAGACAGCTTTGTGAGCAAGTGCATAGTTCATGGCTCTAGCAACAACAACAATCCACCCCTCCAAATGCAGTAACCTGCTGCCGTGAGCCAACTCTCACCCCCCACCTTTCATCTGTAACTAGTCAGTCTGCAAAATTATTTGTCCAATTATCATCACCACCAAAAAGCAATAAGTCATTCCTGGCTTGAATATATAGGTGTGGATCAAGTGAGCACATGGGCACCTGGCTCAACAGCTGATTGGGGTTAGGCTCAGCTAAGAAATTAATCTGCCCAGAAAACTAAAATAATCAACCACTGGGCAAGAAGCCATCTCTGCTATTGATTAGAAATAGGATTGCACTCCTGATCCTACTCATGTCCAAAAAACATAAAAGAAAAACCCTTCTTCTTGGAGAAAAAGATCAGTATAACATCAAGGCCTATTGGAGGGTCAGAATGTCCATTATGGACAATTAATTATTCTCCCTCTGCCATTAATAATATTAGATTATTGTAAATGCATCTTTGTTTGGAAAAGAACATAGCGATTTAATGCCTGATTAAAGTGATCCTTTGAACACATTAGTTTCTAAGCCTTCTTCCCCTCTTTAGTTTGCAACTGAGGAACAGTGATGGTCTGCTGTATGGCTGAGAGCTCAGGATCTCTCCCTCCTTAGCATTGTCTGGATATCAGGCTTTTTCAACCCCCAGTCCTTCCTCACAGGTAGGAAGCACATCATAGCTCATTAGTAATTTACTGCTACAGTAATTTTTATAATTACTGCCAGGAGGCCTCATTAAATTTGATCTAATGAATAAATATTGTATTTTTCAACGTGATTACCAGAACAGCTTAAGCTGAGTGCCATAAACAATTATTTTCCTCAATACGCAGTATGTCAGTGACTATTGATTTTTATTTTGTAAAGAATTTACTGTATTCATATCAATGGCTATTCAGGAACAGCTAGACCTCTAAAGTGTCAATTGTCAAGGAACAGATGGTTGAAACAGAAATTGGCGTATCTGTTGCAAAAAGTAAAATACTGCTCATTAGTAAAGATAAAGGGATCATAGCTGTGTATTTTGGTGTCAAAGAAGAGGGCTCCAGTGTGTTTGCACTCACTCTGTTCTAGTCCCTGATAAAGCAGTTTGGCTTAGTCTGTCTTTATGTTTTTTTAGCTTGTAAATCAGTGACACTCAACAATGTGGGACCCAAAAACAAAGGCAGAAGATCAACACTTGTGGCCAACAATAACTTAGTATGTTTACTGTAGTTAGCTTTTAGTGATAATCAGTTAAATTAAACTTTCTATCTTGCTTACAGATTTAGAAGTGCAGACATATGGAACACATGCTAACATGCATAAAGGCTATAAAGTAATCTCTGCTCAACTCTCTGAGCCCGTTTCAACAATCCCTTTACAAGCCAATTTTGAACCTATAAAATCCTTTTAAGACAAAAAGCCACAGAGGCACTTAAGCATCCGGATTTAAACTTAAATCAGTTTTCTTTTATAACTGAGACACAAGCTAAAGAATATTTTCCTGTTTTCCTTCTAACAAAGTCCAGTCTCATGAAATTTTAGTGTTGCCTCATGAAACCTGTTACTTGCATCAGTTTTTCTTACAGGAAAAAACATATAAAATAAATATAAGGTGACCAGAATACAGCTGATGTTCCTAAAAGTACTTTCAATTTTTGTTTTTAAAATTGCCGAAGTGCTAGTGTCACTTTCACTTACCCATTGGGACAAACTCAAAGTTGATTCTAAGTAAATGGAAGAGCATTTAAAATTATGTCACTTATTATTTTCTACAACTCTCCTTACTGGCAATGTTATATTAAATTAGTTTTGAGCCCTGTGGGCCAGATTCTGGTTTAACTTCTGATTTAACTTACATCAACTAAACGCCATTGACTGCAGTGGAGTTACTGATTTCTAAGTCAGAACTGCCCTGCAAACTTGACTTACTGGCATGTAACTAAGATTCCTTTAGACAACACCTCTGAATTTAGCTGTGCTGCAGGTAGCAAAGGTAGAGGAAGGCTGTATCTTCCCAAACAATGTAGCATACCTAGGGTTGCCAGGTGTCCGGTATTCACCCAGACAGTCCGGTATTTTCGGCTCCTGTCCGGTAAAAAAAATTCAGAGAATACCGGACACCTAAAATGTCCAGTATTTTCTGATTTTTTCCCCGGCCAGGAGGTGAAAATGCCGGGCACCTGGCAACCCTACAAACACTCAGCGCCCGGCCTCCCCCCCCTCAAACCCCCAGCCCCCATGCTTATCTGGTTCCCCAAGGCTGCTGGCACAAAATGGGTGCCAGCCAAAAGACCTAGGGGAAGCAATGCTTCCTCTGGGTCTTAGTGCTCAACCGTTCCCCTGTTCCTATCCCTGCATGTAAAGGGGACATGCTGTTTTATTTTAAAAAAATGTTTTTAGCTTAATAAGTCCTTGGAGTCCTTTTTTTTTTTGCTCAACAACTTTGGTCTCCCCCTTTTTTTCCCTTTAACAGAATTTTTTCCTGGTGGTTTTTTTTTGGGGGGGGGGAGGGGGGAGTGTTCGATATTTTTGTTTCAACCATCTGGCAACCCTAATCATGCCCCACCCACCCCTGTCCCATCGTCCTCCCACAGGCCTTCTCCTGCCTCCTTCCATTTCCCTTCCCACCCTTCTGTGGCTGAGATGCTGGGGATAGCATGCACAAGGCCTAGGGCTGCGGCCACTCCAGGGCTGGAGGTGCTCCAGCCACACCGTCCACCCTGCAGGCTGGGGGCACATGGGAGGGGGTTGTGTGCAAGGAGCGTGGGTGTTCTGAACTCAGGCAGGGGAGCAGGGCCAAAGGCTAGCCTCCCTCATCAGCGTGTTCACCTGCTGCCAGTGGCTGTGTCTATATTGTAGCTCAGTGCATGCTAATTTTCTAAAGATATTGAAAAGGCCCCATTGCGGGCAGGCTCTGTAAGTATGCTACACTTAACCTAAAAGTGCTACTCCCCCCCCGCACTAGGGAAAAGGTTTAGCTTAGGTCAAGCTTAGCCACCCCAAACTCAGCCCCTTTTCCTCATCAAGATTATTCTTCCCATTATGGTGCAAAACCAGACTATTAAAATTAAAGTGTTACACAAACTCGCTTGCTCCACACCCCAGGCAATCCCCTGCCTAGAGCCATGCCAAAGTGGTGGACTTCATCAGTATTTGGGGTGTGGACTCCAGTCCCAGCTCACTCCAGTCATAGGAATTATTATACCTATGGGCATATATGAAGATGCCTGACCAAAAGGCAATATGACTGGGATGCATATCAGTGCAAGGTCAAAGTTGAAGAGCTTCAGAACACATACCACAGGGCAAGGGACACAAACTGCTGCTCTGAAGCTGCACTTATAACCTGCCAGTTCTACAAAGAGCTGGATGAGATACGGGGGGGGCAACCCCATCTCCACTGAGAAGACTCTTCCTGCATATTTCAGGGCCTCAGAGGCCATCCCACAGTAGATCAAGCCAGGAGGAGGAAATCGTGGACAAGGGTGCTGAGGAATCCAGATGATGACTCGGTGTCCACAGATGCATGCAGTCAGGAGTGCTTTTCTACCCCAGAGAGGGCAAGCCAATCACAGCAGTTGAAGGCTAGGGAAGCACAAACAGCAGAAGATACACTGGTAAGTGAGTTTGATTTCTGGAAGCGCTCAAGAGAGCTGCCTGGAGCAGGAGGGCTGCAGAAAGCAGGCTTGGATTTGTGTGGTGCCAGTACTGACCCAGGGCTAGTCAGATGCAGAACAAGAGTATTGATGTACTCTCTCAATTCACAGTAATCAGCCTCACAGATCTCATCAAAAGTATCGTGCAGCTGCTGGGCAGTCTGCCTCGGCAGGCCTCTTTGGTAGGGCTGCTATATCCCTTTAAGGATAACGTGCCACATTGTTGAAAGCGGGGAAGGGGAATATCACTGCACAAAAGCAAACTGCATACAGGCCCAGATGGAGCCCACGGTTGATTAAAGGACACTCCCTTGCTTCCCCATTCACTTTAAGCAATGAAACATCTTCCAGGATGAACATAGCCTGTGGAAAATGAGCGGTCATATCTAACACTAGGGCCCTTCTGTAGTACTCTCGAAGACACACATGACCAGAGTACAGCACACCAAGGAAATCTCCTGCCCTGGTGGTTTACTCACCACTTTTAGGAACTTGTGTGTTATGTGCGCTCAACCTGGGCAGCCAATCAGTGATTGGTATGCAAACAGTGCTCACTGTAGTAAGCCTGAAACAAAAGCCCACGTAGCACAGGCCTGGTTTGAGGCCTAGCTAACAATGGACAACACTTGGCTAATATAAAGCAAAACTAAGCTGTGAGCAAGAGGCAGGTCCCTACTCACAGAACTTGGTACAAACAGGACTAAGAGCGTAAAACTCTAACTGGTAATAGGCCCAGGTGCAGAACAGTAATTGGTACTGGTCATAGGTTGAAAGCACATTCCAAAAGGATGGTAACACCAGCTCATTAAAAAAGACCTTGGTACCCACACTCCCCACAGATACCAACCCAGGTTCAGAAAAGGGTCTAAAATGACAGCATGATGGATAGAGATGGTCTAATTGAACCACAAAGCGAAGGGTGGTATCTAAGTAGCCTCAGAAGGTGGCAACCTAACATGTCAAGAGTGACGTGTAACTTGTTTGTACCTGTTACTTGTGGAGGACAGTCTTTGTCCAGCCAGGAATCAGCGGGGTGTATCACTGATTGAGCTGAGCCCATTGTCACGGAGAACATATGAATAGTAGAGTCTACTGACAACTATTACTATACTTTGCTTAACAATAAACCTGGCTGGGCACCGTCGATCCTTATCCGACTTGTGATCTTTGGGGGCTCTCTTGGGGTCTGCTGTGTCGACTAATTGTGCAGGTCAACATGGCACACATCATTGAGCACACGCACGCAGCCTTCTGGTTATCATCATCGACAGAGCCAGAGACCTGTCAGGACACCACGACAGTAAATCCTAACTTACTACGTTGGTGACCCTACTACACTTGTGATTAAAATGGGTCATAGGAGAGGTCTGGCTAGTGTTAACAATGTCCTCTGTAACATGCTGCAGTTTGTCATTACAGATTTAAACCTTGGGATGCCAGCCTGCCTTGCTGAGAGGCTGCGCAGGGCAAGGAAGTGGTCTCATAAAAGATAACTTTTTATGTGACATAATGAATCAGGCTGCTACTGAAAAGAGTTGAAGGAGTATAGGGCCAGTGAGTGCAAGGCACAGAAGGAGAACATGGAGCACCTCTTAAACATGGAGCACCAAGCAGATATACTTCAGGAGTTGCTAGCACTTCAGACGAACTAGCTGTGCAACTGCCCCTGCTGCAGCCAGTGCCCCACCCTGTTTTCCATGCACACCCCTGTTATCACCAACACAATTTGGCCACCACCCTGTCCCCGGCCTGCACCCACTGTGCTCCACACATGCTGGCTCGCTGTCCATCTCTGCACTCTCACAGACACCCAATGTACTCCATCCCCATCCACGGGCAGTTTAGCCTCCACTGTACAGCACAAGAAATAACACGGCTGTGTGTGAAATCTGAACATATACAAATCTCTAAACATCTTGGGGCCTCAGCTCCTCCCCTTTCCACTAGGGATGTAAAATCCTGGTTTTAGTAGTGTTTAAATGTAACAAGTTAACCAATTAAAAGAGGGACCAACAGGCAGGAAGCTGCTCAAGCTCCCACCAAGTTAACCATTCACATCCTCACCCCCAACCAAATGCAACTGTATCATGCTGCATGTGTTTGTTTTTAAATAAATAGAATAAAGATTGCTTTGAAACACAATAATTGTATTTCATTGTATTTCATGAAAGCAAGCAAACATAGCCCAACAAAGCACTGAGTGCATCATACAGACCAATCATAGTAACCTCCCAGCAATTCCATCACTGCAGTCCCATTAAGAATTCATCGAGCTTTTTCATTAAAATTAAAACAAAGTGAGCACCATCCTCAATGATATACAGTATGAATGACCAGTTTATACAACAAAACTAAGAGGCTCCACTTTCATTCAGGCAGCATTCCATTTTAAAAGGAGCAGCTCTCAAAACATTAAGCCTTTAATATATGTGCTGCAGTGAATTGCGTGCAAAGATGTCCCGTTTAAGGGACACATCTACCCAGAATATTAGGGCATAGCAAGCTGAGAGGTAAATCTACTGCACTGTACTGGGCTTTGCTCTCATTGGCTGTGTGGACTCTAGTACTGTACAGAGTAACTTCAAAAGTATGCTTTGACCTACTGGTAGGTTAAAGAGCAGTATGGAACTTTTAGTGTGCAATACTATGCCAGACCTGAAGAAGTGATATTTGAAAGCTTGTCTATTTCACCAACAGAAGATAAAAGATGTTACCTCACCCACCTGGTCTCTTCACTGCAATTGCAGTTAGTCTCATTCCCCTGTTTTCTTTCTATAATGGGCCCAGTTTCACTTGGAGAAAGAAAACACTAATTACCAGGCCCAGCTGTAGTTCAGCACTACTCTATTCCTGTCCCCACAAACTTTGTCGGATGCATACGGTAACAATTCAATATTACCTAAAATTAAACTGTCTAGCAATAAGTCTTTTGTATCCAAATTAAAACAATGTCACCTTTTTCTACAGTAAATAAAGCCAAATCTTATATTGCCTTATGGATCAGAGTTTTATATTTATACAATCTGCAGATTTATATACATGTCATGAGGAAAGGTGCATCTTTTGGGAGGAACATGGAAAATTAAACAACATAACTCCATACACTATCAGGAAGAATTCTCTAATCAAATGGCTCTCACATCAATAGCTGCATATGGTATCTTACAGAAAGTGGAAAGCAGTTTTATTTTAAGAATGACTAGTTGGCCATGTATTTAGTTGGTGCTTTTCCATTAAATTTTCAGTAAGTTTTAGCATTAATAATAACCCAACCAGCAAAAACAACCTAAAAGCAAACAAGCACAAGTAAAGACAGAATGTTAACCAAAAAAAGAAGAGGCAGAAACTCTTTGCAAAACTTTTATTATCAAAATTATAAAATAAAATTTTGTACAGAAACAATTCATAGATCAGATTATCTAGTTACAGCATTTATTCATATAACATCCTCAAGGTGGGCATTAAAGTCTTGACTTAATACAAACCTAGCAACTTAGCAACCCAAGGACAGATATGTCAATTAGAAGGTTACCTGAATTATCGCTGCACATATATTTCCAAAGTTCCCATTCATGAAATGAAAAAGATCAGTCTACGATTTTTGACCAAAAAGGAAATATTCACTCTAGGATGAATGCTATCCACACCTTTGACTATACATTGATTCAAGGTTTCACATAATTAAAAGAAAATGGGGGGAGGGGAATTTTCAGAGGCACAAAATGAGAGTCATGAAAGGCAGTGGGAGTTGTTGGATGCCTAAATGCCTTTTAAAAGTCTCACTCTAGCAGTATGAGGTGCTGAATTGTGGTAAGAAGCAAATATCACTATAGAAAAAAGCTGATGCATAAAATAGCCTACTAGCAGAAAGATCCAATTAGTTCTAGGACTCAACAAAGCCAAGGTGATTCTAGTTAGGATTGATCTCATTTATAATATTACTTTCTAAGTCTTCATTAACTGTACAATAATTTTCATTATTAGATTGATTCATACAATGTACTACTTTCCATTGCTTTAATTATACAGTAGTCTCAACCATGTGGCAAACTAGAGCTTTTCAACTTTTAAGTCCTTGCTTTTAGCTGGACTTATAGTTCATTAACCATGTCATGCAAAATAACTTTCTACAGTCAGACTGTGCTCAGGATTAGGCCACAGCATGTGTGAATGCTACCAAAATATATTCAACCATTACATCTGCACTCCCAGACTATTACTTTTTAGCCTTCAGAGAAAAGGACTACAAGTCCCATTAATACCCTATCAGCCAGGATATGTGATTTCTTTTAAAAAGACTTTGTTATCTGAATCTGAGCTGTACTACACAGCTAGAAGGGTTTCATACAAGACAGGTTCCAACCTAACTATGGGTATTGAAAATCACTGGGGCCTAAAAAAAACAGAAGAAGATTCAGGCTCCAGTTCCAAAAGGCTAGAGACCATTTGATCATAAAGTTCTGAAAGCAGTAAATATGATTTATTACATTTGATCTATTTATTACATTTGCAATCTAATTTGTGATTGATTAAAGAAGCTTTTCAAACTGACCGTATGCCTGTATCTCAAGTTGAAATCGTGAACTTACACTCTAGTACTTTCTCGCTGTTGACCTTGCACTGATGCAGCATTACTTGGCAGCAATAGTGGAAACACTAATATAAACAGGATGCAGTCATTTTCCATCACCATTGTCAGCCCACATTAGGATTGCTACCATTGCTATTGTCAGTGGAGCTGCACTAGTACTAGTTCAGTGAGGAAAAATGTGGCTGCCCTAGAAGTTTGCAGCAATGTTCCATACTCACATGGCAAAAGGAAGCTATAAACAGAGACCATCTAATTTTTGGCCCTCAAAAGTTCTCTCAGCTGTGTATTTCCCCATTTTGTCACACACTGGAAACCTTAAACATTTATATTAATTCCTTATTCAAGCAGAGGGGGCAAAAATGCTGCTTTTTTACACTTCTAAGCACTGTATAAAACCAAACGATGGAAACGTGCCCACCATAAAGAAGTTTTAAAACAATCTCAATAAAGTTTTAATTCTTTGAAGGACTAGTGATAATTTTGGAGTTGCTAATTTTATAACCGATCTATCACGACACTTAACATATTTCAGCTTCAATTGGCTACTGTTACTCTTCCTGAATTTTTAGAGACAGAAATTAACTAAATTTCACCAGGCCAAGGATTAACATCTACATTTCCACTTGGGTCCATGTGAAACACAGCAATTAATATTTTACATGCATTTAATGTTTTCAATAACTGTTAACTGTAAATAAAAACTGCAACAAAGACAACTGTCTGAATAAGACACTATCAGTTTAAAGCTGCATCAAGCTTCACCCTCTTGTTTCAGAGAGAAAGGCCAAAGTGGATGCTAGCCAGACTGCATAACAACAGGAAGGGGACGAAAGCGCCTATCCAACAGTCGCATCACTGCCTGCAGCCCAGGACTCACTCAACATGATCTGTGGAAGAACTACTAATTATCTTGGAAAATGTTGTCCCTTTTTACTTAGGAAAAAAAAGAAAAGAAAATGCTGATTATCCTGGGATTAAAATCCAAAAGTGTTTGAACAATCAATTGCACACGAAGTGGGACATGGAAGAAAAAGCACACAACTGCAGGAAGGTGCCATTGACAACCCATCACAAGCTTAATCTTCCATTTCAAGTTCACGTTTCAGACTGCAAAATACAAACAGGAACCAGTTTTAGTTCAAGAAAAGCAGGCTGATCCATTATAGCATTTGATTTCCATTCAGTTTAGATACAGTTTGGAAGCTGTGGGAATAAGTATTAACTGAACTTTAATGCCAGCAGAATAAGTATTTAGCATTTACACTGTATACCACTTTACATATGAGTAAGTAGTAACAATTCCTATGAGATCATCTCAATTTCACAGATGACAAGTCAGAGGCCAAGTGATTTACCTAAGACTTCAAAACAATTCAGAGGAGAAGCCAAGATTTCTCCATTCCTGGCTTTCAGACTTTTGCCTAAGCAACACAAACTGGGCTATGAAAAAAAAAAAAAAAAGCAATTACCTGTTTAAGTAAGCATGAACATTGTCATAGCCATGATACTTGGCCAAATAAACCAGCACGCCAGTAGCACACCGGCCATCCCGCTGTCTGCAGAAGCTACAATTGCAGATTCCACGACAAGGTGGGCAGCGCCAGTTCTACAGAAAAATAAGACATCTTTTAAAGAAACTGAAATCTCAAGAGATTCATTGAGGTCCTACTCCTGCTGAAAGGTCCTATCAGCCCCTTCCCGCTCTGGCTCAAAACAACTCCATGCTGGCACAAATGCTGTTGAGATGCAAGTGTTTGTGAGGTACAAAGTTTTCTAAGGTGCTAGGCATCTTCTGTACTTTCAACAGAGCCATAAAGTGCACCCAAAATGTCCCCCTCTGCCTTCCAGATCCAATATAGTGACAACTGTCTCTCTGTTTAAGGCAGCTGGATGAATTCCTGCTCTGTTGCTTGCTGTAGGATGTGAGGCAGCATTCCTCTCCCTACAACACAGACACTAAAGCCAGACAAAAGAGAAACTGCTTTGCTCTGATAATTCAATAGCCTGAAGTTCAAGAATATGCTTAATGGCTGCACTGCTTCCATAATTGATAGTTATTACCATAGTAGTTATAGGAACAGTGTGGTGCCACAAGGTAGGAATGGCAAGGGGAACTTTAGAGGCATGGGCGTTCACAAAACCCTTACTCAGGGAAAGTCTTTTGCAATTAATTGCTGCTGGAGCTGCACCACTGTGTAGAAATGCTCACTGAAGCAGACCCTGAGAGTCTTCCAACTCCCAGGCGAGCCTGTAACCAAGCTCAGTCTCTCTCTTGCCCAATGACCCTTTTAATTATTTACACACGGTGGAACAGATCCAAGAGAATAATGAGAGGAACCCACCCAGAATACTCAACATCCCACTGGTTAGGACTCACCTGGGAGGTGGGAGACCCAAATTCAAGTCCCTGCTTCATGAGATTGAGTGGGAATTTGATGCTTGGGTCTCCCATGCTCTGGATAAGTGGCTACCCACTCAACATTCTAGCATTTGTGAATCTGACTCTCCCCATGCATTGTAAAAAGAGACCCTGGGCACTAGACTAGTTCAGGATGGTGAATTCCACAAGACAGTAGGATGCCCAAGAGCTCAAGTCTCCACTGTGAACCCCCAACCATGATGCTCTGTCTCATAGCTACAGCTGTAAAGGGCATTAAAACACAGCTCGCCCACCAACATCCTGATTTTAGCGTTAACTATGATGCATCATTCCATGAATAGGGCTTCCCTATAGTAAACATGTTAAACCCCATGTCCATATTAAATTATCTTACTGGATCCAGCAATGCAGTCCTGACATCTTCCCCATATCGATTGCGTAGACAAGGTCCACAGAACTGACCCCGCACCCCTACGCAGTCTGGGTTACGGCAGTTTGTTTTTGTATCGATGGTTTTTTGGCGACACTGATGACAAGTAGATCCCTACAACACAAACAGGAGTTCAGGAGACAAGAAAGCCAAGACCAGTAGGGTTAATTAACAAAACAGCACATTGACAACCAACCCAAACCTTTGCATCATGGTTCAGCCCTTTATTTATACCCCCTTTCGGGTATTCAAATCTTGAAAGAAGTATTCATGCAAAGAGAAAGCTAGCTTAGTGTACACAATCTGCATTTCGCTGATTTGCAATACACTTACTTACCATCACCTGGTTATATACTTTATCTCGAGCAGTTTCACAGATATTATCCAACTCTTCCTCTGTTATTTCTTCCACTGGACGTACGACGTGAGGAAGAGCCATAGCACCAGGGCGACTTCTCCTGGGAGTTCGAATTTCCTGCTGAAGAGAGTGCAAGAATTAAAATCTAAGTTTTATTTTGTGGTCATAGCATTACCGCCAGCAGAAATCCCACACAAACAAGGGCTGAGAATTTCAAAGCAGTCTAAGGGATTAAGATGTCTATCTTCACTAGAGTTGGCAGACAAGTATTGAGTTAATGGGATCCAGGTCTCCAGCTTTAGTGCTAGAAACATAACAAAATAAAAATCAAATGCTATTTAATCTTTTTTTTTTAGTTCCTGATGCAGTAAAGTTACAATTTTTCCAATGTGACAATAAAAATAAAATGGTAATTGCACAGCACTCCCAATTTTTCCCATCCTTCACCATTAGTCTCAGTGTGGACATGAATGCTAGCTAGCTCTGCATGAGCTCTAGTTCCATCAACAACCAGGCTGAGGCTACACTTACCTGAATAACCATTACTGAATTATATTTTTAAAGTTTCCCCAATTAATGCTCTACCGTAACAGTACAACACATTAAACCTACCTCTAAGTATTCATCAGACATCTTTCTTCGCCTCACTAAGCTGTACCTGTCATCTACTTCCTCCTCTTGTAGAGGAGTAGGTGGTCCATCAATCAGGGACCTGGATCTGGTGTGAGGCCGAGAAATTCGGTCTGGGTTCCTCCTTAAAGCACTTTGGGGAAATGAGCTTCTTGGAGCCCGCTTTGGTCTCTGAAATTAAAAAAATGGGGGCAATAGGCTTTGTTTAACTCAAAGGGAAACAAAAACAAAATAACTTTGTTTCTAGTACAGAAAACAGAATACAATTACTACACTGCAGGGTAAATTCAGCGTTGCCATTCAACAAACTATGGAAACATACAAAGCCCCAAGCTGCACATGCTAGTGCCTATATAAGGAAGAAGGCAGCAATTCACCTGAGTAAATGTAAGAGTCTCGATGAGCTTAGACATTTTTGTCTGCATTATAGAAAAGGATATATTTTCAGTAGGAAAATAATAATCAAGTAAGAAGCAATCTAATAGTACTTTTCAACATGTTTTACTTAGAAGGGCATGTTATCTTCATCCCCATTTTATAGATAGGGAACAGAGGCACAGAAAGTCATACAAGTGAGTCATTGGTAACATTCGGTGTAGCATCTAGGGATTTCTGACTCCAAATTCTGTGACCCACTCATTGGGACATGCTGTCTCCTTAAGTAGATTGACACTGCAGCCCTAAAACATATAGATGGGTCTAAACCAGAATCTGTATTCAAGTACCTTCAAACTGCAGATGACATTCAGAGCTGACGCTTAAGGTGCCCACCCTTTCTTATCCTTTGTGTAAATATACATTTAGAAAGGGGTTTTGTTTTGTTTTATGGCTTTAGTTTGCCTTTGATATTGAGACTTCCAGGTGCCTATGACTGGATATGTTGTTCAGTTTTTACAGAACAGCAAATCAGAAAGATACTGCACGACTGGGATGACTGTTTTAACAAGTAATAAAATTCTGAATAAATGAACTTTGATTTACTTGATCTATTAAGCTTTTTATTTGAAAGGGGTTTTGTTTTTTTTTTTAAATCAAACACTAGATTTACTCAGAAGACTGATATATAAGACAAAGAGAAATTAATTTCTACTTACTGGGCTGGTAGTTGATAATGATCTTCTGTCAGTGAAAATACCAGGGACATTTTTTAATTCAGCCATTAGTTTTGCAAGCTAGAGGGAAAACAAACAAAAAAAATATATGGTCTTGAAAAAGAGTTTGTGCTCTATTACAGGCTAATAGATTAAGGCAATTGCCTAGAAGTACAACTGCCTTATAGTAAATGCAGTTATATTCTTCGACTTCTACGTCTTATCTTTATATCCTGGTGTCTGAAAGTGGGTTGAAAATTATGCTTAGACTTAATAGGCTGCCAGCCTAAACCAGAATAAGGCTTCAGAATACAAAGCTCTCTGCTGAAGAACCTATTTCAGTCCATGTATTTTCATGTGCCAGTGAATATGCAGTATCAGGGCTCTAAATTTCTGTTAATGCATTGAGGTAACTTCCATTAATGTTAATTTATATGGGAGAAGAGAACTGCATAGAGATTAGAAATCAAGGACCAAAATGAACCGAAGAACTCCCTGCATACCTACCATTGCTTTGTTTTCCTTTATGTTTAAAGCTCTTTTCTCTAAGAATTTGGGGCCCTTTTCTTCAGAGTCAGAGTCAGAATCCAGGGCAGATGGCTTTATTTCAGGAGGTGATGCAAGTCCACTCTTTCCCCTTGTAGACCTTCGAGTAGGAAACTTCATAGCCACTTTCAGAGGAATCGAGTGTCTCTCACGTCTCCTGTACTGCAATTTGTTCTCAGCACGTAAATCATTTTTCTCAGCATCTGATTCCAATGTCTATCAAAACCCAATAATGTAGTTTATGAATGATATTGAATTGTTGTATGGTTAAGTATGATAAGCACATTTATTTAAAAGGACACCAACTTGAAATCTAGTTGTTGTTTTTTTAAGTTTTGGGCATTATTACCCATGAAGCCCCCTGACAAATTTTGTGGTTTTACAAAGGGCTTAAATACACAAAAAGATAAAGATTAGTTTCTCTTGTAAATTTAGTTAGTAGAAGTATTTCAGAGAAAAATGTAGTTTGAGTTGGTATGCTTTAAGGACCCAACCCTTCAAGTTATTCCACATGGGTGAACAAGACCCCCACAGTAGTTCTCAGTGCAGGGTCACATCTGAGTTTGTGCACTACAAAGAATTCAATGGCTAAGGGTACAACAATAAGTACATTGTTACTTATTCATAGAATAATTACAATTCCAACTCAAACAGCCATTCAGATCATTATGATCTCAAATCTAGTATTTCGTCAGCTTAGTATTCTCATTCTGATGCTCTTCACAACTGTAGCGAGATTTACTAGTGATGGCAATTAAGACAGTGATTCCATTTTTTTTGTTTGGTTTTCCACTTGGTGACATGTCTTATCTTACTTTCACCAAAATAAAGTTGCTTCTATCTAGGACTAACCTGTCTAACAGATACCCTGCTGTGGACCATTAGTACTTCTTTTTCTACCTGTCAAGGCTCAAACTGACAATCCCGTTTTCTATAATTTTGTATTAAGCTTGATATGTAGATCTTGCTCACCATTTTCATGCTGTTATTGCTTGTCCCTGCCCTTTTCTTGAGTATAAGTTCCTGCTTTGTCACTGTTAGTTCTTTGTACAACGATTTTTTTATTTAACTTAGATGTGTACTCCTTCCACAAGAAGAGCACCTCCTCTTTTCTCTGAACATCCCTTGACATTATACTCCAATAACCCATGTTACGTGCAATATGAGTACACTGCTCTTTATAATGCTCAGTATTTACTCTTGGGCTATTTTTAAGCAATGAGCGTGCTATAATATTTTGCAGTTAATTCAAAGGTAGAAAAGGGGGAGTTCTACCATCTATTGCTATTTTTACATTGCCTACAAAGTGTAGAATTTCCTGTACTATTTCCTGTTATGCTGCACAAGTGCCATGAGAAAGTGTCATGGTAGCTAAAAATTCCACCAAATAGCCATCTTGTCCAAATAGTTTTAAAAGAAAATACAACATGCTCATGAACAGAATATATCCATTAAGCAATGTTTCAATCTGTATTAGTTAAATTTTAAATCTGGAAAAACTGTTTTTTCTAAAATAAACAAATTTTCTCTTGCAAGATATAATTTGGTTTTCTACACATTGCACATTTACATGGTTCTTACACATTCATAGATGTGATTTAAAATTAAGGAAAGCTATCTGGCAAGTGTCCTAGAGACTGTAGCATTTCAGTAATTAGTTAAACTTTAAAAACAAGTCAGTTAATTTGCATATCTCACCAATACATCTTGAATCTCACTTTCTGAAAAACCGCAGAACGAATCATCATCTGAGGCCTCACAAAAAATTTTAGCCAGTTCTTCTGTGATACCTGACCTAAACTTCCGTTTCTATAAAAAGAATAAAAAACACTTTTTTTAAAAAGAACCAATTTTTCATGAACTATGCAGACAGAAAATTACATTTACAAGAGCACTACAAGAGAATAGCTTTTGTAACAAAGAAAACAAAATGGTTCAGGGATTTACAAATGGTTTCAGAGCTGTTACAGCAAATCATCAGGCATGTTAGTTTAAGCGACATTTCAAAGAATAGAATAAATAGCTAATCTGCCTCCAACCAATTACTACCTAGAAGCACAAGCAAAAAGTGAAATGAAATTATAGTGCATACTGTAGATTCATAGCTACTGTATAGAAATGTAAGCAAAGCAAGCAGCTTTAAATCACATGAAGCATTTGGGACATTTTCAACACAGATTCAGTTCTGTTTATTCGTACACTGTACTTACAGTGTTTGCAAAATTATCAGAACCAAAACTGTCACAACTGTCATCAGATGATGAGGTTTCCATGGGGATCAATTTCATATTTCGGAATGTTCTGAGGTTCTTCTTTCCTGAAAGGTTTCCTTGCTGAAAGAGGAGGATGACAATACCATTAAAACGTGAGATTTACACTAGCACACTAGCTTTTTAAAGTGTGCTTATAAAGTCTTATGTGGTTGTGTTTTCAGATATGCCATACACCTGTATCTATTCAGTACACTATCAACACTGAAAAGAGACAAGACAGTAGAGCTTAAAATTAAGTAGCATTTCCGTTCTAATATATTTCTGGTCACCAAGTGATTTATCCTTGAGTATTATGTTTCTTCTTCTGACAAATAGCATTTTTGAAAAATCCCACCAAAATAAATCACCTCCCTTCTCAACAATGTAAAACTTGAAGGACTTTATGTGGAATCTTAAAATAAGTATCTAGAAATCACCATTTTTGTTTTAGTTTAAATTTCTGAAACAAAATATTCATCAACTAATTTTTTTAAAAGCATAAAGTACCCTGGAAAGTAACAACAAAACAACTGCTTTAGGGATAATGGCTTATTATTTCATTAGTACCTTTATTGAGCTGAAATTTGTTATCTTTTAATGGCCTTTAGAATTTATCTTTTCCTGAGAATCTCCCATATCGTAAGTAACCTGATTCAAGGTTTTGAATTGTATACAGGGACCCAGGTATGTACCCATATTAACACACTACACAACTCAACAATTACTGCAATATGACCAGTCACTGATCTGTGTCATGCCAAGCTGAAAGAACTCTTACAGTTATTAGCAATTCATAGGTCAATCTCATTGAATCAAAAATATTTCACAAATTGGTTTAAAATTAACCAAAACAGAGAGGTTTATGATGCCTGCCCATATGTGATGTCTGCCCTAAGGATGTGAATGGATAACCGGTTACCGATAAACCTCCACCTCTGCAGCCGCTCCAGCGCTTGCGCTGGTAGTTGGCAGCCTGGGGTGTGTGGGAAGAGGAGGGGGGGGGGGGAGAGGCTGGGAATCAGCAGCAGATGGGGGCGGGGGAACTGCTGGCTTGCAGGCTGGAAGCCTGCCTATGGGTGGAAACCAACCCTCCACGTGCCTTGAAGCCAGCAGCTGGGCAGAGCTGGCACTGCCCCTGCCAGCAGCACAGCAGCTTCTCCAGTCTAGCCATTAGGGTAGGGGGGCTGGAATGCCTCTCTGTCTGTCTGCATTTCATCAGTTAACCCACCCCTCATTTCTGAACTTTGAAATTTGCACCAAAATATAACCCAGTTTCTCTCTTTCCTCACAATTAGACTAAGCTATTTGCTTCCACAGGGATCACAGCTACTACCTTTTCACTCCTGCCAATAGAGAAGATAAGGCTATGTCCTTAGGCACACAGCTACAGCGCTCATCTGAGGAAGTGGGTTTTGCTCAGAAAAGCTTACGATATATTAGTCTCTAAGGTGCTACAGAACTACTCATTTTTAAATGCTAGAGCACAGTAATGTTAACACTTGGTACAGCCATGGAAGGGAGTTTTCCATCATTTTAATTAATTCCCCCACACCAAAAAGTGATCAGTGGAATAATACTGTCAATCTAGCACCGTGGTGTCCAACACGGTAGCCACTAGCCGTATGTGGCTATTTGGCCAGTTGAGTGTGGCTAGTTCGCTACAGCAGTAGCCACTAAAGTGGCTTCAGAACTGGTTGGACACCAGGGACTAGCAGCTTCTACACTGGGATTTAAGTTAATTTAGCAACATCTCTCTCACCTTAAAGGTGATAACTAGTCAACTAACTTTCAAGTGTACACCAGTCTAAAACTGCTTCCCTTATCACTCTATTTATCCTCCAAACTTTTACCACAAGTAGCTACTTTGCACTTTAATCAAAACACCACCCTTTAGAGACTTTCTTCTTTCTCAGTAAAGATAGGTTTGCAGAGAAAAAGCAAAGAGGTATCAGATCAGTACCAAATCATTTTTTTAAGAGCAGCATTCCAACATAACATTCTGTGGCTCACAGCATAATCATAGATAAGCACAGAACAGCCTGAAGAGTCCCTTGTATTCTACAACGATCATAATTCCTATTCCATTAATACCCTACTCCATTTGGAAGGACCTGAGTTTCAACTGTCTCCCCAAATTTTGCCTGTAGCACCTTTTTTGCAGACCGGCCATCAGGTCCTGTTTATAGGTAAGATGGAACCCTACTGAGTGTCTACCAGGCCTCTCCAACATGATAGCTGTTGTAGTGCCACAGGAAGAAGTGAACCTGACCACATTCACTGTAAATCCTTTCCTATATGATCATCCCAGAGGGCCAGAATTTGTCTGTCAGCAATGTGGTTGATTACAGGGTTACAGACCACAAGTGGCCACATTACACCAAGCAGAGCAAGACCTGTGAGCTACACCAGTGCAAAATAAATCCAGCAGACATGGGAGATTTGTTTCTAAAGAACAAGTATCAAAGGAGGAACCCCGCTAACCTGTTCGCAAAGACAACATGGGAGTCCTATGGCATACTAAAGACTAAACAGATTTATTTAGACACAAGCTTTTGCGGATAAAACCCAACGTGGTGAAATGGTAGCCTGGAAAGCTCTTTGCCACCCAGACCCTGAGAAGGCCGTAGTTTTGCATAGGGACACGTGAGACACGTCCTACTCCAACTAGGGGACTGCAGCCACCGTTGTTTTGGTGGAGAGTGCAAGGCCCTTGTTTGGATTTTGGAAACGTACAAGATCCCAGGCGGGCCCTCCAGGGCAGAGATGGGCTGTGGGCCGGCCGAGATGCACTCGGGCAGAAACAGGGAGCAGAGCCTGGCGGGAGGCGAGCTGGAGGCAGAACAGAGCACGGCGCGGGAGCAGACGCGCTGGCCACGCGGCGGAGCTGCCTGCCACGTTCCCCTGCAGCCGGGGCAGCGGCGGCGCCGCCGGGGTGGGCCAAGGGGACACACTGGGCGAAACACGAGCTTGGAAGCGTCCAGGCGCGGCCCCGCCTGCGGGAACCCCAAGCCGGCAGCCTCCACCGCGCAAACCAGGGCTTTCGCGGCGTGTTTCCACGGGACCGTGAGAAAGGGGAGGAGGAGTGGCTGGGCCAGGCGCCAAGACAAACACAGCCAAATAAGCCGCCACCCCAGCGAAAGCGCAGTCAGTGGTGCCGCCAGCCAGCCAGTCCCCGACCGCCGCTCCGCCTCCAGCGCCAAGCCTACCCCGCTCCCCCTCTTTCAGCGCCTGCCGCTTTCTGCAACACCGTCCCGCTCACCCCCCTCCTCCAGAGTCTGCAGCTCACTCCCCAGTCCCCCTCCCTTCCTCCACCTTCTTGCTGCCCCCTTCAGCCAATGAGTGTAACTCACAGCATTCTCCCCCTTAGCTCCCTGCTCATTGCACCCTCTGCCCAGTTCAACCCCTTCCTCCGGCGCGTGCAATTCATTGCACCCTCTGCCCCCTTCCTCTGGGGCGTGCAACAATTCACTACACCCTCTGCCTCGCTCAGCCCCCTTCCTCAGGCGCGTGCAACTCACTGCGCCTTCTGCCCCGCTCAGCCTCCTTCCTCCGGCGCGTGCAACTCACTGCACTCTCTGCCCCGCTCAGCCCCCTTCCTCCGGCGCGTGCAACTCATTGCACCCTCTGCCCTGTTCCTCTGGGGCGTGCAACAATTCACTGCACCCTCTGCCCCGCTCAGCCCCCTTCCTCCGGCGCGTGCAACTCATTGCACCCTCTGCCCCCTTCCTCTGAGGCGTGCAACTTATTGCACTCCTGCTCCCTTCCTCCAGCGCACCCCGGGGCCCCGTCGGCCACTCACTTGCATGCCGAAGGGATCCATGCTACCAGCTATAGGGCGCTCCCTTGTAGCGGTTAGTCAGGTACCCAGGTGCGATCCGCGCAGCTTGTGCTTGCTGGACTGAGAGGGTCGGGACCGGGACACTGAAGCAAGCTCGCGCCAAACCAGCCCGGGACTCTCAGGGGGGCGGAGACTGGGGGCTCCTTTCCCGCGTCGGAGCCCGAGTCCTGGAAGGTGCAGACAACACCCCTTCAGGGGGAGACCCCCTCTTGTTGCCCCCCATGCAACAGACAGCGTGCTCCTGTGAAGAGAATAGCACCGGGCTCCGGGGAGCGCGAAGAGGGGGTCGAAAGCTCCTGTAGTATTTTTTTTTCCCGACGTGGAGTTTGTGGTACTGTAAGGGCCTAATTCTGTGGCGCGAAATGCTCGCTATAGCAAAGCGGTAGTATTTGCATATGGGGGGGGGGAGGGTAGAACCCTCTGCAAAGCAGTAGCCCCTGGTGCACATGGCCTCCGCGTGGTTAGTTCCCAGTGCTACTGGGAGGAGGAGGGGGCCAGGTGGGGAGGGACTGATCTTGCTGCTGCCCTGCACGAGGGTTAATCAGGACAAACGAGACTGTTTGGGCAGGAAACGTACAAACAGTGTTGGCACGTTTTCTGCTCCGTCTAGTTCATGTATGGGGAGCAGAGAGAGGATGGGAAACCGCCGCAGTCCATGGTTCTTTGGGACACAGGGAACCTGCAAGGTTATGCCCCATGCATTCTGGGCATTTAAAACGTGACTGCAGGCAATGTATAGCACAGAAATCAAAAGGCAGAACTGCCTTTTACCACATGTGGCTCTTTCGAACATAATGAGGACTTATTTAAGCTCATGAATAAATGTTTAATTATAAAAAGATGGGGGAAGGCTAGCTAATCAGAATAACTTTCAATATTTAGCATAAGCCAACGGCTTTTTGAAGGATTGCAGTTGTTTTACACTTTCTGGAAACCCAAAATCCTCCATACAATTTGATGTAGAGTAAAAAGGTCCATTTCAGAGCTTTGGGTCCTGTTGGATTTGGTGCCCTTTGCTGGTGCTGTGTCTGGGATTTTCAGCTAGAAAAGGCACTTTCACTAGATTGTACAAAGTTTCAGTGAAAGCATAACAACATAAGGATAGTCATACTGGGTCATACCGAAAGCCCATCTACCCTGGAATCCTGTCTTCTGACAGTAACCAAAGGCAGGTGCCCTAGAGGAAAAGAACAGAACAGGTAATCATCAAGTGATCCATCCTCGGTTGCCATTCTCAGCCCTGACAAAACAGAGGGTAGGAACACCATTTTGTCTCATAACCACTGAAGGACACATCTTTATCTAGTTTTTTAACCCTGTTAAAGTCCTGGTCTTCATAACATTCTCTAGCAAGGAGTGCCACAGGTTTACTGTGCATTGTGTGAAGAAATACTTCCTTTTGTTTGTTTTAAACCTTCTGTGTATTAATTTCATATGGTGAACTCTAGTTCTTTTGATATGGGAAGGAGTAAATAACTTTTCGTTGTTTACTTTCTCCACACAAGTCATGATTTTATAGACCTCTATCACATCCCCCCCTCCCTTAGTCATCTCTTTTAAAGTTGAAAAGTCCCAGTCTTATCAATCTCTCCTCATATGGTGGCTATTCCTTACCCCTAATAATTTTAGTTGCCTTTTTCTCAACCTTTTCAATTCTAATACCTTTTTTAGAGATGAGACAACCACATCTGCACAAAGTGCTCAATATGAGGTGTACCATGGATTTATAAAGAGGCAATAAGGTATTTTGTCTTATTATGTATCTCTTAATGATTCCCAACATTCTGTTTGCTTTTTTGACTGTCGTAGCATGTTGATATTTTCAGAGCTCTATCTACAATGACTCCAAGATCTTTTTCTCCTGAGGGATAACAGCTAATTTAGACGTCATCATTTTATATGTATAGTTGGGATTATGTTTTCCAATATGCATTACTTTGCATTTATCAACATTGAATTTCATCTAACATTTTGTTGCCTAGTCACCCAGTTTTTGTGAAATCCTTTTGAAGTTCTTGGAAGTCTACAGTGGATTTAACTATTTTGAGCAGTTTTGTATCATCTGCAAATTGTGCCACCTCTCTGATTATCTCTTTCTCTAGATCATTTATGAATATGTTGAGGAGGACTGGCCCCAATTCAGACCTCTGGAGGACACAACTAATTACCTCTCTCCATTCTGAAAACTGACTATTTATTTCTACCCTTCATTTCCTATCTTTTAACTAGTTGTCAGTCCCTCTCATCCCATGATAGCATATTTTATTTAAGAGCCTTTGGTGAGGGACTTTGTCAAAGGCTTTCTGGAAATCTAAGTACACTATCTCCTCTGGATCTCTACTGTCCACATGCTTGTTGACCCCCTTATAGAATTCTAGTAGATTGGCAAAATGTGGTTTCTCTTTACCAAAATCATGACAACTCTTCCCACAAATTATGTTCATCTGTGTGTCTCACGGTTCTGTTCTTTACTATTGTTTCAACCAGTTTGCTTGGTAATGAACACTTAGGGCACGTCTACACAGCAGGGCTAAATCCAAAATAAACTACGCTACTTGAGCTACGTCAATTGTGTAACTTAAGTCAAACTAGCTTAATTCGGCTTTTGGCACTGTCTACACAGCAGTAAATCCGAAAAAGAGCACTCTTCCTCCGACTTCCCTTATTCCTCTTAAAATGAGGGTTACAGGAGTCAGAGTAAGAGCTCCTTTGGGTTGACATTATTTCAACATTATGCCGAAATAACTGCTTGTGTGTAGATGCAGACTGTGTTATTTCGGAATAAAGTTAGTTATTCTGAAATAATGCTACTGTGTAGATGTACCCATAGAGAAAATGTCATGAAGAAGGGTGAAGAAATACTTTCTTAAAAATCATTTTTTAAAACAGTGTATAATGCATTTTTTGAAACTCCACCAAGAGTGCAATTAGACACTTTCAGCCTAGCCTGAGAATAAGGTAATAACTCTGTTCAACTGCAATTGCAATCTGTATCTTTTTTCAGGAAGGGAATGAACTAGGGCATTTTATTTGTGCACACTGATTTAAAATAGAATAAGCGCATTAAAATTAAAACATAATTTGGAGAGGAACAGAGAGAAAACAGATTTTTTGCTCTTAGACCATTTTATGTAACTTGTAATATCACATTAAATCAAATAGTTATAAGACATAAAAAGTGCAAAATAACTTGCAGATACAGACTAACATGGCTTCCCCTTTGAGAATTGTTATTGCTGTTTGACAGTTTTAATGAGCAGAGTGGGAACTTTAAGAAATTATATACCTGATAGTTTAAAATTCAGATAACCCAAAGTGGAAAATTAATATATTGTCTGTTTTCTGTAATATTTCATTTACAATCACCAAGCTAATGCACACTGATGCAACTGTACTCAAGGCTGAAAATTCCCATTTATATCAGTAGTGCAGAATTGCGCCCTGCTGCACGTTTACTGCACACACATAAACCTGATACTGTGTAATTGAACCAAGAATGAGCTGTAAGTCAGACATCACAAATAGGCCATAACACAATAGAATACAACAGCCCTGAAGTAGTAGTTATACTTTTTGGTCATGATTCCTTTTGAGCAGGCTGCAATCTGTCAAGTAAAAGAATCTCCATTTTAAATAAACCCTTAATTATGTACTTACCTGCACCACTGGCTTCACAGACTGCACACAAAAGTACATGAACTAAAACAGTCCTCCGGAGACCAGACCACACTTAATTTTCCTAAATCCGTATTAGTTGAGGGTTGCCACCCAGAGAGTTCTCAACCAGCATAGTGCAGTTTGGTTTTTTAAACTTCCAGAAAAACTACAAAATGCAAGGTTATATATATGGAAAAAAGAAAAGTTTTCCCCCCAATAACAAGGCTCACTAACATTTTGAATCCTGAAGATTATCAGTTGCCATTAGAAAAATGACAGATCTGTATAAGGCAATTGTACTAGCTGCATACCAAATCTAATTAAGAAATGATTACTAGCTGGCTCTATGGGTGAGATTGCAGTAAATCTTCTTTTTTCAAGTGAATTTTTTGTCTTTTTAAAATTAAGTCAAATTGGCTTGAAAATTAGTATGCCAGATTCAGGGCCTGGTTAGAGTTTGTGGGTACATTTTGAAGCTATTTAATTAGATGGTTTCTGAGAATTTTTAAAAAATTGTGTTAAGAAAAGTGGAACTGTTCTCAAAAAGTTACATACATTATGAAACACTTTTTTCTGCAGGGATTTGGAACATCAGAGGAGAGAAGAAGTGGAACCCTATACAGCTTTTATAATGGTACTCCCCAACATAATATCTGGTGCATGATATCAAAACAAGATGTAAAACTTAATATATACAAGTAGACTCTCAGAATTACGAGGATCAGAGTTACAAACTGACCGGACAACCACACACCTAATTTGAAACAGAAAGTACGCAATCAGGCAGCAGCAGAGCCAAAAAAAAAAATCAGTACTGTATTGTGTAAACTGTAAACTACTAAAAATAAAGAGAAAGGTTTAAAAAGATTTGACAAGGTAAACTGTTCCTGTGCTTGTTTCATTAAATTAAGATGGTTAAAAGCAACATTTTTCTTATGCATAGCAAAGTTTCAGTGTTGCACAGGAATCACTATTCACAGTTCCGTGTATTTGCCAGGGTTTTTTGTAGCCCCAGCCTGAGGGAGGGAGGCTGGGAGCTGCGGGGAACTCACCACAGCTGTTCCCCGCAGCTCCTGGCAGCTGCAGTGAGTTCCCTGCGGCCCTTAGGCCCCACAGTGAGTTCAGGAGTGGCGGGAAGCTAACCACAGGGGCTGGGAGCTGTAGCGAATGGCAAGGGTTTCCTGTATTAAGTCAATATTCAATTGTAATTTTTTGAAATACAAACTTTGATATTTTTCTCAGAGTTACAATCATTTTTGAGTTACAAATAGCCTCTGTTCCCAAGAGGTTCTTAACTTGGAGGTTTTACTGCAGTAAATATTAATAGCTTAGTTTGGGAATTACACTGTAGAGGCAATCACTGAATGGATTGCAAGAATAGTTCACTGTCACAGACCTCAGTTAACCCTAACTAAGGAGTACAGGGAATTGATAGGAACCAAACAAGGTGGTGCCTGACTGCCACAAGTGTAGTTTGGAATGCAACTTTACATAGACTTCCAAAATTCATGGCAGCAACGTGAGCTTAACAAGAGGCTTGATAAAGAAACCATCCAGCAAAGTAAATTACCATACGTTCTGCAGACTAGAGTCACCCACAGCAGATGGGGACACGTTGGGCCAATTTTCTGTTTCACAACAGTCCCTTTATGACCATATAGCTAGCATGTTAAAGAGGCAGAAACAAGACCCCTGAGGTATATCACCTGTATAAAGGGGCTCTCAGTGGCTCTGTGGTGGCCTGCTTCCATCTCTCAGGGCAGGAAGCAGGGCATAAGACGAAAGGGTCACTCCAGGAGCAGGGCATGGGGAGAGTATAAGGCCAAGACAGTGCATGCTTTAGCTGACCTCTGACCCCTGAGACTACAGTACAGTAATTGATACTGGGAACCATGTCAGCATTGCAAATTGTTCCAGAATACAGGAAGTGCAAAGGTGGCATAGAGCACTTAGCCCTCATCCCCACCCTCTTGTTGCTGTGCATAGCATGTGGATAGACTAATTGACACTCAAGGCAAGTGTTTCAAGGAAAAGAGGAATGTAGCAGAACAGGAACCAGTTGAAGTGTATTTTTATACTGATCAATAGCTATATTCAGCTACTCTGCATTAGAGAAAATTCCCAATTATTTCATGGATAGTCCCATTTGTGGACACTGACACATTTTAGCCTCAAACATCTGTGGAAACAACTTAATTATCTGCTGCTTGCTACCCTTTATATATGTAATACAAAGTTGATTTGCTCAGGCCCATGATAAGCTGTGTGGAATGCACAATTCAAATTCAGGATCTTAAAATCCTCAGACTGTCTATGTGTTCACCACATACAGGGAATATCAGAGCAAAAGGTTACTCATCCTCACAAATGCTCCTTTCTCCATCTGTAAGCTTTTTCTTAGAATCATATCATCCCTGCCTCTTACCCTCTACCAAATCTATTTCAAACAGCTTGGAAGGATTGATGAGCAAAAAAGTGTGTGTTTTCCAGTGGTGTTAGCTCCATTAAGTTAATGTAACTTAACTAGAAAGCCATCTTAACATTTGTGGAGACCAAGGTAACATGTCTGAAGCCAGGTAAGCAGGCCATATTAGTCAGCGAGGAGCCCTATGCTACATTGGCATTTAATATGGCTTTGGGTATGCCAGCATGCATCTCAGTGAATGTTGAAGATTTTTCAGTCAATTAAAATAACTTGACTGAGCTAACACAAATAAAATATAATCCTTTTTTGCTCATCAATCCAGGGCCTAAATTTCCTACCCTGGAACATATAAGCTGTGTCTAGACTACAAAGTTCTACTGGAAAAAGATAAGTAAATTGTGAACCGCAATTTGTGTATCTTTTTCTGCTTTTCTTCCAAAAGAGGCTTTTCCGACAATTGGCCCATCTACACTGGGCCAAATGTCAGGAAAAAAGCCTATTTCCGAACATCCCTTCTTCCTCGTAGAACGAGGTTTATGGGGATGCCGAAAAAATGCATCTGCTTTTCGGAAATTTGTTTCCGAAATTTGTTTCGGAAAAGCAGATGCATTCCTTGGATGCGACAGAGCTCTGGTATCCCGGAAAAACTCTGTAGTCTAGACATACCTATAATTCCCCTCTGCTTCTGCACCCACTCCATACTAGTTCCCTGACTCCAAAGTAGACAGACAGGCAAAATCACCTCTTCCACTGTCATCATAAAAATCCAAAAACAAATCCAGGCTATGATTGTAGTGAAGCTTGTCAAGTGTTTTCAGGGATGGGAGCAACATTTTCAGATCTCTCTGCTTCTTGAAATGATTTTTTTTTAAATATATGAAGGTAGCATTTGAGGAGTCTGTTAAGAGGCATGAGCTGGCTTACACTGAAGTCATCAAAAGACATATGAAGGATAGTTATCTCAGAAGGAGCAGTACCCTGTCAAAAGCAAAATGTGCTCCAAACAGTGATCAGCCACTGCTTTTTTCTCCTGCAGAAGCTGTTGTAGCACAACCCCTGCTAAAAAGTTGCATTCCATCATATTGTTTCATCTTGCTGCAACTGCTGGTGTTTCAAGTACTTACTTGTTAGAAGTACATCCAACATTGGTAGTATGGCTGAAACAACTAAGTTATTATCCTGGCATCACATTTTGCATTGGCCTACAAGAATCAAAGATGTTTCCCTATTAGTAGCTTCAGACATATGGCCTCACCGACAATAGCACCATTCTCAGAAACAATAAATCCAACCTTTAGTCTCTGTGAGGCCAGCCAGAAGGAGATTGGTCCCCTAAATTAATCCAGCAGTCTTCAGCTGCCCGGAGTTTTACAAAGCTTCTCACACACAGCTGTGCAGTTTTCTGAGAGCTTGGCAGGCTTGTCATACAGAAAATGCTAACCAGCAGGTAATGATAGTATGAAACCTGTTCCTAGCTCTGCTACAGACTTCCTGAATGATCTTGGACAAGCCACCTAATCTCTGTGGCTACGTCTACATTGGCAAGATTTTGCACAAATACTTTTAACACAAGAGTTTTTGCGTTAAAGTATTTGCGCAAGAGAGCGTCTACACTGGCATGTGCTTTGCGCAAGAGATGTGCTTTTGCGCAAAAGCATCCGTGCCAGTGTAGACGCTCTCTTGCAAGAAAGCTCCGATGGCCATATTAGCCATCGGGCTTTCTTGCAAGAAATTCATGTTGCCTGTCTACACTGGCCTCTTGCGCAAGAACAGTTGCGCAAGAGGGCTTTCCTGAGCGGAGCATCATAGTTCTTGCGCAAGAAGCACTGATTTCACACATTAGAACGTCAGTGTTCTTGCGCAAGAACTCCCCGCCAGTGTAGACAGGCAGCATGTTTTTGCGCAAAAGCGGGCGCTTTTGTGCAAAATCATGCCAATGTAGACACAGCCTGTGTGTTTCAGTTCGTTGTCTATAAAATTAGGACTAATACTACATTACCGTCGTGATGGGAACCATAGACATGGATCAATGGAAGTGATGAGTTTAGGATTCTCAGACTCACAGTGGTATTACCTGTTGCACAGAGAAATCGGCCCAATATATTGGATCCTTAGAAACTAATAAGATTGCAATAGCTAATTGCCCTAATTAAAAATTACTTTAAGAGCTGCCCAATCACCTCTTCCTCTCAGTAAATTATAGAGTATTATTACAATTCTTATTAGTGCATTGAAATGAGTCAGGAATTACTATGCATTCAGTAATCAAACCCTGATTTACATGTAACTCGATAACTTATGACACTTTTTTCCTTCCTCTAGTGTGTATGTGTAATTCCACCTTCTACTGGACTGATGTCAGATCTGCTCAGGCGTGTGTGTTTATGACACCTTCCGTGCTTAATGTTGCTGCACAAGATGTAGGATTAACCTCAATAAACTGACATTAATCCTAGTAAAACAACAACCTCACAACTGGTTCACGGATTTGTACCAGCAATATTTTAGAACTTTACAAATAAACACAAATTTATAGGATACAATATATAAAACAAAGCAAATGTGCATATAAACATTTTCAAGAGTGTTTTATTATTTATTGGCAAAAGCTAGGATAGCTAACATTTACTATACCAGCTCAGCAATGCACCACACAGCAAGCAATGTGATTAGTATCTCTTGTACATAGTTTATTTCCTTTTCCCTCTGTCTTCTCCTTCTCTCCAGAAGAAAAAATTGAATGTGCAATTTTAAAAGTATTTCTGCGTGCTTTGTTATGTGTTATTTATTAGTAAAGGCAAGGTGGAGATACAATGTGCACTTAGAACTGAAAGTAGAAAGATCTGATCCTATGCATAATAGAATTTGATATGAACTGGAGATTTTTGCAAGGCCATTAAGGGAGAGGAGAGGAGGAGAAAGAAGACCAAAGAAAGGAATGAATATAATCCAGATGGATAAAGAATTCTGGTTGATACCTGTCTTCAATGCCCTGTGAGATAAGATGGGTAAGGTAATTAATACCTTTTATAGGGCAAGCTTTCAAGCTACACAGGGCTCTTCCTCAGGTCTGGGAAAGGAATCAGAGTGCCACAGCTAAATACAAGATCACCAGGCTATCAGCTGACGTGTAGATTAGGAGTGTTGGAACAATTTTTATAGCTGGGGTGCTGAGAGCCATTGAAGCAAACTAAATCCTATATATATTGGAAACCACTGTAAACCAGGAGTTGTGGGAACACCCCCCACACCCGTACTTCCTGCACTTATGATGTAGATAGGTTTGTTTGTCTTAATATTTTTTCAAGATGTGCAGCATAATAGGTCAATCAGAACAAGTCATTATGAAATGCCGTTATGACACTCATTTAAGTTTCCTCAGTCCATAACATAACATCAAATGCAGAACTAAAAGCCTGATCAAAAGTAGCCACTGGCAATGTGAATGCCCCATAGCCATTTTCAGATCTCAATATTTTGGTACTCTTTATGCTTTACTACTGAAGAATTTGCGTTTTGTTTTACATATTTAAAAAAAAAAAACCACCAGAACAGATTAGGCTAAATTACCTATAAAACTCCCTGCAAACTTGTAGTAATGGACAAGGACATATCACGATAAATATGCAAAAAATTACTAGAGGACTGAAATAGACTGGGTGCAAATATTCACATCTGAATGCTACCATTCTTATGGTATGTCTACACTGCGGGCTAAAGTCAAGTTAAGATACATAACTTCAGCTATGTCAATTGTATAGCTGAAGTCGAAGTACCTTAATTTGGCTCTTGGCACTGTCTACACAGCAGGAAGTCGAAGGAAGAACACTCTTCCTTCAACTTCCCTTACTCCTCTTGAAGAAGCTCGTTATTTTGTAATTATTTTGAAATAATGAGTTTGCTGTGTAGCTGCGCACTCTGTTATTTCAAAATAAGCATACAGTGTAGACATAATCTTAGACTGTTGCAATGAAATCTATGGCCACCTAGGACTTTAACAGGTTGTACTATGTGGGGTCCCAAGGCCATTCAAAATTTCACGGAAACGGAAATGAATTTATTTTCCTGCTCCAAAATTATAGGCCTCTCCCATTTAAGCTAAGGAAGACTCTCCATTAGTTGTCAACTGTAAAGGGCATAGGTAGAGCAATTCCTATGCAAAAGAAGACAAACATGATGTACTTGCAGTATTTCAAATGGAAAGTTCATGAGATTTACTAGCCTTAGTGGGGTTGGCAACACCACCTTAATGGTGCCATCTGCTACAATAAGGATATTTCACTTTGTAATGTAAGAGTTTAATGGCTCCCATGTACATGTTAATTTGCATTAGGTTATTGTTTCCACCTGCAGCTAGCAAAGAGTCATCCTACCAAGTGTGCTCAGCCAATGTTCTGGTGATGTGATGCTTGTAACTTGACCTCCTCCTGAGGAGCTGTAGTGGGTAGAGTTTTTGTAAAAGAGAATTCTCCCTTTCTAGATCTCTCATGTATTTTTTCAGTGAACCTCATTGGAATGAAGCTCTTATACTTAGTGAGTCATTATTCTAAGGTATTTCTGGGTCCTTGAATACTTGTACTCCTGAGACAACAAGGACAGAAGATAAAGCCTCTGCAGTGCCATGAGCACTCTGATCCCTTCTGTCATGAACCCCACCTCACAGATATGGCCACCCAGTTCTCACAACCATAGTTTTTCATATGGTGCAAGCAAATTGGTACGTTCATTCCCACAGAGACTGTTGATGAAACTGACTTTCTTGAAGTGTTTTTAAAGGCAGACAGTAGTTTATATTTTTGATCTCAGATATATCCACGCAGCTTACTTTTACATATAAAATCAGTAATGTTGACACTATTATGGAGATACCAGAAATCCATTTTATAATATACAACTGCATGGAGAGAGATTTGTAGGGTTTTTGTAACTATCAGTGGGCTTTGTAGTATAATTAACTATTACAGGAAGTTGTTTTGTAGATAGGATGCCAATGGTTTACCACCATGTTGTCTAACTGTGTCATGGGCTGCAATTGACTTTTAACATTATTCCCATCTTTTATGAGTATAACATTGGTTTCAAACTAGTTTTGTTTATAATCATGCCGGACCTTTATTAATGCTATTGCTGTAATAGTTTTCTTCTACATAACCTCTAACTTTTTGCAACAAACTGACAAACTTTGGCAGTTCATTAAGGAAGAGAATTATGCAAAACCACTGCCATTGTGGCCACATACATATAAAATAATTCTGTCAGATGTAATTTTCAGCAGTAGCATTGTTATTTTGTTCCATTTTAGTGATACAGAATGTCAGGAGGTCTCTCAGTTTGGGGTTTTTCCACAATTACTAAAGCAGCAGCCTGTCTTTTCTGGTCTAAAGTAATAATAATAATTAGGTCAAAGTGCATTTACTAGCACAATCAAAAAAATTCAAATGTGTATCTTTGAAGCATGTCCCAATATTCTTGGGAGTGAGTTTATGGAATGAATTGGCCTTAAGAGGCTTATGGTTTGAGCCTCAGCAGCATCAGCTGAGTTAGAGAGCAGAATGGTTATAAGTGCCGCAACACACAGAGGTCATTGTTTTGAGTGATTGCTCACAGGAGGAAGGGGAGGAACAAAGAGTGTTCGAGCAACTTCGCCTCGTTAAATCAGCTCAGCAAGTTGCTGGATAATGGTCAGTGTATGGTGGTTTTGATGTGTGCCCATGTAGGGTAGCATTGCTGTCAGTGGTTGTCAAATATGACCAGTTCAGAAATATTCAGTGGGAGCGTGGTTAGGCAGAAAGAAATTAGAGTAATTATTCTTTTAATTTTAAGAAGTAAGCAATGTAACATTCAAATCAACTGAATATGAATGATTCTGACTGGTGAGGATGTACTAGTTTGTCAGAAACTCTGAAACTATCCATTGTGGATAATAATGTTTAGTCAAAGTGGCAGCCTGCAACAATCTGTGGGCAGATTGGATTCACGTAGTGCTTTCCCGAATATGTTGAGGCAGAAATGAGACCATTGCATACATATATTATAATGACTTCCTAACAGAGATCCTCTGAGACAACAGCAATTAGTGTTGGGAAGGAAAGGAAATGATATAGTTAGGCTGTTGTGTTCTGTCTAGCGGTGTTGCGTTTTATGGTAGAGTAAGGTTAAACCTAATTTCAGCCTCTGGTTGTAAATCTGTTAGCTAGGGTTAAACACAGCTGTCACCCCTATTGTACAACTCTACTGACACTCCTGAAAAGAAGCCATTTTGCCAAGTTGGCTCAGGAAGCTGTGTAGCTGCTTGCCATGCTGACAAGCAATACAACCATGCAATTTTTCTCCCATCTTGGTTATATTCACATCCCAGACTGAACCAGTAGGAGAGAACATTCTATTGATGTACATTAGCTAATTCCAGCAAGAACTCTAATTATAAAAATGGACTTTCCCAACTTCTAGCTGAACCCAACATATTTTATCCACTAATCAGTTTGCAATATTTTGCCTGATTTTAGCAATGAAAAATCCTCAAAAATACAATCCATATTAATAGAACATAATATGGCATTTTTGTCAATAGGTCCTCCACAGCTCCCTGACCACCACAAAGGGGTCTCGAAAGCAGCAGAAAGCAGTGCTGTGGCAAGCCAGATTAAGGGCCAATGCAGATCCAATGATTGCACCAGTGATGCAGAAGGACTGTGACTACAGTTCTATAGACTGGACTCTTAGAAACCAAACTTCATTGAGAAGTGGGAGACTGGTTTGAAGACCAGTACAGTTGAAGGGCTGAAAGGTCCAACAAGCCATATTCCTAGGGTGGGCTTTGTACTAGTAATCTGTGGCACCTGCAGGTCAATAAAGACGTGCACAGAAGACACAACAACAAAAATTGGTAAAAGGAAACCCGCATGGAAATTGGAGAAAGGAGCCCAGGTTACAGGATGGAAGAATCTGGTGGAGAAATCAGGAGGTCAGTCTGAGTGCACATGGTTGGGGTGCTAGCTGCAGTTGCCATACTGTAAATAATTCTTCTAATTAAGACTCAACTCTGCCTTCTAGGTCCTCTCTTCTTCTTCCCAGCACGTTATATAAAACACTAGGAATTATTGCTTTGACCCAGCCTTTAATCTTTCTGAGGCAGATAAATTGAGCTTCATGCAGATTACTAAGAGGGATCTTTTAAAGGAGATCTCAAATGCCAAGGTCCATGCCTCCCCTATGTGGATATCAATGGGACATCTTACGGCTTCAGTAGGAGTTGGCTCAGATCCTAAGGCTCACAACTGTCCAGAGCAAACTATGAAGTTTTTAGGGTATTAAGAGTTCTCAGGAGGAAAAAAGTTATCTAACAAAAGATTGTAAACCTAGATACTCTGGCTAAATTTCTAGCATGGACAATTTTGTGGGCAAAACTTTACGTTCCATGTTACTTTCCAAAAGAGGAGTGTTTCTTCTGATGTCCTTGGCCAAAGTGTCCCCTTCTGTACTATTGTCTGCTGTGCTGCAGATTTCCTTCCATCCTAGAGGTGGCTGCATTTCAATTATGGATAAATGAATCCTGCATGTCTTTAGTTTGTAAAACATAAAGGGACAAAAGGGGTCTGTAAAAATACTATACTGTCATCCATCATTAACACATTAGGAGCAACATAGATTAAAAAGCACACAAAAGTCTTGCTGATTCTTATACACTTGGGCTGCGTCTAGACTGGCATGATTTTCCGCAAATGCTTTTAACTGAAAAGTTTTTCCGTTAAAAGCATTTGTGGAAAAGAGCGTCTAGATTGGCACAGACGCTTTTGCGCAAAAGCACTTTTTGCGGAAAAGCATCCATGCCAATCTAGATGTGGTTTTGCGCAAGAAAGCCCCGATCGCCATTTTCGCCATCAGGGCTTTTTTGTGCAAAACAGTCCTCCCCTGTCTATACTGGCCCTCTTGCGCAAATACATTTGCACATGAGGGCTTATCCCTGAGCGGGAGCATCATAGTATTTGCGCAAGAACACTGACAATCTTACATTAGATTGTCAGTGTTCTTCTGCAAATTCAAGTAACCAGTGTAGACAGCTGGCAAGTTTTTCCGCAAAAGCGGCGCATTTGCGGAAAAACTTGCCAGTCTAGACGCAGCCTTGGTTAGTATAGGCAAAACTATTTGAGAGTGTGAGTACAGTTCATTTGTGATTTTTAAAATAATATTTTAACATTTTAAACAGGATTTGAATCCAAATGTATTTATGATTGATATTTTTGAATGATTGTTACTAGTTTGCTACTTTGTAATTTGTATTTTCCTTTATCACACTTCCACCTGAATACAAGACAAGTTTTAATACCTCACTACAGCCTTACAAATACTTTTAGCACAGAGATTTTTTATAAGTTCTGTCACTTTTGCTTTAACAGCCATCCCTACACAGAGAGAAGATTTCTAGTCACTGACAGTTATGTGATTGTTTAGTTTTAATAAGAGTGATCAATACCATCAGATTTCCCTTTAAATGCTAATGAATGCTTTAACACAGCAGATGTGGACACACACAGTACATTGCAGATTAAAATTAGGCACAGAATTAAATTGCTTACAAACAGCAGCGGAATCAGTTTGGACATCTTGATAATCAACCACAGCCAGCTGACAGCCACCACCAATATTACACTTCCTTGAATCTCTGTCAAGTCAAGCCTTACCCAAGATCAGTATAATTACTCTGTTTTTCTGACCCATCTGTAAAGTAAATACCCTTTTCCAAACTGTCACAAATTCTTTCTGGGATTAAGGAAGATTCAAACCATGATGCTGGCTGCAACCCTCTCCGTTCCTCATGTTTGGATCTCCACATTTTACCACTTGGGCCCAATTATAGCAAATATTCACATACAATTAATACCAGGTATTACACGTGTTTCTGATTAAACCAAGAAATGTTAGTTAGGGAACTTAACTAAATTAAACTAAAGTACAATTCTTGTTCTGAGTGGGGAACCTTATTTGGTGCTTGATTTTCCATGTATCCCAAATAAGGCAATAGCTACTTTAAAAGCATCTATCCTTTCAGGCCATGCCCAGGAGCTCAACAGCTTTGAGTGCTTTCAAATAAACATAAAACAATTTTTTCATCACACAACTATATAGACAGATGAATTCAGCTCTAGCTCAATTGTCTTACTATTCTGTTCCTTCTTCTGTCATGTAATATTTTTGTGAAAGGGAAAGGTTATAAAGTAATAAAGTGCTTAGGTTTTCTACAATGAAGGTCCATCAATAGTGACCACTGTTTCCGCTGGTATGGTTTTGAGTGAACATGTTTTGAACATAGGAAATAAAAGCCCTAAATCACTGTAACAAATATGTCTTCCCCTCAACTACCCAGTTCCTTCCTTATTATCATATGGTCTAAAATGGAAGAGGCAGCTATGTTTTTACATCATTCTTGGAATTGATAGATCTAGAAATCAGTTCAATTAACATTGTCTGATTTGTCATTGTGATGTTATTTCCTACAACTGCAGCTTCTGAAGGCAACTGCTCCAGGAATGATGCCCTACACACTGGTGATTCTTATGTAACTCACAGGGCCATAATGACATATTTAGAGGCCTCCAAATATCCATATTTACAGGTACTTGGTTTGAGCTCTTAGACCTAATCTGTCAGAGGGGTGGCCGTGTTAGTCTGAATCTGCAAAAGCAACGAGGAGTCCTGTGGCACCTTATAGACTAACAGATTTATTGGAGCATAAGCTTTCGTGCATCTGATGAAGTGGGTCTTTGCCCATGAAAGCTTATGCTCCAATAAATCTGTTAGTCTATAAGGTACTACAGGACTCCTCGTCACTTTTGCAGACCTAATCTAGTATCCTCTCCCTGTTACTCGGGAGTTTGTAGAACCACAGCTCAAATTTCAGCCTTGAGCTATGATAACAACTTCCAGGTCCCAGGTTTCACCTCATACTGTAGTGTTCATCTGTGTAATCCTTCACCCTGGGGTTTTGTCTACACAAGGAAATTGACCAGCATAGCTGTTGCAGAATAGAATATTCCGGACACCCTATTCTACAATAAAAGTGACTTTTGGTCTGGAATAATTACAGTAAATGCTTTGTTGTCTGGCACTCTGTTAACTGGAAAACTCCGTTAACCGGCATTGCGTCCAGCCAGTTAACAAAATTTGAATTTAACAGAATGCTGAATGGGCTGCCAGCCCTGCTCCTGGGGACGAGGCTTCCTCCTCCCGAGCGGAGCTGGCAAAGGCTGCTTTGTTATCCAGGACACATTCAGTTAACCGGCAACTGCCATTCCCCCTGAGTGCTGGATAACAAAGCTTTCACTGTACTTTGTTCTGTAATGATTCTGAAATAAAGTCACTATTCTGGAACAGTGTCCACAGGGAGAGCCATTCTGGAATGGCTTATTCTGAACCAATTATACCAGCCAATTTACCTGTGTAGACAAGATCTAGGATAATCACAACAGTTCTGCAGTACATGTTATATTACCATTTTTTTAAAATCAGCAATTAAAATTCTTTACCCAGAGTTTTCAGACCAACTCAGCTGTTGCAGCTTGCTGAGCCCTCAGTCTGTGTGCAGCATTTTAAATTCTCAGTGTAAAACAGAGCAGTCTGCAGGTTGTAAATTTGGATTAGCCCAGAGTCCCTGCACAATAAAACCTATGCTGACTTTTGAGCTCCAGGTAACTTTTCTCTCTGTTTCACGTTGGCCCTGTGACAGACCGTTTATCAGAACAGAAACTGACTGTACAGCCTTCACCATCCATTATTTGTTTTGGTATAAAGTGTTGAAAAAGGAAAGGATATTCAATACTTTGGGTAGATGAATATTGAAGTGAAGCTATCAATATCTGGGAATCTATATTTATCTAAGGGTAACTCTACACTGCAAACAACCGAACAAACAAACAAAACAAAACAAAAACAACCTTGTAGCAGCAAGTCTCAGAGCCTGGGTTAACTGACTCAGGTTGGTGCTGTGGGGCCAAAAATGGCAATGCTGACATTGCTGTGCAGGCTCTGAAACCCATACTCATCATGTTTCAGAGCCTGGTGCCTGTCCAAGCAAGAACATCTACCCTGCTATTTGTAGTCCCAGGTTACGTCTACACTGCAGGCTTCTTTTGGAAAAAGCTTTTCCGGACGAAAGAGAGCATCCACCCTGCCAAAGCGCATTGAAACAGCGATCTGCATCAAATGGACACTTTCGGAAAAAGGCTTCTTCCTCGTAGAAGGAGGTTTACCAATGTCGGAAAACCCCCTCTGTTCTTTTGATTTTTTTTCCAAAGAATGCGATTGCAGTGTGGACGTAAGTGAAGTTTTTTTGGAAAAATGGCTGTTTTTCCAAAAAAACCTCTGTAGTGTAGACATAGCCCCATAGTATAAGCTCCATGAGCCTAAGTCAGTTGGAGCCCTGAGACTCACTGGAATGTGTTTTTTTTTTTTTTTTTTTGGCAGTGTAGAGGTACTCTAAAAAGTAGGGTTATTGTCACGTAGCTTATTTTGGCTGGCAATGTGCCAGCATGTTGGGGAACAATTAATACCTAGGCCCTAAAATTGAATAAAATTCCTCAAAATACAACAGGCAAAATACTGACAATACTTTTTCATAATATGCAAGTGATGCTAGACTTTGAGCAAAAAGTCCCCTAATAATCCATGTTTGGAAACAATAGGAAAATGCTCACATTAAAGTCACATTGTACTCCAGAACTCTCCTACTCAAAAAGTAAAAGTTAATGAACAGTTTAGGATGGTGTGTGTGTACAGTACTGAATTACAATATTCAAAGCTGAAGAATTAGTGAACTGTATATATAAGGGTTTCATTTTGTTAGTTTAATGTTAAAGTTTTATGATTCCATTTGGTGAATGAGTCTGGCTAGGTCAAGATAGTACTTATGCCACAGCTTTGGCCTATTCTTTGATTTGATGGTGTTGATGTGCCAGTTTCTATGTTAAGTAATGCTCACAGCTGACAGGATCAAGATGTATTGTGTTGGAGGACATAGAAAAGAGAAAGTTAACCTACACAATAAAACAACAAAACATAACACTAAAAAGTCTCTATATTCGAAGAAACAGGAGTAGGGTGTTATGAAACAGCATAATGTGAAAACAGCATAAATAGCAAATGTAATTTAAATTGAAGCTTACACAGGAGTATTATACAAGTTATGTAAGACACAATGCTTATCATTGATTGAAAGAAAGCTAGTGAATATGTGATATGGAAAGGTATAAGAAACCAAAACCAAGTTAACAGGACTCAAGTCAGAGAATAATGGGCCAGAAACTAAGATGACCATCCTGAAGTGGACAAGAGGTTCCTAGAATTCAGTAACTTGGGCTTCTGCTTTTTCTGTTTTATATGCTTGTATTATCTGTCAATCTGTATGATCTGAAATTGAAAGTTGGCAATTCTGTCTGAAAAAATTATAAGGGCAAAAACTGATTAAGCTTAAATTGGTGGACTCATGTCAGTTTCCAACTTTAGACCTTAAAAACAGTTTCATTAAAATTTACTACAGCTTCATTCCAGAAATTCCTGACTGTTGTCCTACAGCAGGGGTGGGGAACCTTTTTTGTGTCGGGGGCCACTGACCCACAGAAAGATCAATCGGGGGCTGCACACAAGTGAGAAACAAAGTGAGAAGCCCCTGACTCAAGGGGAGAAAGATACTCCCCACATTCCCTTTGCACACCAGAGCCTAGTGGGGCCCAGGTTAGTAGATTTTGTGTGCTCAAGTCCTGCAGGTGGGTGGAAGAGGGGCTGGAGTGCCAACGCGGGCTCTCCAATGCTGAGCCTCGGGGGGCTGGATCCAGGCAAGCTGGGGGCTGCATCCAGTCCCCAGGCCTGAGGTTTCACATCCCTATCCTACAGAATACCTGACTATTCACAGTCATGTTCTAGCAATGCTGGAATTTGCTTCCTCTTTAAACAAAAGTAATCACTAACTTACAACTTTTCAGTTTCAAGTTTTTTGCTATCATTGCCTTGAGCTACTTTTCTGTTCTCTCTTCCTCTCTCCTTTTTTTCCCTTCATTTTGGGAAATCTTAACTTTTTTTTTTAATTGCATGAAATCCAATTTGAGGGGAAAATGTCAACAAGAAACATTCTGAAGAGAAACAGGCCTTCAGCTGTGTCTTTCCTCTTAGTGGAGTTACAGACCACATTAATCACAAAGTTTGCTGACCTTCTCTTTACTACTTGAAGGCTGCAAGACAAAATAGCACTTAAAATGCAATTTTAAAAAATGCCTGCTGCACAGGGATAAATATTATCACAGGCTTCAACAGAATTAGATGGAGCTATTGTCAAGATAATTGATCTCTCTTTTCCTCCTAAGAAGAGCACAAAACCTGTCACTCCCCCCCAACCCCCAATCATGAGAAATCCATGTCTCTCAGTGTGCTAATATATGGTAACTGTGCCTTTAAATGAAGGGAGAGGTGGGAATTTCTCCTCAGTCCAGGGCAAACTGAGAGCAGAGGGAGGAAGCACAGAAGCAGACTGAGAGGTGCTGGAGGTGTGGAGGGGAGAACTTTACTGAGAGTTGTGAAAAAGGATAATGATCTCTCCCTGAACATCAGGGCATAGTACTGGCATCCAGAGCATGAGGTTGCTGGGTGCTCGAACAGCAAAACTTAAGAAGACCAATCAGAAGAACTTCTTGTCATGATAGACAGTTATCTTATTTAGTTTTTATTGAACAATGAAGCTAATGTATTGGACAGCCCCAGCTGACCAGGGACATGAGCAGAGAGAGAGAGAGGAGAGAGAGAAAAGCAGATGCAATTCATCAACAACTGGAATGAAAACATGACCAGGAGCTGTTCCGCACAGATGTTCTTTGCAGGAGCTGTTGTTAGTGGAACCCCAGTTCTGCTCTTTGTTTGAACATAAAAATGGATATACTGGGAGACCAGTGGTCCAACTACACAAGTATCCTGTCTTCCAATGGTGGCCAGTGAGAGATGCTTCAGACAGAGTGAGTTTAGCTGTCATCTCAGTGAGAGGTAGTGTCTCTAGAAGGCATACACTAAAGGTAGAAACATTTTATCCAGTAGATCTGATTGCATTGTATAAACCAAAAATTCTGTTAAATTAAAGAGAAAAACACTCTAGAAAATGTCAGCTAGTCCCCTCTTCAGAACGTTCTCCGGCTTCGCCAGATTCCCTTTGGTCGCTCTTTAGTTGGCTTGCCTGTCCCCTGTCTCTGAGATTTCTTTGAATATTCTACCTTTATCCATCCACCTTCATTAACTTTGGTCTCTTCATCATTTGCCTTAGGTTTGCCTTCCATTTTCAGAGGCATACCTGGTATGGACTTGGGTTGATGGGGATAGTGTGTGTGCTTTTTGTGGTCATATGTCTTTGATGGGTTGAGTGTTGTTTGGGAAGTCCTGTACATTTTTCCTGAGTGTCTAGGTGCTGCAGAAGCAGTCTGAGGGCTTTTTCCACTATATCTTTCATTCATAGAGAGTCCAGAGTCACTGGTATTACTGTTTCTGCTTTTGCCTGCAGATCTGTCCCTTTCTGAAGGACTATCAGAAGCTGCACTAGAGGTACTACTTCCCTTTGAATTAAAATGTACAGATGATAGAGTTCTCCTCAGTCCATATGGAGTTGGAGATGAACTTCTGGAATGATTTATTGATGTAATCTGATAACTAAGAGGAATTCGTGTCCGTCTTACAGCAGCAGCATAGGAGTCTTGGTTGTGAAGGTATGGTAAAAACTGTGTCATAGTATTAGGGCTGTGGGGATGCGTATGCTGGTGCGAAGAGCTTTTTTCCATCTGACGCATTCTTAGAGTGTACATCCACTCAATGTCTATACCTGAAATAGAAATGAAAACAAGAATCACGTGTTTAGAATTGCCAAGAAATTGCATTCCTGCTTAATGAAGACCTGGGATAAGGAATCAAAATATTTAGAGAGTAATAGCTGCTAAGAATGCAGCAAAATATAATGTACTTGAAGATTTACCCAGCGTTGCTCGGGTCCTTAACTCAATTAATTTTTGTTTTTCTTCATTTAAGTCATTGCTCTGGGGTGGGGCTGGGGATGTGGGGTTTAGTATGCAGGCTGCCCCGGAAAGAGAGGACAATCCCACCCCTCTCCCACTGAAGCAGGTTGGGGCCAGGTGAGAAGCACCTCTCCATGGCCACTGCAGCTCCAGCTGTCACAGCTGTGGGAGGGGTGCATGTACAAGTTTCTTCTGCCCCCTTCGCTCCCCAGCCAGAGTGAGGAATGGAGAAAACTATGCACTTTTCCCTCACTCCCTGATGAAGGGGAACAGCCAGCAATGTTCCCATTTGAATGGGGGGAGGGGAAGTGAGTAAGGCTGAAGCCCCCTGACCTCCCTAAAGGACACTTGGGGGTAGGGAGGCTTGTGGCTGGGGCAGTCCCGGATGAGGAGGTAGCCACTTTCACCTGCCTGATGATTTTGCCTCTTTTCTTTATGGTTTTAGGTGTCTATGAATTGGGGGAGATGGGGGAAGAGCTTCAGCCCCCTCCATGGGCAACCGACTCCTTACGTTGCTTTAGGTTATAATAAGGGGAAGCTGCATACCAAATTTGGTCATTCTAACTATTACCATTTAGGAGGAGTTCTTGAACAAACAGACAGACAGAGGCAAACTCTCTAAAATATATAGTTGATCAGTCAAGTTATTCCCCTCCCACACAGAAATTAATCCTAGGTTTTATAGTATTCAAAACAATGTTATTTAATACATCAATAAACTGGTGAATATAGTGTCACCTGTCTAGCTCATGAAGTGTAGAAATGGAAAAGAACTATTAAACCATTCAATCCATCTATGTACCAAAGCAGGTTTGCTTCCTACGGGATGTTTTCTAGTGTTTTTTGTAGTCTAGTTTTAAGTATCTCCTCTGACTTGCCTTCAACTACTGCCCTTGAGAAATGATTCCACAACCTACAATGCAAAGTGCTTGAGAGATGCAAAAGACGCTTGAAACAAGGAGAGACAATATCATGAGGCAGGCCAGCTCTCCACCTGCACCACTTCCACCAACAAAATACAGGAAGTCACAAAATGGAGCATATGCAGGGAAGAAAACCTGTTCTGTCAGCATGCTGTAAGAGAGCAAACCACACAGTTTCTAGAACAGGGTGCACAAAGAACTGTATAATCATCTGACACCCAGTACTTTTGATGCTTTGGCGGGTTTCAACATAAATTACATCAAGTGAAGTGCATAGACAGAAGTGATGCAAAACCTGATTTAAATTCATCCACCAACACAACACCCAGTCTCCTGCCCCATCCCCCAAATACTCCTTCATGAATTCCTCCCCATCTTCTATTCCTTCACTACACAGCCATCAAATCACAGCGGGCAAGATACTCCAAATAAGAAATTGGATAGTCAATCCATCCTTTCACAATCCGAACACTAACCACCAATTAGCAGGAGGATCCCTCATCCCATTTCTCAGAAAAGATCAACCAAATATGTAAAGAACTACTGTGGCAGTAAACTTGAAACAGGACCTGCAGCATTTCCTCATATACCATTTCTGATGCTTTGGCCCCCTCACACATAATAATGTAGCTCTAGAAGCCCTGAAAGTGTTCAAGTCATTACCTGAAAACCAGGTCTATATCTCTCCTGAAACAGCCTGTTTTCTCAGCTGATTCCCAACTCACGCCCAGTCCCAGACGCTACAACTCTGCTTTTTAAATGTATTAAGAGCCTACCAGCTATTACCTGCTGCACTTCAGCCTTTTAAATGTATTAAGAGACTACCGGCTCATAATACATTTAAAAGGCAGAGTTGCAGTGGGGTTAGCTGCTGGGACCTGCTTATCAACTAATAGACTAATCGATGGAAAATCCATCGATGGAAAATCCATCAACTGGTCAGTTAGTTGATTAAACTATATTTAACATCCATACTCCTATTCAACTCTTTATTAAGCCTAAATGATTAAATAACCTCCATAGTGACAAATGCCTCCATCCACCTGCCTCTTTCATCATGGATGAGATTCTGGCTTCTGTGGTCCATGTGTTCATCACTTCCAGACTGGATTATTTTAAGTCCCTGCACCTGGGGTTCCCTCTGTTGCTGCTAGAAGGACTTGCTTCTGATTTGCAAATTCATGAACATGTCAGAATCACCACTCCATCCAGAACACGCCAAGACAGTGGCACATCTGTGGGACAATGTACTTTACAAAGCTATAAAAGCCAGAAATATGGTACTCAGTTGAGGAGATAGTGGCTGTGTAATTAGGCCAAACTAATTCAAAGTCTAACCACTTTTTGCGCGTATTATAAGAAAACGTTTGTAAAAACTTTCCTGCCACACCCATATCAACATATAAATCAATCAGTACATGGAAAAATAAAATGAAAATGAAGTCAAAGTAGATAAACACAGACCTGTACACAGGGGTGTGTATGCGAAAGGTGCGCATGCACCTCTCATGGTCCTCCAAGTAAGCGTAAGGCTAGGGTGACACATTGCCCCAGCCTCTCTCCCTGTGCTCTGACTGACCAGAGGAAGGCTGGGGCTGATTCTCCCTCCCTCCCCAAGGAGTGAGGCCAGGGGTGGGGCTGGGCCGTGGGGGCGGAGCAGCCACCAGCCCCTCCCATGGCTCACACCTCCCCTCCACAGAAATTCCTGCATATGGGCCTGAAACAATAAAAATACATAAAGAGTGCCCAACATGATTATACATATGTAATGCAAGCAGATCTTTCTATTGCCAAGGAAGGGAGAAGAATGAAAGACTTCATGAGGTCTACTGTTAACCTTGCCTGTAGACATAATTTGTTTGGGAAGGGTTCTACATTGGTGGGTGTTGTAAAAAACAGCAGATAGAGAGAGGGCTTCATTTCCAGACATTCTTAGTACTTGAGTAGAAGCCCTTTTGAAAATCAGGCCTGTTTGTATGAGATGCCATATATTCTCTCTCTCTCTCTCCCCCTCTTCTATAGCCCTAAATTTTGCCTCTAAATTGTAAGGGCTGCCTGTTCTATTGCTTTATGTGCAGGGCATAGAGCAGCTTGGAATTCACTTTACTGAAGGCCATGGCTTTGAGTGAAAACTATATAGCACCCACCCAGGGAGACAGACATGATGAAGTTTAAGTAATTTGTTCAAAATAGATTTAAATGGATTTGTCCTTAAAAATGCTAATACTCCAACAGGAGACCATAGCCTTGGCATTTGCCAAGACTGTTTAAACTTAACTAAAATAGCTACAGCTGAGGACTTCAGATTCCTCCATTTTATTGTTGGTTGTTGAGGGAAGAATAGTTCTGTTGTGAATACTGCCTTTTACTAGAGATGTTACTACAGCATCTGTAATGGGAAATGTTCAGAGGTCTGGTTTGCTGCACTTCACACAAATGAAATACCTTCTCTTGTTAGAGAGTTAATAGAAAATCATTCCCATTTTGTAAGCTTAGTAAGGGGGGGGCGGGGCGGGGGAAGTCCCATAGGGTATGTCTACACTAGCCCCCTAGTTCGAACTAGGGAGGCTAATGTAGGCATTCGAAGTTGCAAATGAAGCCCGGGATTTAAATATCCCGGGCTTTATTTGCATCTTCCCGTCCGGTCGCCATTTTGAAATTTCACTAGTCCGGACTAACTGACTGCGGCTACACGTGGCAAGGAGCCGGTAGTTCAAATTAAAGCCCCCTAATTTGAACTACCGTTAAACCTCCTTGCAGGAAGAATAACAGGTAGTTCGAATTAGGGCTTTAATTCAAGCTACCGTCTCCCTGCCATGTGTAGCCGCGGGCAGTTAGTCCGGACTAGTGAAATTTCAAAATGGCGACCGGACGGGAAGATGCAAATAAAGCCCGGGATATTTAAATCCCGGGCTTCATTTGCAACTTCGAATGCCTACATTAGCCTCCCTAGTTCGAACTAGGGGGCTAGTGTAGACATACCCATAGTATTTTTTACTCTTCCTCAGGCTTTAGTTGAATCCTGAGGGATTTAAATCACTTCAGTTTTATGTCAAGTACTTGAAAGGGGAAGAGCCCTTCCTGTCAAGGGCTGATTATGATACCTCCATGTCAGATATCTCTGTCAGTGCACTAAGATGAACCTTCCCGAAAAAGACAGTATGAATTGCTTTCTAGGTTTCTTAGCCTTCTCCTGGTAAGTTACAGTTTTAAAGAAATGTGTGTAATGTTTTCTAGGTGCTGAGTATCATATTGTCTCCTCTGTTCTTCTCACTAGCCTTTGGATGCAAAACACTGACCTCATACACCTAGGAATTGCAGCTTCAAGACTTTAATTTGAGACTCTGGTTGTTTCTATTTTGCAGAAGCACACCTGCTTCCTTGACTCATGTAGCAAGCAGCCATCTCATAACATCAGGGAAACCACCACTAACTGATCTCTTGAATGAAATTCTCTCTTTGATGCACCTGAAGTAATACACTGACTGATTTTAATGGCTGTCCTGTGTCGCTCTTGGCACGGAGGTTGTCAGCTTCCTAGTGGGGACCCCACCTGTCCGTTGCAGTGAAACTGTTTCTATGTCTAAAAAAATCTAAAATGGGTTTTCCCCATTGCTTGATTCAGAATTAAAAATCCTGATATCTTGGTCCTGACATATTCTGTAGGCAGAATAAGTATGGACCTAGTGAGGGTATGTCTTTGCTGCATTGTTAACTCGGGGTCTGACCCAGGTGTTGCCCCTAAACCACCTCCCATTAACACAAACCCCCCTGCCCCCAACCTGGATTTGGTGCTGCTAATTGGCCTGGCTGGGGCTAGGGTTAGAGCTCAGCAACCCACCCACTTTGCAATGAGGATGCAGGCTTAATCCCTTGAGTGCTGCAATCCTCCAGCACTTTCCCATAATTTCCCCCTGGCCAGAAGGACAGGTAAGTTGTTCCACAATTCCCTGGGAACGCATACTACAGCAGCAAATTTTACTGCAAAGAATCATGGGAGATGCCTCCTGGTGTCCTAGCAACACACCCAGGTGAGTGCAGCACCAGCAAGGACTTCGTAACTCAGGTCTGGCTTTACAGTGTGGCTGCTCACACTTGGGCTAGGCTGACCTGGGTGCTAAGCATCTGAGTGAACTCTGCAATGAAGGCAAACACTTAGGCTACATCTACACTGCAGGCTTCTTGTGCAAAAACTGTTTTTTGCAAGAGTTCTTGCGCAAAAGGTCTTGCGCAAGAGCACGTCCACACTGCCATGTGCTTTTGCGCAAGAGCATCCATGGCAATGTGGACGATCTCTTGCGCAATAAAGCTCTGATGGCCATTTTAGCCATAGGGGTTTCTTGCGCAAGAAACCCCTGTTGCCCGTCCACACTGCCTTCTTGCGCAAGAGGGCTCATTCCTCATGGGGAAAGGAATAACTCTTGCACAAAAAGCCCTCTGTTCAAATGCTTTACTGTAAATTTACTTACACTAGAAAGCGCATGCAGTGCTGTTCTTGTGCAAAAAGTCTGCAGTGTAGACGTAGCCTTAGGAAATGTCTACACTGCAAGGAAACTCCTGCAGCTGGTGTGTGTCAGGTGCAGGGCTATAAAACTGCAGTGCTAATGTTCGGGCTCAGGGTGGAGCCTGGGCTCTGAGTTTCTCCCCTCCCCTGCTCAGGGTCCTAGAGGCTTCAAATGTCTACACTGCAATTTTATAGTCTCACAGCCCAAGTCCCACGATCCTGAGTCAGCTGTCACTGGCCTACTATGTTCTACTGCAGTATAGACATAACGCTAGAGAGCATACGTTAGGTCCCATCTGCATTGCAAAATAGAGCTGTGTTGCAGCTGGGTGAGGGCTGGGACCACTGTCCTGTAACTAGATTCCTTGTCTCAGACATTATTGTGGCCCAGGCAGCCCCTTTATGCAGGCAGAGCTGGGGGGAGGTTGAGGGGGCTGGCAGCTTTGGAACTGCCCAGACCACTCTGCAGCATGGGACAAACCTTATGGATCACTAGGCATGATATGAAACAGTGTATGCTTGTGCAGAGCAGTAATCCATCATTTTGTTATTACTGCCATATATTATTTGTACTGCAGTAGTACCCAGAGAGACCCTGAGAGACCCAGTAGTACCCAGAGAGACCCCGAGCAGGACTCCATTGTAAGGGGCACTGTACAGCCATATAATAGAAGAGAGTCTGTGCCCTGAAGAACCTACTACCTTAATTGTGCCAAGGTGTAAAGGGGTGTAGACCCAAAGAAAGGGGAGGAGAGGGAGACAAGGGTCAAGTGAGAAATAAGGCTGAATTATTAGCAAGGGTATAATATGGACACAGCACAGTTTATTAATGAGGTGAGACACTTCAGTGATGCACTAATAGGCCAAATTCACCAGTCTGTTGCTATCTGCTCTCTGTCCCTATAGTGCTACTTATATTAAATGTAGAACTGGTGGTTTTGTTTGCCTCTAGTTCTGAGAGTCTCTAAAACAGCGTTAGTCCTGGAGGCAGATTTTCAGGCAAAACTGAAGGCAATGGAGCTATAGCAGGACTGTGGTTGACCATCTGTGTCAACTGTGTACTCAGCTCAGAGAGGTCTTAACGGTGCGGTGATCTCAGTTTAAAGCCAGTTTAATTTATCTCATTGAATAAACCAAACAATCGTTGTTCATAAAGATTCTGGAACTCAATATTCCGAAGTGCAGGGTGGCCCTGGAAATCACTGCTGAGATGTGTTGGAAGAATCTGTAATTCCAATTTCCATTCTTCCCCACAGTACTGCTGGCATTTAGTCACATCTACCCTCCAATGCAGTGTGAGCCACATGCTGAAGCTCTTCCTGGTCCTGCTTGTCACTCACTGTCCAGGGTTCTAATGAACACCCTGACTTCTCTGCCAGACAGCTAAGCAGAGCAAGAGAATAAGTGTCTAATGCATGGGCTGAGCAAACCTCTCTGGCAGCGAGGGAGCTGCCTCTGCCTCAGGATGCCCTTGAACAAAACAGAGGGAGGCAGAAGGCAAGAGCTGACTGGAGTACTCCTGCCCCCTTGTGTGGTGTGAGGAAAGGAGGCCAGGATAATAGCCACTGAGAACACTCCCTCCTGGGAGTCAGGAAGGGGCTGGGGGAAGACCCTCTTCCCCTGCAGCTATTGGAAGGAAGAGATAGGAGAAGGCATAGGGGGATCCTCTCACTCACAGCAGGCTCGTTTCTTTATTCCCTGGCTAAGAGTTAGTTTGTCAGCACACAGAGGCAGACAGATACAACTTCATTGTATATTGATTCAACCAGTGTTTGTCAAGTGGTCAGGGCATGACTCAGTAGTGTCTGTTGTGCTCCCTCTCTACAGCCATTCAGTAGTGATTCATGGACTAAAGTGTGAAACCCGTTGCTGAAACACTTCAGAATATGGGGTGCATTCTCTTGGGGAAAGCCCTCAACCCACCATCCAGCCTGAGTAGCCAAACAGAGTGCTGAAAAAAGTGGGTGGCGGGGCCAGGGTGGAGACTGGGACAATAGACTCCCCCAAGCCACTTGTTGAAGTTTAATATAGTCCCACAACTGAAGAAACTCCCTGTATCTGTAATGTGATCACATTGCTGAACTGGATTGAATAATCCTCGCAGTGGTGAATCCCCTTGCCTCACCCTTCCACCCTGTGCATAGAGCCCTGGTTAAAATGAGCTCTGCCATGGATGTGCCCCTCTATGCACAGTCCCCAGAATCTACCCTCCTCCCTTGTGCTGTGAAAACATTCCTGGCATCACTATCTGGGCGACTCCCATGGTCCTGGAAGTGATGACTGGACCTGCTCATTGATGAACAAATCCAACCTCTTTTAATGTGCTAAAGAGAAGAGTATGAGACCCCAGCGCATCTACATGGTCTCTTCATGCTCAGTAAGTGGGGGTGTAAATCGACAGCACTTTAGTGTGCTGTGCAGACACTGCTACTGCATTCTAACCGTTCCACAGTGCACTCTGATGTACTGGTATCTCAAACAGGACTAGGTCAAAGTGCTACAGAACTTTTAGTGCGTGGTAGGAGAGTTCACATGGCTAGTTAGTGTGCAGCGCAATAGAGCACTGTAGATTTACACCCTGCTTGCAGGGCACTGACAGACTGTGCAGACAAGTCTCCAGAGAGATGGTGAAATTGTATGCATGTGAGAAAATAGCTTTCAGACTACTGAAGGTTGGACAGATGGAAGAAAACATCTTCAGGAGTACTAAAATGCTGGTTAGTTAGGACAAAAGATTGATTTACCTCCTATTATGACTTTACAATTAAAACATCACTAGAGACATTAAGATAAACTGTAAATAAAATATTATAATGAACTTGGGTCTGTGCACACATATGAATTCTCCCTTACAAGAGCAGATCTACTCAGCTTTTTGTTTTTTAGGCCTTTTACTAGGGACAGCTAGTGCAAATTCTCCTTTAACTCAGATGGAAAGAGATTGTGATTTTTGGAGCAGGATGATCTGAGTTCTATTCCTGCTGTCCCTGTGAAGCTCCAAGGGGCATGGTATACAACAGCATAGCGACAACTTATTGCCAGGAATTATTTACAGTTTCAAAGACCCACCTACTTTAGAAATATATACAGAAAAATTCTCCTTTAACCAGGTTGGGCCAATCAGCACACTGCTACCTAACAGTTGGAGCCTCTTTCTCGCTCACCTGTTAAGTTACACTGGCTTGCTAGAGCTTTGTTATGTTGCTCCTGCATACATCCCACCAGGACAACACAACCAGCACAGATCCCTAGCCAAAGCAGTGAGATGGGCTCATTTTGCTGAAATAGAATTTTAGTTGGTGAGTTGCTGCTTTTCCTTCTTTAAAAGTTTTGCATATTTCACCAGTAAATGTAATGCTGTTCAAACATACCTGAGCTGGTCCGGCTTCCTGGCTTGCCCTCCGAGTTTGTTAGGGAGGTCTGTACCATGAGCTGTACTGACTTCACCTCATCCTGAGCTTTCAGTTTACTCCATGTAATTGCATGTATGTGTCGGGTGGTTTTTGGAGCTCTAACATCACCCTTTTCAAGGAATAGAACAGATTATGTTTTAGGATACAACACAATACACTGCCATGCTAATGTTATCATTATGTATACAAGGTTTCTTCAGTAAAACCCTCTGGGATTTTGGATAACAGTTTTATGATTACTGTTTATGAACAGTTTTATGAAAATCTGATCATGAATTTCCCTTGCAGCTAATAGCTTGCTTTTAATAAATAGTTTAATAACTAAATCAAGTTGTGCTTCAAGTAAATGTTCCTTTCTGATAAAAGAGATAGGCAGTAGGCAGGTATTCTTGCAGGGGTTCCCGTCATGGTAATTTGCCTAGAGTAGCAAGTTCTTTAATCCTGCAGTCAGTCCCTGTGACTCCTGAGAGGGACTACCAGCTAAAAGGAACCTGGGGTTATTCTTCCTGCCAGAGAAAACCACTGTTCTTCACTTCTGAGGCAAGCAAGCCAGGTCCAGAATTTTCCTGTCTCTCTAGCACTGCTTGAATCCATGCCTCAGGACAGAGCTGGGATTTCAATTATTAGCCTCAGTGTGAAGCGTCTTTATAAAACACTTTTTGTAAGTAAGCAAAACCTTTTTAATTCAAAGTCTAATACCCATCATGTTAAACAGCGCAAAACTGTCTCCACATATTTTATGTTTCTCTCCATTTCTCTTATCACCTTCTTCCTCCTCCTGTTATTCCTCAGCTAATTAACACTTATCTGACAAAGGTAAGAAACCCAATCTCTTCAACAACACCAGAAATTCTAACCACAGTTTAAATAAAAAGGAGTTTTCTTACTTGAGGGCGAGAGCTGTCCAAACCAGGAGTCTGAACGCACAGTCTCTAAAGATGCTCAGTTTTCCATCAAAACTTGAGATTAATTATTCAGTGCTGAACCTCGATTACAGTATTCAGCAAAGTCACAGCACACTTCTACCAGCTTTTAATGAAATTATAGTGCAAGTTTTCAACTAGGATAAATATTTGCCTTACTTTTTCTGCTCTTACCTCGTATGTAATAATACATTCTACATTCTGATCTTTTGCTATTCCCACAATCCATTTCTCCATTACAAATGGTGGCTGAAAAGGGAAAAACAAACAGAATGTATATGAGGGGGATTATTATTTGTCATTTGATTGCTTTATTATTACACCAAATGGGGTTTTAAACAAACTCATATAGATATTGTCCTTTTTCATGTGGCAAACACATCAGTGTTTTCCCTATGTATTAATGGGACAAAGCAACACAGTTCAGAACTGTTTATTTCCTTGTTTGTACAGCACATTCATTACGGAAATTAGTGGTAATATGTAGATGTAGAGTATAGTATTCTTAACTAGCTGCTTTTACAGAGGGAGCATAAGAAACACAATATTTTTGTATAGACCTTAACATTTATTTATTTACTTATTTTCTTTCTTTTGCAGCACAGAGGAAATTAAAAACAAAACAAAACAACAAGAACAAATATTTAGATTCTTGAAGATATTCTCTTCCAGATTAAAAGAGTATATAAGTATGCTGAATGTTAAGCTTATACCTGACAATTGCCTTTTGTCTAATTTTAATACTGATAACATTTTAACGGAAAAAACCCCATGCAAAGCCTTGAGAAAGGAAATACAAACAAATGTGCCTCAAAAGAGAAAAAGCAAAAATAAACAAATCTTAACATTAATAAAGGTTCTAGCATTCAGTGACCACATAAACTCAAGGACAACATTAGTGTTAATTGCTGTGCGGGAATTCTATGTAATAAGCTTATCATAATAACACCATATTTTGTTATTTCCTATTCTTTTTCCTGTTGAGAGTTTGGATCCAGCAGTGGTTCCTAAGACAAAACAGCCAATGAAGGCTGAATAAGGAATGTACACAGTTAAAGCCATTCATGAGAGTTTTCCATCAGGGCACATTAGAGCAGCATTCTAATTGGCAATCAAGAGGTTGCATATTTTTATAATTTAGAAATGTATATTGCTGTACATTGCCAAAGTATTAGGGTGGGTCACATTAATAAAAACAATCAATTACATGAATTGCAAACAGAGCACCCTGCCTATTAATACAACTTCCATCTCTCATATTAAAATAATTCAAGACCTGAGGGCTGGTAAATACTTAGAGGCAAATGCTAAAGTCAGGCCAAACTCCCATTGAAATGGAGCTGAAGATGTTTAATATTTCACTGACAGTGCTCAATGTGGAATACATCCGACTACCCTCTCAATTTCTTTGCCACAATTTTCCATTTTTGTAATAAAACAATGGTCATAAGTTGCATTTTTTGATGCCATGGGACTTGAGTTACTAAAGTTAATGGAGAGGGTTTTTTCCTCCCTTACTAGGACTTTTCTACGCATTGCCTGCTAACTACTTTTCTAATGACTTTGTGGAATCAAAATTCCAGACTTTGCATTGAGCTCTAATGTTGGTGGGGCTTAAGAACTTACCATATTTGAGAGCAGTTTCATAACAAAATCAAACGTTTAAAAAAATACAAATAAGCATATGGAAGTTTGAGTAAGTGGAACATTTTCATCACTTGCACTTTTTTCTTTCATTTAAAAGTGGTAAACAAATAAAGAAAAAATACCATGGGAGTAAAAGAAGAAAATGTTAAATGATTCCTCTCACACTGCTTTATCGTTAGTGTGGCTTAATAGGGAACATTAACAAATCATTCCCATTATGATACAAATTTGCAAAAAGAATGCATCTTAGCTAAAAGCTGTCAAGAGTCTGAGCTTTTCACAAGCACAAAAATCTACTGCTGTGGCATTTAATATCCTTGTTTGAGATGAATGAATTCATGACGGATGTAAACAGAACCCTACCTTTGTCATTTTTAAAATTTCTACATCATGTAGGTTAGTGTTGAATGTCACATCTTTTATGTAGGTTATTGCAATTTCATCCCCATCCATCTCCATATACATTTTCCATTTACAATCCTAGTATTAAAAGAGAATTAACCAATTTTAGCACAAGAAACAAAATATAAACAAAATCAGAAAAACCCTAAATGTGTTAAAAACAAAGGTTTGGAATACATTCTTACTGGATTTTTCTCAGGATAGCCTTACCATTCTCCTGGTAGTACTCGTTCTTAGTTCACATCTGAGAAATAGTTGTAATTTTGATATAGTGTTTTAGTTTCTTAAAGGTAGAATTTCCTCTGAGAAACTCAGGGAAGATGGTGTACAGATGCATACTCTAACACAAGGGTGGGCAATAATTTTAGATAGGGTCCACGTCAGAAATTTTTGAAATGGTCCTGGGCTGTCCCGGAAGGGATGGGACTTCAGGTGAAAGGGGCAGGACAAGGACACTTCCGTGCTTCCCCGCCCACAGACCCTGAATGGCCTGGGGGTTGGAGATCATCTGAAGTCTTTGTCCCCCCCCAAAAGCTGGCGGTTTCCTCGAGGTGCCCACGCCCCTGGTGGTGGGAGGAGACTTCACGTGCTCCCCCCACCTCCAGGTCAATCCGGGACGGGGGGAGGGAAGCAGGGGAAGTCTCTGGCTCCCTACCTCCACTCTGCAAGGGGCACATGGTGCTTAGAGTCAACCTTGGTGATTGACTTTAAGCACTGTGCGCCCCTGGAGAGGGAGGAGACTTCACACACTCTCCCATTCCTGGCTTGGGGGCGGGGGAGCAGCAGGGTGACTGTGGGCTGGATCAACCCACTTGGCAGGCCGGATCTGGCCCACAGAAGCCCTTTTGTCCACCCCTGCTCTAACAGGTAAATACTGTTTCAGGAGTAGACATGGGAGGTTTCCATAAACAAGCTGAGAAAGTGATAGAGCAGCAGAGAGAAGATGAGTTGTCAGCTTCATTTCCAGTTCATACCAATGGACCCAGATGATTCCTTCCAAGTGAGCCGAACAAATGATCATAGAGTCTAAGAAATGCCACTAAAAAGCTGCTTGGATAAAGGGACAACAAGTTATTAGAGCCCAGTTATATCAGGTATCAAGCATCTTCCTGTTGATAGTGAGCACCATCTATCTTGTTAATTTCAGCTAGAGTTTAAAGAGCACCGGACTTCATATAAAAACAATAATTATGGCCCAGATCAAGCAAAGCTCTTAAGCACATGCTTGGCTATAAGCGTGTGAGTAGCCCCACTAGTTGGATTGGAGCCACCAGCCAGAAGCATTCAGCCCCTTGCAAGGGCTTGATCCTTCCAGGTGTTGAGCACTCCAGCAAAATTCTTAAACATGTTTAAAATTATGCCCCCACTCAGGCCCACTGGCCTGGTGCTGGGAGTTGTAACTGAGAAGCAGCAGGGCTGGCCTTACCATGAGGCAAACTGAGGTGGCTGCCTCAGGTGCCAGACTGTGTGTGTGTGTGGGGCACCACTAGGACCCAGAGTGTAGAAAATTGTGTCTGGTGCTGGTGCAGCGAGGGGGTCTGGGGGTGTCATTTGAGCTCCCTGCCTCAGGTGCCAAAATGTTGTGGGCTGGCCCTGAGAAGCAGTGTAGTCTATTTCTGCAACTTATTGATTGGTGGACAGAACAGAGAGACTGGGAGTCAGAAGATCTGGGGCCTCACTGGGCATGGGGTGTTTTCAAAAACTGGCTTTGTCATTTCGCTGCTTACATGGATTATGAGCTCTGCTGAAATCTGATCCCCAAGCTGTAATTGTGGCTGTGACACTGAACTGCCATGTGGTCTTTGGCAAGTCTTAATGCCTCAATTTCTCCACGTGCACCAACGAAATACAGTGTATGTCTGTGCAATATTGTATATGGTCCAGAGACCAGAGTGAAGCACTTAGAGGTCACTGACACATCACTTCCTATGCTTTGCATTGCATTGCAGAATCTTGATTCAGGATACCTATTACTGCATAAATCAGTATTTTGTGCTGTTTTGCTAAAGTCTCCTTCCAAACCAAATCTGATGAACATCAGTCTGTTTTGATAAACAATCTGAGTCAAACCACTATCTCCAAAGGAAAAACTGCATTAAATGTAAGGCCTGACAGGCACTGAGCACCTGCCAACTCCCATGACTTCAACAGCAAGGTGCAGAGCACCTCTCTGGATGAGGCATACAGGAAGAAGCCTCTTCAATAGGGTAATAAACATATTTTGGCCCAAACAGTTGTGGGCCAAGTCAGACTTGGAGCAGGGCACGAGCAAGGCCTTTTCTTCTTTACATTGCAGTTTCATACAGTGAAATATGAAACCTTATCCCTTAAAACTCTGTTTTCAGACCATACGCCTCAAAATTCTGTGTCGGACCCAGGCTACAGAGGCCAAACCATTAAATCTGCTTTCTATGTTTCCTGGAAAATGAACTTCTTATTTTATCTGTGGAATTTTGCTATTTCACCTTTTAAAAAAACTCTTTTTTTTAAATTAAAAAGAGACCAGCCCAAGACAATTGTGGAATCAGTTTCTAGTCAGCTACTTTCCCTAAATCTTTAGGTTTAACCATATGGTAAGCAACACTAGCTTTCTACAGTTCAAAGAAGCTTCAAACTAGAAGAGATTATTGTTCTGCTTTTCTTAATATATAGACTCTGATTTAACAAATAACAGAAAGATGTGCTTACGTCTATCTCAGTTCAGCATAGCACTTAATTCAAACTATTTAATTCATTGGGATTAAAGCATGTGGTTAAGTTCTCTGCTGAATCAGGACCATAAAGGTCTCTTGAGTGGAGGTGAAGTTTATTATTTGGATAAAGTGGGAAAGAAACCTATTGTGGAAGTAACTCATCAAAAATACTCTGTTTATAAATATATTTACACAAAAGAAAATATCTTTTTCACAAAAGATTTCCCTGGGCACTCTACAATTCAACACAAAGCCTTGCTACATAGCTATCTTTTCAGTTTCGGATTAAATAAATAAAACAGATTTAGCTTTTGGACAATGAAGGGGAAACCAATCACATAACTGAGGCACAAACATTCAAACTTTGGGTGCATATCATTCTGGACTTATACTTAGAACAAGTCAGTAAATCAGCAGCCTCTAAAAATGGCTGTAGGAATGTAAGAGAAAAACAAATCACAAATGTATTTCAAACTCACTATTCCTAAAATTCACAGTAGTAAGAGAGAATGCTTTAAAAATTAGGCCTTCTGCTTATTCCGGTGATCGTATCACTTACCTTAAAAACAATAATTATGAATGTCAATAATGAAAAATGAAAGGAAAACAAAAAAGCTCAGATAACCAAATACACCTCTTGTTAGAGCAGGTACAAAAAACTCTGGGGAGATCTCTCATTCTGGAAGGAGGCTTCAATTTAGGATATGTTTTTAAATTCAGTGGTTGCAATAAAAAAGTTTAAGATTCAAGGAAAAATGGAAACAGCATCTTAGCAGGCAACTGGACATTGAAAAATGTAAGATGTAATGCAAGATGAAACAAATATGAAAAAAATGCTGGTCGTGCTGGTATTAAAAGTAGTCGCATGTTGATGATTTAGGCCCCTGGTAGTTCCTTTACATTCTTAGCTATTATCTATCTCAGCTGCTGAAACCTGCTGTTTTAAAGACAGAAGAGTTGAACATCTAGTGACAGCACCTGGGTTATTTATCATTATGTATAACCCTGCTACACTACATTTTATTATGCTGGATTTAAAGGAAGATAACACAAGTATGGTTAATTTGCTTCTCTTCTTTTTATATAAAGTGTCATGACCTGCCACTGCTTTGTCCCATGAGATATTTTTAACCAAAAAGAAATCCACAAGAAACTCTCCCTAAAAATTCCATTAATAACCTCTTGTAGCGTGTATAGGTTGCAGGGTCTGGAACTAAGAATGTTTTAATCTCTTCAGCAAAACAATGTCTCATAATGATGTACAGGACTATTGCTGTACTGATGAAGAATCATACATAATTCAGCACCTTTCACTTGGCACCACTGTGATATCCTCATTAGTAGTGGCTCACAGTGGCTGTCAGATGGTGTCCATGCGAATGCAGGCATTATATTGTCTTTGAGATGTGCAGCTGCTTCCATGACACTGCCAGTATATAAAAACATGACGCCAGTTTGTTTTATTTAGTGCTAAACCTTCCAGTTTGTAAAAACAAGGCTGACACAGAGCCTGACATGAGGCAGTGAAAATAATTAGCTCTCATTTTCTCAGCCTCCTATTTCCTTCTCCCTGCTGTGTTCTCTTTCCACTAAACCACCACATGTCAGTCGAAATGGGAGGCAATTAGTGGGCTCATTTCAGTCCCCACAACTGTGCTGAAAAGAAAGTATTTATGATGGCACAATGAACAGCTGAAAGATTAAATAACGTTTGCCTTTTGAAAAGAAAATGACTTCTAGCTAAATGGGCAATTTTTGATTATTCTCAAACAAGCTTAGAGTAGTTGGTTTTTAAAATACAAGAAAGGAAAATGAGTCATTTTTAGGTGAAAGAATCAAATAAAACTTGACACAGTAATGCAAATAACTGATGTTTTATTGCAAAATATGTAAATGTGTTATACCCTTAACAATGGCTCATGTCTCAGGTCAGGGCAGATTGTTGCCAACTAGACACCGGTACAGAGAAGGCTACTTACTGCATTGCATTTTTTGTTTCAGTTTTGTAAGGGGAGGGAAAAAAGGGGGCTATAGAGAGAGGTGCTCTTAAAAAATAAAGAAACAATGCCAGTTAAACATACATTTATATAATTGATGGCCTGTGTGGTTACTTGAAGGGCTTGATCTTTCACGCCTCACTCAAGCAAAAGTCCCAGATCAATGGGAAATTTGTGTGAATGAGGAACATAATATTGGGATCTTACTGTAGCTAAATATGCAAAGAAGTCTTTCACTTGATATTATCTTTCGTTGAAATCCAGCATAATAAAATACAGTGTAGCGGGGTTATACATAATGATAAATAACCCAGGTGCTGTCACTAGATGTTCAGCTCTAATGCCTTTAAAACAGCAGGTTTCAGCAGCTGAGACAGAAATGGTTCTGAGATTAGCTGCCATGTTTACAAAGGTCTGTCCTCACTAAGTGGTTTCAAACAAATAAGGATTTTAGGGCACTGATCATCATCATAAAAATAAATTGCCAGTTCACTTGTTTGTGAATGCAATATTTTAAAGGTGGCAGTGTGAGAAACAGTATTCCCTTTTCCAAGCATTCAATAGATCTTCCTGCCACTTAACACACCCCTGTACTTCTGCAAACAGCTCTCAGTTACCAAAAGTAGTGCTGGGGAATAAGTTCAACATGCCCTCAGAAAAGATGAAATCCTCCCACCAATGCTGCGTACCTGAGCCAGGCATTCTGTGCTGTTTTCACTCAGCAGTGGGACTGTGTTGGGGCACAGGGTGAATTGTCTTTGGGTGAAGTAGCTGTTCAGGGGTTTGTGCGTGCTCCCATCCCAAGGGTTTCTGTAAATAAGCCCAGGAGAGGCCAGTGTATAAGGAGATTTGGGGTAGGCTAGAGAAGTACCAGTGCATCTCCAGTTGCCCTTGTGGAGATGCAGTGGCTAAAATTCTAGACTTCACTCTGGAGTGGTGCCTTGGAACAAAGTTGTGTTACGAGCCAGCAGACTGTCTGTTGGCTAGGAACAGCTTATGTCCCTTTTGGTGGACACCGTGTAATGCCAGATTATTGGAGCGTTGTGTGTATGAGAATGGGGATTGAAAGAGGCAATTTAATCCAAAGTGGGTTTACTGTAAAAAGCCAAATGTATACTAAGAAGATTCTATAGAAAGGCAAGTGAGCAAATTACTCAGCCAAAAAAATTCTATGAGCCTTCATCTAGCTCTTTATAGTTTGATAAAAATGTGCATTTCTTTATGGGAATCTTTTTACTGCATCATATATACAACATCTTCAAAGAGTACGGGCCTGCTTCTGATCTCATTTACACTGATGGTGTTCAGAAGTAACGACAATGAAATCAATGGAGTGGCACCTGTTTTACACTAGTGTCAGATTGGAATAAGGCCCAGGTGTTCAGTTCTTGACGGAAAATGTGATACATTCAAAGCATCTTGTGCTAAAGTTTCAATGAGCAATGATACTGTATCACTGATTTATTCCATTTTATCAGACTAAATGATGCTCCACATTGACTGATTAAATTAATCATCTTAATTAAACTGTAATTTTATTATTTTATTGCTCAGGTAATTTTTCAGTTTTTACAAAGAATATATTTCTCTTTTCTCTGCTTTATTAGAATCTACACAAGTCTGCTGTAATACATTGATAGAAGACTATGCTTTTGCTTCGACTTCCACACTATATTCTGGTATTTTTAAGTGCTGAGAAATCTTTAGGACTAAATTAAAGATTATTAGACTAGAAAATTTTAAGTGCAAGAGATTAAAGGCGTTCAAGGGTCTTGCAAAGAAGGTTGTGGATCATGAGAAATACTTCAATAGAATTGAATTAGGCAGTGTTGTTAATATACCTATGTAATGTGTGTGAGGTACACCTGGAAAGCTGGAAAATGGGAACTTCTTAATTTTGAATAAGGAATGTAGCTCTAATCCTTTTTGCCATGATTTCAACCTGTTTCCCAAACAGCACATTTAGTTGCTTTTGACAGATAATTTGTCTGAAGTAAGGAGTGATTATAAAGAGAAAAGAGATAATAGCCTTCCTTTATTTTATAAGTCTCATAAGAGATGAGAAAGGGTAGAGGAAGCAGTTGGTAGTACAGGGTGACAAACTCTCATTAATTGCATTCAGTTACAATGATGATGTGGCATTATATTTTAGTTATATCTTGTCCTGTATTGTCCAGCACTATAGCAGCCTGTCTCTCTTATCTCACAGGGACAGATAACAAGATACATTAGTTTGAAGTAGGTTTCATATATAGTACTACATAAGTAATACAGTAATATAATAAGCCTTCAGAACCCTTCCAGAAGCCATGGCCATGCAGTCCTAGGACAGACCAGGAGGGAAGGTGACCCTCTATTTTTACAGACAGAGGTAAAAAAATACACTGCAGTTTTGAAACTCAGCCTGTTAAGGCAGTGCAGGCCATCCAAGCCTGGTTTACTCTATGTCTTTGACCAGTTTTAAAATGAATCAGACCTGTGCTAGCTACAACTGGGCTTAAATGAGTGTGTTTAAAAAGAGGTCCAATGGTTTTCTTGAATAGTAAAGCTAGGGATTTCTTCGGAGAAGCCTGCTAACCAAACCTCCTAGGAAGGCTACAGCATTTTTTTTTTTACCACAACATTAGTCAGGATGGGTATATCGCTGTAAGCTTTGTTTATATGACATTGATAGGGTGAGCTTGATTCCAACTATGTTTATAACTGGACTAGCTGAACCAGTTTTAAAACCAGTTAGAATTCTGAGAGAAGCTTGCACAATCTAGCGCAGGGCTACTCAACTTTGGAAGCCCCGGGAGCCACAATGATACTCACAGCACATGCCGAGGGCTGCAACTTAAGTGTGGTTGCATGTACATGCAAATATATATGCAAATATATGCAAATAGCTTCTTTCACCCTGACAGGCATTAATACAAAGATTAAGGCAAGACTACACAACACACAGGCCCCATTTAAGTCAGTTCTGCTGATATTAATAAAATGCAATATTTACCCGATTTCCACCCATGTGACAGCACTTTTAATGAGCAATGAGTCCAGGAATTTAACTACTAAAACGCATATCAACAGAATATCAATCATATCATCATATCAATATTGACTCGCCATTATGGAGCATGTTCCTAGTGGAGGCCATGTTCAAAGGATCCCACCTGCGGGCCACGTGTTGAGCCCTGTATAAACCCAAACTGTACCGCGGGCCGCAAACAAACTGGCCGTGGGCCACATGTGGCCCATGGGCTGCATGTTGAGTAACCCTGGTCTAGACAAATCCACCTTTGACAAGGTCTTTGTGTTCCTGTTGTGACTGAAAGTCTGTGTTGGGCACACACCCATGCAACAAAGGCAAAATCCCAGCAAAGGGAGGTTTAGCATGTAGTTCACCTCAGCTGTGGAAATGTATCTTCTCATACATGCACATACCAAGTCCCAGTGCAAGCAAAACCAATTGGAAAGCGTGTGTGAGAGGGAAATAAAACACAAAAGAAGTTCGCTTTCCACAATTTCACAAAGAAACCCACTAAGAGCTCAATTATTGATTTTTCATGAGGCCCTAGCGAGGAGAAGCACATTGTGCGAATTCAGGTGGAATCTGAAACACTCAGAAGTTTCCTCTTGGATTCCACCAGTACTATGGGGGGAAGCTCCATGTGCCAGGCACGTGGGCGCCAAAGGGCCTCTTGGCAAAGTGGGGGGCGGGGATCTCAATTTACCTCCTTTGCATAAAAGCCTGTTGACTCATGTTCAGTATGATAAAGGATTTACATAAGAAATTCTGTGTCACAAAACTGAAGTTAGAAAAAATGTTTATGAGGAAACAATCTTATTTATTGTAAAGCTTTCAGTTGCACTATTTTTCTTGTATACTTTATTTAGGTTTTATCCATCACTGATTCAGCACTGCACTTTGATAAATAAAACAATATCCCAACAAGACTCATTTACCTGTGGACCATTTCCCAGTTTCAAGTGATAACCAAAAACAAGTTCAAGGTTCACTACTTTCTCCATGTTTTCTTCATTTCCATTTGCAGAATCCTATCAGAGAAACACAGTGTAAGAGATTACCACTAGCATAAGTCTCTCTGAGTTAGGGTATGGCCATACTGTGCAGCTTTTAGTGACAATGCTGTGTCAACACTGCCTTGTCACTAAAAGATAGTGTGTCTGTGTGAATGCTGTTCGTTCGCACTTTTGCCAACAAAATACTTCCACCCACTACAAAGGGGGTTCGCTTTGTCAGCAGAATAGTGCTCCTACCAACAAAGCAGCATTCACACTTTCATTTGCCGTGACAAAACTTTGTCATTCATGTTGGCCGGGAGTGTGGGGGGAAGAAGAGGCCAAGCACCCATGAACAACAAAAGTTTTCAAGTGCAAGTGCACACATATCATCAGTGACAAGGCTACATTTGACAGTAAGAGTTAAATACCCTTGCCTTTTGTATGTTACAAATCTGTTGGCTGGTGAGAGGATACTGACATCCTCTTTTCTGAGATGAAAAGTTGCATTCTTAGAAGCTGTTCCATACCCCTTAGTCATTTTTGTTGCCCTTTTCTGAACCATGGGCAGACAGAGGATCCTGCGGCCCGCTGAGACAAAGGAGGGCCACTAATGCAGCCCACTCATTAGTTTTGGTTGCCCATCACAGGCGCAAGGCCTAGTAGTACAGCTTAGCTATAGGAATAGGCACATATATCAAGACAGGCAGCATTTTCAAAATAAATAAATAAAGTTTTACCTTAATTAATGGTGGGAAATGAAACAGGTTTAGGTAATCGTGAGTTAACTTCTCAATAGCAGTCTGTAAAAAACGAAGCAAACCCAAATTGGACAATAGCTAATCATGATCTAATAGTGTAAATGCAGGACTGAAAAACAACACGGTGTGTGTATAGAAGTAATTCAGGGTGTATAGTGTTTTCTGTAGACAATCTTATATACAGTTCTGTTCTAAAAAGGAAGTGTAAAATGGCACCTTCTTACTCAGCAGATATGCCCCCTTGTGAGTATTAAGTCACATTTGCTTAATTTAGGGTATGTCTACGCACTGTAGCTTGGCATGTGCTTTCACGGATGGGTAGACAGACATGTGCTAGCTCTCAATAGCCTGCAGAGAGGGTTAGCATCGGTGGCAATTACCCATGGGGTCTAGGCAAACTTGTACTCAGATGGCTAGCTTGAACTGCTGTCCATGCTACACTGGGCTAGGCTGACAGCTTTAGCACTCTAGCTCAAGCAGAGTGTATGTCTGGCTACCATAGGCCCGCCAAAAGGGGGACAGGCAGGAGGTAGAAAGGGGCAACTTCAAAGGTCCTAGGGCTCCCAGCCACCGCTGCTGCTGCTACTGCGGCCGGCTCTGAGGGTTGGGGGGCAGGGTGTGCCATGGTCCAGGCAGCACTGAGAGCTGGCTGCCCCTGTCCCTTCTGCCCAAGGCCCCACCCCTTCCTGGAGCACAGAGCTGAACCCCCTTCCTCGCACTTTGTCCAGGGGCCCAGCGAGGCTGTCGGCTCCCCTGGGCTACCTGCACTTGGAAGCACTATCCCAGTTGAAGCATAGTCATCCACTCAATCACAAATACAGGTGTGTATTGGTTTTTACTCCTGGTTGCCTCACTAAGCCAGCTCCCAGCATTCTCTTTTCCAGGGGTTCTCAATCTTTTTCTTTTGGAGGCCCCACCAACATGCTATAAAAACTCCATGGCCCAGCTTGGGGACAGGTGGCTTGGACTTCAGCTGTGATTGGGGAAGGGAGAACTTCTGCCCTAAGAGGCTGGGAGGGGCTCGGGAGCCCTGTGGGATGATGGGGAATTAGGGCTTCAGATGCTTGTGGTGAGGAAGTGGCTTGGGACTCTAGCCCCCTGAAGTTGGGAGGCTCAGGGATTTAGCCCCATGAGGTGCCTGTGTTTGGGGCTCTCAGCAGCCCTGCTTGGCAGACTCCCTGAAATGATTTGCAGCCTCTCCAATGGGCTGCAAACTCTCAGTTGAGAACTGCTACTCTAGTCCGTGTTCTGCATCCATTTATTTATCAAGTTTTAATAAGTTTCACCTGATTAACCCCTGCCGAAGGCAATCGCACATGTCATTAATGGAACTACTTGGAACCAATGGTGTACAACCCATAGAAATGAGATATTAATTTGGACTGTAATACCATTATTGTTGTGCTGATGCAAAAGATAAATTGACTAACGTTGTTTGACTCTCAGGGCTGACAATCACACAAAATGTGTCCTTTTACTAATAAATGCAGCACATTGTGCACAGAATCACTCAGACATAATGGAAGCCCACAATACCATTTTCAAAATATTTTTTAGAGCAGAACCAAGGATATGTAAGCCATATTCTGTGACAGTAAGTAAATATTATTACTACTACGTCTGGTTTTGCTGGTGTGGAGGCAGGGAAAAGGGAATAAGGGAATTTGTGTGCAGCCATCTTGGTCTTGTTAGCAAGAGAGCAAGAGTCAGGCTAAGTCTGTGGCCTGACAACGCGAGAGCTGTAATAAGACGCTGCCTTTGCCTCTCGCCTCCATACAGATAGAATGCTGACTCTGGCAGGGACCTTGAGATGAGGAGCATCTGGGTGAAACTAAAATAACTGTTAGCCATTGGTGTTTGTAATGGGAAGGAGACTAATTGTTTAATGTTATTATATGTAACCAACAGTATATAAACTGCTTCATAATTGCTTGTATTCAAAGATCTGCCTCGGGGGTGGGGAGGGGGAAGGGGGGAGACTTCCCCCCCGTCCGAACCAGTTTTTCCCTTGCTGTAGCTCGTAATAAAACTGCCTCTGGCTACTTGTTGCTTACAAATGCAGAGTGAGGACAATGTTTTCTTCCACACTGGATTCAGTGTAACTATTAATAATTAGAGTAATATAATGTCGTAAGGATGAAATAAAGCCCAGATAGCAAAGATGTCCTACCCACTAGTGCTCAACTGGTTTTCTAATTGCTCAAGGATAGAGTGTTAGGCACACAAAGCAGTTTCAAATTAGAGGTGATTGGTGAAACTCAAGTTCAGAGATTTCTGTTCAAATACATTTTTTCTATTTATCCAAAGCTCTCTGGTTAGGCTGGAAGTCTTGCGAGAACATGCTGTGTAATAAGATTTCCAAAGGTTTCAATTGGGTGGGGGAGATACTATTAGAGTCTTTTGCAATATTTCTGATTCCTTTCCCAGACAGAACCAGGAAATGCAGAAAAAGCATGGATATTTTTAAGAAGAAAAAAAACGACAAAACATGTCTAGGTTAGCAATCTTTTTGGCACCTTAGAAAGTGTTTAGGTTTGTTCTGATGCCTGTTGCAAGCAAGTTCTGGATATGACTCCTTTTTTTTTCCAAAAAGGCTTTTCTAACCTTAGCTTTCAATCTTATATTAAGCTGGATAAACTTGATGATTTCTGTCAACATTTACACTATGTACTGTTGTGATTATCAAGACATGTTGTTAAGATACCTTTAAGTGAATGATATGTCCTTTGGAAACAATTCCCATGTCCTTTAAATCTTCTTCTTCTATAAGAAGCAACCGTTTTCCAGTGATATGATTTTCCTTAAACAAGTTGGCATAAACACTCATCTCACCAGAAGTGTCACCTTAAGATATGAAAGGTTATTCAGAAATCCATAGTGCTCTTCACTGGAAAAAAAAAGTTGAATCTGTGAGCTATATATATATATATATGTTTAGATATATATATATATATATATATAATGTATAGTTTACCTTTTTTAACAAGCTGGTGCAGCCAAAAGTACTGTAAAAAAAACCAAAAACAAAAACAGAAAAAGAACACAATTTTGAAGATCACACAATTAAAATATATAAGTTGCAGTACCTCAAAACACTCAAAAATGTAATGCTCACTATTCAATTTTAATACAAAAATTTAAAGTCTTTTTAGTTGTGGGACAAAAATCAAACTTTTCCATTATAATTACTTTTCAGGGCTGTCTTGCAAGTTTGTTAGTTAATATAAATTTCCTTCTGCTTTGCAGCCATTTACTCAGTTTATTATTGGTTAATTGCTGTTGCTCCTAACAATTTCTTGTGTGATGAATGGGAAGAGTTCAGCAGCTTGGACCATTACAACTTTTCAGTTAGGCCTTCAGTAACCTCTAGTTAAATGACCACATTATACATCATGTATTGAAAGGCTGCTAAAAGGGATATTAAAGTTGCTATGATACACTGACATGTTCAAGATAAACATCTAAAATTTCTTGCTTACCAATTAACTTGAACAAATGTTTAAAATATGATCTAGAGGTGGTACTGGAGCTAGACCTCTAAAAGCAGTTACATTTTGTATTTTATATGAAAGTGGTTTCCCATCCCCTTTTTAGGCTCTTCACTTATAATGAATTCTAGTCCCAATGGCTTGGGCAAAGGGATTCTGATGTTTGCAGTCCCCTTTTTCTCCTGACAATGGTGAAGTATACATTCTTAGAGCACCTAAGGCAAGGTCTACATTACACCCGGAAGGTTGGTTTAAGGTACAGGAACAGGATTTTTAAAAATATGCAGTGTTAGAATCTTCTCCACAACCTTCTCAAATCCCACAATCTAGATGTCATTTACTATGATGTTCATCCATTTTCTTTTATAGCTACATTAACACAATTAAGACAGAGTTAGGACAAAATGCTTACCACATCTTCTTCAGTCCATGCACAAATATCAAAGGAGGGCAGCAACTGTGTGAGAAATATGGATTGAAAAGAGTGATGTTGCTCTCCTTGTCTGATCATTTACTCTCCCCGGCCCCATTTTTACTTCAGTGGCTGATTTTATTTGGCACCTCCTCCTCCTGCTGAGGCCACAAGCCTCCTGGTTGTGAAGAGTACATTCCCCATTATTCCATGGATTACTGCATAAAGTGCCATAAAAGCAGCATTCCTCACATTCACATATTAGCCAAAATGATCACAGGTTGGCTTCAGTGATATTACAGCAATGACGGCTGGAAAAGTATTCACCACCTGCATATCCCCTCCAGTGTGGCTCACTAGTCACTACTCTCTCATTGTGTTGCACCATTGCTTTTACTATCACTTGACTCCAGTCGTGAAAGGGGTGTCTTGGTCTTTCCCACCATTAGCTGGGAGGGAGGTTTTCTGTATAGTGAATGAAGCAGTCACTGCATAACAAAGAGAGCACAACTGACTTGGGACTGAGCCAGTGAAGCTAGACTTCCCTACTGATTAACATATATGTTTTTTTGTCCCCTTCTTACCCTTCCTTTCCTGCCTACACTTGCATGATCATTCCTTTTGGGAGCTGTGTGTGACACAAAACCTGAAGGGGACACTTCACAGCCAGCTGAACTCCCCAGCCCCATGTATGGTTTGTTACGCTTTGTTTTGTGGCGATCAGAGCAGGATTTATTTGATACATGAGGGGATGTATGTGGCAGTAAAACCCAGGAATGGCTTGAAGATGACACTGTGGAAGATCTCCTGGAGATAGTAACCACCATCTAACCAGCTAACGAATGGGGTTGTCTAAGCTTTATTATTCTTCTGATTGGTATCCTGTTAATTATCTGTATTTGACTTGACAGTGCCTCCCAAACTCTTGCCACCATACTCTGGCTGCACATTTATTTAATTACTTAGCTACCAAATTGTAATTCAGATTTTACTGGTCAACCCTCAGTCTTTGTCATCTCCTTAGCTTGCGGGCCATCCAAGCCTACACGTGCCCTTGTGCCCAACCTCTTGGCAGTGGCAGTCCCTCCTCTCCAGAATTCCTCCCTCACAATTGAAAGGCCTTCTGCCTATGAAGGGCAGTCTCCCCATGGGTTCACATCATTACCTTTTAATCTCCTCCTTTCCCTGACCTTGCAGACTGTGGGACAACAGGTCAAAATGCTTCCCATAATAACTTCCACCCAAACTTGTGACAAGTCCTTCTGCTCTTCCCATATGGACTCCCATTGATGAATTCATGACTGTCCTAAATTCTTTTTTCCTGTGTCCTGTTTGCTGAACACTGAAAGATGTACAGAGAAAAGCAACTTCCCTTGCCCCCCCAGCCAACCCAGTGGTTTGGCCAATCTGCTTCCAAGGAAAATTCCTTCCTCACCACAAACCATTTATCAGACTAACCCTGTCCATCCCCGTGAAGATCGCTTGACCCGCCTTCACACTTGCCCTTCTATCCACCCCTTTCTGGCCTCCTCAGATGGGCAAAGCCAACAACGCCGGAGCTAAATGGTCACTGGGATGGGAAGATGGCTTTGACTGCCACACAGAAAGGCAAGCTTCTTTTGTCCCCGTAGCTTTCCTATGCATGGGCCAAGCTTCATAACCTAATGATTAAAAGTAAGAAAAATCCAGAAAAGACTCCCCTTGTGACAGTTAAATTGGGCAGAGAGGGTGGTAAGGTGTCCACCTATCGCTGGCAACGAGGTGGGTCAGCATCTGGCAAACCATGATATTTCCAACAATTAATAACATAATTGCCCTTACATTCCACATGGGTTGGTGTTTTCCTTTCTATTGGGAACCTTGGGCACAGCAGTTTGCTGTATTTCAGTGTGTATCCTACTATTGCACAAGTTCAATATTCCATTCTTGTGCTTACACACAATGACTTTCCAGATGATTCCCATTTTTGGAGAGGAAAACTAGTGTTGTAAAACTAGTGTTGTAAAATGTTATATTTACAAAGATTAAACAGAATGAAGGGGGAAATGCTACACCCTGCATAAGATGAAAAAGATCAAAGCAGAAAGCAATAATGTATCCCTTTACCAACAGCAGTTTACACAAGAACACAGAGGCATAAAAATTTACTGTCAAAATGTTTATTGCAAAATAGAAGTTTCGAACAAAGAGAAGCAAAGGAAAAAACTTCACATCAAAATAAAAGTTTATGACACCGAGAAAATTGAATACATTACTTTTTTTAAAAACTGGAAAACCAATCTATACTGTGAATAAAGCAAGACATCACATGTTAAGTGCAGTGAAGAAAACAACTGACTACTGAAAGTCTTACCACAAGAGGGTGTAACATTGCATGTTCCATACAAATTACCTAATCAGTTTACACCACAATAGTTTTGGCATAGGTTTTTCTCAGCATAGTATTTCAGTAGGAAGGGATGAAGTTTTCTAACACTGTGAAAATATTTTCTATTCAAATGTCATCTGCTCACGCTTGGAGTATAAATAGAATCATTTCCTATATTCAGTACAAAACTTTTTAAAGAGTGCATAAGCAAGAAAATGCAGTGGATTATTCCTGACTTTAAAAGTCAGCAGAATATATTGTTGCACACAATGTAAGGTGTTTAACGTAGGTTGTTAGTTCAGTCCTGAAACTAAATCTTCACACACCAGAAATCTCTATACAGACTTCAAAGTGTCAATGTGCACCAAGTTGAAGTCTGAGGGAAAAAATGCATTCCTCTCCAGATATCTATGAGTAGATTTTAATAACTGTAAAAATTACTGCATGTCCCATAAGCATATATTGCTACATGAAAGTTGGAACAACAGAATGGATTCTCTGTTGGCCTGTAATTAAACCTCTGTCAAGTTGGAGATCTTATTAAAATCCTGTAAAAGCTGCCTTATTACAAAAACAAGAAATAGCTTACTAAAGATGTACAGTAACTCTGCTAGTTACTTATTAGCTTTATTATGCGTGCAGTGGATTTACTGCTGCTGATAGCAATAAAATCATTAACGTATCAATATTTAAGTACAATAAACTGTTTTAAGATCTACAAGGAAATGAAATCAACATCTAACAAAATACTCCAAATGAGAAATGAACAAGTCAAAAACATGACCATGTGTGGAAGAGCTACTTCAGATCTTATGCCTCAGTAATCCCCAGCATCTAGAGGAGACTAAAACCAAGTACTATAATTAACAGTTATGGCCAGCTGATCAAGCATATCCCAAATCCTACACAAACTATATAAGCCCTGAAACTAAGTCTATAGATCTAAGCATTAGATCGCAGAGCAACTGTTATTCTAAAGCATTAAGTGCTATCACAGTCAGAAAAGTGACAACATTAAAATAGTGTTACTCACAATATCTATTCCCTGCATGTTTCCAAGTCTGAAAGAAAGAGAACAGGCTCTCTCAGGAGTCAGGAAATCCTGAGTTCTAATCTCAACTCACTATGTGGCTTTGGGCAAATAAAGGGGCCAAACTCTGAATTAACTCAGATCAGGAAATATGCCTCACAGAAGCCAGTGTTAGTTTAAGTATAACAACTGAGTAAAAACTAAAAGTCCAGATTTGGCCTCTAACTTCTCTAAATCTGATTCCTTGGCTATGAAATAGGATAACAACACTTTACCTTATCTACCTTATAGCATCCTGGGAGGATTCATTAGTTAACTTTTGGTTAATGCTTTAATCATGTGACATGCTATGTAAAACTGTTAACGAACTATTGTAGACACTTTGGTGATAACATGTCTAGAAAGATTAAAAAATAAGTTTAATCTTGCTGGTCTTGCAGAGCAAAATCAACTGTGGAAGATCAAAATGGTTTTGTTCTGCCTCCATATCAACAGAACTGTCAACCAAAATCTTTCAAAATTCAAATACTGAAAAGTGAGGATGGATTATCAGCTGGATAATCAAGCATGATTTATTTTTGCTTGTAAACAGTATGTTTGGCATAAAAGTCATTGCAGGAGAATAAAAAAAAAGATCTCTACAATGTCATTTTTTTAAGACAAGCTACTGTTTTGATTATAATCATACTTTAAAAAAATTAGAACAGGAAAGTTCGGGGAAAGCCTTGAGCTCCGTGGATCTTTCTTTTACAACAATTCTAAGACCTTTCAAATGTGAAGATGAAAACAAGTGTTTGCAGAGTTATTTCTTTATTTCTCAATATATCTTTATTAGAGCTGGTTAAAAATGAGACAACTCATGAGCATATGCTTGTTTTTCATTGAAAACTAAATTTAAATTCTGTTTCCAGCTCTGAACTCCTATGTACAAGATGTCAAATTATTCCATTTATTATGCTCAAATAACTCCTTTGCACTTAATGGGAGATGCATGAGAATATCTATCCTCAACAAAAAGGTCACATGATATAATAATAGTGATGGAATATTTTATTAGGTGCAGATTTAAATCAAGAAGTGGATTTGCATATCTAATTAAAACCAACACATATATGTATAAAGTGCGTGCAGATTATTAGGTACTTAAAAAGTGCAACATATCAGTGCTAAGAAGAGACTTCTTTTTTGCATTTCTAAACATACTGGGTTGAATTTTGACTTCACTTACAGCTGTACAATTCTACACTAGAAATATGGCACAGTAGTTTAAAATAGACATACAAATTAGTTTATACAAATTGTTCAATTTTTCCTATGTGGGGTATAGCGGTTATAAAAATAATATCACCGCTGTAGCTGTTAGCAGGTTCAAACTTAAAAAACAATACAAATGTACATTTGGAAGTAGCTTGTTTGCTGCCATTTCTATTTAATTGGTTGCCCTTTTTCTATTCTTTGTCAACTGTTCAGTGTTGAAATTACAAATTCTTACTAGCGTGAAAAAATTGCCCCAGATATCACAGTTAACTTCAAGCCAATGGATTTGAACCTGCTAGCAAGAGGGTGGAACTTAGCTCAAATTCTATACTTTTTATATAGTTAAGGGTCCAAGTCTGTGAAGTGCTGAGTACTTTTAGCTCCAGTTGAACTCAAGCGTAGTTGAAAGCACTGAGTGCTTTGCAGATTATCAGAGCACTACTGGGCCTATCTTTCACCTCTCAAAGATTGCACTCATCACCCTTGAAAAGCTCATTTTAAAACATCTCGAAAGCTTTTTATCTTGTTATTTCTAAATAGTAGACTATAATGTTCCAAACTCTTGGAGATCCCAACTTCAAGACTGCTATAATTTAATGAGTCCACATCCTGAGGTATTTAGACAGTACTAATCTCCCTTTTTCATGAGAGAAACCCCATCAACACTTAGGAGGTTAATTATACCTCTAAATCCATTTGAACATGAAAGTAACACTTTTCTATACTTTTTTTTTGGCCTTTTTCATTTGGCAACATTTTACAATGGGCCTTTCTTCTGCATCTGTAGGTGTGAACATATATATATATTTCCTTCTCTCTTTCTATACCACTGCTAAAGAGGTCACCAGGAAAATACATTCACTGTTCCAAATAAAATGTCTGTGGAGTAATTACTGCAGCAGATACTTATAGACTCAATTGTAAGATGAAGCATAACAAGAGTGGTAATATTTTAAAATGATTTCACAGCAGAAAAATGGATATTTAAATGCTAGAGACTATTCTTCACGTCATCACTGAGAATTTAACTTAAGCCACAGTAGGGGGGCCCAAACACTTTTAAAATGTCTCTCTTGCTCCTTTTCTGGGAAGAACAGTGATAAATGGTTTAATAGTTACAGCAAAATAAAAAATTGCTGTAAATAACCTAGACCAATTTTGCTCTCAGTGAAACCAGAATAAATTCAGAGTAAATCCATCAAAATTAATGAGATTTCCTAGATTTACACCAATGTAACAGAAAACCAATGACTTTGCAGATTATAACAATGCTATTAGGTTCTGAGGCTTTATTTTAAAAGTGATTGTGTTAAGGGTGAATTTCAAAAACTGAAGTGAAAGAGAGAAAAGAACATTTATAAAAAATTATCTATGACCAGTGGTTGTCTATATTCAGTTGCTGTTTCTTAAACTGTGTGTCTGAAAGAGCTTTATTTTTCTCAACCATGCTTGTCCTTCTTAGTAATGTATTTATATCACATCACAAATTTAGCAAGAGAACTTCACTGTAGCAGTCAGAAACAATGAATTGTATAGGAAAAGTCCCCAAGGAAGCACAAATATATTTATATGATCAACAATAAAACAGGTAAAGAAAACTACAAACAACCCAAAAACCCAAAGAGAAAAGTAACAGATGTAAGTTTAAGTAAATAGATGTTTAAGTTCTCATCTTAAATATATTCAGCCACAAAAATTTCCAAATGTTACAGCATAAATGTGAGCTGCAGCTATATTTGTTGGGTTTTAAAAACCTTGATTTGTTTTGAAATTTTAGTTTCAAATGTCAGCAAAACAAAAATAAGTCAACACAATCTAAAAACCAACAAGATGATATCTTTGTAACATACAAATTATGACTGGCCTAAAAAAAAGTAGTGTTTTTCATTTTGTTTCTTTTACAGGGTTTAAAACAGACCAAAATGACAGGATGCTTTTTCTGAAACTTTATTGCTTTGATTTGCTAGAATCCAATTGTAGATTTAATTAGATTTCTAATTTCATTCACTAGAATCATCTGTATCATCAAAATAATCATCATCATCATCTTCATCTGACCAGTCAAACTCTCTGAAACCCACAGCCATGTTGATTTTCTTCCCCTTTCTCATAGAGGTGGTTTTAGAAGAATTCTTTTTGGCTTGCATGTTTATCTGCATTCCAGAATGCAGGACAGATCCTGCTTGGTTCATAGAGAAGATATCCCCAAAGCCCGTCATCATCAAGGCCTGCAGACTTTGGTTCATGCCAGCTACCTCCCCGTTACTTGCTGCTGTGATCTGACATGACATCTCTGCACTGTTTGACTCCTCTGTTTTAGTTTCAAAGTAAGACTCCTGAGACATTCTTGCAGCAATAGGTAAGAAAAGCTATTACAGGAGGAAAGGACAGAGTAAAAAGGAAAGTTAGAACCAATCCAATTCAAGGAAAAAGTCACTACCAGATTAGTCAGCAACAAACAGAAAGCAAAATGATTAGTGAATCAAACTATGAAGGTCAAGTAAGAATTCATTAAAACAGATTTAGTTTACATTTAAAAAAAATGAGAGAGCAAACCCACCACCAAACAGTGTGCAAATGATTACAGTTAGCCCAGCTTTCATGTTGAAAGAAGGTTCCAGGTTTTGAATCTCTCATTTTGTACCATAGAAAATGGTTTACAAACATTTTTCAAACCCATGTGGATTTTACAACACAGGAATCTAAGTACAAGCAGAGTCACATCTCAATTGAGTTGCTTAATTTTAGCTTTCAGAATTGAACAATAAATCATCTTATGGTTAAGGAACTCAGACAAGCCCCTGGTGCAGAGTGAAATGTTTTTATTTAGATGTCAGAAGATGCCACAGCAGTAACATGTATGTACAATTCTGGACAAACTGAATTTACTTTTTGTTTGCCATTTTTGAGTACATGATCAAAGGTGGGATATGGACCAATCCTGCCATCATTAAAGTCAGAAACAACATTTTTACCAACTTCAATAGAAGTAGGAGCAGGTCTTTGGTCTGAACTATTATTAAATTGCTTCTGTAAAACTTTGCAATTTATGTTGTGTTATTTATTGCTATCGCCATATATTTAGTGTGTTTCTGTATCCCTGATATATGAGGTATTACTGATTTAATCTCCACCTACACATCACTTCCTGACCCAGTTTGTTATGACTGTTTTTTCAACAGAATGAAAAATGTCCTCTGGAGCTAAATCACGACTAATGCCTCTTCAAGGAGGCCAAGCTAGTAACCTCTGTGACATACCTGCTCTTCATGGTGAGCAAGAGCTGTGGTGTTTAATTAAAAATTAATCTACTAAAGGGGCAGCATGTTATGCTGTTTTTGTACTTCTGAAATGGCTTAGTTTGGAAAACATCTCTGGAAATAAAGGCTCTGCTGCCCCTTTAGTAGAGCAGGTATGTCACAGAGGTTCTCTTGATTAATCTAATCACAACTGCTCAGCCTCTTTTCTATTTGTTACTGGAAAAATTATTACAATGGAGCATAACATATGGAGACTCATTCTCCTTAAATCACAGAGTTCTATCTATGAATGTTACGATGCTTCCTACTTAGGCTTTAGTTTTGTATGCTGCAAGCTGTATATGGGGAAAAAAGGATCACAAAGTTACCTTCTACCATCAAATCTTACAGTGGTGTAGCGAGGGGGGGGCAGTTGCCCCCGGGCGCCATGCTAGGGGGGGCACCAATTTAGTCCCCCTGCGTTCCCCCTATCATCCCTTGGCTTGACTGCTCGTCCTCCATCTGCTGGCGGCGGCTAGAGCCTCCTCCCTGCCTCTCCACCCCCAGCCTGACCCTCCTCCATCTCTGCCGGCGGGTTAGTGCATGCGAGGGCCCGGCCCCAAATTGGCGGGAGCGGGGGAAGATGCAGTGCAAGCTTCCCCCCCAAGGTCGGGCTCAGCCATGCACCAGGTTTGGGGTCCTGCTGCACGGCAGCGGTGGTGGCAGGACATGCACGTTTTTCCTTTGCCCCCAGGCACATCACACCCTCGCTATGCCTCTGAAATATTACTCGGCACAAGAAAAGCAAGGGATCCTATTCATAGGGGACTGAAATCTTGAGCATGGTTTATGGATTCCCAGTTCCTACTTCTTCCCTGGCAGAGAGCAATTTCAGCCCCAGTATGGAGATTTTAGGCATAACAGAATCCTCCTTACACATGGGAGAAGTCCCCCATAAAAATCTACAAAGATACCACATTGTCCTCTTCAAGGCTGTGTCTACATTGGCACCCTTTTCCGGAAAGGGGATGCTAATGAGACAAGTCGGAATTGCAAATGCCGCGGGGATTTACATTTTCCCCGCGGCATTTGCATAATTATAACTGCCGCTTTTTTCCGGCTCGGGGCTTTGTGGAAAAAGCGCCAGTCTAAACAGCGGCTCTTGCGGAAAATAAAGCCTTTTCGGAAGATCCCTTATTCCTGATTTTAAGAGGAATAAGGGATCTTCGGAAAAAGGCTTTATTTTCGCAAGAGCCAGCGATCAACGCGCTTTTTCCGTCAAAGCCCGAGCCGGAAAAAGCGGCAGCCGTATAATTATGCAAATGCCGCGGGGAAAATTTAAATCCCCGCAGCATTTGCAATTCCGACTTGTCTCATTAGCATCCCTTTTCTGGAAAAGGGTGCCAATGTAGACACAGCCCAAGTGTTTCTGTAAATCTCACTTCTGCCATGAAGGCTACACAACATTTGACAATGGCTAGGCAGCTGATGTGCTGTGACTGCTGCTCATTATGCTAACTATAATCTCCCAGGGGGGCAAATGGGGAAGTTGCCCTGGTGCCCTGTGATTCACCAGGAACTGGGGCTCCCGGCCGCTGCCACCACTACAGCTCTGGCGGCTGCGCTCCGGACCCTTTAAATAGAGCCGGAGTGCTGCGCCACACCCACTGTCCAGCTCTGAGCACTGAGGGGGGTTGCTGTGCTCCATGCGACACGGAGGATGCTTCCCCCCAACTTCTGCCCAAAGCCCCTCCTACCTTGCTCAGGGGTTTGCGCAGGCTGTCAGCTCCCCTGTAATCACCTCACTGTTCCATGTGTTCCTCCATGTATTTGGTATATCCGCCTGTTGTCTCTTATCATATACAGAGACTAAAGCCCAGATTGGTAAAGGTGTCCAGTGTTGTTGCAATCAGCCTTGCAATGCCTAACCAATGTAAAATCTGAAGTCACTTTCACTAAGGATTTGGGCAGCTGCGAATAAATCCCATTGGGTATATGGTGTCTATACGGCAGTTAAAAACCTATGGCTGGCCCATGCCAGCTGACTCGGGCTATGGGGCTAACTGCAGTGCAGACTTCTGGACTCAGGCTGGAGCCCAAGCTCTAACACTTCTTGCAGTGGGAAGGTCCCTCAGCTTCAGCTGCAGCCCAAGCCCAGAAGCTTGCACTGGGTCCCATGAGCCCGAGTCAGCTGGCACAGGTCAGTCACGGGTTTTAAACTGTAGCGTAAACATATCCACTGGCAGTCAAGAAGCCTGAATCCCTTGGGAAAGAGACAGGCATTGCAGTGTTGAGTGCAGAAAAGCCTGAACACCTTTTAAAATCCATGTCTAAGAGCTCTCTGGGGGAGTGTGACGGTGTCAGGAGTGAATGCTGATCACTTGGATACTAATTAGTTCCCCAGAGGACACTGATTAAGCTAATTATCTAATCAGGCTGGTGAGCTGGGTGGGATAAAGTTTCAATTAGCCCATCAGCCCACTATGGAAAAAGAGGCACAGGAAGTGCTGGGGATAGGGGAACAGGAAGACTAGCTGAGCCCAGTCACATGGAGGGAGGCCTGAGGGAAGGGAGACGTCAGTTCCCCTCAGGGCTGGGGGAGAAGGCCAAAGACCCGTCGACACTGTAAATCCCCAGTTGCATGGGATTGTTGCGGTAATGGCCAAGGGACTTTAAATAACAGGGTGTTGTGAATACCCAGCCACTGGTGTCTGTGCAGTTTCTGTGGGGAACAAAAGGACACCCTCTTACTGGAAAGGACTGTCTCTATGTTACGCATGTGCAGTGCTTAGCACAAAAGAGCTCTGCCTCCATAGCCAGGTTTCCAGGTGCAGCCACAACAGAAATCCATAGTATTTTCTTAAATGGCCAGACCTAAGCGCGCTGCCGTCTGGGTGAACATGGAATTTGGTGCACCCCTTAACCAATCCCTCCCGGTTGCCATCGTCTAGCACACCATTCCCTTCTCTGTGCCCTTTCCTCCTTCACAAGAGTCTTCTGTTTTGGAAGCAGTGTGTGGAGCTGGCATGTTTTATTCTCCACATCAGCCCCAGAGTCCTTTGTGCAGCAGTGCTTTGCAAGAGACATTGTGGCCACAGCATATCAGTCTCAAATGGTGCCCACTGGCCAAGACAGAGCAGGGAACAGGTTCATGCAGGTGTGGGGAGAAACTCTGCCATCAAGAGAAGAGCTGTTCACTTGTTTGGGGTTTCCCTCTTCAAGCAAACTCCATGTAGCAGGTGGGCTTTGTTTCATAGTATCTTTTGGGTGCTACTAGGGATATGAATGGTTAACCAGTTAACTGGCAGGGGCCACAGGCAAGGGGATGCTCCAGCCTGGCTGGAGCAGCCCCTGTCCACGGTGGGCCTGGCCCGGTGCACCATGGGCGGGGGTGCTCTAGCCCTATCGGAACAGCTCATGCCTGTGGCAGGGGAAGCAGGGGGCTGTGCCCTCAGCCTGCCCCCATTTAAGTGCTTAACCAGTTAAACATATCATTTAACCAGTTAACCGATTAAAAGGATTTGACACCCTTAGGTGCTACCACACTAAAAGACCGAGGCAAAGAGGGCCATGCGGCTTTCAGGATGGGGCATGGATCATAGCCTTCAAAACCTATGGGGTCCAGAGATCCTTGAGGAAAGACTCTCCAATCATTGCAGACCGTAGGGCTCTCGTGCTGCTCTCTGGGGTGCCCTGCTGGCATTACCGTTCCTTCCTGCTTTCCAGGTGACCCTTACATTTTTGCATCCATGGGGAGCAAACAGCATGGACTGTCAGTTAAAATTGCCCACGAGTCACGGGTATTTTTAATAAAAGTCATGGACCCGTGATTAATCTCTGCTCCTGGGCCCTGCTGCTCCGGGGGCTGCTGTTCCAGTGGTGGGGACTGACTGTCCCTGGTGGCTCATTGCTTCAAGGCTCCTGGGGCCACTGCCCCAGCCACCCCTGGGATGGCTCCTTGGGTTTTTCCTGGGGCTACTGTTCCAGCTGCCCCTAGGACCACTGCTGCTCCAGTAGTCCCTGGGGCCAGCCACAACAGCTGCTGCTAAGGATCTCCCAGGCTGGAGGCATTAGTTGAGCACTAACAAATTCATAGCTGGAAATCAGACCCGCTCACCTATAAGTTAATGTTGGTTAAAATAGGTGTAAAGATGTGTTTAGACTCTAGGAAATGTTCCTAAGTTGCTACATGCATGAATGTGACTTGTAATATCTGTATTCCATGCTGTAAGGTAATATGAAAGTTTTGTTTCATAGTTATAAAAATGCCCGCTCTAAATTTGCGAATCTGGGCAAGATGAGCCAAGAAGGAATAAATGGGCAACTATAGAAAAAAGCTTTGTTGATGAAGAAGTTACATGCAGAAGCCCTTATCCCATTAGTTTGAACTCTGAGGCAAGATCATATAAAGATATAAGAAAGAACATTGTACAAGAAGGAACATTTGGTGTTTGGCCTCTCAAAAGGACTGGAGCTAAGAAACAAAAGCAGCCACTTCCTGGGTCAATCTGAATTAACCCAAAAATGCATTCAGCACTGACAGAGTACTTCATCTCTGTCACCATTTGGAACTATAGATTATAATGTATTTGTCTGCTTTAACCTGTAAACAATGCTATCACTTCTTTTTCCTCATTAATAAGTACTTAGCTTACTATAGGATTGGCATTCGCATTGTCTTTGGTGTGAGATCTAAGGTATAAATGGAGCTGGAGTAAGTGGCTGGTATCTTGGGACTGGAAGCTTGTGATTTTTGGCACAAGTAACCATTTATCACTAAGTCCAGTACGCCTGAGTGGCAAGATAGACTGGAGTGGTCAAGGGGCCTGTCTGAAACTCTGGTAAAAGGAGAACAGTGATCCAAAAGTTCATATTGGTTACTCGCTTGGTGAAATTTTATCACAAAGAACATCACGCCATTTGGGTGTGTCTGCCTTGCTTTTTGGCAGTTTGCACTGACGTTTGCACTCATGGTTGTGAACTACTCCGGACAGTGTGACATGCTGCTCTTCTCTGCCTGTTCCATTTGTTCATATTACTGAAGAGAGGAGGCAGCTATCTTGACTCTTTCCTTTCCTGCCACCCCGAATCTTGAGCACGTTATGATGCAGCTCCCATGAGTGCTGAGAAGTGAGGGACCATGTTGCACAGATCTAGCTACCCCCATGCTTTACATAATTCTCATTTTATTTGCCCTCCTCCACACCTCACAGTTGAGGGAATCACAGCACAACGCCCAACAGTGCTGTCTTCCCTAAGGTTAGGAATGAAAGTGCCTTTTTATTTGTACATTAGCACTGAAATGAAGCAACTTTGCTATGAAGAAATCAACTCGGAATAAATAGGGCAATTTTTTTGTCGCTACACAAATTTGAAAATGAAAATCTTCAGAAGTACAGTAGTCCATTAACGATCTCAGAAAAATACACCTCCGTATTTCACACTGTCCTCAATCATTTAAATGCAGTAAGAGAGGTGGGTTAATGTTATGCAGAATGAAAGTTCATGTTAAGCAGAACAGGCTTTAGCACAATAACTTGTTTCTTTAGCAATGCCAGCTACAAGTGAAAAGTGGATGCAATAAGCAAGTACAGCATAAAATGGCCCTAGGGCCTTGCTCATAAAAAGACTGGCTTGTGAAGGCTGTCTCTCATGCTGTGCGGTATACAGGAGATGGGCCACTGCTCAGTTCCTAGATATTTGCAGGTGTTAAAGCAAGCTCACAGATACTGACTTAGAACATACCATGTCTGGATATAGGAAAAAGATTCATTCTTCTTCATTACACTACTACATGTTCACAGCTGGAACATGTGTACAACTTCATTCATGTAAATGCCAATACATTGGGCTGCTAAACTAGGTTGCAAGTAAACTGGATTGGCTAAAAGCTGAACCTACAGAATCATAACTGATAGCATAAGGGGATGGTAAATTACTGCTAACTCAAGAAGGTATTTGTTTTGGCTAATGCTGAAAATACAAGCAAGAAATAGTGCCTAACAAGGGTCACAGTTAGGATGCTACAGTAACTTTATTTCAATATAAACACACAGGGCCTGACCATGCACTCCTCTTTCTGGAGTCAATGGGAGCTAAGTCAGCTAATGGGAGCTAAGGAGCTAATAGAGAAAATATTATTTTCATGTATTTAAGGTAATGGGCACATTGCTTTCAGTTAATAAAATAATGTACATCTGCTAGTTCTATGATGTTAATCAGTCCTATACTGATTACTGAACGCCCAAATCCCCACTCAGGATTTTTGGCCTTCTATACCATGTAAAGACATCTAATTGGGATGTGTGGTCCTTGCAGAGCAAGTTATCAAACACTCAGATACATTTCTGATGCCTTTTTCTGCAGAGAATGTAAGTTACTACTGTTAGGTCCCCATCCTGCTTTCATGAAAGTCAATAGCAAAGTTCTTGTTGTCTAATGAGAGCAGGATTGTGCTTTTATCGAATACACAGATTTTAATATAGAAAAGAAAAAATGTATGAAGTATCACAATAATAAATATGAACTACAGTGCACATTTTTGGTGATGTGTCACACCGTTGTCAAGATTAACACTAATATGGGCATATAAAGAGCGTGCTGCTCTCTCATTTAAGACCATCCATTTTTAAGTTTAGAAATTCAATTAAATCAATAGGAAGCTGTTTATTTACTGATGACATAATATGGCACATAGTTAGTATCTTGTGTATAATGCATTGAGTGAATTTTAAAGCGTTTTATTTGTATTGGTTAATACAACACACCGTAACAGCTCAACAGGACCAAATGGAGAAAATAGGAGAAATCTTTCATTGGGATTTCCCTAGATTTGCTCAGACAATGCTCCAAATGTTTTTTTGTTTTTTTTTGCAGTCAGATGAAAGATTGAATTATTTTACTTACAGGAGTATTGGATTGTTCTGTTAACTTCTGCTCCCATACTCTCAAACGTCTTTCCCGTTCCTTTAGCTCCTGCTCTTTAAAGCTCAGATCACGCTCCAGTTTCTTCAGCCTCTCTAAGGTTGCCTCAATTTCACATCTGCAGAGAGACAATTTGTTAAGTCTTGTATTTTTCTGACAGATATAAATTGGTCATATTTCCCATGCGAACATTAATTAAATGTGAAAATCTGAAAAGTACAATACTAACTCAAGCAGTATATTTAATTACTGCCAAACACAAAGCTTTTCAGAGCATTAAAACAACTGGTAATGTTTATATATTAGAGGATAAACCAGAATGCCTTACTGTTTAAAAAAAGTGAAATCCCATCTTTTCTTTTAATATAATGAAAAAGGTACTATCAGGGAAGGAAAGACGGTTTGGAAGTGATAATAGGACCATCACTAGCATTGCTATATGTGTAAGCTAACAGCCCCATTTGCTTGGAGTTTATAACTTGGCCATAAATATTATTTGTGCAGAACCTTGTTATACACAGTCTCAGTATAGTACTTTCCCCACCCTGGTTTCTTAAGATTAAAAAACAACAGAAATGTAACCGCACACCAATGTTCTTTGGTGACACTACTTAAAACAGAAAGTTGTGGGTCACTTAGTTTGGATTCATATCCAAAATTCTCCAGTTGGGGTGCTTGGATACAGACTAATATTTATTTTAAAGGGCTGTTGGGTTTTTTAGGCTTATACCTTAATATACTTTCACTCTGAAATGAAAAGGAAGGAGTCAGAAGAGTGTGAATGAATATGAGGAGGGGTGGGCAATAAAAAAGGGGCTGTTCACCAGGGATAGCCTCTGGTGAGCTGCCACCATTGTTCCATTTAACATATTTTTTAATGGCTTGTCCAATCTTGCATCAAAATGTCTCTGGATAGAACATCCATCAATCCCCTGTTGTACACTAATCTGTATATAATAGAGAATAATTCATTGATATTGCCCAGGTTTTTCCTTGCGATAATCAAGGACAGATTTGATTTGTACTTATTTATTCAATATCTGAAGTTATTTGATCAATAATGAACATAGCATGGCCTGTACATTGCTGCAAACTGTGTACCCTGATTGCTGCCTCAAGTGTCCAGTATTCATGCTGTCTGACTAGTTGGTCACATGGTCTTGTTTCTGCTCTCTAAACTCCCATAGGGAGATTTCAAGATGGCCACATGAACACTTCAGTTGCAAACGCTGCTGAACAGCAATTCACAAGGTTTTTCCACCTTCACAAAACAACATTTGCTCCCACAGATGTTTTCAGAATGCAAATAAAAGGGGCTGCAAACACTTCAGCAAATAAGGGTTTATTTGAAAGAATTTAAATACTTTTTTCCCCAGTATTCTTCCAAATCTAGCATAGAAACAGCTCAGGATGAATGTTCGTAACAGCTCATGTACCATTCCAGTTTTTTAAAATAACCATTAAGTAATTTAAACATTCAAAGCTATGCATATCCCCTATATAAGAAATCTGTGTGGGAATTTCGTGATCATGAAAATGAACTTTCATCACTCAGGCAAGCCTGCTAACAAAATTAACTCTGTCACTATACAAATTTCAATCCTGTTTTGGGGCATTTCTTGAAAGCACAGACAGCCAATAATGCTGATTTTGCAGTTAATCCAGTGGCCAGAACAGATGTCCATCACATTTACTGCAAAATTTCATCTCAGGTATGACAAGGTCAATGATATCCTTTGTGGTCACATAAAGCCTGAGGCCATGGAACCTATAATCATAAAAGGGAACTGAACCTTCATTTAAAAAAAAAAAGGTAGCCTTGGAAATATGAACTAAAGCAAACAGACTACTAGGGCTGAAAGCTTGTCATTATTTTTTTATTCCCAAAAGACGATATGTGATTCACAGTCCCTTCACCCAAAGTTAGCCTTTGAAGGTCCAGCAAACACCGTAACCATTGGTCCCTTCATTTCCAGGAAGACCTCATATCTTGTAGGCCTTGCAAAAACTGCTAGAGCCAGTTCTTCAGAGGAGAAAAGTTAATAAGTGTTTTGACTACAACTTCTAGCCTTTTTAAAGGACCACATCTACTAAGTATTGTGCAATTTTAAAAGACTGAAAATCATAAGAACAAAACCACTGATGTTAATATTCTACCTTATGTTGTGTATCTTGTTTATTATTACATCTACAGTGTGTACAATAAGACAATTTGAGGACACTTGTTAGCATTGCTTTTGTTGGTTTGTGTCTCAACTTTATTGCTACTTATATGTAGTTTTATACATTTAAAATATGTAAATTATAGTTTTCTTTTAAATAAAATTCTGCAACAGGAAAGTCCTGGTAGCAATAGCTTTCCATATGTCAAAAGCATACTGTGTACTGTAATTATCTCTCTTCATTAGACAGAAACGTCTCTTATAATAAAAGGTCAGTCTGCAAAAACAGCTGCATTCTGAAAAATAATTCCACTGTATATAATAAAACAGTGTAATTAAAGAGAAAGCTACCGTACATTGCCCTGTTAATGAGTCTGTTACTTCATAAATATAGCAGCTTGAAATATACATTATAAAACGTGTATCTGTAGCTCTGTAGTTTGAGCTTGCTTGCTTGATTTTATTGAATCATCTCATTCAATAGCCTCAGAGAATGTGTCTTATTAAATAATAGACAAAAATTGTGACCGCACGTGATTTATTTTTTTTAAAGTTTTGCATTTTTATTGATAGATCAAAAAAAGCATTAACATGGTCACATTTAGATGGCTAGAATAGAGGCTCTCAGAAAAGAAAAGGATATGGCTAGTATGCATGAAAAAATGCATACTAAATACAATCTCTATTTAACTATGAACATTTACATTACTTCTCAACCATAATAATTAACCTGAAGAAAGAGGTATTAACTATGCTCTTCAAGATAAGTTTTATGTTGCCAGTCCTGCGACTTAGAAACAAGGACTCCATTTGTAAAAATATCAGACATGGGGGAAGAAGATACGAATTATGTTTAGCCAATGATAAAACAGACATATTAAGTCAACAACTTGATAGTTACCAACAGACATCACAGGAAGCTTGCAATCAAAAACATATTAAAGATGGTACATTTTATCATCTGCTCACCTTTACTCAGTCTACTCTGTGCAAAATGAATGCTCCAGTTCTGTTTCAGGTCAGTCAGAGCCAAAGTAAGTCCAAAAGAGGAGTCTATGTACCCTGTGTCATCATACAGTCCTGGCTGGGGTACAATTTACTGCTGATCACCACACAATATGAAGAGTGCTCTGCCCTTTTCAGAGTGAAACAAATGCAAACCAACTTTCCTCAACAGTGACTGGCTTCAGCCAAATCCTAAAGGTAAGTAATAGATGATGGCTCACCTCTCCAGGATTTGTGCAAAGAGACAGATACATCCCCCTTCTCAACCTCAGCACCAATCTTCTCTCTGACTTCTGATACCAGTCATCATCCAAGCTGTCTATTGGTAGCACTTCCAATTCTTACATACCCGCTGACCCAACTTGCTACTGGTCAAATTCCTAGGGCATGTCTATGAAGGGACACTCAGGAAAGTGAATCCACCTTAACTAAAGGCGTAAATGTGAAGAGCCTGAGGCTTGGTCTACACTACGAATTTGGGTCAGCTCAGGGGCTGAACCTGAGAGCAGTGCAGTTATACTGATCTAATTCCTGGTGTAGCTAGTACTATGTCAACTAAGTGCTGCAGCAGTGTAGTGCAGCGCTATCTCTGCAGCGCTCTCATTGTACACAAGCCCTTAGTTAAAGTGCCTTAAACCCCCTTGTGGCTTCTCTCATTCAGAAGTACAGTGGCCTTAAGTTTGCTTGAGCTTAGTCTACTTGGACCACTTTACTTCTATACAAGAATGCATGCAAGAATGAATGCATTTTAACTAAGTCTTTTTAAATGTGCACCCCTTTTGTTAATTTTCATTAACTTCCTTGAGGGTTCCCACGAAAACATGCCCCTAAGATTCAGTGTAGGCTATTGTGGCCATTATTTTAATCAAAGGTAGAATAAATCATTTTCATCCCAACTGCTGGACACATACTCCCGACTATGCTCTTTCTTTCTGCGGCTAAGTCTACACTGCAGGGGGGAAGGTTGGCTTAAAATAAGCAACCCCAGCTACGTAAATAACATAGCTGGAGTTGACATATCTTGGCGCCATTTTCCACAGCGGGTGGTTGATGGGTGAAATGCTCCCATCAACTTGCCTTACTCCTCACGACAGTAAAAAGTACCAGCACCTCCGGGGCACCCTCAGCATTCAATTTAGCAGGTCTTTACTAGAACTGGTAAATTGATCCCCGGGAAGATCGATTACAGAATGTCGATCCTCCAGTAAGTAGAGATGTGACCTAATTGTGCCACATTTCTATGACTCAATCAGAATCTTGCTTTTATAAGTGAATTGTTCTTGATCACAAATAAGATTTTTCTCTCATGTTTCCCTTGTCTATAAGTTTATTGACTCTTCTGAAAAATTCTATAATTCATTTTTATCTTGAAGTCATACCTTTGCTGAAATGCTTTTCCATGGCTAGACCAAACACTTTTGACTTATACTAGTTTATGTTTACAAAACATCAACAAGCATTCACAATGAAACTGTCTCTCTACCCCAAAGTGAAATATTTCATAAAACAGAAAAACCAGCTGGAGAAGATTCCTGATAAAGAAAGAAACTTTTGAAAAGAATAAAAGTTTAATTTTACTGAAGGACAACTCAAACACGTATCTAATTAGCAGTTTAGTAGCAGGTCTGATCTCTCCAATGTTTAAAGGGATAGCGGCAGAAAATGTGGAGGCTCCTGTGGTCACATAATAAACCCTCATGATAAGCCTTATTCTTCCAACATTTTTTGCCCCTTGATTGCTATCAAAAATGCAAAATTGAAAAAATACTAGCTCAGTCCAGCAAACAATTAATACCCCAAAAGAATCTAGTGGCTCCCTATTTGAGAGACAATCACATTCAAAAGATATCCCAAACCAGTGGGAGAATGGGGGAAAAGATATATTGATTTCTTATAAAAATAATGTCACAAATAGAAACCATCCAAGAGCAGTTTAAACAAACATGGAAAAATTAAACATAAGAACAAAAGATTCTTTCAGCTGGTAAATAAAACCTAGTTGAACATTCAACAACATAATATTTTTAGAACATCAATACATTAAAAATTTGTTATATAACAGGCACTTCAAGATCAAATTTCAGATTTTCTAATATACATGTAGTTTACATCTTATATCAGCAGATGGCGCAAAACGTTAGTGTACAGTCCTGAGAGCAGAGCTGCAGTTACCAGATTCTGTGCTGAGTCAGTGCAGGAATAATGTCAGCTCTAAAACATGCTATTTATACTCACATCATGTGACCTGGCTCAACCATCCCATCTTGTGCTCACTTTTTCCACACACAAACAATAAAATTCTCTAGTTATCAATTTCCTTTTGAAGTTTACCAACAAAGTTTGGAATTGTTTTTTTTTGTTTAAACCTTATGTCTATAATCTTTTCCTTATTCTTTACTTCCCGACTCCAGTTTTGCTGAATGTTTTTCTTTGCTTGTTTTCAGAGCTGCAGGCAGAGAATATTTGAGTATTTGTGCTCCCAGTTTAGCTGGACAGAAGCCAAAGCTTCTTAATATAGACCGCAGCAAGATCATCTGGTAACAATCCTCTGTCTGTGCAGATCCCCTTTCAAAATTCTTGTCCAAACATTGAGAAATACTGTGAAGCATTAAGGCTTTCATACTGAGAAAGAAGTTTTTGGAACATTTCTCTTATGTTATTCTTTGCACCCATATAACACAGACTGAAAACTGGATCTAAAAACTGTTCCAAATAATTGAAAGGGCCATTTACCTGGTCTTCATTTGTAAGTATACAACAGGAAACAGGTCATATCATTTGCTCAAGCAATTTTTGTGCATTATCACAAAAAATGGGGCTGGCAAAAGTAAGTCCTATCATGTGGATGCACAACTGAGAATGAAGAGTGGAAAGATTCAAAATCCAAAATGTAGGCTTGTTTTGAAAATTGGGCCCTTTTATTTGCCATACTGGTATAAATTGTAATTTTCACACTTATGCACACAGACATGTACAGATGTACTAATATGTAGCTTAAATCACAAAGATCTTCATATTAGAGACTGAATATTGGTTTTAAGATTTGGATGGTAATACCCATAGACATTTGTTATTCCTAACAAGTGTAATATTAATACAGCACGCAGCTTAAGTGTATTGACTCTTAACTCACATTCCACAACATTCTGGGTAGTCCTGAAAAAGAACAAGCTCAAACATGCTCCAAAATATCTACAGAACAAATATTTTATATTAAGGAAGAGGTTACCATCATGCCAACTGGGTCTGACTAGAAACTCTCATGACAGCCACACAATTTTGGCATTTAACCCTTTGCGAAGAGTCTTAATTTACCCACATCATTTCAGGTGAACACCATACGGTCTCATTTTGGAAGCAAAAAACCATACCTCCACTCTGCCTTGTTATGCAGGAATGAGTTACACTGCTCTGGAAGGTTGCTGTCATGGGACATGGACTCCAGAATTGAAATGATCTGCTTGAAAGATGGCCTTTTCTGAAGACAAAATGATAACAAGAATCAGGGGTTTGTTTTCTAATCTGACTATGTTAAAACATCAATGGGATTTCTCCCACTGCAACTAACACAGAGACTGGAATGCTGCCTACATAATTATCAGGTGTTCAGCTCATGGAAAATTATTTTAAACCCATGTATTAAAACTGTTTACTTTCCATTGGAAAAACTGGAACAGAAACTGGCAGAATCTACAATTTAGGGTCCCCCATCTGGTTGGGCCCTCTGGATCCTATCACAATATAAATAAAATAATAAACAAAATAAAACAACAACAACAACAAGGGATATATAATGCTTAGAAAAAGAGGGGTTTCTAGTGCAATGGGGGAAAATCCTACCTAACAATCCTAACCTGGGACACAGACTCTTCCAAGTGATTGGCAATGCCTTTCAATGCACAACTTTGCAGCTGTAGGTCTCAGGTAGGTACCCAACACTATTAATAACTGAACAAGCCATTTGGTAACCTGAATGTGAGGTCTCTGTTCAATTCCTACTGGACATAAGCCTACACCACAAAAAATGCCCCTCCATAACTGGCACTATCATTGGTAGTGTCGGCAGAGGTCAGGGACTGAACAGATATCAGGACAATTGGGGTGATTCCTTCATGACAAAGCCGGACATATCAGCAAAGCAGTGGGGGGTAGGGAGTAATTCACAGCCACCCTGTGTGTGCAGTTCATGTCCCATGCAAAACTAATGGCTGCCATTCTTACCCCCCTTTATGAAAACTAAATTCACTCATCATACAGAGCAGTCATAACTTTCTGCATTTTCTACTTTCAGCAGTGACAAAGGAAGTGACAGAGTAAGATAATTGTGGAAAACTGAAAAAGCCACAGTTAAATGTGTTTCTTGAAAGAGCAGCGACTCCGTTAGTCTGTTTGACAGACCCCAGGCAAGGTTGAGACAAAAGGTTGAGACAAAATGTAGATACATAATAAAGGGATGATGCACATTCTCTCTGCATCTCATCTGTAATTACACCATTTCTGCTAAAATTACAGATGCAGCAATTAAAACGTGCATTTTAATTTGGGTGCACAAAAACAATTAGGAACAATGCTGAGGTGTCTCTCCCAGGAAGATCCAAGTGATTTCTACATTATAAAAGAGAGACAATTTCTTTATTTCAAATGTCAAACAGCATAAAAAAGTGTCAAATGTGTAACAAAAAAAAGAGACAAGCTCTCTTATACAGTAGTGCTGCACTATTCAATACTAACAGGAGGCTTTTTTGTCTGTCATTTTTTGGTCCATTTTCAGGCAAATGGTGCAGCAAGCAGATTTTCTGTGTGGCACACAGCATTTGCCCAGTCACTGCTGTACCTGTGCATTTTGGCACCTATCCCATAGATTTCCCTGAACTATAACCTTAGAATAGTTGCATAGCACGGTAGCAGGTGCACACTTGGCAGTATTTTATTTGTACCGGTGGCTATAATTCTGTAAATTGTATTTATCAAAAAATTCCCACTAGTTTGTTACAGTGGTTCTATAGTGAATCTCCACATGCATTATAGAGGTTAGAGATTCCACAACCCCACACGGATGATGCTAAGGGTAAAACTTACATCCAGGAGATTCCCTTGCATCCAGTGCCAGGCAGGCTCTGTGATTTGAGTCACAGAATAGTACATTATTGCTAGTTTTGGGTGGTTCTGCTCCTGGACGCCAGCAGCTTATTTATCAATTTAAGTTTTATTCTTTTCAAATATTTAGCTGTTGCTTACTCAGACCTAGTGACGTACACAACGTCAGGGCACTTGCCCTGGTTGGGTTTGTGAGTAGCAATGCATGCTAAATGCATTTCTGTAATTTCAATCGCTTTTCCACTAGAGATGTTAAAATGACTTTAATTAAGTAACCGTGTGACAGCTGAAAATTACATGGTTATATGTGGGGCATCAGTCAGCTCCCTACGCTGCTGCCTCTGATATAGCCAGCTCTCCAGGAGCCGGTGTGCACCTGGAGCTAGCTTTTAAGCTGGCACCCCATGTGTACCAGGAGCCTGCGTATAACCGTGAACATTAACTGATGGTTACACTTTCACATCCCTATTTTCCACTGATGTTCCATCTCTGTTTGCCTGTGAGATATGGAACTGGGGCAGCTCCCAGAACATGCTGCAATCCCAGACCTCATATTTATGTATGTGCATAGTGTGAGTAAACCCTATTCAATCACTTAACAGACATGTAGTGTGTCCTTACTAAACCAGTTACGTAATCTGGTTTTCAGGAGCAGATGAAGAGAAAACAGCCCTTTGACCTCACTGAAAATGCCAAGATCAGGGCAGGCTGCAAACAGGGAGTCCTAGTCCTTAGTTACATAAGAAATAAAATATTAAAAAGTAAAACAAGTTTCATTTCAGCATGTTTGTGCATGTTCTGCTTGGCACAACTTTCTGCGGGTACTGGGGCAGTACTGGGCAAGGCTAAGACCAGCCTTTTATGCTCTCACACCTGCCTAGAACAGTGGGATCTTACTGAGAACAGAGCTGTCACTGAAGGACAGGTCAGAGCACTGAATGACTGAGTTAGTTGTATGAAGCAATACAATTGTCAGTGCACTGCCTGTGATTCCTGCACACACCATCACCACCATACTGGCAAGCTGTGAACCAGGACAGCCAGAGGAGTTGTCAAAACTTTGCTCCATGTCTGTAGGTACAACAGTGCTGGCAATGCTTGTGCATCTATGCGTGTGGGCACCAACTGTTTTAGAGGCAGAGTAGGTATCTGAATCAGCCTTGGCAACAGAAATTCCAATTCGCAGAGAATTCTGGCTAATATTTTGAGTGTTTCCTTTCACTCAAAGTTTAGTACTGGGCAGGTTTGCATAAAAACAGGGCCTTTGATTCTGTTATTGTATCTGTTCCTACTGTCTCCCCCAGTTCCCAAGACTAAGATGGGAATCATATTTCTAATAACTTATAATGTCCCAGAACAGGGGAAGATAATCTGTAGAAATAGATGAAAGAAATACAAGAAATATAAGAAATACAAGAGCCTGGTTTAAAGTAAACACTTCCAATATACAAAGATATAGTGAGAAATCATATTTAAACAATTGTCTAATACAGGGGTGGGGAACGTAAGGCTGGCTTGCCTAGATTTGGCGCTCGGGGCTACCCCGCAGCTTTGGGGAGCCTGCGCTGGTGTTCCAGCCCCTCCCCTCCGCCATCTCCCTGTGGGGCTGGAGTGCACAAAATCTACTAGCCTGCCACCCCCAAGGCTCTGGTGTGCAAGGGCAATGTGGGAAGTGTCTTTCTCCTTCTTACTTGAGGGAGTTTGCGGTTTTTTTGTTTCTCACTTGTATACAGTCCCCAACTGATTTTTCTATGTGTCACCAGCCTCTGACCCAAAAAACGTTCCCCACCCTGGTCTAATAGCTTAGACAAATAGGTTATTTAGTACAGAAAGTCAAGTACTATTGGTGATACTCTTTAAATAATCATTATTAATACTTCGCACATAAGTTCTTTTTCATGTAAAATTACTTTAACTTACAGCTTTTACTATATAAACATCCTCTATGCATGTTTTATTCATAGTGATTTAAATACAATGGGATAGACAATTTCTTCAAACATTAAGAAATTCTATAAAAGTTTTAGGCTTTGCTTTCAGTAACAGATGAATAACAGGCACAGGGGGAGCTGCATATTGCAGTATTATGAAAGGTCACAGTCGTCTCTAACAAGGATTATACTATATACTCCCCCCTGAAGAGCTGACTTTAACAACAACCTTTTATAACGAGGGGCCCCTTAGATTCCCCTGTGTAGAGAGCCCCTCCATGTTCAGTTCTCTTCTCTTTTACAGAAGAAGAGGTCAACTGCCTTTTCAGCATCATCTTCTTGAGATCCATGTTTTACGAGGGAACAGACCAAGGAAATGGTTATTCTCCTGCAATTTGCAGAAAAGCAGAATGATGCCACATTAACTATTCTTCACGGCGGTCTATAAACTAAGGAACTCCCTTCATGGGAAACTGAAGGAGGCTAGGGAGTCTGTAGCATAGAGGCACTGAGTTTTCATTTGGTAGGTACCAAGCTGTTGGTGGATCTCAAGTGTTCTGAGGAACATTCATTAAGTGAGAGAACATACCTTGTCCCCTCACAGAACACTCTGGGGAAAAACACTACAAGGAACATTTCCTTCTTCCTGTCTCCCTCTCACGGTTCTTTCCAAGTGACAAGGCGATTTACTGTTAAAAGAGCCAGTTCATCCAGGAACAAATGCTGGCTCCACCGAAGCAGCGGCAAAACCCTCATTGACATTAACAGGACCAGAATTCTGACCCTACCAAACTGAGTAAAGCAATATCGTTTTCCTTTCTTAACTATCTTCACAGGAGAAGGAAATGGTAACAAAGCTGAGGCCATTATGAACTGCTTTCCAGGTACCGCCACCCCATGGACTCTTTCTAACTAATTTGCTGCATTACAAAGTAGGGCAGTGGACTGAACTAAAAATGGACATTTTCTATCATCTATATTTGGTAAATATTCATTTTTTATTATTCCTTTAGTTACCCCCATGGGACAGTCAAACAGGTTCAAAGGTTTATTAGCTTGATATAACACCTCTTCTTGAAGTTGTTTTTTATTTTGTTTTCATGTTAATTTAGGACTTCTTCAGCCATCCTTATTCACACCGGGTATGTCTAGACTGCATCCCTCTGTTGGCAGAGGGATGCAGATTAGGCAGGTCGACATTTCAAATGAGGCAGGGATTTAAATATCCCGCGCCTAATTTGCATAAAAATGGCCACCATGTTTTGCCGACTCAGCACTTTGTCGGCAAAGGGCGGCAATCTAGAGGGGGATCTGTCGAGAAAGAAAGGCTTTTTTGTCAGATCCTGTAAACCTCCTTGCAGGAGGCATAAGAGATCTGTCGAAAAAGCCTTTCTTTCTCAAAAGATCCCCCTCTAGACTGCCGCTTTTTGCCGACAAAGTGCTGAGTCAGCAAAACACGGTGGCCATTTTTATGCAAATTAGGTGCGGGATATTTAAATCCCTGCCTCATTTGCAATGTCGACCTGCCTAATCTTCATTCCTCTGCCGACAGAGGGATGCAGTCTAGACATACCCACTGTGTAGGAACTTATGTTGCAAGTGCTCCCAATGTGCTAAGGGTGTCAGAACCAGGCCTTTAATTGTTACATTATATGTGCAACTTCTCTGAGACATTTGTGAAGAAATAATTTTATGAAGAAAATCTGTTTTATAGGTAAGAATTAAACTATTTTTCGTTATGTATACATTCTTCCCATCCTACCCTTACACGGCTACTCCAGTCAGTATCCTAACTCTGACTTCTCTAAACAGACCTTGTTTTAGAAGGCAAGAGAGGGATCTAGCCATAAATATGATCTAGATAACCATAATGAAGAGTCCTTGCTAACAGTTTTGAATTGGTGTGAATTGGTTTGCAGCAGCAGTAATAGGACAGCTGTGTCTTATAAAATAAGACTTACATACTAAAATGATGAAGCTGAAAAAGAAACAGATACATTCAACATGAACACAATACATTAAATTACCTTTGAATCAGCTTCCCAGCACTGATGCATCAGTTCTGCAAAACTTCTGGGACAACTGCTTGGAATGGTTAATCTCTGCAATAGAGAGAGGATTCACCAGTTAAATGAAAGCAAAGAGCATTTTCTTGTTCTTAATCACTTAGTCATAATACTTTCTATAAGACTGGAAACATCAAATGACAAGTAAAAAGATTAGACTTTTTTTTCAAATTAATCCACAGAATAAAGGCCAAAACTCCATCATTGAGGATCAATGTGCAAAATCCAAAAGTATGCACTATGGGTAGATACAGCAAATGTTAAAAAACTAACATGTCGGGAATGGAAAGTCTTTCAAATGAATATTAAATGTTTGGATTCAACTAACTGAATTACTGGGTGTCCATAGATGTACCTCAGTATAAACGTAATATGGGAGAAGATTTAACCCCTTTCTCCCATATGAAGTAATCAGCAATGTTATTTTAAAATCACTGTTGATATCACAGAGAAATGGCCGAAATACACATTGCATTGACTGAAGAGGTGATGAAGTTAAAAAAAAGAGAGTGTGATAGGAGAACCTCAGTCCACAAGATAAGTTTCACAAAGCTGTGGTCTGACTGATGAATTGATATCAGTATTATAAGGAGATACCTCTAGGTTCTAAAGTCAGTTAACTGAGATGTTTGATACCAACTAAAATAGATATGTAAATGTAAAACAGAACGCTTCTTCATTGGATGATGTGGAAGGACCTAGAAATCTGAGAGGTCAAGATGGAAAAATGATTCTCCAGTGCTATAAACAGGACCAAGCCATACAAAGATGATCTAACCAACATATTATAGTTCCATTCAAACCAACTTGCTACTCCAGGCATTTTGACTGCACTAATCCTGGCATTTTGCAACTGCAGCAGAGCAAGTTGTATCAGATTATACCATTATATTACTGGAACATGACCTGCAAAGCCATATGAGCCACAACGTGCCAAAATAAGAGTACAACAAATCTGTCCGCCCAAGCACTTAAACAAGACAAAAACTGGAAACGTAAACTATGCAGTAAAGGCATTGCTCGTGTATAATTATGGAGATAATATATTGCTGGTGAAAAGTTTTCTGCACAATTAATGCACTGAAATTTTTATAGTGCATGAGCAAATTGCAATGCCATTTGATACTCGGTCAAGTCATTTGCCTAAAAATACATCTGCTAGTCCTGCTATGGCTGTAACCCTCAGTGTTCTAGTTGATGGAAAACAAATTATCATGAGACATGCAATCATCAATTACACATCTTATGTGTGCAGAATGTTATTTGCCAGATAATATATAAGTAGTATGTTCCCAGGCTATCATACCATAACAAAGAAGACATTTCTCAGTATTACTTGTGATTAGTTAACACCAACCATAATTTGAGCATTCATATTAAGGGCAGTGCAGAGAAGTGAGAAATAGGAGTGAGATGAAATTCACCTTTTTGTGCAGAGGACATAAACAAAACCCAGATACTGCTGAAGTCTCACTTAACCTCTTAAGAATTGCTTTTGCACTGAAATGATCTTTGCTCTGAGTATGCTTTAGACCCAGTTTTGCACTGATTTTTATTGGAGTTCTGCACAGACTTTTAGAGGGAGAAGAATGCAGGACTGAATCAACAGCTTGTTTAATTCTGCTCTGAATCACACCTATGCAACTCCATTAACATCAATAGAATTTGCATGAGTTTATTTGAGAGCAGAACCTGTCCCCTTTATATTTATTTACTTGCTATGATACACAAACAATTTCACCCACAAAAGCTCAAAATTCTATATATATTTTTGTTAGTCTCCAAGGTGCCATAGGATTATTAGTTTTTAAAGTTACAGACTAACACAGTTACCCCTCTGAGAATTTTTCTTCGGTTAGTAAAGTGAGGAATAGGAATATTTTGTGGTCTATAATTTTGCAGGACTGTGTTGGGCATATTCACTATATTGTGATCAGAATAAAAACATAATCAGTGTGAGTTCAACTGTCAGTGTCAATTCATTCATTACACAACTTAGGAAGGAAGTTTGCAACAGACACTATCATCCTGTTGCAACTAACATCTAGTATAGAGAAATTCATGAAGGACACTTGTTTTTTCTTAGGCTTCTTCTGGCTGTAGCAAGGCATGCCCGTATTTTGCTTATATTCTATTTTAATAGTTTCCTTCTTCGAAAAACCATGAGGAAATGCATCTGTACCCTTTAACATCCTTTAGTCTAAGATCAAGCCTCTTCATCTCATTTTAAATGGTCTGATATTGTGCAGTAGAGCCTGCCTAAAATGCTGTGTTTGATATACACAGGAATGCCATATACAGTATATGGAAAAGTTTCTGGTCTCTCCTTCCAAAGTAACTTGGCATTAGCTGTATGAGGCTTTTTCCCATAACGAGAGAAGGAATCCCATCATGTTTTCTGTTCTGAAAATAGTATTCTGTAGAAGGCTGAGTTCATAAGGCTTCTCTCAACTAATGTAGCATTTCCAACTAATCTGGACATCTCATATACTCAGACAGGGAGTGGAACCAATCCATTCCCCAAAAAGAACTAAAAAAAATAAAAAATAAAGGTGTCTCCCCCTTCATTTGTCTCTGCTATTTAATATTTAACTCAATTTTTATTTAAGTGTAATGTATTTTGGGGTACAACTTGTATAGAAGAATATAAAACAGCATTGTAGAGACACTGGATTGCATTATAATGTTTCCCAAACTTCCACTGTGTCTAGATAGTAGAGGTTTCCTCTTAACTGAGATTTCCATGCTTGTCTGTGTGTGGTACAGTCCCAACTTTAAATGTTTTTTAAATGTAGTTACTCTCTTTGATATCAAAGAACCATATGTTCAGACATATAGCTCACATGCCCAACTAACTGAAAGCCTCAATTTGTGTGAAGAAGAAAAGCGAGGCTGGGGACACTGTACAAACGGTGTTTACACCACTGAAGTTCTTTTGAAATGGAAAGACTCTGCATGAGGAAGCTTGCAGCTATGCCACAGTCTTGCCAATACCAGTGAGGAGCTCATCTTCAATGTAGTGTTGAACGTAGGTGGCAAAACTGTAATTTCTCTCTTTTTTTAAAACTATTTTTTCTTCTTTTATTTTTGAAATTCTCATCTAAGCGGCAGTTTCTTGTACTATAGTGACTCCTGCTGGGAGAGTTAAGTTGAAGTAGCTGAAGGTCTCTTACAGATATATCAACTCCCGGCCAGTAAAAAGATGTCCTAAACGCAGGAGATGGAGTTAAACTGTTCCCCTACCTTGGACGCAATGGCTTCTTTCATCACTAAGAACAAACCCCTAGGTTTTACAATTGAGACTGAGAAACTAGTACAGTACTTGTACAATTTTTGATCTACAGCATCACGACGTGAAGCTGCAACAATTAGATGTAAAGGGTCCATTCATGAGGAATAACATCACTTTGACCCTTTGTGTTAGCTCCTACTGCTAATCTTTCCATACGCGTGAACTTACTTTCAATTTGAAGAAGATGAAAAAGTCTTTTGCAAAACCCCAATACTGTTTTCTGATCTATGTACCTGAATGTAGAAACGTAGTCTTACCTCGTTTTTTTCCACTACAAGCCAAGCTACTTGTAATCCTTCCAAGCCTTTAAAGGGGACCTCCCTTGTTAGCATCTCCCAGAGAACCTGGAACAAAAAAAAAAAAAGAAAAGAATTTTTATTTCTGTACTTTGTATTTTAAATACATTATTAAACCTTGATACAGCACTATCTGTATCCAATTATCAGGCAACCAGATCCCATTTGTAGTAACTTGGACAAATGTTTGTATGCAAGATTCTCTCACTAAATTAATTTTTCTATTTATGTTTTTTCCTCTAACAAAAAACCTAGATAAAAAACTGGATTCTGAGGTGCCCAGTGACTGCAATTTTGTGAAAACTACAGGAAATAGTCTCTTCTTTCTTTATACCGTAAAATGGTGGTTCAGCTTTGCAAGATCGTGAACTCCTTCTCCCTAATCCCAACTAGTAAACCTTTTCATTATAAGTAATTCTACATTTTTAAATGTTTCTATACAACTACAAATGGTGTTCTTAGTAATTAGTATCTGACCCAATAAATTGTTTGCTTCTGAGATGTGCTTCTAACAATCACCTAACCCCAAATATACTTTGTAGGAAATATAATAATTGTTGCTGCCAACAAGTTTGTGATTACATTAAACATAGCAGATATCAGAAATTAATATGTTATATTTAATCTCATCACTATAATACTTTATCCTCAGACATGGGAAGATCTCCTCCATCTCTATATACATGTAACATTTTTGCAAATATTGCCCCAGATCATTAAATCAAATAGTAGGTGAGAATCTGAGCTACTCAGTAAAAATGAGATGAACGTTGCCATAACAGCCAAGAATCAATAAGCCCAACTTATCTTTCTACTATGGAGACATACAATCAGAGTTCAACAAGTTAAAAGTCACTTTTGTTTCCATTCATACATGTATCTACTACACTGGATCTCAATACACATATAAACAGCTATTTAAAAAACCTTTTCTTCAGCTCAAAACACAAAAAAGGGGCCAACATTTATTGCCAATTAGCCAAAAGTTCCAACCACTTTGTATAATTCTTGATATCTGTGCTCTTTGGGCTAGTACTCAAGCCACATAATTTTCAATGAATTATGGCCAACTTTGGAGGTAATTAGTAGGAAAATACAAGAATACTGGCAGATGCTGTTCAAGCACAAAAAATCAAATGAATAGGGTATTCTATCAAAAGAGCTGTTGAATAATTCTGTTTGAGCCATAACCTGATTAGTAAAGGTAAAGGTATCTTAGAAGAAGTCATTGTACTAACAATTTTCAAGGGAAAATATGAATACAGGTACCTAATCCTTCTGTATGGCTCAATTCATTCCCTATAGAAGAAGGGGGGGAAAAACCCTCAATTTGTTATTCCAGTTACCAGACATCTGTTGGTAAGGCTGAGGAAAACAAGGGAATTTAGCTGCAAAAAATTAGTGTTCCCATGAAGCTCAGACACCCCAATAAACAGTCAGCATAAAACAAAAGTCACTAAATTATGCAGGTGAGCAGACTTGCAGAACGATCTCATTTCTATAACTATAGGGCTATAGTGCCCTGCTTACAACAAAACCCCCAGAAACTGTCACTAAAGATCACACATCAAATGTATAACAATTGTTTGAATTGTAAAAAAAAATTTTCGGGTGAACACCCTTACATATTGAGATATGTAGGTATTATGCATCACCATGAGCTGGTAGCTGGAAAAGATGACAGATTTGCCTTTTCTCCCACAACAGGTGATGGTTATACATTTCCATTCATGCACATAGGTTTCCACAGAACATTTTGCACTGAATTTCTTTATGATACCATCTTTACTTTTATTTCCATTGTCTTGTATAGCTCACTGGTTTTCTAACCCCGCTGTATTAGCTCTAAATACTCCAAATTATACTTCATAATCCAGAGGAGAGCAAGGATTCTGAAAATTCCCTTTTAGTATCTTATTGTTCAGTAGTAGCATTAGAAAGCCAAAAGATGAGGAACTTGAGTCCCATAAGTCTTTTTGTTTATTCCAAAAGATTTACTTAGAACAATGCTTTGTCAGTGATGCCAATTTCATATTCAAGTCAACAATCCAGATAAAGATTTTCCCCACCAAGCTGATGTTCCTTGGTAACATGTTCACTGCCTTACTTTTGTAAGGGTTTCAACACGGTCTTATGAATTGGCTATACTGGACTGCCAGCCTAAGTGGAACCAAAGCTGCAGAGGGAAGTAGTCCAAATGTCCGAACAGCCCAGAGAACTATACAACAAAAGAATTTAGGGCACATTGCAAATTGTGGTTCCAAGACTGCTCAGTCTCCTTTGAATATACAGATAGAGAAAAAAGTGAACATATGGAGATGAGGACATGACATGAAGAACAAGAGTGATTGTTGTTTTCAGTAAGTTTCAAATACTTTTGCACTTAGTTGCTAAAAATTCCCACTATTACTCCAAGTTCAGCTCAACTGGGGGCAATTATGCTAGGAACACTAGTATAGGTGGGGCTCCAGGGATCTGCCAGCATTTTAAGTACCATATTTTCTACCATAGCTCAGAGCAGGTCTACACGACGATTAAAATACTGATGGCTGGTGGTGCCTTGTCTACACGAGAGCTGTCACCCTTGCTACCACCCTGGCTTTGAAATGTTGATAGCAACCACAGGGGTTTTTTTGTTTAAAAAACATCCTCACAAAGACAAGGTTCAGGGCAACTTTCTTGTTGACTCTAGCACATGTCAACCTCAAAACCATCATGTACTTTCTCCTCTGTTTTTTTTTTTTTTTGTGAAGAGCTTTCTACACATGGAGTTATCTCTTATTAACTATCCTTGATTAACTCAATTTGTGGACACTTTTATTCCTGAATAAGAGAGCTTTGTTCCTGTTTAGCTTTAGGCTTATTCTAGGATCAGAGTATGTACACAAGGAGTTGATCAGTGTTTGTTAGTTAGGAATAGCTGTGTGTGTGAGTGCACAAACATGCTCTTAGAAGAGATCACTACAAATTAAAGAGGCTATCCCTTTTAATTCACATGACCTGTAAAAGTTTGTTTTCATGGAGAGGTCTTCAGCATAGCAACCAATCCTGAATTTAATTGTTGGAATACTGCCAATACAGAAGGGGAAAAGAAAGAAGGGGTTTTGAAAGTGGAATGGGGTCTTCTCAGATCTTCATTACTCAACTTCTTTAAGCTCTATTGAAGATTTTGGCATGATCCTTTCTTCCACCTGATAAGAGCTGGAGATGGTAGCATCCAAAGGTACTTAATACTAGTCTTGAGTTAGCTGGACGAGGTCACATGAAAATGATTCAAGGTGGTTTTGAAGTGATTACTGTAATGTTATTTCATAGTAAATATATTTTTATTAAACATCTTCTTAAAATTATACAAAATAAAATCTATGTAAGGATCAAACTGTTTCACAACTTCTATAGTTGAGATACTGCTTACATGTTCTACATCCCACCCGTTACCAGGTAAATTGACCTGCACTTCAATGAATCTGTGTTATTCACTTGTTACCACTGCATATGTATGGCTTAAAGATATTAGTATAAATCCAACATGAGAATGAAATTGGTGAAAAACTTTCAAGTGCCAGACAATCAGGCATGAGGAAATCACAGTTTATTAATTTAAGTAAAGCAAACCATTTTTCATTCTTTCTTCAAATTTTTGGTGGAAGCAAGTGGTGTTTTTCCTTGGTAGAAAACTGAACATTGACAGTTTTGCACAGCTCTCTTATTGACATGGACTCATAACCAGATTAAAAGAACTGAAGTGGGAAGGGTGATGGTGTTGTGTTACTACAGGTAACAGCCTTCATGTGAGACCCAAAAACTAGATTAATTTCATCTCTGCACCTATCCAAGTAGAAATTAAAGCTCCCATAATTCTTTTAAAAAAGAGTAAGGGAGAATCCCATGTATTAGGCCAACATTCCCTCTAAAAATAAAGTATGTTCTCATATCCAGGGCAATGAGCAAGCTATTGCCAAGAGCATACTGGCTGATGCATTTAACTTCACAGCCTCTACACAGCTAGTATTTAATTAACTTCTTTTATAAGTGCTAAAGTATCTCAACAATGAAAGACTCTACATAAGTGCCCTATATTTAAATACATATACAAAATGGAATTTTGCTGAGCTAGGATAAAATAACTGATATTCTGAGTGTGTTTCTTCATCATTTCAGCCAGTCATGTGAAGAATCATAGTCTGTTCAACACATAACAACATTGTTTCTTTCTAATCTACATGACTGAACATCTAGAATGGTAGATTATGATACTTAGCATCCTTTGTTTAGAGCAGTATGGATTTGGTTTAGGAAAATGAGTCATTGTGTGGTTCAGAGAAAATCTAAGACCTATGTTTGTGTTTGGATAAATCTGAAGAACATTTGGTTTTATTTGTTGGTCAGCCTTATGAAATAATTTACTAAAATCTCAAAGGGAGAATTTGGAACCCATTTAGCCAGTCTTGAAGAGCAGAACAAATTACTCTGCACACTTGAATTAAATATCTGAGACATCCTTTCTAATTCAATATGACCCATTTACAAATAGGAAAGTTCATCTCAGCTGAGAAAAGACTCAGGCTTAACAGGGGACAGAAATGATTGGTCACTTAATGGGAAGAGGCTTTCTTACATAACAAACAACATTTACAGCCATGCAATAGTTTATAGAAAGAAAACTCATTCAGAAAAAAAAAAAAATGTAGGGAAAACCACAGATTCTGCAAATAAAATGCCGCCTTCTAGTATCTCACTAGTTTACATTTGAAAAGGATCCTGCTCTTTGTTATTAGTACATCAGCTGCACTTAAGCTGAAGAAAAGCAAATTTGTCTCTCTAGCACAAAGGCCACTGGCAAGTTTTACACTTTGAAATTGACCTGTTCAAAATTTGTTTTTATAGATAAAATCATTGTAAAAACTAGAGATCTACTTTTTCCAAGGTTTCAATTCTTAGCCTTTAAGCATATTCACTGTTAGTCTAAAAGTTTAGTGTAGGAGAATTCCAGCTTTCAAAGATATAGTAGGATAAATTATTTGTGGGCATAATTCCCATCAAGTCAGTAATTCCCAAAAGAGAATCTGACCCACTGTATCTTGCAAGAGTCTAATTCACCACTGCATTATTCTACTATTATACCTGAATATCATGAAAATCAATGGTGCTCGAGGGGTGGAAAACTGGAATAACATCGGGGGAAACAAGTCACAGATGTTTGTGATGGGGTGTCCACCCCAAACAGATTGGAAGGGGTTCAGATGGCCAGGCTGCACCTGGAAAAAGAGCCAGGGGCCACATCTACTCTACAGCCCGGATCGATGTTCTAAGATCGATCCATCTGCAGTCAATCTTAATGGCTCTAGTGAAGACCTACCAAATCGACCGCAGATTGCTCTCCGGTTGACTCTATTACTCTATCCTGGATCAGATGAATAAGGGAAATCAATGGGAGACTTTCCTCCGTCAACACCCCCTTCCTATGGTGTAGAGCCTGCAGTAATTCGACTTAAGAGATGTTGACTCCAGCTATGTGAATAACGAGTTGCGCAGCTTATGTCAACTTTCTTCAGTAGTGTAGATGTAGTCAGGGAGCTGATTGGAATTAGGTTCAGCTGTGCAGGAACAGGCAGGGCCTATAAAGCTAGAAAGCCTGGGGCAGAGAAAGGGAAGTAACTCCCTGGGAAGAAGGTGGAAGGTTTAGAGCTTGTACTCCCAGAGCAAGAAGGGAAACCAGGAGCTGTAGAAAGCAGTCCAGGGACGGAGCAATTAGAGTTGTAAAAAAAGACCAGAACTGCTGGATTGAGGGGCCATGGATGGGAATGTGAGGTAGAAGGAAAGCCCGAGTTCCCCTAACAGCCACTGAGAGTGTGGCATAAACCAGCAGGGCAGTGAATGAGACGACTTCCTGGATAACTGTGATAATAGCTAACTGAAGGACTGTGTCCTGGAAGGGGAATGCTGAGTGACCTAGCTGGAGGGCTACGTCAGGAAGAGGATACTCCAGTTTCTGGGATGAGAGAGGAGTCCCACACATAGGAGAGAGTGAGTTTGACTACAGCAAGGGGGCACTGACCTCAAGAACTAATCCTCAGAATAACCAGGAGGAAGTGCCAAACAAGGAGTGAGTGGTGCACCTTGTGAGAGTGTTTAGAAATTCTAAAACATTGGAAGCGTCCATATGAGAGCATATTAGTTCCCAAAATACATACAAATGACTAAACAGCCATCCAAATAACATATCATTATGCACCCTGAATTATCAGTATAAGACAACAAGGCACAGGCCAATGTAACTCTGCATATAAAACCAAAGCCATTTTGTGGGCAGGTTATGGCATTAAAATATTTCACTAACTGGCTAACATATGGCTATACTGTAAGTTCTTCTATCTATAATCACAGAATTAACAAATTATTTTTTCTACAGAAAGAAAATAAACTTGCAATACCCACTATAATACTATATTAAACAATTCCTTAAATTCGCTGTCTAGAATTTTATTTACAGCTGATTCACACTGATCAAGCTGTAACAACTTTTAAACCAGAAAATTTTAGAATTAGTTGGGAAATATTTGATTGTTTTCAATAACCGCTTATATTGACATTTACATTTGCTAGCTTACTGTATATGTCTTAGCTCAGTTAAATCAGACTACAGTTTTGGATCTATAGCATAGGTTTTTTTTCACCACAAACCTTCTCATGTGATTTTCCACTATAAACAATTATTTAACAAAAAGCCATATTTATCTTGCATTAAGTCATCAGTTTAATGATGACTGGCCAGGGATGTTGGTTTAATACATTACTAAGAAAAACCTGACAAAAATGTGTCAGGGAAGACTTGTTAATTCCTGCCATCTCCTCTCCTGTAACACATATACTTGACCCTACTCTCTGCTGTACTGTCAGTCAGATTCAATGTGGAGCAGTGTTGGATTGATTGCAAGGAGCAGAGTAGGAACAGAATGAAAGAATTCCTATATTCCCATACCTCACTGACACGACATATATTTGCTTACAAACAGGTTCCCTGCCCTCTTTAAACAAGAGGCAGAATTCACAAAACTTAACAACCTTTCTTTTTTCTCTACCTTTGAAAACAGCGATCAGGTGATTGTAGCAGGCACTTACAGGAATCTGAGTATAGGAGTGGCATAAGGTCACTTTTCCTAAAGCAACTCCATTGACACACAACTCTATGGAAATACTCTAATCAGCTCTCTCTGATAAACTTACTAAAATATAACCTGTTGCTCCTGAAAGATTAATATCCATTTCTTTGAGAATACAATACAGCTACAAACTGTAAACTGTTTACCGGGTCCTACCTGCCTCCAGTCCTGACATAGGTAAAGTATTTCAACTACAGTTTGCATTTCACAAATTGTGCTGCCTTGCTAATCTAATCAAATACTTTGCTTTGCTAATCTAATCAAATACTTATTTTTAAAAACATGCAAGACATTGCTCATGCTATCAGTTTTCAGCTTGTAATGATAAAATATATGGATCTGTTTTGAAAGGAAATATTGTGAACTTTGTCTATTGCCCTTCTTTAGGAATACTGTTTTCACACTTTACATTCTACTAACTCAGTTATGCCAGTGCCCCATTAATACAGAGAAAAAAATGAAAGCAACTCACCACACCATATGAATACGTGTCACATGTTTCAGACACTGGGAGACTCTGGATCACTTCTGGAGCCATCCAAGGGAAGGTACCCACTAAGGACATGTGTGTTGTATGGTGGTGAAACCTTGAGGCACCAAAATCACAGATCTGGCCAAACCAAATAATAAAATGCCAAGTTCTCATTCATTTGACTTCAAAGATCTCAAGCAAAGCAGCAGCAACACCTTCCAAATAGTTAAAATGTTCCTACCTTTAATACTCCATCAGCAGCTATAACAACTGAAAAATCAAGAAACAAAATGTAAATGAATTACATTACAAAGAAGAGCAATGTCTCCTGTTAACAACATCTTAATAGCTAACCAGTTGACTTTTGATAAAGAAAATGTCCCACACTAATACAGAATTTGAATATATTGGCACATAAAATTCTCTTGGTCTCTTGGGAAATGTTTGAAGAACACTTTTCAAATACCTGAAAGTTTATGAATAAACTCTACAACTAAAATAGAAAAAAAATCACAAAAGAGGTCTATTATTAATAAAAGAGAAATGTAATTTACTAGTAAAGAAACAGGCTACAATAAATCGCCTTACTTATAATTCAACTCTCCCTTACACATTTCCTCAAATGCTTTGTGTTGTAACTGTGGGTACCACTGTATGTATCCATTTATTGACATTAGCTGCAAATAAGTAGGAAAAAATCCAGTATGATGTCTGAACTATTCTTCAATTTCACAGTGACGCTTTTTAGCAAATACCCTTTCTATAATCACCTTTACCTTAACTTTGACAGACCATCAGCAAATACAGTGGAACCTGCTTGCAGACAATACACTGAGAGTTACATTCCACTTCCAGTGAAAGTGGAGTGAAAGTCCAGAATTGTTTCAATGGACATTCAATCCTCTTACGCAGAAGTGTCACTTCACTTAGCCCTGGTCTATACTAGGGAGTTATTTGAAATTGAAATAACTATTGAAATAACTCCCCTTATTTTGAAATAACAAGCAGAGTGTCCACACTACCAAGCCCATTATTTTAAAATAAGGGGGTGGTTATTTTAAAATAGTAACTCCTGCTTTCCACGAGGAATAACACTTATTTCAAAATAACTATTTCAAAATAGCGGTAGTGTAGACACTCCACTGCTGCTATTTTGAAATAACTACTCTCCAGAGTCATTCAAAGTAATTACTCCCCAGTGCTTCCTGGGGCTCTAAGTCAAGGTAGCACATCCACATTCTAAGGAAGCCTACCTCTGACTAATTTTGAGGCTTTCCTGTAGAGTGGACATGCTATTTTGAAATAGCTATTTCAGGAGTTATTATTTTTAAATAAGTTATTTCAAAATAATTTCCTAGAGTAGACATGGCCTTAGAGTGAAGTTTCATTACACTCAAATAGTAATCTGACAAGTATGTTTAAAAAACTGGATTCATATCCTCTTACATAATGTGAAAGGCACATCAGACACCCTGTTCCCTCAAAGTTTCCTTCACACACCTACTCAAAATTATTGTTTTGGTTTATTTACTTTAGAAATACCAAGAACGTAAAGTCCAGTCTTTACTGGTTTTGCTGAAAAACCTCCTGGGAAAGATCTCATGTTCAGTGTAAGTTCTAACACCTTAATTGAAGAAGAAGAAGAAGAAGAAGAAGAAGAAGAAGGGATATTTAATCTTTAACAAAGATGTCCAGTAGCCTCCAAATTAAGTAGCTATTGAAAAGTTGAATAGTTGCAAACAAAAACAGAAAAATCAAGGATTCTGACTAAAAGAAAATCGCTACTCTCAGTTACACAACTTTCACTCTCCTGCCTCCTAGTGAATCATCATTTCACTAGTTCTCTAATCACTGAAGATAAAATAATGGCAGACAAGACATGAATTAATCAAATATAAGCAGAGGGATATCAAATATCTAATATCAAATATAAGCAGAGGGAAAAGTATTTTTGGATTTATTTCTTAATTTAAAAGTCTGACAGGTATTCTTTACCATGAAGTGGAAAACAGCTCAGTTTGAGGGTAGGTCTACACTACCGCAATAAGTATGGTATGCAACTCCAGCTGTGTGGATGTTTTGAATCAGTTCTGAGTTAACCAAGTTGCGGAAAGCACCCAGCAACTAAGGAGTTTCATTTTTTTTTGTTTTGTTTAAAGGCTCTTTTTACTTCCCACAAAAATTTGTCAACTGTACTCAGATTTCTTAATAGGCCTTTAGATGTAGTGCTGTGCGTCAAAACGTTTCATGCAGTCTTTGACTCTACCACTATGACTTGCTAAAATGGTGCTCTTAGGCACATCTGCAGTAAATTTTCATAGACGCTAAATAAAATTTTCAGACAGGTAAAGGGAAAAAGGGAGAGACAGTTTTCTAACTATAAAACTGAAACTACAAATACAGAAATAAATGTCCAATTTTCCCCATCATAGTAATCAAGGCTCATGATGAACCCTCCAAGAAATTCATGTTAATAATAATGGCATCAATGATTAATCAAAGTTTGTAAAATAAAATAAATATTTTCTTAAAGATACTTAAGAATGAAACCACATCCGGCCATTTCTCCATTCTTATAGAGCATTTGGTGAATCACAATAATTTACTAGTAGTAAATATTTCAATTGAAGTCACTTTTCAGCATGTTTCATAACTGGGTCTGGCACTAACGCAGTGGAACAGAATCACTCAAACCCCACAGACAGTTTACATTCTTCAGAAGCACTATCATCTGCAAAAAGCTCAATCAGTGCTGAAAGAACTATAACAGTTTCAGAGCAGACACTGGGCCAGATTCTCAAGGCCATTTTGGCTGTTTTGCACTTTGCATAGCAGTTCTCCACCATCCCCTCCTGGGCCTCAGCATACTGTAAGTTTCCAGGAATAAAGGAAAGTACCCTGACAAACCTTGGCTGCTGGAACAGACCATGGGACCATGGGCAGCAAAGCATAATTTAAAGCAGCACTACAGACTGCTCTGAATTATGCCAAGGACTGGAATGGTGCCTAGACTGTCCCAAGATTCAAGGGAGGGAACACAAAGATGGCTTAGCATTGCTTTTTTCTCTGCCTTAGCCGCATATCTCAGCTACAGTTGATGGTTTAAGTCCTGTATCTCTTAAAGGCTAAAGTTAAACTGTCACGTTAATTGAAAACAGAAATATAGAATCACTTAAGTGGAAAGTTACTTTACCATTTCTAGACTTCAGATCTCTGTGAATTACTTTGACTGGAGCCTCCATATGTAAATAATGCATTCCTGTAGAAAAATGAGGAAAAGTTTTAAAATTGTGCTGATTTAGCAAGGTCCCACTTCTAATAATATTAGAAGAGGAATGTTGCTTGATATGAGATTATTTGCATGAAGAGAGTCCTAAATATGTAAAAGGTATAGATGTAATTCATTGTCACATACATGAACATAAATGGGAGGCATCGCACACCCAATAGATGCATATTTTTATGCTCCCATTTCTATTCTTTCATTTTCTATTTTAAGTATTTTATCTATCTAATGCAGGCAGAGCTGGATGAGTCATAGGTAAGCTGATGCTTGGACAGGAGGGAGACACAGAGTGTCTTATGAACCAGAAATATGATCTGGGTCTCTACAGTTACAGAGGTAACTTGCTCTTGCATCTAAGCATCATGGTTGGTATATAAACTATAATTGCACAGAGTTAATCACAATGACAAGCTCCGTTCCTTATCTGCTCTGCCTTCTTCTAGTGCTTGGGGCATATAAAATGCAACCACCAGCCTTCATTATTCAGATGAAATTACTTAGAGAGTACTTGGTTATGTTGACATAAAACTCCAAAATGACTTGCAGTTACCAGCCTTTTGGAAAATAGATAAAAAATAAGTTGTGGTTTAGCCATTTAGGCACTGGGGCACTCAGATTCTCTAGTGTGGACTCCTGAAAAGCCTTAAAGTTTTATATGGGACATCACATATGCCCAGGGACATCACACATGCCCAGGGACCCACAATTATCACTCTGAATACAGGAACAGGGCCTTAAAGCACTAGCTAGTCTATTAATGTGTATTTAAATATAAAAAGCATCAAAAACTGCTTGTTAACACCTTGACTGATTTTGAAAAAAAAAGTACTTGAATCATAGAACATTAGAACTGGAAGGGGCCTCAAGAGGTCACTAAGTCCAGTTCCCTGCCCTCATGGCAGGACCCAGTACCATCTAGACCAGAGGTGGGCAAAAGGCTGAATCCAGCCCGAGAAGGCCCTGCCACTCCCCCGGCCCCAGGCCAATTAAGGTCTGGGGCAGGGGAGCACACGAAGCTTCCTCCCGCCCTGTGAGGAGCACGCAGTGCTTTGGAGCGCCACACGCTGCTCGCAGGGCGGGAGGAGATGTCATGCGCTCCCCTGCCCCCAAGCCTTGATTGGCCTGGAGGGCAGGAGGAGTGCGCGAAGTTTCCTCTGGCCTCCCCACCGCCCTGTGAGGAGGGCATGGCACTTCAAAGTGCTGTATGTTCGCACAGGGAGGGAGCAGGGCGAGGGAAGCTTCGGACAGCTCCCTTGCCCCCAGGCCAATCAGGACTTGGGGGCCGGGGAGCGCGTCACGTCTCCTCCCGCCCTGCGAGCACCGCGTGGCACTTTGAAGTGCCGCGTGCTCCTCACAGGGCAGGGGAGGGAGGAGGTTTCAAGTGCTCCCCCCGGCCCCAGGACAATTAGGGCCCGGGGGTGGGGTAACTCTGAAAAGCTTCCTTTGTCCTGTCTCAGCCCTGTGAGGAGTGCGTGGCACTTCAAAGTGGCACATGCTTCTCACAGGGTGGGAGGATGCTTCCTGAGCTTCCCCTGCCCCAGGCCAAGCAGGGCCTAGGGGTGGGGGATTGTGTGACGCCTCTTCCAGCCCTGCCAGGGGCATGGGTGCCTAGTGGGGGCAAAGGGGCTCCCAGACCAATTATGGTCTGGGGGTGGAGAAGCCTGGAAGCATTCTGGCCCCGCCCCTTCCGGATTAGGCCCCACTCCTTCCGCGTTGGCCCTCAGCCAAAAATTATTGCCCACCCCTGGTCTAGACCATCCCTGATAGATGTCTATCTAACCTGCTGTTAAATATCTCCAGAGATGGAGATTCCACAAACTCCCTAGGCAATTTATTCCAGTGTTTAACCACCTTGATAGTTAGGAAGTTTTTCCTAATGTCCAGCCTAAACCTCCTTTGCTGCAGTTTAAGCCCATTGCTTCTTGTCCTATCCTCAAAGGCCAAGGAGAACAATTTTTCTCCCTCCTCCTGGGTAAAATTATGAAGTGTAATTTCCAAATGAATATAAATTTTACAGTAAGTCATTTTAATTTGTAAATATAACTGGAAGTGTAAACATATGTTTTACATTATTTAAGTGTAGTAAAATGCATACAGAATCACATTCACCTGTTTTAAGTTATTTAGGACATTTCTAATTAAACTACAGGTTGAACCTCTCTAGTCTGGTAGTCTCTGGTCCAGCATCATCGGTGGTATGGCATGATTTTAGTTAGCCGGATGTCCACTTATCATGGGTCTGGTCAAGTTTCCCGTGGTCCTATAAAGTTAGTCTAGTACAGTGTTTCTCAACCTTTTTTTTTTTTTTTTATAAAGTAGCCCTTTTAAAAAAAATTATAAGTACACCCCCAGTACCTACAGTTTTCAAACACACAAAAAGATGTTCTACCATTGCAACACATTTGTTTATACAACTTAATCATAGCCAGGCGGGAGATGAAATTTTTGAGTGTAAAAAATACAAAAATAATAAAGCACTGTAAAACTTAAAACAAAAATTCAGTTTTCTCCAAATTTCAGCTGTGTTGATGTACCCCCCAGACTTCTCTCAAGTACCCCTAAGGGTACTCGTACCACTGGTTGAGAAACACTGGTGTAGGGCCACCAGTCCTGGCTCTCAGTTTTCTATGCTGTTACTTAGCTCTAATTTACCCATCTGTGTCTTCTAAGAACCCAATAAGGAATGGAAGTGTTGGTAATTCTGCTAGACAATATTGACCTCCCATGGTTTGGCAAATTCTCTGGTTCAGCATCAGTCAGGTCCCAAGGGTACCGGACTAGAGAAGTTCAGCCTGTATTCTGTCGAGTACTCTAAGGGCTTGTCGAGACACTAAAGAAAGTTAAGATAAATTAACTAAAGGTGCAAAGTTAGACCACATAATTTAAAGTACATAACTCCCTGTGTTAGAAGTAAAGTGGTTTCAGTTTGCTATAGCTAAGGATCTGTCTACATGGGAAGGTATTCCAGAATAGCCATTCCTGACTAACTCCCTTTGGAAGTGGATTAAGATAATTTGGAAAAAGGCACTCTTAACTGGAAAGTGTCCAACAGGAATTAAATCATGAATAACTATTCCACTTAAAATTCAGACTCCACCTTAAACCAAAATTAACTGCCCAGGGTAGAGAAGCTCTTAGGGTGCACCTACATTGCACCATTATTTCGAGATAACAATGTGAGCATCTACACAACCATTCTGTTATTTCGAAATAATTTCAAAATAATGGACAGCTTATTCCGAAATCTGTAAACCTCATTCCACGAGGAATAATGCCTATTCCAAAATAGTTATTTGAAAATAAGGCATGTATAGATGCTTCACTGGTGCTATTTCGAAATAGCCCCTCACCAGGGCCATTCTAAGTTATTCCTCCCCTGTGTCTCCTGGGGCTCTAAATCGAGATAGCACGTCTACATTAGGAAAGCCTGCCTCGGACTAATTTTGAGGCTTCCCTGCAATGTAGACGGGCTATTTCAAAATAAGCTATTTTGGAATAACTATTCCGGAATAGCTTATTTCGAAATAGCCGTGCAGTGTAGATGCACCCCTAGTCTTTAGTGTAAGCTAAAAGTCACTAAGGCTATTTTATTTCATCTTAACTTTCCTGACAATCCCTGTGTAAACAAGCCCTAAACCTAGATATTGACCTATATATGTAGTGTATTTCTATACACAGTCGCCATGAAAAATATTCTCTTGGGATTTAGAGCCAAGACACAAGCACAATTGGTCAATGGAAGGGAGATAAATCTTACCTTTAGCTATATCAGTTGCCCAGGTCATGATATGCTCCATATCCATTTCTTCACTTTTGTTGCTATTAATGTAATCATACAATGAGCCAACAGAAGCATATTCTATTAAAAAAGGATATATAACATATTTCAAAATGTTGCTTCCAAATAAAAAACTGGGTTATTTGCCACCAATGATAAACTATTTCTAGGCAAATGTAATCTGCATTTTCCCATATAAAACTCTATAATAAGATTGTGTGGGTTCCATAATTAACTGGCTGTATACTACATGGAGGTAAAAGAAAGGCATTTTGTTTTAAATTATCCCCCAGGCAAGGAGTGTACTTTAACGTTAAGACAGTAAAAAGTCTTGGCATAAACAGAATTCAGATAAGCCAGATCAGGAGCATGACAAACATTTGGGGTAGGTACATTGGGATGTTTAACAAAAAAAGTCAGAACAGTTCTGCACGGGAAAGGAGTTATGTAAAAATGCAACCTTTTTACTCAGGAGATCTGTTCCACTTGCATATTCAAAATTACATTTACTGACTTCAGAGACTAAAATAAGTTTGTACAACTTTTCTCTGTTCTTAGGCATGTAGAGTCAACACTGCTAAGAAAGCCAGGTGGATTCTATTACTTCTTATCCACTGTGAACAGAATTTTTACAGTCAAGGTACTTAGTTCTGAAGAATTACATCTGTGCAAACCTACGATCAGCAATGTCATTGTACAAGTGCAATTAAGGGTATGTCTACACCAGTCAGAGGTCTGTCTGCAGCACAGGTAGATATGCACAAGCTAGCTTTGAACTAGCTAGCATGCAATGAAGCCATGGCAACATGGGCTAGCTGCCCAAGTACAAGCTCACTAGGGAGCCGAGCACATGAGAACATTAGAATGGCCAAACTAGGTCAGACCAAAGGTCCATCTAGCTTAGTCTTTTAACAGTGGCCAATGCCAGGTGCTTCAGAGGGAATGAACAGAACGGACGATCATTAAATGATCCATCTCCTGTCGCCCATTCTCAGCTCAGGAATGTCTACACATGCTGCAATCACATCTCCAATTGCAGGGAAGCCATGGTAGCATGGGATTGCTGCTCAAATATAACGCCCCCCCCAGTGAGCCTGCGTATGGTCTCTGGTAGCTAGTCCATGCTGCAGTTGGCACCTCAGCTAGCTAGATCAAAGCTCTCTCAGGTATGTCTACACATGCTGCAGCACACTTCCAACTGCAGTGATGACTCATTTCTCACTCACTAAAGGGCTCATTTGGCCTGCAGCTTCTTCACAGCTGGTGATGGCGTGTGTGATGGAGAGAATCCACTTTGATTTTCAGAGCCCAGGATGAGTTTGCAGGGCCAATAGCTAGAAAAATCAGTCTACTTACAGTAAATTGAGCACAATGGATTCTGAAGTCATAAACACAAACTAGGAGCGCCACAGTGCCATTTGATACTATTTTTTAGTACTTTAAATTATAAAGAGATTATAAATCAGAATGCAGAATTTTCCATTCTTGATCAGATTCCGGTTCATCAAATGGCCTCCAGTAGTGTCTAATACTTAATGCTTTAAAGGAAGATGGACACTCCTCATCATTGAAGTATTGCACAATGTTGTACCCGAGGGCGGGCAACACATTCCATCATAAAATAAGAAATAATTTAATTATTGTCTAAAATATCTGAGACAAGTATTAGAATATGACCTTTAATTATTCGGTTTTTGGATGTGGGAATCACAGAAATAGAATTTTTTGTTAAGGACAAATGGTCTAATGTTGAATTACTGTGGCAAAATTTTCATCTGTTTCAGAATAGGCTTGGTATGAGAAGTGTGGGGATGGGAGCAGCTGTCAGGAACAAGTTATGCCTCCTTGATTTTCCTGGTGTCAGGGTATACTGGGGGCAGATGATGTAGGATCCAGCTACACCACTTTGCACCAGCTGAGAGCTTCTCTATACCAGCAAAATCATCAGCTGGTCATTTAGAGCCAGATTCCACACTGTAAACCACATGACTAGTGCAAAGTGGCCAGAACAGGAAGGGCACAGACTCTGTATGTAAACACAACACCCAGGCCATATCTGTACTACAAAGTTTAGTCAATCCCAGTTACTTTGGCATATAGCCACCAAAGTCTGTATATTGCTCAGGTGTATGCATGTTTGGTTTCTTGTGTAAGCATGGCCCATGCTCACCAGAAGTTCTTATGTTGATGCAAAGTGTGGTGTACTGGGAGGGATCCCACTGCACCTCCCACTGCTGTTTGGCACAGTGCCTTTTCACAGTGTTCTGTGAGCTAATCGCAAAGCACAGAGGAATTTCTGGGAGCTAGGAGTCAAGTTCCTAACATGCTGCTTTCTATATCCCATATTACTTTCCACATCTAATAATTTTAATATCCTTTTGCAAAACTCCCACTGTCTCCAAAAGCAGCACTTTTTGGTCTCCACCATCATTCTCACAGAAGCCATGGATCCTGCAGAACTCAGCATAATTGCTAATATGTCCAGAAAGCACCAGTGTTCAGTAGTCACACAGCTTGAGGAAGTACTGCTATGATTAGGATTGAGATGAGAACAATGTGGATATGTTTAAGCACAACTAGTGGAAACTAATGGGCACAGTGAAAAAACATTCCAGGTTGCTGCTGGCATTTTTGGGGCAGCTCCATGTGGCAGATCACTACTTCTGGGCCTGAGAAACAAATATGGACAGTTGGAAATGCATCATCATAATGCACACTGTGGCTGAAGAACTTTTGGGTGCGAAAGACCACATTCTTGGATCTGCCTGTTGAATTCATGTGAGTCCTTCAGCACACGGACAATAGTATGACAGATATACTGACAGTGGAGAAGAGAGTGGTGACTTTCACTCTGGAAGCTTGCACCACTGAATTGCTACCAGTCAGTGCAAAATCAGTTTGGAGCTGGAAAATCCATAGTTGGGGATGGATTTTAAACGTCTCCTGCTATACCAGTCCGTGACTTTCAGCAAAGTATAGGACATAACAGATAAATTTGCAGCAGTGGGATTCCCAGACTACATTGAGGCAACATAATGCAGGCATTTTGGCACCAGCTCACTTCGCTACAGAGTACATCAACAGAAAAGGCTTCTTCTCCATGATTATGAAAGCAATTATGATCACCAGGAACATTTCACACATAACAATAAAGGCTGATCAGGGAAGGTGCATGACACTCAGATTTTTAAGAATGCAGAACTATTCAGAGAGCTGCAAGCAGGAGCATTATTCCCTGATTGGCAAATTACCACTGGCAAAACCAGAATGCCAACAGTGGCACACCCTGGTCCGGCTCATAAAGCTACGCACTGGCCACCTTGACAGCAGCAAGGAAAGATTCAGCTACTGGCTCAGTGGGTGCCACAGAACTGTTGAATATGCTTTTGGTAGACTGAAGGGACGCTGGTAGTATTTAGTTGCCAGACTGGATCTCAGTGAGAAACCCCCCAATGGTTATAGTCGCATGTTGTGACACAATGTCTATGAGGTGAAGGGGGAAATGCTGCCACCAGTATGCAGGGTCAATGTCGAGTGGCTGGCTGCTGACTTTGAACAGTCAGTCAGACACAAGAAGAGCAGTTGAAGAAGGCTTTAAAAGAGCCAGCCACCGCACAGCTTTCTGTTGCTTTCTTAAAACAGTGCCCGTCTTGTGTGTTTATACTGGTTTGGTCCAAGCCTGCCACTATGAATTCTGAAATGTTTGCTATCCCTTTATCTTTGCCTTCCATTATGTGTTTACAGTGCCTGAAATGTAATAAAGATATTCTGACTTTCCAAAAACTGCATGGAAAATAGCTGTTAATTAAATTAAAGTGCAAACAAAGATGTACAGGCTAATTGTTTTACTAGCACTGTTACAGGGTGAAACACAGTTTATGAGCACAAGTGAAAATGAAAGTAAACAATAACATTTATGTCCATATATTTACACAGAAGATCAGCGTAGTTCATTGTGGCTACTAGTTTTCTCCACATATTTGCTTTGGTTCTCCTGACCTGTCCCCTGGTATGGAGTGGTAGGTATAACAAACTGCAGTGCCATGTGGTATGTTGGGAAGTATAGGGGGCAGAGACCATGCAGTTGTCCAAGAACTGCAAAGGCTTCTGGAATCTCTGGGCCTGCAGGTTAACCATGCTCTGCAACATTTGTGTTTGTTGCCTGAGCAACCTCATTATGTCCTGGTGCATTTCCTGATGCACCTCTTAGTTCTTTTGCCTCTCCTTCAGCAACCACTCTCTCCACTCTCAGTCTCTCTCCTTGTTCATGGCCTGAAGGGCACTGCCAAGCCCTTTGATCATGGTCCAAAACAACTGTGGCTGGGAGGATGGATCTTGCATAACCTATACTCTTTAGTCCTCTTCCTTCTCTTGATCAGGGTCAGATGTTCAGCAGGCATCGAGGGGGGCCTCTCTAGGCCACCACACCAGAAGCTGCTGATAAAATCAGACAGATATACCATTACATTTATAGTCACAATGAAAAGGGAAATATAAGTCTCAAAACCGCTTTATGTTATTCCCATAAATACCTTTAATACGAAATACTTTATTGGCACTGTGGCTTTATAGTACCTCACAACAGTACCACTCTCGGTCTCAAACTACAGTGAGTATGGATGGGTTGAAGGAGGGAAGTTTCTGTGTTGCTATGAAGTTTAGTGCTTCCCACCATACATCCCCTCCGGTACAGTTAAAGGGAAATGGCACCGAATATATTGGCACTAGTTTAATAGCAAAAAGGGAAGTCAAAAATAGGCAAGATAGGACCACCCAGCACAAAAACAAGATGTTAAGAACAGTGCTAATCAAGGGCCCAAAGGACATGAAGAGAAGAAATTCTTTAATTGCCTTCAAATCAATGCTGGGTAACAAAAAAGAGGAACTGGTATTGCTAGTTTCTGAGGATAAATTCAATTTAGCCGCTTTTACTATAACATGATGGGATATCTCACCCAACCGGAATGTTAAAAGTCAAGCACTATCACCTATTTAGCAAGGTCTGAGTGGGCAAAAGGAGACCACAATCAGCACTTTATCTGCAAAATGGCATTACCTCTTTCTGAGTTGCTGATAACTTGGAAGAAAATTATCCTGAATGCTTACGAACCAAAGTCCTAACAGACAAAATACAAGATGGTGTACTGACTGAGGACTGCTATTGACTACCAAATCACACTAGGGAACGAACTGCTGCCTCCTTACACACCTAGCTGTCATCTGTAGAAAAAACAGCTGCATTATCCCAGGGGACATCAATCTGAGTGAGATCTGCAGGAGGTCTCAGGCTGCCTATATTAAAACAACCTTAGAATTTCTAAACATTACAGTTGACAATTGCATAACAATGCACTGCAGCCATGACACTTTGTCCTAACAGATAAAGAACTGATCACAGAACTAAAAATTAATGGCAGCAGTAGTTAACAGCTAGTGCCAACAAAACATTAAAAAAGGCCTCATTTAAATACAACACTCTGTCCTTGAATATTGACAAAATATATACATGCTTATACACAATGTCTAGGAAACTAAATACTAAGATGGGTGAACTGCAGTGCCTGACATTAAATGGAGTAATTGATGTAATAGGCATTACAGAAACTTGGTAGACTGAGGGTAATCAATGGGACATGGTTATATCAAGGTACAAAATATGGAGGAATAACAGATAAGTCGTGATGGTGGAGAAATGGTGCTATATATGAAAGAAAATATTGAGCCAAATAATGTAACCATTTTAAATTAATCAAACTGTACTACACAATTTCTATGGACAGAAATTTAATGGATGAACGATAAGAATAGACCACTAGGAATATATTACTGACCAAGATGTCGACCATGAATATGAAATGCTCAGAGAGGTTAAAGAGGATACAAAGGCAAAAAACAGAATGTCAACTATTATATTGACTGGGTACAGGGCAACTCAGGAAAGGATGCAGTGATAAAATTTATAGATAAATTACTGCTTCTTAGACCAGTGTGTCCTAGTATTCACAAGGAAAGAGGCAAATCTTGATTTAGTCACAGGTAGAACGCAGGATCTGATCCGAGAGTTGAATATAGCTGTAACGCTCTATAACAGCACCCATAAGGTAATGAAATTGAATATCCTTGTAGGGGAAAAATGCCAAAGAAACCTACCATAGTAGCATTCACTTCAAAAGGGGAACTACCTACTCAGGAAGCTAGTGACACAGAAATTAAAAGGAAAAGTCACAAGAGTGCAATGTCTGCAGACTACTTGGAGACTACTGAAGAACACTGTCATAGAGGCTCAAACTAAATGTATATCACAAATAAAAAAGCACAGTAAGAAGGCCAAAAAAATGAGCATGGCTAAATAGCAGAGCAAAACAGGTGGTAAGATGCAAAAAGGCATCCTTTAAAAATTGGAAGTAAAATCTTAGTAAGGGCAGCAGAAAAGGAGCAAAAATTCTGGCAAATTCAGCAAAAAAGTGAAATAAGGCAGGCCAAGAAAAAATGTGAAGAAAAACCAGCTAAGAACAAAAAAACCAACAGAAAAAATAGTAAGCACATCAGAAACAGGAAGACTGCATAAGAGCACTGAGGTGCTAAAGGAGCACTCAAGGAAGACAAGGCTGTTGTGGAGAAGCTAAATGAATTCTTTAGATTGGCATTCACCACAGGGGATGGGGCGTGGGGGAATCCACCCAGATGAACCATTCTTTTTAGACAACAAATCTGAGGAACTGAACTAGACTGAGATGCTATTAGAGGAGGTTTTGGAACATACTGATAAATTCAATAGCAATAAGTCACCAGAACTTGATAGTATTCACTCAAGAGTTAGGAAGCAACTCAAATATGACATTGCAGAACTACTAAATCTGGTATAATCTATCATTTAAATCAGCCTCTCTACCAGATGACTGGAGGGTAGCTAGCTGTGACATTACTGGATTTTGATATGAACAGGCAGAACATAGTTTCACTCACCGTTGAAAGTTTGCCCCCACATTTTTGTACAAAGTGAGGTGTCTATTGAAAATTTATGCTTCGCTGATTGTTTATACTATTCATATGCATGTATTATTTTTGTATTTAAAGTTATAAGTATTGGCTATATGCTGGTATTCCAAATATTTGCTTCTGGGAGATATCAACAGGATTCACCTACCTACTGTGGAAGGGTGGACAGTCAAGTGAATCAGAGTACTGACAATGGATCTGCCAATCCACACCTGAGGAATTTTGCAATGGACCTAAAAATTGGACATGGACAGGTGACTTGCTCATGTGACAAACTCCATTTTGGGAGGTAGTTCCACACAAGGGGAAAAAATGGAATTCCATCCACATGGGCAAGGCTATAAAAAGAGCCCTAGTAGTTCCTCCATGTTTATCTTCACTCCAGCTCATCACTTCAGAAGCAGCCTTGCTATGAACTGAGCCAGAAGGATTGATGACCCATCCTAACAAAGGGTGTATTCCAGAGACTTATATGATAGCAGATTATTCCATCTCTGCCACAAGCTTGCACTGGGAACTTTGCAATTGGTGTATGTACTGTAATTTCTTTAACAATTTTACTCTCAACCTTTTCTTTCTTTCTTTTACTAATTAACCTTTAGATTTTTAGATTCTAAAGGACTGGCACAGCCTACTCTTTTGGGTAAGATCTGAAGTATAAATTGACCTGGGAATGTGGCTGGTCCTTTGAGATCAGAAAAATCTGTTCAGATTTGGTAAGATTGGTTTCCATAACCTCTCATCTGTGTAAGGTGTGGTACTGGTTGTGCCACAGGAGAAGCTGGAGTATCTAAGGGATTGCTTGTGTGACTTCCTACTGTCTAGTGTGGCAAACAGAAGTGCTCTTTGTGACTAGATGCATGTACCTTACAGAGGACGACACCTCGTCTTGGGCTGTAAGTAGTCCTATTTCTTAGCAATTCACCCTGATTTGACCTCTCAGCGGTGCTCCCAGAAACCCTTTATATTACACTAGCATAATGCCAATTTTTAAAAAAGACCCCAGAAATGATCCTGGAAATTACTGGTTGGTAAGCCTAACTTCAGTACCAGGCAAACAGGTTGAAACTATAAATCAGGGGTGGGGAACCTAGGCTGGGGGCTGGATGCAGCACCTGGCTTGCCTGGATCTGGTCCTTGAGGCTCAGGGCTCTCCCCCAGCAATGGGGAGCCTGCACTGGTGCTCCAGCCCCCTACCCTTCTGCCATCTTTCCACAGGGCTGGAGCACAGAAAATCTACTTGCCTGGGCTCCACTAGGCTGTGGTGTATGAGGGGAATGTGGGGAGTGCCTTTCTAATTCTGAACTGGGGGGGCACATCAGTGAGGATTTGTTGTTGTTGTTTTGTATTTTGCTTCTCACTTGTGTGGCCCCTGACTAATTTTTCTGTGGGTCGGTGGCCCCCGACCCAAAAAAGGTTCCCTATCTCTGCTATAAACAGAGAACAAACTCATCAGACACACACAGATAAACATGATATGTTGGGGACAAATTAACATGGTTTATGTAAAGGGAAATCATGCCACATCAATATATTAGAATTACTTGAGGCATGTAACGTATTTGGACGTTTACACAGCCTTTTACAAGCTCACGAAAGGCTCTTAAGCAAAGTAAGCTGTCATGAGATAAGAGGGAAGGTCCTCTCGTGGATCAATAACTGGTTAAAAGATAGGAAACAAAGGATAGGATTAAATGGTCATTTTTCACACTGGAGAGAGGTAAACAGCTAGATCCCCCAAAGATCTGTACTTGGAATTGTGCTATTCAACATGTTCATAAATTATCTGGAAAAAGGGTGATCTGTGAGACGGTAATATTTGCAGAGAATATAAAATTATTCATGGTAACTGAGGCCAAAGTGATCTCACTCAAATGGGTAATTGAATTTCATCTGCCATTTTGTTGCACAATGTTGATAAGTGAAAAGTAATGCACATTGGGGGAAAAAAATCCCATCTATACTTACAAAATGATGGAGTCTAAATTAAGAGTTACCATTCAAGAAATCATCATGGATAGTTCTTTGGAAACATCTGCTCAATATGCACAGCAGTCAAAAAAGCTAACAATGTTAAGATCTATTACAAAAGAGATAAATAACAAGACAGAATATATTGTAATATCACTGTATAAATCTATGGTATACCCACAGCTTGAACACTACATGCAGTTCTGGTTGCCTCATCTCAAAAAAAAGAAGATATATTAGAAATGGAAAAGGTGCAGAGAAGGGCAATAAAAATGATAGGAGTATAGAACAGCTTCCATAATAGGAGAGATTAAAAAACCTAAGTCTGTTTAGTTTAGAAAAGAACCTGTTAAGGTGGGATATGATAGAGGTCTATAAAATCATGAATGGTGTGGAGAAGTGACTAGCAAAATATTCCTTATCACGTCACAAGACTGGAAGGTCACCCAATGAAATTAACAGGCAGAAGGTTTAAAACAAACAAAAGGAAGTACTTCACATCACGCACAGTGAACCAGTGGAACTCTTTGCCATGGAATGCTGTGAAGGCCAAAAGTATAACTGGGTTTACGAAGGAAGGACCAGTCCATCAATGGCTATTAGCCAAGATGGTCAAGGAACCACACCATGCTCGGGGTGTCCCTAAATCTCCAAATGCCAGAAGCTGGAAGTGGATAACAGGGGATGGATCATTCAAAACTGCACTGTTCTATTCACTCTCTCTGATGCATCTGGCACTGGGCACTGTCACAAACAAGACACTGGGCTGGATGGGACATTTGGTCTGACCTAGTATTGCTGTTTCTGTGTGTTCTTAAAAAAACAACCTGGTTTAGAAGAAAAGCAAATGAAGCTACAAAAATAATCTATCTGTATCTATACATAAAACAAGTGGAAGAAAGGGAAAGTTGATAGTTATATAAAACAAATAAACAATATAAAACAAAAGTTAGCAACTGTAGAAAATTGATGGGGGGATACAAAGGGACACGAAGAGAAATACAAAACAGAGCTAAGCACAACTAAAGGAGTTTTAAAAAATATATTAGGAACAAAAACAATCCTGACAATGGTATAGGTCCATTACTATATAAAAATGGCAGAATTATCTATCAATAATGATGCAGAAAAGACAGAAGTGTTAAATTCTGTTCTATATTTGGGGAAAAACAGATCATATAATCTCGTTATCTGGTGATAACACTACTTCCATTCCATTAGTATCTCTGGTAAATAGAAATGACTGAAGTTAGACATTTTAAAATCAGCAGGACTAGATAGCTTGCATCCAAGAATTTTAAAAGAGCTTCCTGAGGAGATTACTTCACCATGAATTAAGGATGCTACCATCTATCCATGAAGATGGTTAACCGATAAGTCTGGGCTGAGGCAACAGGGAGCGAGGGGGCAGGTGGAAGCCAGTATGTGTGGGGCTAGCAGTCACCAGGAGCCCCTGCCGGCAGCCTACAGTACTGGCAGCCATGGGGAGCTGGTGGGACTGGAAGCCACTGGGAACCCATAGGGCTGGGAGCCAGCAGTCCAAGGGGGGTTAAAAAATACTGGCTTAACTGTGTAACCAATTAAATTGTAATTGGTTACACGGTTCGAATTTTCTAACCCTTTTTTCACTCCTAAAAAGTTATACATCTAGGAACAAAGATTCTAGGCCATGCTTATAGGATGGGGACCTTTATCTAGGGAAGCAGTGACCCTGAAAAAGATCTGGGGATGGTGTGAACATGGACTCCCGTTCTGATGCTGTGGCCAAAAGAGCTAATGTGATCCTGACATGTATAAATAGGAGAATCCCCAGTAGGAGTAGAGAAGTTATTTTACCCCTATATTTGACAGTGGTGTGACTGCTGCTGGAATATTGTGTCCGACTCTGATGCCCATAATTCAAGAAGGAGGTCAGACTGTGTGGTCCCTTCTGGACATTGAATCTATGAATTTTCAGGAAGGGAGGATATTTTAGCTGATATCTCACTGATATCTCACTCCTGAGGGTCACAAAGTCATAGAGAACTTGGCTGTAGCTGGCATCCTAAAGCTGCCCAGACCTGCATGCTGCTGGCCTGTTTACTGCAATGGTGTAAGCTGAATTCTTCACAGTGTGGCATGGGAAAGTTTCTATCCCCGGGGAAGAAACTAATCTGCCACCTCTAGGAGCCTTTGGGAGAGGACTGCAGAATATCTCTAGTACTCTGCACAGCAGTACTGGTAGATGTGCCGAGTGCCATTTTTAAAGGAAGACAAAAGGCAGAAGGGAAGGAGGGAGATGAGGTTTTAGAGAAGGGGAGGAGAGGGAGAATAATGCATGTACACACTTACCCAAGCTCCCTTCTCTTTCCTCAGCAGGTTCACCTTCGCTTGCCTGGAAGGACTGGCTAGACTCCTGCAGAGTTTCAAGCAGCTCCTGGCTTATGGCACAGTTTGAGTCCCCTCCCACACCAGCATTTCTCCTCTCCTCTTCTTCCACGCTGTTCATGGCAGGAGTGTCTATCTTGGGCTCTTCCAAGGTATCCAAACTTGTCCCTAGGATGCTGGTTGGGGCTCTGCCAAGTACATAAAAGTGGCAGGGCTACATGGCAGCACCAGATTTCTTGTTACTCTCCTTCACTTTGTGACGTGTCTGGCATAGTTCCTGCACTTTCACATGGTGCTGCTGTTGATCCATGTCATGTCCCTTTGCCACCATCACTCCTGCAATCTTCTCGTAAATATCGATGTTTATATGGCTGGTGCACAGCAGTTCTTGCAGTCACAACTCCCCATAAGCCACATCTAATAGCTCTATGCATCCACGAAATCTGCATGGTCATTTGGATGCACATAGCAAAAGCAAGCTGCTAGGTGTGCCTGCCAAGGTAGGAAACTGGGGAAAAGGCTTTTCAAAATAATGTGGGAGTTTTAAAGGGAGAGGGAAGGGCTTCCAGCCTTCCTAACCCCTGGGCAGCAGAATGCCTTAATGCATATAACAGAATGGAACTTTTTGTTCAAACGTAGAAGTAATTACAGAAACTATTCTAAGACCCTGGGCACCCTCTTAATCCTTGCTGTTGGTAGAATGGCTGGCAGCTATATTCTCTGAAGACTGGCAGTGCCTGTGACAGAGTGCTAGGAGCCTAGAGATGACTAAGCACTCTGGTCACTAAACAGTAGCTATTTCCCCCCAGAGTGGATTTAATGGGGGGGGGGGGAATTGCTGCTCAATAGCTTAGTCAGGCAGAGGCTGATGAGCTAATGGACAGCAAACAACCCATCTGCTGGGAAGAGTTAAGGAACAGAAAGGAAGTGAAAAGGGGTGGTTGGCCAGCCAGGGCCAGAGGGTAGACTGAGGATCTCACAATATTGAAGTTTTGCCTCTTCATCTCCAGAGAGTGGACTAACAGGGAAGTTTACATCCACTTGTATGTTGCTGCATAAGGCACTGTACGTGAATTGGTGGAGGGGACCCAATGCATAACACACTGGTGCTTATAAACTCTGACATGTCCAAACTATTTGTGGTGATCCAGAAGGGAGCCTGCTACAGTGCCCCTAACAAAATACAATAAGGTAACCAACCTGATACAAACTATCCCTAGAGGCTATTACATTACCAGACCAGATAAAGATATAGAGAAAAGAAAAGAAGCACTCTAATGTCATCTACTATATATGAGAGATGAGTGTGTGTGTCTGTTTATTCACGAACTCCTTCTAAATAGTAAGAGCTAGAATTACCAAACTTGGTATACCAGTTCCTCCTATCATAACTTAAAGCAAGGTCAGAGTTTTGTTGTGCCAGGGCAATGGGATGTGCCTGGAATTCAATTGTTTCTCATAAAACTGAAAGGAAGGAGTCTGCTAGCAGTGATAGTCATGCTGTCGAATGACCACAGGGGGCAGCCATTCTGGGAACAGAGGGGCCAGCTGGGGAAGGGGATCTGTCTGTTGCTGGCCACTGTACCTGCTGACCCCTACTGCCAAGGAAATTCCAGGGAGCCACTGTCTGGCTAGCACAGCCCCCCAACACCCCATCACCCCAGTCAGTTTGGTGGTGACCCCTCGCCCCAGCATAATCCCTGGCCCTGGGCCCCGCTCCCCCACACCCAACCTCCTGCCCTGACTCCTGCATCTCCCACCCCCAGTCCTTACTCCTGCTTCCCCCCACATCTTGCCCTGACTTCTGCACCCATCATACTCTGCCCTGAGCCCCCCAACAAGGTCTTGAGCAATGCCAGGTAAATCCTCTAGTGTATATTAGAAAACAGAGGCTTATAATTTGAGCTATGTAACAAATGTAGTTAAACTAGAAGACTGAACAAATGGACTCTCAGACAGACAGACGGACAGATAGATGCACTAACTCTCTAAAATACAGAGTAGGTAACTTTAAAAGATACATGTTATTAAACTGCAGTTGTAGCTGTAGTTCTTTCATGTATATTTATCATTCTACTAAATAAACACCATCACTCACTTTGTTTCTAAATACAATATTATGTATCTGGCAATCAAGCATTATAAAGCAGCAAAATAGTTTTAGAAAACAAACTATATATATAAATGGTACAGAAGAACTTAGACTCATAGACTTTAAGGTCAGAAGGGACCATTATGATCATCTAGTCTGACCCCCTGCACAATGCAGGCCACAGAATCTCACCCACCCTCTCCTAGAATAATCCTCTCACCTATATCTCAGATATTGAAGCCTTCAAATAGTTTGAAGACCCCAAGATGCAGAGAATCCTCCAGCTGTGATCTGTACCCCATGCTACAGAGGAAGGCAAAACCTCCAGGGCCTCTGCCAATCTACCCTGGAGGAAAATTCCTTCCCGACCCCAAATATGGTGATCAGCTAAACCCTGAGCATGTGGGCAAGACTCACCAGCCAGACACCCAGAAAGTTCTCTATAGTAACTCCTATCATCCCTCCATTGACCTATTTACCACTGATAATGAATGGTCAATTAGTTACCAAGATCATGTTATCTCATCAAACCATCCCCTTCATAAACCCATCTAGTTTAATCTTGAAGCCAGATTGATCTTTTGCCCCCACTACTTCCCTTGGAAGGCCGTTCCAGAACCTCACTCCTCTAACGGTTAGAAACCTTCGTCTAATCTCAAGTCTAAACTTCCTACTAGCCAGCTTATATCCATTTGTTCTTGTGTCCACATTGGTATTAAGCTTAAATAATTCCTCTCCCTCCCTGGTATTTATCCCTCTAATATATTTAAAGAGTGCAATCATGTCCCCCTCAGCCTTCTTTTGGTTAAGGTAAACAAGCCAAGCTCCTTGAGTCTCCTTTCATAAGACAGGTTTTCCATTCCTCGGATCATCCTAGTGGCCCTTCTTTGTACCTGTTCTAGTTTGAATTCATCCTTCTTAAACATGGGAGACCAGAACTGCACACAGTATTCCAAATGGGGTCTCACCAATGCCTTGTATAATGGCACTAACACCTCCTTATCCCTACTGGAAATACCTCGCCTAATACATCCCAAGACCGTATTAGCCTTTTTCGCGGCCATGTCACAATGGCGGCTCATAGTCATCCTATAATCAACCAGGACTCCGAGGTCTTTCTCCTCCTCCGTTACTTCCAACTGATGTGTCCCCAGCTTATAACTAAAATTCTTGTTATTAATCCCTAAATGCATAACCTTACACTTCTCTCTATTAAATTTCATCCTATTGCTATCACTCCAATTTACAAGGTCATCCAGATCTTCCTGTATGATATCCCGATCCTTTTCTGAATTGGCAATACCTCCCAACTTTGTGTCATCTGCAAATTTTATCAGGACACTTCCACTTTTGGTGCCAAGGTCAGCAATAAAAGATTAAATAAAATTGGCCCCAAAACTGATCCCTGAGGAACTCCGCTAGTAACCTTCCTCCAACCTGACAGTTCACCTTTCAATATGACCCGCTGTAGTCTCCCCTTTAACCAGTTGCTTATCCACCTCTCAACTTTCATATTAATCCCTATTTTTTCCAATTTAACCAATAATTCCCCATGTGGTACTGTATCAAATGCCTTACTAAAGTTGAGGTAGATTAGATCGACTGCATTTCCTTTATCTAAAAAATCTGTTACTTTCTCAAAAAAGGAGATCAGGTTGGTTTGGCACAATCTACCTTTTGTAAAACCATGTTGTAATTTGTCCCAATTGCCATTAGCCTCAATGTCTCTAACTACTTTCTCCTTCAAAATTTTTTCCAAGATCTTGCATACTACAGATGTCAAACTAACAGGCCTATAGTTACCCAGGTTGCTTTTTTTCCCTTTCTTAAAAATAGGAACTATATTAGCAATTCTCCAGTCAAATGGTACAACCCCTGAGTTTAGAGATTTATTAAACATTTTTGCTAATGGACTTGCAATTTCATGTGCCAGTTCCTTTAATATTCTTGGATGAAGATTATCTGGGCCCCCCGATTTACTCCCATTAAGCTGTTCAAGTTTGGCTTTTACCTCGGATATGGTAATATCTACCTCCATATCCTTAGTCCCATTTGTTATGTTACCATTATCCCTAAGCTCTTCATTAGCCTCATTAAAGACTGAAGCAAAGTATTTGTTTAGATATTGGGCCATTCCTAGATTATCCTTAACCTCCACTCCATCCTTAGTAATTAGCGGTCCTACTTCTTCTTTTTTTACACAGTACACAGTACTTTGACCTGTACCTGTGGGATGTAAGGAGGGATAACAATTCAAACTGAAAACAAGAAGTCTCCCTTTGAAAGTAAATGGTAAGTTTGTTTGGAATCTCCACATACAAGACCCTTCTGGTGAAGGAGGCCTCTGCAGGCCTTAAAGTGTCTTATAAAGATGCTGAAAGAGTATCATGTTGCTGCCCTGCAAATTTTTTCAATTGAAACACAAGGTATTTCAGTCCATGATGTCACCATAGATCTTGTAGCATGTGCCTTAATACTTCACTTTACGCCTCATGTGACTCTATAATGAGCCATCCATCCAGGAGAGATGCTCTGTGCATTTTGAGCAAAAGGAGCTAAACAAGAAGCCTGAAATTCTTTTTGATTCAGTGTGTGGGGTGAATCTGTAATGGCAGAGCTTTTCAGTAGGGTGCAGTAGATTTGGACAGAATGATGGAAGGATCACTTCCTGTAAAGCATGGAAAGAGGATTTCACTTTTGATAAAACATGGATTTTGGAGTCCTTAAACTGGCCTTCAGTTAAGACACTACTTAGGATGACACATTATGCCTTGTCCATACTGTCCTGAACAGAATCCAAAATAGCAGGAATTTCCAGGGGGGATGTGCTTCTGTTATTTATCGAGCTAAACAGTGACCAGGTGAAGGAATAACCCCTTAGTATTGATTACTGTCCTCGAGAAGATCAAGACCTGTGCCCCTTAGCGGACAGGCCATATGTCCAGTGCTTCTTTCTCAACTGCTGGCTCTCGGAAGCAGCCTGAAAATGGAAGAATGGTGGGGCCCTTGCGAAGGATGCCCAGTCTCAGCCAGGATCTTATCCAATTTCTTTCCAATAATTTGCAGGGCGGCTGTGAATTTGGATGAGCACAGGATTTGTTTGAAGTGAGTGTCTGCACTGTAGGTCAGATGTGGTGCCTTGCTGCTGAGCTGGACGCCATCCCATGGCCCTGGCTGAGAACTCTGCTGCATTCATTAAACCATCTGTTGCGAAGGCCATAGCTAAGGTTATTTTAAGGGTAAATCTGAAGTCAGGCTTCTCCCTCGTCATCCAGGACAGGACACTGTGGCTTCCGCAAAGCAGGCAGAGGGCAGAGATGCTCAGAAAGCAAAAGAAGCCTCAAATTCCCTTCTGAGGGTGCCTCTAACTTCCTGTCACTTAGGTCTTTGGGAAAGAAATCCCCCTTTGAATGGGCTTATCATACCTTTCGATAATGATGCCACAATAGCATCTACCTTTGGTATTTCTGCAAAGGCATTTTGGCCATTGCTTCTGATAGTATATAAGTGCATGCCTGTTTATGTGCTTGCCAGAGTGTTCCCATTCTTCTCCAATCACGTCCACAAACAAAGAAGTCAGCAGGATTGGACTGTCCAGTATTTCTTTTTAGACTTTTCATCTAAAGTGGTTCTCAACCAGGGGTATGCATACTGCAGGGGGCACGCAGAGGTCTTTTGGGGGAGGGGACACATCAAGTTATGTAGATATCTGCATAATTTTACAAGTTACATAAAAAGCACTTGTGAAGTCAATTTAAAACAACTCTAAAATGAACTCAAATAGAACAGGCCAAGGAAATGGTCAGGAATAAAGCAAATCGCCTATAGCTGCTATTATAAAGTATCTAGTAGCAAAGTGTACAGAGCAATATATAAAGGCAAAACTTCTAGTGGCAAACTGGAGGAGGGGGCAGGGCCAGCTCAGGCTGGGTTGCAATGTGGCACCACCTCCCGAACTGCAGAGAGAATAGCTCAGACATTTCAGAACTGGGGAAGACGCTGGGTTACAGAAATAAAATAAACTTGAATAACTCACTTAAAGGATAAGAGAGAGTCATGTATACCCAGTTGAGTACATTTATTAAAATATCCTTGCGGTTAAATGACTGTCAAGCAATTCAGTTCATGGCTTGTAAAAATAATTGGTTTGGTTCTTGTCATCATTTCCATACTTGCTTTCAAAATGTCAAAATGTATTAAAAATTCATCGGTGACTAAAACTGGCTACACATTATATTAACTTGCAGGCAGGATACAGTAAGCCAGCAAAATTTAGACCATGCAGGAAGCCTTCTGTGATAACAGAACAGAAAAAAAATGACTCAATTTGGGGGCTTACAACGCTAATGTATCAGGTCTATATGACAGGAAAATCTGTGATGAATTGAAACTGAGTACACACTGTGGAATTTATTTATGCAAAGTGAAGAGAGAAAAAGATGGAGACCTCCATTTGAGAAGTGCCTAGTCTAAGGTGTCTACGCTTTGGCACCGATACCCACCTAGCTTTACAATCCCATAGCTATGATGGAATAACCCCCTAGTGTAGGGTTTTTTTCCATTAGTGTAAGAACATCATCTCCCCAAACAACAGAAGCTAGGTCAATGGAAGCAGTCTTCCTTCAACTTAGCTGGGTCTGCATTGAGGGTTTTGGCGATAGCACTTAGGGTTGTGGATTTTTCTGATGTAGCTGTATGTCCCCCTAAATTTTAAGTGCAGATCAGGTCCTACTTGAGAAACTGCCAACACAATGTGGGTGCAGGCAATGTGACCAATTAGGTATTGTAAGTCGTAAGTGCACCCAGACAGAATTTCGGTAATGACAATACTACCTTTAATCACAGGTAGAAATAGAAACACCTTTTCCAATTAGATAGAAATAGTTTATTTAAGACTTTATGCCATACACTTACATCTGCAAAACAAAAGCATACAGGTCACAGTATGAGTTAGGACCTAGCAATGTTAGGCCTTCTGTATTATACGGAAAGAATCAAAGGAAGAGTCCTCACCTGTAACTATGCCATAGTTAGGAGGTTCAATAATGGCTCCATAGAACTGAATGATGTTTTTGTGACTGAGCACACTGAGTATTTCTGCCTGTTTAAAAAACAAAAGAAAAAGTTAGAGAATTAATAACAAAATGTATTTGCTGCAATAATATACATCAGGCTTTGGGCACCAACTACACACATATTATATGAATCAGAAAAGTAATGTCCACTTGTGGTATTCTCCTTAGAAAACCTACCCATTTCAGAACACAGGGTGAGAGTGTGGGAGATGCAGAGCTCTCAGCACTTCAGGCCACCACTTTAAGTGCCTAAATAGGGATTTAGGAGACTAGTTTTTTTTGGAAAAACTTGGTTAAAATAAAAAGATTTTGGGACTTTCTTTTTGTTTGCTTGTTTTGGTTTTACAACGATGAGTTTAATTTTGGGGCCTCTCAACATGTGCCGCTCTATACAGATTGAATCTCTCTAGATTGGCACCTTGTGAGGTTCCAGAGCTTGTGCTCCTGCCCGGGTCCTGAAGTCTACTTTGCAATGAAACAGGCCCATAGCCCGCATGGGCCAGCCATGGCTAAATGCAGCATAAACATACTCTGAGAATCTAACTTAAACCATTAAATCGGATGATGTAGAGCGTATATTTATAATGTAGTAATAAACCTATTGCTACTTTGGTCCTGTTCAGGCAGTTACAGGCATTTAATGTGTCCATTGCATTTAATGCATTTTCTTCTTAATTGTATGCTGCTGTTAATCTCTTGATTAAGATGTAACTGATGCAAGTACAAGCTTGTATCTAGGATAGGGGAACGCTACTATTAATCTTCCTTAAAACCTCCCAAATTAGGAGGTCATAAAAACATCTCCTACTAAAGGCAATTACTGCTAAAGAGAAATCTTTTCTGAACCTCTTTTTAAATCACTGTGCTCTGGAGATTCCAGCCAGTTCCTTTCACTTCTTGCTCTTTTCGGTGGCTGCAAATCAGCTGTGGATTACATTAGTCAAACTGCAGTGAGAACCAAGAAAACAGCCAGTCATCCTTATCAATGCAGTTTTCGTTTGACATTTTTTCTCCGCTTCTGACATGGATGTTCAATATTCTAAGTAAAAACTTGTCATCGCTAGTTCACTAAATAGCTAAGGACCAGATTTTCAAAGTTATTTAGTTCCTGAACATATATATAGGTGCCTAGTGGAATTTTCAGAAGCATTTAGGCACTTAAGCAGCCTGGGGAATTTTTATATCTGCAACTTTAGGAAACTGACTCCTTTGGAAAATTGGCCCTAACTAGCTCAGGCATACAAGTTTCATATTGGGAAGACACTTAATATACTTCACTCAGTTTACATGGGCACCAGTTTCTTTAGCAAAGCCTAGTGATACACAAAGAGTTTTCTGTTGATTCTTATCTCTTGTGAGAAAACTAAATTCTTTCTGTTTTCACTATCACGAGTTGTAAATAACAAATTGACATTGAGGAAGTAGAAAAGCACATCCAAGCATGTAAATGCTACAGCCTGGACACCTTGTTAATCTACAACTTGACATGCAAAATAACCACAAGTGGCATCTAATTTATTGATGGCACTGCACTGTCACAGGACAAGTCCTTGGCTAGTCACAGGGCAATAGCAATCATCACATCACATTACCAACCACTCATCACACAATATTCTACACCAACAGTTCTGGATGAACCTGAGTACTTGCTGACCTCTTCTTCTAAGACTTATGCTATATGGCTGTGTCTAGATTACATCTCTCTTTCGACAGAGGGATGTAAATTAGGCACTTCGAAATTGCAAATGAAGCCAGGAGTTGAATTTCCCGTACTTCATTTGCATAATCACGTAATGGCGCTCTTTCAAAAAAGCGCTATTTTGAAAGTGAAACCGCGGTCTAGATGCGGTTCTTTCGAAACGGGAAGGCTTTTTTGAAAGATCCTATAAGTTGCTGAACTGCAGCTTTTCCCAAGTGCAGATAAGGACTTAAGGTTGGATTGTGAATTCCATTCAAAATAGACACAAGGGAAGAATTTCTGGGTAGTATTTTCATCCTTTGGACAGACAACCTAAACTCCCTTATAGATTTCCACCACAACTTCAACATCCACCACGCATCTATGAAGCTGTCTCTAACTAACATCAACTCCCTGGACACCGCTATTGGCTTCAACAATGGAACCATGCAAACAACTATAAACGAGAAACCCACAGCTCACCATACTTCCCTTCGCAAATCTAGTAATCATCCAAAACACACAAATCTGTTATCTTCAGCCAGGCTCTCAGATATCACAGCATATGCTCCAAGGAGAAAGTCTCAGATACATGCCTAAACACGCTTCAAACTGCTTTCGCTAACAAGGACACTCCATCAGAGAAGTAAATCACACTATGAAATGAGCCACCCAAATATTCCAAGAGAACCAATTTCAGTACAGGAAAAAACCCTTCCAGCTGCACACCCTTCGTTGTCATCTACCATCTCACACCAGAATCCACATGATATTTAAACTATTACAATTCATACTCAATGGAGACCACATCCTGAAAGAAATCTTTCCTGAGCCTCCTCTCTGGTCTTCAAAGGACCTCCCAGTCTCTCTAAGATCCTCATCAGAGGCAAGCTCCCCACAGACCAGGATCCACTAACTTAAAATAGCACGAGACCATGCCAGAATAACAGATGCATAACCTGCAGACATACTTACATCGCACTTTGATCAATACCCCCCACAACACACCTTTAAGATCCTGGGTCCTAGACATGCCTATCACATGTGGGATACCTCATCCAGTGCACTAAATGCCACAACAACAACTGTGTGGGTGAAACCAATCACTACACTCTCCAATGAACTCTCACACAGAAAAATGATATGAGATAAAACCACCGTATCACCGTGGGTGAACACTTTTCACAAAATGAATATTCCATATTGGACTTCTCAGTTCTCATCCTCAAAAGAAACCTGCTCACTTTCAAAAAATGAGCCAGGGATCCAGGGCCAGCCCACAACATTTTGGCACCTGAGGTGGGGAGCTCAAATGATGCCCCCAACCCCCTCGCTTGGGCCAAAACTTTGAAAGGTTTCAATTCTGCCTTCTTCCTGTTCTACTCCTCTCATGGTACTGTTCCACTACCTACATATGCACTAGCAGCAGACACAATTTTCTACACGCTGGGTCCTAGTGCCCCCAACAGTCTGGCACCTGAGGCAGCCGCCTCAGTTCGCCTCATGGTAAGGCCAGCCCTGCAGGGATCTTAAATTCATGAGGAGTGGCCAAAGTTACTGACCCTCCAAGCCATATATGACAATCTTCAGAAGTTTGAGGGCTGGGGTGCATCTGCTGGGCAGGGGCGGATGAGTGTTTTGCGGGGCCCAGGGCAGCACAATTTCGTGGGGCCCCTCTCAACTCTCACCGGGCGTCTCCTCTCTCACCTGTGTTGCGCGGCGTTTCAGCACACGCTACACATGCGCTCCTCCACCGTGCAGCGCACGGCGCCGGGGAATTTAAAGTGCGGTATCCCGCAGGGCCAGTCCGCCCCTGAGCGCGGGGCCCGGGGCAGCCGCCCCGCTCGCCCTGCCCTATATCCGCCGCTGCTGCTGGAGCTAGGGACTTCAGCTCTGCCAGGATTCAGGGCTTCAGACCCCTCCTGCCCTGAGTCCCAGCAAGTGCCTCTCATGGGGTGGAATCCCTGAACTCTCCCACACATATGAATGTAAGGGTGTTAAATGTGCTTTCACCTGAGTGGTCCCTTAGCATGCGTGTTAACTACTTACCATAAAAAGTCTGCTCTACCTTGTATTTAGCGGTGATACTCTAAGCACCTTTCCCACACCTGAAGAAGACTCTGTGTAGGTCAAAAGCTCATCTTTTCACAACAGAAGTTGGTCTAATGAAAGATTAACTCACCCACCTTGCCTCTCTACAATGAAGTTGGTCAAACACCCCTCCCCCTGCAAAAAAAACCTATGCAAGACTTGAATCTAAAAAAATCCAAGTGATTCCATATTAAAATTACCAATCACCACTTATTATTCCAGCTGTCTTGGAGGGGAGAGCTGGGGGTTGCAGAATACATACAGTTCATATTTCCCCCACCCTCTGTCTGAACATGCTGCTCCAGATCAAATTTAAAAATTAATACTGCGTCTTGTTAGACCACCAGGCCAACCAGCAGCCAACCAACTTTGTTGTTAATAAATCAGTTAATTGCACAGCATGAGGCACCTTCACTCTATGCAAAATTACAGGGTTAGAAATGTTTAGCTACTCCAGAAATCTGATTAGCAGAACATCCCTAAGTGTTTTCTAATATTTATTAATGTATTGTGCAATAGAGTTTGATTATTTACATTTCTGTAAATAAATGTTTGCTGTGCTTATCATGGAAATTTTCAGAATCAGTTAGAAGAATTTAAAGCAGACTTGACAATGATTTAGTTCCAAAGTCTTGCAGAGTTAAAACTCCAACATATTCCTGGGAGAGTTTAAATATAAGCTGTTCCCATGATGTTCTACACTGTAAGAATGGTCAGTTCGGATAACAGTGTCAATGTTTCATTAAAACTACTCTATATACCAATATTAAATGAAACACAAGTTGCTGATAAAAGATTTAGTGTTAAACCTTTGTGTGTTGAGTGCTGAAAGAATGGTTGGCCCTCAAACACAGAGAAAACAGATTCCCACAACACTAAGGAGATTGATATCTAAAATTACAACACAAACACAAAGTGCTAGAGGAGACTAAAAGATGGAACATAAAATTGAGTAGAGTTCAGGGGCAGGTGTTGTTTTGCTTTAACTTACCACTTCTTTGATGACATACTGGGTCAAAATAAATTTGGTAATACTTTTTTTGCACACTTTTTAATCTAAATATTAACAAAAATAGCCTCACCCCTGTAGTCCATGCTAGAGCGCCCATATATTTCAAAAAAAGCAGAAACTGGTCCTTACCAACTATTACGTTAATGACATTGTTATTGCTGTTGTTTGTAAAGTTAAACTGATTATAATGCTTAATAAGCTATTTATATTTCCTGTTCATTCTCAAATGTGCATAAGTTAATTCACATTAAGACCACAGTCACACTATATTTCAAGGGTTAGCATTTACATTCTATTACTTGTCATGAAGTTTCCTGTTACTCACTCCCCTATAATATGCAGTAAATTGAGGGATTTTTAAAAATAGTCTGGAATTACAACAACAACAAAAATCTTAAAAATAACCATGTAACAATGATAGGTAGTTGCTAAACTGTTTGAACACTAACATGAAAATCAAATGTGGAATACAACCTCCATTGTTTTTTTAGACCCTGCCAGAATACCATTTGTATATTTTCTCATAAACTTTTATAAGGAAGGGGTCAATAGTCTTCATGCCCCAGAGATCCCAAGCAGGACCATAAAAACTGTTATTCAGCAGAAGCCAATTATTGTCCAATAAAGGACATGTTTGTTAAACTCATTAAATCTTCTTTCATATTAGCAAAGTAGGATGAAAAACACATGATGCACAGTGCAGTCAAAAGACTTGATGCATAAGGAACATTCAGTGACAACTTTTAACAGAGAGTAAATTAGCAGAGTTATCTGCTCTGATGAGAACTGTGCTCTCTCCAATATACATCTCATGACTGATTTCAAATTGCAATTAAATTCTAAGAGTCCTGCTTGCATACTGACTTAAAGCTGGAGGGGAAGGAAGTTGATTTGGTTTATATTCATTTAGGGGATTATCTATCCCAATTTAACTTTCCAAAGCCCATCTGAAAGAGGTACAATTTTAAGACATTGAAATCATCTCGTTTCTAGTAGAGGAGATTCACCTATTCAGTATTATGCTAGCACTGATTCACCAGTCACACAAAGAAAATAAAAGTTAAATCACGCTATTGATTTAAGCATTGTTAGTGCTTTAGTTTTTTTTTTTTTTTAAATCTTACTCTCTTGGGTACTTTTACAAAGACGTTCAAAAATGTCATTAAAAAGTTAGGGTTGGAAGCATGTTTCAGCAATGTCCATCTCACACCCAAAACAATAGCTACTGAAATTCTGTACCTTTTAAAAAAAGCTCCATTGGCTATAACATTTGGAAATGAAAAATCATGGGATCCAGCCAGGTTCCCGTGGCTGTGCAATGGAAGATTATATATTATTATCCTGCCTGTTTTATGAACACTACCCCAACCCACTTTTCTTTTGTAGTATAAATATGTTAGTGGTCACTTAATTTTATATATTGTATATTAATTGTTTAGTAAAAAATCTAAAAAAGAAATATAGCTCCAAAATATCTCAGTTTTATAATTTAGTGTAAAGTGTTGCATGAGTGGAGGAGGTGTTATAAAATGTAATAATTATCTGTTGTTTATAGGTTTATGCAATTGCTTGTAGCTCTTGCAAGTTTATATTTTAACTTGTATTAATTGTAATCTGTAGCAGCAAGCATGTATATTTGTTGTAATATTAAAGTATTTTGGAAATGGATCTATTGAACAGGAACTGGGTTCTTATGATATTCTATCATTTGTTATTTTGAGCTTTGCATATCATTTTGCAGTTTTCAGGGCAACTTTAAGGCTATCGTATTATAAACAAAATCAACGGATCTTTAGACTATGGAGGACTTCTCTGTCAGAACACCACAATTTTAAAAGACTATTCAGTTACAAAAATTAGATGAGAGAGAGATTTGGCATATCAGAAGTTCCTGAGGGTGAGTCTACACAGTAGGGATATGAACGACTAGTCGACTATCCGATAAGCAAATGCTTATCGGATAGTCGACATGCAAGTCAACTAATCGCTTCCCCCCCTTCCTGCCTCTATCAGAAAGAGGCAGGGGGGAAGGGGTGCTTCAAAGCTGCAGTGCTGTGTGGAGCCCAGGGTCTGCCACTTTGAAATGCCGCATGCAGTCCAGGGCCAGATGAGAGTCCCCAGCTGGCACTAGGGTGCACATGGCATTTCAAAGCGGCAACGCTGCGTGGAGCCCAGGGACAGCAGGGGGCACTTTATGCATGTAAGCAGGATGTGCAGGAACGCTTCCATTACAGCTAGCTGGAATGGGAGAGAAATCCTGGTTGTGTCTATGTAAATACAGTTTGCTCCTACTTTGCTTAGATGTGTTAGATATTCAGCAGATGGAGTGCTGTTTAGCTCATTGAAATCAATTGAATTTGTGATCCCACCCCAGCTATGTTTGCATGAAATGCAGGGATAGCTAAAATATGGTAACCGATGTTTGTAATTTTGTGGGGATACAGAAAAGTAGGACTGTGCTAAATTGTTCCAAATGCAAGGGCTCTCAGCGGATAGAATCTTGCTAATACAGGGGCTCAACTTTCAGAGCTCTACCAGAGGGAAGGGGTAAGGGAAGGTTATTCTGGTCTGAAGGATGTATGGCTTCCCCTGCCTGGTCTTGTTTAACTGGTCGCCCTCCCCCCCCGCTTCAAAGAACAGAGCTAAATAGGTGCCCCTTTCTTTTGCTAATAGTGTTGGAGTTGTGTTTTTCTATCCTGCTTGCTAAGAGCTGAAATAACTGGGAGGTGAAATCATTTGAGACTGATCATTTGAGAAGTCACAGCCATGACGTGGATAGCAGCAGATGGTGACTGAGAGCCAAGAGGTCTGTGGTGGAGAGATGCAATGAGTGGTCAGAAGAGCAGTGGTGGTGTGTAGTGTGGTGGCAGAGAGGTGAACAGCAAATGGCCAGCACGGCGGCGGTGAACAGCAGCGAGCAGGCAGACGGTAAGTGACCAGCGAAGTGAGTAAGGTGCCTCTTTACTAGCCTCCTCCCCAACTCAGGGTGGGAAGTTAACTCTGCCGATGCATCTCTGAAGTCTGGGTCAGCCCTGACCAAGGGCAGCAACTGTGAGTAGAGTGAAAAGGAGGGCTGGGCATGTGAAGGGGACATTTAAATTGCTGGACTTAAGAACCTGATAGGAAAAGGACATTACCCAACCTATCAGGGGTAGAACTTTTACTCATGGTTTTCATTTATGAACCCTGTTTGTGGTGTTTTCCCAAATTAACGCCAAGTTACTTCCCTCCCTTTTATTAAGTTTCTTTTCTATGCTCAGACTCTGCTTGCGAGTGAAGAAGCATTGCCTCTCAGAGGTGCCCAGGGGTGATGTGTGAATTACCCAAGTTACTGAGTGGGGGTTTGAATCAGTTCTATGTTGGATAGATGGAGAGGAATCCCTAGATTTTGAAACTGGCCCTGGCTGCTGCTGACTTTACCTGGCAGAAGCATTACATGCATAAAATTATTATAACAGCCTCAACAACAAAAAAAGTCTGAAATCTACCTTTTCAGATACAAATACACTGACATCTGTTAACAGATGGAACTGGCATAACACATGAACAATTTCATTTTCCCATGGATATCAATAAGAAAAACACTGAAGCCTGACAAAATCCCATAGGAGCATTACATTATTCAGTGTACAGCATGGAACCATATAAAAATTTTATACTAACACACTTGACTGAAATCTGCCAGGAATATTTGGGTTTTGTTATGGTTACTGACTTTCTATTTGTTTGCAAGAGCAAAATCATTTAAAAGATAAAGATACTGTGTATTTGTAAGGAAACAGATGTACGATTTTAGAAACTAGTCATATTTTGTAGATTTTATTGGAAAATACAAACTTTAGTATTTGGGATTAGTTAAAAATGAAAGCTGTCTCAAACTGCATCGTAACACTGAATAATTGTGGGAGGGGTAGCACGGTTCTCTAAGGATCAGGTTTGAAATATCTAGACTCCTAAAAAATAGAATATTTACCCAACAAGGTCAGTCTGATTTTCTATTAGATTTAGGGTGATTTTCCCTTTTATTCGACATTGTTTTGCAAGTGACCCCTCATGACTATCTGGGAAAACGTTAACCCAGATCTCAAATCTCCAGAAGAACAGAGAAGTAAAATGCCAAAAATTTCAACCCATTCTCCAAAAGCAGGTGAAATGGATGCTAATCTCGATCTGGATACTGCTATACAGGAGCAAATGCAAGAATGTGTGAGGAGAACATTTGGGGGATTAAAGTCTCTAGAAATCTTACAGCAGTGGTAAGTAACCAGTGGCTTGCGGGCCACATACAGCCCATCGGGGTTCTATTTGTGGCTGATGAGACATTTTGTTTACTGTTGCCCACATGCAGGGTTGCCAGATTCTGCAGTCCACCTAGTTTTTTTCCTACTGGTATTACTAAAGTGACACACATGTAAAGCAAAGGCACATGAAGTAAGATGACCATAAGAGCTGTGCACTCCTCCTGCATCCAGTGAAAGTGCTGCTACAGTTCAGTTGGCACACCTCATAAATTTTAGGTACACAAGTGCAGTTAGCAAAATTACCCTACCCCATGAGACCATCTTGGTGATGACAACCTTGCGGCCCAATGAGATGAAGGAGGGCCACTCACGCAGCCCACTCACTAGCCTAGGTTGCCCCTCACTGTCTTACAGGCACCACCTTGCTAGGGACAATAGCACAAATGCAACAGGCAGAACACCCCTCCTTCCCAGAGTACAGTACTCTCTTCCAGCATCCTAGCACTTAGAAGCAAGACAAAAGACAATCATTTAAGCCTGGCTGGGAAAAAAAGGTGGAAACCTAGGGGTTCAGACTCAGTGCATCAACCTAATGATCAGCAGTATCCTGAAGGGATGGACATTTCCAGAGGGTGCTTCCAGACATATTGCACGTGCCTACAGATAACAGTTCACACTTTTTATAGACATTTCACATCCTGTTTTAAATAAGATAAAAATGTCTAAACAACTGCAGAGCTCCCAATCTGCTAGAGAAGCAGAGAACTTACTTGGAGATATTCCACTAGAATCTTCACTGAACAATTAGCACAGACTCCAACAGAGATACCAGCATCTATCAAAGAATCAACTGCGGTCCACTTTTCCAATGAAGTTACCTTTCAGGGTATGTCTACATTGCATTCCTCTTTCAAGAGAGGAATGCAAATACAGCAGAGCGAAATTGCAAATGAAGCACGGATTTGAATTTCCCACGTTTCATTTGCATACCCTCAGCTAAGTATTTTCTCAAATTCAGTCATGAAAATCACAATTTTCCCTAGGCAAAAAATTGCCAAGCTGGCCTCCTGGAACACAAGAATCCAGCCTAACTTTACCCTGCACACCAAACTTCTCCAACCATAGAGGACCATCCTCAATCCTATTCCCTTCCCAAACAAGAATGGATGGCTAGACTGACAGCCTACATTGTGCCCCTCTATCTGTATCGGTACAGTAGAGGGCTTGTTGAGGGCAGTGCTGGAGGCTAGGTCTCAAAAGCTGGAGCCTTGTACAAAGACTTGAAAAGTCCTGTACAAATGACAGCAAGAACTCAAAAAGTACCAGGATATATGGTCTTTATCTCATTTTCAGAACAGTTAATATATTTGCTTGTTTAAGATTGAAAATTTTTATTTTATGTAAAAACATGGATGATAAAAAATAAACCTACTGAGTAGAGAGATTAAAAATGATAGACAATTTTTAAAATTTTGAAATGTATTCCAAATTTTCATACTTTTAAATGGAAAATTGTATGAACATTTTTCTATAATGATTTTGAAAATTAGTTCAATTGATATTGATCTTAAAGTTTCTATTAAAATATGGATGTGTCAGGACATTTCATAACATGTGAAAAGTGATAACGGCTCATGAAGTTAAACTTTCAAGAAAGAAAGAAAGAATCCCATTTTTGGGATTGAGATTCTTTGCAGAAAAAATCTGGCCAGATCTTCTACTACATTTTGTGTTTCATGCCTATGTTCTGGTTTTCCTCTAATTTTCCTATTTCCGTACGTAATTCTCTATATAGTATCCATTTCTGCTTCTAGACCTTTATTTTTCTACCTTTCTACTTTCTGACAACATGGACATATTAACAGGGCTGCCAATGGCGAGGGGGAGGGGCAAAAGGGACAGTTGCCTGGGGCACTGCGATTTGAAAGTGTCTGGGGCTACCATAGGCCCATTAAATCACTGACGGAGCCCCAGACAGTACAGGCTGGGCAGTGCTGAAGGGCTGGCTGAGGACAGCTAACCTTGCCCTTTCCAGGGGCCTGAAGCCAGGCACTCCTCACATTGCCCAGGGGCCGGAAATTCTGTTGGCAGAATATTTACACATATTAATGATTATTTAGAAATGTGATTTAATGTTTCACTGGTTGACTTGTTTTTATTCTTCCTCATCTTTGCTATCGAACAATTCTTTAAAAGAAAAGGTTTAATTAAAAAAAATTCTATTGATTAAAAGAAAACTCCCAAAACTCTAAATGAAAACAAGAATCAAATACAGCGCCCACAAATGAAAGTGTGCAAAAAGATAGTCATTTAGATGGCAGTATCTCCAGGTCTGCCAGGAAATGCTCATAGCAATGCGTTGTTAATTCAGGGGCTGATCCTGGCTCCAGTGGAGTTAATGACAAAGTACTAATTCTATTTAACAATAGTAGACTTTAAGAGCAGTGGGCATACATAACTCCCTCAGCAGCATCACCAAACCTCCTTAAAATGATTTAAAATTTGCGTGCAAGTGGTGGGGTGGAAGATAGCTGGATATTGAAATATTTACTCTGGTTGTGTATTTGAAAAACAGTACACTTCATAACCACAGCATATTTTGGGATGAATACATTAAGAACCTAGAAACATCATTAACACCACATGAAGCCTTGTTTATTTGTATTTCTGTATTTGTATATGACTGCCAATTCCATCAAGCTGCACCCCGCCAATCAACACATTCACTTTTCATTTTCTCTCTCTCTCTTTCAATTTTAAGAGATGGAAAAAGAAACCCAAACAAATGTCAGACACTCAAATGTGAAACAGGAACCATGCACAAATCTAATGGAAAATCAGAAGTACTTATACAATAAAAAAAAAAAAAATCACATGTAAGAACAGTGAAGAAATCATAGATCTTTGCCTATTTAAATTTAAAATAGCATTTTTCTATCACTCCCCAACTTGTTTTGGTACCATCTTCATAGATAATTTTTGCATACATTTCACAGATGAACAAAGAAAGCAGGCTGAAATGCTGTATTATGCTAGCACTTAGGAACCTCCAAGTCAGCAACCCATTGTGCTAGACCAGTGGTTCTCAAATTGTGGGTCAGGACCCAAAAGTGGGTCGCGGCCCCATTTAATAGGGCTGTGAGGGCTGGAATTATACTTACTGGAGCTCAGGGCTGCAGCCAAAGTCTGAACCCCATTGTCCAGGGCTGACATCCTCAATCATTGGAACCCCCCCAGGACAGTGGTGGTTGGGCTTTGGCCCGCCTTCTTTGGGGTGGTGGGGATTGGACTTCGGTCCTCCTTTCCCACATTTGCGTAGTAATTTTGGTTGTCAGATTTGCATCGACTATTCGATTAGTTGATAAGGGCGTCTCCACCGGCTCTTGCTACATTTCAAAAGCAGAAGCGCTGCGGGGAGCCTGGGGCAAGCTGGAGACTCAAATAGTCCCCCACTGGACATGCTCCCTGCGGCGGCCGGCAGGGCTCTTGCTACATTTCAAAAGCAGAGGCGCCCTTATCAACTAATTGAATAGTCAGTGCAAATTACACCGACTATCTGATTAGTTGATTAATTTAAATTTAACATCCTTAAGCTTGTGCTAGAAATATCTGATATTCCTCAATAGGAGTCCCCTCCCATCCCATCTACACTGAAGATAAGAAAATGCAACATCTTCTCTCCTTGGATTTTGCCCTGTATTGCTCACTGAGATTGTTGTCTGCATCCCTAAGGGCAGACAACATTTTGTGGAGGACCATGGGATTCAGTATTCATGGAAGTGGCTGATACCTTTCTCTGAGGTGGCAAACTGCCAGATCTCTCAAACAAGAGATTGTCTGATTCCACCTCAAGAAGTCATCTTAGCAGAAAGTCTCTGATGTTCCCTTTTTGAGGGAAATCTATTGATAAGCTGTGCAATACAAATCTGACAGTTCCAAGTACATTGCTTGGAATTTGCTCATGAATTTCAGTCTGATTTCTGCCATATCCAAGCCAAAAAGACAACACTGATCATTTAGGTCAAAGACCTCAATTTGACAATGGACTGAAGTCCAGGGCCAGATTCGGGTCCCTGATCCAGCAGCTCTGTGCAGTTCTGAGGGCACCAAGTGGCACCTCTAAAATAAAATGATAGTATTACCTACTATAGCCATGGCAACCAAAGGACAGTTACTCCAGGTTAATTAAGACACCTGGAGGCAATTTAGAACCTGCTAGAACCAGCTGCAAGAGCTTTGACTGGGACACCCAGAGATAATCAAAGACTAGCTGGAACTGGTTAAAAGCTTCCGTTAGTCAGTTTAGTGGCACACCAGAAGTAGAAGGCGGTGGACATACTGCAGGAGAGCAGGAACTGTAGAGAGCCTGTCAGCTACCAGGAGGGAACCATGCAGTTACAGAGGTGAGGGGCAGGGAGACCCCTGCCCAAGGAACAGCCCCCTTGGGCCCCAAAAGTTCAAGGGAGGTAAACACCTCGGAGAGGGGTAGAGACTGAGATAAGAAATCTAGTCTGTTGCCACATCCAGAGAAGCCACTAGAGACAAAGATTTTTTTTCCTGTCCCTTTCCCCTGCTGCTATGCCAATGATGAGAGTGGCTAAATCAGACTATGGCTTGCCCCTGAAGTAAAGAGGTTAGACTGAGAGCTGTAGTGAGCCACTGAGGTGAGCAATCAGACTGGGAGTTGCCATTTTCCCGAGATGGGGTGAGATAATACTCAACCTACCGCTACCCAGAAGTGCAGGACCCACTGTGTGACATTAAGAGCTTTGTCTCAATTGTTATAAAAGTTTGCATTCGTCACTTTTGACAGGTAATTTTGAGGCACACAGATCTTAACATTATAAAAACCTCCTCCTTCTCCTCCCCCCACTCACAAGTTATTGTTTTAGTTAAGAAAAATGTACCTTTATTACTATACATGTACAAAAAGAAAAATATAAGGTTGGTAGCAGTCATCTGAAAAGATCTTTTTTTTGTTCAAAGATCTTATTGAATTAAGATTTTTGATAGTCTGTAGGAAATGGCATAGCCAGAATTATACTGAAGTTGTAGAGCTCAGAGACTAATTCTTCACAATGTTCATTTTAACAAAACAGTGTTCTTAAACATAAATGTCACCATTCTTCCTTTTTTATTTCAGACAGGGATGGATTTTAACTATAAAACGCTGCAAAGTCCAATCAAGGTGAAAAATCCTCACCTGATGGCTCACAATCAAAAGACCCCACCATCCTTTCTCAATTTTTCCATTGCCACAATTCTCTTAAAAGGGTGTCTTGCTACAAAACCTGAAGAATGAAAGATTTAAAACGGTGGGACTGAAATGCACCCATCAAAATCAGGAGTGTGGGCTAAACTCAACCAGCTGTCAAACCTAGCAATATGAACGTATGCACACTTCTGCTTAATAAAATTTGAATCAAACACTTTGCATCTGATTCTCCATGTGAGCTTTTATGCAAACTTCTAAAGTGCAAGGAATCCTGGGGTGGACGAGCTATTCTGAGAGCTTTCACATAGTTCATGTAATTAGGGAAACCACTTCCTTTGATTGTAAGTGTTCAAAACAGCTGAATTTCTTTTATCAAAGGAACTCTGTGATTTGGGTCATCTCTTTTACTTTCTCTTTCATGTTTCTCAAGATGAGAGGTGAGACTGTAGAGCACATTATTTAGAAAAAAAGATTCCACTTTTTGTTTTAGGGATTGAACTTGGACTATTCAAAAGGCTGTCATTTAGGAATCTATCTTTCTTACCCTCCCTCTGTTTCCTTCTTTTTTTCTAAGGCTTTTCAGTGGCTCTAGTGAACACAGTCCAAAATGCCAATTTAAGGAAAACTAGAATATGGTACATAAAGAAAAAGGATTGTAGTTTTCCTTTGTACTGTTTTGGCTGAATATGTAATTATAAGGAGCTATATCTGCAAGATCTTGGTCTCTATGGTAGTCTCTTCTTTTTATCATTCCAAACACTGACCAAGCAAAAAAGAAAAATGTCGACATTTTTTAAAATGTAAAGAAATCTGCTACCCTGATCTTTGAAGATGTCTATGGGCTCTTTCTTTCCCAAAAAGTGAACTCAGGTCATCATTTGAAGGCAAAAGAACATGCTCCTGGAGCTAACAACCAATGCCAATTCTGTCACAGTATCAAATGTCACTTAAAGCCTGATTTACCTAACTACAAAGATAGGTCGACATTAAGTGCCAGGTTCCTTGCAATAGTGATGGCTCTGGTCACAATTTTAAACTCCACAGCCCAGGGCTCACAGAGACCAGAAGACTCCTCTCCCCACTCCACCCCCAGACACTCCTTTAAAATCTCCCAGTTGTTTCTGAAATGCCCTTTCCTGATTGTGCATTTTCTCATACCAGAAAGCATCAGATTTCCTGAGCCTGTGGAGAGAAGATACTGTGCAAGCAAAGCTACAGACCAGCCATAGAAACGTGGACAACTGCAAAGCGATTGCATGGGGGATGCAGGCAACTTTCAGAGCCTCCTGAAAGTGAAGAAGCTTCACCAGGCATCCCAAAAGACCAGAGAGCGCAACAATATATTTGGTGTTGAGCCACACACCAGCTGCTTTTACAACAAGCTGCATGGTACACTTGGCAGATGCCCCATGGGAATGCCACAGACCACCATGGATACCTTGGCTAGGTAGGAATGGATACCTTGGAGACAGTCCATCCCCAAAATAACAAGACGGGGTTGGAGGCTGCTAGCCTATTTACTGCAGTGGTATCAGATGAACTCATTGCACAGTGGCATGGGAAAGTGTTCTACAGTGGTGGGAGAAATAAAGGCAGCCATCCCTAGAATCCTTCTGAAAGCCAGCATGAAAGTTACATTGAGATCTCTCAGGAGAATATAAAGAACATCGTTATTCATATAAAGAAATTGCTCCCCTTATATCACTCCCCCGCGTAACTCAACAAAGGAATGAAAAAGCAGATGCCAACTTTGGCTCTTAGTTGTACTGCTGCCATTTTTCCTATGAGCAAAACAATGGAGAATTGATCTTTGTTTTGTTCATTCAAAGATGGGCTGCAGGCGATGCTGAAATTTGACCATTGTAAGGAAAGTGCCATACTTATCTGTGATCTCTTCCTCATGCTCATCCAACTACTCATACAAAACAATCATGTTCATAGTGGAGAGCTTTGTGATATCCAGGCTTCAGTCAGAAATGGCAGAAACCAAAAAGTGCGATGAAGGATTGTGGGATTTTTTTTTTTAAAGACACAAAAATTACAGGATATGGGTGGCGTTATGGGATGGAGAAAATGTCATGCCTGGAATTTGATGCCAGAGATCCTTGGGCATGTCATTATTATCCCATAACACATTGCAAACGTGTTCCAAAGGCCATCACACCAGAAGGCAGCACATTGCACACTGGGATAGCTGCCTGTGGTGCACTGCACTTTACACTTACACATGACCTTGTGGTAAGCAAGCACTGCACCAACACAAACAGCCAAGTATACACATACTTGAGCAACATACTAACTTCTGTCTCTGTTAATGCAAATTAAGTTGGCAAACTAAGGTTTGTAGTGCAGACATGCCCTTTTTCTAAAATAATTTCTCCAGCCAAGCAACCAGTTAAGGCTACTACTGAATACTCATCTCAAAAAAGTCTTGGGGAAAAAACAATGAATCTGCTCTATTTCTATAATATTTCCATAGACTAAGCCAAAAACAAAAGCACAAGATTTCACTGTACAATTTAGAAAATTATTACATAACACCCCTCTGAAACTACGTAACACTGGTGTGCTTATTCACTCATGATAGGACTAAATCATATTTTTCCCAGTCAGTGAAAACCATAGAATGCTAGATATGCTATTAGTAAAAAGCAGTTTTGAGACCCTTATAAATGGGAAGGTATATTATCAAGGGCATATAATCTATGTCCAAGTAGATCAAGTTATAGCCAAGAAAAACAGAGAGAATGGGTTAGCTGTTCTGCAGAAAAGACCGTGGCAATAATTTTGATATAAATACCTATATCAATAAAGAAGTGAAAATCAGGAGTAGACGTCTGACTGAATGGTTTTGATTTTTACCTATCAGTCACTAAGCATTTATACCACTGTTGTCACCTTAGTATGCAAATGCCCTTACAAAAAAGATGATAAATGTAATACATAACCCTGTACTTCATGTAGGTTATTAAAAGGGACAGTCTATGTGCAACAAACAGAAAAATCATTTTTGTCTGATACGGTGTCAGTGTGGAATGATTTAAATCAAAGTAATTTAAATCTCCGATTTTAATCAAGATTGAAATCAGCAAGCAGGAAACATTGATTTAAAACATCAATTTTAATCATGTTTTGCAGTTGGACTTTTTAGTTATATTCACAATAAACGTTGATTCTCATTGGTTGATAACCAATAAAATATGTTGATTTGCAACTAAATATAGCTTTTATGCTAAATTTGGTGCTTCTTTTTCCTAACCAGACACACTACATCTATACACATTTATTTATGCAATTACCCTGTATATAGCTTAACTTACATTTATTCAGATACTTCATTTTTACATTTTTATTATGTTAGAAAATGATGAAGATGCATTTCTTATTTAAAAGATTATTTTTTTCTTGTGATTTTGTCAAGTTCTATTTGAATGAAAATGCAAATTAAATTAAAAATGCATAAAACATTTTAATGTTTTTGTTGTATGTCATAAAATATAACTACTTTAAATACATTGGATACATAAGAAAAAATGATCAAAAAAGTTTATTAAACCATGATTTTCATTTAAATCTAATTGACTTATTAAATAAGGGAAGTATCTGTAGTTAGTGAATTGAGCTGATTATTTCTGGTCACTAAGTCGTTCAAGATTTTGGAACTAGTAGATCCCATAAGCTCAATATCTACATTTTTATTCACAGATTTCAAGAGGAAAACAAGTGTTCCTGCTTTTTCAACTCCCAATGGGTTTCTCAACTTATAATGAACTAGCCATTGACCTGAGCTGAATAAACTAAAATGAAGAAAATACTCTTTCTGCACCTGCAGAAGAGGCTACTGTTGTCAAAAGCTGGTTAATAACTTCGGCAAACTCTGGTTGCAGGTCCTTAGCGAGTGACTTTCAGCAGTTCAGTGTGATTTTGCTGTTGTTTTTAAAATTTGGCAGCAAACACGTACTGCTTAATATTATGTTTGGTGTTTTAAGGATTATAATAGATTATAAATTTAGGCATTTATATAGTTTGAATTTCAAATTTAATTTGAAATATTTTTAATAATTAATCCTGTTTTTAATTTTAAAAAATCAGATTTAAATAAAAAATCTGATTTCATTTTTTTAAATAATCTATTTTATTTACTCTGTACAGTCTTAACAACTATTGTCTCAAATAATATCTCAGATTACTAGGACTGAAAGTGACTAGAGAAAAAATAGTTTCTACTTTCCTTTCAAGTAGACAGCACTTTGGGTATAATCATTTAGTGTGTTTCCCTACAGCCAGGCTCATCTTATTGGAGTGTACAGTACCAGGATAAGACCAGCAAGTCTCTCAAAACTAGGAGTGTTACTGAAATTGGTTTGGTGCCAGAGTAACATTTAAAGTAGATCAGGCCCACCAATGGGGGGGAGGGGGCAAAGGGGGCATCTGCCCTGGGGCCTGGAAATTTGAAAGGACTCAGGGCTCCTGGCCACTGTCACTATAACAGCAACAGCTGCCACCAGATCCGTGGGTCCTTTAAATCAATGCTGGGTGACACTGAAGGGCTGGCTGGGGGGGCAGTTAGCTCCCAGTCCCACCCCTTCCGCCTGAGGCCCTGCCCTTTCCAGAAGCCTGGAGATAGCTCCCCTCTTCTTCCTGCCCAGGACTCAGTGAAGTCTGTCAGCCATCCTGCCTACAGCTAATTTCTCTTGTTTGTGTGAGTCTCTCTCAGAGTGATGGGGAAAGAAAAAAATAAAAAGATCTGAACAGAAGGTGTTTGCAAAAAATTCAGCGTGGCAAGAAAATTTTAGTAGGTGTATTCTCTGACACAACTTTTAAACTATTTTTAATGATTGATTTTCATGTCAATAGCATCTGTATTATGCAGGACTTGGAAAATACACTCAACTCTGGAGACTTCCAATCTTAACTGGGCAAGAGACAACTTGTGTAGAATCTAAGATTTCATTTTAAAGAAGGTGTGTTCAAAGCATGCATGCTTGCAAAGTTAACTTTCCAAATGCTAAGTGAATGCAAATCAATTCAGATCCCTCTTCCTAAGTCAGCAAATAGATTTATGTCCTCTGTTGCTGCTACTACAGATTGAACCTCTCTAGTCCGGCACCCTCGGGACCTGACCAATGCCAAACCAGAGCACGGAAAGTCAGTATTGTCTAGTAGCATGACCAATACTTCCATGGCTTACTGGGCTCTTAGAAAACACAGAGGGGTAAATTACAGCTAAGTAACAGCAGAGAACACTGAGAGTCAGGACTGGTGGCTATAAACAAATTTTATGGGACCACAGGAAATTTGGCCACACCCATGATAAGCGGACATCCGGCTAACTAAAATCACACCGGACCAGAGAGGCTTCACCTGTACTCATAGCTTTTGTGTTCACCGCTGCCACCAGGAACCCCAGTTTTTAAAAAACAGAATACTATATTTTGAGTGTGGGGCAAGACTAGGGCGGAATGAGGGTCAAACACCCCCCAGCAACTTAGAAAGATGGAGCCTCTGAGACTAGCAGAGTTTTAGTTAAACTTAATATGTTTGCCCACAGCCCCATGTTAAGGATCCTATTGAATAGAGACTCAGACCACCTGCTGGAAGGAAAAGCTGATTTCTTATCCATGCTCCTATGTCTAGTATCCTAAAGAGAGAGGGAAATGGACCTTTCAGTCTCTCCATACGCCATGATACAGTATTTTCCTTTCATACTTCATTTCATACAGTATTTCTTCAACAAGAAAAAAATAAATAAATGCCTTTCCATAATAAGGGCCTTTTATGCTACTTTATGTTGCCATTAAACAAATGGTGAACTGCTCCAGCTGGGGGTAGGAGACTGCTCTGGCCAGGCTGGAGCATCCCCCACCTGCAGCATGGTAGGCTGCTCCATCCAGACTAAGAGTCTGCCATGGGTGAAGGCTGTTTCAGCCTGCCAGGAGCAACCCACATCCATGGCGAGCTGCTGCAGCCCAGCCAGACCACCAGTTAACCATGTAATCAGTTAACCATTAACAGCCCTATTTCCCGCCATATTTAAAATAACCTCTGCACCTGCATAAAAGGAGAAGGAAAAGAGAGATGTATGCTTGTGCTTATGCCAAAAGCTTCCACGGCCTTCATGACACCAAAGACCAAACCCACCTCTCCAAAAGCCCCAATTGCAGTGTTCCCTGTAAGATGAGCACTTGCGCAGCTGCCTAGAAGAAATTCAAATACCGGCCAGATGATTAGCAGAGCATATCTGCAAATGCCTTGGTGTACATACATAATTTTTTTTTCCACACAAGGATGGAAAAAATTGAAGGGAACATTTCCCAATTGTGCTCCAGCTTGTTGTCAATCCCTTAAGCTTCCTATCACCTCTTGTGTATTTCATTCACTATCAACAAAAAAAATTGCTGCATACTGAAAATTAAAATTGAGGCTGAATATCTATTATATATTTTGAAGAGTTTGTTTGTTTGTGGATTTGTTTGTGCAAAATAAAGTCATACTTCGCAATTACCTATAGATACCAAATTTTGCACAAACAATCTTGCCACTTAAATTATCTGAATGCACTACTTTTTGCACCAGAATATACTGGGTGAAATATTTAAATAATTATTTTTGGTTTTCATCAGAAAAAAGTCATGACTATTATGATTAGAGTTCATAAAAATATTTTCTAGCAAAATTAAAATAAAGTTGTCTATTCAACTGTCATTTTAGTGCAAAGAAAATGTTTACTGTTATAAATCACAAAATCATTCAAATTAGTTACGGAAAGAGTAATGGAAGCTTTACGAGTTTCTGATTCAAATTCATTATGTATAGTAATTATTCAATAAAATGAAGAATGTTTGAAGTTGAAAACTTACAAATTTAAAACTGTTCTTTTACTTCCCTTTTGCAAGCACATTAATAAAAAATTCTATTACACATATTTAATTTCTTGGACTTTCCTATAAGTGTAATCTATGCAAAGTTACTTTGCCTGGTCAACAACAGGCCTCACCTGCTAGTATATTATATTTATTTTCAAAATAAAGGATAAACAGAATATCATATTGCTTGTACTGGACATTGTGGGCAGTGGGAGGATAGGGAAAGGAGAGGATATTCAGGCCACATACAAATCTAAGGCTCCTGCTGTCTAATTTAGATTTAAGTTCCTATGCCACATGGGCTATGGAGCTTTGTGTATAACCAAATACATGCATTAGAGATACCTCAGCTAAGAGGCATGATGTTACTATACACTCATCATGGACTTTACTTTAGAAATGACTCAAAATATATAGTTATAAACAGACAAGTCATGTAATAAAAATGCAGGCAATTAGATTTGTGCATGGACTGTGTTACATATTCATGACAGTTTGGGGAGGTGGCACCAAAGATTAGAAGATACAGTTTAAAAAAATCTAAACATAAACAATGAAATAAAGAAAATCTATTTTTTCCAGCACTCAGCCTGTTCTGAGCAGGCCACACCATCTCTGTCAACAGTGTCTCTGCAAGATATTGATATTGTTTTGGCATCACCTTGGTTGTGACCACAATAGCTCTTAAGACTTAAGTAGCATTTGTGCTTAATTCATCATCTAAGACTATCTTCTGTCTACAGTCCCCAGGGAAAATGACACATAGAAACAAAGAAATCCTTATGGGATTTAAGCCCTCCATAAAAATCTGGAGAAAAAAAAAAGGAGTTCAAGAGCAATTTTAGCTCAGGCCCATCCAAACATTCATACTAGAAATCTCTCCCTGGCCACAACTATTCCTTTTAGAAAGTCTGAAGTGGACAGTGGAATAGCCAGAGCTCCCTGCCCAACACATGCCACTGGTTAGTGGCTGAGCTGGAACAACAGACTACAGAGTCTTTCTCCTCAGAGTCAACTTAAGTATACAGACAGGAGCTGGCTGGTTACATGTCGCCTCTGCTGCCCAATCGTTGGCCCCTTACACGCGCCACCCTGTTGTCCCCTTTCAAACCCTCAACCCTGCTGCTCTCCCATACCTCTCCTTCCTCAGCAGGGTGCACCCCGCTGCCAACACTGTGCAGAGAACTAGTCCCTTGTCAGATCATTCAGCTCACCGTCAGCCTGGCTGGCAGGCTCCTTCCTCCTCCCACTGCCTCCGTCTGGGCTGACAGCCATGAAAAACTCAAGACCTGGAGCGCTGGCTAGGAGGAGCCAAGCCCTGCATGTGCCAAAGCCCTGCATAACACTGACACAGGGAAGCTTCTTCACCCTCCCAGTTAAGCTCTGGAGTGGTAGGAAAGAAGCTATTTCCAACCTGTTTCCACTCTGTTCCTGCAGGTTCCACAGCAGCCCCTTGGGCGGGGGCTCAGCACACTCTTCACACACTGCTTCTGCCGTAAGTCCTGACCCCAGGCAGCTCAGGGCTGCTTTGTCCTTTAGGCACCTACCCCTGTGGAGACACATCTCTGGCCACGTTGGCTGAATCTACTGAAGTCAGGCTCCCTGGGCAAGCTTCCCTCTAAGCTCCACCACAGCATGGACCTGCAGGTGCTTAATAAGCCCCACCCAGCAGCTCAGGGCTGTTGTGCATGGAGCTGCTTGGCTAGGCAAGGGGCACTTCTCCCTCAGGTACATCAGCAGCTTCCCTGCTGAGAACAGAATGGTGAGTTTCTCGTTGAATTTAAATTTGAATCAAATGTTCATTTCAGCTTGATCCATGCCAAAAAAAAATGTTAAGCAAATCAAAAAAAAAAATTTTGTTTCAGATGAAATAAAACCTTTTAAAAATAATTCTTAAATATAATTTGAAGTTGTTTTGAATTAAAAAAAAAAGAAAACTTTTGTTTTTAGGACTTTGTTTTTGTCTACTGTAACCATCTGGTGAATTATCATCAAATCACAAAACTTTTCATTTCAATCATAGACTCATTGGGCTGAAAGAGACCTCAGGAGGTCATTAAGTCCAGCCCCCTGCCCAAAGCAGGACCAATCTCAACTAAATCATCCCAGCCAGGGCTTTGTCAAGCCGAGACTTAAAAACCTGTAGGGATGGAGATTCCACCACTTCCCTAGGTAACCCATTCCAGTACTTCACCACCCACCGACTGCAGGGTTTTTGCACAAGAAGCCTTTATGCGGAAGAGGTCTTGCGCAAAAACTTCTTGCGCAAAAGTGCATCCAGACCTCAAAACGCATCGCAAAAGCAATGTGCTTTTGTGCAAGAGAGCGTCCACACTGAATGGATACTATCTCACACGTACGCTGTGATTACTATGGGCGGAATGGCCATCAGAGCACCTGTGCTTTTTCCAATACGGGTTTCTTGTACCAAAACCCCTCCGGAGCATCCACACCTGCCTTTTTGCGCAAGAGCTGTAGCACAAAAAGGAGTTATTCCTCATGGGGAGAGGAATAACTCTATAGGCAAAAGCCCTCTGTTCTGTCGATTTTCTTGTGCAAAAACGTGCTTGAGATGTGGACGCTCTGCTGGTTTTTGCGCCAAAACCTTGTAGTGCAGACATAGCCCGAGTGAAATAGTATTTCTTCATATCCAACCTAGACCTCCCCCACTGTAACTTGAGACCATTGCTCCTTGTTCTGCCCTCCGTAACTACTGAAAGTTTGACCCAAATCTGCATATTTTGGTAAAGAAAAGTTTTGTCTGAAAATTTTACCCAGTTCTAAAAAATAAGTATATTTTATAAAGATGTTTGTAAAAATAGTTTTGCTTCCTTGCTAAGAACTGAGTTGCAAACCAAAGCAGATATTTGTGGCTAATTTAAAATGTGAGAAACTCTTGACCTCTGGTAGTAAAGGCAGGTGTCATTGTACAAACATGAACTGGCCCCATGTATCATTGTTTGCTAACTATTTGAAACAAACTATTTAAAGCAATTGTTGACATTGGCAACTACTGGCTGGTTAGCCTGACTTCAATACTGGGTAAAAGAATAAAAAAGCCATGGTGGGATTAACTTAATAAAGCATGGGAACTTAATTAATGTCTATGAATATAGCTTTATGTAAAATATGCCTTGTCAAAAAAGCCTAATTTCATTCTTTGATGATATTGCATATTTGGTTGATAAATATAACTACATAGATGGAATTATCTTTTGTGAGGCTTTTCTGATTTAAAAAAATTAGCACTATATAATATCAGTGAAGCAGACCTATTAAATGGATTGAGATCTGGCTAACTTTCAAAGCTCAGAAGAATGATAGATGATCATCATGGTATGTGAATGTTTCTAGATGGGTTCTACAGGTGTTGGTACTAAGCCTTCAACATTTTTCCATCACTGATCTAGAAGGAAATACAAAAGCATTGCTGATAACATTTGCAAATGACAAAGACTGGTGGAGTGTTGAAAATGACAGGAAAGCCCCTTCACAGGGAGAAAATTTTCTCTTTAATCTACTGGAGAAAAGCATAACACAAATCAATGGCAGGAAGTTGAAGCCAGACATATTCAAACTGGAGATAAGACACATTTTTAACAGTGAGTGTGGTTGGACCCCTGGCACGAAGTGCAAGGGAAGTTGCGGATTCTCCTGCCTTTGATGTCTTCATATCAAGACAGGATGCCTTTCTGGCAGATGTGCTTTAGCCAGACAGAAATTATTGGGCACCCTACAGGAGTAATGGATTGAAATGTAATAGCCTGTGATCAGTATTTCCCCTAAGATAAGCAGCAGCACAGCTTCGCAGGTGATTAATCTGCCCCTCCCAGTCTCAGGGCTTCTTGCAAGGAGCTGACTGACTGGGCAGGGCTGATTAATCACCTGTGAAGCTGTGCTGCTGCACATCTTAGAGGGAACACTGTGATATACAGGATGTCAAACAAAATGATATAAGCCATAGGGTTTACTTACACAAATATTCAGAAAAAAAAAATCAGAATTAACTAAAGGTGTGATTTTCAAGTGGATTTGCTAATGTCCACTTGGGTTAAGGGAGTTTCTTGGTCAGACTTAAAGTGGCCTTTAGTTCAGTTTAATCCATTACCAAAGTGGAATCGGAAGAAGAGCACCCACCTAAGTTTTCAAAACCAGTTTAATCAAATCCACTTTAAAGTCACACTTTCAGGTAACTTTTCTGAGTTCCCTGTGTAGACAAGCTCTGTGACTGTTAAAATTCTTTTAATATGTTGTTCAGTTTATCCAGAATTATGACTGGAAGCTGTAATGATTCCCTTAAGCAGCCACTTGACATAACTGTACCTATTTATGTTGTATAGTTGATGTCTGAACAGTTTGTGTTTTGCCAAAAAACTAATTATTTCTGCTTATGCTATCTTTGGAAAAGGTTAATCTCCTTTTAAACTTAATGATTGATTCTCTTTAGTTTCTATTAACTGCTGCCCATGACCTATAACAATTGATTAAAGAAAAAAAAGGAAAACAGTAAAAGCAGTTGGGGGCAGTTTGCTCATAAATGATTTGTCAATGCTAGCTGTGATTTCAGTGGCTGAAGCCAGAACCAAAGAGCTGTGGTACCTTTCTCTCAAGTTATTTTGAGTTTAAAAAGAACAAAACATAAACCAAATAAGCCATATAGAAAACTTACAGTTTCTGTATCTGGTTTTCTTGATTAAAAATAAAAAAAAGAGTAGTATTGTCTTTGTCTTAGTCAAGTGGGATAAGTTCTAATACATATCTTAAGATAATGCCTATCCAAATATGTACCTAAATCGCCTAATCAAACATGTATTCAAAGAAGCCTATAAACATATTAATAAGCATTGTTCAATATTTGCTCACAGAGTTTTATTATAAAATATCATAAAATAATTGTGAGAAATGGGAAGAGCTCTGTAAGACACCAACTTCATACAGAAAGGCAATAAAATGTGACTGTATGTGAAAGTGTGTGTGTTTGTATGTGAATGAGCACAGATAATAGGTATATTTAGAAAAAGAAATATTATACCAGGCCTTGATTTGACTGTCAGAGCTAAAACTCAGTGCAAGATTTTGGTAGATTATGTAAACGGAATGGCTGCATCTCAAATGATATAAAATAACAGCAGAAACCAAATCAAATTGCAGCTTTACTATTCAATCCAAAATACTGGAGAATTGTTGGTTATAAATAGGGATCTGTTCTACGAGTTATTTTTCATAAACTAGTATTTAATGATTCAGATGAGTAGTATGATGTTTAAAATGTGAGAAGGAAAAATAGAATTCTTTCCTATACTGTAGGAATGTTGCTAGTCTCCCTGTTGAATGCCTGCTGTTTTTGTGATGGTCAAAATGAATTAACATCTGGACCCTGATCTGACATCGATTCAAGTCAATCAGAGTTGCTTTGGGCCTAAAGGGACTAATTCTGCAAATGCTGCTAATTCTCAAATCATCCCTAATTCAATAACCAGCACACATTTCCACCTAATGGAAATGTTCAAATTCAATTTTTTTTAAGACAGTTCCTCTTAAATTTTTACTGAGCAGCATCTGCTAACCAAAATCCCCCTTGTGTTGTAGAACTGTGCAGTTCAGTCATTATTCATCGCAGCTCATGGAGACTGGGGGGGTTTTGAGTAACTGTTCTCAGAAACTATGCATGTAATCAGAAATATGTTTTTATATTTTAAAGTTGCTGAGATGCAGTTCATTTCCATAAATATCTTTTTAGCAGACTGTAATGATTACAGATATAACTGTTAATGTTGGGGGGAAAATAATGTGAAATTCTGTTTTTGCCGACCAGTAAAACAGCAAGTAGAGAGCCTCTGCAAGTTAGAAAGGTTTAACTAGCTTTAGGTTTAACTACTGATACACTATTCAGATTTTCTTGGTGAAATTTTGCCTGAAAAATGCTTTGATTTATTTTTAACATCACTGTTCTTTAACAGTTCTCTGAAACCTTGCAAAATATCCTTACACTATTGATGGACAATAGCAGTATGTTTAATTTGTTTACTCGGTTTCAAGCCTATATTAACATTGTTTTTTATAACAAAAATACTAACACCCACAAAAGATAATTCAGTTTTATGCAGCATACCAGCATTAAGAAAATACAACTATTGTAGCATCCATAATCGAAGTTAATGGTACTGTACAAGTTGCAGTATAAATTCTGAGGGCAAATACTTGCAATTGCAGCTAAAAGGAAAGAAAATTAAACCAAACTATTACTGAAAAATATTTCTGGAGACCTAGTGATTCACCAGTCTTACTACCTGTGAATAAAAAATGTTAATTTTGAGAGTGCAAATAATTCTCTGTGTTTTATTCTGTCAGTCATGCCTGGATAATGTGTTTTAGTTTTGTTGAGCATCAAGTATAAAAACATGTTTTCACTAGATCTGATGCTGTTGTCTTTGAAATCTGGTTACTCTCAATGCAAAAGAATCTTTAAAAAGGAGTGGTCTATAGCATCTTAGAGACTAACCAAAAATACAGAGAGTATCATGAGCTTTCATGGCACAACCCACTTCTTCAGGCAGAGCAAGCTGCCAGTCCCACTCTGCCAGCTCTAGCTCTGGGGAAGCTGGTGGTGGTTGCATGAGTGCTCCCAGAGCAGGCTCCCTGTGCTGGAGCTGGAGCCAACAAGCCCACAATCGGGCAGTGTCATTTCTCCAGCCCCGATCCGGCCCCTATCTGGCTGCAGGAAGGGCTGTCAACCCCTTATCCCCCCTGCTGTGGCATGGATAGTAGGGGAGGCCATAATCCGGCTGCAGCAATCCTGGCCTGACCCTTCATCCAGCCACTGCTAGGTGCAGCAGCCCAGCCCCAGCCAGGTAAGGTAATCCAGCACCAGGGCCCCCTCATCCCACCCTCAACGCCCTGCCCTACCTTCTGTACCTCCCACAATCCCCTGTCATAACACTCCTTCACCTCCCCCACTGCAACCCTGTGCCCTGATCCCATCATAGACCTGAACCCAATGTCCTGAGCTCCTCATACACTCCAATCCAGACTCCTGCACCCCCACGTTGCCAGACCCCTGCCATAACACTCCTGAACCCACCACACCGTAACCCTGTGCCCTGAGTCCATCATATACATGAACCCCCTGCCCTGAGCCACTCATATCCCCACATCCCCAGCCCCCTGCCCTAAAACTCCCACACACCTTAACCCTATACCCTGAGCCCCTCATACACCCCAACCCAGACTCCTGCACCCCCACGTCCCCAGCCCCCTGCCATAAGATTGATAGAAGACAGCCTGAATACATGCATTAAGCTGGATTTTACCAGTTATGATGTAAACTTCAAAGAAATGTGTGAAAATATGCAGCAGCAGAAGTACCATTACATAAAGTCTGTGAGTACAATGTTTCATTTATGCTATTATTAACCATCATGTCAATTATCAATAACAAATATTATTAAGTTGTATATTTTCAGTCATGCAAATGGGCATTCTTACACGGCTCTTTGTTGACCACTTCTTCTTAATTTTGATGTAGGTTGGCTGTTTGTTTTGAAAAGGTTGCCAACCCCTGCTCTAAGCTATGCAATTTGAGTTACATTAGTAGCATAACTCAAGTTGACATAACTTAGATTTACTTACTGCAGGGTCCACACCATGCTGGGTCGATGGGTAAAACTCTCCCATCGAATCCCCTTACTTCTCTCATTCTGGTGAAGTGCTAGAGTTGATATCCAAAGGTCTTCACTAGATCTGCTAAAATGACCCTTATGGATTGATCACCGCAGCGTCAATCCACGCAGTAAGGGAGACAAGCCCTGGGACACAAGAGTAGGAATTGCAAATTACTTTCATGAGGCAGACAGGACTAAAAATAGAGGTGTTCTTTTGCTTGCAGTTTATAGATATTAAAGACACTTGGTGCCAGCCTTGACTGGATCTTCCTTCTGGGAGGTGTATGTGATGAAATATGATATTAATGTTGTTTAATCAGCTCATTATAGGAACTGTTTTTCCTTCCATCTAGTATCTGCAAATAAGACTTTTTATAGAATGTTTCTTCTCCTAAAACTTCTAAGAATCTTTTGTACAAGGGGGAAAGGGCCATCTTCTTAGTAACCTGCTCAGTTGTACTAAGGGTGTCTGTGAAGTGAGACTGAAAGTGTAACCTAGTCTCTAACTTGCATCCCCAGCTAACTCAGCATAACCTGAGTTGAAAGTACCACTTCACCTGGATGAGGTTTTAGTGTGCAGATATGAGGGGAGTCAGATAACAACCAACTAAGAGTTGGGGCGGGCTCACTATGAAGAAATACACCATAGAGGGTGCAGGATGAAGGCTGTTCCCTCAATCATAGAGCAGAAGGTTAAGAGGACAAAGAGGAGAGTGCAATTCTTTTTGGTGATCTCTTTGGCCAACAGTACTGAATTATCCCACAATATGCACCTTTCTCTTCTCTTCTCTTCCAGAGGGTCACCATGGCAAAGAAGTGCTGAGAGGGGGAAGAGGAAACAGTAGAAAAAAGCAGGGAAGGAAGAAAAACCTAGGGGACCAACAAAGACGACACTCAGTATGTTTAAACTCTAGTAACAACCCTTCATCTGGCTTAAATAACTCAAACAAACAAAGAGATCTCAAGGAGGTCTTCCTTGATCAGCAACAGAGTGGAAAATATTCAGATATTAATTTATAGTAATTTATTTCATAACAGAAAAAAAACAAATGAAATCTTACCTCCTTCTCTATTTTGAGCAGCTTCTTTACAGCCACCTCCTTGTCTTGTGATATCCATCGGGCTCGATAAACACTCCCAAAACTCCCTCCGCCGCAGCTTTCAAAGAACTGCAAGTCATCAAATCTAATTTGCACAAATGAAGCACTGAGAGACGACATCTCATAATGACAAAATACACCACAACAAAATCTGTAAGAAGAAAAAAAATCTAATTAATATGCCTGTTCCACAGAATTATTACATTATTGACCAAGCTTTAGAAATCACAAAGCAAAAACCAATTGCCATAAACATGCTACAGCAAAAACCACTGAACAGATCAAAAGGAAAATAAAATCAAGAAACTCACATTCCAATAGCCTATGCAAATGTTTTATGGAGTTGGTCCAGACTCTGAGAAGCAGGAGTTTGAAAAGAAATGGTCAGAAATTTTCCTTGGGTTTAGTGACATGCCGTGCAAACAGTGGAGTAGCACTGCAAAAGAACAGTGCGTCAACAGGTCCCTTAACATGAAGCACACTGACAAACGGGAAATGCACTTTCAACTGGTGCTTGCATAGGAGTTCTGGAATCTGGAGCATGCAATCTCTCCATGTTGTGATCACTTCACACAAAATATACATAGCCTAAGCAACTGAACATTCTGGCAAGAGTGCAGCTGTAAGCCTGAGGCCCGTGTACTCTCCGTATGCTGAGAAAGGTGGACGTCATTGTCACAAAGACATGGAAAAAGCTGGCCAAAAAGTCTCTTCCCAAAGTAACTCAGTTATGCTTGCATGTTATAACAAAATATAAGTGGAAAATAATTTTCAGTTATATGTGAAATCCTGTGCATCCTGCCAAGAATGGATTTTATAGTTTTAAAAGATCATAACATACTTGTCAGAGGAACAGAATGTCCTTTCAGTAGATTAGAAAGTAATACATTCTGTAGCTGTAGCAGATTTTTTAAAATGTTATTATCACCTAAGTGAGTGGCTGACCACTCACAGCCATCCCACTGGTGGATTCATTTTGAAGCTCTTCCTATAGTGGTGCAAGATAAAAAGGTTTTGATCCTCAGTGACACTGCTGAGCATATGGGATCCTGCAGGAGTTCCTGCAACATTTTTATAAGATGATTTCTCAGAGGCTTGTCTATACATGAGCTTGCACCAGTTTAATTAAACTGATTTAGAGAAATCAGGGCAAATCCCTGTGTAAAAAACTATCAGTTTAAGAAGTGGTTTATTTTGATTTAGCCTCGATCAGTTCCTACTTGAGCTAAACCAAAATAAGTGCATCCGGGCAACCACTGTACCAATTAAAATTACACCATGAGTTAAACCAGTGTAACTCTGTGTTTAGACAAGCCCTTATGTTTTCTATAATGCTGCTCATCTAAACATCGAGTACTGCCTGGGGCCTGGACTATCTTCTAGGTTCAGGGCCGGACTGAGACATGTGGGCACCCTGGGCAGGCTAATAATTTGGTGCCCCTTCAAACAGATACTCTATAAATACATTTATTCTCGACATTTATTATTGTTTTTTTTAAGTTAAATACTTATTGGGTATTTTCTATTAATAAAAATTGTAAACAGTAAATTGTTTTTATTCAAAATAAGGAATTTATTACATTTCTGAATTATCTTTAATTCAGAACATTACATTTTAACTTATCTTTCACAGTGTTCCTGTACCTGAGAAATGAATGATAGAGGTAACTTACATGGATTGGAATTACAAAGCCTTATTCAATATATTTTTAAAAGTTCTTTTTTTTGGCTTTCAAAACGGCAAAACGTTTAATGCTTTCTGACATGTCCACTTTCTGAGCAGTAGCATTTTCAATTGACAACAACGCCAAAGAATTCAAACGTTCATTAGATATGGACGATCGCAAATACGTTTTAATGAGCTTAAGTTTACTAAAACTGCGCTCACATGCAGCAACTGTTACTGGTATTGTTAGCAAGATTCTCAGTGATATCCATAAATTAGGCAAGGATATATAAACATTTTGTTTATTTTTGCACATACACCTCGCGACACAATATGATCACTGATTGCTGAATTAAGTGCAACAGGCCACCTAGCAGGATCATCGTAATTAATGTCAGGAACCTCATTAACATCTGACATAGCAGAAGTCGAAAAATGTTCTATTTTAATTTCTGTTTCAAACTTGGAAAGTGAATCAGATTCTGCACAAGAAACTTCTACAGAAACTGGGGGAACAGAAACAGATTCATTTTCGAATTCATTTCCACTGGCCAAAGCAGAGTCAATGTTCTGAGCAGTTTTTAAATATTCAGTTAAACGTTTCCCACTTTCCTCTAGTTCTAGTTCTCTCTTCAATTTTCATTTATGATATTCTGAACCAGACAACTTTTTGGGAGGCATCTTAAAGGGATTAAAATTTACATGATAAAATAAATTACTCATTTGTGGTAAAAAGCACTACGCCATAGATTATTTGGTTTCAGAATTTCAATGCTTAGAAATCACAGTTTTGTTTCATCGAAAATGTTGAGTTGTGCACCTGCACTACTCTTAATACATCAAACCGAGGCAACAGTATATCTAGCAAAATGCATTAGACACCTTGGGCAAAAACATTCCGACAAAAAAGGCAAATGAATTCAAAAGAACAAACCATGATGTACTGACATTCTGAAACTCTAGTGCAGTAGTCTCCAAACTTTTTACACTCAAGATCACTTTTTAAATCTCAGAACAAGCGAAGATCTACTGCCCCAACCCTCCCACAAGGTCCCACCTCTTCCTTGAAGCCCTGTCCTTTCTGTTCTCCTCCTCTCCATCACTAGCTATCCCTAGCCCTTATACACTCTACACTGCCGCTTTTTTTCTAATTCTTCTGTAGGAAAAGATTTTTCCAACCTTTAGCCTGTCTAGACTGGACCAATTGTCAGAAAAAACCCTTCTTTTGGTAGCCTTCTTATTCCTCATGGAATGAGGAATACAGAGCTTGCCAAAAGAGCATGTTTGCTCTTCCACTAAAAAAATGGAAGAACAAACATGTCCCTGGATGCAGAAGAGTTTTTCTGGGATATCTCTGGAATCCTGGAAAAACTCCTGCAGTCTTAACTGTACCCTCACTGGGTTGAGACAAAAAAACAGGACTATGTAGCACTTTAAAGACTAACAAGATGGTTTATTAGGTGATGAGCTTTCCTGGGCCAGACCCACTTCCTCAGATCAAATAGTGGAAGAAAATTTTCACAACCATATATACCAGGAGACAGGATGTGTAGGCTCTGGGGTGGGAATGAGGGATTTGGGTGTGGGAGGAGGTGAGAGGCACAAGCTCTGGGAGAAAATCTGGATGCAGGAGGAGGTGAAGGGGATGCTGGCTCACAGAGGGGGCTCCAATCTGGGGAGTGTTGGGGTCAGATGGATGGTTGGGCTACTAAGCAAGCCACAGGCTTGTGGATGTGAGGGAGCAGGAATTTGGGTTGGGGTATGTGAGGGACTCAGGGCAGAGGGTTGCAGAAGTGTATGATAGGCTCAGATCTAGGGTCTGGGAGGTGCAGGAGTATTATAATGCTGTGGCCAGATGGGGCTTGGCCCCAATTGGGGAGTTTGTTGGCCAGGCTTCATTTTTAAATAAAAGACTAGGTCAAACACAAAAAGTTTCTGCATTGTCTTTATTTATGAGAAGGGCAGGGAACCTTTTTGAGTCAGAGGTCACTGACCCACAGAAAAGTCAGTTGGGGCCACACAAGGGAGATGCAAAAAGACCTCCTCCCAAAACCCCCCAAGCCTCACTAATGTGGCCCCAACTGTGCTGCTGGGAACAAGTGATGTAGTATTGGGACAGGGTGTTAGTGGGGGCAAGGGCACAGGGTTCTGAGGTGTGGGCAGGGAGACCCCTGCACCTGCCTCCTCCGAGGATTTTTCCCCACTTCCCGCATGGAGCAAGGAAGCCCCAGCGGGCGCCTCCTATGGGGCCAACTCCCCATTCCCGCAGGGGAGGGTTCACCTAGGCTGAACAACACCATGGCCAACTGGCCAGGCAGCCCTCCTCTTTCCTCCAGCCCAGCTGCCCTGGCTGCGCTCAGCCCAGGGAGGCTGCACCGCGCTCCAGCTGATCGGGAAGCCCTTCCTTTTTCCCCAGCCCAGCTGGAGTGCGGTGCAGCCTCCCCCAGCTGAGCGCAGGGCAGCTGGGCTGGAGAGCAAAGAGGAGCAGAGCGGCTGCCCGGCCAGCTGGCCATGGCACTGGCTCAGCCCAGGTGCTCCACGTGGAGCAGAGGGAAAGCCCCCTCATCGGCTGGAGCGGGGTGCAGCCTCTGCTAAACACTGCGGCCAGCTGATCAGGCAGCTTCCCCTCTGAGCCTCCAGCACACGTTGGAGCGATGCACCTGGGCTTAAAACTACGGCCAGCTGGCAGGGCAGCAGCTCCTCTTTGGTTCAAGCCCAGCTGCCCCGCTCTCAGCCTGGGGAGGCTGCACCGCACTCCAGCTGGGCTGGGGAAAGAGGACGGGCTTCCCGATCAGCTGGAGTGCGGTTCAGCCTCCCAGAGAAACTGCCGCACTCCAGCTGATTGGGAAGACCTTCCTCTTTCCCCAGCCCAGCTGGAGTGCGGTGCAGCCTCCCCGGGCTGAGCGTGGGGCAGCTGGGCTTGAACCAAAGAGGAGCTGCTTCCCTGCCAGCTGCCCGTGGTTTTAAATCCAGGCGCATCGCTCCAACATGGGCTGGACTGGAGGCTCAGAGGGGAAGCTGCCTGATCAGCTGGCCGCGGTGTTCAGCAGAGGTGGCACCCCGCTCCAGCCGATGGGGGGGCTTTCCCTCTGCTCCACATGGAGCGCGGTGCACCTGGGCTGAGCCAGCGCCATGGCCAGCTGGCCGGGCAGCCGCTCCTCTTTGCTCTCCAGCCCAGCTGCACCGTGCTCAGCCCGGGGATGCTGCACCTGGGCTGGGGCAAAAGAGGAAGGGCTTCCCGATCAGCAGGAGCGCGGCACAGCTTCCCCGGGCTGAGCGCAGGGCAGCTGGGCTGGAGGAAAGAGGACCGGCTGCCCGGCCAGCTGGCCATGGCACTCAGCCCAGGTGCACCACGCTCCATGCGGACTGAGTCTATGAAGCAGAGAGAGGGAAAGCCCCTGTCCTGATCGGCTGGTAGGAGCTTAGGGGGGCTAGACAGAAGAAAAACTGAGGCTCCGGCAGCACCCTCACCTTTAATTCACCGCCCCTCAGGAGCTGCGGAGTCTCAGGGCAGGAGCTGAGGCTGCAGGCGGGATGCGTCTGGGCGAAGCAGCCGCCGCTCTACTGAGTTCCACGGGCCACCTCTAGAGGTGCCCATGGGTCAACCTGGGGTGTTTTACCGCCCCCCATAGGATGGCGCCCTGGGCGGCTGCCCGGCTCACCCACCCCTTAGTCCGGCCCTGCTTAGGTTACATATCTGAATGGCACCTAGCACAAAGGGGCCCAGGTCACTGACTGGGATTCCTACGCTCTACTGTAATACTAAAAATGGTATGCTTACCCAAGATTTCAATGCAACTGTACTATGGTTTTTAGATTACAGCTGACTCGAAATCCAGTTTCAATCACTATTTGATTACTGCAGGTCTCCAGATGTGAAGCAACAACCGATTCTTTAAACACTGTGTAGGACTACCTGAGGTGTCCTCTCAGTTTTCTTGCTTATCTTTAAACATTTTTACTGACTATCAGACACTGATAAAGTCCCATAAGGCTAGAAGCACTGGTTGACTATTTAAATCCATGATGCAAGACACAACATACTACTTTTATTGAAGGCATTTTTTTTCCCCTAAGAGGCAAATTTGGGGGACAGAATTTATGGACAAACATAGTTTGTCTCTCAGACCATCTGGGTTCTCCTTTTTACCAAACCTTCTGAGCTGAAGTACATTGTTGTTGGTGTGTTATGAGCTGAGATGAATCTTATTTATGTGACAACCGTTTTTGGTTGCTTCCCTATGCAGGTCTAATGTTTACAGTTATTGCATTTACGTTAGTGTTTATTAACCTTATGTAGGTTCAAAGTCTTTGAAAATGTGTTGTATATAGATGAAATTTTAAAAAGAAAACTTTTAGAAATTGGTCAATCTTGCCAAATTCTAGACTCTTTTTGGGATGAAATCAATTTTATATTCCTGTTTCTTTGCCATTAGCCCCTTCCTTGAGTCCAGAAACAACCATCCATTTGCTCTCTTCACTTCAGCAGTTTTCATTTATGAAGGTTTATGCAATATTACAGGTGTACCGGGTACTGTGCAGACAAAAGAAAAGACAAGCTCCCTACTCTGAGGATCTTGCATCCTAAAGCCACAATCCTGAAAACACTGATGAACTTACTTCACTCATGTGAGCAGTCTCACTGAAGCTGATGGAATTACTCATCGCAGTAAAGTTACTTACATGAATAATGTATATAGGATTGGACTATAAATTAGACAGAGACTTGTAAACAGAAGTTGACAAATGGTTGAGCTGGAGATGACAAGAGTAGCATGAACAAATGGGAAGGGAAAATGCTCTCAGGAAAACGGGTAACTTATTTCCTGTATTTACCATCTGCATTAAATAGTTGTCAGGGCTACCTAATGATTTTAAGTTATTGTAGAACATACAGATCCCTTACCCCATAGTAGAGAACAAATTACTCACCTGGATTCTCAAAGCCGTACTACAACTAGGAATGTTAACTATCGTGTTTTTGTGTAAATGTGTAACCATTTAAATTTTTAGCAGTGACACATTTATATTCGGGGGAGGGGCATCAGTGTGAGGGGAGGGGGCAGGCAGCTCTGTGGAGCTGGTGTTTGTGGGGACAAACATAGTTTGTCTCTCTATGGGAGACAGCGGGGATGGGGGGGGAGGAGGCAGGCAGCTCTGTGGGAACCAGCACACGTGGGGAGCCAGCGTAAAAGCCCAGTCTTATCACTTAATCGTTTAAATGATTATACACTAACATCCCCTAACACATAGCAAGATCTCATGCTATTAAGACTTCATTACATTAGACCAAATACATCTGTCATCATATCACAAGGCATAAATAGAATTACACCTGTCATATAAGTGAACAAAGTGCATTTTGTGATGTTGCTTTTCTTTCCTTTGTTCATTCACTCACCAATTCCCAAAATCCACAATGGGTCTTCTCTATCAATGAGAATTACTAAAAAGTTATTTTATATCTCTCTATCTTTACTCCTTTCCAATACAAAGTTTTATCTACTACTGTCTACAAGCCAAGAGACATATGAGTCACCGGCATACATTATCATTAATATAGTTTAAAGATGACTCATGGGTCATACTGCACTCTTCAAAATTTATTTTCCAGTGAGCTCATGGGAGATTTATGCAGGTAACTGCTATTAATACAGGTATCTGTAATTAATAATGCCACCATGAGTTATGCACAGTCGCCCTCTTCTGGATGAGAGAATGGACCTATGTTATTTCATACCTATAGTATAGACACAAAACAGCTAATCCTTAATGGGAAGGATTAATCCCTTTGTTTTTTGGGATAAAACAATTGTTTGGATATCTCTGTTACTCCTATATGAGAATATTACAAATTCAGTTATTAATGAACTTGTCAGGCTGTTTTAAGAGGTGCTTTACAATTGTGTGACAAATCTGGGCTTATACAGTGGATCAACAGAAATTCTTATAGTTCATTTGGCCTCCAACTGAGTTTTTATCCTTCTACTCCAAAACAAGTGTTTCACTCTTCTACTCTTGAGCACTGCATTTTACAGATCTTTCCAGGAAGAGCATCTTTCATTGTAATAGTTTTCTGTTTTTCTTCTTTCAAAAAGCACTACCAGAATAGTCTGAAACTTTGTACTCCCTATAGTCATATAATTTTTTCAGAGCTTCTAGCTGTTGTTATTGTACTACAGCAGTGGGGGAAATGATGTTAATTGGCTTTGTTGTCTATGAAGCGAAGCTGCGGCAGCTCAGTTATACTGTGAATTATGAATATTTGAAGCAATAGTTCAGTCATTATCTCTCTCTCAGGTATTTCTAACGTACCTATCACCTTACAAAAATAAAGAGTTTTCCCTCCTTGAACTTCAATTTTTATTTCTGTCAGTTAACGTGAGCTGGAAGTCATACAACCTAAGAACTGACCCCCATCTTCTCCTTTGAAAGATTTTTTTCCTTCCTTGCAATAATTTCTGCAGTGATCTTAGGAAATTGTTGACTTTTGCACCTAAGAGAAGAGGATCTAAGCTACATTGTGTTGTATTTTAGATTCTATTTTAATTCAGTGACTAGTAGTCTGTTATTGTATGTTGCTTTGTATGATACAATACGGCTACATACAGCAACAGTATGCTCAGCTCAATACAGTAATAAACTCTCAGCATGCTCAACACCAATTGATAGCTATCTATTAATGCGCATATTTAACTATAAGTCTCATTCACTTTGAAGTGGGAATAACCAATCTATGGAAGTGAAAGCTCTATACTGAAACTCGGAATTTCCTCCAAATTCTTCCATTGGGAATGGAGGCAAGAAGGGTAGCTTGCTCTCTCTCATCCTCTCTTAACATATGAATCTTGGGGATCCATGGAAGATACCTGCCAGATGCTCTTTGCCTTCACTCTGTCATCAAGCCTCAGTAGTTTTTACAGAGACAGGTTTCCTTGACCTCTCCCTGGATCTTCTCTACTGGATGATGGAATCCTGCAGCAATGTTAGTATGGAACCTGATGAAACCACCCACTTCCCCCATCTTCTCCAAGGGCTTACGTTCATTACACAGTGGATCGACGCTCCATTTTAGACATGATAATTCAACCTTTGAGCACTCTCCCATCCTCTCCAGTACTCCACCAGGATGAGAAGAGCAGCCCACTCCAACCTTATCACACAGAAGACACCACAATAAGAGTTCGACTTCAGCTGCACTACTTGCAAAGCTGAAGTTGCATAGGTTAGATTGACAGGAGGGAGTGTAGTGTAGACTAGGCCCAACTCTGCAAAAGGGCTTGCATGTGTTGGATGGGAAAATGCTACAGAAGAACAACTCCAACTTCACAGGGAAGGAATGAGCTCTAATATTTATCAGTTACTACTCATATCGCAGACTGAGTTGCCACTGATGGTTTTACATATGAGAGACACAAAAGAACTATCAGGATTAGCAGAACTTGCACAATATGTCTCTGTCCCAGTATACCTGTGTTAGGTTTGTGTGTACGTACAAAACAGAATACTGAATCTGTCCTGTTACACAATTCCCTGGAGCTATTTTACTGTGCAATTGTTTGGTTTACTTACAGTGATCCTTTTACAGATCATCATGGAGCACTACTAAATTATTCACTCCCCTTACCTCACTTTCTGATTTTGTAACACAGTCAAAGCAGTTTTCAGTGCTTCTCTGGGGTCGCACACTGCTAACATATTGCCAATAAAGTAGTACTTCATTTGTACTAGCTTAAAATACACAGTAGCACGTGCCAAGTTTCCTTATTTGGCAAAACAGTTCCTTGGCTTTCATTATCTTTGATCATCCATTTTTAGAACATCCTCAAGCTTTTGTGTTCTTCTGATACTGTCTCTAGTCCTAGAGGAGTTCAAATATATTCCATTCAACAGCAAAAATTAAAAATTTAAATAAAAACATAAAAAGAAGTTATCCATTGCTTTGTCTGACTGGAAAATGGACAAGGAATCACTGTGGTAATCTGTTAAACTGTGTATTATATAAAGAAATAAAAAATGCAGAAGAAACATTGTGTATATAAACCAGAGCTATCATCATTCCATTGTTTATGATACAAATTAAAGGATAAGATATAAATTCCAAGCACTCTTCCAACATAAACATTTTGCTACTCTTCCTCGAATTCTAACAATAAATTAACACAAAAACACTGCTACATTTCCCAACCTACCAAACTTCCTAAATGAAGTTAATCAGCTAATAAAATGCACTACACTAGCTAAGATTTAAAACTAGGTTCTGCACACCTTCCCTCACATGATTAATTATTGTTCTACCATCTTGTGTGTCTGAAAATTAAGGAATTATAAATTTCTGTAACTTATTTCTAATTTTGTCTGAATAGCTGAAGTTTATGTAATTATTAGTTTTAGAGGAAGATAGCACACTGAAGAGCTTAGTTTAAATGATTCAGAACTATTCTCTTTTAGATATTTATTGCATGTGGAGATTAAAATATCTGAAACATGCAGACTCTTTAAATAGAAAATACACACCCAGATATACTATGTTATTTATACCATTTTAGTTACAGCTTTAGTTACACTATTATTTGTTATTTCCCAATGATGTAAGAAGTTTACAAGGCTTTGATTCTGCAATCAGATCTGTGGAACTATGGGTCTCCACACAGGCATCTGCATTTCTGGTTTCAGAATCAATGTCTACATATTTTGTCAGGGTCTTGATTTGTTTAGTTTCATTTGTCTCAAGAAGCCCGATCCTACTCCCACTAAACTCAGACATACTGGACTGGGCCGTAAAGATGTTTTCAAATCGCCGCCACATCAAGCTACATCTCTTCCAGTTAATCCAGTATTTTCAAATTAGTTCTGCTTTCTGAATTCAAAAACTAAATATCCATTGCATGCTGATGGCTAGCCACTGAACCTAAGAGAATCATACTGGATGGAGAGTTTATAGAAAAAATATAAAAATAAAGTCACATTCAAGGCAAGAAACATTATAGATGTAGAAATACCCCTACATAGAATCAAAATGGCAGGAAGAATATATTGCTTTGCTGTGGAAGAGGAGGAAAGAAAGGTAAAATTCAAGAGTTTGAACTTCAGGAGTGTATTTGCAAAACTCAAGGAAAAGGCAGCATGGGTTCAGTGTATTTAGTATACTCTGTATGCAAAATGAAATCAGATTTCAAGTGAATTAAGAAGAAAGATGTTCTCTTTGTTAAATATTAATTGTTCAAGCAAAATATAATCAGAAATGATGCTCTCTTTAGAAGCAAATTTCTTATTCTGAGTTATTTGTTACATCATTGTATGCTAGCACACTGTCACTCACTAATCATTAATATCATCCAATACTAAAAATGCAAGCCATTACAGAGTGCCCCAGAACTGAATTAAACTATAAAGTGCCCCGACAAAAGCAAAACCAAATGCAAGGATTTTGTTTTTCAAAGAAATTGGCCTGCTCTGGATGCTGAGCCCAGGATTCTGCTCCAAGGAGGAAAAGTCACGTCGCAGACTGGCATACTAAAATATCTCCAAGGACTTTCATAGCTGCTCTGACTTAGGGGGGGGGGACATGTCAGAAGAGCGAAGAGAAAAATGACAAATGGCATCCTGGTGCTGAACTCTGATTGCAGTTGCATCTGTGCCCTACCCAGATGTCAGTGGAGCTCCACAGATCACACGGTGCAACTGAGATCAGAACCAGGACCAGCGGCACAGCCTCAGGGGGAATCAGTCGCACAGACGTGAACTGTGCGAGACTGTCAGGCCAGGCGTGTGAGGCAGCGTGGCTCTTACCTCCCTTGCTCTGCCTGCCAGGGCTGAAAGTTACAGGGGAACAGGGCTGGAGTGCGGGGCGCTGTTCGTTCCGGGCGTGGGGCTGGCCTGGAGCCACCACCCCGGCCAGGGCAAGGCAGCGCTCGGGACAAAGCGGCCACGCCAGGGCAGAAGCGGCTTGAGCCCGGCTGGCGCCAGCCCTCTGCTGGCGCAGTGGAGCCGCAGCTCGTCACCGTGCGGGGCAGGGAGCTGGCTCCTGCGGAGCGGCGGCCCCGGAGGCCTGCGAAGCGCCCCGCGCGGAGCCGGTGGGCGCCCCACAAGCAGCGAGCGCAGGCTCCGGCCCCCATTCTCTCTCCTCCCCCCCGGGCCGGCGGTGCCCGCGAGCAGCCGTCCGCAAACAACTCGCCTGGGCGCTTGCGGGGAGGCTGGAACCGGCGTGACCGCGTCTGCCCGGAGTCTCCCACGCTTCCGGTTCGCGTCCAGCAGTCAGCCGCACTCCCCGCCTCCCTGCAGCCAGCGCCACCCCGCGCTGCCCCAGCGGGCACCGAGCCCCCGGGCGCCGCGCCTGCCACCCCGCCCCGCCAGCCGAAGCCGGGAGCTAAACCCCCCGCCGCCGATGGCGATGAGAGTCTCTGCGCGTGGGACGGAGACAAAATGGGGGTGGGGGAGCCCCCCACGTGCGGCACACAAGTGACAGGTCCGGGGAAGGCGCAGTTGCCCGGTCTTGAAGCGGCCAGGCTCAAGGCTCGTTTACACAGTGGTTTTTCCCCGGAGTTAGAGCGGAGGGGCATAGGGAGCCTGCCCACAGGCAAGTAATGTGAAGGGATAGGAAGGTGGGCCAGGAAGAAGTTGAGAAGCCAAGTACCAATAGCTTTTGTGTAAAGTCCAACAGAAGCGGGAAACTTGTGGGAAGTAGCCTGGACACCCGAGGCGCCTTGCACGCTAGCCCAGAGATGGGCAAGAATTTTCCAAGAATTTGGTAAGTGGTCACGGATTGCACTTTTCTACATACACTGGCCAAGGGTGACCCTCCTACCGCTGGTTAAACCTTCACATCAGGATCTATCGTAGGACCTGTTCTGTTCAACATATTTCTTAATGATCTGGAAAATGGGGTGAACAGTGAAGTCACTAAGGCTACTTCTACACTACAAGTTTTCTTGGCAAAAAATATGCTAATGAGGGACTCATCTGCATGAGTCTCGATCTCATTTACATATTTTCTGCCAAGGCATTTTTGTGCAACAACAAGCAGTGTGGATGTTTTCCTTTTGCGCAAAAGATCGGTAGGATCTTGCGGAAAAAGGGTTTTTTCCGCAAAAAGAAAATGTCCACACTGCCTGTTTTTGCGCAAAAACCCCAGTGCAAAAACGGATCGGCAGAAAATATGCAAAAGAGATCAGGACTCATGTAGATGAGTCCCTCATTAGCATATTTTTTCCGAGAAAACTTGTAGTTTAGATGTAGCCGGCTATGTCTAGACTATGTTCCTCTTTTGAAAGAGGAATATAAATTAGGCAAATCAAAAGTGCAGATGAAGCGTGGAGTTAAATATCCCGTGCTTCATTTGCATATTCACGATCCGAGCGCTTTTTCGAAAAAGGGTTTTTCAAAATTGAAAGCAAAATCTAGACGTGGTTCTTTGGGAAAAAAACGTTTTTCAAAAGAACCCGTACTCCTGAAAAAATGAGGATTATGGATTCTTTCGAAAAAGTTTTTTTTCTAAAATACCACGTCTAGACTGCGCTTTCACTTTCGGATAACTCTTTTTTGAAAAAGCGCTCGGATACAAATATGTAAATGATGCACGGGATATTTAAATCCATGCTTCATTTGCACTTTTGATTTGCCTAATTTACATTCCTCTTTCGAAAGAGGAAAGTAATCTAGACATAGCCTAAGTCTGCAGATGATACAAAATTATTTCAGATAATTAAGACCAAAGCAGATGGGGAGGAATAACAGCGCGATCTCCCAAAACTGGGAGACAAAATGGCAGATGAAATTCAGTGTTGATAAATGCAAATTATTGCACATTGGAAAAAATAATCCTAACTATACATTGGTAATGATGGGTTCTAAAATAGCTATTAACACTCAAGAAAAAAATCTTGGAGTTACCATGGTTAGTTCTGTGAAAAGTTTCCCTCAGTGTTCAGCTGTAATCAGATTAGAAAAGGAATAGAAAAGAACACAAAATACAATGCCACTACATAAACCCATAGTGAGCACTCACCTTGAATACTGTGTCCAGTTCTGGTTACTCTAAATCAAGTAACATCTCAGAATCAAAATAGTAGAACTGGACATAGTTCACACAAGATGATCAAAGGCATTGAATGACTTCCATTCCAGGAGAAACTTAAAGGATTAGGATTGCTCATTTTAGAAATGAGACAACAAAGGGGGAATATGACAAAGGTCTATAAATCATGAGTAGTGTGGAAAAAAGTGATTAGAAATGTGTTTATGTTACCTTTCCTACAATAGAAAAAATTAGGGACCACCATGAAATTAATAGACAGCATGTATAGTACAAAAAGAGGAAGTATGTTTTCTTATGATACACAATTAGTCTGTGGAACTCATTGCCCTGGGATGTTGTGATGGTCAAAAGTATAAGTAGGTCCACCAAACAATTGGATAAATTCTTGGTGAGATTGGTAAACAATGACTATTAGCCAACGTGATCAGGAATGACTGCCCATCTTGGGGCAACTGTTACTATAGAGCACTCTATAATTGCCCTATTTATACAGTCTTCCTCAAACTCTGCTATGGACCACTGTCAGAAACAAAATATGAGCAAGATGGACTATGGTCTGATCCAGTAGGGCAGATTTTATGTTTGTATGCATTGAAGCACGCCTATTATCCATCCCTCTGGCCAGAATATTTTATCCCTTCGTTGCTTAAAAAAATGTTAAACAACAGGAAACTGAGCTTAAGGCTGTGAAGGAAGAGCATGTTTCTATCATTTCACTTCATAAATTATTATTCAGATTAAAAAATTTTACTTTTCTGCACAACAGCTGCACACGTGTTAAAAATCTTATACTGAATATACAGAGAAGCTATAGGTAAAATTTGTTTCACAGTTATAGTTTACATTGCATTCAACCTCTCATTTTCTCTCTACACAGGGCTAAAAAATGAGCATACAAATTCAGTCAGCTGTTTGCAGGTGCTGTTTTGCTCAGGAAAAAACATAGTTTTTCTCAATTAACAATAAATGGATGAATGCAAAACTTTATTGCAAATTGATAGTAAGCTGTCACATTTCTAAGGAGATGACACAAAAGAGTTTGAAGCAAATAAAATTGTTTCCAGTTAGGCAATTGCATTAAGTGGGTTTGTGTATACAAGTGAAAAAGGAGGGTGTGGCCATTGAGGCACGAGTTCTGCATTGCAGTCATTGGTTTGCCACAAACTTCCTATGTAAACATGGATGATTCACAAGGCTTAATCCAAAGGTGCTACACACTCACTGCCTCCATTAAAATGATCAGGAACTGAGAATGCTCAGCACCTCTAAAAAACAGTTAACGGGATAGTAATCCTTTGAAGCAGTGCAATAACTAGGTATTTTTGCACCTGGGACAAAATATTAATTATGCGCCCATCTCCTTAGGTTAGCACCCATTGCACTTTTTACTTTTGCAGCTTATTATTTTTACTTACTGCATCTTTGCGCCCCAATTTATGAAGTACCCAAGGCCAGTGCCTCGCTTGCCCCACCCTTGTTATGGCCCTGCTTTGAAGGGGTGTTGAAAGGCTAAATGAATGAATGTTTAAAAGCTTCAGAGGGGTAGCCGAGTTATTCTGTAACAGGTAAAACTTAAAAACTAACAAATAGACTAGTAGCTCCTTAGGCTGTGTCTAAACTACATCCCTTTCCTCAAAAAAGGGATGTAAATTAGACAACTTCAAAATTGCAAATGAAGCTAGGATTTAAATTTCCTGTGCTTCATTTGCATAATGGCAGCCACAGGTTTTTTTTTGAAAAGGAGCTTTTCGAAAGAAAAATGGCTGTTTAGACGGGGATCGTTCGAAAATAAAACCCTTTTTCAAATGATCTAGTACTCATTTTTTCAGGAGTACAGGATTTTTTGGAAAAGGGTTTTATTTTCGAACGATCCCCGTCTAAACAGCCGTTTTTCTTTCGAAAAGCCCCTTTTCAAAAAAAAAAACCAGCCATTATGCAAATGAAGAGTGGGAAATTTAAATCCCAGCTTCATTTGCAATTTCGAAGTGTCTAATTTACATTCCTTTTTCAAGAATGGGATGTAGTTTAGACAGAGCAGACTAACAAAACATGTTGATGGTATCAAGAGCTTTCGTAGGCACAACCCACTTCTTCAGATGAATGGAGTTATTAAAGGTCCAGTTTCAAAATAAATAGGGGGGAAGGAGAGAGAAAAAAGGGGGAACGAAATAGTAAATTAGTCTTTATGCTACATGAAGCTGATAGACAAGTTTGCAAATTGTTCTTAAGTACCCATTGTTTTGTTGTTTTATGTTAATAGGATGTGGAATGTAGCTGGCCATCCAGCCAATGTCTTTATTCATACCTTTGTGAGAGGAATCAAACCTGTAAATGAGGTTAAGTTCCAAGGCTTCCCTGTGTATTTTGCTTGTGGAATTGGTCTGAAACAGTACGGTGACTTTGAGATCCATTAATGAGTGACCAGGCAAGTTAAAATGTTCCCCAGCTCACCAACACCAGATTCTACAAGCTTCTCTCCTCTGATCCCACTAAAGAATACGAAGAAAACCTGAAACAACTGCTCATGAAGCTCCCTGATACTGCTCAGGACCAAATTTACACAAACACTCCCCCTGATTCCTGAGCAGGAGTTTTCTATATGCTACCCAAGATACACAAACCTAGAAATTGCACATGACCGATCATCTCAAGCTTACTACAGGATTATCTAGCTATATTGACTCTCTCCTCACACCCTATGCTGCCAGCACACCTAGCTATCCTTCAAGACACCACTGTCTTCCTGAGGAAATTATAGAACATCAATAATCTTCTTGAAAACACCATCCTGGCCACCATGGACGTAGAAGCTCTTTACAACATTCCACATGAAGACGGATTAAAGGCTATCAGGAACACCATCCCTGATGACACCATTGCACACCTGGTTACAGAACTCTGCGACTTTGTCCTCACCCACAACTACTTCTGATTCAGAGAGAATTTGTATCTTCAAGTCAGCGGCACAGCCATGGGCACACACATGGCCCCACAACATGCCAACATCTTTATGATTGATCTTGAACGTTTCCTCCCCTCTCGCCCTCTAGTACCCTTACTCTGCTTACGGTACATTGATGACATCTTCATCATATGGACCCACGAAAAGAGACCCTTGAAGAATTTCACAGGGGATTTCAACAACTTCCACCCCACCATCAACCTCAGCCTGGATCAGTCCACACGAGAGATCTACTTCCTTGACACTACAGTACAATTATATGACGGACACATTTCCACCACCTTATACTGAAAACCTACCGACCACTACACTTACCTTCATGCCTCTAACTTCCATCCAAGACACATTTCTCAATCTATTGTTTACAGCCAAACCCTAAGATACAATTGGATTTGCTCCAATCCCACAGACAGAGACAAACACCTACAGGATCTATATAGAGCAGGGCTACTCAACTTTGGAAGCCCCAGGGGCCACAATGATACCCACAGCACCATGCCGAGGGTGGCAACTTAAGCGTGGCTGCACATATATGCAAGTATTTATGCAAATATATACAAATAGTGTCTTTCATACCAACAGGCATGAATACAAAGATTAAGTCAAGACTACATAACATGCAGACCCCATTTAAGTCAGTCCTGCTGATATTAATAAAATTCAGTATTTACCCAATTTCCACCCATATCACAGGACCTTGTGGGGAGGCTCCACCACCTCTTGCTGCCCCCTGCCTCCCGCCAGCCTGCAGCTCCTGCTCAAGAGTCGCACCGTGCAGCTCTGCTTCTGGGGAGGCTCCGCCACCTCTTTCCGTCCCCACCACCAGCCAGTAGCAATCAGGGAGGCAGGCAGCCCGGGAAGTGGCTCAGGGTGCCACGGGCCGCATGCGGCCTGCATGTTGAGTAGCCCTGATATAGAGCATTCTTAAAACTGAAATACCCCCCTTGAGAAGCGAAAAAACAGATCAACAGAGCCAGAAGAGTACCCAGACATGAACTACTTCAAGACAGGCCAAGAAGAGAAAACAACAGCATTCCACTTCCCACAGGCCACAACTTAAACCCTTCCTATGAATTATCAACCATCTACAATCCACCCTGGAAAATGACCCCTCACTCTCACAGGCCTTGGGGAAAGGCCAAGCCTCGCCTACAGACAACCCCCTAACCTCAAATAAATTCTTTCCAATAACCACGCAGCACACCTCCATCATAATCATCCAGGAAACCACCCCTGAAATCAATCCTGGTGCCAACTCTGTCCACACATCTATGCAAGCAATTTCATCACTGGACCCAACCACATCAGCCACTACTTCAGGGGCACATTTAACTGCACACCCAACTAATGTGATCTATGTCATCAAATGCCAGCAGTGTCCCTCTGCCATGTATATTGGTCAAACTGGACAGACTCTACAAAAAAGAATTAATGGACACAAATCAGATATCCGAAAAGGCAGCACACAGAAACTTGTTGGAGAACACTTTAACCTGCCCAGGCACTCATTAATGGATCTCAAAGTCACTGTGGTTTTTCAGGCCAATTCCACAAGCCAAATACACAGGGAAGCGTTGGAAGTTAACTTCATTTACGAGTTTGGGACCCGTCACAAAGATACGAATAGAGACATTACCGGGCTAGCACACTACTTTCCACATCCTAATGACTTAACCAACCAAACAATGGATACTTAAGAACAATTTGCAACTTCTCTATAAGCTTCATGTAACATGAACACTCTAATTTGCTATTTTTTCCCCTTCCTTCTCCCTCTCTCCCTCTCCCCTATTTATTTTGGAACTGAACTTTTAATACTCCAGTCATCTGAAGAAGTGGGTTATAGCCACGAAAGCTCATGATACCATCTACATGTTTTGTTAGTCTTTAAGGTGCTGCTAGATTATTTGTTGTTTCTTTTAAGTTTTTCCAGTTACAGACTAACACGGCTACCCCTCTGAAGGTTTCTGTATGTTGGCTTTTTGGATATCTGATTTATGTCCATTAATTCTTTCCTGTAGAGACTGTCCAGTTTGGCCAGTATACATGGCAGAGGGGCATTGCTGGCATAGATCACATTAGTGGATGTGCAGTTAAATGAGCTTCTGATGTGGTGGCTGAATTGGTTAGGTCCCGTGATAATATCACTTGTATAAATGTGTGGATAGAGTTGGCATCGGGGTTGATTGCAGGAGTGGGTTCCTGGATGATTATGATTATCAGTGCACTTAATGGTTGAGTGTACCCGTTCAGGAATCCATTTCTGTTATATGTCCATTCAGAGATAACCTTGGACTTCACAGGATCTCTGGTATCCTCAGGTTGTGTTAATCCCAGGGGCTCTGACCACCAAGTGGCATCCTCAGGTACCTGGGCTCTCCTTAAGTCTTGGTGTCTCTGGTTCCTGCAGTTCTGGGCTTCAGCAGCTCCTAAACTACATCTTGCTGCATGTATCCTCCCTTTCTGGCAGCTAGTCCAGACTGAGCTAGGCTGCTCCCTCTTATACTAGTGCTACACCTGGAGCATGCCCAGTAGGAACAAGAGGGTGAGGCTTCCTCTGCCCACAGTAAGGAATTGACCCTTCCCTGTCCAGTATGGGGTAAGTTTACTCCAACAGAGGCCTCTTGTTTTTGAAATTTTCTTCCCAGTAACATACAGACAGAGTGAGGTTTAGAATTTTAACTCTATAGTCTGATTATAGAAAGGAATATGCCATATGCTTCAGTAGTGCACAAATGACAAAAATCTTAGCAGGAATATTTTTATAGCGCACAAGCATAATGTTCTTCATCAACTATTTTATTACCACACTGTTATATATAATATGTAATCACACCAGCTATATACTGAAGGAATGAGAAGTCCTTTGGCAATTATAGGTATATAATGCAGTATTGAAAACCCCAAGTGTTAAAAATCATGAGTCAGGACTCCAAAATAATGACATTGGCTTATAGTTATTTAAAAATACAGATTAGATTCTTTCCCCTTGCTTTCTGGTTTTTTAATCTTTTGGCTAAATGTGAGTCACATTTCACATTACTCATCTAATGAAGTGGGTTTTACCCATGAAAGTTCATGATTCTTTATAGATGTATTTTGTTAATATCTAAGGGCATGTCTACACAGCACGGCAAAAGTCGAAGTAAGCTGCACAACTTGAGCTACATAAATTGCGTAGCTTAAGTTGAAACAGTTTAACTTGGTTTTTGGCACTGTCTACACAGCAGGAAGTTGAAGGAAGAACACTCTTCCTTTGACTTCCCTTACTTCTCGTAAAACAAGGGTTACAGGAGTCAGAGTAAGAAGTCCTCCAGCTCACCATTATTTCAGAATAATGGCTTGCAGTTAAGACACATTCTTTGTTATTTTGGAATAATGTCAGTTATTTCAAAATAATGCTGATGTGTAGACATACCCTAAGGTGCCACAAAACTATGTGTTGTTTCCACAGTTCTATTTTTGCTGTAATCATAAGGGCTAGAAACTCCCTTTTTATAAAAAATGAAAGCTGAGACTTTTCATGTATTCACATGACTCTATGAACTCTTCTCTTTTTTTGTTTTTTAATCACAAGACATGATAAAAAGAAGAGAATTGGCAATATTGAGTAAGGGCTTTGCAAAGGGATTAGTTAATGTCTGCACAGATTTCTGGCTATTCTGGGCACCACACATTTGCCTTGATTCTCGTTTCAATTACACTTGTGTAGCTATTGATTTTAATGGAGGTACCCCTGGTTTAGACTAGAGTGAGTGAAGAATCTGACAGTCAGGCAGTCAGTAACCTGATCTAGTATGGGATCTGCTAGTGCAGACTTCTCCACCCCCTGACACTGTATCAGGGGAAAGAGAACATGTTTAAAATAAGAAACAGTCACATCACACAAATTAAAGGGAGACTAAGGCAAGCCTATCACTTTGTCAGCTTTTAACCCATGTTTGTTAATTGACTCATTTTAAAGTTGGAAGCATCCATTTAAATGGTCTTATTTGAAGTCTCCTTCCCAGACTGAGCATGCAGTGAAGCCTTGGTGCCTTCCCTCTGCCTCGGGCATTTTAGAGGAGGAGACCTGCTCACTAATTTTCAGGGAATTTTACCTTGAAATCAGTATCGGTATTAAAATAGCCTAGAGCAGTAGCAGGCTTACTAGGCTGCCACCCATAATTTGTATTCTGTCTCAGTGGCTTTCAGCCTTTTCAGAAGTGATTTATCTTGCATACCACGAAATTTCACCTCACAGAAAAACAACTTGCTTACAAAATCAGATACAAAAATACAAAAGTGCCATAGCACATTATCACTGAAAATGTTCTTACTTTCTCATTTTACCTTACAAGTTTTAAAATAAATCAGTTGGAATTCAGTTCATAGTATATGCAGCAGTATAAACAAGTCACTGTCTATATGAAATTTTAGTTTGTACTGACTTTGTAAGTGCTCTTTATTTTGATTATTGTAAAACCAGGCAAATATCTAGCTGAGTTGATATACCCCCCAAAACACCACTGTGTACCCCCAGGAGTACATGTGAGAACCTCTGTGCTGTATTGCCTGTAACCTTTTGTAAGTGGGTGGTTTATTGCCTGGGAAGATATAGTCCAATCAGATGGCAGCTTGAATGACTAATTAATTCAGTCTCAGAGGGCTAGCTGTGTTAGTCTGTAACTGAAAAAACTTAAAAAACAACAAATAGTTCTGCAGCACCTTAGGGTACATCTACACTACAACACTATTTCGAAATTACTAGCACTATTCTGAAATAATTTAGTCCACATCTACGCAGCAGGCAGTTATTTTGAAATAGTGTCAAAATACTGTCAAGCTGGAGGACTTTTTACTCCGACTCCTGTAACCCTCATTGTACGAGTAATAAGGGAAGTCAGAAGAAGAGTGCTGTATTTCGAAATAATTGCTGTGTAGACGCTCCCTATTTCGAAATAAGCAATTTGAAATAAGATATGCAATTGACGTAGCTCAATTTGCGTAGCTTATTTCGAGTTAAGCCCTGCAGTGTAGACGCACCCTCAGAGACTAACAAAAAATGGAGATGGTATCATGAGCTTTTGTGGGCACAACCCACTTCTTCAGATGAATGGAGTAAGGGGTCAAGGGTACAAATAAATAGCAGAGAAGGAGAGAAGATGGGGAAGGAAAGAGAAGGAAAAAAAATAGGAAAAAATATTGTCCATTAGAGTGTCTGTGGTAAATGAGGCTAGTAGAGTGGGCTATAAGTACCCGATGCTTTGCTTTTTATGTCCTTAGGGTGTGGAATGTAACTGCCCGCCCAGGTCAGGTCTTTAATGACCTTCAGTAAAGAATCCTCTTTGCATCAATGACAACAAATTCCTGTCTATTCTGTACCATAAGAGATACCACTAAGGATTTGTCCACCAATCATGAACCAGTTTATGCACCCCATCAATTGTGCTATTAGCTGAAAAAAATCAGTTTGACTCAATGAGTGAAATCCTAGATACACTGAAGTCAATAGAAAAATCCTCTGGGGCCAGGATTTTATCTTTTTTAAATCCATATTGCTGGGAAGATTGACGAAAAAAGGAAAATACAACCTTGTGGTAAAAGAGAAAGAATCAGCTTGATTCCCAAAGCTCCTGGATATTTTTTCCTCATTCTCTCATCACTTTCATATTATTCATCAAGAGTTTTTAATATTACAGAGAAAAAATAAGTGACTTGAGAGTTTACAACAACAACAAAACAACAACAGCAAATGATCTGGTCTGGTAGCACTTTATAGACTAACAAAACATATAGATGGTATTATGAGCTTTTGTGGGCACGTTATTAATCTGAGTTAGATGTATAAATATGTGAGCACTTTAAAAGGTATGTCATTTACATTGCAAATAATAAAATGCAAAGATGTACATGCATATTATGGAGATACATTATGTGTGGTTTGGCATACTTTTGTAATTTTCTTTACGTAAATTAATGGTGTCCTCTGTGCATATGCATTTTCTAAATTTATTTTTCAGTTAAAATGTGCTTATCCTGTTCTCTTGGCACATGCTCACTATAAACATACACATAAACCTTACAGAAACTCTATCATCAAGATAATATTTTTCTATATTTCTTGATTTTTTTATGAGAGAAAATTATAGTAATTTTTGCTGTAATTTTTTTTTACTGGAATCACTTTTAGCAGATCATTTTACTCAACTGTAATCTGGCAGTTACAGTAGTACTCTGGTCAGTTATCATTTTGTTACAATACATTTTGTCATTCAATAGACTTAATTTGCTGTTTTAATTTCAGAGTTCCCCCCCACCCCAAATACGTGCTACTGTTTAACGTAGTGGTTTTTTAAAATCTACAGTGAATTTATCTTTGTTTTTTTCAGTTGCATTCTCTAATCTGCATTAGTACAAGATCCACTGAAGCAACAAGCTGTTGATTCCCCAACCCTCTACTTTTTCTAATAGGTTGCATAAATTTGAGCTCTGATGTAAGCAGGAGTAATTCCACTGGCTAAATATCAAGTTTTATCATCTACTAAGAATTGCCAAGAGAAGATAAACTGCAGATCATTTAACAGCTTATGTTTTAAAGCATCATACTGTTTCATACACAATTTAGTATATTTTGACTAAACATCTTTGCTTTCCCTGGAGTGTAATGTAGCCACTGGAATCATGTGACCTTGAACTAAGCTTGGCACAGATTGCACATGAATTAAATTGGAAAGATTAGCTTTTATTAATGATCTACTTCCTTTCAATTTTTGTGTTTATCTAAAGCACGGCACTTTGAATAGTGATGTAACAACACATTATAAACCACATTTTTTTTCCACCATGAGCTTAGCAGATGAGCTGACAATGAAAAAAGGGGCACAATTCAGTACAGCAGTGGTCTTTGTGGTACATCATTGTCAGCTGGACTCTTGAAAACATGTGTTAACTATTTATGCTAAACAATCTGTTCCATCTTGTATTTAGCTATTTTCTGGACCTGAAGAAGAGCTCTGTGTAAGCTCAAAAGCTGGTCTCTGTCACTCCCTCACCCATGGCGGGCGGGGGAGGGGGGGGGAAGGACTGACAGAATTACCAGGCCCCTGGACAAAGTGGGAGGACAGCTTCTTGCTCCCAGAATGGTGGGGCCTTGGGTGGAAAGGGCAGGGCTGGGGGTTGGCCTGCCCCTTCAGCACTACTCAGAGCGCACTGTCTGGGGCTCTGGTGGTGATTTAAAGGGCCCAGGACTCTGGCTGCCTCTGCAGTAGCGGCAGTTACAGCAGTCAGGAGCCCCGGAGCCTTTTAAATCGCACCCACACTGTCTCTAATATTCTGGGACTGACATGATTACAACAACACTCCTTTACCATGTACTTTCAAATAGGTGAGACGAAAAGTCAGTAATAGTGAAGAATCAGGTTTTTCAAAAAGTGCCATTAAATCCATATTTGGCACTTATAATATATTGTAAGCATAGGCGTGCACACGGGGTGTGCCGGGTGTGCCCAGGCACACCCTAATGTCTGGGGCCAGCCAGCAGCTGCTGGAGGAAGAGGGGGATTTGTGACGGAGCGCCACAGCCCCTCACTTTAAATTCTCTGCAGTCATCTACTGGGCACTGTGGGGCAGAGAGAGCACATGCGCGGCATCCTCAAACGCTGCGCAACAGGTGAGAGGGGAAACGCCGGGAACTTTAAAACCCAGCGGCCCAGCTCTAAAAGCAGCTGGGGCCCGACTACAGATGGCAGCCCGAGCCATTTTTGCGGCCCGGGCCCCGCCCTACAGCACCGCGCGGTGCTCCGGGGGCGCCCCCGCCTGTCCCGGCAGCACCGCGCAGCGCCCGGCCCGGCAGCACCACGCGGCACTCTGGGGGTGCCCCCACGCATCCCGGCAGCACTCGGCCCTGCAGCACTGTGCGGCGCCCCAGGGGTGCCCCTCCCCGGCCCTGTAGCTTGGGCTGGCTCTGACTCCAACCCTGCAAGCTGTAAGGCAGAAGCTGAAGGTAAGCGGGGGAATAAGGAAGGAAGGTGGGAGAGGAAGGGGCTTTTGTGGTGGGAGAGGTGGAGGGGAAGAGGTGGAAGGGGCTTGGGAGGGGAGGGGAGAGGGGAAGAAAGGGAAGGCACCAAAGGGACAGAGTAGAGGACACACAAATGCTAGGGGGGAAGTGGAGACAATGAGGAAAAGGGCAGGAGGGGAGGTGTCAGTGGGAGGGGGAACAGGGTGATGCTGGAAGAGGAGAGGGTAAGGGCATTGGGGATTGGAGGGGAGGTGCTGGGAGCAGGCTTAACAGAAGGGGTAGGCATGAGGAAGGTGGGGTTGGAGCAAGTCATGTGTGAGGGCACAGGGGCATGAGGGGAATGGGGGCAGAGGGTGGTGAGGGGATGGGCATCAGGGAAAAAAGGGCAAAGGGGCAGGGGCAGTGAGGGAAGGGGAGGCACCAGGAGGGTGCAGGGGTAAGGGAAGGTGCAGGTGCCAGGGGATTCTGGGGGTGAAGCAGAAGGGCAGACACCTGCAGGGGAGGGACCAGCACCAGAGGAGAGAGGCAGGGCAGGTGTGTAGAGGGAGGTGTTAGGAGAGGGGATGAGGAGGGGTAGCTCACATGATCAGAGTGGGGCTACTGGAGGAGTGGACACAGGGGAGAGAAGGGCTGGTGAAGGGGGGCAGGTCTCAGGAAGGCTGAGGGCAGTGAGAAGGGCAGGAGTCAGGACAGCAGAGGAAGGTGAGGGGTTGGGGGGCAGCAGACACCAGGGGAGTTGATGGAGCAAGGGGAGGAGACATGGCAGCAGAGAGAAAAGGTAAAGGTTTATAAAATATTTATTAATAACTTGGGTGCCACAGTGGCACATCCAAACAAGCCACATGAACTCAGTACTGGTGCACAACACAAAATTCATTCTGCTCATGGGAGGAAACTCTTAGAGGGAACACTTCCCCCCCAGCCTCTCCACCCCCTGCATTAATGTCACACACATTGGGTTAATGCAATTGCAGGATAGTTGCATGGGAGGGGAGAGGTTGGTGGGGGCCAAACTAATCCCTATTGGTAGGAGGATGGTGGGAAAAGTCCTTGGGGGTCACATAACACTTTTTACTTTTGGTCATGTGCCCATCTTGCCCGGAGAGGGTTACCTCCAGAGGTGTGGCCAATGGGGGCCAGGGGCGTGGTTAACAGGGGTCAGGGGTGTGGCTAATGGGGGGTCAAAGTACATTTTAAAAAAATTCTTTGGGTGCACACCGTAATGAAATGTGCTGCTCACGCCTATGATTGTAAGCCACCTCATAATGCTTTATTAGGGCCATCAATTCAGAGACTAATGGGCAGAACACACTGTGCCAGGATCTAACCAAATTCTGGAATCAAAAATAATTAATCTTGATTAGTTACAGGAGCTCTATATGTGGGGAAATTAGAAGAGAAGAAACATTAGATGAGAATGACTGCTTCCCCCCATTATATGAGGAAAAGAATGTTAGCTTCTGAACAGGTGACCAGACAGAAGTAACCCACATATTCATCCAATCACTGATCATGAAGAACATCAGGGGCACCAAATGCAGGTGGCAGATTCATCTCACTGGTTACACAACCCTTTGCAGAAGGAATTATTTTAAAATTAGGAAGTGGTGATGTAACAAGGAAACCACGAGAATTGAAAGATCATGGTTAGGCACATAAGTAAAAAAAAAGCAGAAGATTACTGTCTCTCAGGACGCTCACATGTCCACCATCATCTTTATCCTTGATATTTCCATGTATATTTTGTTAATTGACTGTATTGATTTGTGGTTGTTATTTTCAGTTGGTGATATGTTTAATTTGCATTTTATTTTCAGTAGTAGTGGCTGTAACCTTAGTCACTGGCAGCACTTGATACTAACCCCTGCCATGTAAAAGACGATAGCTTTTTGTAGCTCTGACGCATGTGGACTGGGGCAGGAAGTTAAGGTCAGACTCTTACTAGCATCCCTGCGTGTCACATATATTACTTGGGGTTCTCAAGAAAAATGTCCCAATTTGTGTCAATGATAATGCATTTCTTATGCATTTTCATTCCATTTCCTGAGTTTATTTAAAATTCATAAGTGAAATTGGAATGCATAACCTGCGAACAAACAAATGGCTCTTTCTGGGTGGTCTCCTGACATTCTAATTGGTCAGTATAAGTGAGATGTGCACCAACTGCTCAGAGCATCAAGCTGACCACCGTATTTTGTAATTCTAAGAAACAGGAAACAAGATTTTACACAAAGGCAAATATAGCGTAATCACTCATTCTGTGGGAATTCCTCTTGAGCTCCTGTGCAGATCTACTAGGAAACTAAAGAGGCCTCTGCAGGAGATACTTGCACTGTGGGCTAGGCAGAAGGCAATTCCTGTGCAGGTGCAAATTGGTTAGGAATGGGAACAGCTGTTATTCCTCCTTTTCACATCCGTGGTCAGACAGTGGCACTCTGGGACAGAGAGCATATGTACATCTGAGCTCGTTCAGAGGGAAAAATAAGATGTGCTAGTATAGGACTGATACAGCTCATTTCCACCCTGGAGCAGGGAGGAAAGCTGGGACCAAACTGTGCCTCTTGTTGAATCACAATCCAGTCCTTGTTGAGTTCCTGGGAAAATATAAGTGTTTGCTGCCCTCATAATTGGAGCTCTTGGTAGGGTAACTCCACAATAAAGTTCTAAGGAATAAGGGCTTGACCCTCCTTCCTTTGAAATCAGTAGGTGTTTTGCCATTGATGTAAATGGGCACAGAATCAGGCCCTAAATTCTGAAAGTGTTTTGTTCATGGCTCTTATTAACTCAGCAGGCCAAAGTCTGCCTTGGATATTGCATGCCACTCCTGTTGGCTTTAGTGATACTTGCACATTTGAGAGCAGAATATGGGGTTAGCTTGTCTAAACAGGTCTTATAGTTTATGATAGTTGATGTCACTCGTGTTATCATAATGTTTTGTGTCACTAAATATAGGGGAAATCACAGTTTTATTCGCACTTCTGACCTTTGTGAAACAAATCAAGTTTTAAAAGATTCTTATCCTTCTTATATTTGGTTTTAACTTCGCCTCATCTCAAATAAAAAGCATTGCACTGGGTGTTTATGTTGAAGGTGAAGATTGGCTGTTATCAGAGTTTCTGATAGTGTTTTTAATGATAACTTTTAAATCTGGTCATTATTTTCTTTGATTGCTAATGCTTTGACCTTTGGTGACAGCTGCTGCTTGTGACTGCTAAACTTTCATGCAAAATACAGTAAAGAACATAATGATTATTTGAAAAAGCAGGGTGTAATGCATTTCAGATTAACAGTGAATGAAAACCTATTCAAGGGAGAGGTTCACTTTGCCATATCACACTCTATGCTGCTTTTCCTATTATCAGTACAAAAATGAAATGAGAATAGCACATCTTTTAATTTTCTTCCACTATTACCTCTTGATTTGCATTCAGGTCTCCCAGAAGAAATACTGCTGAATTCAGAAGAAGTCTATTTAAGCTGCATGATGTTTAAAAATTGCTGCAGGAGGTTAAGGTACTGTATATTATGCCATTGACCTTGCTAAGAAGCTGTGTTAACAATTTAGACTTATAATTTTCTGCAGCTACATTTTGTTAAAATATTTCTTTTTCATTTCATTTCTTTAAGGAAAATTCATTATCTCTCTATGTACTCCTGCAAGTTAAACCTTTTGATTTATTTCTAACTTATTTTGTACAATTTCTAAATTGTATTAAAAGTTCTGGTACTTTCCAGGATTGTTTGGCCTCTGTCTTTTAGAGCACAGAGAAATCATTTTTCTCTGTCTTGTGCTCTTTCTATTTTGTGCTTCATCTGTGTGCTTTACCGACTATTTTCTTATCAGTAGAAAACTCAGTCTAGAATTCATTCAAATCCATTGCACTATTTTCTCTGTATCTATCTCATTTTTATGACAGATTAGAGTTGAGTAAGGTGTTCAGAGAAAATATTTTGGACACTGCTTTCATCAAATGATATTACACTGTGAGAACATTGGATGTGCTGTACTGGATCAAAACCACTGTTCCATTGTCCTACCCAGCAATGGCTAAAACCTGGCATTTGGAGTGAAATTGAAAAAAAAAAACTCCAACCAATCACCAACAGCAGAAAAATGTACGTGTGAGACCACATCATTTTTTGCAATCAGTCGGTCCCAGTATTTGTATAGGGGTAGTGCTCCCAAGACCCAATCAGTTTTGAGGCCTCATTCTGCTAAGAGCTGTTCAAGATATATAAGGTGATCCCCATTCTGCAGGTCTTACAATAATTGGTCTTAGCAGTTGTTAGGCACCATGAACTCTGTTTCTTGGATCATATCCCCTAGAACAGGAGCGGGCAATAATTTTTGATATGGGGGGGGGAGACACTCCAAGAATGTGGTAAGTGATCAAGGGCGGCACTTTTCCATTATATTAACAGAGGAGGTGTAGGGTCTGGGATGGAGGTTGGGTACAGAAGGGTGCTTAGGGTAAATGCAGGAGGGGCTGTGGTATCTGAGAGGGAGTTTGGATGAAGGAGGGGTGTGTGCCCTGGGGCAGGAGACTGGTGCAGGGTCTGAAAGGGCTTTTGAGTTCTGGAGAGGATTCTGACCTTAAGGAGGGTGTGACGGGGCGAGCGCACCCCGCACTCAGACCAGCGAGCTGCTGACGCTGTGGGGCCAGCCGCGGGCGCGGGAGAAGTGGCGGCAGTGCTAAAGCCAGACCGGCATTAGGCCGGCGCTGTGGGGTCAGCCGGGGCTGTGGGAGAAGTGGCGTGAGCACGGCACCTGCGGGGAGGCGGCGCAGGAGGATGACATCACCCGAGGAGGGAGCGCTGGCGGAACAGCTGATCCGCTGGAAACCTGCCGCTGGCGGCTTGCGGTCGGCGGGGAATTCAAAAGGGAGGAAAAGGCTAGAACTGAGGGGAGTGAAGGGCGCGGGGCGAGAGTGAGCAAGGAGGTGAGGTAGGCATAGACGGAGGTACAGAGAATGCCGGGGGCGGGTAGGAAGTGGCCCAGGGTGGGGTCGTGAAGCCCGCGGGCTGACGTGTTTAGGGGCGACTCCCCCGTCAGCCAGGTAGGGGAGATTGGATCTCCACCTTAGGGCCCTGGGCCAGGACCCGGGAGTGAGGGTGGGCCTGGGTACCCCTACCCCGCCCCTCCTCGACTAAACCTTTCTAAGTGGCGTGGAGGTAAACCGGAGTCGCAGCCCCTACGGCGCGGGCAGCTAACGGCACTCCGGTCCCAGGGACGAGTAAAAGGGACTAACGGCAGCTTCGTTCGGACTAGAGCAGGCGCTGGCTTATTCGAATGGAGGGGATATTGGGTGCCCTGGGGGGGTGAAGGGCATAAAAACAATAAACCCGGTGAAATGCATGCCCTGTGAGTGCATTGTGTAACAGAGGGATGTAGGAGAGGGTTCAGGTTCTGGGAGGGGGTTGTAACCTGGGGCAGGTGCGCAGGAGGGAGTGCAGGGATTTGGGTTGTGACCGCAGATAGAGGTTTGGGGTGCAAGGTCTGGAAGGGGTTTGTGACCTCGAGGAGGGATGTAGGAGGGGATGCAGAGTCTGGGAAGGGGGTGTGGGTGCAGAAGCAGGAATGCAGAGGGTTTGGGTTACATTGAGTAGGGAGGTGGGGGGGCAGAGGGGCTGGGGTGCCAGAGGCAAGCTATGGCCTAGAGGCACTTACCTGGGCAGCTTCTGGCCAGCAGCACTTCCCAGCAAGTTCCTCAGCCAGGCGGAGTCATGTGTGCTGGTCTGAATGCTGAGAGCCCAGGGGCAAGAAGAAGGGGTACTTCGCGTATTGCCTGGTCTGCAAATAAGTGGCCAGTGGTGGCTGCAAGATTGGTCTGGGAGTATGGGCAGCATGCAAAGCCTCTCCTTCCCCCCTCAGCTTGCAATGTTTAGAAAGCTGCTCTGAACAGCATGCAGGTGTGGGCCAGGCAGGAAGCTGGGTTGTGACTCCTGCTGCACCCACTGGCCAGATCCGGCAGAATGGCATGCCATGTTTTGCCCACCTCTGCTCTAGAGCTTGATGCTGGAGTTAGAGACTCTGCAACCTATTTTGGGGTGAGGTTTGATGGATCTATCCACTTTTGAGTGATCTCTTTTAATCACTGTGATATTGGCAGTCCAGGTGCCAAGTTTTGCCAAGTTTTAGACATCAGCAGAATACTGGCAAATTCATAGCTGAACACCAAACCAGTTCATCTGTAGGTATGTTCAGGATAGGTGTTAGACTTATGTAAATGTGTTGTCTCTATAAAATGCTTGTAAATTGCTGTGTGAATTAATCTTTCTTGCAATGCCTGTGTCCCATGCTATATGGGAATATGAAAGTTCCGCTTTATCATTGTAAAAATGCCTGCTTTGAACTTGTGAACCTGGTCAGGAAGAATGGTTCGCCCCACCATCTAAAAGGACTATTAAGACTTAAAGGGCCAAAAATTGTTGATTGTCCCATAAACACTTATATGCAGCAGCCCCCATACCATTGGAGGTGAAAATAACTTAAATTTCTTACAGGTACTGTCCTATCACAACCTCCTCTCCCTTAGGGAGCTGGGGACAGGGGCAAAAGCAATAGGACAGTATCTGTAAGTAATTTAAGTGTGGGGTGGAATGTGTGGGGGACTCAATGTAGAGGGCTGTGTGTGTGTGGAGGGATACAAGAGCCAGGTCTGGGGACTGGGAGTGCATAGGGGAGCTCAGGGCGGGGGCTGGGAGTGTGGAGGGAGGCTCAGAGCAGGGGTTTGCAGTGTGTGGAGGAGGTGCAGGAGTCAGGGCAGGCAGCAGAAAATGTGGAGGGAAGCTCAGTGCAGAGGGCTGGCATGTGTGTGTGTAGAAGAGAGCGTGGGGGGTCTGGGCCAGTCCCAATCATGGATGGGTTGCCTTAGCCACTGGTCCCTGCCTTACTGTCCTTGTTCACCGTGCTGCAACAATGGACCAACTGTGTGGGGACATTGCTGCAAGGAAACTGGTGGGTTATGCAAGAGACCCACTAGAAAGGGGCAGCAGGACAGGAGCAGATGCACTAGGAACCCAGCTGGGAGCATACCATACAGGAGGTGTGCATGCTCCCAGCCAGCCCCTTTCATACCTGGCTACATGTGCAGGAACGCCAGCACCAACCTGTAGCAGGACCCTGGGAGAGCACACCACAAGCTGCACCATTCACACCTACAGCAGTGAACCCGTTTCTGGCTCTTGCCAGAGGGACTCACTGGGGCACATTGCCTTCTTTTCACCTCTGGTTTGAACTCTGGGGGAAGGACAGATAAAGATGTGCACAAGAAGAAACATACATCTCTTTGCTGCTGGGACTCTCATAAGGACTGGAACTAAGAAACAAAAGCAGCGGGTCAACTTGCATTTAGCCCGAAAAGACTGTCTCTGCTGACAGATTACAACTTCTGTCATTTTTTTGGAACCATAGATTCTAACTCATTTGTGCTTATATGCTGACCGCTTTAACCTTGTAAATAACTAATTTCTTTTTCCTATCTAATAAATTGCTAACAACATTGTTTGGTATGCAAGCTAAGGTACAAATTGATCTGGGGTTTGGGACTGGCAGCACCCTGAATATTTTGTGATTTTGGGGTAAGTGACCATTTATCACTAAATGCTGGCAGCCTGGATGCAAGATAGACAGGAGTGCCCAAGGGGGCTGTCTGCGATTCCATGGCAAGATTGTTACAGTCATCCAGGAATTCACAATTGTAACGGAGTTGGTAAAATTGCATTACAGAACATCCCACCGTCTCGGGGTGTCATGTTTTTGACAGTCTGCCCTGAACTTGGCAATCTCAGTCATGAGCCCCTCCAGACAGCATGACAGTGACCATGGAGTCAGGCTGCATCCTACAGCTGCTGGTTCAAAGTAGTATAGATGTAGGAATTGCTCTGTAAGCCCATTTAGGCTGTCTCAGATTTTCAAGTCATTCTTTTCACCACTCCGTGAGGGAGGCCCAACCAAAGGGTTTGCAGGGCCCAAGGCAGGACGCTGGGAGCGGGGTCCCGGGCCCAGCCGGTGGATGGTGAATACTCAGCAGTGCGGGGCCCAAGGCATTTGCCTTGCCCTAGGGCGGGGCCTGCCATGAGTCAGATGTCTGCACAGTGAGTAAAAGCAGCAACCAAACTCGCTTTTGGTCTGACTTTTATGGCTACTAAATCCTGATTAATCAGTTAACCAGTTAAACGTTGGGTTAATTTAGTGTTTAACTGGTTAACTGACTAAGCGGGATCCCAGGCTGGGGACTGCTGCAGCCTGGTTGGAGCAGTTCCCAGCCCCATGTGGACAGGCTGCCAGCTGGCAGGGCTGCTCCCAGGAAACTGGTTAACCATTACTTGGTAAGCATCACTCGGTAAGGGTGATGCTTTCTGTGTAACTGGTTACCCATTCACATCCTTACTGATTTCCAGCTGCAAATGCAATGAATGGAGTCAGAGAATGCTAACATCTCCTCAAGTGTCTTTCCTGGGCCAGACCAGAGTTTTGTCTATTGAATTTCACTATAGGTATTTATACTGTGAGCAGCACCCTCATATCTCAGCTACCTAAGGCAAGATGGACCCTCCGTTAATACTGCTTATAATTTATATAGCACCTTCCAGTGGAGTCTTTCAAAATGCTCTATACCATTTTAATTAAGGCATGCAATCTGCATTCAAGTGTTTCCATAGAGATGCCATATGGATCTCTGTTCATGTTCTACTGGAACAGTCACGTTACAAGAATGATCCTAGAATGATTAAAAAAACCCTATAACCTCTTCCCGCAGAGATTTTAAGAACTAATGGGGTAAGCTAAGTTAAAAACATAGTGAGCAAATGAGGAAATAGCCTAGATACAGAGCAAAGCCCAGCCTTGGGCTGCAGCATTACAAACCAATATACATAAGGAGTAAAAGCATCCAGTCATCAGAATGAAGCCTTGGACAAGATTGAAGAAAATGATGAACTGACAGAAATCTTACAACTTAAAATTAAGGAGGAAAGAAAATCTGACTGTTAAACTGTACATGATTTGGTTCACTTTGTCGCATGCTTTGCTTGAGGGCATGTCCTGTATCCCACAAATCTCTGTGTTATTTTGATCCATATAAATAGATATAAAGCAGTAAATAGCTTTAACTTGGATAAGAAAGAGGGCACTTTTGAACATTTGTCTCTACTGTATATTGCAGGCAGATTTTTTTTCTACATCGTTTTGAATGTCTAGAAAGATGATAGTAGGGATGTAAAATCCTGTTTTAAAATCGTAACCTGTTAAACCCATGGTGTGGTGGGCCGGGTTAGTCTGGGCCCATCACAGTTTACCACAGGCGGGGAGGCTACTCCAATGCTTTCCAGGTAACCAGTTAACCGGTTGCCCCTTTATATCACTAGATGACTGTATTCAAAGGTAGAGCAGATACTTATTGTTATATCACCTCAGCACTTTCTTCGTGGTCTCATCAGTTTCTGTAGCATTTAAGCTTTGAGTAAAAGAAAGAAGTTTATAGATTTTGTGTGTACAAAGATAACTTTCCAATCATATACTGATGCATTAGTACTATACCAGATTTTTTTTTTTAAAAGGTGTAGAATGTCCCTGTGTATGCTGCAACACTGGCATGTCAGCTCATGCCAAAGCCCATAGGCCTCATTGAACACTGAGAAATGCATAGCTGAAAACCAGTCTGGCTCATCTGTGTGTGGGTTAAAATGGGTATTAGATTTATAGAGATGTGAGTAGACTTTATGAAATGCTTATGAATTGCAGCATGCATTTATCTCACTTGTAATATCTGTGTCCTGTGTTCTAAGGTAGTAGACATAGTATCCACTTACCACTGAGGTTGCTCCTACCGGCTGTCCTGGGGATTAGTTTTGCTAGCCAGTATGCCGTCTTCTAGTGGTGCATCCTTTCTGCTCCAGGACCCATGTTACTCACAGGACCACAGCATCCTCACACTCCTCCAGCCATGTCATGCTCTGTTCTCCACCCCTTTTAGGGGCTCTGCAGTCTGCTGTCCCATCACACAGTGTCTGGCTACTGCTTCAATGGCAAAGGGAGGTTGACCTGGGCCCGCCCAGTATTCTGAATCCCAGACCAGGACTCTGTAGATCAGGGCTGGGCAAAATAGGGCCAACAGGCCAGATCAGGCTCACCAAACCACTGGATCTGGCCCGCGAACCCAGTGGGAAGCCTCAGGCAGACTCCCTGCCCCCACACACTGCTGAGAAAAGTGGCTGCAGGGCTGTTTGTGTTTCACAGCTGAGGGGGGAGAGGCTTCATGCACTGTCCCCGCCCCAGCACAATCCCATTGGCTGGTTTCTGGCCAATGGGAGCTGCCTGTTTGAAGAACAGGAAGCACACAAAACACCCTCCTCCCTCTCCTCAGGCTCTTATTCACAGAGGCACATGGCCCCTGCAGCCTGTCAGACAGGGAGGCTGCCTGAGAAACATGCTGGGCTGCTGGCCTTGAGTCACTCAGGTAAGTCTCCTAGTCAGAGCCTGCCTCTGGCACCCCATCTCCTCCCAACCCACTGTCACCCCATATAACCCATACCCTCCTCCCAGATCCTGCATCCCAATCCCCTGCCCCAGGTCACAACCTAAACCCCTGCATCTCCTCCTGCACCCAGTCCCCTGCCCCAGGTGACAACCCAAACCCCTGCACTCCAATCCCTTGGCCCAGGTCACAACCCCTTCCCACTCTAGGTCACAACCCAAACCCCTGAACCCAGGTCAAAACTGCCTCCTTCACCCAAACTCCCTCCCAGACCCCACATGACCTCCTGCACCCCAGTCCCTTACTCCATGCTTCCTTCTGCACTCAACCTCCATCCCAGACCCCCCGCACCTCCTCCATTAATATCATGGAAGAGGGTGGCCCTCAACCACATTCCAAATACCCTTGGAATGCCCCCCCCCTAAAAAATTACCTACCCCTGCTGTAGATGGTCACCACTTGCTGTGTCCTCTCCAACTCCTCAGTTCATTTCCCTGAACCACTTCCCCTGAAGCACCCTAGCACCCTTTTTATCCTTGCCTCAGGACCTTAGCCTGTAAATCCATGCAGTCAGTCAGGAGCTGTCACTGCTAGAAGTACTGCTCTGTCCAGGAATGCTGGTTCCATTTTGCCTGGCCAGGAGTCTGTCCTTCCCTCATTAAGATCTAGTCAGCTACTGGACTTGCTCTTTCCTTATAGTTCCTTGCAAACTCTTTCCTATTGGCTGGTTTTCCCACAGCTGCCCAAGGGCTCTATTAACCCCTAAAAGGTCAGTGAAGGGCAAGCACCCCACCATAGTAGTATTTAAGTGTTTGCTCTGTAACTATGAAACTGGAAACCCCCAGAATCAGGAGAGAAGCATTACTAAGTGTGGAAAACTAGTTTACCATGAGAGGTGTGTAGTGGTGCCCACTCCATCAGGGAAGGGGTTAAAAGCAGGCCAGAGGGGGCCTGCAAACACTTCAACAATCCGGGCAAGGAGCAGTCACCAACCAGGACCGGGCTGGGCCCTATAAAAAGGCTGCAGCGCTGAAGGGAGCTCACTCTCATTCTGATCAGCAAGGGAGAAGGAGCTTGGTCCCAGTAGGGGAGGGAACTAGCAGCACCTTGGAGAGACCAGTGGTGGGCAGGCTCAGGAGAACCAGAGAGACTCTCCAGCCTGATAGCTCCCAGGCTGTAGGCCTTAATTCAAAGGCCAAGAACATGCAAAGGTCATGGGGAAGTGGCCCAGGGAATGGGAGCAGTGGAGGGAAGAGGAGGGCAGGACATAACTGCCGCCAGAGGATCCCTGGGTCAGGACCCCTGCACCTAGCAGAGCGTGAACACCACAGACCAAGGGAGCGATGTGAGTCCAGAGCCAAAGGGTGGAGACAAGGAGAGCAGAGCAATAACAGGCATGACACTGATCAGGAGGAAGTGCACTCCATGGACTGAGCTAATTCCCAGCGTGACCAGCAGGAGGTACAGCGGCAGTGAGTCAACTCTGCCACAAGAGGTCATCTCCTGTCCTACAAAGGCTTGTAGATACCAGACAAACCACTGGGGAATATCAGGGGACAAAAGATTTTGGTGACTATTTCCCATAGCCTTGAGAGAGGGGATATGCATAAATACTCATCCCGCCACAGCTTGAACTCTGGTGGAAGGGCATTAAAAACCCTGTCAAGATGAAAGCGTCAGAGGGCGCTACATTTCTGAGAATAAGCAAAGGATGCCCAAGAGGCTTAGCCTGGATTAGCCAGAGTTTACGCATTATTGCAGTTGCTATGTTCTGTAACCTAAGACAAGTAACTCATTTGAGAATGTGGCCATTTACCTGCTTTAATCTTGTAAAGAACTCCCATTTCCTTTTCTTTATTAATAAATCTTTAGTTTATTACAAGATTGGCTACAAGCGCTGTTTTTGGTGTGTGATCTGAGGTTCAGTTGACCTGTGGTAAGTGACTGGTTGCTTGGGACTGGGACTAACCTAAATATTGTTGTGATTTTTGGTGGAAGGGACCATCTTTCACAATATCACAATGTCAGCATTATTTTCCATCCTCCTTTTATTCATCCACTAATGTGCAGTTGCTTCAATGGATTATTCTTGCTACCATAAATGATCCCAGAGAGATAAGGTGCATAGACAATCGTGCAGGTACATGGTAAAACATTCCCTACTCCCATCACCCCTAGTCTGTTGATAAGACTGCAGGGACCTACAGAATGTAAACTGCACACAGGGTGGGAATCAAAAGCAGATGGAAAAGTTATCATTCACTTGGTTGACTTCCTGGCTTTGTCTTCACTGAGGGGTAAGGGGTGTTCTAACTTGAATTAGTTAGCTCAAGGCAAATGCCTAATGAAGACAAGGCAGTTTTCACAGGAGTTAGCAGGTCAAGTTAAAGAGTTAATACACTCAGGTTAAGAACATGCTCTTTTAACATTGACATTGAAAGGATTTGACGTCAGATATTTTAACAATTTGCCCCTCTCTATAACAAAAAAATAATCAAGTATCTTGATTAGTTCTGAAATAATTGAATTTTAAAGGTTTCCAGCCTCACACTGATTCAGAGGGGGAGTTTCCTCTGGAACCTCAAATTTTTCCCTTCTTTCAGCTGTTGAACTCTCAAAGATAGTGATGGTGTTGAACAGATTTATATGATGACAGAATTGGACATTGTGTGTAGAAATGGGAGGACCCTATTGCAATTCAACACTTAGCAAAGGTCAATTGAAGTTCACTACTCTAGCCTGCTAACAACATCTGTATTTATGCAGGAAGGAAGATTAGAATACACACAACAGATGTTAAGGATAGTGAACAAATCTTTTTAAGCAATTACATTTAATTAAGATACTGCATGTTATTTACAGAAAACATACATTTTACAATTCCTACACATAAAGTGCAGACTAAATAAAGACAGAAAACTGTACTTCAATTACATGCTAAATAAAATAAATAAAAAGCAATTATTTTGGCACAATAGCTATTACATAAACAAATAAATATTCTAGAACATGATGAATTAACTTTTCTATTTACAGTCTATTTGAAAGTGCAAAACAATTGCTGAAAATTGAAATATTTGTACATGTTTAATCCCAGAAAGTATGTTTTAATCATCCCCAACTAATTGCAGATAATATTTAAGGTTTTAATATCCAAAAAAAATTGTCTTTGTGCATTTTGTGCTCATTTTGAACCAGTCTTTTGCTCCTTTATGTTATTGATTTTATGAAGCTCATTGGTTTAAACTGAAATTTTGTAAAATCCTGGTAGATAATTTAAGAAAATTCCAAAAGAAGTAAAATTACAAATATTAATTTATTTATCATTCAAAACATGGCAGATCCGTTCCGCCAAGATACTTAAATGGCCAGAGTGCTTTACAGTTGTATACAAATGCGATTAAGATCTGAAATTGTTAAATCACATTTTTTCAATAGCTCCCTGAATACCACACTCTGGAAATATACTATTGGACCTATCTTGGGGCCAAATTCTGCCACGGGTTTCTTACATACATCTCCCACTGAAATTAATGTGAACCAAACATGCAAAATTAATGGCAGATTTTGGCCCCAAACTGGACAATATGTTTTAAAATACTGTATTTTTAATTAGAGAAAAAAAATAACACTGCTACATTCCTTAGGGCTATTAGAAGTTTTTGGTGCATGTTTCACAAGCCACTGTGGCTATTTTCTCTCTTGTGTTTATTTTTACTGTTTACAGGAATTTAACCTCACCTTAAAATGAATTAATTGTATATAACACGTGCACCCTCACAGTTACAATGTATAAGCTCTTCATTAGTCAATTTTCCATGGTTGGTACATTGTGCGTTACCTAGGACCTTAGAATATGTTTTTGCTTGTTTTTTGTAGTGGCAGTGTGGTAGCAGAATAAGTGGAGTTCTTAATAGATGACCTTGACTGGAAAAAAAATCATTTCTTGTATTCACTTTAAATGTTTATGCTCGACGTGGTTCTAGTCGGTGAGATATTTGTGATAAAGTTCTCTGGTTGTCAATCACATTTAATTGTCGTACATAGCTCCGTACATCCTGATGGTTCTTATTAGTTAGAGCTGCATCAGGGTCTGCAGAAACAGAAATGATGTAGGATTGGTGCAGTTGGTCATACAAAAGCCTGAGTAGAATATATAACTCTTCTTTTCAGAAATCTACCATAAGTAAACACTAGATAATGGGAGGGTAAAAATAAAATGTTTAGAAATATATAGTCCACAGTTTTCTTCCATTTGAATTCACTCTCTCCGGTATATTTTATATTCTTAGTATATTATATTTTTTCCTATACAGCACTCTGCTTCCTGGCATCCCTGGCTACATTCTTTTAAATCGATGGTCCTTGGGTGAAGTTTTATAGCTTAATAGTCAATAATAATAATTACACAGCTAGTTGATATAGTTTAACAGTTTAGTAATATCTAATGTTGATTTAGGAGCACTCACTCTTGCCCAAAACTGTAAAATTGTTTTAGGTCTCCTTTATGAACCAATAAGAAGATGTATCCAGCATTGCCCGAGTACAGCCCATGGAAGGGGGAAGCATGCACCTCGGGCCTGGCAGCAGGGGCAGCGCAGCAGCCAGCAGCTACTCTCCGGGGTAGACTGGGGTGTTGGATGCTGCTAGCCAGCGGCTTCTCCCAGGGGTGCTTGCTGCCCCACTCTGGTCATCCTACAGTATAGCTGTTCTTCCTACAGACTCCTTCCTTTCCATTTTATGAGAAACAATTGAATTCCAGGTACATCCCATTGTTCTGGCACAACCAAACCCTGACTTTGCTTTAAGTTAGGATAAGAGGAAGCTGCATACCTAATGTGGTGATCCTTCCTGTTATAGTTATGGTGACCATATTTTCTGAACCAAAAATGGGGACACATTGACTATGCCTCTAACCCCATTAGCCATCCCACTGACTGTTTAGGCCCTGCCTACCTGCCACAGGAAGTCCCGCCCCTGGGTTAGTACTTCTGGGGTCAAGATAACACCTGACCAGAAGTAAAGGGTGTCATGTGATCTCTCTAAAAACTCCTCCCACCATCCTCGACCATTAGGGATGGGTTTGGGCTCCATAGAACACCTCCATGCAACTATACTGCAATTGCATTAACCCAGGCCCCAGACCTAGGGTCCCATGACACTGCAGCGCTAGGGGTCCAACCTTGATTCAAGATGAGATCCAGAATCCAAGACCTATTACTTTGCAGTGTAGTTGCAGCCCCATTTAACTCAGGGCCTGGGAGTCATCCAGAACTATCCCACAATTTCATGGGACAACTTCCTTAGTCCTCTTAATACTTACTGGTTCCAATTAACTGGTAATCGGAGGGGGCTGGAGCAGCTTCCCACCTGCTGCAAACAGGGGGCTGCTCCAGCCATGCAGAGGTCTCGTCGGAGCAGCCCCTGTCTGTGGAGAACCCAGGGGCCACAGGCAGGGACTGCACCAGTGTCCAGAGCAGCCACTCTCCATGTGGAGTCCAGCCTGCTGTGGACAGGAGCTGCTTCGGAGGGGACTGGGAGCTGGCAGCAGCCCCAGTGTGACCTAACATTAACCAGTTAACTGATGAATGGGAATTTATATCCCTAATGAGATGTACTGCAACTGCATTTTTTGAAGTTACTGCAAAGTTATCCAGTGTCCTCTGTTTCCACAGCCAGAATAACAATACTGAACTAACCATGACAATTATAGGATGGAGAAGACTATGGATGTTAAATATCGATTAACTGAATAGTCGAGTAACCTCATTCATTCTTATCAGTTAGTCAACTATTCTATAGTTCCCGGGGGTGGGACTGGCAGCCAGTGAGCTCTGGCCTTGCTTCCGAGGAGCCCTCTGCCACTTCATGCTACTGCCTCTGAATCAGAGGCAGCAGCGAGGGGAGCCAGCTTAAAAACCAGCTCTCCATGCGGACTGGCTGCCTGTTGCCCTCTGCCACTGCCTCTGATAAAGGCATTAGCGCAGGGGGCAGCAGCTCCTGTCTAGAGGGGGTCTGAGCTTTGGGACCCAACTCAAGCTGGAACTGAGCCGGGCTGCCTGCCTGTCCATTTCCTAAAACGCACCAAGTGTTTTCATGTGGCATCTTAACACGCTGTTTAAATCATCAAGTGTTTGGATGATGAAGACTCACAAAGGGTCTGTTCATCATCCACACCGGAGTGACAAGGTGATTTCACCACTGTGGTAACAGAACTGATCTCTCTGTGGGCTCTTGTGGAGGAGCAGGGAGCCCAAGGTGGTCTCTTGGGGGGAGAGGCCAGGGGTGCCTCTATTTCAGTGTTTCTCAAACCTTTTTGGCCTGTGGATCACCTGGCTCAATGTAAACCTTTCTGCAGACCATCAGTTGCTAATGGAAACTCACCGTTAATTACATAATTACACCTGAGCCATTTTGCTAGTGCTGCAGCTAGGGAGAATGGTTTAATTTAAATTGATAAACTAACATAAGAACGTCAAGATGTTTAATTTGTTTAATAAACTTCATTTTAAATAAAGTAAAATATTAATTTATGTCCAACACAATGTTTTCTTTATTTATGGCAGGGATATGGAACCTTTTTTGGGTTGGGGGCCACTGACCCACAGAAAAATCAATTGGGGACCACACAAGTGAGAAACAAAAAAACTCCTCCAAAACCCACCAAGCCTCATTGATGTGGCCCCCAACTGAGACGCCTCACTCCTCTGATGCTCTAGCCCCACAGGTTGAGGGGAAGGGAGGACTGAGGTTCAGGGCTTCCTATAGGCCAGATTTACTTTTCTGGGGTTCTGGAGTTAGTGGATTTTATGGACCCCTTTAGGCTCTGGGGTGGGGACAAAAGTGAGGGACCCCTTTAGGCTCAGTGTGTGGGACAGAGCTGCCAGTGAGTGGGATGGGGTGCCAGATCTGGGAGGGAGGTGGGGTGCAGAACGGGGAGAGGTTGCGAGGTCTGGATGAGACGCAGGGTGCAGAAGCAGGCTAGGAGTAGGGTGTCTGGCCAGGGAGAGGGAGCAGGAGTAAGGGAGGGTGCAATGTGTGGCCGGGATGGAGAGTGCAAGAGCAACGGTGGATGCAGAAGCAGGGTGGGAGTAAGTGTCTGGCCAGAGGGGAGGGTGCAGGAGCAAGGGAGGGTGCAGGAACAGGCTGGGGGCAGGGTGTCTGGCCAGGAGGGAGGGTGCATGAGGGGATATAGGGTAGCATGTTTGGCTAGGGGGGTTGCCCTGTGGTGTGCATGTGGGGGCGGTGCCTTGGTCACGTTTTCAGGCTTCTCCCTCCATGCCCCCTCCCGCAGGCCCTGAGCCCCATTTTTAATAAAAGGAAATGAAAACTCCTATCCTGCCCAGAGCAAGCGACAAGCCCTGCGCTAAATGCACACATGCCTAACACCACATAGCGCCCACCGTGTTAGCGCAGGGAGCTGGCTCCAGCGCGCGGGCCCCACAAGCACCAAAGGCACTGCATCCAGCCCCTACTCCTAGCAGGAGGGCGCTGCTGTGCATTCACTTGTATGCCCTAGTCACAGTGGCCCTGCGTTCCACCAGATAAGAGGGCCCTTTCCCCCCTCATGCAAAAGCGGGGCCAGCTCATCCCAGGAGGAGTGCCCAGCAATGCACCCTGGGGCATCCCCAGCCTGGCTGCAGGGAGAGGGGTGCTGGGGCCGTTACTGTGGTGCCCCCGAGCCCTGCGAAGTGGAGGGGCCTTTGGATGTGCTTCCCCCCTCCTCCGGAGGCTGGATTAGTCCCAGGGGAGCCTTTGTGACAAGGGCGGAAGTTCGCCAGGGTAGAAGGGGCAGCAGCCTCTTCCCGCCCCCTTGGGACTGCCTCTGATTCACGGGACCCCAGTCTGGCTGTGCTGCAGCCGCCTCCTCCCTCCCCCCACGGGCCTGCCTCTGGTGCACGGGACCCCAGTTCGGCCATGCTGCAGCTGCCTCCTCCTTCATCTCCAGGTGGCCGCTTGTTCCTTTGGAAAATCCACTACCTACTTATCTTTAGGTGCCTAAATGTCTTGAACCAGCTGGCAGCATGTGCTACAGCAGGGGCTAAAAACTGAGTACATACCCTGGCTCCAGGCAGACATGTACATGAGTGGCTAGTTTCTGCTGAAGCCTGCGCTGCCACATCTACATTACTACTGTTATTTATGATAGCTAGAGTAAAGTTAGTATGGGTACCCCACCTACACTATCATCTCACCCTCACTTGCAGTGGAAACAAACCCTATAAGTGCAGCCTAGGTTACAACCTGATCAGCTAACACGCTGTAAAGGTGTTAAACTGCATCTATACCAGAGGTATAAGGGCTGTTTTGAATAAAGTTAGTTTATTTGATTTTTAAAAGCAGCTCAACTAGACATGCCCTAAATGACCACATAAATGACATGGTAGGCAGGAGAGAATCAGGTCTTTTGTGTAAATCACTAACTTGACTTATACAATCAAAAGTAATTGCACTATGCGCATTCCCCCAGTAATTATTAAAGTAATGCTGTATATAGTTCCAGAGATTGCTGACTTCAGAGCAGAGTGACTGTGGCTTCACAGCAACATGCTGCACTGCTTCATAAATGTTCACTCTTCTTTTAGAAAAGATGCTGCAGAATCTACATTGTGTATACAAACGAAAGGGTTTATTTTATTCTGAATGTATGTGCATATATTCTTGGACTTTGTGAAGATGTGTGCATGTTTAGATTTAGGAAATAAAGAGTATATTTTAATTTCTAGATCACTCATATCTTGAAGGTCACAGAGTGCCTAATAAATCAAAATTAAAAAAGAGAGATGTCCCAGAAAAACCTAGATGCTGGGTGGAACAAAGGAATAGTTTAGTCAACAGGAGAGTCTGGAGCTAGGATGGAAAAGATCTATTCCATTATAAGTGTTTCCTTTTACACCATTTGTTCTGCTTTCTGTGAAGAAAGGTGGGAGGCTGCTATGTAAATCAGAGACTGAGTGATGCTCCTTAGCAGAGTGAGGCTCAAATTATCCAGGCTGGTTGATTAGACCTGTGTCATTATGCATGACCACAAACAAGGTATAGTGAAAATACTGAAACAATTGCCTCAAAATGCATTACCCAGCATGTCTCTATCATACACAATAAGCTAATTTTTAACATTCCAATTACCAATGATTATTTGGACAATGCACATATGGCGATACACTTACTGAAAGATTGGCTTCGGCAAAATTTCACCGTCCTTACAGTGTTGGCGATCATACGCTTAAAAAAAAAATAGCATTGTAAGTGTCCTGTTTGGTGGAGAGTGGAAACAGAAAACATACATTGTATTTCAGCATCATGTGAACTAAGCACAGGTCTAAAGACATTCAATAAAACCATATTCAAATGGTGTTAAATATTCAGAATTTTAGTCTTTGTCCTGACATTTTGAGTCAGATTCTTATTTACATGGGCCTCAAAGTGGATTCTATTTCCTAAGTGGTGTAAAGGGGCCTTAGTATAAGTGAGAATCAGTTCCTTAAATGTTTAGTCTTGCACCATTCTTCACATGAAACACAAGGGTTATCCCCAAAACCTCTGTACATAAATACTCTAATTTTAAGGTCACGAGTCCCTAAAATCAAGGACATTCTAGAACACATTCCACTAAATTACTGAACACTTTAGAATTTCAAATTGTATTAAAGGTTTGAGTTAAAATGCAACTCTGCTTTCAAGAGTGACTGCAAAAATTGCATTCTGGGGGGGTTTATGTTTATTTTTTTCCCAGTGAAGTTCTCAGTTTATCATTAAAAAGCTGATCAATGAAAACCCAGCCCTACTGAAGTCAATAGGAATTTTGCCATCGACTTCAGTGGGGCCAGAATTTCACCCATTTGCAGTAACAGACTAATCGAATAATCGATGCAATTTGCAATGACTATTCAATTTGTTGATAGGGCACCTCTGCCTTTGAAGTATAGAAACAACCCTAGATTAAGATAAGTCTCTTGTGTGCAGTTCAGAAAGATAAAAGAAATTAGAAGTATGAGCTTCCAAACGTTCTAACTTTTTCCAAGTTTCTCAGCTGTATGGACTATCCCAAGTTAGGAAAATGGAAATAGTGTATTTAGCCTCTTGTTGGGATAGGGGTATCTTCCCTCACTGAATTGTCTGAAGGATTTCATTTGAAGGGGAGGTGTTGTCTGACTCTACAAATAGTCTAATCAAATCCTTTTAATTCAGAACGCAGGCAGTGATGCAACAGCAAGAATTTTGGGAAGTGGGAGTTAACCCAGAATAATGTGGATGGAGGAGAGGAATTCTTCCAGCAGACCATGCTGCTTTAACCCATTGAGATGACCCCAGAAACACACCATACACCCTACAAAAAGTTCTATTCACATGGCTCTTTATATGTCCTATGCACTCTACAAGCACTGGCAGAAAAAGTGTGAGCTGGACATATCAGTGTCTCAAAGAAAAAAAACAGATGTATTTTGCCAGTGCCTTGCAAACATGGTGAATTCTCTTCTTTTGATCTATTAATGCCAGAGTTTTACTACATGCAGATGAAGGGTTGTGTTACTGACCAAACATTAACATAGAAGTTCAATTTTAAGCACCTTAAACTTTTCTTCATCTTGGTACTACTTCAGGCTAATATCTCCAGAAATTTGCCTCTGTTTATTCACAATGCTAAGAAAGTCCATTATTGAAAAGCCATATATATATATATATATACACACATAAACCTAAATATGGAGCCATCTGAAATAGAACCAATCATGTAACACAATAGCAACGGCTACGATCAGCATGCTATATATACACAACAATACCATTTCAAGTTTTATGCTGCCTAGAAGAGTGGCAGCAGGCCAGCACATTATCTGCTAATCCATTCCTAGCCTAGGCTTCTAAATGTTATAAATATTCATACATGCCATAGAAAACTACTAAGGGCTTTAGTCACAGACTTTCTGCATAATCTTTATGTTCCAAAAATGAAAGGATGTTTGCCCTTTTTTTGCATAAGGATCAGAATGTGAAGTCCCTTTTGTTCATAACCACAAAACCTGAAAACCAATATGCACAAATTCTCTAATCCTCATTTCACACCTCAAGGGTGAAGAGACTCAATAAAAGAAGAAGCAGTGACCAGCTTCGTGGCCTGATGGAACTGTCTTGTGGTGCCATTGGAAGGAGGCCCTACATTTCACAGCCACATTGAAACTTCTATACCCTCTGCAGGTGCCACTTTTGTGACATACTGGGAAGCAGAATGCACAGAGGCTGCCAGATAAATTGTCTCTGATCACACTGTCAGATGATTTAAGGAATAGCGTTGACATAAGTTCTGAAGGAAGTGCATCCCCTGCCTTCCCTTCATGATCCTGTAAGGACAGCCATATGTACTCGGATTGTGGAAGAAGTGGGAGGAATGGGTGGTAAATAATGGCTTTCCAACAAACCGTAAGGAAAAAGATAAAGACTCATGTCTGAATTCATTTGGGAACACAAATGTGGTGTGGAATATAGCATCTCCTCATGGAGAGCCAGCCCCTTGAGCCTCCCACAGAACAACAGTTCTAGAAAAGGCCCTGCCTAGTATATCCCATCTATTAAAAAAAAAATCAGTGACATTTACAGGTACAAAAGCAGTACAGCTTGTATGTAATATATTGTTATGCACTGGCTTTCTAGGTTGCATGTTGCCCTCTAGTGGCTAGCCCACAGGCAGTATTCAGGAACTACTACTACTACTAACAGCTATGGGACTCCTCCTTTGCCTGACATGGTAAAGGCTTGTTTTTGGAACTGAAAGATACATGTGTGTGAAGTGCCTAATTTTTGCATCTGTGGTCAACAGCAATCCTCTTCTCCAATGCTTTACCTTCCTGCAGCTCCCAAATTGTGTGTTCTCAACCTTCCACAGCAGCACTTTTACAACTTCACAAGCTTCACAATTCCTAGTTCCCTCCAATGATTATGACTTTGTCTTCACTGCCAAAAAGGTGTGTTTTTACAGTACGACAGGTAATACATGTGGAGGTAAGGCACAAGCAGTTTTACTGCAATGTAGCTAGGTGAAATCAAATCTGGATATCGGGCACAATATTCACCTTGTCTAGTTACACTGCTGTTTTCTCCACTAGGATTTTCAGCAAGACAGCAAACAAATAGTAGTTCCTGTAAAAACAGACCTTTCTGGCAGTGAAGACAAAGCCTATCAGTCACTAGCAATGCTACTGGTATAGTAATCATTCAAACATCTAATTACTGACAAAAATACTGATTGTGCCCCATAAACCTACAGCCAACTCCTGCTATGTGCTGCCCTCTCACAGCTTCCTGTAATGAAATTACAAGGGTGCATAGAGAGCAGGCTATGATTCAGTACTTTAGACTTTTAAGAAAATTATTCATGAAAGAGTTCTCAAGTCTGAAAAAAGCATTCTTTTAAAAAAAGATACAGGTGAAACATTAAACAGAGATGAGGGTGATTTAGAAAGCTGTGTTGATTGGAGGCATATCCTGCTTGGTGCTATTTGCAGTCTGGGTGGACAATTACAAGCAGGAAACTTGTCAGCAGCCTATCAGCTGTTGGGATGAAAACTCTTTGGTGAGAATGCAGAGGGCTAAACTCTGCTTCCAGTGACAGCGCTGTAGTTACGCAGAAATACAGAAACGCCCCTTTTTGAAATTAAACAAGGATTTCAGAAGGGATCATCAAGAGATTTTTATCTGTAAGAAGAACAAAACTTAAAGTCTCATAATCAGAATGGATCAAAAGAAACTGTTTTTCAAAGGATGAACAAATTCAGGACAGATCAATAATTCCTAACCAGGAGAAATGAGAGAGAACTGTATCTGCTAGCACCATCAGGCAGGGGAACAAATAGGTAGAAATGACAAATCGCTTAGACATGGCTCCTAGAGAAAATGTTCCAGTGCCTGGTTTTCGGTTTCTATTTAAAACTACATGAAAGTAGCAGAATATTTACAATCGTGTGGTTCAGACTTTACATCAGTGTAAATGAGAGCAGAGTTTAGCCAATGTAAATGAGAGCAGACTGCATGGCCTTGTCTTCATTAGGAAAAAGGTATTTTTTAGCTTGTGTTAAGTAAGACATAGCAATTAATGTGACCAGGCAGTTGTAGCTGTAACATGAGATAAAAGACTGGGATTTGACTTGGTAACACGTGTAAAAACTACAAGCTACCTTTCCCACATTAGGATTTTACAATGTGTTAGCTAGCACATACTAAAACCAAAAATCACCCTTTTTCTTACTGTGGATGTTCCGCATTTATAGCCTTTTATAGATGTGCACTAATCTGCTCTCTCTCCTATCTATTACAAATCTTTCTCCTTCCTTTCCCAGTTTTTTTAATCTCTTTCTCTATCCTCTTGTTAAGAGGTCTTTCTTTCAAAGTTCTGTTTGCCATGCTTTCTCCCTTCCTTCCTACTCTGTCCTTTCCCCTTCAAGACCTCACTACTTTCACTGTGGATATGTCCACACTGTGTAATTTCCAGCCTAAGCAGAAATTCCCACACTAACTCTGATTGAGCTAGCATCCTAAAAATGAAAAATTGCAGCCACGTGAGAGGGGCCAGGTGCTGGAGTATATACCCGGAGGTGGTCTCCCGCAGGGCCATACTCAGGAGACCAAAATGCAGGTAGGGTTGCTAGGTGTCCGGTATTGACCCGGGCAGTCTGGTATTTTCACCTCCTGTCTGGTAAAAAATTTCAGAAAAATACCAGACACCTAAAATGTCCAGTATTTTCTGATTTTTTCCCAGCCAGGAGGCGAAAATCTCAGGTTCTTACCTGGTTCCACAGGGGAGCTATCCGGCCCGGAGCAGGGAGACAAGATGGCGGATGGCCGCTGGCAGCCTGTTAGGGCCTAAAAGCCTCAAAAGGGTTTCTTAAAAGGGCCATGCTTGTTTTTTTAAAATATATATATATATATATATATATTTTTGCGTAACAACTCTCGGGGTCTTTTTTTTTGCTCAACAACTTTGGTCTCCCCCTTTTTTTTCCCCTTAACAGAATTTTTTCCCCAGTGTTTTTGTTGTTGTTGGGTTTTTTTTTTGGGAATGTTCGGTATTTTTGGTTAAATCATCAGGCAACCCTAAAGGCAGGCTACATGCTAGGGATGTGAGAGGTTAGCCAGCTAACTGATAAGCATCACCCTAAATGAGTACAGCTTACTGGTTTCGGTTAACCACAAGGGCTGGAGCAATCCCTGTCTGTGGCAGGCCGGCCTGCCCTCTCTCCCCACTGCAGGTTACATGCTAGCTCTCTGGGAGTGGGGCTGGCAGTTCTGTTTTGCTCCTTTCCTGCGGAGGCGGCTTCTCTGCAGCAATAAAGCCTCCTCCCCAGAAGCAGAGCTGGCAGGGGCTGGCGGCCCCACTCCCGAGGAGGCTTCACTGCGGGCTTTGCAGAGCCTGCAGTGCATGTAACCTTGCAACCACTGAGATTTTCAGCAGTTACATGGTTATCTATTTAACCGACTTTGTACATCCCTACTACATGCCAGGCCAGTGAATGGAGCCATGTGGGAGAGGTCTGACTGGAGCCTGTGTATTGCTTGAGAAAGCTGTGTGTGCAGACATAAGCAGCAGAAACACCACAGAAGCAGAGAAAGAAAGCAGCAAGGAGGCCCCAGAGCTATCCAGAGAAGCACTTGTAACATGACCCTGAAGGTGTGTCTTAACTGCAGCTGGTAGATTGCTTAGCTCTGCTTAAGTGAATTCACTAAAACCAGCAGTGCACCCAGGAATAGTTGCCAGAATACAAACCCACCCAGGGCAGCCTTGTGAGATATGTATATGGACAGCTAGCCCAAGCTGTCACCCTGCTTTCCCCAACTACACTGTTACTTTTAAGACATTAGCTCAAGCAGAACTAATATTTCTCTAACTTCAGGGGGTAGCTGAGTTAGTTTATACAGGATAAACTTAAAAAACAACAAATAGTCTGGTAGCATTTTAAAGACTAACAAAACACCCAGAAATACCCAGACGAATACCCAGAAACCATCTACTTCAAGATAGGCCCAAGAAAACCAACAATAGAACACCACTTGTCATCAACTACAGCCCCCAATTTAAACCCCTCCAACGCATTATCAATAACCTACAACCTATACTGGAACAGGATACTACACTTCGAGAGGCCCTGAGTGACAGACCTATACTCTCCTATAGACAACAACCTAACCTCAGGAAGATACTTACTAACAACCACAGGGCACACCACATCAATACTAACCCTGGAACTTTCCCTTGCAACATACCCCATTGCTAACTTCATCCACATATCTACTCTGGTGACACCATCACTGGACCTAACCATGTCAGTTACACAATCAAGGACTCATATTCCTGTTCGTCCAGCAATGTGATTTATGCCATCATGTGTCAGCAGTGTCCCTCTGCAATGTATATTGGACAGACTGCTCAGTCACTTCGCCAAAGAATCAATGCCCACAAATTAGACATCAGACATCTTCACAAAGAAAAACCTGTTAGTCTACATTTTAATCTACCTGGGCATTCCCTTGAAGACCTGACAACGTGTGTCTTACTTCAAAGAGACTTTAACACCAGATTAAAGAGAGAAACTTCAGAACTTTCATTCATGCTTAAATTTGACACGTTACGAATGGGCCTTAATAAAGATGCTAATTACCTTACACATTACAAAGACAGCTTCCCCACCTATTGATAGTCCTAGTAACTCCAGATTAGCCACTCACTGACTTACAATAAGCTATTTTCTCCTTCCCTCTCCCTCACCCCACCTTCTGTTCTAAAATCTGATTTGTTAGTTTATGTGTTCACTTTCTTCATTTTATTCCTTTATTATATATGGTCATGCCAATTCTCTTTCAGAATATGATCTGAAGAAGTGGGTCTGGCTCACGAAAGCTCATCACCTAACAAACTATCGTGTTAGTCTTTAAAGTGCTACATATTTTTTCCTTTTGTTTTACCAAAATCAGACTAACATGGCTATCTCTCTATTACTATAAAACACGTAGATGGTATCATGAGCTTTCGTGGGCACAGCCCACTTCTTCAGATGAACAGCTATCTTCTGTGTCTACCTATGCTGGGAAGCCTGTACCCAGCTGAAGCATTTACATACCCTGAGACAGAGAAAGCTTTTGGGTAGAGTGAGGGGTGAAAAGGAGGCTTGGAATGTTAAGCAGACAAACTGCTTGCTGTTTGATTCTTACAGTGTTCAGGGGAACAGGACTGCACCAAAGAAATATGTGACTCCATCTATTTCCCCTTCTATCGGAAACAAGACCCAGAAGACCCTAAATGTTGGGTAACTGCTTCCATCAAAACGGGTAACGCCATATCGCTGTATAAAACTTCCTGTAAAGACTTCAGCTACTCAAATAAAACCAGGTTGTGGAGATGCACATTTGAAAAATTCTCTCTTATGGCTGGCAGACTCTATAAGACTTCACTAGGAATCTACAACTGTATATCATAGCAAAAGGCAGCCAATGTACACATAGTTCTGTCCTATGTAGCAGTTTAAAGACTAACAAGATTGTTTATTAGGTGATGAGCTTTCGTGGGCCAGACCCACTTCCTCAGATCAATTTGTGGAAGAAAATCGGCACAACCATATATACCAAAGTGATACAATCAAAAAAATGAACACATGTGAAATTGACAAATCAAATTTTAGAACAGAGTGGGGGTGAGGGGGGAAGGTTAGTTTCTGTGAGGTAATGACATTGGGGTGATAATTGGGGAAGCTATATAATTCCCCAATTATTACCCCTAATGTCATTACCTCACAGAAACTTCCCCTATTATCACCCCTATGTCATTACCTCACAGAAACTAACCTTCCCCCCTCACCCCCAATCTGTTCTAAAATTTGATTTGTCATTTTCACATGTGTTCATTTTTTTGATTGTATCACTTTGGTATATATGGTTGTGCCGATTTTCTTTCACATATTGATCTGAGGAAGTGGGTCTGGCCCACGAAAGCTCATCACCTAATAAACCATCTTGTTAGTCTTTAAAGTGCTACATAGTTCTGTCTTTTGTTTCAACTATACCAGACTAACACGGCTGCATCTCTATCACTAATGTACACATATACACACAAAATCTGAATGCTGTCCTGATTCACTGGTACAATCATATATATCGTCATGGCAGAAGGTATTAATGTCATGCACATTCAGTATGAAAGTCTGCATAGTAGGAATTAACTGGATGGTGTAGACCTAGAGACAGCATACACTAATCTCATCCAGATTATCACAAGAGGGATTATAGGGGTTAAACACTTTCTTTTGTCAAGTTGAGGACTGACCAGAAGCCAGGCAAATTTGTCTGAGGTTCTTGTGCATTACACAGCAACTTCAGAAAGGAGAGATAACCCCTATAACCCACCTAATTAAACCAGGCAGTTCTGGTCAAACAGTTCTTTCCCTGGAGGAACGCTCAAACTGGGAGTGCTTATCTGCGATTAGTATGTCTTCATGGCAGAATTTACTCAGGCTGCTAATTGGGCATTACCCCTAGGAATTCTCCACCCAAACTGAACCTCTCATTTGAATTTGGTGGTGAGTTTAACACAGGCTGGTTGGCTTGTCTGGGGCTGTAGACTAATATCTGAGTGCTGCATTCAGTTGGATCAATATCTGCCCATATTGCAGTGAGCACACAGGCTAATCACTCAAGTGCTGATATTCCTCCAATGCCTTCCCACAACTCTCCCAAGTGCTCGAAGGGCAGACAAGTTCTCCCACAATTCACTGTGCAAAAATCATAGTGTGGCTCAGCTAACTGCAGCACAGAGAACCATGAGCTGTGCTCCCCACAAGTCTGAGCAGCACACATGGCAGAGTGCAGCACAAGGGAGTACACGGTCACTTGGGTAGGGCCTTGTAATGTGGCGGCTTACACTGAGGCTTGGCTTTATCACCTGAGTTAACTTTGAAGAGAAGACATACCCTGAGTAGCCAATATAGACAATAAGCACATCCCCAGTAGCAGGAAAACGTTGCCTAGCTGAGATTTCTGCAGAAGGAAATTGCCTGCATGTAGTTGTTGCCACTTCTGTTCTAGGTAAATAGAACTTGTGTACCTTTGTAAATACATACATTACATTAGAACATAATCCTGACTTTGTATCATCAATTTCCTTTTCAACAGGAGGGAGAGCTCCCATGCCTGGAAATTTGTTACTCTTCAAAGGGCAAAAATGAAGTTTCAGAAGAAAATGAAGTTTCTGCACCTATTTTATACCTAAAAGGTAAAACCATCAGTTCTCTTGCACCACTGTAAAGCTCATCATACAACCCATGTTAGCAACATAGTGTACGTACCATTTTTTCAAAGTTTACTAGATTGTCAATGAATGTCTTGTTCCCCTCGTGAGTAAACGTCATGTCTGCATAGAAATGAAAGCAACAGTCTTATAACTAATCAAATTATTACATACAAATCAGCACAGCACTGTATCTATATCTCTTCAGTTATAACAATCATAACATTTAATTATTAAAAACGCTCCTTTTATTAGAGTGAAACTTTGAAAGATTTCTCACTGAGGCTAGAGCAATTGGAGTCTGACATTCAGATTCACTGAAAATTCTTTCTCCTTTCTCCATGTCCTGATTTTTTTTTTAAATGGAAAAGAGGATTGCACCTGCCACTGAAATTGAATTTTACTTTCTCTTACTGCCTTTCCTTCTTCAAATATTTGACAACTAGCTTACACATGAATACGGCTGGTAGATTTTCTAGATTACCTTTTATAAGTAAGGGCATGAAGGGAATTATAGGAGGGTCCAGTTTAGCTACAGTAAGCCGGTAGGCCCTATGGTTTCTTGATGGATCCTTTAAAAAAGGAGAAATCAGATAATTATTAATAGCGACCAAGAAGCAGAGCCTGTATAGATTCATTCAAAAGCCACAGTGTTTTAAATGTAATTACTTTCTCTTGTGGCTTTAACGAGTGCAGCTTCAAAACAAGGACAGCTTTTATTTAACAGTTTTCCTATCAAAATGGCAAGGTATAAGTGTGATAACAAAACACTTATTTGTATAGAAACCTCACATTCCCCCTCCCCAATGGAATTGCAGACACTGGAATAAAAAATATCCTTGTCAGAAAATATAATTTCTCATATGTAAAATGGGAAAACATATTATAAAGCTTTTCAGAGTTTCCCAGATTGACCATAAGTGGAACATAAATTCTGTCAAGAGTAGCTTGCTAAGAGTATAATTTATTAGTCATACATGCTTGTTTTAGCAGCATTAAAATGGGATCATAAACTTCTTAAATTCAAACAAGGACATATAAAATGTTCTGAATCGAGGAATTCAAATCAGTTACTCAGAAACTGAATTAGTACAGATTGTGCACAGAATAAAAGGATTTATTGCCATTTACCATTAAGCTTTCAAACTCTGCATAGATCTTTTTGAACTTGCTTGGAAGTTTCTGTTAATAAAATAAAAACAGAAAGCGGTGTTAAATTCAGTCTTCATCAAGTATAATAATTTTACTGTATATGTTTCTTGTAAACACCCCTAAAGCAGAAAAAAATGTTCTTTTTGGAACAATGTGGTAATGTAAAATACAGCACATCTCCTAGCAACCAGATTATAAATAGAGATGGGACCGAGCCAAAAACCTGAATCCTGATCTGGAACCAAACCTGAAGTTACCCAGTTTGAGATGTTCAGATTCAGACATTGAATCGGCCCATTACAGTGATATGTTGCAGCCAAGTAATTCTCATTCATATCTGAATCCAAAGTGCAAATGAAAGTTTAGTTCAGTTCAAATTCAGGCCCATTCTTAATGACAGCCTGTCTGAAAGAAAAACAGTTTACACAAATACGTTGGGCAGTATTAGTTCAGCTGGATCGTTCACATAAATTACCCTATGCCTTTTGGAACATTCATAAGTTAATCAAACCACATCGAGGCATTTCCAAAAAGATGTTGTTAATGCAAATGCATCGTCAGCTATGACACAAATCCTTGATTTACCTGGCATCCAAGGGTCATCTTCATTTGTTTGAGCTTAAGTTAATTAATAACTTTTCAGTTCACAATATACACTGATAATGAACTGTTGTCAGCAATGCCCACGGTGAATAAAGAATATGGAGGGACATTGTTAAATAGTCCCTTCTACCTCACATTATACTAGAAATGTTGAGCAAATTTACTGGAAGTAGTCCTCCTGGGACACCTTAGAGACTAATAAAAGTAGACATTGGTAGTAGACACTGGTATGTGAACAAGAAAACTTGAAAGATCTTAGTAACTTTTACATATCAAATTAAAACATGTAAACTTTCTAATTTGGATTACAAATTTGAATACCTTTTTTATCAAATTACATGACAACATTTAGCGGGCATTATAAGTAATAAAGAAATGCTGCCTTAAAGTGTCTCCTATATTGAACATGCATAAGATAGCAAGATAGAGTACCACCCTAAGGGGCCTAATGATGTACATGAGCAATTGTGTGCCTCTTTTCCATGTGCATACAAAGTAACTATTTGTGAATGAAATGGTCATGTACACCTACAAATACCTGTTATCTGCATGTGACTGATATACCTGCATATGAATGTTAGTAAAAATCAGATTCTAAATATGTATGTTTAATTATGTTCACTGTATATATCCTGAAAAAAAATTGTGGAATTACTCGTAGATTATATCTTGTTAACCTGACTGCTCTGCTGAACAAAACAGTGTGAAAACATTTATTTGAATACAGTATCATACCTCTTTCATTTATCAATTTTCCCCCCTTCCAGCTCAATCTCCATATCTATTGTAAATTCTAGCTTCTTGTACACAATAAACAAATTAAATTCCACCTCTTGTCTGCTTAGAACTCCTACCTTCTTTTAAACTCCCAACTATCCCTCTTATTAGCTAGAAATAAGGGCCAGTTATTTACTGGTGTAATTGAAACCATATTTTAGTATCAATTACACCAATAACATATCACAGACTTCAAGCAACCTGGCTAAACATTTTTCTATTTTTCATGAAAAATGATGACAAAAATACCCACAATATATGAAAACATTTTCTGTTTTCAACCAGCAGATACAACATGTCAACATTTTTCTAAAAATGGAAATTTTAATGAAAATGTTTTGCTAAAAAATTTCATGAAAAATCAGAATTTTTGGAGCAGATTAGGCGACATGTGGTAGGGACAAGAAAGGCCACATGCCTCTCCCCAGATGCCAAGAGGGCACATTCTGCAGGGAACCGCAGGGCAAAAGGAGCAGCCCCATGCCAGCAGCTCTTCTAACATGGCTGTGCCACACCCAGCGCTTCTACGCAGCTGCGTCCACTAGAGGACAGGGCTAAGGTGGTACCAGAACAGTCATGCCGGTGAAGTTGTTGGCGTGACGCCACTAGCCAGACCCATGTTCTTCTTTTGCCACTGCAGTTCCCAGGACAGTCCTGTGGCTCAATGCTGAACTGCAGGGATCTCCCAGGAACTGCAGTGGCAAAAGGAGCACAACGTGGGGCCACCATTCCCAAGTGCAGCTGTACTGGTACCATCCCCAGTCCTACCCCCAACTCTGTCCTCCAGTGGGGCTGTATAGAAGCCAGGTGATGCAGCTGCGTGGAAGGGCAGGGGAAGGTACAACTGTGTCAGAGGCTCATGGCCCCACATTCAGCTCCTTTCGCTGCTGCTGTTCTTGAGAGCCCCGAGGCTCAGAAGCCTCTGGCACAGCAGGAGGACAGTCTCTGTCGCCCTCCAGCAACATGGGATGGGGCGCATGCAGGGGCAGGCAGGGAGGAATTATGTGGGGAGGTCATGTGCCCCCTGTTAGCTGGTGCCTCCCTTTGTGTTCCTCCCATTAGTCGCCTTTTTCTTTACCTCCTTTTTAAAAAACAAAACACGGGAGCGCAGTATTGTGCCACACAAATGCTCATTAATGGTGTGGGATGCCTCCAAGTTTTTGGCCTAGTAACCTCTCCTCTGAGGAGCTGAATTACTGTCTATAAGAATGACCTGCCTCTTTCTCAATCTTAATTCTAGAAGTAACATGTATAGATGGAGGTGGTTGCTTACTAAAAGCAGAAATCACAAGCAAATATCTTGAAAGTGAATTATACCTGTCACTTACCTCCCATGTTAGTGAAAGGCGGCTCACAGCAACGTTACTTAGTCCCATGATAATAGCGAAAAAGGAATTAAGATTTTTGTATTCCTTACAGCTGAAAGACAAGAGGGCCAGACTTTAATGTTATGTATATATCAGAGGAGAAGTAACACAGAGGTCTTACATTCTGGCAAACCTTACCAGTGGGCTTGGGACACATCATTTTGCCCTCTTCCACCTCCGAGTTGTGTTTGAACCTCAGAGCATAATGAGAAGCTTGGTAAACCTAGGAGAAGTGTATCTATATTGACCAAATTCACCTAGAAGCTTCTCTTCCTCACTCCTCAAATGGCCACCAGTTTTCCTCTTACTTGATTTCATCTTTGGCATAGGAGAATCTATGGTGTTTTAATCTCCTTTTCTCCCACCAGTGCACTATGGAGCATCTCTTTACATCAGACTAGGAAGAGGTATGGTTTGCACTCCCACTGCTGCAGAACTTGGTGGGCTGTCAGGTTGTCTATCCCCAAAAGGTTCAAGGGTATGGGGTCTACTGGATGCCCAGAGATGGCTGTATTTCAGTGATTCCTGGGTACATGGTCTGTAACCAATTTGTGCAGTTTCTTGAACTACATGGGACCTTTCATTTAAGGCAGGGATGGGGGCCCGATCCGGCCCGCCAAGCGGCCCTGCTGCTCCCCCGCCCACAGGCCAATTAGGGCCTGGGGGTTGGGGAGCATGTGAAGCTTCCTCCCGCCCTGCCAGGAGCACATGGCACTTTGAAGCACTGCGTGCTGCTTGCAGGGTGGGGGGGGGAAGGGGGAGAGCGGAGGAGGCTTCGCGCGCTCGCCCACCCCCAGGCCAATCAGGGCCTGGGGGTTGGGGAGCTGCGTGAAGCTTCCTTTGCCCTGCCCTGGCCCTGCGAGGAGCCCTCGGCACTTCAAAGTGCCACGTGTTCCTCGCAGGGCAGGAGGAGGCTTCTCGCGCTCCCCAACCCCCAGGCCCTGATTGGCCTGGGGGGTTGGGGAGTGTGCCAAGCCTCTTCCATGGCATGGGTGTCTAGTGGGAAGGGGGGGCAAAGGGGCAATCATTGTCTGGGGGTGGGGTAACCCTGCCCTTTCCTGTTTAGGCCCAACCCTTCCTGTTTAGGCTCCGCCCCTTCTGGGGTGGCCTGAGGCTACTTCAAAAAAATTTTAAGTGGCCCCCAGGCAAAAATTATTGCTCACCCCGATTTAAGGTCATTATAAAGTTGCCATCTTTGTCATTATAAAGACCTTTTACAACATACCCATTGCTGAAAACCCCACATACTAGGTGCACTAAATCTGCACTAGCCTCCAAGAATGCTCCTTCATTAATGCTCAAGAGAGACTGAAAGATATAATCAGGGGGACCAACAGAATTGCTGGGCCCCTGAGCAAGGTGTGTAGGGGAGGGTGGTTCTGTGCTCCCAGAAGGGTCAGGGTGTCTTGGGCAGAAGGAGCAGCTGCCTGGACTGCGCCACTCCCCGCACCTCGCCAGCCCTTAGCACTGCTTGCGGAGTTCTGACGGTGATTTAAAGGGCCTGGGCTCCAGCTGCCACAGTAGTGGCCAGAATAGCCGAGAGCCCCGGGCCCTTTTGAATTGCCAGGTGCAGAGGCAACTGCCCCCTTTGCGCCCTCCTGTTGGCAGACATGGATGTAAGCAGTGTGTTCTGTAAGCTGGGTGCTTGTGCAGCCACTCAGAGAGATTCAGATGCCACCCAGCTGATGTGTTTCTACTGGTGGTGCAAATCCACACGTGCCTCGGTGCACATAACAAAATGTATTACATACATAGATGGAAAAAATAGAGGGAGCACTGGATATAACAGCATGTTATAGTGTATCTGATATGCCATATCTTTGCAAATGAGTTGCTGTTTGTCAATATAACTGCCCAAAGTAGAAATCTTTAGGCCTATGCTTCTTTTGCTATTTGACTTGCAGAGGTCGAGTGGTAGGATATTAAGGAAACTATAAAAGGAAGAGATTCAAACTGTGATTCTCAAATACAGTTCTCTACTTCAGCACTATCTACAGAAGTTCAATCCTGAACATTTTATCCTCTCTCAGATATCTCATCTTGCATGGCCCGTCTTCACCTTAAACTCAGCATGGCCAAGAGTAAGCTCACAGTCTCATCTTCCAAAAATATCTCTGCTCTTTGTACTGTGCTCTCGGGTCTTCTTGTTAACAACTTTACCACCCTCCAGCCCTTGCAATGCTGCTGCCAAAATTAGTTTCCTTTGATGATGATAACATGTCTTTACTTGTTCTGGGAGACACCAAGCATAAAACTGGGCCCATAAAAATAATAAATATTAAAATACTAGTGTTCAAGCATAATATCTAGACTTAGTTAAGTAAGCTGTAACTTGCAATTTACAACTAGATTTTGTCTGAAATAAAGGAATGTTTCCATATGACTAAATACCTTTTTTCAAAGCAATACAGCTACCCTGTTAAGACTAGTATGGATGGCCTTTTTAAAAAGCTCTGTATTAAACAGTTCAGTGTGCACAAGTGAATCAACAATGGAACTAACACCTAAAAATCATAAACTACAGTTTTTGTTCAAATGGATAAATAGAACTTCAAAAAGAGGATGCACAATTTTACTAAGAACAGTCTTTCTGTGTGTTCTGACAATATGATTTAAAATGACGGGTAGGATTTTTCAAAGCACTTAATTAAATTAGGACACCAAGGAATATCTTCTATCATGCACTTGCACGTGTGTACACACATACATAGATGCACACACACATACTTTAAAAATCACTGACTTTCAATGGTATTTTGGCACTCTCACCTGGGGGGTATTTTGTGGGTATGCATATGGGGAGAGATTTTTAATGACTGTGTGTGAGAATCAAGATGAAAAAGTGGAGGCATAGAAGAGTGACTGAATATCTTTTGTGTATATTCATAAAGAGATTCTTTTCAAAAGTCTGTATTTAAAGACAGTACAGAGAGAGAGAGAGTGGTGTGTGCGCGTACACACACACATACACACACACACATGCATCTGTGTGGAAGCACTGAAAGATACCACAGGAGATATATTTAATTAGTTTGTTCATTTCAAAGACTCAGAGTTTGTGATCCTGGTGAGCTGGGCACTTTCACCCAGCAGGTGGCATAGGCAATTACTGCACAGAAAGCCAAAAGTACACAAGGCTCAGCACAGTGAATCCACATCTGGTTATGTCATTTCCCCTTTGGGTGTGAGCCCCAATAAGGGTGGGTTTTGGGGCAGACAGCATGCTTATTGGAAAAGTGGTGATCCCTCAGGTCCAGTATGGGAACAAGGTGCTCAGCAGCTATTATCTCTGAATATCAGTATGGCAGGAAGACTGCGGAGCCACACCCCTTCACCACCAGCCACTCAGGAAGATTAACAGTATTGTACTGAACTGAGTACCCTTGCTAATGAGTTTAATGCACCGTCATTTGTCGCAGGAAGGATTCTACTCTCATTCGGTTACTAGTTTATCAAGACTCTTCATGTGGAAATTGAGACAACAATATTACTTCAAGGCCTGGGCCCACCTTCTGTAACACAATCCCTTGGCTCTTTTCCCCACCTAACTCTTGGACAGGTTCTATTTGTTTTACTGTGTTTTGTAGCACTTGTTACCATGGCAGCAATTTATTTGGTAAGAAAGAGCCCCATCGTTCTTAAAGTTCTTTTGCAGTAACTGAAAATAAATCTGCCAGCTCAATTTTTATTTAGGAAAATCTTGTGCTTTAGAACTCCCTGCACTTAGGAGACACAGAGGTCTCAGGAGAGCAGGTCACGTTTAGACATTTATTTTTAGAACTGTAGTGAAACCAGAAACATAGAAGTAAACATCTCATCACGCTGATCTAAATAGCATAAGGTAATCCCATGCCACTGGAAAATCTAATGGAACGGGGGGAAGTTTATAATTGATTATTTTCCCAGTTTTTTCTTAAGGTGAAGTTCAATCATTATTTTGAAGTTAATTTATTTTAAAGGTTTCTTAAATTTATCTTCATATCTTAATTCACTTACATTTATGCATTTTCTCATTTCATACCACTGATTTGAGGAATAAAACATATTCATTTTTGTATATGTATCTTACTACCCTCTACTGGACAAAATATGTCAGACCTGCTTTCTGGTTTAAAATTTCCCTTTAGAGACAGATGTAATGGAACGGCTGTTCTTAGAGACTACAGGAGCATGTTTTATTTATCTTACTATGAGTCTGATCCTGTGAGGTGCTGAGTGCATCATTGTAAATTATTTATTTGTATTATAATATTCAGAAGACCCAGTCAAGATCTGGATCCATTATCTAAGGCATTGTGCAAACTCACAGAAAGACACAGTTTCTGTCTATAGGGGTTTAGAATCTAACCTGAGACAATAAGTAATTGGTAGTTGTAACGAACAATAGCAAGGGAGGAAGCAAGGAGAGGGCAACAGTGCTAGGAAGTATGTTTACATATGGTAGTTGTGGCCCTTCTCCCTTTGAAGTCAACAGAAAATTCCTACTGAATTCAGTGGTGGGGAATCAAGCCGTAAGCACGCAAATTGAAGGTTCCAAGTAATGGAATTTCTCCTTGTGTGCTTCTGGTATCCACCTTTAAACTTGGTGGCTGGAAAGAGAAAATAATTACAACATTTTGGGTGTCTGAAAAAAATACCACAAAGTCAAGTTAACAGGAGCCTCTCTGCACTACCAACCTGCTCCTCTCCTGCTCTACATTCACTCTATTTGGAGGACCTCACCCCCTTGGGCTACGTCTAGACTACAAGCCTCTTTTGAAAGAGGCTTTTTTGAAAGAATCTTTAGAAAAAGCTTCTTTCAAAAGAGATCGTCTAGACAGCAACCAGTATTTTGAAAAAGAGAGCCGCTTTTTCGAAAGAGAGCACCCAGGCAGTGCTTTCGAAAAAGCACTGTTTGTGTTTAATAACGCCTTTTTTCGAAAGAGCACTTTCGGAAAAAGGCATTATTCCTCGTAAAATGAGGTTTTCCACAGTCGAAAAAACTACCACATTCTTTCGATTTAATTTCGAAAGAACACAGCAGCAGTCTAGACGCAGGTGAAGTTTTTTCGAATAAAGGTCACTTTTTTTCACAAAAACCCTGTAGTCTACACACTTAAGGACATAAGTCCTACTGAACTCAATGAGTTACTCGTGTGGGTAGCTGCAGCATTGGTTTCTAGGGGTGCATCTACACAAGAGCATTATTTCAGAATAACAGCCATTATTCCAAAATAACAATGCGAACGTCTACACAGCAATTCTGTTATTTCGAAATAAATTTGAAATAATGGACTGCTTATTCTGACTTCTGTAAACCTCATTCCAAGAGGAATAACACCTATTCCAAAAGAGCTATTTCAGAATAGCAGTAGTGTGCATGCTCCACTGTTGCTATTTCGAAATAGCTCCACCCCAGGGCCATTCAGAGTAATTACTCCCAGTTCCTGCTGGGGCTCTAAATCAAGGTAGTGCATCCACATTGGAGGAGCCTGTCTTGGACTAATTTTGAGGCTTCCCTGTAGAGTAAATGTGCTATTTTGAAATAAGCTATTTCGGAGTATTTCTTCTGGAATAGCTTATTTCGAAATAAGTGTGCAGTGTAGACGTACCCTAGGAGTGCAGGAGCAAGAGTAGATGAACAAAAAAGGGGAGGACTAACAGGGAACACCTTACATTAACAGGATGGGCAAGATGAATTAGGCTTTTTCAGCTGTTTGATTCTCTGTAAAAAGGATACATAACAAATATATTAAAAACCAGGCATGTATTTCAGTCTATTTCTGTATATACTAGTATATACTCACTGGGCTGCTATCTTAATGAATTTCTTTAACAGCTGAACACGCTTGCTGAGCTGGGAGCAAAGACACATCTCTGTGACCACCCAGAACTGGATTTCATTAAATCTTCTCAAAAACAAGTCCAAATTTGCTGTGGTCTTTTTAAAATTGTGCCTTCCAAATGTGTGGTAAATCAGCTCCAGCTAGGAGAGAAAAAACAGAGTTGGCTTTTAAATGTCTGGTTTTTGTGGGTTGGGGTGAAGAGGACTGAGGAGAAGTCACTGTTAGGTATTTAAATTATTCAAGCTTGAAACTTGCTGGGTAGTAAATATGTGCATGATACAGCTGACAAGGATTCAGCTTGCATTGCAAGTTTGGTTGGCACTAAGGCACATTAAAAGCATAAATATAGACTGTGTAGTAACAGTTTAATACTTCCAATGAAACATATAAAAGTAATTCAATATCCAGTCCACTGTTAGGCAATGTTTCTTTTATATACTTTATATTTTTGCTGTGGCTGGAATAGTATTTAATAGTTTCAAGGCTTGCAATTGTTAAGATTCTACAAGATAAACTCAGAGAAAATCTGGCAAACAGTATTAGTATCTACAATGCACAGCTAAATGTTTAATAAGAAATACTATCGTGCTAGTTTGATTCTCCATACCTCATGCACACAGTTGAAAAGCTCCCAGTCATAAATTGTCATCTGATACGCTAAATCTTTGGAGCTCATGAGTTCAAAAGTTCCTACAGTTCCCGTCGATGGGCCTTCTTGTTCTGGCAAAGGTGTCTGTGAACAAGAATAATGATACAAGAATATTTCAAAGTGCTAAATTGCACCATCAGTGTTTAGTCATCTGCTGATTTATTTCAATATCGCCAATTTTTGAAGGGGTTTCAAATAACGTATTGGGAGTCTGCTTTTGACTGTCAATAGCAATAAAGCCTCTATTATCAATTCCCATTTTTACATACATAAGCATCCGAACCACAGCATGCCAGCCAAATGTTTTTGCAACTAACAGATTTTAATGATGTGAATTATCTCCTTTATTAGAAATTAGACACCTGTAACAATTACATGATTTAATAAGTATAGCTCATACTTTCTTTCTTGGTATACAGTGCATATATTGTAGTCCTTGTCATGAGCTGACATTTGTGCTTGCATAACTCCCAGTTATGTTATTGGGAGTTTTATGGGTACACAGAATACATTCCTGTGAATTATTAAAGTATCGATTTTTAAATGGATTTTCATATCATCTAATAAAAGATGTGAGCTGCAGTTTGTACACAAATATTCTTTATCCAAATAAATTTAAAATGGGGGCTTCCATGTTTGGAATCATCTATTGTATATATTAGGGCCAAAGAGTCTAAATCTAACTTATTCAATTGCCAACAAATATACCTGTTGCCAATTCACATACATCCTGGGACCTCATAGTACTTCATGTGAACCCAAATTTTAAATTGCTTTTACTTCCAGGAGAGGGCAGTATAGTTCATTTACTATTTGCTCTTCAAATTTTTCCATACTGTCTTTAATTTTTAATGAGCATTATCTGATATATTGCAGATTATGATAGAAAAATGTGCTGTCAACAGAACAGGCCCCATCCTGAATTCAATCTGAATCAGGTCTGTAAGATCAGGCCCTGTATTTCCAAACAAAAAAGTCATGATTACTACATTATTCTGCATTTACAAAAGAATATTATGGCTGCAAAATTTAAAAAAGAAATAGGGAGCACTGGATTAACATACCAACAGTCCCTGTCTCAAAAATGAGTACTTAGTAAGTTTGTTTGTGCTAGAGTTGCTACTTTTTGTTTTCACAAAACAACAAGACACAACCGCGTCATACTGTTCCAAAATAATTTGCAATAAACTCCTCGCATTTTGGCCCTACAAGTCTAGCTTTTCATTTTTACCTTTAGGAAAGAGTGATTTTGCACAAAGTTAAATAGATTTTTGTTCCTATTCAGAGACTATTTGCTGTATTACCATTATAAATAGCTGGTCTGAAATGTATTTTCTACATTTAGACGTGGACTCACAAGATATTTATAAATTCATCCATTCCAGAATAACTCCCTTATTTTCATAAGGGGCTTGCCAAGCAAAACATCAACAAATTCACAGACTAGAAAGGACATTCTTAAATGGTAAAAGGTGTTTCATGTTGTAGGATTCTGTTAATTGTTAACACCATTCTTTAGACTACTGCAAGAATAGTCAGTGTGTGGACTTCTTTAATAGAGAGTTGGGAAGTTACTATGAGATACTTAAAGCCCTCTAGTCCTCCTGAAGCTAGCAGGAGGTGCAGTACAATAAACTGTATTTGACATATTCAGTCCATGCTAAACTGAGATAGCAAAAAAGCAAAAGGCAGCCAAGAACTGAAAATTTACTATTAAGTTTCTAAATCTAAAGCAGAAGCAAAACTCAGATTTTGCAATATCTATACATACTAAGTAGCTTGTTGAAAGCATACAGGAAGCTGGGAGTAATAGAGATCATGCTGACATAGCATGGCAATGGCAGTTATTTTTAATGAAGTAAAAGGAACAAAAAGTGCAGTCAGAATCAAGCTCTATAAAAGCAGGCCCCCTGGACATTGTTAAAGTTACTGTATGATCAGGAAGCACTTATGAACAATTTTACCTAAGGAAAACCAGACTTTCTACTTAGAATATTTTCTGTGAATCAAGTTAGAAACATCTGTGATTTCTGACATGGTATTTGGAGGGTCGGGCAGAAAAGGTTTTAAAACACTTACTGCATGAATCACATCTGTATAATAGTTAACTGATAACATCTAATTCCCCTTATACATACAGTAATGGAGGTGGGGGGAAGAGAATTTTATTATCAGATTCACACTACAAATCTGGGTTATAATATTTTGCTCTGCTTGTATGTTCAGCTCGATTTAGAATACTGGGATTCAAATTCTGCTGTGTGGATAAGAAAACCATGTTTGCCCTAGTTTAAGAAATGATACTACTATCTATCCTTTTTTTTTACAAAAAATAACAATACTCTTTCCACAGCACTGTGACAAAATTTTAGCTTTGAATCTCTCAGGTGACGGTCACTAACACACTCAATAAGCAGAATGGGTTAAGAAACTTGTCAACAACTATTGTTGAAAACATCTGGAAAGCTAAATTCAAAACAAGCTCTCTGATTTGCAATGCTGAAAACAGTACGCATACGTACCAGGGAATCAAACTGATCTCGTGGGCAAGCGAACAGACGTCCATTAACATTGAGTGTTGTAAATGCTGAAACATCATTAGGTTTGAGCACAACCTTTTCTATAACAATGAAAGCAGATGATTACCTATTAAATGCACATGGAATTCATAGCAGCAGTGAGCTAACAACAAATTTACAGATACGTGCATTACTTGAATAAGCATATTGAATGCCTTAGACCAGTGTTTCCCAATTTTATTTGGCCACGGAACCCTTTTAAACTTGGAAGAATTTCGAGGAACCCCTACAGCCAAGAGGAAAATTTGTCGAGCAAAAAAAAAAAAACCACAACACAACAACAGGGAGACCTTGGGGCCAAAACGCAGTCACACATGTCCCACAGAGTGGCAGCGGGGGAGGAGAGGTGTCTGAAAGCTGGCAGGAAAGGGGGGGAGTGAACCCTTACTTTCACTTCGCGGAGTACCATTTGGGAAAAACTGCCTTAGACACAAGATAGATGACTATAAGAATGCATTGACTAAAGAAAAGTGGCAATATATAAAAGAGCAAAGAGAAACTCATGAGAAATTCCCATGGATCTGGGGCATAGAACCCTAACTCCCAGACTTAAAGCCAGAGTCAGGGAGTCTGCACAACAACCTTTAGAAACTACCATCACACCAAAAGCCCAACAACAAGAGCTCAGATCATCCTTCTCTGAGCTGTTCTTACTCCAAAATTGACTTAAAAGTCAGTAAGTGCCTGAGCAGGTGGTGAAATGCAACTGTATACAGCGCTCATCATGGCAGTATATAGTGGGTGTATAAAAGAGGTGCAGATCACAGGTAAAGACAAGCTTATAAATTGACTTATGAATTACTCTCTCCCAGATTATGTCAAGCAGGCTTCCTACCACCCACTTTTAAAATAAACAAAAAATGCTGCAACTGCAAAAACGTGAGACAGGATTTGTTCCTCAAAAGAACTTTCATACTAGTTGAACATTTATTAAAAATGTATTGGAATATCAAACTAATAAGCTTTTGTACTTCATTTTAAAGATCATGCAAAAACATACCTCCTCCTGAACTCATCTTTACTATGATCAAGCCTTCTCCAGAACCCAGTTTATCTGCTACTGCACTGATCACTTCTTTAACGGAGGCCACCACTGGTACACGGATAGTAGTGTAGGTGTGGTCTATACAATATACTTTAAATAAAACTAAAGACAAAAGAGTACATTGTTAATAATGTACATAACAGAATGCAGTTTATTGTGCAAATTACTTGCTGTACTTCTTTGCTCACAGATACAATAAACACTAGCAATTACATTTGGTAGCTCCAGGATTGCTAATCGTTACCAAGATTGGTTCATTTCAATAGCTGATTTGCAGGAACTTCTAGCAAAACGATAAAGCACCAGAAATTCCAATATTCCCATATTTATACATAAAAATCTGTATCACTTAGTGTTTCCTTAAGTTTCAGGTCCCTGGATAGTCAAATATTTAATAAGTGATTTTTCTTTTTCAAAAGTTAAGTAAAATTGATGATGAAATCTGTACATATAATATAAAGAGTGTATAAATTTACAAAACCAGATATGGAATTTCTTCCTCCTACATTGCACAAGTCTTAAAACATGTGCATTTGTGTAATTTACAAAGTACTTTTTGTGAATGAACATGAGATTGGTGGTCTAGAGAGAGCTAGAAATTTCTACTAGTAGCACTTTTGCCTTGGATGGGCAATACATTATAACATACAAAAGCTAGTTTCCCAAGCAAATATATTAAGGTTTCCATCATGTATAAGGGACAGAAACCTTAATAATTCAGGACACTATTAGGGACTTTCTGGTGCTGGTGGTGAGGGTAGAGATAGGATGAAAGAGTGGGTGCCAGCACAGGTAAATGGGAGGTGAATAGTGGTAAGGGTGACTGTATTGACGGTGTGCTGCTGAGGAGCGGGGAAGAGAGACACGGAGAGATATACTGTGATACTCAGCACTATTTGCTTCACAGAGCATAGACCAATACACTGAAAAGGATGCCCGGGGACTCTGCTGCTTGCCTGATAGTCTTGCTATCCCTGCCTCAGTTACCTGCTCACTTCTGGAAATGCTGTCCCTATCTCAGATTGGAGAAACTGTTAAAGAAAAAAGTATCGGGTATGGCACTCTTTAAACCGTGTCTCGACCTAATTTAAAAACATGATTCAAAACCGGAAAAAGCTTAAAAAGTGCTAATGAGGGGGAGAGACAGGATAGAATGGGGTCCCCACTTTTCTACTTTCCACCAAAATTTGAGGAGTCTAGTATCTCCTTATTGTGAGTTTTCATGCTAAAAAGGGATAGGCAGCTGCTATTTGGCCAAGGATGTGCAGATCCAAAGGAAAGGGGCAAAAGGAGAGGGAATTAACTCTTAAGACCACGCTAATGTAGTTTAGAAATGAAAAAGTCAGAAACCAAGATCTAGGCTGTACTACAACAGCCATGGCTTACTGTCCCAGGGCAAAGTGCCCTACAGCTAGTTTAACCAGTTTCCAGAGGACAGGGGCCTTCAACTGGGTGTAGCACTGCCCTGTGGGCTCTGAGACGTACAATCAGGAGATCAGTGCCTGAAGCGTGGCTGAGGAAAGGCAGCAAGGCCAAGGAGTCTCTAGGGCTACGTCTACACAACAGCGTTATTTCAGAATAACTGGCATTATTTTGAAATAACATAGCGTGCGTCTAAACAGTAAGCCATTATGTTGAAATAATGTCGATTTGGAGGACTTCTTACTCTGACTCCTGTAACCCTCATTTCACAAGAAGTAAGGGAAGTCGAAGGAAGAGTGTTCTTCCTTTGACTTCCTGCTGTGTAGACAGCGCCAAAAGCCAAGTTAAGATATTTCGACTTCAGCTACTCAATTGATGTACCTGAAATTATGCATCTTAATTCGACTTTAGCCCTGCAGTGCAGACATGCTCTAAACTCTTCTCAACCTTAGCTCCCTTAACAGCACTTAATGCCATTAGCAGCTGGTGCAACGTAGGACCACCTGTAAATTCCTGTAAGTTACACCCAGGGGCCGGCCCTGAGGAGATATTACCAACAAGAACATCCTTTTCAGGTCACTGTTTTCCAGGGTACAGTCTCCCATTCTAGAAGTATATTTTTGGATCCTAGATTCACAATCTGGCATTTGGCTATTTTTGCTATCATTATTCATATGGTTATCCAGAGCTGTCCCCTGACTGTCAGGACAATACTGGGTACAAAGCTGGAGCAGCTTTTTTTGTGAAAATTTTATTGTAAATATTTACACCTATTTTAAATGTTGGCTAACCATTGGCAAAAAGTGCCAAGATTTCTAGGATTTCTAAAATATCTTTGATTACAATGGATAAATCATAGAGCTAGCTTTCCCATTTGTTTGCACACAGAAAAGAAAGTCTGAAAACTAAGTAGAGATGAAAGGCACAGTCTGAGGCACTGCTGTAAATTTTATTTTCAGCTCTGCATGGGAGTCAAATAAAAGACAAAAAGATTCATGCACATAAACTGAGGTTTCAATTTAATAGGCCTTCCTGTCATAGGCCAGAAATCCAGAGCCTGACTCTCCATTCTATGTACACATATTTTATGACAATGTAACTCCAATGAAATCAGAGTAACACCTGTATGTAAATAGTGGGGGAACAAGGGTCCCAATGTGTTACAGTTCACTGTTGCGCATGTATCACACATCTACAAATTGCTAATGCTATCTTTTTTAAACTGCACTGTTTATTATTTTAACAGAGTGCAATTTTATGTATTTTTCCTCTGATGGAGTTCTATTAAAATCAGTGACTAAGCACCCTGTTAGATGAGGAAATGCAAACAGGTATTTTTGCCCAAAATCTGTAAACTGGGGATACTTATGTTTATTTTGATTTCTGCTCCAGAAGTGACAAAATTATTATACACACCAGGAAACAGAGTGTTGCAAGTATGCATGTACTTACTTTCATCACTTCCCCTGATTGGCTGGCGTTTTTGTGCTCTGTCGTCAATTGTGTTAAACTGCTGCAAAAGTACTTTGTGCTGCCAGAAACAAACAAATAAAAAAAACTCATAAGCATAAGAAGAAACATGAGGTAGATCTAATCAGACATTGTATCAAAGATGCAGGAGAGAAAGTACAAATAAATCTGCAGTTTAATTTTTGAAAATATTTCAATGTGTGTTGGTTTAATAAATTATAGGTTACTGAAGAGGAAAGTCTCTTAAGTCTTAAAGCAAAGCTTTGTATTACACGATTGCCAGATAAAGTTCATTTACCTTCTTTTGTGGTGCCTTAGTTTCTTCTGAACTATAGGAAGTATAAAAAGCATATTATTAAATATATTTTGAAAGATATTCCCTAAAATAAATAATTTTAGACAATGACCACTCTCCAAACTATTGTATCTATGTATTCATACATGTTTTATACTAAAGGAAGAAAGAGTATCAAAGTCTGAAGTAGGATTGGGCAACTATTGCAAAAAATATTAATTTGCAATTTATTCATAGCTTCACAGAATTTTAGGCCAGATGGAACCTTTAGATCATCTAGCCTGATCTCTTTGCTTCAGTGGAATAAGTCCTTTCATATTCTTTCTGAGAATGTTTATGAGTAAATCTGGTGTTCACAAGGCTGTTCATAGAAAGAAAAAGTGTCAGATGTGCCTGTCATGTGTATATGGAAGCATTTGTTTTGTCAGAGCAGCCATCTTGAAAGCCCTTCATGGAACTGGGAGTCATTTTCCAGTCAGCTCTAAGATAGATATTTTTAACGGGTATTTAGTTGTAAAATGAACCAAAAAAGAAAAGTCCTTACATTTGTTTTACAGTCTTCTCTAGCTCTGAGAGTTGCTCTTTTAGTGCTGTAATAATTCTTGCATCATCTGATACAGATACATAAAATTCCTGTAAATCATACAGAACAGTCTTTGAACAACAAAACAATAAATAAGTTATACTTAAAAGGACAAAAGCTTAGCAAGCTTACATATGCTAGTTTAGTGATTGCTAAGAGTGATTGCTAGTTTAATGAACAGGGGAATAAAGAGATGCCCCCACAACATTCAAATTCTGGACTTATTCCTGTATCTGTTCTGTTTCTGTAACTCCAGTGAATTTCAATTCAAACAGCACATACAGGAAGAAAGCATGATGGTAAAAATGAGAGACAGATGTGGACATGCTTTTCTAGTTCAGTGTGTGTAAGCACTGCCCTGCCAAAGCCTACACTTCACATTTTTAGAAGACCGTGAAGAAACATTATGGAATTCAGTATTTTTTCACAAATAATGTGATAACATAGGTAATTTATACATAAGACAGTGAAACAGTGCTACAGTGAGGTCATTTTGTTTTAAAGGAGCAATCTCATGATTGTTGTCATTATTTGTATGACACCCAAGTATACTGTGCACTACAGAGCAAATAAAAAAGGCATGATACCTGCCCCCAAAGTGTTTACAGTTTTCATGACAATGACTGTGTTATGGGTCAAATGCTGTAACCAGGCTGCATGTATGGGATCTACAGAGATTTTGGGACAAGGACTCCAGTCTACAGCAGCCAGTGTGGTTACAAGGCAGCCGCAGTTGGGAACTGTCATGGGGGCAAGCACTCACCCCCATAGTGCCTCCTGCTGGTTGCTTTGGGAATTAGCTCTTCAGCCCTGGAGTGCCCCCTTTCATCTGATGTCATGCCAGCTGGTACCTTCCTAGATCAGTGCCTCTAGGGTTACCAGATGATTTCAAAAAAATACCGGACACACTTGATCTGATATCGGGGGCCGGGGAAGGAGGGGGAACTGGCCAGGAGAGGAGCAGGGCTGTCTGAGAGGAGATCGGGGGGAGCGGGGCTGGCTGGGGGAGATCAGAGGGGGGGAAGGAGATGGGGAGGCGGCCGCGGGAAGCAGGCTGGCCGGGAGGTTAGGGAGCGGGGCTGGCTAGGGGGGAAACCGGCTGGCAGGGAGTGGGGCTGGCCGGGGGGTTGGGGGGACGACTGACTGGCGGGGAGCGGGGCTGGCCTGGGCACACACAGATCCCGGGGTGCTGCCCATCCCGTGCACGGTCTCGGCAGGGCACACGGGCGAGTCCAGCCCTGGGGGATTCCATCCCGCCCTGCCCTCACCCCCCTCCTCTCTACTGCATAGTTGCATACTGCCTGGCTGGTAGACACGCTCACGCAGCGTGAGTGTGTCTACCAGCCAGGCAGTACGCAACTACGTATTGATACTCATGATAATAATAAAACTTAATTAGAAAATACCGGACATTTATATGTCTGGTATTTTCTCAACTTGTTTCCCAGACAGAAAGCTCAAATACCAGACTGTCCGGTTCAAAACCGGATACCTGGCAACCCTAAGTGCCTCTGCACTCTAGGATCCCCCCCAGAAAATCCCCAGGTCCCCTACACCCACCATGACTCAGTGACCCACTTGCCAGGGGCAAACTGCAGTTTGAAATGGCCACTCATCATTGGCAAGGGGTTATGGACCTCCTGCCTTTTCCTATCACTGGCTGTTTCCCTGCGGCTTTAGTATACTCAGACCTTGTCTCAGGCTTGTAGGCTGTCTCAGGCCCTGCAGCCTAGGAGTGAGGTTAGGCCAGAGCTCCCCAAGTCTGCCTGCCTTTTCCTAGCACTGCTCTGTCTCAGGATACCGCCAGCTTCCCTGGCAGCCAAGTCCCTGCTGCTACCCAGCTAGGGCAAGAGTGTGTGTGTGTGTCCTCCTTCCCTCCAGGAGCCCTCCTTTATGCAGCCCCAGGCGGCCCTAACTGGCTGTCTCTGCCTCAGCTATGGACTCCACTCTCTCAGCCCTCTCCCAGGGCTGGGTTTTAAACCTTAAAGGGCCAGTGCGGAGCAGACGCCTGGTCACAGGAACCAAGCAGCCTTTTATTTCACATAGTAGCTGATCCTCTAGCCCCTCCTTGGCACACCCCAATAAGATTCAAACAAACAGCCTAGATGCTAGGGGCTAGGAAGTTCTTTGTAGCATGCAGGGGTTCATTCTCTCTCAGGGAAATCCTGCCTCCCACCACAGCATGGCAGAATTGCAATGGTTCTGCTGATGTCAAAGCCCTCTTCACTGTGGGGCGGAGTATCTTACAAATATCCACATCAAGGATTTGTACCTGCTGGCTCTGTAATCACTGTGCATTAAAATAAAAACCAATCATGTATGTATTCTGCTTCAAAACTGAGAAAAAACACACACAGAACTTTGCACTTTAAAGTGATCCATAGCCTCTACAGACTTCTAAAGGCTGTGAAATGCTCTTATGCAAATCCTCTTTGGTAGCTGCTCTTCAGCAATCTAAGGGCAATTCCATTGTACCTCCAAAAAGGCTATCGCTGCTTCATCCTCTTGCAGCAGATCTCCATACAAAGCAGCCCACTGTAGAACCAGTCGGATGACTCGCCTTTTATTATTAAATGCATAATCCATTTTCTCCTGCTCTGAACCTTGAGAAGGCTGGGCATGGTAAGTGCCAAGGTGTCAAGGAAAATAGTCAGGAGTTAAAATATTCAATACAGTGCGAACTGAGGAAACTACTATTTTTCAGCAGCCCTAGAACACAGCTTTCCAGCAGAAATTTCCGATCAGTAAGGTTAAAGGGTCAAATGTAAATACCTTTTTTTGTTTCTTATCATATTGCAAAGGCATAATAGTGCTCCTCATGAGTGCTGTTCATGAAACAATAGAGGGCATTTTCTGAGAAACATATCAAGAATCACAATCAGACAGCTTATAATAGAGCAAGAGAGATGACACGTAAGAGCCAAGGAAGAAGATGGTTAATCATTTCATCTGAAGAGAATATTTTGTCCTGTTCTTCTGATAGAATGAGAAGGAATCATGGAAATAAAAGAATTAAAAGTTCCCCTTTTTGGTTGCAAATAACCCTAAGTCTCTATACATGAGAGATTTTACCATCTGTTTACATGCAGTAAATATCTTACTTCTAATTTTATTATAATAGTCCCAGTAATCCCAGCTGAGTCTGGTCCCCTTGTGCTAGCTGCTATACATACATCTGTTGAGAGATAGTCTTTTCTCTGAAGAGCTTACAATCAAAACAAAGGGGAGAAGAAAGAAAATGTCCCCATTTTATAGATAAATCGAGGCATAGAGAAATTCACTCATCTGGCTACTCAGAAAGTCTCGACTCTGTCACATGACTCAGCCACATGTCATATCCTGTGCACTACCTTTGTGACATGCATTTAGCAACATAAACAATAAAATATAAAGCTACACATTTAACAAAGGGAGGCTTTGCTTTTTCCAATTTTTAATTGAAAAACATGGACCTTAGTTGCAAAAACTTAGCACTTTTTTGAAAAGGAAAAATCACAGAAGATAAATACATGAACTGCACCAAAGCACAGTTCCTGCATGCACATGTCTTGTAAGTACCACAATGGACAGCACATGTCTGACATGCTCGCTCCTTTACCTACAAATTTAACTTAAAGAGAAATGAGCTTGTGTTAAAAACAGCTGCATTGATGCCTCTATTAAGTCAATAGGCAGCAGACTAGAGAGTGGGGATTGGCCTGTGGATCTGTCCCCCAGCCAAAGGAAGGAAGGTTCAAGAGATTTACTGAATCAAGGCCTAAGTAACATTAAAGCCAAATGCACCTTTGGGGTACCTCAACTGTAAAGAGCAGATGTCCACAGAGGAGACTAGGTTTAGGAAAACACTTTCTTTAAATATTGGATTGAGTTGCATGAAGCTTAGATCAAATACTGCAAATGTAACATCCAGTATGTAAAAGTATATAATTTGTAAACTCAGAGGGTACGTCTAGACTACAGGCTTTTGTCGACAGAAGTTTTGTCAACAGATACTGTCGACAAAGCTTCTGTCGACAAAGAGCGTCTAAACTACATCCAGTTCTGTCGACAAAGCAAGCCGCTTTGTCGACATGAGAGTGTGGACGCAAAGGACAGTGTAGATGGAATAACGCCTTCTGTCGACAGAACTCTGTCGACAAAAGGCGTTATTCCTCGTAGAATGAGGTTTACCGCCGTCGACAAAACTGCCGAGTACTGTTGACATTATGTCGACAGAACTCGGCTGTAGTGTAGACGCAAGTATAGTTTTGTCGACAAAAGTCCACTTTTGTTGACAAAACCCTGTAGTCTAGATGTACCCAGAGAGTTCAACTGGCCTGAATGTTCATTAAAGAGTTCATTTAGCTTGTCAGCTTGAGCTTAAGCTCAGGCTGTCTAGCCACTTAAGGGCCCTTGAACATAAATAAATGGAAAGCATGTCCATGGAATCTGTAAACAGAAAAAAGCTCCCTTTTCGGGTTAGACGTTTGAAGAAGCTTTATTTCAATATGCAAAAGGAAAAAAAGGCAGTGATGTCTGCATGGCTGCAGATTAGAACCTCATTAGAAGAATCTGCCTCAGAATTACTCAAAAGCAAAACAAAATTCACATAATAAATGCAGAGTGATCTATTTGTCCGTATCTGATGGAAAAAGCCCATCAGTTCAGCTTGTCTGCTTCCTGTTTTTTTCTATTATTTATGGAAAAGCCAGGGTTTATGCCATCTCTCCTTATATCCCAATAGGTTCCCCCATGCACAGACCGGTGGTGCTTTCCTGGTTCTGACAGACAGAAAGGATGGACCCACCAAGAACCAACTTGATCTCTGAAGGGAGAGGGGTTTCCAGCTCACATCCATTCAAACAAAACTTTCCTGGGCACTAAAGCATCAGAAGCCTACTCAGCTTTCACAAGACTCCTTCCTCCCCTTAAGTGCCCACATTCCATCAGGTCTAATCCTGCTCCCATTGAACTGTATAGGAATTTCATCTGTCTTCAGGGGGAGCAGGATCAGACTATCCTCTTGACTCTCATTGATTTGAGGTTAACAGTACAAATTGAGGGGCATGGAGGTGTAAATTGCCCCCCAAAAACAATGTTTGTATGTGATTAGGGAGAGAATAATTGTGGTGGTAACTCAGAGTTGCTTTCCTTGGAAGAATTTTTGGCCCTGGCTTCTCCAACATATGATAGCTCTGATATGAATCTGGACATAGTTAGTCATGATCACATTCTGCATGGAAGAGTTTGTGTGTGTTTATATGAACGGTGGAGAAATTAAGAGACAGAAAAATGTGACACTAGAACTTCTAAAAGATATTTGTTTTCCTGAAGCTTTTGTATTTAATTTGTATTAAAAACAGGCCAAATCAAACTGCCATTATGAACAAGTCCTGACTTTGGGGTATCTGGACCTGATTTTATATGTGTCTAGCCCATTCCCTACACACATATAAAATGTCTGTTAGTTTTGGGGGTGTGTGACTATACATATATTTTAATACCTACAGATAGATACACACACACACACACACAGAAAGAGAAATTGATTGACTGATGTAGTGGGTACTGTTTGGGGGCAGGAGCTCTGCAGGGGCTGGGTTGGCTCACCTAGGTTGGCTGCAATGGTGTAAAGTGTAAAAAAAAAACCAAGACGACCAAAGTTACATGAGAAATGTCCACACTTTTCAGAGGAAATACAGAGTGCAAACACATATGAAACTGCTTCATTGTTTGGCATCATTAAATTTACCTGAAAAAGCAAAGTTCTGGCAAGAACTTCTGGTACCTTCTGAAAATGTAGCCCACATAAACTCATCTACTTGTAATTCAGATTTTCAGAATAAAATCATTATGACAAAATGATTGTCATTAAAAAGGTCAACATTTGTCTACTGGTAACATACAACTACACCATTTCCTATTCCATAAATAGGGAAAACTAGCCATGGAAAATGCTGACAATTTTAACTATGACCACCCATCTACTCACCTTCTCAAGGAATACTTTTGTTCTGATGCTTTAATTATTCAAATTGAATTTTGCACAAAAAAGGAGATGTTCGCTGAACCAACTACTAATCTTTATCTACTCTAGGAGCCTTAAGAGTGTACATTTTAGGCCAAAATATATTGTTTTAATTTATAGGCATCTAATCTTACTCAGTGGAATTCAGCTTACAGGATAGGAAATCTCTAGCAGGAAAGATGGAGTTTTCAGGCTTTGTTTTAGGCGCTAATTATCCCCCAAACTCACACTGATTTTTTCATCCTTGCTGTATGGTTACCCTATTTTTAAGCAGTATTTTTCTTGTTTTGCGTATCTATACATTTTTATTACCATCAATGGAAATCTTTTTGTGAGTTTGTGTGTGAATAGTTAAATCAACATTACTAATATTTATCAATAAAAATCTAATCCTCCCAAGCCTCGTTATGAGTAGTCTGTCATTCACACGCTGGAAGCATGGCCATAAAAGTGAGACTCCATTAAACTTTACTTGTCTTTAGAGAGCTAGAAGTTTTACATAATGTGTCTATCTTTTTTCTGATAGTGGTAATCATAAAAGGAATGTAAAATTTTATCACAAAAGGATATTGTGCCATCAAGGCTGGACAAAGCTGACTATTTGGCATGAAAACACAGTGCATCATAACAAAATCATTTAAAATGGAATCTGTGAAGAGAAAAACAAAGCAGAAAGTTAAGCTCTTGCAAACCACTGAGGGTTGATAACAATGATGCTTATTTCAGTTAAAGAGCTTTTTAATTTCCTAAAGACTCTGAAAAGGTTAGGATTTAGATTCAATACTCAGGTTTAATACTGTACCCCAAAAAATTAAAAAAACATAAATGTATTTAGCATGAAATATGAATGTATTTGACTTGTCAGAAAGGGTTCTTCTGTGATTACGCGTCTACATTTGATAGGTACCTTGCTTTAGTAGGCAAACTCAGTCTGCATCAAATGAATCCTTGCAAAAAATACTACACTGGGGCTCAAATTCAAGGTATGTTAGCATGTGCCTTACTTTAAGCCTACATTTATATCCCTTTGATTGCCCAGCTGGCAATCAACAAAAAGCCAGAAATAAGAAAATTGATAGTCAACGATCTAATTTATATTTTGATTCAAATCAATTCACAATTTTGAAATTTAAATTAAACATAGAAAACAGATTTATAAGATTAATAAGACAAACATGCTATTTTTAGGTTGAAAGGAAATGAAGGTCTAACTAACTACACCATTCCCGGCTTCATGGCAACTAAAGAACTGCCTTTTCCTTCCAATTGTGCTGATACTGGGGTTGCAATAGTGTAAATGAGAGCATCTTTTACACTTTGAACTTGTGATGATGTATGAGCAGGGCTGACCTAAATTGGCTTGCAGAGCCCAGCACAAATTTGAGGGTTGGCTGTTTGTTTTAATTGTGAACAAAGTAAATTTTATATGGAATCAGTAAAACACAAACCCATTACCCCGGGGAACCCTTTTTATAGAGCCAATTTTTAGAGGGTAACAACAATTTAAGATCTTGTAATGGAGGGATATCAAGGAAAATATGTTGTGACAGCTGTGCCATTAACACTGTATTATGGCATCCACTGTATAAATTCAGTTTTTGGAAATGTCTCTCAGCTGAAAATATATAAAGCCTTAAGAGCCTCAGCCAGAGTATTATTTCTTTGTATAATTAAAAAAAAAAAAAAAAAACCACACCCTGGTAAAGCTGGGTTTAATTGGAGGGAATGCACAAATGAAAAATCAGTGATTTCAGAAATTTGTGCCCCTGCCACTTAAGAATGGCTCTGTTTGCGAAAGGCGATGTTTTGCAGGCCACCAGGTTGAAATATGGAATCTTTCCATTGGATGTTTTGGAAAAGAAATGTTTTCAAACAATTTAAAAGTTTAAGATTGCTTAGAAAGTTAAGGAGTAAGGATGGTAAACTTGCCATTAGATGTTTGCCGACACAAACATCTGCTGCTAGAGGCCTAGGTAACTGTATAGCAAGCTTATTTTATTCACAAAAGCAATTAAAACAGAGAGGCTAAAAGTCATCATGCAATCTTTCAGCACAAGGATTGATGCACAGATTCTATCACTACTAATCTATGGATTATTTAAGAAGCCCTCTATACTCATGCTTCCTAGCCATCTGTAATGTCAAAAACATGCTTCCTGAAATGGTGTCCTAGTTGATACACAGCAACATAATATAAAAGTTTCTACTATTATGAAAAATCCTTTTTCCTTGATTCATTTCTTTAATGAAAAGACCTACAAGGAATAAGTTGGCAGGCACACATATTCCTGGATCTAATGATTCCTCTGGTGTAAACTGCTGCAGCTCCATAGTCTTCAACAGAGCTGCAGTAATTTATATGGTGAAGGGTTTGGCCCTTGATGTGCTGAATTTCTTTTGTTTGAATACTGATCCACAGGGAAATTATAATAAAGAAATGTGAAGTGATGTAGGAGGGATCACCATTAGTGCATAGCATTATGTGGCATGAATTGCAACAAGTGGTACTGTAACTGGGTATTTCCATAGCTCCATTTTTCATTACAGCTGTGACCAATAAAAGTAATCACTTTTGTTACAGCATCTTGCATGAGATTTTGCTGCTCTGCTATCAGTTGATGCTCCAAACCCTAATACAATGGGGACAAGATAAGGATGGTGAATTATTACCTTAAATTTTCAATTTTCTAGCTTTTCAAAATTTGTATCTAAATATTGATTAGATTAATTTCTGCAGATAATTAAAGGCTGTGTTCCAAAGCATCATGTTTTCACTTGCATCCCAAGAGGCTATCTTATTTATGAATAGAAATGCAGCCCTTGCCACATAATTCTACCTGTAGCTTCATTTAAAGTTGACTCAAGGCGCATAGTTTCTAGAAAGTGCTCTAAAATTTTCTCTGGAGTTCCTGACATCACAGTATACCTATGGAGAGAAAAGAAGCTGTTAATTTTCTAAAGGCCCAATGAAAATGTCAGTTGAAGAAATAATTGGTGCCAGAGAGAAGTGGAATCTTAAGACTTCTGACAAAAACAACATGAGAGTGCAAATATCTACTCCGACATGGATGCTTTGTGTGGCCCAGGGAAAAAATCAATCAACCTCTTTCCCCATCTGTAAAATGCGGTAATAATACTTACCTTCCTGCCATAAGAACTAAGATGACAAAGGGCCCCATTCTCCAATGCAATAATCCAGTTTTATACCATTGATTTCAATGGAGTTGCACTGGTATAAAATTGGAACAGAGAAATGGTGAATCAAACCATTATGAAAAAAACTGCCACTGCTAAGTATTATTAAGGATAAAATCTCGGCAGCAACAATATTTCTTTAAATGTAGGCTTTAAGGCCATGATGTCCAACACACTAGCCACATGTGGCTATTTGGCCAGTTGAGTGTAGCTAGTTGGCTTAAACAAATTGGCTATTTGGCTGGTTGGTGTGGCTAGTTAGCTCCCAAACAGGTGGGACACCATGGCTTTAGGGTGACATGGTCACTACTGTTTATCATCCATGCTCAAAGAGAAAACAACGAAAGTGCATGAATACCTGCACCGCTGCAGGTTTGAGCTGGGGAAAGGGCATGGTGGCAGACAGGAACATAGAGGGGTAGAACTTCAAAACTTGCCAATTGCCATAAGTAACTGCGGTAAATAAGTATCTGCACCTACTGAATGTTAGTACTTGCACCATTTCTAACGATAAATCTAGAGAGGTATAGTCTAAGGGTATACTGTAAATAGTAAGGTATTGCAGGAAACAATGGCAAGAGTTATGTGCCAGCACTAAAGCAGAGGATATTTCAGAATAGAGCTCCACTGATTAACTGTGCTCATTCCTTCTTTCCTTGTGAACAGCATTTTTTTTTATCTTCTCTTTCGTTCTTTCAAACTTTGCATCATTTTCATCACGTTGAAGTGAAAAAGTATGAAGCTGTAAAAAAAGGAAAAAAAACCAACCCAAACCTGGAGCCCCAGGAGAAGTGTAGATGTTCTGCTCCTGCTGAGAAATAAGTGGAGGAGCTGAGCTCCTGTCAACTCCTCCTCACTTTGAGCACTGACCAGCACAATTCTTTTCCCTCCCAGCCCCTTTGGAAGAACTGTATTGATGTCCCAAGAACACAAACACTTGTTAAGCCCGTGCACATCCTTGTAGAGATATTAACCGAGTCGGCAGGTGAGAGTGAGGCAGAAAGAACCCAGTTTGCTGCACTTTGAATATGAAAGTGAAAAGGAAGCAGTGAAGTGGCCCACAGGGATTATAGAGTGTAGCAGTGCTCTGCGAGGGGTCAGTCAGTAACACTGCATGTGTGTGATCACCCACGAAGAGAGAAGTTAGAGCTTGGAAGACAGAACTTCAGAGTTAGCACTTCGAAGCAAGCCTGTCATTCTTTGAAACTATGGCTCAGGGAGCGGCAGCAGAGGAGGGAACAGGGAGGGATCCAACCTCAGTTCTGGGCATCTGGTCCCAAAACTGAGCCTCTCTTAAGATTAGAAGAAGGGGGAAAATGTTCTTGACAGGGTGGCTCAGGGAACTAACAATACACTAGACATTTTTTCACCTCTATATAATTTGGTAGGGATCAGAAGTCTGAAGGTAATATAGTATTTTAGATAAAGTCACTTGCTGTTCTTATTTTATTTCCTAGTGAGAAAGTGCCCATATCAAAATCGGTACTTTTGTTGACAGGTTTGAGAATGGACCTAGAGAACAAACCAGCCTCCCAGACAGAAAGGTGAATCCTGCAGCTCAGGCCTGCCCAACACTGATGGGGCAGGATGGGGAAAGTTGCCTGGCCTGCTTTATATTTTCCGTGGATAAACAGAATGGTTTGGCCAAGACTTTCAAAGGTGGGTACTTACAGTTAAGCTCCTAACTTAGGCATCGAAATAAGTGGCCTGATTTTCAAAAGCTCTGAGCACTCCAATTTCCAAAGACAGCATTTTGGAAATCAAGCTCTTATTTAGGTTTCTAAATCTGGACTTTGAAACTTAATGTTTGCCACTTGTTCCATTTTCTACCTCATAGCAGACATCACAGACATCCATTTTTCATTGAAAGTATTCACCCTGGAAGCTTGATTCACAAACATACCAAAAGACCTATCTGTTCAAATCTTGAATTGTTAAATGTCAGATACAAGATGCAAAGAGCTTACAAGAAATCCACTGGTTGAAATATGTTTGCCTAAAATATCAGTGGAACTATTTTGGAAATGCACAAAATGTTGTGTGGTCACAATCAAGTCACACAAACCAAAATGGGCTAAAATCAATAGGTACAAATTCTCCGCTGATGTAAAATAGTGGAGTTCCACTGACTACACCTAGTTGTACTCATTTACACCACTAAAGAATGTGGCCCTGAAACAGAAAAGACAGTTACCTGTTCTGTAACTGGTGTTCTTTGAGATGTATTGCTCTTTTCCATTCAACATAGGTGTGTGCCTGCCACATGCACCAGTGCCAGAGGTTTTCCCCTAAGCAGTACCAGAACCTGGATCCAGAACCTACCCCTGCTGCGGCTCTGCATTTAAAGTGTATTAGGAGCCAGGTGGGCAGGCCACCTGGCTCAGTTCTGGCTCATGCCTGGTCCAGGAGCTTAGACACCCCCACCCCACCCTTAGATAGGGACTGCTGCCACCCTACACTGCTGCCTCTTTATCAAAGGCAGCAACACTGGGTGACTGGCAGCCGGTCTGTGAGGGGAACTGGTTTTTAAACTGGCTCCCCTTGTGGACCAGCTCCTGCCTGGCACGCTGCGCTGCTGCCTCTGATACAGTGGCTGCCGTCTCCACCCCTGGGGACTATAGAACAGTCAACTAACCGATAAAAATTCATGAGGTTACTTGACTATTAAACATCCCTGGTCCCCCAGCACCACCTAGAGTGGCGCATGCATGCCGCACTATATAGGGTGCCCCCAGACCCTCGCTCCTCAGTTCCTTCTTGATGGAAATCAGACAGAGGGTGGGAGGTTGTATGGACATGCGGAACACATCTCAAAGAACACCAGTTACAGAAGAGGTAACTGTCTTTTCCTCTTTGAGTGCTTGCTCATGTCCATTCAACACAGGTGACTGTAAGCATTGTCTGTGAAGGTGGATAGGAGTTATGAGAATGCAGACTGCAGTACAGCCCTGCCAAATGCAGCATCGGTCCTGGCCTGCTGCGTGATGGCATAATGAGACGTGAATGTATGTACGGATGACCACGTTGCTGCTGGACAAATGTCCTGGATTGGGACATGCGCAAGGTAAGTGCATGAGAAAGCCTGACCCCTGGTGGTGGGCCCTAATCAACTCCGGTGTCTGGGCTCCTGTCAACTCATGTAGATGCAGGAAGTGATCTGATTGGACAATCGCAGGGAGGAAATCAGGGAACTCTTCCCACACTGTGGATAGGCCACGAATTCCGACACCTGTCTGGCCGGAGTGATGGCGATCAGGAAGGCTATCTTGAAGGAGAGCAGCGATAAGGGACATGTGGCCAGGGGCTCAAGCGGAGGACCCGTGAACTGCGCCAAGACCAGGTTCAGGTCCCACAGTGGGGGGAGAGGGAATCTGACCCGAGATTAGAAGCGTTTCAAGCCTCTCAGGAACCGTGAGATGACATTATGGGAGAATGCCAAACAGCCTTGCATTGGTGGATAAAACACGGAAATGGCCGCCAGGTGGACTCTAATGGTGGCCAGAGCAAAGCCTTACTGCTTAGGGTACAGCAAGTAGTCCAGGATTTCCTCAAGGAAAGTTTCAGCTGGGATGATCTGCCAGTAATGAGACCAGAAGGAGAAACGAGTCTATTTGGCAGCACAGGTGGACTGCGTTGAGGACTTTTGAATCTAGAGAACCCTCTGAATGTCGCCCAAACACACTAGCTCTTGGCGGTTCAACCACGGATGAACCATGCCATCTGGTGGAGTGAGCTAAGATTCGGGTAGAGATTCGCCCTTGATCCTGGGAGAGCAAGTCAGGTCTCAGCTGCAGCTGCCTGGGGATACAGAACAGCAGGTTCATCAGTGCCCCAAACCAATGCTGGTGAAGCCAGACTGGCACAACAAGGATCACCATCGCCTTGTCCCTTTTGACTTTTTGCAGGACTTGGTCGCTGAGGGGAGAGGGAAGGCTTAGAGGAGACCTTCCAACCACTGGTAGAGGAACGCATCCAGAAGAGAGCCCCGCGCTCCAGGCTGAACTAGGAGCAGAACTGGCTGCACTTTGCATTGTCTCTCATTGCAAAGAGGTCCATGGGAGGAGCCCCATTCACGGAAGAGGGAGGCAGTCATCTCAGGGTGGAGAGCCCACTCATAGTGAGAGGAGAACTCTGCTGAGACGATCTGCGATCACATTCCACCCGGGGAGGTGACAGGTTTCTAGCATAATGCCTTGAAAGACACAAAACTCCCAGAGTCTCATAAGCTTCCTTGCAGAGCTCTGTGGAGTGGACTCCTCCTTGTTTGTTTATATAGCACATGGTGGCAGTGTTGTCTGGGAGGACGCGCACCCCCCATTTGTGAGGTAATAGAGAAACACCTCACATGTGTTCCTGATTGCTCTTGGCACTTTTATGTTTATGTGGAGCAATCTCTCTTGAGCGGACAACATGCCAAGAGTTTGAGGGTCCCCATGTCGGCCCCAAACCGCAGTCCGAAACGTCAGTGACTAGTTCTCTCAAGTGCACTTGAGGATGGTATGGCATGCCCAACATGACTTGGTCTGGGCTCGTCCACCAGGCCAAGGCCAACAGAATTTGGGGTGGGACTGTTACCACACTTTCCAGAGAGTGTTTTATTGGTACATATATCATGGCCAGCCACAGCTGGAAGGGCCTCATTCTGAACCTGGCCAGGGGCACTATGTACATGCAAGCAGCCATATGCCCCAGGATCTGCTGACACACCCATGCTGTGGTCATGGGGGCATCTGTTAGTTGCTGAATGAAGGCTGGCAGGATCTCAAATCTCTCTTGAGGGAGCAATGCTCTGGCCGTGGTCGAGTCCAGAACAGCTCCTATGTACTCTATCTTTTGAATTGGTACCAAGAGGGACTTTTCCTCATTTATCAGCAGGCCGAGCCAGCGGCATGTGTCCAAGTGGAGACGTGTGTCGTGCTGGACCTTCCGCCTCAATGGGCCCTTGATGAGCCAGTCATCCAAGTAAAGGAACACCTGTACACCCTGACACCTCACTACCGACACAACTACCGACATGCATTTGGTGAAAACCCTGGGGGCCATAGATAGGCCAAAAAGCAGGATAGTGAATTGGTAATCCCCACTACGAATCTCAAGAAGCACTTGTGACTTTTGAAGATGGCGATATGGAAGTACGCATCCTCGAATTTGAGGGGTGGCATCCCAGTCCCCGTGATCCAGGTTGGAATTGAGGGAGGCCACGGAGACAATATGGAATATGAGGCAGACTAAATATTTGTTGAGGCCCCTCAAGTCCAATATAAGTCGTAGGCCCCCTTTCGCTTTGCGGATGACATACTAGTGGGAATAGAAACCTTTGTTCTTGAACTCCGGCGGTACCCTCTCCACTGCTCCCACCTGGGATAGCAACTGGGATAGCTCCTGTTCTCCCTGAAGAGGTACGGGGCGGAGGGTGGGAGGGTGGTATGGAGGGTGGCTAGGACCCAACGATCTGATGTAATGTCACTCCATGCCAGGAGGAATGGACAGAGCCTGAAGGAGAACAGGCCAGCAGGATCTTGGAAATCCAGTGTGGTGTCCCCAAGTGCACCCTCAAAGGGAATGCTTGCCCTGAGGTTTCACCTGGCTGGTCAATTGTTGGCCAGATGGAGGATGGCAGCCCTGTCTCCACTTGGAGGGCTTCAGGCGTCAACGGCCTCCCTCCTGGCAGAGATACTGGCCCTTTTGCTGGGAGGACTGGGGCTTAAACCTCTTCTCTCAGACCCCGGGATGTAGAGGTCTGGGGTTTTCAAGGTCATATGGGAGTCCTTTAGCCCGTACAACTTAGTGTCCGTCTGTACTGCGAATAGGGCCCCCATGTCAAAAGGGAGGTCCTGAATGGAGTTCTGCGCCTCCGGAGACAGGCCCTACAGAAGAAGCCAGGCCGCAAAAGCCTCATGTAGATGGTGGAAGCCATAAAGTGAGCTGCCTGCAAGGCCACCAGTGCCATGGAGGTCTCCTCCTCGATCAGGGCCTTATACTTCTTGCAGGAGGCTTCAGGCAGGGAGATCTCAAATCTGGCCAGTGCCTGCCAGGTATTCACCTCAAATCTGGTGAACAAAGCCTGGTAGTTCGCCACCTTTAATTGAAAACTGGCCAAAGAATAAATCTTTCTACCAACAAGTCCAAACATTTGGAGTCTTTATTCTTGGGGTGGGAATTGGCTGGCCCTGGCATTCCCTGTGGTTGACCAATTCTACTACAGGAGTTGGGTGGCAGGTTGGTATAAAGGTAGTCATGGTCCCCTGCAGGGACAAAGTACTTCTGCTTAGTCCTCTTGGCTATAGGCGAAATGGAAGAGGGGGTGCACCGAGGCACCAATATTCGGTGCCAAGTCCGACCACTGATCCTGCAGGACAAGTGCAGACTCCATTAAGAGCACTCTAAGATGAATGCTTCACTCTTTAATAGTTCTGGGATATTTGTCCAAAATGTGTCCTTTCCCCAGGCAATGCAGGCAGTCAGCATGTGGATCGCTGACTGTCATGGGCCAGCAGCACACCACACAGGCTGTAAAGCCAGCGGGGTGGGGCATACCCCATCCCTCAGGCAGAGTCTCTTCAACGGGAATTGGAAATCCAATACTTTACAGGTACTTAGCAGTTTGTTTAGAACTGTCAACAATGCAAAGGAAGTGCCAAGCACCTTCACTGGCGGTAAGGAGAAAATGAGGAGGAAGTGCTGGGGGAGGAGGGCCCCTATATAGTGCGGCATGCATGCACCACTCCAGGGTGCTGCTTAGGGAAAAACTTCCGGCACTGGTACATGCAGCAGAAACACACGTGTGTATGTACATGAGCAAGCACTTGAAGAACTATTTGCTGCAAGGGAATGCCTGGGTCTAATAACTTAGTCATACAGTGTGATGACAGATTACACTGCAGATGAAAAATGTGTGTAAAAATACAAGGAATGCTTTATTTAAATCCTTATAGATAAACTAGCTAATTATAAATACTGTAACAGATGGGCAATCATTAAACATCAGAAGAAAATTGCACTAAAAATGGGCAGTGCTAGCACTAACCTTATGTCTTATTTTAAAATAATAAAAAAACACTCAAAATTAAAGGAAAATGAATTTCTTATCTGGGTAAAAGAGAGGAACAGAAAAAAAAAGGCTCCAATACTTTCCATTGCCTAATATTAGCTGTGTTAGAAATCCCAATCACCCTGGATATATGATGGCAAAAGGCACATCCATTATTGTCTGAGGAATCTGCACATTTTTGTGAAATCACAACACATTGGATGGGTGGGGGAGAATCAGTGCCACCTCCCGCTGCATTTTGCTTTGGGTTTTTTTGTACTTGTTGTAAGTGTGCGTTTGATGACAAGTACCTGTGACTGCACATATGTCTGAACAGAACCAGGTCACATTTTTCAGGCAAATAGCCTTTTTGGAAAAAAATCCAATTTCAATCAACCTAAAGCTATCCACCAGTGTAACAGGAATTCACCAGATAGTTTCACTCCAAATCACTTGAGGGGTAGAATTCACAAGTAGACTTAGGCACAAAATGAAGGGAAGAGAATGGCAGTGGTACCTCTCTTGTATTCATTAGCTCAGTGGTTTATGTCCTCACCTGGAAAACAGGTGACCCAGCATTAGTTCCCCTCTCTGCCTGATGCAGAACAGAGATTTCCCCAGGTAAAGCTATTCCACTGTATAAAAATAACTGACCGTTCATTGAAGCAGGGAGATGGAGACAGGCCTCCCTCATCAGAAGCTGGGTGCCCTATTCACCGGACTATTGAGTCACTCTCACATGCTCTCTCTGGTTTAACAATTAGCCAAATATTTTACACAAAATGGAAAAGCCTCAACAGAAGAGAATGAGAAAACCCCACATGCAAATACCCACAGCCTAGTGGTTAGCACGCTCTCCTGAAATGTTTGATATCAATTCCCTGCCCCACATAAGGCAGAGAGGGGGAAACTGAGGCAGGTCTTCCACAGCTCAGGTGAGTGCCCTAACTACTGGGCTAAAGGTTAAAATGGAGGCACCAACTTTTCTAGGCTTTATTTCCTTTGCTTTTATTTTGAGTGTCCAGAAATTGAATGTTTAATTTGACCAGAAACAAAACTTTTAAAATTTTTCAATTTGCCATTTTCCCCCCAAAAATGTTCAGTTTTCAGTTCAACCCAAATTGATTTTTTTTCAGAATTACCACGTATTCGCCCAAGTCAACATGTAAATCATGTGCGTGCAAAGCATGCATGTGCAAGCAAATGTGTGTACAGGATGCCATTACTTCTATGCTGGGGAATTTAAACTACTGGAACAATGGAGCCAACAATCCAGCCCAACTGTATATCAACAGTGAATTCAGGCATATTTTCAAATGTAGAATGACAGTAAGTTTCACAATCTCTATCTTGTGGATTTTTTCCAGCAGTTCCATTCATTTCCAATGGTGATAGCCTGATTCCCCACCTTTACTTCATTTTAGAACTGTGCTTCCTGCCTCTAGGTAAGAAGGCAGGAGAAATATGGGGAATATTATAAAAGAGAATGCAAGCCTATTCAAGAGTTACTTTTCTGTCTGAATTCTTCACACTGTGCATAAAATTAATCTAGTATTTTTTATTAGAATCCTGAATTTAAAATCCAAAGAAGAAACATCTGTACTTAGTAATAAAACAATGTATTTTCCCCATGTATTTTACGCAATTGCTCTGCTTAATGGGGTTTTATCATTCCCCATATGCAATCTGTTTAAAAGCCATTCATGAGATGAATATTTAGAGTTAGAGCTTTCGAGAATTATTGTGTAAAGTTGTAGACCTAGTGTGCAGCTGGAAATTGATACATTATGCACTACAGGGCATGTGATTAGCTGATGCTAAAAAAAAACAACCCTTACATACACAGACTTCTTCCACAGAAAGGGAGAATATGCTATTGTTTAGATAATAATACCATATGAAAAGGTTAATCACAGTCTGACATTTGCACTATTGAATGAAAACATACTTGTGCTGCGGCTGTGAGTTTCCTTGATTAGAAGCTCTGTTTCCTGCTGGGATCTTCTCCAATACCAAGACATCTTGGTCATGTTCTTTGAGTCTTACTGTATTTGCTTCAACATCCTGCAAGACAAGTTATTTTTAATATAGTTACTGCACCTGACTTGGCTGCTTAATTACTTTGATTCATTTTAAAATTTTCAATAACTGAAATAAAGGCTGAGGAGCCAAGCTCTGCAGCTGGTCCTTCCCTTGTTAGTTTTCCTATCTGCAGCCTTTCTTTCTGCAACAAAATACAGGACTATGTAGCACTTTAAAGACTAACAAGATGGTTTATTAGATGATGAGCTTTCGTGGGCCAGACCCACTTCCTCAGATCAAATAGTGGAAGAAAATAGTCACAACCATAGGATACAATTAAAAATGAACACATATGAAAAGGACAAATAACATTTCAGAACAGAAGGGGGATGCGGTGGCGGGGAGGTAAATGTCTGTGAGCTAATAGACATTTACCTTCCTCCGCATCCCCTTCTGTTCTGAAATGTGATTTGTCCTTTTCATATGTGTTCATTTTTAATTGTATCCTTTGGTATATATGGTTGTGACTATTTTCTTCCACTATTTGATCTGAGGAAGTGGGTCTGGCCCATGAAAGCTCATCATCTAATAAACCATCTTGTTAGTCTTTAAAGTGCTACATAGTCCTGTATTTTGTTTCAGCTACACCAGACTAACACGGCTACATTTCTATCACTTTTCTTTCTGCAGGCAGAGTGAAGAGGATCTGCAACTGGATTCCCCTGGTGGGGGCAATCATGAGGAAGTCTAGAGCAGTAGCCAGCAGGGAGGTGCTCACAGCTATGAGGTGGGAAAAAAGCAGGCTGGTTCTGGCATGCTTTTTCCTCACCTTTAAAATGTAGAGTTGTTTCCACCCTTACTTCAATGATCATTATTATCCATAATCTGGCATTTGTTAGCCATTCATTTTTAAATACTGTTTGTTTGGAAGGATGCTTTGAAGACTAATAAATCCTAGCCCAATAAAGTGTTAGAGCTGCTCAGAGTCCAGGGTGGAAACAATTATACAAAAGTAAAGCCAGAGCTGAAAACTGGAGCACACATAAAAACACAAATGAAAAGCAGTCTGGCACCCAGGTTTCAGTACAGGAGTGCAGTCTTTGAAATCCTGCTGAAATCAGATAGCAAGAGCAACACAAAGCTAAAGTGGAATCTCAAAGACTAACCAGGTCTCAGTACCTCAAGCATCTCACTCCCTATTAGGCCGGGTGCCACTCCACAGTAGAAAGATTTTTTTCAAGCACAGTGCTGTCTTGAGTGGATTTTGTTATCACTCCAGTAGGATGTAGACATTCCTACATATGGTGGTAATGTTTCTGGCCGTGTGTATTATGGGATGTTCCCACTCAATCACAAATCAGATCATCTGAGCCCAGATTCAAGTTATAAACAACACAACTGAACTTTTTTCCTAACACTAATAACCACAAAAATTCAGCCAGTATATCATTCAAAAGCCTTTGAGCAGGCATCAACGTATTTTCCAGTAGTTTATTCAAAGTACTACTTTTCTTTTTCTTTCTAGGATGTTGTATATCTCATCTTTAATTACAAATTATTTCAAATGATGCTTTGGGTTGATTTGCATTTATTGATATTAATGACACGGGTTCTGAAAATGTTTGTAAGGGTAGAAAACAGGCCAGTGGAGGAGGCAAGTATCAGAGGACTTATGTTAGTGTCATGACTTACCCAATACTTACCCTAAGTATTCTATTAAAGTCCTCCTTGTCAACTCTCAAGAAGTGGCAGTTATCTTCTCGTAAAACAATGGACGCTGCTCTTGGAGCATCATTCACTAATGCTAACTTGCCAAAATCATCTCCTTCATGTAGGGTACATACCACACCCTATAAATAGCAAAACATTTATATACAAAAATCATCATTGTAGTTCATTCCATTGAAACACCATGTGCAAACACCAGACTTCAAAATCCAATATTAAAACAAATGTATTTGGCAGGAAATCAACAGCTAAAATGATGAATAGGAAACAATGCTGCTTAAGAATAGAAAAGAATTGGCTTGTTCTCTGAAATTAGATTCAGAGAGGAGGACTCTTCTGGCCTTGTTGATGATTAGCAAGCTGTTGATTTTAAAAAAAGAGACCATGAAAAATACAGATCAGGTTTGCTGAAGAATAGGCTTGGAGTCAAATTCTCCCCTCCCAACAATTCTCAACAGTAAGGGTCTATACTGCAGCATTATTTTGAAATAACAAAGTGTGCATCTACACAGCAAACCGTTATTTTGAAATAATTTTGAGATGGCAGACTTCTTGCTCCGACTCCTGTAACCCTCATTTCCCAAGGAGTAAGGGAAGTCAAAGGAAGAGTGTTCTTCCTTTGACTTCCTGGTGTGTAGACAGCATCAAAAGCCAAATTAAGCTATTTTCACTTCAGCTACGCAATTGACGTAGCTGAAGTTGTGTAGTTTAATTCGACTTTTGCTCTGCAGTGTAGACGTGCCCTAACAGTGTTACCTATTCTGCTTTTTTAAATAACATGTATATCCATAATGGAGGTCCTGATCTAATGATAGGAGAATCTATGTGGAATGCAGGTTACACATTTCCATCTTCCAATTTAGGTAAAGGAGATTGATCATTCCTCATATACCAATGAGGTTCTCAGAGGAGATGGGAACTCCACTGTAATAAGTTAACAGATAGTGGTGATAGAGTAGGGGTGGGGAACCTTTTTTGGGTCAAGGGCTGCTGACCCTCAGAAAAATCAGTCAGGGGCCACACCCAAGTGAGAAGCAAACCAAATCCTCACTGACATGGCCCCCAACTGAGAAGGAGAAAGGCACTCCCATGCTCCCCTCAGCCATAGGAGCCTAGGGGGGCACGCTAGTAGATTTAGTGTGCTCCAGCCCCATAGGGAGATGGTGAGGGTCTGGAGTGCCAGCATGGGAGCCCGAATGCGGGGGAGGGGTATCCCTGAGCTTTGGGGGTCAGATCCAGGAAAGCTAGGTGGCTGCATCTGGCCCCTAGGCCTTAGGTTCTCCACCCCTGTGATAGCTATTGAGCTAATGCTCAAATTCTGTACATAGCATTAGCTCAATAGCTATGTGGTGACTGTGCGAATTATTCAGTTATTTACCAGCTATATACATATGGTATAGCTCATAAGATAGAGCTCATAAGGCATCCAGATATGCTTCTAGTGACTGCCAAGGAGTTGCTTGGTCATTTTATCTATTGATGCTATGGCACAGAGCCAGATCTTCATCTGATATTATAAATCAGCATAGCTCCAGTGATTATAGAGTTATGCTGATTCCCACTGGCTGGCAATTGGGCTCACAGGGTGGAGTGAGAGAGGACCTAGATAGAAGCTAAATCTGGGTGAATAAGGAAAAGGCTTAATACTTGGACCTCTATGGTAGCTGTCACTGAAATGCTTAGAGTTCCACAAGCAGGTCCAGCAATAAATTCAGCACCTCAGTGCTTGGATGAGAAAATGTTGAGGGAGAATTTTAAAGGCACAAAGCGTTAGGCGCCAAACTACCATTAAAAGTCAAAAGGAGTTGAAAGCTTCCGTATTCACTGGTGAAAATCTCCCTCGTAAAGAGAAAATGTATTAGGCACTGGGACACTTTCTGGGCTTTGCCTTAACTAAAATCAGAACAGACTACAGACACAAAAACGGACACAGTTTTGGAGGATTATTGTAAGTAGGAATTGAAGGAAAACTGACAGGTACAGAGGAGCACTCAGGTCAGATAAAAGCATCTGCTAAGGAAGTGAGTAATACAAACATAAGTAAGGATGCTAGGAAAGGCCTGGACAAAAACTCCAGATGAAATGGAGGAGTGACAGCTCACCAGGACTGAATGGTATTCATCCAAGAGATCCGAAGGACATAAGAACAGAACGGCTCAGCTACTAATAAAAATCAGCAATCTCATTACAGTCAATTACTATACCAGAGAATTGGAAGGTAGCCAGTGCTGTACTGTAGTTTTCTAAAAGGTAATGAGGTAACCCTGAGAATTACAAACCTGTAAGTCTGTCTTTTGAACCAGGTGAATGCAGACCTGCCAATTCTACTGCTTTCCACTGTACAGTATAATTTTTGTAATGTTCTACAGAGAAATTTGAGTGATGTATTACTTTTTCTGAGGCACTGCATAGAGTTCAGTGCAGAGGATTTTATGAAGTGTGTGTGTGAAGAAGGAAGTGGTGACATTAAAATGTTTCAAAGTCATTTGTTTCCATAGCTTTTCAAAATGTAGGTTATGAGAATCCAGATTCCTCAGTTTCCCACAAACATCTCCCTTTAAGCCAATGTTTTTCTCAATTACAACAATTTAGGGAGAGTACTGGCAGATTCACCTCCCCGTGATTCTGCCAAACTAAAGAGCCATCTTGTATCAGAAATTGCTTCCTCTGATGCAAGAGCCCCTGCCCTCTCAGCTCTAATAATGAGGAACAGATTGGAGCTGATGCCAGTCTGAAGACTGGCAACACCTGCTGGCCCAACGAGCCAGAGGCTACAAAGCCTGGGAGGGGATCAGAAGGCAAGGAGGGGGCATCTGGTAGAAGTCAGTCAGGGAAGGAGTTGGCAGCCTCTTAGCTGGTGACTGCCTGGCAGTGGAGACAAACCCTGTACAATTTGTATCTGGCTGGACACTGATGGAGGGAAGCTGCAAAGGAATAGAGACATGGGTGTTGCACTATGCTGAAGCCTTCCGAGCCTTATTTGGGAGGCCAAGCAGCCCTCAGGAAGGAAGGGGCTGGGCCTGTGCCTCGTTACACTTCCCCATGGAGGTAACTGGAGACTGCGATCAAGTAACCTCTAAATCTTCTCTTGCCTAAATTAGATTGAGCTCCTTAAGTGTCTGATTAGAAGGCATGTTTTCAAGACCTCAAATCGTTCTTGAAGGTCTTTTCTGAACCTGGTCCAATTTTTCAAAATGTTTTAAAGTACTCCAGTAATAGTCTTACTAATGCCATGTACCGAGACACCAATTCCATACTCTTGATATCCCGTTTATGTGTCCAAGGATGGTGTCCCTCTTCCTAGTTACAGCACTGCCCTTGGAGCTCACATTTATCTTATCTACCATTACCCAACAATCCTTTTCAGTGTCACTGCTATTCAGGATACTGTCTCCATTTTGTAAATGTGATCTACATTTTCTATTTCTAGATATGACATTATGTTTGGCATATTACTCAACTAAGCCCACCTTACTAGGAGATCTAGATTTGCCTATATAAAACTCACCTGTCTCCATCACTATTTAACAATTTTTGTGTTATCTGCCAAGTGTATCAGCAATTCTCTTATTTTTTTATCATTGATGAAAATATTGAATAGCAGTTGGCCAAGAACAGGTTATTGTGGGATCTCACTAGGCATGCCCCTGTAGGCTGATGATGCCTCAGCTATGATTATTATTTTGCTTCTGCCTGTTGACCAATGTTTTTCCTATTTTTAATATAAATTATGCTAATTTTGTATAGTACTAATTTTTTTTAATCAGATGTCTTGCAGAACAAAGGCTATGTCAACACAGCAGTGTTATTTCAGAATAACTGACGTTATTCCAAAATAACATAGTCCACGTCTACACAGCAAGCAGTTATTTCGACATAACGTTGAAATAATGTCGAGCTGGACTTCTTACTCCGACACCTGTAACCCTCATTTTACGAGGAGTAAGGGAAGTCGGAGGAAGAGTGCTCTAACTCAGACTTCCTGCTGTGTTGACAACGCCAAAAGCTGAAATTTCGACTTAAGCTATGCAACTGACGTAGCTCAAGTTGTGTAGCTTATTTCAGCTTTAGCCCTGTTGTGTAGACATGGCTTAAATTGAACGACCAGCAGAATTTTGTGTGTTGCTACAGCTATCTTGATCCCAGGATATTAGAGAGGCTAGGTGGGTGAGTTATAATTGTTTAACAATGAACATTTTAAAAATAGTCTAGAGAAGTGACACATTAATTATACTGAAAACATCTAGCTAGCGTCTTCAAAATTAGTTATACATGATTAAATAATTAGACATGAAATGGCATAAAAGGAAATACGAATTGTATCTCCATGTTATGGTAAAAGGTTGGTAAGATGAATAAAATGTAAATGAATATATGATGGCTCATATGTGATCATGTTCACAAATGGTAATACTTGTGAATGAATGACCAATCAGAAGTCAGAAACTACTAGCCAAAGGGCAGGGAGCATGAGGGTGGCGTTGAACTGACAGTACAACATATGGCATTGGATCTGTTCATGGAGAGTGAGAACAGGAAGCAGAACAAAAGGAGAAAATTAGGGTGAACCTCAGGCTGCAAAATTAAGAATTTTTGCCTTCCCAGCAGCCAAAAGATTTAATTATATTTTTAGGATAAAAATTAGATAGACTTCAAAAAGCTATAATCTTTTTAAATGGATGAAGGAGGGGGAACCAAACACTTTGGCCTTTAGTAAAGTGCGAAAACAGCCTTAAAGATATAAAAGAGGTGATTCAGTAATTGAAGGTTAGTAGTTGGAACCAGGGAGTGTCAGACTATGACTGCCAGAATTATCTGGCAGCAGATCTGAGAATAAATATAAACCATGGAATCATTTCCCAGTGGAGCAATGGGCCTATATGATAGATTAAAGCAGCAACCTAGAGGGAAGCATATTCAGCTTACATCCAATAGGCTCTTTCCCCAAAGGACTGTGGCAACCATGTTGTGGCCACTAGGTCTTAACAACTCAAAAAGACTTGGCTAAGTCTATCGCTCAAAAGTAGGGTGTCTGACTTCCCTGTTCATATACACAGACCGTGCTAGCTTGATGGCAGCTGGCTTGAATACAAAGAGCAGCAAAGCCACAGTAGCATGGGTAGCAGCAGTGGAGGTACAGTGAGCTGTGCTAAGTACAAAACCTTCCTGAAACCAGGGAGTACATATTCAGTCCAGCAAAGCTGTGCAACTGCTGCGGCTAACCATGCTGCTGCAACTGCACTGCTAGCCTTTGATGCGAGCTAGTTGGAGTGCTGTGTGAGAGTAGGGGAATCACACTACAGCTCATAGTGTAAGGTTACATCTATACTGCGCTCTTCTTGTACAAACACCTATGCAAATGAAGCTCAGATTAGCATATTGCCACACTTCATTTGCATAATTAATTAGGGCCATTTTTGCGCAAGAGGCTTTTGCGCAAAAAGGGGCGGTGTAGACGGCTCCTTTTTGCACAAAAACCCCCTCTTGCGCAAGAGCTGTTCTTCTTCATTTTTTCAGGAGTGCAGTATAGACGTAGCCTAGATGTAGCCTACATGTGAATTTGGGCATTATGTTTTGTTGAATGTTGCTACATGGGGATTAAAATACTATAACTTGGGGCAGTTTAGTACAGTAGCTGGCTATCAGTGAAGGAGAACAAAGCTATATTAAGACAATGTCAGTAATATGGTGTGACAAGTATTCTTGCAATTAAAGTAGTAATTCCTGCTAAGTGCTAAATGTCTGTGCGTCTGTGCATGAGCTATCTAGCTAAGGAGTCCATGAGTAACTTGGAGAGGGTGTGGGGTGACATAATGCTTTATATTTGTGTTTGTTTTAAAACACTTGGTACTACAAGTGTGGCTGTAACTGCACTGAGTTATATTCATGTGGTCTATAATCTTGAAATTGTACATATACATATAAATTATAGCATGAAATAATTTGGAATGATTTCTTCATTAAAAGCTGAAAACAACACTCAACTAGTTATCCCAAACAACACAATCTTGCTGTAAGTCAAACTGTATTCCAGTACAATTTATTCTTACAGTCCTGTTTTCATTTGTTTCTGATAAAAAGAATAATAAAAAGTCTTCAGAAATACCTTGCCATAAATGACTACATTTACTGATCCCTTTAGGATAATGTACCAAGAAGTACCTTCTTCTCCCTGATTGAACACTACCAAAAAGAGAAAAGATTTTCTGGTGAGAATCTGACATTAATTTTATAGTGTTTCTCCGTATAAAATTTTAAACTCTTGTAGTATTTTAAACATTTTCATATACTGGGTTTCTGAATACTATGAAAATAACATTTTCATTAATGTATGATAAAATTAAATCCCACTTTAATTAGAGATGAGTTCAAAACAAAACCCCCAAATACAAACACCCCCAAACATTTGTAGGAGCATATGTCCAAACAGCAATCCAAACATGTTTTCCAACTGGCCATTACATTAAGAATGGGTCAAACCAAAGACTAAGATGCACATTCTGAACAATGAGCTTTGGAATATTCAAGTTTTGCATAGTAATTTAAATACTCGTCTAATGCCACACGTGAGAAAAATAAAGATATGACAGGAACCCTTTTACTTACAGACAGTTCCTGCTTTCGGATGTGACTCAAAGATTAGAACACCTGCTAATTCTCGCTTTACCTTAAAATAAAAAGAGAAGAATTACAGCTTTTCTGTGTACTGCATTTTTGGTGCTAAATGTAACAGTATGCCAATGGACACCACTCTACTCCCATTAATAGGGAGCAGAGTGAGGATCAACATCTATTAAATTACACATGGATTTGGGGCCAGACCGTGGCTTTAAGCCATTGGTCACAAATAAGGGAGGTGAGGAAGGTCTATGCAGAAACAGGAGTCCCCAGAAGAATTTTAGCTAACACAGCAAAAAGTCCACTTCCCGATTGAGAAGTGGCACCAGCAACACACAGTGCCCTGTGCTCAGTGTTCCAAAGGTTGGTAGCTTCTCAGCATGGGATGGAAAGAGCCCCAGGACCCTCAACCTCCACACCGTGTCAGTCCTTTTTTGGCTATGAGTTTTATATATATATATATATATGTTAGCAAAATTAATCAAAACACTTACTGTGGTAGAAAGATGAGATAAGGCTTTAATGTGAAGAAGTTCTTCATATATAATTTCTAGATCATCTGCAGTTCTCTGGCCAGGCCTACAAAGAAAAGACAAAAACAATAGAAGAAAAGAAAAGAAAAAGAAAGAAAAAGAAACGCAATCCAAAAGGAGTATTATTTGCAGAAGGAGATTAAGGGGTTAGTTAAGTGGCTTGACATTTCTGAACTATAAAAATAAATTTGCAATGGATTATTATACCATAATGAACCCTAAATGCACATGAGCCGCACCAAGACCAGGTTCAGGTTCCACTGTGGGAGAGGGAATTTGACCCGAGGGTAGAAGCGTCCCAGGCCTCTCAGGAACCGGGAGCTGACATCATGGGAGAACACTGAACGGCCTTTGATGAGCAGATGAAACACGGAAATGGCCGCCAGGTGGACTCTAATGGTGGCCAGAGCAAGGCCTTGCTGCTTCAGGTGCAGCAAGCAGTCCAGCATTTCCTGAAGGGAAGCTTCAGCTGGGACGACCTGACGCTACTGCACCCATACGGAGAAACGGGTCCATTTGACAGCATAGGTGGACTGCGTTGAGGGCTTTCGACTCTCAAGGAGAACCCTCTGAACATCGCCAGAACACGCTGGCTCCTGAGGGTTCAGCCACAGGTGAAGCACACTGTCAGGTGGAGCAAGCTAAGGTTTGGGTGGAGCAAGCGCCCTTGGTTCTGGGAGAGTAACTCCAGTCTCAGCGGCAGCCATCTGGGAGTACGGGACACTCGGTTCATCACTGCCTTGAAACAAAGCTGGCAATGCCAGGCTGGTGCAAGAAGGATCACCATCGCCCTAACCCTTTTGAGCTTTTGCGGACTTTGTTGATAAGGGGAAACACAGGGAAGGCGTAAGAGACTTTCCAACCAATGATACAGGAACTCATCTGAAGAAAGCCCAGCTCAAAGCTGAACTGGGGGCAGAATCATCTGCACTTTGCATTGTCTCTCATAGCAAAGAGGTCCAAAGGGGAAGCCCCAGTGATGGAAGAGGGAGGCAGTCATGTCGGGGTGGAAAACCCACTCCTGGTGAGAGAAGAACTCTCTGCTGAGATGATCTATGGTCACATTCTGAACCCCTCTGAGGTGACGGGCTTCTAGCACAATGCAATGCAGGACGCAAAACTCCCAGAGACTCATATCTTCCTTGCAGAGCTCTGGGGAGCAGGCCCTTCCTTGTCTGTTTATGTTGTACATAGTGGTGGTGTTGTCTGTGAGGATGCGCACCACCCTGTCTGTGATATGAGGGAGAAACACCTCGCACATGTTCCTAATCCCTCTTGGCTCTTTTAGGTTTATGTGGCGTGTCTGAGGCATTAGCTACTAGCTCTCTCGAGTGTGGTTGAGAATGGTATGGAATGCTTGACATGACTTGGTCTGGGCTCATCCACCAGGCCAGGCCCAACAGAACGTGGGGTGCGACTGTTGCCACACTTCCTAGAGAGTGTTTCACTGGTACATCAAGGCCAGCCACATCTGGAGGTGCCTCATTCTGAGCTTGGCCAGGATTTGCAGACACACCCATGCTGTGGTTATGGGGGTGTCAGCATGTTGAGGGACCTCAAATCTCTCTTGGAGTGATGCTCTGGACAACGTCGAGTCCAGAACCACTCCTATCAACTCTATCCTTTCAGTTGGTACCAAGTGGGACTTTTTCTCGTTTATCAGCAGGCCAATCTGGCGGCACGTGTCCAGGAGGAGATGTACATCACACTCGACCTTCCACCTTGATGGGCCCTTGACGAGCCAGTTGTCCAGGTAAGGGTACAGCTGTACACCCAAATGCCTCAGGTATGCCGCAACCACCAACATGAACTTGGTAAAAACTCTGGGGGCCAGAGATAGGCCAAAAGGCAGGACAGCGAATTGGTAGTGGTTCTTCCCTACTACGAATCTCAGGAAGCGCTTGTGACCTTTGAAGATGGTGATATAGAAGTACGTATCCTTGAGGTTGAAGGCGGCATACCAGTCCCCGTGATCCAGATGGGGAATAATAGTGGTCAGGGAGACCATACAGCACTTGAGGCAGACCAAATATTTGTTTAGGCCCCTTAACTCCAATAGAGGCCATAGGCCCCCCTTTCACCTTGGGGATCAAAAACTAGTGGGAGTCCAGTATGTCATCCCCAGGCACACCCTCAAAGGGAACATTTGCCCTGGGGTTTCACCTGGCTGGCCAGATGGAGGATGGCAGCTCGGTCTCAGCTTGGAGGGCTTCGGGCGTGAAAGGGCTCTCTGCTGGCAGGGATACTGGCCCTTTTGTTGGGAGGACTGGGACTTAAACCTCTTCCTCTCAGACTCCATGACATAGAGGCTTAGGGTTTTCAAGGTCATATGGGAGTCCTTTAGCCCGTGCAACTTAGTGTCCATTTGCTCTGTGAATACTGCCCGCATTTCAGAAGAGAGGTCCTGAATGGAGTTCTGTGCCTCCGGAGAGAGGCCCAACAGAAGAAGCCAGGCTGCAAGCCTCATGGAGATGGTAGAAACCATAGAGCAAGCCAACGAGTCTATGGCATCAGACACCGCCTGCAAGGCCGCCCGCGCCACGGACAACCCCTCCTCAATCAGGGCTTTGTATTCTTTGCGGGAGGCTTCGGGCAAGGAGATCTAAAATCTGGCCAGTGGCTGCCAGGTATTCACCTCCTACCAGGCGAACAAAGCCTGCCGGGTCCTGCTTGACCTAGGGCCCAAACAACAAGTCCGATGTCTCTTGCACCTCCTCAGCTTGGAGGCACAAACCATTAGCCTCTCTCCTCAGGAGGTCCTGGTGGGGTCTCAAGTTCTCCTGGGGCACTGCCGGGGGAGAAGCCACAATCGCCTCATCCGGCGATGAAGAGGAGGTGGCCAGGCCCAGTTGGCCTTCCTCACGAGGTGGGGATTGGCCATTCATCCCTGCCATCTGTTGAGTGAGGACTGTTGTTCCCGTGTCCCCTTGAGGCCCACAAGACCCTGGCGGCACTAAGGGGGCCTGGGACGCTCCAGCAACCAAGTGGGTAAGCTAGGGCTGTAGGGGGAAGCCACAGGGGGTCCATGGGCACCATTGTGCCTGACACTGGGACAGTGGCCACGGCATACCCTTGGACGGCACCAGTGGTGCCAATGTCAATGGTACCAAGGGTTATGCTGACTGCTATGCCGGAGGGATGGAAGCCGCCTCCAAAGCCACGCTGCAGGAGCGGACGCTTGCCGATGCCCATGGCAAAGAGAGGGAACAGCAACTGTATGCCAGGACTTTGGATGTTCCCAGTCTCCGAGGACTTCACCAAAGTGTCTGCAGGAGCTACGACACCCCAAAAAGCCACTCCTTGAGTCCAGAGAATGGTGTCAGAGAGAAGATCCACGGTGCCAGGACAGGGATTGGGAGAAGCAGGATGCACCTCTGTGGCCAGAAAGGCTCAGTGTTGGCAAGTATGTAAGGTGTGGAGAACAGTGCCAGTGCTGCGGAGAGGAGTCCCAACACCAGCACAGTGAATAGGGAGAATCACTATTGCCTTCACAGTCTGTGCACCAACTCTGGTGACGTGGGAGATCGTGCGTCGTGCCCCGGACTCTCTCATGCAGACCTATGGGGACTTTGGAGGGCTCTCCTCTTGGACATTGGAAGAGAACATGATCAGACCATTGGTGTCTGAATGGCCAGGAGATTGGTGTCTGAATGGCAGTTTACCCCAGTGCCGGGGCCCCAGCAGGGGCGGTACCAGTAGGCCTGGAGTGTAGAGGAGAGACGGACCTCCAGCACAGATGAAGGTGACCTGGATGCTGGGCTTGGTGCATTCGGAGGCTTTTCCGGTCTATCCACCAGCTGGTCATGCTTCTTCCCTTGATCCTTACGAGGGGACTTTGTTCAGCTTCCTAGCAGGCATAGCTGGAGCGTGGGCGATGACAGGTGCCGAGCCGTTGATGCTGGCAGTGTGCTGCACACCAATACTCGGTGCCGAGTCTGACCACTGATCCTGCAGGGCAAGTGCAGACTCCATTAAGAGCACTCTAAGACGAAGGCATCACTCTTCAATAGTTCTGGGACAGAAGGACCTGCAAATGTGACACTTGTCCAAGATGTGTCCTTCCCTCATGCAACGCAGGTAGTCAGCATAAGGATCGCTGACTGGCATGAGCCTGCAGCACACTGCGCAGGATTTGAAGCCAGGGGAGCAGGGCATGTCCAGTCACCCAGGCAAAGTCTGTTCAAAGGGAACTGGAAGTCCAACAATGTACAGGTACTTAGCAGTTCATTTAGAACCATCAACAATGCAAAGGGAGTGCTTGCTACAGCTAAGGCTGGAACACGCTGTTCCAAACACTGTCACTGGCGGTAAGAAGGAACTGAGGAGGGAGGGGCAAAAGGGTGCCCTATATAGTGCAGCATGTGTGCGCCACTCCAGGGAATGCTAGGGACCCTGACCCCTAAGGGTACTGTTAGTGCATGTGTCAGGCACACACACCTATGCTGAGCACTCGAATAACATCATGTGGTCTGCGTGTCCAATCAAAACCATTCAGCACAAATGGAATTGTGAATATTAAACACACACAATAAGCATCTCTAAATACATTATAAGCCATGAATTAGTGGACAAATGTCTCAAATAGGGAATAAATTTAAGGAACTTGCTCAGAGACAACTTGTGAACAAATAAAAAGTATGACTTTGCTGAACCAATCATTTTCTGCAAATTTTCGTCTCTAAAAATTATACAGAACAACAGTTAGCAAAAAACCCAATGAGCTTTTTGAAGGTGGTGGGAATTCTGCAAAAGCATTTGTAACAATTATAAGTGTGAAACAATAATCTTTCATGAAAACATCCTAAAATACAGTAGAAGACCAATACCACTTCTGAAAAAAGTGTAACCATTTTTATTTTTTAAAAGAGGGAAATCAATGGATGGAGACAGATGCTCCGAAGGAATGAATCCCTGCACTCCAACGTCCTCAACATCAAGAGTTCAGTTAAGTCTGACACCTTTGTTAACAGGATATCAAAAGTATGTTTATAGCCACTTAAAAAAATCCCAAATGGGAATCTTTACTATTCTTTACTACCTGTAGTAGGCTCCACTTTAGTCAATTCATATCATATCAATGAGTGATTTATCCCCCTACAGTGCAATGGCAAAAGGGAGTCTTCACACTGATTGGTTTTCTGGAAAGTCCATGTAACTGAGATAATTTTGGGGCCATTAAGTAAATAATGCTGAAGGGCTCAAAATGATCTGTGCTAGAGAGGTTACCTTTGAGAAACTATACCTGAAGAATACATTAAATTGATTGTGATTAAGGGCTGTCAGAACCTTTGAGTAAATTCTAATTCCTCTCCCCTTATCTGAACCTCTTCATTTTAGATGTGCAGCATGCCCTTATTATGTACCTGACCAAATTCCTCTGTGATGTAACTTCACTGAGGCCCTGGAGTTTCACCACAGACAAATATGACCCCAAAATTGATTCACAAACACATTAGAGCAGTGGCTCGTAGCCTTTCCAGACCAGTGTACCCCTTTCAGGAATCTGATTTGTCTTGTGCAACCCAAGTTTCACCTCATTAAAAAACCACTTGCTTACGAAATCAGACATAAAAATAAAAAAGTGTCACAACACCCTATTACTGAAAAATTGCTCCCTTTCTCATTTTTAACATATAAATATAAAATAAATTGATTGGAATATATGGTACTTACATTCCAGTGTGATACTTGAGCCTGTTTTTTACTCATGAACTTTGTCTGAGGCGCGAGTCCCATCAGCCAGGGCTGAAGTGCGTAACTTATCTTTGCTGGGCCTCCTGTGGTATCGGGTCCTAGGCAACTGCCCTGCTTGCTACCCCTTAACACTGGCCCTGCATTGGCAAACCCCTCAATTCCTCCCACAAGCCCTAAGTTTAGAAACACTGATCTAAATGGAAGACCTCTGTGTGACCCAAGAGGTACATGTACCCCTGATTGAGAACCAATATTTTAGAGTCCCAAATAATACCAGACAGTCGGTATATGGTATAAATCACAGAAAGCAGTCATACAAATACCTTTCATGGCAAATAAATTATTCAATCATGGGGTCAACATAAGAGGAAGGGAGCAATCAGCAGGTAAAAGCAGGGTGGAAAGAAAAGTTTTAAGATTAGGTTTGCAAAATGAAGGCAGCTAGAAAGATACAGAAAGCCTAGTCTACTGCAGGAGATCCAAAGGAGAAGTTTTCCACGCCAGTATTGAAAACAGTTTAGAGTAGGGTCCTTAACTCTAGCTTTCTGCTATATATGACATCTGGTATATAGGACAACTGACTCTTTAGACGGCTCTCAAAGATACGTAACAATGGTATTTTTTGAAAGAAACTTTTCTGAAAAATACTCAGGAGATGCAAGTATATAAAAGGTCAGGAGAGTCACATTAAAAACAAATACACTGCTCTGTCAGTTCTTGGTCTAATCACCTGTTGAAGCAACAGACTATATAAGTCATTTATGAGGGGAGAAAAATTTTTTGCAGCACCTCGCAATCTTTTCACTCTGGAATTACAGTATTTCAACTTTTCCTAGAAAGGGACTGGTTGGAGACTTTTACTGGTTCAAAATAGTAGTGAAGAGATATATCAAATATAAGATAAATCGATATCTCTTCTCTGCCAGCAAGCTGAATTTTTCATTTGTTCTACATTTACCAATGGCATGTACTTATTATTACAGAAAAGAAACCTTAGCAGAAAGGTAGGATAGATGAAATTGTGCTTTTCTTAAACAGAAGAGAATACATTGTATAGGGAATAATTGAAATTGATTTGATACTGCTACACCTTCTAGTGACTTACAAAATGTTCTCTAGTCACTGTCACTATGAACAATTAGTCAAAATCTGCTCTCAAGTACAAGGATGAAGCCTCCACTGGCTTCAGTAGGGATACACCAGTATAAGTGACACTATAACTCAGCCCCATGTGCCCTATTCAGTAAAACAAGCTCTTTATCCTAAACTAGTACACAGTATCTTTCATTATGTGTTCTTCTGCCATAAGACGACATCAGGTAAGGATTTAACAGTTAAAACTGATATATTCTTTAAGTAAGCAATAGCATTAATCACATTTGATGTGTACAAAACAGCATGTTTGGATAAATGGGAAAAGATATACAGTACATCAATTTAAAAAAAGGATTATTATGTCCAATTGCATGAGATCTCTTCTGAGAAACAGATAATTTCTTCTTTCAATGTGCTCATTTGTCTCCCATTAGCATTACTGCAAGCATCGCGCATGACATGGGGAGGAGTGGAAATCTATAGTGGATGTACCCAGTCTTTATTTCTGCTTCTCCAGATGTCACATGGAGAGATATTAGGCATCACTGCTTCAGTTAAAACTGTGTGGTGCCCCACTGATATAGATTTGTAGGATCCTGCTGTGTAAAGACCTAGTTTCTGCAGGGGACATATTCTAGCAGCAATGCCTGGTTATATACAGGATAATAAATGGGGATAGATGGAGAACCAGACTACTCATTAATGGAAAGGAGACCTCAGGTGATATTAAGTGATCAATAAATACTGTTCAGTGTTCAGGGAACGTATCAAGGTCAGAGACACTGAGTTTCTTTTACTAGAATGTGGACAAAAATACAGAATTTACTTAACTCTCAAGAAACCACATATGTGCTGGTAATATCATTTACTATTTTTATTACACTTCTGATCCCAAACTCTGAGATGACAAAAAGTGGGTTGTGACTACCTATGGGGCAGTACAGCTTCATTTTACAAACACATAAATGTATAACCATATTACAGTGGCCGCCAAACTGAACAAAGATTTCACAAAGGTTCATATCCTTTCCTTAATTCTAAAAATTGTATCTCCCTGTGCTATGATCTCAGTGAAGGCAGGACAATAGGATACTGTTAGCTGTCGTACGTGTGTGTGTGTGTGTGTGTGTGTGTGAGAGAGAGAGAGAGAGAGAGAGAGAGAGAGAGAGACTAGGCAACTGTTAGCTGTCATATCAGGGGGTGAGGTGTGTCAGGAGTCCTAGACAATTTCCTTAAATTCCATTTACCACATATTTCTCTTGTATTATCATGTAAACCTCAGTAGGGTGACATGCAGAAAGCCATCTTGAATTTTATCTCAATGCTAATTCTTGATTTCATAGAATCTAATAGTGAAAAATCGCATTGGCTTATATAGAAACAGAATATGGCCTTTAAGGAAAAAAATCAATCTACTGTAGTTGTGTCCATGGTCTATAAAAATGTTTATTAGCAATAACAGCAACATTTACTTCATTATATATTGTGTCCTTTTCTATTTTTCTTGTACAGTATACTTTTGTTTTCCTTTCTATAAAATGATACATATCTCCCATATTTTTAAAGTGTGAGCCATGGTAAAGTCTCGGGGACATGGAAAGTTGATTAGTGATCATGTGGGTATTCATGTACTTATGAATACACAGAAGAAATCAGTAGCCTAGATTTATCTTTTTTAAGTGTCATGCTGCTAACATACTGAAAATTATAGTATAAGACTTTGTAGAAGAGAATACATATTACAGTATCACCTCCTAAGTTAAATACTATTTGTTAGGCACATTTTTCACCTTATAGACGGTTAGTATTTGGCTTTATTCTATATTACCATGTTTAATTAGGTCCTACCATCATACATGCTACATATTAAACAAAAACTAAATAGAAAAAAACGTCTGGATGTCACTCTCATCCTGAAGGATTGAAAATCTAGCAAGTTAGAGCTGTGTTAGACCAAAAATATTTTCCCAAGAACCTACTACAGGTCTTCACCTGTGATAGCAGGCATTGTGAGCAAGCAGGAAGCTATGTTTGCAGCTTCACAAAAAGCTAATTTCACATTCACAATGTATGTGTGCTTTTTTCAAATACCAATAGCAACAAGAGCCTGTCAAAAATTTCCCTAGAGCTCTATTCTGTTTTTTAAACTATAGAACATTCTTTCATAGTTTGACAGTTAAAATGCTGCAGTTAATGTAATAAACAGAGAATTTTTTAAGTCGGCTGTCAAAACAAGCGACACTTTTTACTGGAGAGTTTCAGATTGCGAACAATAGAAAGTACCTTTCAAAGCAGCGGCTTCATTATACAATCAAATTCTCAAAGTAATCTTCTCATCAAAGAATATTGTGTTATTTGTTTCATGGTAATTATCTGAGCTTTGCAACCTCTCTGGAAAGGGTGACTATTATAAAAGCAGCTGTGTTGGTTTGAAAATTTGTGGTCCTGCGCAGGTTGTTGTGGAGCCAAAGTCCTGAGGCCCTGACTCACCCTTGAACTCCTGGCAGATGTAGTGGTGTCTAACCATAAGTGCTAGACCTTTGAGGAGCCACTGAGGTTTCAAAGGAATTGCTATAGCTCACTGAGGTTTATAACAATCATTAATACGATGCCATATACCTGAACTGCAGGCAGAAAAAAAAAATCAAATCCAGGAGAAGAGGATGCAGAAGACAAGAGAGCCAATACTCAGGTATGTTCTGTCTGTTCCCTGAATCTCATAGAACATAATAAGGGGATTTTCCATGGGGATCCATCCTGTGAAGGTGAGGAGAAGATATTCGGAGGGGGAACAGATACTATTCCCAGCATTGTTCCCCCACCCTCCTCCTCTCAACTCTCTGGAAGGAGTTAAGGTGATAATTATCATTGATCTTGTCAGTATTGACTTACATTGGTTGCCCTGAATCCAGCAAAAGCTGCAATTTGAAGAAGGATATGGTGGGCAGCATAAGCATTGTAGTCCATGGAAACACTTCTACAGAAGCCATGCAGCCACTGGATGGTGAGGGGCTAGGAAGTGGTGCAAAAGTATGGGTCAACAGCACAGACGGCTCTGGTCTCCACTTGTCTCAGGTAGTCCCTGGGTTTGATGGGTCAGTTCCCATCTACTCATGGGTTCAAGGTGCTCTGCTCCCTATCTCAGGGGAAGACAGATAGGAAAACTCCATGAGTGAAAGTTTCACTGGCAGGTTTGCAGAAGCATGAGGCTTATGGATTTGTTTTCCTTTAGTGTGTGGCACAGGGAAAGCTCCTTTGGTTTTAAGTGTATTAATAGCCTCTAGCACTAACAAAAACGGAAGCTATCCATTTTAAAACACTGTCACACTAGAAGTCATCTTCTACAAGGCCACATATCTGATTATTTCAATGCTCACACTTTTTGAAATTCAACATTTTTATTAATCCTTTGTTGTTATTCATGTTGTGCTCACAAATGTGCTAACTGCGTCTAGGGTTGCCAGGTGTCCGGTATTGTACCGGACAGTCCGGTATTTGTGTGCTCTGTGCGGTAAAAAAAATGTCCGGTATTTTCTGATTTTTACGGCTGCGCACCGGACGGAAGCCTGGAAGGAGAGGGCGGGGGGGGAGCGGCTGGGAGTCCCAGCTGGGAGGCGGGGCTGCGATTGCCGCCGGGAGCCCTCAGTCGGCTGAGTGTGAGGAGGAGGGGAAGCCTCCTCCTCGCTCGTGTGTCGCCGGGAGCCTGTGTGGGACAGGCGACAGTCCTGCTCCCCGCCGGCCAATTTGCTCACCCCCCTCCCCTTCACGGCCAGCCGGTTCTCCCCACTTCCCTCCTGATCTTCCCGGCCAGGCCCCTGCACCCCCGCAGCTCTTCTTCCAGCCGGCTCATTCCTCTTCCTGATCTCCTCCGGCCAGCGCCACTGCACCTCTCCCGCCCCGCCAGCTCTGCTTCCTGCCCCCTTCCTCCCGGCCAGCGCCGCTGCACTCACGCCAGCTGTGCTTCCCGCTCCCCCTTCCTCCCGGCCAGCCCCGCAGCCCCTGACCCCAGCTCTGCTTCCCGCTGGCTGCCTCTTCCTGATCTCCCGGCCAGTGCCGCTGCACCCCCACCCAGCCAGCTCTGCTTCCCGCCTCCCCTTCCTCCCGGCCACCCTCGCGCCCCGATCCCCAGCTGTGCTTCCCGCCCACCCTTACTCCCGGCCAGCCCTGCCCCCTCCCGGCCAGCCCCCTCCCCGATATCCCGTGGCCAGCCCTGTTCCGCCCGAACCCATCCCCATGACCAGCCCTGCTTCCTGTTGGCCCCCATCGCCCCGGCCAGCCCCGTTGTCCCCCTCCCCGTTAGCTGTTTCCAGGCCCCCTTCCCGGCCAGCACCACTCCCTTCCTGGCCGGTCCTCCCCCCCAATGAAGCGTGTCCGGGTTTTTGGTTTTTTTTAAATGACTACCTGGTAACCCCTAGCAGTGATCCAGGTTCTTGGAGTCTTTTTTTTGCCCAACAACTTTGGTTCCCCCCTCCCCTTTTTTTCCTTCAACAAAATTTTTTCCCGGTGGATTTTTTTGGGGGGGCGGGGAGGGGGTGTTTGGTATTTTTGTTTCAGCCATCTGGCAACTCTAACTGCATCACATCCATGTAATAAGACAGGTCTCTGTGCCAAAGAGCTTACTTGCTGAACAAACACAGAGACGAGAGTGGAGGAGGGAAAGGATGCAAAACAGAAATGGAACAAGAGGAGTCTTTTGTCAAATAGTTCTATTGCATTCAAACCATTTTTAGAAGGAAAACTTTCAAGTTACATTATGGGCCCAGCCCAGTTCCCACAAATGCAAAAAAAGAATTTTGTCAGTGACCTCAACGGAAGCAGAATCAGGCCCTGTGTGCATAGGTTTCTTGAACTCGCCTTTATGAAATCATAAGTTTGCTTGAAAGAATTATTCTCAGTGCATCTAAAAGCCAGTGAAACCCATCTTAAGCAGTCACCAAAATCCATGTACTTAATAAAGGGGTCTTTAAATAAGAGTTGAATACATTTTTTTCTGGAAGCTTTGCACTCATGATAAAGTGAGCATTTAAGATATAGGGTTGCCTAAAGTAGGAGGACCTTAGTGCAGTTTTCACTGTACCTGGAGTACCTAGAATAAACATGGACTGAACTAATGGTTTTTAAATACATAAATTTAAGCTGGTGCGTATGAAAAATACAGATCCCTTTATGTGACCTAGGCTCAGAATTTGTAAAAATATATATTGATTTTATAACAATAAAACATATTTATAAGTCATAGTCCTGGAAAATGTCACATTTTGCTAGTAAACACAATGAGTCAAATTCACCTCTGATATAATTCTGTTGGAGACAATGGAGTTCTACCACAGATGAATTTGTCCAAATGACTGATATGGAACATTTACAGGTAAGAAGCTATCTTAATATGCCATTAATTGTTAATGGTTGACAGCAACATTCCCTCTAATCTTTTCTATCCATGAGTGGAATACATTTTTTTACATGCACTGAGGCATGAGTGAATGTGCACCACTAGTAGAAACAAAAACCCGAGCTGTGGGCACTCCGCTAATCAGCTTGGCAGCATTTGAATCTCTCCTGAGTGGCTATACAAGCGCACAGATTATCGGAAACACTGGTTGACAGCTAGCTGAGCAATCTTCCGGCTCTGAAAGTGTTAAATGCGGCTGTACTCTGAAATTGCATATTCTCTTATTTCCATAAAGAGTGGCAGCAGAAATAAAAGTTCAACATGCTGTTCTTCCTACAGAGGTGAACACAGTGGCCATTTATAGATCTTGCTGCTCATCTTGAATTCACAGCCCAGCTTACAAACAGTAACAGAAACAGTGTGGCTGTTACAAGACACTTTTACATTTTGTATTGTTTCAATGGACTGACACTAAAATGAGTGATCGACCAAAAGAAGTCTATCAATATGCCATGACTCCCTAATAGTTTCCCTTGTTATACAGAGAAAAAGACTTGCAGGATATAATGATTTTTTCAGAGGCCAGAGGCATGAGCACCAAGAACTGGATATAGATTTGGGCCAAAATTTTGACTCCACTGTGTTGCTCAGGTCAGGGGTATTGTGCTTGATCTAATATTAACCTATTCATCTGCTTACGGTTTTCTGAGAATCATCCTCATATGGGCATCTGGACCAATCTGAGACAGCAGAAGCATAGTATCCTGCAGCTCCTCATCACATTCCTTCTTCTCTTCCTCAGTTGGCATTGGGGCATCTTCGTGCTCATCATCCAAAAATCGATAAAACAAGTATTTGTCTTGGAAATGGTGTTCTTGATCCACTGAAAACAACAACATTGACATTGAGTCTCAACATTAAACTCTCCTCATTAAAAATGAACCTTCCCAGAAATAGCCTATTGTGTGGCAGACACAGAATAGTTTAACAAGCAAGAGAAAATGGCATAGAAATGCCAAAAGAGTGAATTGCTCTTATTCTTTCTGACACAAATTAACAGTTTGTAAGAACTGTAGGTCAAGGAACTTTTCCTTAATTTTTCACTACAAATGCTTTCTAAGGCCAGGTCTGCATTACAGCCAGAAGGTCGCCTTAAGATACGCAGCTCCAGCTACATAAATAATATAGCTGAGTCGACGTACTTTATGCCGAGCTTGGCACTATCTCCATAGCAGGAGGTCAATGGAAGAATACTCCCGTCGACTTCCCTTACTCCTCACAACAGCAAAGAGTACTGGTGCCAACAGGAGCACCCTCAGCGTTGGATTTAGCGGGTGTACTGTTACCCCCGGAATCGAATGCCGGAAGATTGATCGCCAGAGCGTTGATCTTCCAGTAAGTGGAGATGCGGCCTAAAATATTTCTATACTTGTAGCTTTCTTAGACACATTTTTTTCAAAGCAATTCATTCAAAACTGTCTACGCTGGACCAACAATTGTATTAACTCTGTGTAAACAAAGACGTTCCAAGCAACACCCTCTAGTATGATCTCCTTACCCAGTCAGTGTGCCAAATGCCTAAAGGTAATATGCTGAGAGGTGTCCACATGGGTACCCCTGAGGCTACTATGTTTAATGGCTGGGCCAAACTCACTAGCACGGACTCTAATGGAATGCTTTGGAGAACAGAATGTCTACCACGATAAGACTGTAACAGAACAAAACACCCAATCCCAACCTCTTCTCTAAGCAAGCAGGCAGTTCCACTCCAAATGTGGGAAATGCTGACTTAACAGGGGGCATGACCAGGGTGGCCAGGTGGTGTGCTGATTCAAGGCATCCATGCAGCAAACACTGCAGGTTCTCTTTAACCCGTGTCTGAAGTTAGAGCTGTCATCGCCCTCAGAGAAGGGCAGTAGAGAAAACTCTCTGCCCTTCCAGAGGAATGGAGCGCCAGAGGCAAAAATGGTAAATGGAGGTGCAGTTTGGAAGTTCAAGTGATTGCTTTTGCAAATAAGACTGCTATTATGACCTTAGTTGCACAAACGATACCTTGGATACTAAACCTATTCTGAAAGGTTTGTGATATTAAAGAAGGGAACAGAAAGAGTGTTGTATAAAAACCCATTTTTGTAGATAACCTACCAATGATACATATAAAGGTCATGAAAAAAACCAGATAAACAGAAACCAAAATCTCACATCTGAACATTAGGATGTTTGGATCCAGATCTGAATTTTGTAACTGATCCTTACAACCCAAAACCATGGTTTGAAACAACTGGAAACATCTGGATCCAGCTCCAGCCCTCCTCTCTTCATAAATATTACCTTAATGTCATTGTGCCAGCACACTCTTTTTTTTCAATTTGTTTACAAGATGACTAGCCATATTATAACACTATCAGACCCTTAGCTGAAATGTCCCTCAGTCCTCGTGCAACAAGGTTTACAGGAATGTCCAAATAGCAAGCCCATTATATTTTGAAATAACAGACTCGTTTCAAAGAATAGCTATTTCGGGAAACCGGAAGTATCCCGAAATAGCACCACAGTGTACACGTACCCTCAGTGAGCTGTGAATACACACTAACAAACATAATTAGAATTGCTGCTGCCACAGGATTGCAATTTCATTTACTTTTTAACATTCTCCTGAGTTACAAAGGCTAGACTGCAGCTCTTTTCTGGGATACTAGAGGTATCCCGGAAAAGCTATGCCGCGTCCAAGGAACGCTTTTCCAAATTTTTTTTTGAAGAAGCGAATGTGCTCTTTCACCATCCCCGTAAGCATCGTTTTATAAGGAATAAGGGATGTGTTGAAAGAGAAGGTTTTTCCTAAATTTGGCACCGTGCAGATGCGCCAAATTTCAGAAAAGCCCTTTTCAAAAGGAAAGCGGAAAAAGATATGCAAATTGCGATTTGCGTATCTTTTTCCAACTTTTCTTTGTAGTGTAGACATAGCCAAAGATATATTGGTGGAATGCTGCAATCAATACTGCTGCATTTTTGCTGATGAATTAAGACACACTCTGCTGTGTTCCTCATGGGATCATAAGCCTTTCTCTTTTCATGAAGGAGATTAATAGTGACTTTTATAAGAGGCATTTCCCACATTTTAGCTGGCATCTGATGAAGTTTATCTTACCATGGTTAAGAACACCTTCCTCCAGCAATACTTGCCACATGCCGACAGCCTGTGTTCGTGAATGGACACAAGGACTTTGTTGCATCATCCAGTCCACTAGTTCTGTTCCTACACAGCATTGTCTGAGGGTCCAAAAATCATATTAAAACAGGTTAGTAAAAGGATCTGTCAAGAGTAATGGTATTAACGAACTGCATCAGTAAGACTAGTCAGGTTCCTTTATAGAAAAAACACTGAAGAATTCATTATCATCTATTTATATCTGTTTGAAAGACTTGTCAAAAATGCTTAGTTTTGAGAGAATTATTTAAGCAAAACAATCCAGACCTTCTGGAAATGGAATTCTAAGAAAATCAGAGCTTCCTGTACCATACTGGATCACCTAGTGCGGTACCCTGTGCTCCATGCCTCAAAGCAAGTCATGACTAGCTAATAACACACATAAAGCACCTACATTTGCAACACTATACTGTGAAGACACTAGTTGACCAAATTTTGCCTTGAGGCATAAAGACTGCTAGTTATAATGTATTGGTGAAGGGCTACATCTTTTTTATTTCTGTAAATAAATAACACCTAACTCTTATACAGCACTTCTCATCAGCAGATCTCAAAGCACTTTACAAAGTGGGTGAGTATGATTATCCCCATTTTACAAATACAGTAAACTTCCGATAATCCAGCACCTTTAGGACCCAGGGGGTGCCGGATTATCAAATATGCCGGACTATCGGAAGGGGGGGGCTATGAGGGGTCTGGGGTGGGGTCGGGGTGGTGCTGCAGGACCAACCCACAGCACCCCAGCTGCTCTGCCCCAGGCTTCCCCGAGTCAGCCGCTGGTCAGTTTCAGCAGCGGCTGACTTGGGGAAGTCTGGGGCAGAGAAGCTGGGGTGCTGCCGGGTTGGTCCCGCAGCACCGAGGGGCCGCGCTATGGGAGCAACCTGGCAGCACCCCAGCTGCTCTGCCCCGGGCGTCCCCAAGTCAGCCGCTGCTGAAACTGACCAGTGGCTGACTCAGGGAAGCCCGGGGCAGAGCAGCTCCAATTGTCCGGCTGCCTGGAGCACTTCCGGGTTCCAGGTGGTACTGGACTAGCAGGAGTGCGGGACCACTGGATGCCGGACAACTGGAGTTTTACTGTATATACATTTGAGGTCAGTGTTCCCTGTAATCCATGCAGCGGCCAACCAAGAGAGATTTGGATGCCATCCAGCTCATCAACAGAGCGCCCACAGCTGCCCACAGTCACCAGCATGTATTTCTACTAGTGGTGCACATCTGCATACGCCTTGGTGCCAATGACAAAATTTATTCTGCACATGGATGGAAAAAATTAAAGGGAACATTGTTTCAGGTAACAACAGTAGCAACAATTTTTAGTCTAGCTAATGCCATTTTAAATGCCATTCTTACTCTCATAAATGTTTAATTCTTTTTACTACCTTTCTTTAATTAGTAAATTTCACAAATTTCTCTCACATATCTTTCTATAATTTTATTAAGAAACACATTACCTCAGCATTTCAAGGCTTACCCAGAACTGAATTCCAAACTCCATGTGTACAATGACTAAAAGTCTTTCTACAAATTATCAGGCATTGAAAAAAAAAGGAGGGGGAATAATATGCTTATTCCAGGAGATAAAATGTAACAAGTGTAATACTAAGCAATTAGCTGATAAAGTGAATAAGTTGACTTTGTCCTCCGGATGGGGTCAGTATTATATTTTGCAGGGCCCACAGTGAAGACAGATACATTAGGGCTCAAGCACTTTGCTAGCCAATGTAGTCCAAACAGAAGGAGCTGAAGAGAGATTATTGTAATGGTGCTCCACAATCTGCATTAGTTCCCTGATCACTATTGGATTTTCTGGTATTGATCTATAAAGCCTTTCCAGGAATCTATACACAAACTCTTCTGTAGGACTCCCCCTGCTAGCTGTAATCATCTAACAGCATAACGGACACATCCCATGTATAAGCTCTTGTGGTAGAAGTAAACCCTTTTCAAGAAGCTGTCCCAAATCTCTGGAATAACCCACCAAAGGAGATCAAAAAGCCTGGCTCTGACCATCTTCAGGTCACCTGTAAAGACCTACTACTCCTTGTTACAACAATCTATAAAGCACCAGAGCAGGAGAAACCTCAGCAGCATGATTAAAGCTGGAAAAGTACATAAATAACCACATACAAACAAGGATTGTCTGGTCCACCTGGACAAGTCTCACTGTTCTATACCCATGTACATCTTCTAGATGTGAAGGTAACAAGGACTACTGACATGCTCAAGTTTAGATTAGACAGTGACTTGGCTGGAAACTGCAAACTGGAGCCAATGGGAGCCATGAGGCTCCGTGGCTATGGACCCTTTAGGTAAACAAAGCGGCACACGCCCACAAGTGGGTCCGTGGCTTTAGGTAAATTGGCAGAGTCATGTGGAGGAGCTTCTACAGCACTGACCTACATGCATCATCCTAGAACTATTCTGAAATAAAGAACAATAACTGCAGAAACGCATATTGCTACAACCATTCAGAAAACAAAAGGGTTCCATATTTCTCATTGGTTTATAATACATCAAATTAATGTCTGAGTCAATTTTAGACTGAAATCTAAGGCAAAATCAATGTGTCTCCCTGAAAAAGTTCATCAGTGACACACTGATTAACTATCAAAGAGTGGAAGTACTTAGAAACTATAAACCACTTTGTGTACACTCAAAATCATGTAGGAATCATTTGGATTAAATATTAAATAGTAAAGCTACTCAAATGTTCCTTAATCCAGCTATAGGATGAGGAATCATTAATAGTCCTGGACTTTCAACACCTATTTTGCTAGTGTCACAAAAGTCCCATTTCTGCAAGACAGTGCTGCTACCAAAAGGAAGATCAGAAAGACTGACTGTAAACTGAAAAGTTTAATTTCAAATAAAGCTGAGAATTTATAAGATGTAAGAACTGCATTTCACTATGTGAACTTTCAGAACTGCACATTGAGCAAAATAGGTCCAGCTCTCTTTTGGGATCAATACAGTAGCATAGTTTTTTAAATGAGATTTCCATTCATTATTTAGTGATACATCAAAATATCAGGATCTATATATTTAGCCTGATGTGTAAAATAGTCCAGCTAACCATAATGGTTATGGGGAGTTTATATGCAATCTCCATTCACAATCATGGACTCCATTTCCAGTCAAATTATCTAGAAAGGGCTTACCAAGCACATTAAACACTGCATAACACTCAGACACAAATATCATTCCAGAAGAATTTCAGACCTTTTGAGATCTGCAGACATGGTAAGGCATAAATCACAAGTCAAAGGATGGTACATGCAAACATTCTCAAACCTTTACGCAATCAGTTCACACACACCTGTAAGTCTTTAGATGATATTTGCGATCTCTTATCATGTGAGGTGCTCGGGAAAGAATTGCATTGCGTAAAATCTTTCCAGCTCTGAGGATCTTTTCTGATGGCACCTTGTTTAAGGTGAAGAATAAAGGGAACAAAATGAACAGACGTTAAACATTTTTAATATGACAATACATGTTTAATATCTGACGATACAACTTGCTGAAAGACAAAATACCATCCAAACCCCCATAAAATTAAAGCCTTTGTACAAATGGTCAATTGTGAAGAATGCTGAAAGATGCTGAGGACTATAAGTCTAAGATACCCAAAGGCCTAAAGTAAAGCACCACCACTGTACAGCTGAATATCCTACCCCCATACAGCAAAACTGATGCCATCAGTTATTTCAATGTGCACAGCAGCCTAGCTCCCCAGCACATCTATGTCCCCATTACCTGCGTAATAGTTTTAGGAGGACGAAGTGGGATGTGAGGTTCAATAAGAGGTGTCTGAAAAATAAAATTTAAATGAAACAAATAATAAAAAAAGGGGTTAAAATTATTAATTGACTGAAACAAAAAGGATGAACAACATAAGGAATAATGCTTGAGGCCCAGGTCTGACCCTGGACATGTGTGGAAGATTCCCAGTGAACTATGGAAACCACATGGAAGCCATCCAAAAAAAGAACTTTAGTGCTTAGCACTTTAAAACAAATTACATGAAATGTGAAGATGTATAAACAGATAGGGCTTTTAAAATGTAACGAAGGGTTTAATGATCAACATCCTAGCAACATCACTGTTCAATTTATCGGTTTTAACTAGACCCGCTAAATCGAATGCCAGAAGGTCAGCCTCCAGCATGGCGAGTGAAGACGTTTCCTTAGGTTCTTAGATAAGGACTGTAACTGAAAAAGCAGGAAGGAAGAACACTTCAGCACTGATGGTAAAAAACAAAATATGGCATGAACTCAGAAACCAACAATTGCTACAAACTTACGATACTGCCATCAAGACAGCAAAATTACACCTCCCACTAAAACCTTCTGGACTGTAAATCACTTTACATTACCCTGCAGCGTCTGTAACCCAAACACTGTAATTCATAATACCCAGAAGCAGTAACTAACAAAAATGAAATTGATTAGTTAATTTGCTGTGTGACCTTAGGTAAACTACATGTCTCTGTGCCTCAGTTTCTCCTGCTGTATAAGAGAGATAACAGTACTTATCTACTTTACAAAGTCTTAAGAACTATGGTTTAAAAAGCTGCTGGAGGATAATTATTATTTTAAAATTATTGTTATTGCTGAATCATAGAAAAATGCAAAATATACACAGTATAAATGGTGCAAAGTTAGTTTAAAAATTGTTTGCATCTTACTGTAAGTTTATTAATTGCACAGGCAGGAATACCTGTCCTTTTAAATACTTGAAGTGTAATCAGTGCACCAGACTTATATTAAAATGTTAAAAACAAAGAGTATCCTGGGGCACCTTAGAGACTATTTTTTAATCTCTCGTGGGCAAAACCTACTTCTTCAGATGAGATTACCTTGATGTTAAATTAGACATGCATTATTTAGCATTTTGCACAGTGTCTCCTTAACAATCCATAACTGTTGTTTTTAACACAAAATGTTTCAGCCATTATGAAAAATGATACTTTACTGCAAATGTCAAAGGAAAATAAGAATATTGAAGCAGAATATGATCAGCATACCAAAAACTTGAGAACATAGCTAATGATGTCTTATTTTCCTGTCATTTTTCTACTTCCCTGCTACAATGAAACAGCTGTGGTAATGACACTGAGTGAATTGAATAAAATATCCCAAAATGCTAACTCCACTGAGAACGTACCAGATAGTCTGATAGAGGCATATAGTTGTCATGGACCATCTCAGTTAGGAGAGGTGATTTGTTTGCCGGGCACAGCATTTATTTTTAACTTAAGAAAGAATAATGATTTTTCCCCACTATATCTCACTAAAATTGTTGTTTTCTTGATCTCTGCAGCATTATTAATGGTAGATTGGTTTGCCTATATCATTTGCATCTCCAAAAACAATATGATACTGAAGATGAAAAATCCAAGTCATAAATATGGATGAAAATTTTTTAAAATAATCATTTCCCAAACATGTTTTGGTTCATAACAAATATTCAAAATATTATCATCAGCAAACTAAAATAAAGTTATTGTTTAACTAGCTAGTGGAGGATTCTCCTTGTGTTCTCTGGACCCCACCACCTATATGCCCCACACTCACTCCCTTTATAAGAAGCACATGGGGAGGAAAGTTGGCATGGATGAGGCACCTCTGTATCCTGGCAATCCCTTGATACCAGAACTTCCCCTTGAGCCTTAAGGCAGTGGACTAAGTTTGAATAGTCTCATGCCAAGGATTAGTCTGATGCCTTGCTAGACTCAGGATTTAGGAGAAGAGGAGTCAAGGGGTAAAATTCTGGACCTACTAAAATCAGTGACAAAACTTCTGTTGACTTTACTAGGACAACACAAGATGATGTAAGATCAATTTTGCTTCCTGGGCTCTCCCACTGAGTTGGCAAGCAAAACTTCTCCATCTGTAAAATGGGGATAATGATACTCACACACCTTTGTTTTTCACACATAGGGATCAAAAACAGTATCAATGTATCAATTAATCGTCAATGTTAATGATTTCATTGTGGCCAGAATTTCACACTGAGCTCACAGTGATTTTTGCCAAAGAAAATTTCATCAAAGTGAGACACATCCCCTGAGTTTTAAAAGCTTCCTGCAAATCCCTGAGCAATAGACAGCAATAGTAACACTGTCTGCCCTCTTCAGAGTATCTCTCTCGCCTTTAGCAAACAGGACAGTGCTGGCACAGGGAGCACAATTTACTTCTCCCCCTGCCATCTTTGGTGAATCAAGTTCCCACTCCTCCCCAGATTTACAACAGTGCATTTTGCCCAGCTTCAATTTGCTATGCTGTGTGAAAGAAAGATAGATAGAAGAAACATTCTGGTGGTACAGTGCTCCTGCTTCAGATTCCAGCTGTCCTGTGTACCCCTTATTTTTCTCCTATGTCAAAGGTAAACTTTACCTTCCTACAAGCACGTTCTTTTAAAGTAAAAACAATCTTTTAAAAAATGAAGCTGAAAAACAATCTGACTGGTTCAAGACCTCATATTACATCTTTTTATGTAAAGTAGATCTAATGAGTCTTTACAATGACATATTGTTTTCCAGAGGTGTAATAAAAGTTCTCTAGTGCATGAAAATTGTTCTTAGTTTGGAATATTAAAGAGAGGAAATAAACCCTATATCACTGGCTAGAGAAGATCCCTCCAAAAATGGGAAAAACACATATTAAGATGAAATTTCTTCTTTTTAGCCAGGCATGACCTTTCAGAACAGTACTTTTGTCCAGTTACATTGGCCTAAAAGCAAATTTTTTGGTTGTGATAAACATCCACGAAATTAACTCATTAGCCCAATTCATATCCCTGCTTAAAACTCCACTTTTCTAGCACGCTTACAAAAAACTTGGCAATGGTTAGGCTGTTGGTATGCTGACACCACAACCTATTACACTGATCAATATTAGCTCATTATATCCTGGTACTCCCATCTCTCTGTATTCCTTGGTTGTCTCGCTTTTATCTTTAGATTGTCAGCTCTTTGGGCAGGGACAGTTTTGTTTTTTGCTTATACAGCATGTGGCAAAGAAGGGTCCTAGAGCATAAGCAGGTCTCCTAAACGCTACTGTGATACAAATGAAGACGACAAAGAAGAAGTTGGAGACGAAGAAGAAGAAGAAAGAAGGCGGCGGCTCTGATTGTCAGAGTTCTGCTATACAGCAAAGATCTACCTTTAAATGATTAGATTTGACAGAAAGGTAGGCAAGTTGGCCACAAAAAGACAGCTAACATGGATCTTCTGTAGAACTTTTCTTTGGGATCATAATTTCTGTCTGCATTGGCTACATGTATATTAATGCTAGGGTGACCAGATGTCCAAATATTGTCAGGACCATCCCAATATTAGGAGATTTGTGTTATATACACAACTCTCCATCCCCGCCTTCCAGAACCTGTCCCAATTTTTCACAGTTGCTATGGTCACCCTAGCTCTAACCATACATATTAGAGGAAAGCATCAAATATGAAGGCTAGGAAGAAATCTTGCTTTTATATAAAAGCTGATTGCAATCTTCTGGTCAAGAAATCTGTAGTATCGTAAATAAAGGGTACTAGATCAACCATACTGGATTTGATTAAGTATCTAATCCTCAAAGTAAATACTGTTAAGACAAGTATGATTAGCATGAATCTATTAGGTATATAAAAGTAATCAATACTGCGATGTCTTAGTACCTAATAAATTTTCCAGTCAGTGTACTGACTTCATACCAGTAAAGATATTTGAAATTAAATTGTTAGAAATGGATACTGTATGTATTAAAATGAATGGTTTCCCTGGCTGTTCCCTGTCTGCAACACTGGAACAGTCAGTAGGTAGGCAGGAAATCACTGAGTTTATCTGCATCTGTTTAAGAGGTGGTACTTCTGGGAGAGGAGCACGCAACAGCTAGAGGTACAAGAAGGTAAACACTGAAAGTCCTGAATATATTTCATATGGTTTTCAAAACAAGTATCTACTGTTCAGAATTTCAGCTCAAGTTACCTCTTAACTAGTGGATGAACAGCACAACTCTGAATAGACAGCAATCTGTTTCCATTTTTAAATTGAAGTCTTTTTTGGTAAACAAGGAAACTTTGGCTCCAATATTATGCCCAACACAACAACTTCTAATCCAACAGTATTACAGACAAGATCAACAATAGTACAATATTTGACACCTTTTCACTCACTAATCACTATCCCGTTGCATTATTGCATTCCCCGAAACCCTTAGCAAGTTTCTGAAGAATGTGGCTTTGTCTTACTTCTACTAGAACGTAACAAAAAACTAAATTCTCCCAGTCTGGCTTTCAAGAATTTCAGGAATCACATCTGTCCTTGTGGGATACTTAACTACCTACAATCCTTGTCTCTTCTTATCCTACTTAATATCATTGCTCATTTTAATGTAATTGCTGACTGTGTTGTTCAATGTAACTGGAATTCTGTTCCTTCTCCCTGTGAGATGTTTTCACCCTCATTAAATCTAACCTTAAACCCTTCCATAATTTATAGTTAGATATTTTAGCGATTTATGGTTGGGTGTTTTTTGGTACTGTAGATAAAGGATGCTTGGACTGGATTAAATATTTTATCCTCAAAGCAAATACCGCAAAGAAAAACAGTTAATGTCTACTGTCCCAGATGTAAAATGTAATTACTGCAATCTAAAACAGACTGAGTGAAAATATTGAACGCCAATGCAATATTTGCAACTAACTCATAAATCTAAAAGTCATAATTCCTGCAACACTGCACTAAACAGTCCCTCTAATTGCAACGTGTGCTTGAGAGACTCTCATGAAGTAACATGATGCCTCATCCAAAAAGAGTCCCCAGTGAAGTAGACTACCATCTTTCTATGGAAAATCATGTGTATAAACTGCCACAGATTCACAGACTTTCTAAGCAGCAATATGTGTCGTCAGCCCCCTAAGAGCTTACATTCTAAAACAGACAAGACAAATACACACACAAAACGACAGTTCAAGAACAGAGTTTTATAAACTAAAAGAAAGAGACTCCTTTGTGATCCTGCTAATATTTAGAGATTCCAGCACAGCAGCCCCCTTGTCCTTCCTTGCAATTTCCATGCATAAGTTTGGAGCATGAAGCTGTCATTACACTGTACCACTAGTCCCAGAACTGTTAGAGAGCTCAAACTTTCAAATAAAAGCCGTGTTCAAACCCAATTCTAGGGTCTTGACTACTATCAAGTTTTTGTGAAAATTTCTCACCATTGATGTAGTATCAGTACAGCTCTGCTAGAATCAGCAGTGATTAGTGCAGACCATTCACTTTTTTTTTGGTAACCAGCATGCCATCTAGACCCTCTCTGAACAGAAACAACGAGAAGTCCTGTGGCACCTGACCCACTTTGTCAGATGCCCACGAAAGCTTATGCTCCAATAAATCTGTTAGTCTGTAAGGTGCCACAGGACTTCTCGTTGTTTATGCGGATTCAGACTAACACGGGTACCCCTCTGATACCTCTCTGAACAGAGTTAGACAATCTAGGGTTGCCAACTCTCCTGGAATCAAAGATTAATCTTTAATAAAGGTATGTCATGATGAAATCAGGGATGTAAAATCTCATTTAACTGGCCAACTGGTTAAACCAGTTAACTGATTAAATGTTATTTAACTAGTTAACTGATTAAATGGAGAGGTGGGGGACGCCCCTCCCACCCTCCACTGCAGGCGGGGGCTGCACAGGCTGGGCTGGAGTAATCCCTGCCTGCGGGGCTTCTGGGCTGCCGTGGTCAGAGGCTGCTCTACCTGGGACACGTGAGCAGCCGCTACATGCGTGGCACTTGAGCCCGCCACGGACACAGGTTCCAGCCCTCACCAGTTAACCTTTATGGGTGAGGCTTTCCGGTTAACCAGTTAAACATTCACATCCCTAGATGAAACTCCCAGAGATGCATTCAGCCAAAATTGGCAACCCTAGACAGAGGTGAAAACATCTTTGTCCATATCTGTGCCAGTACTACATCAACAATGGAAAAAAGCCACTCAAATACCTGAATCTAGACATAGCCCAGAAGACTGACATCATGCTGTTTAACCTGCTATTTAGCTGCAACTTGCCACTGTTTTCTCCTCAGGTGGTTAGAGGGCTGACAAAAGGATTTTCTGCTACTAAAAATCATCTTTTAGTTGAACTGGACTTTTAGATCCAACAGACCTTGCTTTCAGATCCCAACATGAAGACGGTGATGGGAAATTTGCTGCAAATTTATCCAATTAAAAGAGACAGATTTAATGGTGTTTGGTATTCCCATAAATAAGCTATGGTTTTTAATGGGCTAAGGGGCTTTCAGAAGCTGATACACAGAAAAACACACTAGAAGAATGGAATGATGGAAAAGGATTTCACCTTACTCTCCCTCAGACTTACATCTGGTTCATTAGCAGCTTCAGAAAGTAAGAAAAGATTAAGCACCATTTTGTGGTTTGCAGTGATTTATTCAAAGTTCAATTTTATTCTCACTCCTTTAAGCTGCTCCCTTCCCAATTTCTTCCCAGTTATAATTTAAGGTAATGTTTAGGCTTTGATTCTCCAATTGGTGAAGTGCCTCCTACAAAGTTGTACCATTGTTTTAAATTATTTAAAAAAAAACCTTGTTTATGTGACATGAAAACATATGTAGTGCAATAACCCTGAGTTAGTATTGTACTGTTGCACAGTAACTGGTATTGGAAACATGATTCCTCTTTTATTGCTTTTGTTCTGGAACAAAATGCATTCCTTTCACTTCTGTACTTGCAAACTCATGTACATGTGTGTATTTGTATTCCTCACTAACTGAAATCTTCAGTTTAATCTTCAGTTCGCTGATAGTGAAGCCTCAACACAGACATCAAACACATTAAGTCTCTCATGTCAAGCTTTCCTCTAGACAGAAACTTTAAAAAAGAATAAATAACGAAGAAATCATAAATCTTTAAATACTTGAGTAGCACTTTGCCATCACTAGAAATACTAGGTGAGAACTACATATTCAATTGTATCTTAGACATCTGACTCATCTAACATTTATAATTTCTGAATCAAAATTTTTCTCTCAGGTGGCAGTGAAAATATTTTTGGGGGACAGAAGAATAGGGCTGAACCTGTCCCACAATCATCCTATAGAGGTAGCCACTGTCCTGCAGAGCTAGGCCAATGCTCCCTGCTCTAGCCCTTTGGTACTCATTGTTCACAGATCTGGAGGAGCTCACCAAAGCATCACTTAACAAGCATGTCCACACACAACAGATGCCCCTTCCCCTAAGATGCCCTGCCTCAGCACCACAGGATATGGGGTCACAAAAAGGGTACACTGCTATACATCACAACCCATAAGGGCAGGCACATGTGCTCAATTTAGCTGTTGTAGTTGAAAGGCAGGAAATTAAGAGTGAAAAAAAAAGGGTCGCTCTTCTCAAGGTTTATGTCTTCAGGTAAGTCAGGCATATACAAGTAATACATTGCATATTTAGATATGAAACAGCAAAATTAGTTTCTTGAATCTTGTAATTATTTTCTCAAGTTTGGCAGAAAAATTGAATCAGGGATCTTAAAATCAGATTTCCTATAGTCAGCTATATCATCTCCCGTTAGAGCACTTTGACTACCTGTCTTACAAATAATATACTTGCCTTTTGGAATTTGTATTCCATAAAATAAAATGTGGCCCTGAGCCAGTGAATAATAATTACATTGAGGCAATGACTGGTGAGAACCTTCTTCACCTACATATTGATGACAAAGATTTGATGGATTATTATTAAGGGGGGGGGAAGCTGTGAAATATTTTATTATAATTTTATTTATTTATATTACCATAGTGCTGGTGAGACCTAGTCAAGGACCAGGACTCTATTTTCCAATGGAAACACAGAATATAACCATATTTGTGACATTCCTTGAAAACAATCATAGGCAGTGAGTAGCTAAAGCTAGAAGATGCATCTCTAAATCTATTTTTGAGCCACACTGCCGCCCACATGCCTAGCTTGGCAGGTGAAGCCCCATATCCAGCAGCACTAGAGCCAGTCAAGGGGAAAGGAAGGGTGGGATGGAGGTCTTGCCTAGCAACTGCATTCCTGACAGGTGGTGCTAGACCTGGCAGGAGGCACTAACTCCTGAGCAGCACTTCCTGGGATTTGGAAGAGTCCTGGGAGAAGGGTTGGGATCTGGAAAGGAGGGGGGGTGTCCTAGGGAAGATGGGAGATTTTGAACTCATGGGGGTGCGGAGAAAAGGATTCATGGGAGAGGAATAGGGGAAGATCTTGAGGTGATAAGTAGGAAAGGGAGTTTATAAGGGCAGAGTTAGCAGCTGGAGCCCCACCAGTGGGTTCCAATGGAACTGTGCATCCGGAGAGCCAGGTGGACAGCAGAGGCATAGGATAGGGCCTCCACACAGGTGGCCTATCCTTCCAGTGGATTCTCAAGGATTCTGGGATGGGTATGGAGGGTAAAAACACCCTTTGTTCATTCCACAGGGAATCAAGGAGTAAATTCTGCCAGCTCCTTCAGGTAGCAAAACAAGGGAAAGTTCATCAGCTAGCCATGCAGTTTCCTGTTCTCTACATGGTTTTCCTGCATACAGGACAATTTGGGTCTAAAGTTCAGCATTTCAAAAAACAAAAGGATGGTTTACTTAGCTTAAATCATACTTTTAAAACAGACACCACATTTGTCCCTTATTTACACCAGCGTGCTTCCAGAGTAACTCCACTGGAGTCACAACAGGGATGAATTTAGCTCATTCTCTCTGAAAAGAGCAATTGTGACCTATTGATTTAGGTCAGTGGATTCCCAAACCCCAATTCAGAAAGGCAGGGGAGCATTTGGTCGTGGTCCCATGATGTTGGCTCTTCTTATTTTCAGAAGACAGAAAAAAAGAGTAGATGTTTTGCAATTGTGAATGGGAGTGGAAGTGGTCCCAACACAATGTCTCTTTTTGTGGCCCACTCTATAAAAAGTTTGGCAACCAGTTGTAGGTGCTTATATTGCATCTCACTGTCATGGTTGAAGGCACAGAAGAAAATAAAGCCAGTGGCTCATTGCCAGTGCTTCCCAAAATAGAAATGTAATTTGGAGTAATATTGTATATTAGTATATACAAAAATACACCTATGCATATTTCATTTTATTCTGATTTTGTTTATGACTGTTGTGAGAAACAAATCCATAGCTAAAAAATCAGCCACCAGGAAAGTTCTGTGTCCATCTCACATCAATCTTACTCTTGCAGTAAACAGCTCCATTGTTCCTAAGAAGTGCAGCTGTGGTGGAAAGGAGAGGTGATCTTTTGAGTGTCAACTCCTAGAAAGGTTTTGAAGGTCAGATTATAACCTTGAACTAGATCAAGTATTTGATGAAGAGACAATTTAGTGACTATTAACATTCATATTGCTTAGTTGACATGGGGCATTCTGGACCAGGCAAAGTTTTTTTCAGAACTTGTGTTCATTCCTGACATAGCAATAATCAAGTAAATCAATAATTAATCCTGCAAGGATCAACAGGATGGAATCTCTAGCCTGCTCGGTGTCATTAACACTTAAGTTTCCTGGTCAGCTGCAAACAGAAGTTGTTCGTGACAGTCCTCACTATTTGGGTCTCCAGGGTCAGTGAGAAATGCAAAAGGACCCCCAGGCCCTACACCTTTTCTGATTCTCTGACAGTTGAATTGGATGACGGGTGATGAAAGAATGCTACGTCTTTCTTAGACACATCTCTCTTTTCCTACCATCAGCATGTTTTCCTTGCCTGGGTTCACCTTCAACTAGATGCTTCTCATCCACATATTGGTTTCATGAATGTTTTGGGACAAGTGGCTTCTGCATTTAGCATTAAGAAAATGTACAACTGTCTCTCATCTGAATACCAGGGATGTTAAATTTAGGTTTAATCAACTAGTTGATGGATTTTCCATCTGCTAGTTCATTAGTCAATAAGTGGGGGAGCCACAGAAGGGTTAACCGCACTGCGGCTCTGCCTTTTAAATGTATTAAGAGCTGGCAGGTTCTTAATACATTTAAAAAGCTGAAGCACAGCAGGAGGGACCCAGCACGAGCCGGGAATCAGCTGTCCCAGCTTGCACCGGGTTCCCCCCACTGCGCTTCTGATTTTTAAATGTATTAAATGTATTTAAATTTATTTTAAATGTATTTTTAAATGTAGACACTTAATACATTTAAAAAGCAGAGGCGCAGCGTCTGGGACTGAGTGCGAGCTGGGAATCAGCTGATTCCTGGCTCGCACCTGGTCCCTGCTACCCCCCTGTCTCCCCTGCTCTCTGTGGAGACAGTGCTGGGGGAACTGGCTTTTAAGCCGGCTCCCCCTAGCACCAGCTCCTGCTCCGCCCCCTTGCTGCCCCTGATAGAGGCAGCAGGGGCAAAGGGGAAGTGACTAGTCGACTAGTCGCTTGCTTACATCCCTGCTGCATACTGCTGACATATAAGTGTCTTTCAGTCCTCCATAGTGTCTTTCAGTCCTCCATAGTGACTCTCTAACAATTTAGCTTATGTAAGACAAGTATATGTAAATCTGCAGCCTTTCTAATAATGTTACTTATGTAAAGAGATCTGGCAACATATAAAGACCTGAACATTTTTCAGGATGAAGTTTATTACCTAGTGTATAAAAATGCATTTGTCACAAACGCCTTCACACCTCAGAATTTATTATCTCCCACCATATGCTGCCACCAGTGTGACTCACTGCTAGTGACTATGCTCACTCATACAGCCTTTAGAACAGCCAAATTGCTATGGAATCTGATAATTACTGAACCCAAAGCATTTCCACATAGTGCAAAATGAAGAACTTAGACATCTAAGCAAATTATATTTTCATATAACTGAGAATGGATGCCAAAATATTATAGCAGACATCAGAAACAACTACTATAGTTTAGACTTGCATAAAAATATTATTTAGCAATCATTGTGTAAAGTGCATATGCAACATATGCATGAGTTTTTAAACAGAAAATTCCAAATATATCATCTTTGCTATCCTGTGCTGATGACTGTAGAAGATAATAGATTTTGGCACACGGTCCAAGAAGGTTAGGACTTATAGCAGTGCATACTCACTGAAGGACACTTATACAAACCATGCAAGTGAAGGACACACATGCTTACTAGGGAACTTTTAGTGTGCTCTAGCAGGGACTAGATGGGCCAGAAGGTGCATACCACATTGGTGCACTTTAATTCACACCCTTTAGTGTGCATTGCCACACCAGGTAGACAAGACCATAGAAATCAATTCAGTCAAATTCAGCACACAACTCTCATTCAAATGCCATGCTGAGGTCAGCACTTTCCAAAAAACAACTCTGTCATTGCCTCTACAACCTTACTACAATACTTCACACATTCTCTTTTACTACTAAGCCAGTATTTTACAGTTGTGTCAAAATTCACCATTAAGAATTTTGCTAGGAGTAAGACAAACCCTAGATTTGTTAATCATTTGCATATCATATATATAGTAGCCCAGTGTCTGTGAGTCTGTAACGCCGAAATGCTGGCTGTTCCCTCTGGGGGGCGCTGTTTCCTGAAATGCTGGCTGTTCCCTCTGGGTGCTGCATGGGGAGTGCGGGGCCCAAACGGCCACTTGTGCCGCTTGCTCCTGTGCGGCGGCACAGCTGAGTGGCACAGAAGTCAGCCGAGCGCCACGGCGGGAGGAGAAAAGGGGCGGGGCGGTGACGTACATGGCCAGGGCCTGCCCATGTACGTCACCGCCCCGCTCCCCTTTGCCTCCCGCCGTGGCGCTCGGCTGACTTCTGCGCTGCTCAGCCGGGCCGCCACAGCGGAGCCCAAACGGACACTTGCTCCCCCGCGGCGGCCCGGCTGAGTGGCGCAGAAGCCCAAACGGGCGCGGAGCCCAAACGGTCGCTTGCGCCACTTGCTCCCACGCGGCGTCCTGGCTGAGCAGCGCAGAAGTCAGCCGAGCGCCACAGCGGGAGGCAAAGAGGAGCGGGGCGGTGACGTGCGGCGTGACAGCGGCTCCAAGCCCCGGCCCCTGGCCATGAACGTCACCGCCCCGGCCCCCTTCGCCTCCTGCCGTGGCGCTCGGCTGACTTCTGCGCTGCTCAGCCAGGACGCCGCGTGGGAGCAAGTGGCGCAAGCGACCGTTTGGGCTCCGCGCCCCCCATGCAGCACGGGGAGTGCGTAGCTCAAATGGCCATTTGGGCTCCGTGGTCCCCCGAGTGAGAGGCAGGAAGAGGAGGAGAAGAGAAAGAGAGAGACAGAGAGAGAGGTAGGAGGCGGAGGAGAGCTGAGAGAGAGAGGGGGGAGGCAGTAGGAGGAGAGAGAGAGAGAGAGAGAGACGGAGCGAGAGACCAGAGGCTCAGGAGAGAAGACCGATGTGGAGGAGAGACCTGAAAATCCCGTCTTATGACGGGCTAATTGGCTAGTATTAAAAGAAGCTTTCCTCTCAGGCATTAAGGAATGATAAATTGAGATCCAGGATAACGAGAGATGGAGTTATTATGCTTCTTACTACTGCGGTTATTACAGTGGACCAGTATAATTATTATTGGTATGTCCAATAGGTTGTTCAATATTGTATCTTGTCAGTTTTAAAGTTAGCTTTGTAAACACTATATTTAACTTGTTTTAAAGTGCCTAGAGCAGGGGTGGGCAATAATTTTCACAGCGGGACCACTTCACAAATTTTGGTACATCATCGAGGGCTGGCTCCAGGACTCCCGGAAGGGGTGGGCCCTCGAGCAGAAGGGGTGGGGCTGGAGGCTACAGAGAGAAACAAAGAGAGTGTGTGAAAGACAGACTTTGTGACACAGATTGAGTGCGTGCAGCAGTGTGTATGTGACAGTGACTGTATGTGTGGCACAGAGACAGTGTGGCACAGTCGAGGGGGTGTGTGTGCTGGCTGCTGCTGGGTAAGCTTTTGAGAGAAGCCATGAGCTGTCTCTTTAAAGGAAATCTGACCTGATCTGTTGTCTCCCTCCTCCCCTGCTCTGCACTCACTTACCATTTGTGCTTTAGGCTCTGCAGAGATGGGGGTTCTGGGGCAAGGGAACACCCTGACTTCAGCTCTTCCCTCTGCCATTCACCCTTCCTTCTCCCCCACTCTGCACAGCTTGCAGGAAAATCCTGGGAGCACTCGGCTGCAGGATGGAGTAAAGTGGGAGAAGGGGCACTGAACACATGCAGCTGACTAAGTATGCATGCTCTGCTAATTAGGTGGGCAGGCCAGAGAGAAATGCTTGGCGAGCTGGATCTGGTCCCCAGGCCTGATTTTGTCCACCTCTGGCTTAGAGCTACCAATATGTGCTTAAAATAATGAATATTGATTTGGATGCTTATGTAGAAAATGCTATCACTTAAAGGGTTAATACTCAGATTACACTTTTTCTTTCTACTGAAAGTTGTTAGTTATTTTTATTAAATATCTCTATAGCTAACAAAAGACCAAATACTGCTCTCCCACCTCCAGCTACTCCAATTATTTAAATGGACAAAATTCTGCTCTCAGTTACATGAACTTAGAGCTTTGATCTAGCAGGCACTTAAGCACATACTTAATTTTAAGCACATGAGAAATCAGAGGAGACTACAGACAAAAAGCAAGAAATGCTATCATTTATAAAAGACAGACAATAATTTAAAATAGTATTATATCAAATAAATTGAGGAAGAAACAAAAAACAAAAATACAACTTCCAAAGAGGCAATTACACACACAGCAGGATTTGAATTCATTACCATTGAAAGAAAAAAGCTAACATTGTCCTATTTAGACATTACTTAACATTAAGGGTATCTTAAGGTATTCCTGTGACCACCAGAGGGAGCCCATGTTATTTTACTACAGTAGAACTATAAAGAGCATGGGAATACATTAAAAATATAACAACCACTAGAGAGTTTTAACGAAGTGTACTCCTGAATTCATATCAAGACATATATGCAAAAAGTCATGCCTAGTACATCTAATTTATCGTGTGTATATATTCATCAGCAAAAGCTGCGAGAAGAAAAAAATAAGAACTTTTCTAATTTTGAGATATTAATAAGGCATATAATAAATTAATTTTCTATGCAATGTATCACATCAAGAACAATGTGTCAATAATATTGTCTGTGGTTAGAGCACATATTTTTAAAAGTTCCCATGGAAAATAAGTATGTATCATGTAATTTTAAAGACCATAACATAATGCATGCACACAGGAGGAACAAATTCAAATTGCACAGGCAACCTTAATTCTGGCATTAATTAACTTCTGAGTGTCTGATTGTAACATTTTTTTTTACAGACAGCTTTTTGGGGTTAATTTCCTAATTCAAAAACAAACAAAATCCACCCATCCCCAAAAATTCCAGCAAGTGAAACCATATTGATCTCCAGCACAGGACATCAGAAGGGTTGAGATCTTTAGATCCACAGCAATGATCTCTACCATATAAACTAACAGATCAAATGGTAGCAGTTGTAGACTGTTATCCTCTATGGAACCATCATGAGAGGACAATGAGATATGTGGTTTGAGAAAGGGTTTCATATTTATCTGATGACAGGAAAGGAATGAAAAGACTTCTGGGCTCATTCCAGATTCTGTAGGAGAGTGGTTAAATACTCTGTCCCCAGCCTGGGTCTCTCTCTACTCCTGCCATCTTCCTTCTACTCTCTTGGTCCTGCCACTCCCTCTTCCCCTGTCTCTGTAATCCCTTGGGAATAGTCAGCCAGCTTCTTCCTGCTCCTTCTCACTTCTGGGTGACAGCAGGAGATGCACTGAGAGCACAAAAGGAACAGTCTTCCTCCTCTTAGTTCCAGTGTCTGGCTGCTCTACCATTAGGGAGAAACAATTGCATGGAAAGGCTTGTTCAGTTCCTGCAGCCCTGAGTTGGCACATGCTGAGTCACTCTGTGGGGATGGTGCATGTGCAGAAGGAAGCATGCCATGTGCAGATAGGATCTTTGGAGAATTTACCTGCTGAACTCTAACAAATCTATCAAGCATGTGCGCTCTGAGATTTTACTGAGGCTTATAACTTGGGCAAATTGGTATGTGGATGGCAAAAGGTGCATATCTGATGCCAGAGTAACATCCATGCTAAATTTCAAGTCCCTGATCCAAAGCATGGAGGTGCCAGAACTTCTCCAGGAAAATATATATTTTTAACACAACATGTTTTCCCCTAACCTCATTCTCAGAAATTGCCAGACCAGTTTAGCTAAAACTTTCAGCCTCATGCAGACAATCTAGCCTGGAAAATTTCAACCCAAAAAGTTATAGGCAATTGAAAACAGGGTCCCATAATGGAAAATGTCAGGCAACCTTAAAGCCAGCTTACTCACGCTCGCACACACACTATATCTATCCATATATACACATGATCAGAACTCTCCTATGTTCTTAACATTGTTCTATAACTTTTTCCAAAATGTATCTGAGATAATCATTGAGTCTGTCATTTACCCTGGAAGTTTACACACAACTACTACACCCAGTCATATCTAGGTCTAGCACTATAAAAATTTTAAAAACTATTTCAAGAGACACTATCACATAATTATTAAACTTAACTAATGCAACAGAAAGCACTTATTCTCTTTTCTCTAAAGTAAGACAGCCTAGAGTTGATTGTTTCCATTTCCCCCCAAAATATAGCTGAGGACATTAACACAATCATTTCATATTTTGTTTCAGTTATTTTATGCTCAGTTTAATTGTGATTTTGTATTAAATGTATGAAATTAACCCCAAAGGCAAATGAATACCTGTTTGATACCAGAAAATCACTTTGCAGCTTTCTTCAGACAGAAACAAACTTTTTATCAATTTTAATTGAACCAGGAATACCAAACGTTCCCATATGGTGAGAAACATGCAAGGCATACATTAGAAGAAAAATCTTATGTTACTCATCAAAAAAGTACAGGTGACAAGACAGAAAAAATTAAGCTATGAACACACAGCTTAAATAATTAGATGCTGAATATGGAAAATCATCTATTCTAGAGCCATTAAAAGAATTAACATAAACTGAGTAAAAGATGAATACACATATTTAAAGAGTGGAATATATTCTATTTAATTTGAAGTAAATTTATGATCTATGTGAAAAGATTTGTGAATTATTTACAAGAGAAATTAAAACAAGCAAGTTCTATGAAAATAATAAAAACAAAAAATTGGGAAATATGTCAGTATAATCCGAGTTATATTGACATTAGGTCATCTACTTCATTCATCTCTGTGCAGAATGTTTTCTTACAGCACACAGTATTTTAAAGAGCTTCCTTCAAACTTCATCCACCTCAACAAATGGCTGCTCTAAACTGCACCTATTGCCAGCATCATTCCAGTAGCCAAGGATAACTGGGGGATAAAGGATACTCTGGATGTGCTCCATTTTCCCTTGACATATGCTTCTGCACTAATGCAGAAGCTCTTCAAGTGTCTCTGCATTACCCAAGGATTCATGCATACAGGGGGAATCCTTCCTTGGTTGTCTATGCTGCCTTTAGGGCAACTTAAAATCCCAGATCAGTGCAAAGCTACACCCACACATCTGAGAATCTGGACCTGCAGGCATATCTTCCTGTTCAATCAAATCTTTAATTGATAGCAGTGACTATCTATCATGCCCCCTTGAGTGTAAACATACAATTGCTAAAAAAAAATATCCACCAGTTTTACACATTTACACAAATACACATAAACTAACATCCCTATTGTGTACTATTCCAGCAGGGGAGAGACTGAGAACTGACCTGGCCCAGGGCAAAGTCACCAGAGGAGACAGCTGCCACCCCGAGGAGGAAGCACCCCACACACATGGCCACAAGGAAGTGTCAAGCAGTGAGTTGACCTGCACATCTCCTTGCCACAGACGATGAACTTTGGACAATTGAGGGATGGTAGAAAATGCCTCAGGAAGGGCAGCCTTAAGGCATTCCAGTTGTCAGACCTTTCACAGTCCTCACAGAGCCCTGGTTCAGATCCCAGTGGAGTGGGAGGGACAAGGCTCCCTTGCCAAACTCCACTTCCACAGTTTGAAGGGCCTATGCCCAGAGCACTAGACAATGCTCCCCCATGAGCAAAGGCCATCATAATGCTGAAGTCTTCATGCTCAGGTACACTGTTTCGCTGTAGGCCAGCCAAGAGGTGACAAAGTCATGGTCATTATCTGCCAAGTTGTGGTGGTGTCTCCTAGGCAACTGGAGACAGTAAGAAGCCTTACTCACAGCGGCTGTTATGTGAAAGTTTAGCAGTGGTGAGGCGTGAAGGAGCACTCCTAAACTACAGACTGAATCGACCAACTGGGGATGTGTACCTTCAACCAAACGTGATTGCACCATTGCTGCAAACCTTTCAAATGCTTTTCTTTGCCCACCAGCATCACCTGTGTCCTGCTTGGGTTTCATTTCAGAGCACTGAACTCACCCAGGAGCTGAGCTGTGGTAGCAGTATGCCCACATGTAGTGGATAGGTAGAGTTGTGTGGCACCTGAGTACTAGCTGCATATAGATGTTTAATGGGACAGAAGAGAAGGTCAATCTTTGTGGGATTCCACAAGCAAACTTTTGCTGTTTCACTTAGCTTCAACTCTTTTACCAACTTACCGTATGGTCTCAAGCATGTCACTTAGCCTTTCTATGCCTGAGTTTCCACCTATGTAAAATGGAGATGATCATGCCTCACAGAGATGTTGTGACCTTACTTCATAAATACTTTTAGCACGGAAGGTGCTATCAAAGCACGTAGGATTACCAAGTTAATGGGAAAGTGTTCATTTTCATGCAGGATAAGGCTGGGTCAGGAAGTGTTATGCTGTCAGTGAATAACAGAGCAAAAAATGGAACTGCGTATACAGTAATATTTGTATGCTTAATAAAGGCTAAAAGATCTGATTAAGAAAGGTCACTATCTCTGGGGAAGCAGGACAGACAGACAAGGGAGAGGTGGAAGTAAACAAGTAAGAATAAATGGTTTCCTTTTTCAATTAGTGAGTTTTACATTAACGAAATGGGTCAAAGTATGCTTTTGTTTGCTTAGCTGTCAAGAGGTTTTCAGTGTTCACTTAAAAATTCTTTTTACCTTTGTAAAGACATAGAATAGATGCATCATTTTAAATTACTATGTCCAGAAAGAGAAACATCCAAGTAACATTCTACAGCCATAACTCTCTCACCCTGGTCCCAGCAGGAACTGGCCTGAATTGTACAAACTCTGATCCCAATGTTATTTCTTCCTGGTAGTGTGTTTATTTTAAACCCAGGCAGATTACTCATAAATTATTGGATGTGTGTTCCAATTGGTTAGTATAAAGGCAGAGAAGCACTTCCTGAAAGGGAATGGGGGTTTCCAGCTATTCTGTGCAGATAAGGTAAAATTCAATCCTGTGCAAAGGGACATTACAAGGGCTACAATCACATAAGGCCCACTTAAGCCCTCAAAATAATGGCACCTTGGCTTGAAATGGTCCTCTGCACAGGGATGCATTTCACTCTTTCATTCCAGTGACTTTATTATAGAGATGAACCCCAGGTATGAAATTCTGATCCAGGCAGAAACTGTTGCCAACTTCAATAGTAGCTACATATTTCTGAGACAACATAGACTATTTTTATGTGCTGGGCCTGGACCAGCAATGAGAGAGAAGAAAAGTTCAGTCATGGCAATTTGTTCCTGCAAAGATTAAAGACCACTTTTAGCCTGGGATTATCACAAACATAAAAGTTACACGTGTGTTTTAAGATTTTGAAGGACCGGGACCTTTCCACCCCATCCTTTTATTGATTTGCTGTTTTTCAAATGTATAGTTATATGTATTCTTTTTATTTTCAAAGTAGTGAAGAATGTGTGATTTACCTTATTACAGTTTCTAGGTACTGGGCAAAGAGCACTGGTAGACATATTTTCCTTGTCAGGCATCCCTAAAAGAAAACAGAGAACATATCAATACAGCATATTGTACATTCTTTAAATACAAAAACATCCATTCATGCATGTAATAAAATGTTAGAAGAATGTTAACAGTTTGATTGCATGTGCATTTACCTACGCGGCTTAGTAGTGAGAGTAAATTTGATCCACATTATTCAGAAACTAACAACATACTTCCTATCTACATATGAAGGTTATAAAGGTGAAACTTCCATTAAGAATAACAAATATATGAATCCTGCACGTATCAGCAGGTTTTAGCAAACCTCTCCCAATTTAAAGATTTTAAGACTGCATATGGGCAGTTGGTTGGGCACACATAAAACTGAGACATTTTTGTGCCCAAGATTACACTATGTTTTACTATTTCTTTCTAAACAAAAAAAGCATAATAACCCATAATAACCTATTTTTCTATAAAACACAGCATAGAACAGAAGAAAAGAAAAAAGAAAATTTCTTTAGAAAAATGTTCTGTGTTAAGATGTCATATGCATGCCATGGAATGCAACAATGAGCACTGCAGATACAAAAATACACCATACATATAAATGTACTGGCCAACACTTGCAGATTAGAACAACTAAAGTCAGACATCCTACATCCATATTCAGGTACCTAAATAAATATCCTTGATTTTCAGAAGTGCAAAACATCCATAGTGTCCTTAGCACTTAACACAAAAACTTGATGCATTCTCAAATTGACTAGTGTGAGGTAGGTACTTATGCCATATTATCCCTCCACTTCTTCACTGCCATCAGCTAAAAAATGGGTAGGTAAAAGAAAGAAATTTGAGGCACACCATTACTTTTTTTTTTTTTTTTTTTTTTTAACAGCGGGCACTGACTGACATTGCTTCCTGTCCACATGAAAAATACCATGCATCACATTGCTTAAAGAGAACAAAACTCCAACATCTAAGGAGGAGGGATTTTTTTAACTGATTTTTATATTTTATATATATACACATACACTAGCAGACTTACCCGGTGTTGCACAGGCTGCTGGCCAGCTTTTCCCTGGGGCAGCCCAGGGTGGTGGGGACCATGCGGCACAGTGAGCAGCTGCTCCCTGGGGCTGCTCCCCTGTGGTCATTCGGGAGTATAACTGTCCCTGCTCTCACAGCCCTCCCTTTCTGTTTGATGTAAAACAGTCACATTCCATGTACATACCATTATCCTGGCACAACTAAACCCTGGCCTTTCTTCAAGTTATGATAAGAGGAAGCTTAAATTTGGCAGTCATAGCTCTTACTATTTAGGATGGTGGTTCTCAACTGGTGGTCCATGGTGACTTTTTCAGTGGTCCACAGGAACATTGTCCAAAGTCCACAAAATTTTTTGATTGGCCTGGTGGTCTGTGGACTGAAACGAGTTGAGAACCACTGATTTAGGAGTTCTTGAACAAATGGACTCACAGATGGATGGGCAGACAGATGCACAAACTCTCTAAAATATATAGCAGATATTTACTTACTGTCATTGTTAGAGCCAGTTTCCATAACACCATAAGGAGGAGCCAGAAGTCCTGACATATACTGTCGATATTTCTGAAAAACAGTGAAAAATTCACTAAGATACAGATATACATTCCATTCTTTGGGTGATGTGATGTATTCATTCACAAGGTCTGTTCTCTTGTGCTTCATATGCACCTGAGCAGGGTATTAATGAGCCAATGAGAAATTCCCTTTCATAGCTTAAAGCTTTATAATTTAAAACAATTGCTCACTCCTTTGATCTGTATTCATTGCAGTGGCTTTATCAAAAGTCATGCTGCATTTCTACTCTCCTCCATTCCTGGCCTACCCAGACTAGGGATGTAAAATACTGTTTAATTAATTATCCAGTTAAACTTTATGTTTAACTGGTTAATTGATTAAACGAGGGTGGACGGGAAGGCACGGTCCCCCCATGTGCCATGGCCAGATTGGAGCAGCTCCTCCTCCCCTACCGCAGCCAGGCCCCATGAGGCTGGAGCAGCCCCCTGCCTATGTTGGGAAACTATGGCTGGGAGCTCTTCTGGACAGGCTGGACACTCCCGCTGCAGTGCTGGAGCAGCCCCCTGCCTGTGGTGTGCAGGGGGCTGGTCCAGCCCCCACTGGTTAACTTTTCATATCCCTTACCCAGACTGATTTTTTTGGGGGGTGGGGCTGTCCATTATAAGTTGGTCTAGTCCACAGCAAGTGTGACACATGAACATTCGTGTATATTTTTCTAAGGCTTGCTTGAAATGAAACCAAACGTAACAAGTTGTTTTATCTTAGAGGGAAGGCCACTAATTAAGAATATGAGAATGGCTATACTAGGTCAGTCCAATACTCCATCTAGCTCAGTATCCTGTCTTCCAACCTTGGCCAATGCCAGATAATTCGGAGGGAGCAAACAAAACAGGGCACCAATGTTCCCTCTAATCTTTTCCATCCATGTGCAGAATATATTTTTATATACATCGAGGCACATGTGAATGTGCAGCACCAGTAGAAACACAAAGCCTAGCTGTGGGTGCTCTGCTAATCTTCTGGGTGGCATCTGAATCTCTCCTGAGCAGCCGCATAAGCACACAACTTACAGGGATCACTGTGGGGCACTATGTTGGGTGATCCAGTCCCAGCTTGTAGCAGTCAGATGTTTGGAGACACCCAGAACATGGGGTTGTGTTCCTAACTATCTTGGCTGGTAGCCAACGATGGACCTGTCCTCCATGAACTTATCTAATTCTTTTTTAAATTCATTTATACTTTTGACCTTCACAACAGCTCATCCACAGGACAACTGTGCATTGTGTGAGGAATTAATACAGTGTACATCAGTAAGAATTTTTGTCCTGCCTACAGTTTCTGGGCTAGACAGATTTTAAAATATAGGTTCTAACAAATTGTAAACTGAGGGTGACAATTTTGAACTATTTATTCCATTATATTGAGTTTACAAGACAAAAACTGAAAAAATCATAGTATTTACCCCTTAATGCACTGTTTCAATATTTAAAATAGTAGAGGGCAACTTGCAGCCCATTGGAATTCTACTTGTGGCCCGTGAGACATTTTGTTTACCATTGCCCATATGCAGGGTTGCCAGATTCTGCTGGTTTCTGTCCATGTTGTTTTTTTCCCTACCAGTGTTGCTCAAGTAACACACACATAAAGCAAGGGCACGTGAAGTGAGGAGTGTGGCTGATTGCACGCAACACTAACTGTGAGAGCCATGCTCTTCCTCTGCATCCAATTAAATCACTGTTACGGTTCATTTGGCACACCCTGCAGTTAGAAACACTACCCTAACCCGGGAGACCATTTTGGTTATGACAATCTTGCAGCCCACTGAAATGAAGGAAGCTGATTTAAACTGTAGTAACATTTTGAACTTTGGATTGATGAATATAGTGTCCATTACATTACTGTAAGCTATATAATCATAACTGGCGTATAGTAATTGATAATGTGCTTCAGTGAATACTGGTGCAGTGTAGACATGATCAATAGCACCCAAATCTTATGTAACTTGCCGTTGTCTGGAATTTAAGTAACTCCCTACTAACCTGGGAAATAATACTGGGGGGGGGGGGGGGGGGGGGGAATTTGTCCTAATATAAAAATATATAGGGAATACATACAGACAGTTTTGTTTTCAATTGTGTAGTAATGTCATGCTTAAAGGGTAAACTTTTGGAATTGGCAGCCAGCCAGCTTGTACCCAAGGAAATATTAATACTAATCCATAAAAAAGTAGGCTATATCTTGTAGCCTGCCTATATATGCACTGACTTGAATTTGAACAAATAATTAGTTTAAATGCATGTAGGTTTCAACAAAGTATACATTAAAAAATGACAAAACTTCTCTCATAATACAATTTTAATTAAAAAGGCTTATCCTTTGCTCTGTGGGAATGGTTTGATTTATTTGCTTTAAATATGTTGTCTGCTGGATTTTAATGGAATTACTTTTTCAAAATTTCTTCTGTGTGGAACTGAATATAAAAAAATGTCATTAGTTCTGACACTAAAGAATGAATGCCTTGCATTCTAAATGGTAACAAAAGTTACAAATTGTATATTCATCTTAACTCAATCCTATTTTTAGACAAATTACTACACACTAAAAGTTTAGTAATACATTATTTAAGCCTCACCCATAAGCCAATGACAAATTATTTGGAGCAAATGTTAGCAATTATAACTAAGTATTCCATTCCTGGGGCTTTTGGCCCTCATAAAATTCTCCTTTCTTCCACACTGTGTATCTCTTCTGAATATTACTTTCAGCTCTTATCCAATGACACTTCCAATAACATCATTAAGTGACAATTTTGCCCTTAGTTTTAAAAAAATGTACATTTCTCACCATCACACCATGTTCCCTGTCTGCTATGGCACTGTAGTTCGGTCTCTAGCTAATTCTTTAATATGCTTCCTGATTTACACTGCTTATAAAAGGAAACCAATAAAATACGTCATTCCCCAAAATGATTTGGGACTAACTCAGTGAAAAAATACACACAGAACACTTAATGAACCACAACCAATACACACAGAGGCCAGACACACACACACGCACACAAAGCTACCCAAGGTCACTGATCCTTCCATTCCACTAGGTCTGCTCAGGGGACCAGCCCAGCCAATGGGCACTGCTGGCCAGCAAGGCAGAAAAGCCAACATTGCTGGGGAGGTGCTGATTCCCTTGGCAATTTCTGCTCTAAATTGCTTTAGAGGTCTCAGTAGAAATTAAAGCTGCTTCCCCCTTCCCCGGTCTAGTAGTAAGCTTGAGAGAAGGCAGGCATCAGTATCATCAGTGCTTTCCTGTGAGAATAACCCTCCCAGCTGGGGTGCAGACTACAACAAGTCAGTGCAATTTACACCATTTTTTATTGGCTTTGGATGAAAATGGCTCGATGTAACTAAAAAGGAGCCATCTCAGACAAATTAATGCCAGAGACATTCACTCGCAGAGAGGTTTGATTAGCCTGTGCTGAGGAAGCATGTGCACTGAGGATAGGCTGTGTAAAGATTCACAATATCAGACTAAGTAATGGAGTCCCACGCATGCCATCTTACAGAGATAATGAGGAAAACACAATATTGAATGCAAGACCTAGCTTGTTACTGCACTGTCTGTAAATAAAAAGAAAATGTGATTAACAAAGTGTTCTGCTTGGGAACTTTTGCAATGATCCTATAGATTAAAAGGACCAAATAGCTACAAAAGATATTTCAGAATGCATTCAGTTTGCAGTACCAGCCCTAAGAAAAAGGGTTATACAAAAGGCAAATATACTTTTTCTTTTTTAAGCAGAGAACTTCCATATGCAGTTGAGAAAATTAAACCTGGTATTTTTATCTCCTGAGCCAAAGGACAGTTGAAAATGCCAAAAATAGGGAGAAATAAGGAGTAAAACATATTCTTCAGAATGGGGATGTGTGATGCTAGTGAAATTTTTAGAGTTTTTAGTCATACAATGTTTTTCAGAGCATCCCAAATGCACTGTTAGTTGGATCATGTTCAATGTTACTTGGCTGCTGGTCTCAAGTTATGTTTTCATTATAACTTGATTTCCTTCCACAGCATTCACATAATTTGGCAAAGACTCTTACATAACAGCTTTTAAAAGGAAGTTTGTTTATTTTTAGGTCCAACATAAACTCTTTATAAGCTCATTCAATGGTATTAGAAAAGACTATGGTTGTAAACTCTTTGGGGATGCCTGGAGGATAAAATGCACTGAATTAGCACCCATTCCCTTCACCTTTCTGTTTCAAATCTCTGAAGTCAGAGAATGGAAAGGACACATCATAAGCAAAAGTCATCTATTTAGTACAAACACTACAAATAAAATTGTATGACATATAACGATGTGTCTAAGATCCTATGTTCCACCCCACTGCTTTATCATATGTAAAGGGGAATATCATATGTAAAAGCTGATGGCCAATTCTACTGCATATGATTGCCTCTGTCTCTTCCACAAGAGTTATGAAGAAGCTCAGCTCTAATAAAAGAAGAGGGGCATATATCATAGGTGAAAGGATGGAACTGGGGAACAGCCTCCCTACAGAGCATGCTCCTCATTCCAGTATGAGCCACACATTATGCACCAAAACAGGGAACCATTACTGCTGCTTGGGTTGATGAAAGGGAAGGCATCCAGAATTTAGGTATTGGATAGAAGCGGATAGCCACCAAATCGGCAATGCCAGGCTCTGACAAGTTCACATCAGAGCTGCTCTGTTTGTCAGGGTGAGGCTCTGTGAAGTTTAGACACGGTATTTCCCGTTAATCCCAAACCTCCAAGCTCCTCCCTGACCCATATGATTCTCTGCTGGCCAGCCTTGGACAAGCAACTGCCCAGTTCGCTCTGGTGATGGGTTGTTTGAGAGAGAGAGAGAGAGAGAGAGAGAGAGAGGAGTGTGTGTTTGTCAAACTGTGTCCAGAGGTTCAGAAACAAAAGATAGATACTCAGATGAGTAATTGTTCTTAGTCTATGAAATTTTCTCCAGATTTACAGAACACCCATTACTTTATGCTGGTCAGCTATCTTCAGGCTCGGCAGTGACAAGCATCAGGATTGCAACTCCTTAACACAATGGGATGGGTCCCTGTATGCCAGTGCTGCCCGTATTGGTGCACTCTACCAGTTGGTCTCAGGGCATAGAGCTCCATGCTGGAGTTTGGTGCAACAGATGATCAAGGGAAGTGGCTCCACTCATCCGTGTGAGTTCCTTTCCATCAGGGGAATTCTCTGTTGGCTACTTACAAGCACAATCTGGTCCCTGATGTGCACAAAAGGGCCTGATCATATTCAAGAATCGGGTCCAAATTCTCTATTTTCCTAATACAATAAACACTTGATCGACACTGATCCCCTCAACAACAGCTTTTTCCAAGCTTTGAATACTGGTTATACCATTCTGGACAAGTAAAATAAACAATTCAGAATTATATGGTACATTGCTACTTCTTGTGTTCGTACAGAATGTGAGTTCTCTCCAAAACTATGTCAATAATAGGGAACAGCCAAACGAGATACATTAAATCCTTCTTACTACTACAGCAAGCACACATCATTCTTTTCAAAAACAGACTTTTACCATATAGCTAATATTCTTTGTGTTCCAAAGGACTGGACTAACACTGGACTAACAGCAGACCAAAGTAAATGCATATTCTATGATCATGAATATGGATCAATGCATATTCTATGATCATGTTGATTTTATCAGCAGATTATGGTAAAGCAATACAGAAACATTAGGCATTTTCTGGCTTTCTATACAAAGGATGATCCTTAAAAAAAAAAGACATGACACATTCACATTTGTACAATATTATGTTCTAAGACTTGCAGAAAACTTGCAGACAACTGGCATAATTCCAGTTTAAGATATTGCCTACTCTGTATATTAGAATAATCAGTAATAGTGAGTGCAAACTCGAAATCAACTTCGCCCTCCCCACTCCATGTCAATGTCAATTAACTGAATGCCATGTAAAGGACCTGCCAAAGAGCTAATTATTATTGGAGAGTAACCTTGGCTGAGGTTGCAGTAATAACGTCATTACTACTACTGCCATAATGGACTCAGATGTTAACCCAATCTAATATAGCAACCGAATAAAATATTCTGGTAAGTGCCAATGTTCCCTCTAATTTTTTCCATCTGTGTGCAGAATACATTTTGGTATGTGCACCGAGGCACACGGGGATGGGCACCACCAATAGAAACACATGCTGCAGGATGTGGGCACTCTGCTAATTAGATGGACGGCATTTGAATCTCTCTTGGATGGCCGCCTATGCCCTCAGCTTACAGGGAACACTGGTAAGTGCAAACTTCTGGGAAGTGAAGCAACTCGAGCTCTTCAGCATCAAAGCTCTAAAACTTCACCCACTGAATAAGCAATTTAGAGTTTATTTAAAAATGGATCTTTACAGAAAAACTGATTGCAGAACAAAACTATTCTCACCACATGCTCCATACTCCCTTAAATGGGACTTCCCAGCAGTTGCAAATGGACTAACCTAGGCATGTATGTAATAAATAGGGATTTTTGTGTGGATTTCATTCTAAAATGTGCTTTTGAAAAATATCTATCTGAATTTACAACAAGGAGTCCTGAAGTATGCATCTGACGAGGTGGGGGTATATCCACCAAAGCTTATGCCCAAATAAATCTGTTAGTTTTTAAGGTGCCACAGTACTTCTCGTTGTTTCTGAGGATACAGACTAACATGGCTACCCCTCTGATACGTATCTGAATTTAATTTTTCTCATATCTCCAAATGGGAGGATTAATCTGTGGCATTCCATTACTTATAGAAGTGTATTAAGCAGCAGGCATCCTAACAGAAATCCAATTGAACAATGAAAATTCCATCTCCTGGTAGAATCCACATGACTTATAGTCAAGAGAACCTAATGAAAATAGTTTGAACATTGCTTACAAATACAAAGCAGCCACTGGATGGTAATAAAATAAGGTAGAGTAATCTGAAAGATTTACTGGCTCACCACACTGCAATACTCAATGTTTAGTCACAAGTAATGGAGCACTTGCACTGTATTATGGAATATTCAGAGGCATTTTTATCTCAGTACAAAAAGAAGCTATGCACATAAATGACATACATACGTGATTTGTGCTGGATAGTGTTTTAAAATGTCCTAAATACTAACATTTCTACCATGCAGCCAATATAATGAAATTCACGTATTTTCTACAATAATAATAAAAAAAATATAATGGAAACTAAAAATTAAATGAAAATAAGGCATCAAGTAAAGATTAAACATATTTTTCCTGAAGAGTAGAAAGAGAATGCATAAAAAGTGATGTTAAAATGTTTTATTAGGTACAACCAGAATTTTTGTTTAGGCTGAACCTCTCTAGTCAGGCAACATCCATGGTCCAGCATGATTTTAGTTAGCTGGATGTCCGCTTACCATGGGTGTGGCCAAATTTCCCATGATCCCATGACATTTGTTTATAACCACCAATCCTGGCGCTCAGTGTTCTGTGCTGTTATTTATCTCTAATTTACCCCTAAATGTCTTCTAAGAGCTCAGTAAGCAATGGAAGTGTTGGTGATGCTGCTAGGCAATATTGACATTCTATGGTGCAGCAAATTCTTTCGTTCGGCACCGGTCAGGTCCCAAGGGTGCCAGATTAGAGAAGTTCAACCTGCAGTCAAATGTTTTCTAAATATGTGAGCACCGCTCACAAAATCTCAGTGCCAAAAGTCAGTTTACTTCTGATTTCAAAATTAACCAGTACATATTGTACAGGCTACATACAAAGTGAATCTTGCATATTTTCCTTATTTATTTACTGCTTTTCAAAGTGTTTTCAGCTTGTTTATAATCAAAATTGCTTTATATTTTATTTCACTTCTTTGCCTTGGGGCACATTTTTCCTGTCACATTCCTGCTTAAATGAATTTGCTGTCCTTGAAAAACTTTGGTTGCAGATTTTGCTTGGGTTTAAGTCAAGAAGAAAAATGTGTTCAGCTCATTGAAATCATGCCAAATAAGAGACATGGCTAAGAGACATAAATTCTAGATAAAAGTGCACTGTAAAAAAATCAGCTCCCAGGAAATTAATGCATGAGCAATGATTAAACAAATTACTCAGTTCTATTCTGTTCCATCTAATTTAAATATAGAAATGACATCATGCAGCTCTGGTTCTAAACTCAGAATGTTAATTCCGTTTCCTAGAGGAATCCACTCAGTAAATGGATTTGAGGGGTATTATGCACGCTTAAATGAGGATAGAAAAAATATATAAAAGAAAACAAATGACCCATCTGCATCATGTATTCTTTCACTACACTTTTGAAATTGTGGCATAAATCATTTACTTATACTAAGTAAAGTTACAACTAAGTATCATTAAAGTGCATTAAAGTAAAAAGTACCTATAAGAATAATATTACAGGATTCTATATTTATTCTCTCTAAATGATCTCCATACTGAATTTGTTCAATAGACAAATCAGATGATGATTTCTCTAAGTACCCTGACTGCAAACTTAACCCAGTATCTGAAAATCAAGCTGTGTTCTTTCTGCCTCTTCTATTATCATTTGTTGTAAAGATTCTGCAAATCACACCTTAGCTGGAAATGTTCTGAATGATGCATGCAGCAGAACAGTATCTACCTCCCTCTTCAAGCTGTTCTTGAGTGCTAACAATTGTAAAACTATGTTTTTAACTGTGAAGTCAACAGATATGACTTGAAAACACACACAGAGTAGAACTGTAGTCAAAAAATGCTGTTTTAACATAATCGTTTTTCTGACAGCGATCGTCCTTTCAGTTCCATGCACAGCACTAACTCAGCAGAACACGTTAGACAACGCTGCCAGGGTCCGATTCTCACAAGGGGAGCTATTTTGGAACAATTTCCTCAATTTATTGGATATAAAAGGACTTCTTTCAACATTAGGCTGGCTCAGCTCCTTTTTCCACATGTATTACTTTAATGATGAGAGTACTGACAAAGTGCACTTACAGGTCAGTTTGATGCGGGTGTTCCATGGTAAAGACAACCTGTAAAAAAGGTTCAGAGACCTGTGAAAAGCTAAGAAATAGGTGGATAAGGCCAGGGCAGCCCAGAAATTTGTCACATGGTACATACTGTCAATCCCTGTGGAGTTTTCTCTGGTGCAGCTGCTGGCCCCAGTGTCTTGCACACAAAATCCAGCCTCAGCCCGGGCTGGCTGGATGCAGTGTCACTCCCCATCCCAGAGAGGGGATATGGGATACTGGAAGGAGAGGTGAGGTTGGGTAGGCCTCCAAATGGGAGGAGAGGGCCCTGTTGTAGAAGCTGGCAAATCCATGTTGCAAGAAGGAACAGAGTTGGCTGCCCTACTACCTACTCAGGTTTGGTCCCACCAGCTCTCCTTCATTAACTTATTGTCAGTGGCACACATTATACACGAGGTGAACATGGCTGCAGCTGCCACTAGAGGAGGCTGGCATTTTTCGCGTCCTCACAAACATCCCTGAACTGCCTTCTACGCTAGGTCTAACCCACTGAGCCCCTCTCTGAACTGATCCATCTGTCCCTTCCTGGAGCAGATCCTCAGTTGTAATATGTCACTGGTCTGTGGCAATTTGTATCTAGGGTTGCCAGATGGTTTAACTAAAAATACCGAACACTTCCCAAAAAAACCCAAAAAAAAAATTGAGAAAAAGGGGGAGACCAAAGTTGTTGAGAAAAAAAAAAAGGGACCCCAAGAGTTAAGCAAAAATAAATAAATAAATAAATAAATAAATAAATAAATAAAATAAAACAGCATGGCCCCTTTAAGAAAAGCCTTTGAAGCTTTTTGCCAGCGGCCATCTTGTTTTCCTGGTCAAGCCAGAAGACAGCTTCCCTGCGGAACCAGGTAAGCGGGGAATCCGGAGGGGGAGGGCCTCGGGGGGCCCAGCCCAGGTGCTGAGTGTGTGTAGGCTTGCCAGGTGTCTGGTATTTTCGCTTCCTGGCAGGGGTCCTTTTAGGTGTCCGGTACTTTCTGAATTTTTTTTACCGGACAGGAGGTGAAAATACCGGACTGTCCAGGTGAATACCGGACACCTGGCAGCCCTATTTATATCTGCCCCTCTACCTACTCCTCTTCCATATTGCTTTTCTGCTGAGACACTTATGAGACAATTAACTATGGATAAGATGAAGGACAGATGAGGATATAGTTGGCACTATATGAAAATACACAATTTTAAAAATTAAATGTGCATTTTCATATTAAAATTATATATATGTGATTATATGCTGTCTTCTCTACAACCACATCTCACAAAACTGAGTGACTGGGCAACAAAATGGCAAATGAATTTTAATGTAGATAAATGCAAAGTTATGCACATTGGAAAAAATAATCCCAACTATACATACAAAATGATGGGGACTAATTTAGCTATAACCACTCAAGAGAGAGATCTTGGAGTTATTGTGCATAGTTCTCTGAAAACATGCACTCGATGTGCAGTGACAAAACATCTGCCATCCAAAACAATTCTACCATAAAATCAGTTCTTTGAATAGGTAATCCCACAGAGAGAGGATACTTTCTGCAATGGTTTATAGCTAACAAAAATGAGTTTATCTGGTAAGTGCAAGTAAGCAAATATAAATACGATGTTTTCCGTTGAGTGTAGCTCACTGAATTATCTTTTCATGAATGACTGTTTTAAATATTACTTTAATTATAACATGAGTAGCTTTAATAGCTGCTTGTACATCTCTCAGTGTTGTGCACAATCTCAACATGCTTATAGGACAGTGGTTTTCAAACTTTTTTTCCTCTGTGACCCAGCTGAAGAAAATTGTTTAATGCCCATGACCCAGCATAATTCTATCTTTTGACTAGAGTGCAGGCTTCACGGTGGGGCTGCAGAGATGAGGGGTTGAGGATGGGGGGGAGGAGAGGCTTTGCCTGGGGGTGTGGACTCTGGGGTGGGGCCAGAGATGAGGGGTTTGGCGTGCAGGCGGGGAGGTGGGTTCAGTATGTGGGCAGGGCATGAGGTGGGGTACCAGGGCTGGGACATGAGGTGAGGTACCAGGGCTGCAGGCTCTGTCTAGGGGTGCAGGCTATGGGATGGGGCTGGGGATGAGGTGTTTAGGGTGCAGGACGGGTTTCTGAGTTGGGGGGGGCTTAGGGCTGGGATAGGAGATTGTTGCGGCACAGGATTACCTCCAGCGGCTCCCAGCCAGTGATGCAGTGGTATGATAAGACAGACTTTCTGCCTCTCCTGACACAGTGGACTGCACTGCATCCTGGAAGCGGCCAGCAGAAGGTCCAGCTCCACAGCCTGCCCCCGTCCCAAGCTCTGACTCCACACTCCCATTGGCCGGTTCCTAGTTTGTCGCCAGGCATTGCTGAGCAAATATGGATGGAGTGCATTCTGCGCTTGTTTTGAAATGGGATTGGCTTCATTTTTTGGCTAATTTTTCTTTTTTATCTTGTGAGAGTTGGCTACTTGCTTCCATGGAGGAGCTGGACCTGCTGCTGACCACTTCCAGGGCACAGCACGGTCCATAGTGCTAGGAAAGGCAGGAAGCTGGCTTTAGCACCCCTACTGGTCACCATGTCACCCTACAGCAAGGCAACCCAGTTCCTGTCTTTCCACGACCCAGTAGTGGGTTGCTACCTGTACTTTGAAACTCAGTGCTATAGAAAATCTAAGCAAAAAAGCCCCAAACACCAAGTACAAACTGTACAGCCATACTGCAATTGCCTTGATCTGCCAGTGCATGGAGCACAGTGTGTTGTGACATTAACAAACAACTCATAAAATCTGACAAGAATTATTGAAAAGGAATCTGAAATGCTCAGGCCCAACACCAAAAACACACATTCACTACTCTTGTAGTAGGGGGAAGGATAGCTCAGTGATTTGAGCATTAGCTTGCTAAACCTACAGTTGCAAGTTCAATCCCTAAGTGGGCCATTTAGGGATCTGGGGAAGATCTGTCAGGGATGGTACTTGGCCCTGCCATGAGAGTAGGGGACTGGACTCAATTACCTTTCAAGGTCCCTTCCTGCTCTATGAGATAGGTATATCTCCATATTTTTTTTTTTTTTGTACAGCACCACCAAAGATAGTTTGCCGGTTCATATGGCTCAGAAGCCAGCACCTCCAAAATATTATACAGGCTGTAGGGTAATTAGTGCCACGAGTGTTTCCACAATGGTGCCCACAAGCTGCAACCCTATTTCAGTTATTTTCTACCATGGTTAAGCCCTAGCATGGTTGTACCATCCACAATCATGGTTGAAAACCATGCAGATAAACCATGCTTGAATACTGCTATCAGAGCATAGGGTTGCCAGATGGTTTTGACAAAAATACCGGACACACTTGACATTACATCACAATTTATGTTACATCTTATTTAGAAAATACCAGACATTTATATTTTCTCAATTTGTTTCCCGAACAGAAAGCTCAAATACTGGACTGTCCGGTTCAAAACCAGACACGTGGCAACCGTATCAGAGCAGTCTAGGGTAACCAGATGTTCCAATTTTTCACATTGGTTGCCCTTGAGCAGTCCAAAGTGCAGTTTCTTCTAATGTGTTTGTTTGGAACCAAAATCTGTCTGTATTAGGCCTCAAAGCTTCCAAATCTAGAGAGGTAAATCAGTAAATAGATTATCATTACTCACTAGAAAGCAATCAACATTAACAATAGTGATTAAATCTGATTACAGCTTAACTGTGTTGTTACATACAAATAGGGCCAAATTGTGTTATAACCTACAAAGTGACTGCCAACCAGACTGATTTGGATGGGACAGTCCCAAGTTTTTGACCTCTCCTCCAAGTCCACCCAGGCAACTTCTTCAGCCTGCAAACATTTAATTTATACTGCAGTTATCTATTCAAGTGACTAAAGCTGTTCCACTCACTACTGCTGTGCAGCTTGAAACAACATGACTATATGCAGGCTCTTGGCCTACTTTAAGTAGGCATTTCCACTTGTTTTCCCCCATCCGCAATAGCATTTTCAGCCCCCATTATGAAAGGGTGCAATGACAGAAAGGAGGTCTCCCAGACTGGGAAGAAGAAGGGAAATCACATAGAGGCAAGGTTTGGAAAGAAAGAGAAGGAAGGAAGTGGAAAAGGAAATGGAAACAATATAGGGAGAAAGGCAAAAAATGTATAACTTATGCAGACCTTGTTTTACCAGAGAAGGGAGATGAGCAGAAACACATGAAATCAGGTAGGGGCCTTACCTAATTCACCTAGGAAGAATACTCATACTACGGTGATGGACACTATGGCAAACCTTAAGATAAGCCGATAGAATGGAAGTAGGTTCCCCAGAAGGAGCCACTACAGCTAGCTGAAGGAGAAACTGAAACTCCATGGAGAGTGAATAGAATTCAGGGCACATGGGAAAAGAGAGGAAAAAGGGTGAGATGACCCACAAAGATGCCAAGTGGAGGAAAGGCTTACCATCTACCGCAGTGGTGCTACTGAAGATAGGATGTTTACTGGTGCCCCTCCCCATGAGAGGAATGAAGGAACCAGACAAGTAGGAAGAAACAAGGCCTGGTAAGACTGGCCATGTGTGAGATGGCTTTGAGACCAGGTAGTAAGTTTCTGTATGTCCAGATAAACATTCACATTACAAGATACTGTTCAAAACCTTTGAAAGTTCTCCCATCACTGGCTTAACTTACATATTTACAGTCTATTGTAAATGATTTTACAATGTGTCCTCATGGCAAAACCTCAAGTTCTAAGGCAAAGTCATAATGCAATATATGGGTAGAGCATGCAGGGCTTAGGAGATTTTTTTAGAAACATGGTAAGAGTTCAGATCTTCAAAAGGAATCTGAACAAAATATCAGTTTTTAAAAAGTATTTTAAAATAACATAACATTCACCAAATGCATTCAAGCTATCAGTAATAACTGGTCTTAGTTTAACAGGATGGATCAAACACAACAGATAAATTTTAAAAATTACTTCGGTCAGTTTTTACAGGAAAATTTGGCTCAGAGCATCAACCTATGCTAGCAACAACACTGACAGAAAGCATTTGGTTAGGATAGCTAAAATTGACAAGAGATTTTAAACAAGGATATACCCAGGGTTGGTGTTGCATTGTGGGCAGGAATTCTGAGTTAAGTAGTATTGTGTTCTTTCTTTTAATGGGTGGTTCCTTTCTCAGTGCATTATATAATCACAGAATGGTCATTCTGTTTTCCTTTCTTGTAATCAGCCTTCATTCTCAGTATAATCTGTCACGGTTAAGACCAGAACAGCATTTGGTGATAAGCAGATGGTCACAGTAATGAGGAGGCACTGTAGATTTCTTAAGAGAAAAAAAATGCAAAATAAAGAAAAAGAAACCAGAATCCAAATATGGCATAAAAATTGTAACAAGAGAAACAGGAAAAACTGGGAACAATTCACAAGATAGTTAAGGTTAAAGAGAAGAATTTCATTCAATACTGATTTGCAAAACATGCGTTAGTCACATCTCAAATTTCCTATATTGAGTATTTCAGTTGCTTCTTTTTTTCCCAAAGAACAAAAGAAAAAGAGTGTGACAAAGTCTGTTTTTCCACCCAGCAGAAGCAACTGGAAGCCATAAGCAGAATCAGGGAGGGCCACTGGCCTGTGTTCTACATTAAAAAAAAAAAAAAAAAAAAAAAAAAAGGCTGCTCTACCCCCCGAAAGCTTACAGTGTAATTTGGGACAAGATGCCAAAGGCAACTGATGGAGTTAGGAAAAAGGCAAAGGTGACAGCTTTAAGAACACAAGGTTGCACAGATGAATGAGGTCAATGTGACGTTTTTGTTTTAAAATAAAGTGAACAAGAACAAAAGGCCCATGGAAGCTAGGCATAAAGCATTCTCAGTAAAGGGACACAGCTATGAAACAGATTTCCAGAGGAGGTCAGGTGAAACTGGAATTTTTAAGAAATGTTGCAAAGTCTTCCTCCTTGAACAAGCCTTCTTACCATAAGACTGGCACTCATAATACTGCCATACCCTCAAACCTTATGCTGTAACCAACAAAAAACAGAGGTATTTAAAAAATCAAGCAGTCTTTTGACCCTCAAAAGGTAAATGGGCCAGGGACTTCACAAATTCATCTAGGGGTTTTGCTAGTTCCAATGAATTTACATAGAAGGAGCTCTGATATAACACTGAGGGAATGATAATATAAAATTCTAAGAATAAGAAACACTCCGCAGGCCACCATGCCTAGCTATTATCATTAGATAGTGCATGATGACAAAATAATGGCTATGCAAATTTGAAATAAATATGGTGAAAGAAGATGACACCAAGTAGCAGGGTTGGACTTACCAATGAGGGAATCAGGTTTCAAAACTGGGCGTGCTCCAGGAAGAATGCTCTACTACCTGTTTCAAAATCTAGAGTCTGATCTCATGGACTAGTGATAGGATGCTCATGCTGTGGGAGACATTTCTCAGGTAGCTAGTTAGAAAATGCTATCTGCATGAATGAGTTTGGTTTGCTATTCTAAGAGTCAGTTGAATGTATATTTCAAAGATGGTGCTTGATTAAAAATGTTGATAAATGCTAAATTAGACAAACAGATGGCTAGGAACTGAAACTCCTATTTTGAGCTTCTGTGAGTTCACGCTTCTAGAGAAAACACACATGTCTTCTGGGCACTGCGAGGGTGTCTATGAACCCCACATTGGGCAACACAGGCTTAACAAGCTAAAGTGGGCTCAGATGGCCCTCCCCACTACACTTGCAGGAGATTTCAGAATTGGAGAGAGGAGCTCAGCTGGCAATGGACCACTGAGAAAAGAGATCTCCCAGGCCCCAATTCCAGGAGCAAGGCCTGGCTAAAGGCAAAGGATCCTCAGCTGCCCACTGCTTGGCAACCCATCCTTGAAGGGAGGTCGTACTTACTGTGGATTCACTTATGATGGAGCTATTCTTTGACACTACTCTATAAGCCTAGACAGGGCCCACTACTTCACATGCAGCTCTCTGAGGAAAAAAGATTCTTGCCACTCCAACCTACCATCCCACCTGTTTTTTCTGTCGACTTCATTTGTATTTACTGATAAATCCAGAGATGAGTGAACTATCTGGGGCTCAGCCAGAGGACTGAGCTTCTTAAGTTCAGGCTAATGTGATAAAACCCACAAAAACCCAGAGCAGAGGCCCAGGTGAGTGATGGGGTACAGCATCTACACATCACGTGACAGAAAAACATTTTAACCACACGTTAAAGTCTTCATCCTGCACCAGTGAAGCCAATGGGACTTTTACTATCGGTGTCAGTGTGAGCTAGGGAGTGTGAGTGTGTGTGTGTGTGTGTGTGTTTGAGTGTGTGAGTGTGAGAGAGAGAGAGAGAGAGTGCTGAGCTCCCCCTGGCTTCAGGCTTTCCCCGCTGCTACTATTGGCCGGCCAATGGGAGTAACAGGAGCATGAAGACAGGTACGAGTTCCCCCTCATGTCCAAAACCCTGCACCCCAATCTCCCTCTCTCACCCCCTTCCCCTACCAAGACCCCACGCTCACAGCTTGCTCTTACACCCTCCCTTGCCACTGCACCCTCCCTCCTGGCCACGCACTGCACCCTCCCTTGTTCTTGCTCCCTCCCCCCTGACCAGACACTCTACTCCCAAGCCTGCTTCTGCCCCCAACTCAGACCTCGCACCCTTATCCCCCTCCTCCACCCCAACTCCCACCCAGATCTCCCCACCTCTGCCATAAATAAAGAAAACATTGAAACCTTTTGTGTTGGACATAAATTAATATTTTACTTTATTTAAAATGAAGTTTGATAAACTAACATGAGAAAGTTAAAATGCTTCATCTGTTTAATTATTTAAATTAAACTCTCCATAGCTGCAGCACTAGCAAAATGGCTTGGGGGGTACTTATGTAATTAACGCTGAGTTTCCATTAGCAACTGGTGGCCTGCGGAAAGGTTTGCATTGAGCTAGGTGGTCCACGGGCCAAAAAGTTTGAGAATCACTGCCCTGGAAAGATTCTGGTTTGGGGATGCTGGCTGAAAAGCCTGGGTCTGAAAACAAAGAAACTACTACCCTTGCCTTTGCTTCCTTCTGCGTTGGGACAAGCGGAACATTTATTTACTTCCAAGGGAAGTACAGACTGCACCAAAGAAAAAACCTGACCTCATCCTCCACTTCTACTTGCAATTGGAATATCCATAGGATGCTGAACTTTGACTAATCACACAGGTGAAAAGCCAGTAACAATATTTATATATAGGAATAGTAACACTGAGTTCACACACAAAGGATATTAAGAGTTTTTGGAGACATGGGGTTGAAAAAATGTTATAATAGTTGGGATTAAATTTCATATTGTTTCAATAAGACTAATACACGAAGATGAATGATACTTATATTGTTTGTTTACACTTTCAAAAATGCTTCATAAATAAGAACTACTCCATCCTCAGAAGACCCCTTTGAAGTAGATACAATAAGTAATATGAGGTTCTGAATTTGCAGCAATATGTTAGGATAGAAAATATTTTCCTTTTTTTTTTCTTATTAATTTCTCCTACAAACAGTTCCAGATAACATCCATTAAGCCTACATCCATAGGAACTTATATTGCCCCCATGGTCACAGAATCGGAACAAACATTATCATTTATGTTATGATCATGCCACAATATGCCAGGTGCTCATTAGACATTCAAGAGGAGAAATTTCTCACCTGATGAATGCAGAAGCAAGAAGACAGGGGTTAGGGGAAAAGAAACAATAACTAGAGGTGTTTTAAACACAATTAGATTTATTGCAGACAACATGATAAAACTGGGTCTTAAAAAGGAACTTAATGAATTTATCGTCAGAACATCCCCATGAGACAGGGAGTGTTACAATCAAGACACAAATGAGGAAATGAAACACATTAAAATTAGGAATGAAATTTTTGAAGGCGGCCTTCAAAAGTAATAATAATTACCTTACTTGAAATGCCGGGGCTTAATTTTTCAGATGCACCAAGCATCTGAAGCACCTGCTGGCTTCTGCTGAAGCTGTGGATGTTCAGCACCTTTGGAATATAGGCCCCCTGGGGGAAGGGTGAAAGTAACTTAAATTTCTTACAGCTGCTGTTGTATTGTAATCCCCTTTGGGGGCCAGGCTCAGGCCAGAGGGTTCAGGTTGGGGCTTGCGATACAACGGTACCTGTAAGAAATTTAAGTGTGGGGTGGAAAGTGGGGAGCTCAAGGCAGGAGTCTGGGGTGTGAGGAAGCTCAGGGCAGAGGGCTGAGGTGTGGGGGAAGGCTTAGGGCAGGGGAATGGAGAAATATGCAGGAGAAGAGGGGGCCTGCAGCACAGTTAACTTACCTGGCTGGTGGACAGGTCCCTGCCCTGCTGCTCCTGTTTGCTGCAAGGGAGCTGAGAGCTGGCTGTGTGGAGGCACTCATGCAGACAAACGCACGGTGGCAGTGTGAGAAACTCCCTGGCCTATCGCTGCTTTCCCCTGACTTCTTCCCAGGGGCCACCAGAAGCAGTTCATGCCAGTGATTGCATGTGCACTGCTTGGAGTCCAGTGAGAAATAGGGTTGCCAGATGGTTGGATGCCAAAAATACTGAACCCCACCCTCACCCCCACAAAAAAAAACCACCGGGAAAAAATTCTGTAGAGGAAAAAAAAAGGGGGGGAGACCAAAGTTGTTGAGGAAAAAAAAAACAGCATGGCCCTTTTAAGAAAGGCCTTTGAGGCTTTTTGCTGGTGGCCATCTTGTTTTCCTGCTCCAAGCCAGAAGACAGCTCCCCTGTGGAACCAGGTAAGCGGGGGTGAAGGGCCCGGGAGCTGGGCCTGGTTGCTGACTGTTTGTAGGGTTGCCAGGTGTCTGGTATTTTTGTCTCCTGGCAGGGAAAAAAAAATCAGAAAATACCGGACATTTTAGGTGTCCAGTATTTTCTGAATTTTTTTTTTACCGGACAAGAGGCAAAAATACCAGACTGTCTGGGTCAATACCAGACAGCTGGCAACCCTAGCGAGAAAAGGGGCAGAAAGACGGGTGCGGATGCTCCAGGAGCCCAGCTGGGAGCATGCACACCTCCTACAGTGCACTCACAGCTGGCCTCTTTAACCTGCCTTCCTCACCTGGCTGCCTGCTGCTTACTGTGGTTCATGGGGTTGCCGGCAGCAGCTTGAAACAGGAACCCTGGGAGCCGGCACACTGCAAGCGGCACCGCATGCCTCCAGCTGCAGCAGAGTACCCTAGCTGGCTTTTACTAGAGCAGCATGCCAGGGCACACCACCTTATATTCACCTCTGCCCTTGGATATCAAATTGGTTACCCAGAATCAGTAGTCACTTTCTAAAAAATTGGTCAATTTTTTCAGACATATTTAGGTCTTGACTTAAATGAGTGCTAGGTGCCAAATAGGGATGTAAATGGTTAACTGGTTAACCGGTAAGGGCAGGGGCTGCTCCAACCCAGCAGGGCCCACTGCAGGCAGGAACTGCTCCAGCTGGCCAGCCCCACTCCCGGGGAGGTTTTACTGAAAGCTCTGCAGTATAAAGCTTACGTATAACTCAGGAAATCCTGAATTCTAATCCTTCCTTGGCTACAGACTCAGTGCCAGACCTTGGAGAGGTCACTTCACTTCTTTGTCTCAGTGAGCTTTTATTCCACACATCAGAACCACCAGAATTGCCCAATGGGAGTATGAACTGCTTACTTAGATTCTCAGAGTTTTTAAATTACAATGACAGTGATGATGCTTGAACTTTCTAACATCAGTGACGTTTACCTACTTTTATTAATGTTCTTTTCTGTATGTTGAAAACCTGAATTTATACCTTGAAAACCACAGATCGACTTCAACCAAAATATTAAATCCAAATGGTCCTGAAATTTAAGCAAGTTCTGATTTGGACCCACACTTCATCACAGTCCCCTCTTTGTACTGTGGTCTCCACTACAGCCCTCAAACCAAATATAAACACACTTTGGAGAAGTTTGAATCCAGAGCTGAATTTGCCTATCAAAACAACTTTTATTGACATTACAGAATTCTTCAGACAAAGTATGATGATAATGCCTAGATTTTTGCCACCAGGAGATCCTTTCTTGATGTACACTGTTTGTATGCCAAATATTCAGAATAACTTTTATCCTAGAAAATAAATTTGTATTCAAAAAGTACTGCCTTTCAAGAAGAAAAAAATAAACACAACTTAAAATCATCAATGATAAATTCTGCAGATGACACCAAAATTGGTAAGTGCTAAATAATGAAGAAAACAGGTCACTGATTCAGACTGATTTATATCACTTGGGCACAAGAAAACATTCTGCATTTTAACATAGCTAAATGTAAATATATATATCTGGGAACAAAGCATTTGGCCGTATTTACAGAATGGAGGACTTGGAGTAGCTGGGTCCAAGTTATAGCAGCTCTGATGCTACTCTTGCACATCAAATGCCCAATAACCCAGGATCAGCTGATGTGTACAAATACCCAACAACCCAGGATCAGCAGATTTTAAAGGTGACATATGGCCATCATTCTCCTAATTCCCCGCTCTCCCCCCTTTCTCCCTCCCCACTTTCGGTTTTACACTAAATGCAGATTACATAGACTTGGAGATTGGGTCTACATACAGTATTTATAAACTGGCATTAGGAATTAGACCGATCTCAGTGACTGTGATGAGTTTTACATGAGCAGTTATGGTGTCGTACCTGACTGGCTAGAATCTCCTGAATTTGACTATCTGCATGGAGATTCTGTATTTACTTGTTTTAGTCTTCATTAGTCCTTTTTTCTATTTTATATTCCAGATCCATTTTAGAGCAGCACTTGTGATCAGGTATTATGGTCCTATAGTCACACTTCTCAGGATCAAGAAGAGCATAGTCTTGTCTGTTATTGCTGTAACAAAACATATAGGTGGACATTCTTATATACACACGATGTAGTCTCTAAGATACACAGTGCCTCTCTGTTAAATAATTTAATAACCCTTTCTCTAATCTAAAGTAACTGACAGCAACAAAATTACAATATTATTACTTTTAGCAAGCATGTTGCTACATAGAAGAAATTTCTCATCTCATTCTGAAAGATAGCGAAAGAGGAAGCCAAGGATAATACAATAATGCTTCTTGATGTAAATAGTGGCTCAATTTCAAATGAACATAATGCCAATTTATTTTTTATTAGCTTTTCTCCCAGTAGTGACTCAGGACTGACAGAGCAATTTAATAGATTTTGAAATCCAGTGTCCACTCACTGTTCAAAGAAACCCTTTGTATAGACTACGCAGTAAATAAACTACAGCATGAGTCATGCTGCAAGAGAGTCTATGCTTTTTGTGCATTACAAGGCACAAGAGAAATCAGATGAATTGCATGTGAGAAAGAGGCATTATCCACCAAGACTCAAGTGAAATTATGAAATGGCCTCAAAGAAAGGTTTAATCAAGAGACAAAATGCTTCCTTCAGGTTTAAATCTCTCTCTGTTCTGCCAAAGAAACTAGTTTCTAGCACAATTTTAAAATTACAAAATGTTTATGTCTATTGAAAAATTTCCCAGTGTAATATTGAAAATAAGACAAGAATGTTTCTTATGTAATGCATTTAAAAGGATTGTGGGGTTTTACTTAAAAAAAATGCACATTACCTAGTAAATGTTGTTTAGGGAGTCTGTTTTCCTTTGATAACAAAGGAAAGAAAAAACTAATGTATCTGAAGAAGCGCTGTATGAATATGTTCATCATATTTCAATTTAGAATGCAGCTTGTGTTATTTTTTTAGTCAATATCACCACAATTCTACCAGTCTGATGATTGTAAAATATCATTTAATTGTAACACTATCTCTCCAACTTTGTAATATTTTACAACAGTAACTTTCTGGATTTCATACCAAAGGTTGATAGCTTTTAGATATGATTTTCACTGTCTTCTGTCTGATCTATAAACAACTTAATTTGCCTAACACCTTAAATTCTCATAAATAAAAGCAGATTCCATTATGTATAGGTATACCAGATCTGATCCTTGCTGATGCAAAATGGTATAGCTTTACTGAATCAGTGGACCTATACTGATTTACACCATCTGGGGATCTGACCCAAAGAACCTAAGTAATTAGTCATTTGAGTGGGAAGATCCATTGTTTAATTATTAGAACACTGGACTAAGCATCCAGACTTCTGTGTTCTATTCACAGATATTCCAGTGACTCAGCATAACCCTCTGGATATCATGTGTAGCCTTTTATTTTATTTAATGTTAATTATATTACAGTGGGTTCAGCTCTGGCAGCTACAGTCTTAAGTTCAATAGAATTATCTCTCTTTGTTCCAGATCTAGAAGCCATACATAGGAACACAGGAGATCACAGGCAAGTAACATACAATCACAAGAACAAGGTTCACTATCTTTTAGTAGTTTAATTAAACTTACCAACAGTTATAAATGTCAGAGCCCATATACTATTCTTAAGTGTAACTACAGACACACTTGCATCCTTCTAGATGGTAAGGCGGCCCTCTATGGATTGATTATTAATGGGGGGAGTGGTTTCCTGATGTAGGTTTCACATAGGAAGCTCAATTTTTCTGCTCTGGGCCCTCTTTTTTATAATGTTATTCTGTCTATACCAACATTATGTACATGTACATGAAAATGCCAGCCCTCTTTCTCTTATTGGTCTGTAGACCCTAGAAACATAAGGGACCCCAAAATCTCTAGGCTCCCACCCCTCACAGTGTGTCAAGCCAGCTGGAGAGCCAGTGCTGGCTCACCCTGCTGTGTGAGAAAGGAGCCCCTGAATCTGCAGGCTAGATCAAGGCAAGCCACTAGCTGGATCCAGCCTCCCGGCCATACGTCCACCACCCCTGCAACAGGCTACGCAGATTCTCATTAACATCAATGAACCAGCTTTATTCTGTGATTAAGACACATGCTGGAAACAATGCATTTTATAATTGAAAATTCAATCATCTGGTTAGACTTTTGTAACATGACCCATTGGTACCTCTTTTTCCATAATCTTAGAGCATCAAATTAAATTATGTCAGCATGTCTCATCTCCAAGGCCTAACATAGTTAAGTTAAAATCTTGCACCCCTCAGCCCACAGGTTCTTGTGTTTTGGCTAATTTTTCTTATGTCTAAATACATGATTCATCTAAATACTTTTACTTTTACTTCAATGATCATACAAATTAACTCTAGAACACAATGAATATATGATATAACATGGTGAATAATCATAACATCACACAATAAATGAATTATACATACACATGTCTGCACTTGTACCAAAACAAAATAGGTATACTGATATAGATCTTTAAAGGGGTGGTGTGATGATCAAGGTGAAATCCTGGCTCCACTGAAGTCAGTAGGAGTTTTCATTGCTGACTTTAGTGGAGTGAAGAATTCACTCTGTGTTAGATGAAAGGCATAAAACTGTCAGGTATTACTTTTATCTGTGCTAACTCTTAAGTAATTTAGGTATTCATGGCAGGTTCCAAATTCAGGCATCTATCCATCTCTAAGAAACAAGTACTAAAAACTACTTGTGACTCTGCTTCAACCTGGCCTGGTGGGAGAATACAATGAATTAGCATCATCAATATCAGAGCAAAACTTAATGAATTTGGTAGGTATCACAAACCTGATCCGATAAAAAATTCAACAAGTAGAGTGAACTGGGAGGCCTACTTATTTATGAAAGACCACATTGCCTGACCAGAGTATCAGTGACTTCAACTGCAGATATGTCTATTCATTTAAGCAAACAGAAACAAGTAGTCAGGTCGGGAAAGGATTTAGAAAAAAGATGGTGTCTTTACGGTATTGCAGAGTGACCAGAAACCGGTTTTAATGGTGCCAAAGAAAAAACGTGTCCTCTTAGGAAAAACATAATTACTTATCGATACTTTGGTGTGTCCAAAGATTCCATTTCAACAAAGCAGGGGCAATGAAGAAAGGATGGAAACTAACTATAATGTACAATCCAACATAAGTTACCAATATAATAGTCTATTTCTGCTTTCCAGCAGACAGGAACTCAGAACCTGATATACCAATGTGTTCATCCAGTTTTACACTAATGTAAACTTCTTTCCATTTCTTTCTGATCCGCACTGGCATACAACTTAAGTAACACAGAGATGCATTAAGCAACTAATACATCAGGCTAATTAGATACAACAGCCTTTAAAATGAGATTTCCTACATCTGGAATTCATACCAGGAGCAGAGAAGTGGCAATGGCAAGAGGGACTGTTTCAAGCTAATAATCCAAATGGAGATTGTCAGAAACAACACACTCAACTGGATCGTGGATCTCTGTGTGCCTTTGTTGGGGCAGCAGATCTCATAGAAATAAGTTGAACGCCATTTTCTTACAGCTGTGTGTTATTAAAAAACCTAACCAGGAACCTGTGGGAATAATAAAATGGCTATTACATATATACATATCTCCATTTTCCTATCAGAGCTATGTAATCGGAACTTGGCGCACCTATGGCTGAGAAAAAGCTTGTGTAATAGGGTCAACTGGAGAGTCTCTGAAATTAAGATATTTCTCAGCACTTCCTATGAGTTCTTTCAAGAGGAAGGAGCCTTCACTGAAGGACAGAGCTACGCTCTTTTTGGTGGGAGAAAGCTGTAGCATACAATGATCTTATAGGAAGATCCCAGACTAATGCATCACCATACATGCAACCAATTTTAAATTTAGAGCACGATGAATCCTCAGTGAGGATGTTCAATTTGCTTCTTAAGGAAGATCTAATGGCTTTGTAAATGCTTACCATGTAGTATTGTAACACTGTAAAGCTATAATCAAAAGCCTGACCTTTTGCTTGGTAGGTGTTAATGCACACACAGCAAAGACATTACTGTCAGCTAGTTAGCTGGGGTCCTCCCAAAATTCTAAACCACAAAAGTATCCCATCAGACCAGTGTTTCCCAATTTTATTTGGCCATGGAACCCTTTTAAACTCAAAATAATTTTGCGGAACCCCTAATAACAGTCTAATATATGGAGATGAAAAAGTAGACCACAAATAAGTAAGGATAATAATAAACAAATGCTACTAAACAAGGTCATGAGATCAACATTTAGTATAACTGCACACATTTAAAAGCAAAAATCACATCATATTATTTTTTTTTAAATCATAAAATGTTATTGTAATGGAATTTTCTCATGGAACCCTTATTTTCACTGCACGGAACCCCAGGGTTCCACAGAACACCATTTGGGAAACACTGCAACAGACAGTCCCAGGGCTAAAATATCCTTAGTTTGCAATTTCTCAGTAATACTTGCTACTTTTTGCTCATATCCACATGTCTGATGAACACCATCAGGACTCTTCTTCCATGACACACAGGGAAGAGTGCTGGGTGTGGTTAACGCCAGGGGTTGGGAAGTAGGACTCTCGGATTCTAGCTCCAGCATTTGTATATAATAATGTATACAGTGCATTTGGCTTATTAAAATAACCTCCCAAAAACAGTCAATCAAAACCTCTCTCAAACACACCGTAAGAAAAACTTCCCTAATGATAACCTAAAGTGAAACAAACACTTGACCAAAACACTTATCTGTCTGTGGATCACCAGCTAGGTACTTTTTTTCAAGGTGCTGGCTGGCTTGACATTTGGAAAATATTTCATTTCTTTGGATGAAGGGTGCTACAGAAGTTCTAAGCAAAATACTATTATAATGATACTGAATTTCTTAGGGACAGACATGCAGTATAGTACATAATTGGAATGAGATCCTTTTAAATATACATCATTAGAACTTGAACGAGATACATATCAGTGTCAGTGAATGTATGTACAAAGAACTATTCATCTTATTCTCATATATACAACAATGCATGCAAATACCTATGATGATTATACATTCTGTGCATTCACTGTAATGTCAGCACATCGTTTGAGACTTAACATTCATTGTCATTTTCAGGAATGTTTGTCTTGACTGCTCCCGACCTCCCCACTTCATCTGCCTCCTTAAACTCAGCACTGCTAGAAAACTTGTTCAAATAGGTTTTATAAGTAAGATATTCTTCTCCTATAAGATAAGCAAGAAGTGACTCTATAATTTCCTACTTTACCTATATCATCTGGCATGGTATGGCATCACTCATCACTGCAAATCCCTTCAGAGACAGCAGAAAAACAGCTGAATATCCTTCTGTATGAAAAAGACTCTACAGTATTGACTATAAAACCTATTAAATATTAAATAAAAGGTTAGCTGTTTCCTAGCAGAATATAATACTATATCCAGGACTGGTTTGCTCTACAGATATAGAGTAGTGAGTGATGGGGCCTTCCAATAAATACTTAATGATGAACCTCAATCTGGTTCTCTCTGCACTAAATGCAAACTATCAAAGGACATTTGGGGTGTGTCTAGACTATAGGGTTTTTTCCGAAAAAAGTGGCCTTTTTTTGAAAAAACTTCCTTTGCGTCTAGACTGGTGCTGCGTTCTTTCAAAAGTAAATCGAAAGAACGCGGCAGTTTTTTCGACCACAGAAAACCTCGTTTTACGAGAAAGAACGCCTTTTTTCAAAAGTGCTCTTTTGAAAAAAGGCGCTATGTAATGCAAACTGTGCTCCTATAGACAATCACCTAACCTCAGGAAGATTCTTACCAACAACCACAGGACATACCACATTAATACCAACCCTGGAACTTTCCCCTTGCAACAAACCCCATTGCCAACTTTGTCCACATATTTACTCTGGTGACACCATCACTGGACCTAACCATGTCAGTTATATGATCAAGAACACATATTCCTGTTCATCCAGAAATATAATTTATGCCATCATGTGTCAACAGTGTCCTTCTGCTATATATATTGGATAGACTTATCAGATACTTCACCAAAGAATTAATGCCCACAAATCAGATATCAGACATCTTCACAAGGAAAAACCAGTTGCTTTTCATTTCAACCTACCTGGACATAGTCTTAACGACCTTACTACATGCATCTTACTTCAAAGAGACTTTAACGCCAGATTACAGAGGGAAACTTCAGAACTTTCATTCATGCTTAAATTTGACACTTTACGAATGGGCCTTAACAAAGATGCTAATTACCTTACCCATTACAAAGACAGCTTCCCCACTTAACACCCCTGATTAGCCATTCATTGACTCATAAATAGCTATTCCCTTCCTCCCTCCCGCTCCTTCACCCTACTTTCTGGACTAAATCTGATTTGTCAGTTTAATAATGTGTTCACTTTTTTTCATTGTATTCCTTTGGTATATATGGTCATGCCAATTCTCTTCCAGAATATGATCTGAGGAAGTGGGTCTGGCCCACGAAAGCTCATCGCCTATTAACCATCTTGTTAGTCTTTAAAGTGCTACATAGTTTTTCCTTTTCTTTCGAAAGAGGCTTGCAGTCTAGATGTAGCCCCAGAGGAAGGCTATGTTTCCTAATGCAAATATATTGAGTAATAACATGCACAAAAGTTCTCAACAAAAAACCTTCCACAAGTACCTGGCAAACAAGAAGAAAGGGTAAAAATTCCAAAAACTCTTGAATGCTTTAGGAACCTCCATCCCATCTTCAAAAGTCATTCAGCAGGCACTCAAGGGTGTAAGTCTCATTGAATATTAAGGTGCATCCTACCTGCCGAAGTCACTTTTGAAAATGGGGCTCAGGTTCTTAAAAGTCTCTTAGAGACAGATTTTCAAAAGTGCCTAAAGATACAGCTAAGTGTGCGAGGGCTTTTGGAAATCCCACTAGGAATCCAAATCCCAGGCAGAAGTGACCCATGACCTGCAGGGCAGATGGCGGGGACAGGGGCGGAATAAGGGCACCTGGCTTCAGCAATTAAAATCTAGGGGGGAGGGCATGTGACCCCACCCTTAAAGTCAGCCTGAGGCTGCTGTAAAAGGGTTGCTGAGATTCACAATGCCAACCTCAGATAAGCCTCAGGCAAACTGTGAAGGGTTGCTGGAAAACTCTCCTGGCTGTTCAATGTGTCTATACAAGAAGGTCACAGGTCGTAAACTGTGAGAACATCAATAGCTGATTAATAGGATCAGGGAGTACTAGGGGATTGACTGCTCCTGGAACAAACATACAGGTTTTTCATACTACAGTGTTAACTAGAGACGGTCATCACAGCAGCTCTGAATAACCTTATTTAAGTCTGGTAATAGAAAGTTCTGTACCATATCCTGTACAATACCATGAATAATAATGTCCTAAGGATAGGGTTGGAGGGTAGGGTTAAAAATTCAAAATATCTGAACAAACTGAAGAAATGTTCTGAAGTAAACAGGATGAAGTTCACTAAGGACAAATGCAAAGTACTCCACTTAGGCAGTTTCACACACATAAAATGGGAAGCGACTATCTAGGAAGGAGTACTGCAAAAAGGCATCTAGAGGTCATATTGGAACACAACCTAAATATAAGTCAACAGTATGACACTTGCAAAAAAAGCAAACATCATTCTAGAATGTATTAACCAGAGTGGTGTAAGCAAAACATGAGAATGATTTTTCTGCTCTACTCTGCACTGATGAGTATTGTATCCAGCTCTGGGCACCACAATTCAGGAAAGATGTGGAGAAATTGGAGAAGGTCCAGAGAAGAACATCAAAAATTATTAAAGATCTAGAAAACATGACCTATGAGGGAAGACTGAAAGAATTGGGGGTTTTTTGTATGGAAAAGAGAAGACTGAAAGGGGACATGACATAGCTCAGATTCTGGATCAAGAGCACCTAGGAACCAGCAACTGTCCCTTAGTTTTAAGTCTTCTATTTCACAGTAGTCCACATTGCTTTGTATCAAGTCAACAGCAGTACAGTCAGAAAACAAAATGTTTCATTCAGAGTTAACAAATCCAAAATTGATCCCTTTTGCCACACACACAACCACAGGGCCCAATTCTGGAACCCTTATTCCTGAGAGGAATTCCTCTCATGGAAACAATTATTATAATATTGTGCCTATGCATACAAGGGATATATTCTCCTCTTGACACATGTATTGTACATAAAACACCAAAACACTAATGTGAATGGATTTACAGAAATGGACAGGTAAATAGAATTCTCGTTATACTTTTGTTTCTAGAGCATCTCAACGGATAAATTCTGCATCACTACCAGCCCCTAAAAATGAGCTGCAGAGTTAAAATCCCAATTGCTCTATAAGACAATAAATCTAGCCATCATTTCCCCACCTGCTCTATTTTGGCACTTTCTATAGAGCAAAACACTGCATCAGGCAGTGTTCTAGCCTTGTAAGCCATCAAAGTATTGAAATGGACAAGAATTTAGGTCTCTGTGCTGTTTCAAGATCGGATTTCCATCATTTTCAGGACACTGGGGCTCACAAAGAAAGTTGCAGGCAGACAAGGGCACCATTCCGGGAGGGTAATGGAGGCAGCAGCCGTATTCTCCGGGACGTGGCTTGCTTTTCATCCCATTTCCCCGGACGCTAAGGGAGCGAGGGGAAAGTGTTTGCAATCCATGCATGCCTCTCAGACCTGGCTGGTGAAGGGAGCGCACCAGCCAGGTGAGAGACATGCGTGTACGGATTGCAAGCACTTTCCCCTTACTACTTTAGCATCCGGGGAACGGGATGAAAAGCAAGCTGCGTCCCAGACTGCACGGCTGCTGCCCTCACTACCCGCCCAAAATGGCACCCTTGCAGGCAGATAGAGCAGAGGAATGGTGTGACTGCTGCATGGGCATGTTGTACATAGACTGATGACTAAGATCACCACAAACCCAACATCCTGCTTGTGCTGTTGGCCTGAAATTTTCCCCTTACTGGAAAGAAATATTAAAACCAAAATTTCAGATGTCTTCAGTTTATTTCCCCCCAAACTGCATCTGGGGCTTGTTATTCTTGACATTATGACAATAAAGATAATAATGAATTTATTTATTTACCAAATGATTCCCCAATCCCCCACCCCATCAAAGCAGTGATAAAACAATACACCAGTTAAAAACTACACCATCCACAGTTCACTAGTCAGTCATTTATGGACAGACACAGGGCACCACTTTTAATGCTGCTGTCACTTTTAATGAAACATTGACCCTTAGATTTCAAGGAAGATGTTATCACTTTGACATGTCCATTCTTAAAAAAAAACCACAAAATTTTGCTTGATTTAACAGTCAATATCTTAAAAGTATAAATAGCAAGCAAATCATAGATTAAATAGTTTCTTAAAAAGAGATTCAGCAAGACTCAAAATGTACAGACAGTGTTTCTTGGGAAGTGGGATTGAGATGAGAGGGCAAAGGCAGGACACGCATTAACTTTTTGATGTATGCCATTGTCAAATTTAGGGACAGTTATCATGTGTGACAGCGCAGGTCATCCGCCGGCGCAGGCACCTTCAGACTAGGGGCTGCAAAAGCTCAATGTCTCCTGGCACCAGAAGTTCCATGAGGAAATGTGACTTGTTCTAATTTTGGAATCTGGAAAAAAGACAGACATCAGGAAGGAAATTTAAAAATATATATTTAAAAAAAATCCTTTCAAAGAAAAAGGAAACTCGTCAGATACATTAGAATAATAATAAATCCAACAACCAAATTTCAGTGTCACGCTGCTTTAGAAACAATATATGGACGACTAGTCCCTCTACGGAACACAGAACATGAAATGAGGGGTCACATGCACTCTTTGGCTGGGGTAAAGCAGTGGTTCCCTGTCACTCTTATGTCGACTAGTAATTCAGGCTTGCTATTGTATTTGATACTCTTAAAGTCTAACATAATGATGAGTCTCTGAGTTGGGCTTCAGCACACCTTAATATCCACCTACCATTCAATTGGACATACTGTCACCTGTAGTATAACTGAGGGTATGTCTACACTAGCTCGTTAGTTCGAGCTAGGTAGGCAAATGAGGGCAACCGGAGTTGCAAATGAAGCCCGGGATTTAAATATCCTGGGCTTCATTTGCATATACGCCGCCATTTTAAATCCTTAGTCCGAACTCCATGCCTGCGTTACACGCAGCACGAGTAGGTAGTTCGAATTAGAGATCCTAATTCGAACTACCGTTACTCCTCGTCACGAGGCTCTCTAATTTGAACTACCTACTCCGTGCCGCGTGTAGCCGCGGCACGGAGTTCGGACTAAGGGCAATTTTAAAATGGCGACGCCCAGGAACATGCAAATGAAGCCCGGGATATTTAAATCCCGGGCTTCATTTGCAACTCAGATTGCCCTCATTTGCCTACCTAGCTCGAACTAACGAGCTAGTGTAGACATACCCAGAGAGACTAATGTTTGGAAAAGCTCGATGTGCAGGGAAAGTCAAAACAGGCAAAACTGAATAGGATGCAGCATGTTTACATTTGACATGAGTAAAGAAAAGAAGAAAAAATAATCTACCTTTGAAATACTAGAACAAATCTTGATTTTCTGTCTTCCATAGAAGTGTGAATGTACATGCTAGCACCACCAAGCAGAATCTAGCACTGATTTCAATGGGAGTAGCTAGGCCAATGCTTGGCACTTTTGAAAGTCTCACCCCACATGTATTTGTTGAAATTAAGCATGTCCCCCTAGGTAAATACAGTTCCTGAGGGGAAAGAATCATTGCTCCATCACCTAAGAATGCTTCATTTTGTGACATCTAGAATCAGGCATAAAAGGAAGCTAGAGTGTACTGGAGCAGAGCTCTGCCAAGTAACAAGAATCAATGCAACCCTCTGGGGATGTATCCCCAGTGTTGGCTGGGACCTCTAGTGCTACTGTGAAACAATTATTAATTATTATTATTATTTAATCAGTTTAATTATCAAGTTCCATACAAGAGAGGGAACTAGAATATTCAAAAAGACAAATATTTACAATAAGCAATTTGATAGTGGTAGCCTATAAATATAATTAAGATAAATATTTCAAAACAGTATTCAGAGAAAAATAAGACAAGAATTTTTTAAAACAAACCTTTATAGTGCCTTAGACTCCATAGATATTTTTCCACAGGTGGGAAACACTTTACATGCTTCTCTCCTTATGCTTAAATAAAACTACCACTAATGTCAATGCAGTTTACAGCTATAGGGTGAAAAAAAGATGAATTCACTTCTTGTCACTTTCACACTGCCAACAATTTTTTAATACTAAGGGAGGGAGTGCTCTGGTGGAAATCTTTTCTGAGGTCTGAGGTTTTACTTTGTTTGACTGATACCAGGATCAGTCTACCCAAGATTTTCTTCAATTACTGTAGATCCTAAACATTTGTCTGTGGATTTGTCTCCTAAACTTGCACCTATAGGACCCAGTGCTGTAGTGCAGCTGGAACTTGTAAGCTAAACGTGATCTAGAAGAGTCAACAGTGAATGCTTATAGCAGAGTTACTAAACATGCGGCCCGCGGCCTGTTTGTTTGTGGCCCGCGGTGCGGTTTGGGTTTATGTGGGGCTCAACACATGGTCCATAACACGTGGTCCATGGGTGGGAGCCAAAACAAAAAAGTAGTCACTAAATGGTCTTCTGTTGATATGCATTTTAGTAGTTAAATTCCTGGACTATCATTGCTCGTTAAAAGTGCTGTCATATGGGTGAAAATCGGGTAAACATTGCATTTTTATTAATAACAGCAGAACTGACTTAAATGGGGCCTGTGTGTTGTATACTCTTGCCTAAATCTTTGTATTCATGCCTGTCAGTGTGAAAGAAGATATTTGCATATATATTTGCATGTATATGCAACCACATTTACATTGTGGCCCTCAGCATGTGCTATGAGGTATCATTGTGGCCCCCAGAGCTTCCGAAGTTGAGTAGCCCTGTCTTAGAGCATTAAAATGTTATTTATGGATAACACCCTAGCTTCTCAATCAGTACTGACACTACTTCAACACCATTTTATGGGTTGCTGTAGTGTTGGAGGTGACTTTTTCAGTTAAGATATACGATTGATCTCATGAGCACTAGTGGTAATTAAAGATACTATGTCTATCCCCACCTTCACTTCTCTTTTGTCTTTTTTAAGACTACATTACCATGTGCTAGGGATGTTCAAACTTGGCTAATTTTGCTTAGCTTCAGCTGGATAAAGTACTTCTGACCATTTTAGTGGCTGTACTTAAGTGGTGGATAACATGAACTCAGGGTATAACAGCAACAATAATTAGCACATTCTGCATTTTCAGCTTGCTGTACAAACATCAACTGGTCAGTCAGTCATCCCACCATGAGGGATGTTAAATATGGATTAACTGAATAGTCAATTAACCTCATGAATTCTTATCAGTTACTCAACTATTCTATAGTTCCCGGGGGTGGGGCAGAACTCCGGCCCCACTCCTAAGGCGCCCTCTGACACTCCACGCTGCTGCCTCTGTATCAGAGCACAAGCCGGAACTGAGCCAGGCTGCCTGCCCACCTGGCTCCTAATACCTTTTAAATGCAGAGCTGCAGCAGGGGTAGGTCCCAGACCCGGCATGAGCCAGACTGAACTAAGCTGCTGGAAATTTACTGGTGGGGAGGGGGAAATGCGTGTAGTCTATAGCATTAACCTATAAGCTTTTGCTTATCAGTTAATTGACTACACTACCTACCACTACTCAACATGGATGTCAGTGTTATAGTCCTATATTTGTAAAGTACTTTGGGATCTTTTACAATGAAAAGTGATATAGAAATGAAGTATTAGCCATCTCTTTGAGAAATGTTAGAATACAATTTAAATCACAGTTATTAGTCTGTGGCTTTCTGGAAACCATTTCTGCAGTTGCAGTTTAAATGCTAACCCCTGAGCTGGCTATCATGTGTTTTCAAGTGATTTGTAGGATGAGAACCGAGATGGTGCCTCTTTTCTCCATCTCACGCTGTTATATGTGCCCAGGGGTATGTTACCATGTACATTAGGGCTTCATGAAAGAACTGTGCATGGGCAGTCTCTGGTTTAAAATATTATTTAATAATTAGGCAAATCTGCTATCGCTATTCAAGTTCAGATATGAATATATGTTATTCAAAATGTCAGGTTTGTTTTAGTTTCTATAAAATGCATTCAGTTGAAATTACACACATCATAAATATCTTTCATGCCAAATACACAGCAGCTGAACCATAGGTTCAACTTCTCCACTGAAAATATTTATCTTAATTATATTTATAGACTACTACTATCAAATTTTTTTTTTTTTTTTTTTTTTTTTTTGCGCACAGGAGTCACTACAACAGATATCCTTCCAATAGGTTCGAATGGATTTGTGGGTAAAGCTTAGAATGGAAGGGAACACTAAGAGAGTTATTCAAGCCTTCTGAATGAGTAACATACATGGCATTTCAACTGAGCATTTCAACTGAAAATATATCAGACACAAGGGTGATGAAAATTTAGACCTGTGTGTAATCATCATAAGAATACCACAAACCATCAAAATCCATATATCTATTTTTTTTGTCATTTCGGTCATATAATAGCAACAATCACCTCAGCCTAGGGCATTACATAGGGATGAATGACTGGCTCAGATTAAGGGGCCTTGCTTGTGCTTCAGGCTAACAACCTCTCCCAGTAAATTTTTTTTAAAACCCAACTTTCTGCACAGATCTATTTATTTGTGTGAATAAAAATCCACTGAGTTGGAAACAGGATATGTAGAAAACAGCATTGATGTCCTAAAGAAGTATTTTTAGCGAGAAACAAATGCTCCATATTGGGAAGCGATGCAGGTCTGCACCTTTGACCACTCCCTCTATGTGAAAATCTACATTTAATTGATATCTTTCTGTTATTGTTCCAACATGTCTGCTCTTCCTGAAAATAGATCCTTTACCTTGAATTCAGTCATACTCTTTCAAAATATTTGGAAATGCCACCACTAAAGCTACCACGACATTTATAGAATTTGCTGTCTGCTCAGCTTTTTTGAAAGTGGCCATAATATTTATCTCAGTGCTTCACAAGAAAATATTTATTGCAGTGTAATAACTATATTAGCTGCAAGATCTAGGTCTTAATTTGAAAAGTATATATTTAATAACTGTTTTGTTTCTTGGCATAATTGTTTCTCATTTTGCTTTCAATTATTAATTAAATTAATATTTAATGTATACAAAGTAGAACAGTGGGAGCACACAGGTTCCAGTCCTTTTCCCAATGAATATTTAATTATTCATTTAGACAACGTTTCTGAAAAAATTGACCACAAACTGATTTTTTTTCATTTTTTTCAGAGCTGTCAGTAAACAAACAAACAAACAAAACCCACAACTATTATTCTCACTGTTCTACTTCCTACCTGTAATACTTAGCGCTAGTTTTCACCAGACTTCTTTTGGAGCACACTGCAAGTGCACTACAGCCTTTCATCAATGAAATTTGTATAAAATATTGGCTCTTATCCAGATCTGAGTCTCCTGAAAATGCAAACAACCGCTTCAGAACCCTGCCCCCTGGGTGTTCCTGTCCCCAGGAAACCATCATTCTGAAGAATAATCCATTTTACTAAGATGCAATCTGGAATGTTGCCATTCACCACAGCAGTAGCTCTCGATATAGCCAACATCGTTTGGAAATGAAAACAGATCTCTTTGAGTACTAGGCAATGCTTACTATCCGCCCCCCTCCAGAATGCTGAACTCCACGCTTCAGAAACTCATTATTACAGCATACACTCTGTGTGGAATAAAGAATTTATCAATTTAAAATATTGCTTTAATAATGTATGAAAAAGTGTGCTCAGTTTTATATGCGTTAGAGCAGTAGTGAGTATGTAAGACAACTCTAGTTTATTTGCCACGTCAAAACCAAACTGGGCCAAACTCTGCACTCAGATACGTATGTTATTTAATATTTGTATCATCATACTACCAGGTCATGGACCAGGACGTCACTGTACAAACACAGAAGAGCCAGCAAAATCTTACAAAGTACAATTTCTATTAAAGACCATGGGAGTTGTGTATTCATATCTTCATAACTGAGAACAGAATCTGGCCACCGATAGCTGAATATATTTGAAAAAAAATATACTGAAAAATCTAATTTAGGATTAACGGCACCTTCTCAGAGGCAGTTTCCCCAATTAATGAGCATACATAGGGCTTTTATATGATCATAACTAGGGCTCTGTGTCTGCCACGGAGGCCTAGAAGTCACAGCTTGGGGACACCAACTGCTGAGGTGGCCCCACAGATAGCCACATCAGCTACTGCTCAGGAGGCCCCCAAAGCCAGCCATACCAGCCGCTGCTGGAGCAGCCCAGAGTCACTGCTCCAGTGGCCCTGGGCAGAAGACCCCGGGGACTGTCCAAGCAGCGAATCATGTGGCTGGCCCTGGGGACCACTCAAGTATCAGTTCCCAGAGCAGCCACGGCTCCAACGACCCCCAGTAGTTGATGTGGCTGGCTCTGGCCCCTTTTCCCTAGCAGCAATGGCCTCTCCTCAGCAGCAGCCATTGCCCCAAGATTTATCCTGGGGTATTTATAGTGTAAGTCAAGGGCAGGTCACAGCCCATGATTTTATGTATATTCCCCATGACTTGTCCATAACTTTTACGAAAAATACCCAGGACTAAATTGTAGCCTTAATCATAACATTTAATGGTATCTACATAATCTATCAACAAACAGTAATGAACATAAAATAAATATACACCAGCTAGCTAATGCTGAACTGTTCACCAACTACTTAATAGTAAAAATATGGGTCTGCACTGAAGAATCATTCCAGTGTAAAATGGAATTAACAAGTCTACTTCTGCTTATCATGGCCTGGGGAAGTCATGCATTTGTGTGCAATTATCAGTTTTTCCTAAATTGTATGGTCAGCAGGAGGCTATTGTTGCTGCTGTTGTTAGGGTGGTGATGTTTCTAGGATGTCTAACTTTCTTCCCAACAGAAACAGATAAATGCTTAAGTGACAGAGTTTCCAATTTACTAGATCTCTACAGAATTTCTGGCAAGCCAAGCAAAATGAAAAACATAACTTTTGATACTAAAATAGCCAACTCTAGTCTGTGAATTGTACTGGTATTACAGGGTTCTCATTCTCTTCCTTTGGTATTGCTAATGTTCCTATCACCAACGTAGCTACAAAGAAATGCAAGAGAACTGTGCATTAAAGTTCTGTTCACTACTCCCTGAATTTTGCCACTATTACTGAGAAGAGATACTTCTCCTTTTCTTCTTCAAGCCCCACTTCCCTTTCTCGCTGTATTTCCTTCCTCCCTCCACTGTTGCCTATCCAGGGAGAACAATGCCAGGCTATTCATCAGCCCTTGCTAAAAAGAGATTTTTTTACAATCGGAGCAAGGTGGCTGAGGGGTTTTTGAGATCTCCACACAACCATGAGCTTCTACAGCAAAGGACCGTCTGCTCCACTCCCGTCTCCTGAGTGTCATCTACGAGCAGTACAACAACAAAAAGCACGTACCGATAATGCATGTAATCTGAGCACTGGTAATCTGCTAGTTTTGCTGGGATTGCAAACAAAATATTTTTGACTCTACAGAACCTATACTCCAGAATGGAATTTAAGTGGGTCATTATTCAAATTCAGTACCCAGGGTCACAATGAAATCTCTCACAGGAGCATAATGCTCTTACACAAATGGCATATCCTAAACTCCCAGTCAGTATTGATGTCCAGCAGAGATAATGATGGTGAACTCTCCTCTTCTTTCCACTGTACTTTTCTCTCTCATCCTTCAGTTATTTATGTGGATTTCTGCTATTCTACTATAACAACATATGAAATCTAATGTGCTAGGTCCTCTCAACAATCTGGGCTCATCAGTTAATCCTCATAGTTATCTCCCTTCCCACTGCTGCCCCAGAGGCAGCAACGCGGGAGGACAGGCAGCTCTGTGGGAGTCAGTGCTCACAAGAAGTCAGCTTTTAAGATACAGAGGCAGCAGTGTGGGGATGGGGGAATGCAGTCTGCTCAGCAGAAGCTGGTACGCACAGGTAGCTAGTCTTCTGCCTGCCCTCCCACCATGCTGCTGCCTCTGATACAGAGGCAGCAGGGGAGGGGGAGTCAAGGAGGAAACAGGAACTGGTGCGGAGCTGGCCGTGAGCACTGGCTCCCTCTCCTCCCTCCACCCACACAGTGTAAACGCATAACTGCTAAAAATTTCATTGGTTACACCTTTACACAAACACATTTTAACACCCCTAGCACATACCTCATTTCATGTGCCCTTGCTTTGAGTGTGTGTCACTTATAAAAAACTAATCCTGTTAGTCTTTAAAGTGCGGCATAGTCCTGTCTTTTATAAAAAACTGGTAGGCAAAAAAATGTGCGGATGAAAACTAGCAGAATCTGGCAACCCTGTGTATGGGCAACAACAAGCAAAATGTCTCATGGGCCACACATAGAACCCCAATGGGCCACAGGTTACTCATCACTGATCTAAACTGAATGTTTGGGTTATGGACTGTCTCTATTTTCTCCATGTCTGTATATTTCCTAGCACAACTGGGCCCTCATCCTTGGCTGGTGCCTCAAGACACTACTGATGCATCCATAAATAATAAATATTTGTCATTATGGCCCATCTTGTTCTTTTGTGCATGCATGGAATAGGAGGAGAGAAAAGGAGGACTAAGGAGACTTTTCCACACCTTGTACATAGAATCATAGAATCCTAGGATTGGAAGGGACCTTGAGAGGTCATTGAGTCCAGTCCCCTGCCCTCATAGCAGGACCCAGTACTGTCTAGACCATCCCTGATAGACATTTATCTAACCTACTGTTAAATATCTCCAGAGATGGAGATTCCACAACCTCCCCTAGGCAATTTATTCCAGTGTTTAACCACCCTGACAGTTAGGAACTTTTTCCTAATGTCCAACCTAAACCTCCCTTGCTGCAGTTTAAGCCCATTGCTTCTTGTTCTTTCCTCAGAGGCAGGAAGAACAAGTTTCTCCCCTCCTCCTTGTGACACCCTTTTAGATACCTGAAAACCTCTATCATGTCCTCTCTCAATCTTCTCTTTTCCAAACTAAACAAGCCCAATTCTTTCAGTCTTCCTTCATAGGTCATGTTCTCTAGACCTTTAATCATTCTTGTTGCTCTTTGCTGGACCTTCTCCAGTTTCTCCACATCTTTCTTGAAATGTGGTGCCCAGAACTGGACACAATACTCCAACTGAAACCTAATCAGCACAGAGTAGAGCGGAAGAATGACTTCTCGTGTCTTGCTCACAACACACCTGTTAATGCATCCTAGAATCGTATTTGCTTTTTTTGCAACAGCATCACACTGTTGACTCATATTTAGCTTGTGGTCCACTATAAACCCTAGATCCCTTTCTGCTGTACTCCTTCCTAGACAGTCGCTTCCCATTCTGTATGTGTGAAACTGACTGTACCTTCCTAAGTGGAGCACTTTGCATTTGTCCTTATTAAACTGCATCCTGATTACCTCAGACCATTTCTCCAATTTGTCCAGATCATTTTGAATTATGACCCCGTCCTCCAAAGCAGTTGCAACCCCCTCCCAGTTTGGTATAATCTGAAAACGAAATAAATGTACTCTCTATGCCGATATTAAAATTGTTGATGAAGATATTGAATAGAACCAGTCCTAAAACAGACCCCTGCGGAACCCCACTTATTATTCCTTTCCAGCAGGATTGCGAACCGTTAATAACTACTCTCTGAGAATGGTTATCCAGCCAGTTATGCACCCACCTTATAGTAACCCCATCTAAGTTGTATTTGCCTAGTTTATTGATAAGAATATCATGCGAGGCCGTATCAAACGCCTTACTAAAGTCTAGGTATACCACATCCACCGCTTCTCCCTTATCCACAAGACTCATTATCCTATCAAAGAAAGCTATCAGATTGGTTTGACATGATTTGTTCTTTACAAATCCATGCTGGCTGTTCCCTATCACCTTATTATCTTCCAAGTGTTTGCAGATGATTTCCTTAATTACTTGCTCCATTATCTTTCCTGGCACAGAAGTTGAACTGACTGGTTGTTCTTATTTCCCTTTGTATAGATGGGCACTGTATTTGCCCTTTTCCAGTCTTCTGGAATTTCTCCTGTCTTTCATGATTTTCCAAAGATGATAGATAAAGGCTCACATACCTCCTCTATCAACTCCTTGAGTATTCTAGGATGCATTTAATCAGGCCTTGGTGACTTTTCTAAGTGATTTTTAACTTGTTCTTTTTTTATTTTATCTTCTAGCCTATCCCCTTCCCACCACCATTCACTATGTTAGGCATTCCTTCATCAGACTTCTCGGTGAAGACCGAAACAAAGAAGTCATTAAGCATCTCTGCCATTTCCAAGTTTCCTGTTACTGTTTCTCCCTCCTCACTGAGCAATGGGCCTACCCTGTCCTTGGTCTTCCTCTTGACATGTAAAGGCTGCAAAGTATTACAACAGCCCCTTGCTCCCCTGACAGCAGTGACTGCTCCCCAACAACTCCATCCAGGCCACTGCCCCGCTCCCCCCAAAAAAGGGCAGGGAGCGAGAGATGGCACACAAAACCCATGCTTCTGAATCCCCCCTTGCTGGCTACTGGAGATGATTGGCTGTATGATTGGAACATGCTACACCACTCAAACAAAGCAGCAGTGCAAACACCCCATTTGTGCCTGAGGGAGTTCTAAAGCATGGACCCCAGTAGGGTTGCCAGGTGTCCGGTTTTCTACCGGACAGTCCGGTATTTGCACCGTCTGTCCAGTAGAAAAATTCAGAAAATACCGGACACGTGCAATGTCCAGAATTTTCTGAATTCACGGCTGGGCGCCGGACGGAAGCCTGGCGGGGGCAGGGGAGCGACTGGGAGGCGGGGCCGCGATTGGCGCTGGGAGCCCTCTGGTCACATGCAAAAGCCAGGTGGGGCAGGGTGGGGGCCGGGACTCCCAGCCACTCCCCCCGCCCGGCTTTTGCACGCAACCAGAGGCTCCCACTGCCGATCGCGGCCCCGCCTCCCAGCTGGGAGCCTCTGATTGCGTGCAGAAGCCGGGTGGGGGGAGTGACTCCCAGCCCCGGGCGGGGGGAGTGACTCCCAGCCCCGCCCCCGGCCCCGCCCGGCTTCTGCTCGCAACTAAAGGGAGTGCCTGCTGGGGGCGCAGCCCGAAGGACTCCGGCTGTGGCCAGTGGCTGCACCCGCCCACCCCCGCCATGTCTGCTTCCCGCCCCCCTTCCTCTGGGCCCCCCTCTCCTCCCGTCCAGCCCCGCGCGCGCCCCTCCCAGCTCTGCTTCCGCCCCGCCCCCTCCCGGCCCGTTCTCTCCCGCCCCACGACCAAGTGTGTCCAGTTTTTTGGCAGGGTCTACCTGGCAACCCTACAAATGAGTCTAAATAGTGCAGGTTAACCCTTCACGGGTTCAATTTTAAAGTGAAACTGTTGCGCTTTTGTTGTTGACAGAAACATGTAAGAATTTCTGTGAAACCAAAACATGCTCCACAAATTACAGTCTGAACTTTGGTTATTATTGTAACACATTTTTCAGTATAAAGCTTTTAATCACAGGATTTATTGGTGTGAGACATGTGCGCCTTTAAGATTCTGGGTCCACTTGATTCCACTACAGTCAATGGCAGCATTTCCATTATGCTCAGCAGGAGCAGGACTCTTCTGTAGACTGTTGGGATGAACACCACAGATATAAGCAAATTTAATATGCAAAAGCTAGCATCAAAAAGACACCCACTGCTCTGAAACTACAATAAATGTCCATTACCACGTTTTCTCTTTTTTCTACACAATACACAAAAGTATATTTAGATAACATTCAAGTACTGACTAAAACAAAAAATGGAAATAAAAGTCATGTGTTGCATCTAGTGAACTAGCAAAAGACTCACCATAATAAATAAATGCATAGAGCAGAGTTTAGTTCTGAATAAGGAAGACGTGTTTCACACTGACTAATGAAAGTGTCACATCTGACCCACAGACAGGCACCTTATTATATTTTTTAAGCTAAACTCTAGTCTCAAGTGAGCAAATAAAATTCCGTAAATCTGGAGGGAAAAGCAAAAGGGATGCCAGCTTTCTCAACACACAAAGCAGTAAAAACTGTTAGTGATTCTAGCCCACTTACTTTGTGGGACTTTGTAGAAAACCCACACTGGCAAACATTTGTTTTAAAGTCTTGTGAAATCAGCTGTGTTCTATTTTGGAGAATGCAGCATTGCTGACCCATTAAAAATAATAATCCTGACAGAAATCTAAACACATTGTGGCTAATTACAAAACTAAAAAAATAAAGTAAAAAAGAGAGAGAGAAGATAACGCTTTCAATTTTGTGTAAGATTTTAAAAGCCAGCACAATCTCTCAAAGCTTAAGTAAATGCAGGTCACGGGATTGCTTTGCTTTGTTAACAGAAGCCATGGTCCATCGATGTGAACCGAGATTGATTATACTACTATGACGTCTGCAAAAGGGGACTATTGCAGTGTTTTCAGACTGTCCTCTAAAAACAATGCTGTACATTCACACACTGTTTGTTGATATTATATGTCCAAACAAGTCACTTCAAAACAAAGTCATATTTCCAAAAAACTGTTAATAAAAAGTTCTCATTTCTAACTTAAGTCTGCACTGAATGGAGGGTTCTACTACAACTGGCATGATTCAAAATACAGCCTGCCAAGCCACCATATCCAGCCTGCGGAGGCAGCAGGGAGCCCCAGGTAGGCTCCCCTGTTTGCCCCACAGCCCTGCACACCGCTCAAAAACGCAGCTGTCAGGCCTAGTTTCTATTTCAAAACTGGAGGGGGGGGGGGGGAGATGATTCAGGACCTGCCCCTTCCCGCAGCACAATCCCAGAAACTGTCCAATGGGAGCTGCCCATTGGAATAACAGGCAGCCAAGAACCATGTCCCCTCTCCTCAGCTCAGTTATTCACACAAGCACACGGCCAGGGAAATATTTTTATCTCTGCGAGCCTTAGCTCTGCAGGCAGGCAGGCTGGTTTGGCTGCTTGCTGGTAAGTCTCCTGGCCGGAGCCTGGCTCTGGCACCTCAGCCCCTTCTTTCTCCAACTCTCTGCCCCCACCAATCAATGTACCCAAACCCTCTGCCCCCCTCTTTCACCCATTCCCCCTCCCAGATCTGGCACCACAATCTCCTGCCCCAGATCACAATCCCCTGCTACCCTAGGTCACATTGCACACCCAGCAGCAAGATTGAAACGCGGCATGGACCCTGGGGCAAGTGGGGGACTCAGACCCTGTGAGGACTCTTGTACATTTCAAAGACGGAATGCCGCCGCTGCACTCCTGCCCACCCCCATGGAGCCAGCTCCCTCCAGCAACCCCTCCTCTTACCCCCCCCTTGCTGCCTCTTTCTGATAGAGGCAGCAAGTGAAGGGGAAGCAACTAGTTGACTAGGGTGTTAACTATCTGATAAGCTTTTGCTCATCGGATAGTCGACTAGTTGTTTACAACCCTAGTTTCCAGCCAATAAGAGCTGCAGGAAGTGGCGTGGAGTGGGACACTGCTTCCTGTAGCTGCCATAGTCCGGAAACGGTGATCCACAGACAACAGGAGCTGCAATCACCAGTGTTCCCTCAAAGCTGCGCGACAGCACAGCTTCACAGGTGATTAATCAGCCCCGCCCAGTCAATCAGTCCCTTGCACGGAGCACTGAGCCTCTGACTGTCCGGGCCAATTATAAGATGTGACCCAGCATTTGAAAAACCCTGGCATAGACAGCATGAGGTAAATCAAATGAGAAACGAACACTATATTCAGCATGTATTTGCCCAGTGAGCCTAACACTTGAAATTATAGGGTTTTTCTACATTTGAGCTAGGAGATGAGATCCCCCCATTTTACAAAGGTATACCTGTGCCAGCTCTCTTCAAGATAGCACCTAAATACAGAAACATGCATACAGCAGCCCAAGTGGCAGCTCGGGCTAACTGTCTGAGTACTTACCCAGGAGGTCAGGCAGGACTGCATTCACGACGTGCTACTTTAAGCAGCCAATTGTAACATCACAGACACCACACATTGCTATTTTTAGGAGGCAGCTCAAATGGAGCTAGTGCAAGAATACCTACATGCAGGGCTGGATTTAGGGGCAGGCAACCAGGCAACTGCCTGGGGTGTCAGGCTTGGAGGACATCAGGATCGGGAAGCTGTTTTGGTTGTTAGCGACAAAAAGGAAAACAGAACATCTGAAGTGCCATGTTTCAGATATTCCATATTCCATCATTTTTCACTAACTTCCTAGAATGTTCTGGACCTTTGTAGACACTTTTAAGGTATTCAATTTAAGAAATGGAGAGGCATGGGCACTGCAGATTCCCCTTACCTCAGGCCGAAGTTACATGAACTGGGAATCAGATTTTTCAGGTCAAATGTAGATATACCCATAGACGCCCAAATCCTAACATCTGGCTGAGCTGTACTCAACACAAGAGGACCACAAAGGCGACTTTATGGTTAGTTACCTTCAGGTTCCCCTGATCCAAAGGCCAGCAAGTGTGTCTGTTTCCTTCTTACAGTCAGTGCAGCCCTGAAGCTTTTCCAGAAAGCAGGGATCAGCCCAGAATAGGGGCTGGCACTTCACCTATGCCTTTTGCTTCACGGCCAGAAAAGGAAAGCACCAGAAACTTCTGCATATAAGCCAACCAGGGCACTATTCCATGCCACCCAGGAATTCCTCTAGGCACAGGCTTCTTCAGACAGCTGCAGCAGTGCAAAACAGCTCAAGAAAAGGTAACAATCTGCCTAATAACGCTCTATACCTGTGTGTAAAATTACATACACATATATGTATATGCACTTCATACGATACTTTAATATTCAACAGCATTCCAAACCACAAGGAAAGGCAGCTGCTAAAATAAAATAGTCAAATATCAGACAAGCAGATTTTGAAAACAAATCCATTTTGAAAATTGAATAATCACCAAAGAACTAAAAATTGTCTTTTTTAAATACAGGTTGAACCTCTCTAGTCAGACAACCTTAGGTCCTGACTAGTGCCAAACCTGAGAAGTTGCTGAACCATAGAAGGTCAATATTGTCTAGCAGCATTACCAACACTTCCACTACTTACTGGGCTGCTAAAAGGCATTTAGGGGTAAATTATAGCAAAATGGCAGCACAGAACACTGAGAGCCAGGACTGGTGGTTGTAAACAAACTTCATGGGACCCCAGAAAATTTGGTCACACCCATAAGTGGCCATCCGTCTAACTAAAATCATGCCAAACCATGGATGTTGCCAGATCAGAGAGTGCCAGACTCAAAAGGTTCAACCTATAGTCAGAACGGTAGATCCTCTAGGCACCTTGAAATCTGAACTGTGAGTCCAGCAGATTAGTCACTCCAATGTTGTAGCTGATCTCTTGTCTGTTAGCCAATCACTGACTAAATTTTGTAGCTTCTAGAGGAACGGATAGCTAAGAGGATGAGTGGAATAAGTCAGGAGATTGGTAATGGGGTAATGGGATACACGTTAAAAATTAATACTAACTGGCCTGTGTGAAATGTGTCCTTCTCAGATCATTCCCAGCAAGAAGGAACTGTATACACATTATTAAAGTACCATCTTTATTGGCATTAACTGGCACTGTTCTGACAGTGTCAATAAAACCAAATTGGCCATCTTGGGACTGAGTAACAGCATTGGCTTTTTGTTTGCCTCTGAGGACAAAATGCCAGTTTTCTACAGCTGGTCAGATAATGTTTACTTCTCCACAGATTTTTATTTTCAACTTTTCAATAAAAAGCTTATCAAAATATTGCCACTCAAAGAAACCACCATCATATGCCTGTTATGCTCATGTTCTCCTCGCTACCTGGTCAAACTGCATCCTCTATGTAGTTTTCAGGTGTTCAATTTTTCAACAACAAATTCCAAAGAAAGCAGACACTGTTCACAAAAAATAATGCATTATAATTTTCCTTTCAAGAACAGAAATTTTTCAACAAACCTTAGTGCTGTCCCTAACTTGACAAAAACAAGTCTAACCCATTATTATGTATTTTATGTTATGTCACAGATTTATATGGTTCAGAGAAGAAATAAACAGAGGGCTGCCTATAGAGTTATTAATTTAAAACTCATCAGAGCATCAAAATGACAGTGAAAAGGGATTAAGGCAACTGATGAGCGTGTGTTCACACACACACTTTATAAATCCAGTTTCCCAACTTGATGCATATCTCATTCGACATTTGATCCATTTGGCCATTTACTCTGCTGTCACTCAGCACATCGCTTCTTTCTTGTCCATTCTAGTTTTAACAAATATGGTGAAAATGTCAAAAGCAACACCTTCACTTTGCTCAATGCTTAGCCCAAAACAAACACAAGACAGCACAAATGGGAAGCCAAAATGCAACTGCTTAAAGTGAATAGGGCAACAGCTTCACAACCATCCACACAAATTTCCAATTGCTTCAGAGAGGAGCCAATTTTAGAAAGCATACATGTATGCTCTCTTAGTTTCTAAGTGCCCTTTTTTTATATTATATTTGGTGATGCTCAGACCATTAGAAATTCCAGGCTTACATTATCAACAGTTCCAAAGATTAGGAAGCATATGTCTGCAGAATCAATTATATTGTATCTGGGTGAAGGTTTGCTTTTTCTTTTTTTTTTTTTAACTAAATAAGAGCAACAGTAGTCCCAATTTTATATTAAAAAGAATAATGCACTTATTTTTTAAAAATTCCTCCCTTAGAAGCTTAGAAAAGAACAAGCTCCCCCAAAGTTCTGCTTTTTACACTCCATAAATTAGCTTTCCTGAACCACCGCCCCACCATAAATGAATATTTCAATACATATTCACGCTTTTTTTTTTTTTAAATACATTTTTTTAAATGTCCCTACTCTAGGGGTTCACTGCAAAATCATTTGTGGATTTTGCTTCATCTTTCTGTGATATAGTAAGGGAAACTCTGAGTTTACATTTTTGTATCTTGTTAAGTTCATAGTTCTGTCTTTGAATGAAAGCACCACCTCAACATCTGTACAGTAAAATTCATTCTTCGCTTTTCACTTGCCTATGCATTATTTAAGTAAGCTGCTCTGAAATCTAGCATCAGGGTTTTCCTTGGAGCAACAATCAACAACAGCTCTATAATATGGTACAGCAGGAAATATGGGGTATCCAGGATAGTTTCACACATTTGTTTGCTATGCTCATCCTCAACAATTAAATATGATAATCCAATTTGGTGAAAAATAAACTGAAATCAGATCTGCTGCAAAAACTTTTTAAAATGTAATTTTCAGCCTAGCAATCAATGCTTATTCAGTTTCCATGTCATCTCTGTCTTCTCTCTTTGCAGATGCTCAAGTGATGTTAAATTAAACAATTGCACGAAATGTAAGAACTGCAGGCAAATTACCATCCATACTTAATTCTGGAATACAAAAAGGCCCTTAGAAAACTCCCTTAATGATTATTTTCCTAATAGCAAAAATAAAACAATACAAACACTCTGACAGTAAAAGTAGACTATATTTGAGGCATTCTGCTTGCCTTTTAAATCATTTTAAAATATAAGATTGCAATCATGAAAATGAGGAAGCCCTAAAAATTCTTAAAATATATTAAAAGACTGAGCTGCTAATGAAAAATGTCTAACCTCCAAGTGAGCTGTGTATCGAAATAGACAGCAACACTAAATAACGTATCATTTACACACATGCACAACATCAAACTATTTTCTAGTTAGAACAATACTTTACTCCAGGACTTTTACCCTAAATTTGTGAAAACTGGAAACACAGACTTGTAAAGCAGAGACTTAAACCTGTAATTACTGCACACACAGACAAAATTTAGAAATATTAAACTTACAATGATGGGTTATCGTAAGTCCAGCACAGCAAGTAGCCCTAAGGGTACATTTTAGATTTTTTATCCATGCTCTGTTCTTCTCTCTGATGTGACTATTCAGGCACATGGTCAACTTGCAATCAGCTTCTCCCTTAGTGATGTATGAGAGCTGTGCTGATTTATCTTGTCTTTCAGCAGCAGATTAGCACTAATGTTTCTGCTTCTGCATCCTACCTTTCTTTAGCAGTTGGTTCTGTGTTATCATTGGCAATCCAAATTAAAGAGCCAGTAAATGTATCACAGATTTTTTCCCCCTGTGAAACAATTGCTAGGCAGTTAGTCACAACAAGAATACCACTGTTTAATCTATTGAACCTCCTTTCCAATATCCTTGCTGAGAATGGTAGTCAGACACACAGAAGGGTGTGTCCAACAAGACTGCTGTAGTCCGAAGGTCTTTTAATGGTTTATTCTATGAAAGAGAATATACTCTTGTACAGATGGCCCCAGACAGCTGTAGTACACAGATATTTCTGCCAGAAACCTGAGATTTTCACTATTTGTTACGCAATATGTACATATACCATGAAATCTAGTTTATCCAAAGGAAACGGCCAACCCTAAATTAATTAAGACAAACAAGTATTTTTAAAATACCAAGGATGCTGGGGAGGTCTGAACTCATGTGAATAAGAAAGATTTCACTATATTACAATGTATGTACTTATTATAAACTCTCTGTATCTTGGTCCTCTTTTGTTTCTAAAATGATATTTTTACAAACATTTGGCCCCTCGTTTTTTCTCAAATTGTCCCTTAGATTAGGAATATTTTTCACTGTGGAACTGATGAAATCAGCATTCTTTGGCATACAGTGTTGTAAGAACAAACTGAATAGCCAGTTTTGACTTTCCAGTAAACATGTAGTATTTTATCAGGAAAATGCCATTTTTAATTCATGAAGTTTTCAGTTCAAGGCCCCATAAGACACATAAGTTTAAATTTTCATAAAGACTTTTAAAAATATTTAGGAAAAAAAGTAAATGTCTGAGAACATATATTCATGGAAATTTTGAACATCCTGAAAGGTTTGCTCATATCATTGCTCTTCCTACCTGGCTTCCGCCCGAGTTCAGAAAAAGGTTAGTATTTGTCTCTGCCCTGAAAATGCAAATGTGGTTCTTGAATATTATTAAATAAGCAGCCAATTCATGTCACTTGAACACTAGGAATATCTGAGCAGCAGACAAGATTCTTGGAGTCCTGATCTTCAATTATTAATGGCATTAACTTATATTTAAAGTTACACAGAGCATTCTAGGCTAAGCATGAAATTACCAAAAAAGGATTTACTATTCATTAACTATTTTATAATAAGCCCTAAAACAAAACATCAAAGCTGCTATTTTAGCTCACCTTTGAACTCATTTAAATAATAATAGCAATTAAAAATGCAGCACCTTTCATCTCAAAGTGCTTTACAGACTTTATATATATATATATATATACACACAAGAATTTCTTCACCCACCAATGCAGTGAAGATGGATGAAGCAACACCTGACAACACTATAGGACAGGAAATAAAGTAGTTCCCCAAACTGGAATTTGTCCTGGATAGCTAAATAAACACTTCTAGTCTTGTAAAAAGATAAGGTGGAATCTTTAATGACTACAAGTAAACAAGCCCTCCCTTTTTGAAGGATGGTATCCTTCAGCTACAGAGAACACTGAGACTCAGTGGAGCACTTATTTAATATTGATTCAAAAGACTCACCAATACCACACCCTTCAGCAATTTCAATTTCATTGGAGGTTCTTCCACACAAGTATAGTGTAATACTAAAAATAGAATACAATTTCTATTGCATTGCAGTGGTGCATTAAGTCCACACTATATCCACAACTATCCTCCTGCACAAATACAGTACAACACTTGCAGATACATTGGGATGACAGAGTTATACAAATAATACATCTTTTCTTTAGCAGTCCATTAGGGTATCTCTACACTAGAGCTGGGAAGTGCAAGTCTCAGCTCCAGTAGACATACTGGTGCATTAAAAAATAGCAGAGTGGTCATAGTTTACCCAAGCCATGGCTCATGCTGCCATGGCCACATTGTTATTTTTAACATGATACTTGAGCAGAGCAAGTGCATGTAACTCTACCCAAGCAGGGAATTACACCTTCCAGCTGCAGTGGAGACAGAGCCTACAAAAATTAGATTGACCTAGCTACATTGCTTAAGGATGTGAAAAATTCAACTCCCTAAGCAATGTAGTTAAAACAACTTAAGTCCCCAACACTAGAACCTGCCGAGCACCTCTTGGGGAGGTGGGTTACCTACACCAACTAGAGAGACAGTTTTCTGTTGGAGGAGACAGTGTATACACAGAAGTCTGTGGCTTTTGTGAATCTGAATTAACTGGCAATCAATTAACTAATTTGTTTGTAAATGGTAACCTAGATACTTCTGAAATAAATATTTGTGAAAAAATATAGATTAGCATTCACAAAGGTGTCAACTTGGGTCAACTGTCACTCAGTTAATTTGAATTACTACAGGACAACAAACTCTAATTTAGACAAAGCTTCCCCATAAATCTATATTAGAAATTTATGCATGTATTGCCCTGTGAATTGGGGTGTATACAGTCATACACCACAGTGAAGATGCAATTATATTGGTATAAAAAAGTGCTTTTGCCAGCACAATTTATTTTGTTCACTGACCCAATATGCACTATACCAGCAAAAGCACTTTTATGCTAGTACAAGAAGGGTTTGCTGCTATAGCTATAGTGGAAGAAATTTCTAGTGTAGAGTAGGCCTTAGTCAGGGGTGAAGTATAAGACTAGGCAGATTGCCAGGGTTAGCCCCCGACGGGTTCTGCCGCTTTATTTACCTGTGCCTCCCCAGGTTAGGGCGTGCAGCTCCCACTGGCCATGGATTGCCGCTCCTGGCCAATGGGAGTTGCAGGAAGCTGCGCAGACCAGGACACCGCTTTCCACAGCTCTTAATGGCCAAGAGCGGCAATCCAGAGCCAACGGGAGCTGCAAGCACCCCTACCTGTGGAGACACAAGTAAATTCAGTGGCAGCAACCCACCAGCGGCTAACCCTGGAGAACTGCATCCAGCCCATGGGCCAGTTATATTGCCCACAGCTGCCTTAGGTAGTCCAGTACAGCACCTGGACTGGATGGTTTACAACACCTCTAACCAATTTCTGACCAACTAATGGTACCTCTTAGGTTAATTCTTTTTTTAGCTTAAAAGTGAATTAGTGTTTGTGATTTACACCAGATTTACAGCCTTGGAGCTTGAGCGTTCTACCTTCCCACAGTACTAGTACAGCATAAGAGCGGCCATACTGGGTCAGACCAGCGGTCCATCTAGCCCAGTATCCTGTCTGCCGACTGTGGCTAAAACCAGATTCCCCAGAGGGAGGGAACACAACAGGTAATCCTCACCTGATCCCTCCCCTGTCACCCCTGTCACCCTCCCCTGTCTGCTGTGTTCCAGACAGCACAGGGAACTGTTGTGTAAGCTTCCTGATACTGACTTATGAGTCCCAAAACAAGTCTGGAGAAATCAACACTTGGGATGAGAAGGCAGATAAGTCTCCAGGCCTATTAGGTCTTTGGTTTAATAGTGCCAATAAGGGAGTCAGTTATTGACAATTATGGTGATGGGGCCACCCCTTCTTTGGGAAGTGGATGCAGACCACAAATGAATTTCATATAGGCCTTGTTTTCATAAGGCAAAATGGTGCGTTAACACATGTAGAAACTGGAGTGTAGACATGTCAAGTTTTAACATGTGTGAGCTGGTCAAGGTAAATCCAAGGCTTCCAAACAGCCTTATATCAATGAGCTAATATGCATTAAAACAACAATTGTCTTGTCTATGTTATGATTTCAACATATTAAATACACATCTTTTTTGTACTATAGACATGGCCATAATATAGGTCATAGACTAGGTATCAGATCATAACAATGACAGAATCAATCTACAGAAGGGATGCAGTTTCCAAACATATCCCCTTGTGGCCTATTGTACTGTTGCAGTTCCCTGCCTCAGTTTCCCTTCAGCTTCCTGGAAAAAAATCCACTCGCAGCCAAAAGATTTTAAAATAATATTCCCTTCTCTTAGAGTCTAATTTATTCTATAAAGTCTAGCTCCCAAAAGAGACCGTCTTTCGCTCAACTGTAGCTTCAGGATTGCCACAGCCTTCCTTTTAAGTTTTTGCTGTGAGAGTGTCCTCCTTTCAGCGAGCTGTTCCTGACGTGGCATGGAGCCTCCCTTTAAGTCATCATTCTCTCCCCATTCAATACTTGACAACTCTCTTGAGGTAGTTCTAATTACTGTAGAACCTCAGAGTTATGAACGCCTCAAGAACAAAGGTTGTTCGTAAATCTGAAATGGTCCTAATGCTGAACAAAATATTTCAGCTGTTCTCTCAAATGATTGCAGCTGAACATTGATTGAATACAGATTTACAACTTTATTATGAAGATACTTTTAACCATCTTAATTTAAATGAAACAACCACAGAAAGTTTCCTTTCTTGGGCAAATGTTTATTTAAAACTTTCCCTTTTTTAATAGTTTATGCTTAACATAGTTCTGTACTTATTTGCCTTTAAAAAAAAAACAATCTCTGCTTCTACCTGATTGCATACCTCTGATCCAAATGAGATGTGTGGTTGACTGGCCAGTTCATAATTCTGGTATTTGTAACACCTGTTTGAACCAGCAGGGAGGAAAGGAGTCTTATTCAGTGCACACTACAAAGTTCCTGGACCCAGTTCTTTAAAGGAACAATGACCTCCGTCTTCCTATACCATCCCCATCCTAGACACTAACTATTCTTTGAGACCATCTTTCTCTCACCCAGTATACATTTTGGTTATTCTTTCAGCCTTCATTCTCCTTCCCCAGACACCAATCATAGAATCATAGAGCTGGAAGAGACCTCAGGAGGTCATCAAGTTCAGCCCCCTGCCCAAGGCAGGACCAATCCCAACTAAATCAACCCAGCCAGGGGTTTGTCAAACTGAGACTTAAACACCTCTAGGGATGGAGATTCCACCACCTCCATAGGTAACCCATTCCAGTGCTTCACCACCCTCCTAGTGAAATAGTTTTCTAAATATCCAACCTAGACTTCCCCCACTATAACTTGAGACCATTGCTCCTTGTTCTGCCATCCGTCACTACTGTGAACAGCCTTTCCCCATCCTCTTTGGAACCTCCCTTCAGGAAGTTGAAGGCTGCTATCAAATCCCACCTCACTCTTCGCTTCTGCAGACTAAACAAACCCAAATTCCTCAGTCTCTCCTCATAGGTCATGCGCTCCAGCCCCCTAATCATTTTGATCACCCTCCACTGGACCCTCTCCAATTCATCACATCCTTTCTGTAGTGGAGGGCCCAGAACTGAACACAATATTCCAGATGTGGCCTCACCAGATCCGAATAAAGGGGAATAATCACTTCTCTGGACCTGTTGGCAATGCTCCTCCTAATGCACCCTAATATTCCATTAGCCTTCTTGGCTACGAGGGCACACTGTTGACTCATATCCAGCTTCTCATCCACTGTAATCCCCAGGTCCTTTTCTGCTGAACTGCTTCTTAGCCATTCAGTCCCCAGCCTGTAACAATGCTTGGGATTCTTCTGTCCCAAATTCAGGACTCTGCACTTGTTCTTGTTGAAACTCATCAGATTTCTTTTGGCCCAATCCTCTAATTTGTCCAGGTCACTCTGGACCCTATCCATGCTCCCCAGCGTATCTACCTCTCTCCCTAGCTTAGTGTCATCTGCAAACTTGCTGAGGGTGCAATCCATCCCCTCATCCAGGTCATTAATAAAGATGTTGAACAAAACCGATCCAAGAACCGATCCTTGGGGCACTCCGCTAGAAACCGACCGCCAACCTGACATTGAGCCGTTGATCACTACCCATTGGGCCCAACAGTCTAGCCAGCTTTCTATCCATCTTACAGTCCATTTATCCAATCCATACTCCCTTAACTTGCTGGCAAGAATATTGTGGGAGACCATATCAAAAGCTTTGCTAAAGTCAAGGTATATTACATCCACTGACTTTCCCATATCCACAGAGCCAGTTACCTCATCATAGAAGCTAATCATATTGGTCAGGCATAACCTGCCCTTCATGAATCCATGTTGACTATTCCTGATCACTTTCCCCTCTTCCAAGTGCTTCAAAATGGATTCCTTGAGGATCCCCTCCATAATTTTTCCAGGGACTGAGGTAAGGCTGACTGGTCTGTAGTTCCCTGGATTGTCCTTCTTCCCTTTTTTAAAGATGGGCACTACATTTGCCTTTTTCCAAAAATCCGGGATCTCTCCCGATCTCCACAAGTTTTCAAAGATAATGGCCAAAGGCTCCGCAATGATATTTGCCAACTCCCTCAATACCCTCGGATGCATTAAATCCGGGCCCATCGATTTGTGTATGTTTAGCTTTTCTAAATAGTTCCTAACTTGTTCTTTCCCCACCAGGGGCTGTCCACTTCCTTCCCAGACTGCGTTGCCTAGTGCATTTGTCTGGGAGCTGACCTTGTCCGTGAAGACAGAGGCAAAGAAAGCATTGAGTACTTCAGCTTTTCCCACATCATCTGTCACTAGGTTACCTCCCTCATCCAGTAAGGGCCCCACACCCTCTCGGATCACCCTCTTATTGCTAACATGCCTGTAGAAACCTTTCTTGTTACCCTTCACATTCCTTGCCAGCTGCAATTCGAAATTGCACTTTCACCTTCCTGATAACTCCCCTGCATTCTCAAGCAATATATTTATACTCCTCCCTAGTCATCTGTCCAAGTTTCCACTTCTTGTAAGCTTCCTTTTTGTGTTTAAGCTCACCATGGATGTCCCCAGTAAGCCAATCTGGTCGCCTACCATATTTGCTTTTCTTGATGCGCATTGGGATGGTTTCTTCCTGTGCCTTTAATAAGGCTTCTTTAAAATACTGCCGGCTCTCCTGGACTCCTTTCCCCTTCATGTAAGCATCCCAAGGAATCCTGCCCATCAGTTCTCTGAGGGAGTCAAAGTCTGCTCTTCTGAAGTCCACGGTGTGTATTTAGCTACTCTCCTTTCTTCCTTTGGTCAGGATCCTGTAATCTACCATCTCATGATCTCTGCTTCCCAGGTTGTCACCCACCTTTACTTCCCCTACTTGTTCCTCCCTATTTGTGAGCAGCAGGTCAAGCTGTGCATGGCCCCTGGTCGGTTCCTTCAGCACTTGTACCAAGAAGTTATCCCCAACATTCTCCAAAAACTTCCTGGATTGTCTGTGTACTGCTGTATTGGTCCCCCAACAGATGTCAGGGTGATTAAAGTCGTCCATGAGAACCAGGGCCTGCGATCTGGAAGCTTCTCTCAGTTGTCCAAAGAAAGCTTCATCTACCTCATCCACCTGATCCGGCAGCCTATAGCAGACACCAACCACAACATCACGCCTGTTGCTTCCACCTCTAAATTTAACCCATAGACTCTCAACAGTCTTTTCTCCCTCTAAGTACTGGACTCCAAGCAATCATACTGCTCTCTTACATATAATGCAACTCCTCCTCCTTTTCTCCCCCACCTGTTCTTCCTGAACAGTTTATACCCTTCCATGTCAGTGCTCCAGTCATGCGAGTCATCCCACCAAGTCTCCATTATTCCAATCAAATCATAGTTCTTCGACTGGGCCAGGGCTTCTAATTCTTCCTGTTTGTTTCCCAGGCTTCTTGAATTGGTGTACGAACACCTTAGATAACCAGTTGATTGCCCTGCCTTCTCCATCCAAATCAGGGGTCCTCCTTTGTTGCTCGTTCCTCCTTGTGATTCTTCCCAGTGTCCGACTTCCTCACTTACCTCAGGGCTTTGGTCACCATCCCCCAACGAACCTAGTTTAAAGCCCTCCTGACTAGGTTTGCAAGCCTGCCCGCGAAGATGCTCTTTCCTCTCTTGGTTAGGTGGATCCCATCTCTTCCTAACAATCCTTGTGCCCGGAACAGAGTCCCATGGTCGAAGAAACCAAAGCCCTCTCTCCAACACCACCTGCGCAATCATGCATTTACTTCCTCAATTCGACGATCCTTACCCGGACCTTTTCCTTCAACCAGAAGGATGGACGAGAACACCACTTGCGCTTCAAATTCCTTGATCCTTCTTCCCAACGCTACATAATCTGCTGTGATCCACTCATGGTCATTCCTGGCTGTATCGTTAGTTCCTACATGGAGTAGCGATCCGAAGGTTTAATCACTTTCGGAAGACTCTCGGTCAAATCCTGAATGCGAGCTCTCTGTAAGCAGCACACTTCTCGAGATTGCAGGTCTGGACGGCAGATGGATGACTCAGTCCCTCTTAGGTCGTGGAACCCCCATCCCTAGGACTACGCATCCCATGCCTTCTGGTAGATGCTGTTCCCTTCTGATTTCTTCCCCGAGAGGTCCCTGCCAAAGCATTCTCCACCGCAGTGCCTGTGGAGAGAGCCTGAAAGTGGTTACTTACGTCTACAGGAATGGGGGATACCTGAGCTGGCCTTCTTCTCCTTCTAGAGGTTACATGATGCCAGTTTTCTTCCTTGCCCTGTACTGCCCTTACTGGCTCTTCAGCCTGCTGTGGCTGCAGGATTAAACACTGCCTTCTATTGAGGAAGTCTTCATCCTCTCTGATAGAACGCAGGGTCGATACTTGGGCCTCCAGTCCTCTAATTTTTTCTTCCAAAATGGCGACCAGCTTGCACTTAGTGCAGATGAAATCCCTTCTTTCTTCTGGGAGGAAGACAAACATGGCACATGCTGTGCAGGTAACAACAGCAGAGCTATCACCATCCATACCTGCCTTCCTTCTGAGAGATTCCTCAGTTGTTATTCAATGCCTCCTTGAAGGGAAGGAGTGTAGTGAAAAGATGTTAAAGAATGGCGAGTGTATCTCACCCCCTTCCCAACTCCCTCTCCAAACTCCCTGTTAACAGCCCCTGTTCGCAAGCTCCCTGATCGCTGACTCACTCCTTTATAAAGCCCTTGACTGCCTGATAGCCCCTCCCCCTGGTTAAGGCTCAACCAATGAGCAGAGGCGTCTAGATTTTAAACCCTGATTAGAAGCTCACAGCTTCCACCTGCCAGCCACAGCACACACTCCAGGAGGCTGGGGAGGAAGGGGAAGGGGGAAAAAACAGCCAAACACAAGCTCAGCACACAGCAAGAAAACCCCAAACACAAACACAAACACACACTACACACAGACCACTTTCCTCAAGGGTCTTGTATTAGCTTCCTCCTTTATCTGGAGAACTCCCTCTTTAAACTCCCTGTTAACAGCCCCTGTTCACAATGGGGTAACCAGCCTCTCAAACAACTTCCTCTGGTCTTAATGTCCCAGAATCCCATTACACACTCCAACATGCATTAAAGCCGACTGTCTATATGTAAAAAGTTTTGTGCACAATGCCAGTTCTTTGAGTCATCCTATCTCCACTCTGTTTAATTTCTATTTATAAAAATGACCTTTCAAGGCTGTAATGTTTTACTGAAATTTTGGTTTGCATAAAGAAATTTTGTTCCACACATGTACAGCAAAGAGCTGAAAGAAAGACCATTGCATCATCATTTGCCCCAGAAAGAGTTGTCTGTCCATTCTAAAAAGCCTGTGATGTACTTAAGTGTTACACACAAGCTGTAAAAATGCATACACTCATAGTTCAAATATGTATATGAATTGTATGTACATCTACAGGAAATTACTCAAGGCAATTTTGAGTGTAAAGTCAAACAAATTATCAACTATAATTGAATATATGCAAGTAAGTTTTAATTAAACATGACTTCTCTACTGAAACTGAAAACATTAAAACCTCGCTACAAAAGAAGATGGTCAACTGAGAAAAAACAATCAAGTTTGGCTGCATGAAAAATAAAAAATAATTAAAACCACACTTTTCAATTTATTTCCAGCTTAAGGATTTGTTTTTGTAACTCAAGAGTAAGACACAACAGTGCTTATAAAAGTTGACAGGCTTGCTATCAAGATCAAATATTAAATATATACACAGGCAGAAAGAGTTTTGGGGTAAAGGGACCAGTGAAATGATTCTTTGGAACACCATCATATTTCAGAAATGCATGGAATCTTCGGGACATAAACAGACTCCTGCCACAGAAATGGAACCCACATCAGAGCCAGAAATCATATTATATCACCTTTCTCCTTGTGGCCACGCTGCTCAGCAGAAGGGCCAGCTAAACTGCAAACAACTGTCTGGGAGGTCTGAGGGAGTTTACAAAGAGTCTACATCTACCCGGTGGCAGCCCATGCCGCTCTACCAAACAGCCATGAATTAGTATGAGGTCCCCCTAGAAAATCAAGGGATTATGACCATGAGTTTCCTGATTCCAAAAGGAAGCCTCGGGCCTTACCTACAGTAGAAGGAATTGCCAGAATGGCTAAACCAAGCAACTCCTGTTAGTGCAGATGCAGAGTGCTTTTGTGGGTATAGTTTATACAAGTTCCTGAACAAAATGGCAAAAGGATGTTTTTTTCCATGAATAACAATATTTACACCAGGGCTTTTTCCAGCATAGCTGTGTCGGGTTTGATGTGTGTTTTTTTTCCACATTCCTACCAACACAATTATGCCAGCAAAACCTTTTTGAATAAACCAGGCCTAAGTCATTATAAGAAGACTGTGAATAATCAGTGATGTTTAAAGGGAATCAATTAGTAACAACATTTCAAGTCCATTTTCCAGACTTTCTTTGCAAGGAAACTGACAAGACATTTTTGTAAATGAAAGATGAACTGTTAACTCCCAAAATCAAGGGAGACTAGCAGCTGCAAATATTATGGGGTCACAAAGGTATCTCTGTAGGAGCTAAGGAAGAATTGTGACCATAACAGGAAAGCTAGTATGTTGTTTCATGGATCACATACCCCACTTTATGCCAAAGCAGTGAAATACAGAGAACTACTAAAACAAGAGGCAATATTAGCTAATTTCATTCTGCTATCACAATTGGCTTTACCCTTTGGGGCAGCTAATATTTAGCCTTAAAAATATTTGTGAACACAATAGATGTATAAACTAAGCTAAAGCTCTGCTTTATCAAGGCTTTTTTAATAGCAGTTTTGGAAAACATCTTTTTTTTTTTTTTTGACCTTTCATGTCATATTAGGTTGTGTAAATCCATGCTGAAGGTTAAAAGAGAGGAAAAAACATGATATGACCATTGCAACTTGTCAGGATGCAGCACAACATATCACATAACAATATGTGTTTTCCCCTAAATTTTCCCTTAAAACATCTGTGACAAACTGAACCTGATCCATCATTATATTTATATTTAATAAGCAATGGACACGAGTTCAGCTTTTAAATCCCCCAACCCGTCAAATGAAATTGCCTTCCTCCGCGGAACATGAGCATGGCCCATCAGAAACCACTCTGATGGATACATTACTCTGTGAAAAGTGGTCTTCAAGATGTTAAGCTTTGAAAGTCAGTCACTAAAGACCACTTTATCTTTAATGGGACACCTCTTAGCTCTTGTTTAGACAAAGCCTCAGAGAAAGCAGCAAGTCCAAAACCCCATGGTGAGCATAGGGTACTGAGATAAACTGCCCAAGGACTTATCTACATTGTCTGCTAAAGCACAACACACCAGGGGTAAATCTATAGCACCCTCTAGCCTATCTCACGCTAAGCAACCAAATTGACCCTGCTACCCCCCATTAGAAGTTCCACAGTGCACTTTGATGTCCTGCAGTGAAAGGAGGCATGTCAGGGCCTGCAGGCCAGCCCAAAGAGGTCTCTGAGCACAGCAAAAGGGAGCTGGGGAGGTCTGTCACTCTGGACAGCATGAGGCTGGAATTCTGACTGGGAGGAGAATGCCAGGAAAAGCTGTTTACATAGATGAGCACTTTTTTCTATATCTAAGCGTTCTTGTCTAGTTTATGAGAAGCACATGGCAATGCCTGCTTGCTTCTGCCTCTGTTCAAGTTCACAAATGGCTCAGTCAATTTTTGGCTGGTAAAATGCCTGATGTGGTTTATTTACAATATTAATTTTCACCACCTTTGTACACTCTACAGGAGGGGTCTCAAACTCCAGTTCCTGAGCCAGTCCTGGCTGGAGCGATTGCGCAATCTGGCCCAGGACTCCAAGCAGGCTGGAGAGGGGGAGGTCTATCTATTACAGGTTCCCAAGCCTCACTCCTTCCCACCATTGCACCACATTCTACCTCTCCTCCCCATGACACCCCATTACCTGAGCACACAGCTTTGGGAATCACTGGGCGGGGGGCCTGGTGCCAGGCCGGACTGTGCAATAGTTACAGCAGGGACTGGCCCTCAGGCTGAAAGTTTGACACTTTCAAACTTTCAAACTCTATAGCCTCACCCCTATAGTCCAAGGAAGACTTCCGGTCCTGAAGCAAGCAGGGAAGAGCAACTGCTTGCTATCTCCCTGTCTCTGCTCTTGCATCCTCCCTTTCCTACTTCCTTCTTGTGCCTTTTGTATAATCCGCCTGGTAACTCTCCTCAGCCCTTCCATGAGGAATATTTCCTTGTAATGAGGTCTGCTCTGGAGTAATTAATTAGAGTTGCAGTGACCAGTGTGCTGGCTCGGCTGCTGTTGCCCAGCACTTTGTCACAGCGCATACATTAAGATTTTTTTTATATTTTACTCCACTTTTTTTCCTTTTTAAAAGAAAACTTGTTTTTACTAAGAGATTTAATGCTGGGGGAGAGAGAGAGGAGATTCTCAGTCTGCCAGAAGGAAAATGCATCCCACAAACAGAGATGCTAAAGCACTGAAAGATTCTGGAACCTAAACTCTCACTCTAGTCTTATGATCTATGAGGTCTGGACTTCAGTATCTTTCCCAGGGAGATGCACTGCAGAAGGCTAATAAGGGAGACTGTAACAAGGGCCTGTCTCTACCCGCCTCATGGAATAGTGCTATATAATAAAGTTTAAGGGCCGCTAAAGCTCTATGATTCCAGTTTTCCAGTTCTCCCCTACTCTCTCAGTCTCAGCGAGAGCAAGCCCCTCCATTCTGCCATTCCTGTCAAACTGATGTTAGAAAAAAATGAAGCGGTTTCCTTGCTTCTGTGGCTTATTTTTGTTGCTTTTAAGGAAGCAAGACAATTGGGAGGAAGCTGAACAGCTAGCACTAGGGATACCTTCAGGCTAGGACCCAGAGAATGGACTTGTTTGTTTCAGCTACTTTAGTAACAGAGAGATGGATGGGTGGAACATTTATAATAGGGCATCCGGGGAGCATGTTCCAATTTATGAGTTTAACATTGACTGTTTTGGTGAACAATCTCTTTTAATAAACTTTCACTTGAATATTTACAGGAATCAAACAAAGAAGGGGCACAGAGTCTAGGGTTATTTTAGCAAATTTATGTTTTTGAAAATAAACTTCAGTTATGTGTATCCATTCAAAATCACAGCTTCTCCAATGTTACAGGCTACAACCATTCTATTGCTGCTTCTATTCCTGATGTTTAATTGCTTTTTATTTGCAAAAGCCAAGACAAATTTTCAATAGAACAAAATTGGGTAATGAAACAAAAAAAGAAAAATTTGAAGATGCACTTAAGGTCTTGCTAAATGAAGATGGGGTGTAGAAGAAATCGAATATTCCTTCCTCTTTACCCTGCTCTGGAACATGGGAACAAGAGAACATTCAACTGCCAGGACGTATAACTGTAACCTGTAATGCAGCCCACAATTAATCAGTGGCATTCACTACCACAGAAGATCCGTTAGTAAATTTAATTTGGTTTACTTATGTAAAAGTTTATACATAATAACTATTGCCAAGGAACCAAATTCATAGGTGGTTGAGAAACAGGTGTAACTTGTATCAGCTTATGCCAGGGTTGAATTTGCAGAGCCCTGAAAGATATCCACTTTATATCCACGGGTATCCACATCCACGGATGTGGATATCTGCAGTTCATTTTTGCAGATATGGATGTCGATGTGGATACAAATTTTGTATCTAGAAACCTGCAAACCTGGGGATATCCACTTTATATCTGCGGGTAACTGCATCTGTAGATATCAATGCAGATATCCACAACTCATTTTTGCAGATGTGGATACAAATGTTGCATCTATGCAGGGGTCTATGTATTTGGCTCTGGGACAGATTAAGGTAATGCATGGATAGGGTAAAGTATGTGTTGGAGGAAAGAGATCAGCGGAGCTGCTTTTATTATGCACTTCTGTCAATAGCTTTTCCAATACCTTCCCCCCACCCTATACATGAAATTACACTAGTTTTGCACACCTTCCAAATGCCAACTCAGTGAAAATCCCCTTCTTGCACCCATTTTCTAATAACTTACAGCCCCCCCCACCACCACCACCAATAATGGCACTAAAAGATTTGACCAAAAGACTTCCATGGGAATGACATCAGCTCCCTCCAGACTGCATTTAACTCAAGATGTGTAGGCACCTTACACTTCATATGAAAACAAACAAGAAAGTCTTTACATTGTCTAATGAGTGAGTATTTATAGATACTATTTGCCTTTAGATTAAGATTCTTCAACTACATTGCCTTGATATTAATTAATTGATAAACCGGTTAAATAAATCTGCCCAGAGAAATTTGTGAGTGAAGGGGAGATTCTTTAAAAAAAAAAATCCATCACCAAATTAGTGGATTAAGGGAACACAGTAGATATATTTGCATTTCAATAAGGTATTTGATATTAAATGTCATGAAATCTCCTCTGAAAAATTAACTGGAAAGGACTTGGAAAGAAGTACTGTCATGTGGATTACAAATTGGCTAAATGAATAAAATCAGAAAGTGATTAAACATATCAACATATATATATTTGCAGGGGAAAGACATTGTGTAATGGAGTACCACATGAATTGTTTTTAGCACCTGTTCTATTTAATAGTTTAAGGGAAGATAAAATGTGTTTATTCAAGTAAACGTGACTACTGAAAATTTCAGCAGCTGTATCAGAGGCATCAGCGCAGGGGGGAAGGGAGGGGCAGGTGGCTCTATGGGAGCCAATATGCCCAGGGAGCCAGGGTGCACCAGCTCCCGCCTGCTCCCCTGTGCTGCTCTCTCTCTGATACACTGGCAGCAGTGCAGGGGGGAGAAAGGCCTGTGTGTAACGGTGCATGTTCACAGATGAGTGCAGGCCCATTGGTTAACCATGTACATGGTTACACTTTCACATCCCTAATATTTTCATTAATAATTCATTAGGCTAGAGTAAACAGCATGTTAATTAATAAATACAGATTATACTAAACTGGGGGGAGTTGTGAACACCTATCAGGATAGGAAAATAATACAAAGGTATAGAGAGAGATCAAAAACCTTGAGAGAAAGTAACAAATTGAGGTTCAATGTGGAAAAATACATTTTTCCGGAGAAACACAATCTGAAAGATACTCAGTGGGAAGGAGAAACCTGGGAAGCAGTAATGTTGAAAAAGAAGTAAAGAGCATCAGTCACCATTTATATTTCTACCTTTACTATCCAACACTACACAGTTACCAAACTGTAGCTTTCTAAACGTAAGTGGCAAATACTATCATGGTGAGCCCTCCAGGAGTGATAGTAGATAGCAAATTAGACATGTGTTGGAGATGTGGCTGCAAATAGGCCAATGAAGTTCTGGGCTGCATCAAAGAGTCATCATGTCACAGAGTAGGACAGTAACAATCACACTCTTTGAGGCTCTATTATGATCACATCTGGAATGTAGTGTTAATTTCTAGGCACCATATTAAACAAAGACATGACAAACTGAAGTGAATTTAGGATACATGAACAAATATTATCCAGACCTGGAGGAAAAGACAGTTACCTTTTTCTGTGACCGGTGTTTTTCAAAACGTATTGCTCAGGTCCATTCCATATGAGGTGCACATGCTCACCACATGCACTAGTGCCGAAGATTTTCCCTCACTCACACCTGTTGGGGACCAGTTCTGGCAACCTCTGTAATGGCCCGCACGTGCTGCAGAGAAAAGGTGCCCCCAGCTCCTCCCACCCTCAGTTCCTTTTTGCCATGAAACTCCCACAGTGAGGAGGGAGGGCAGATCATGGAATGGATATGAGCAACACATCTGGAAGAACACCACTTACTGAAAAAGACAGCTGTCTTTTCTTCTTTGAGTGCTTGCTCATGTCCATTCCGTATTAGGTGACTTACAAGCAATACCAATAGAAGCAGATAGGAGTTCATGGACGTGTGATTGCAACACAGCTCTGCCAAGCCCAGGATTGTTCCTGGCGTGCTGAGTGATGGTATAATGTGCTGTGAATGTGTGAACAGAGGACAACGTTGCAGCTCTATGTATATCATTCACGAATAGGGATGTGCACCAGGAAGGCCGCTGTGGACACTTCTGCTCTAGTCAAATGGGCTCTGAGGATTGGCGGTGGTGGGATCCCCCCCAACCCCCAATTCATAACAGGACCATATGCAAGAGGTGACCCAGCTGGAAATCCTCTGTGAAGGCCCTTCATTCTGCCTGCTGTAGTGATGAAGAGCTGAGTTAATTTACAGAAAGGTTTGGTACGTTTTAGGTAAAAAGCCAAGGCCCTTCAGATATCCAGTGTGTAAAGACCCCTCTCTTCAATGGTGCCTGTGCAGTTTGGGACACACCACCGATAGATATCCTCGTACACGTGGAAGGTAGATACTATGTTTAGTAGGAAGGCCAGGTGGGGCCGCAGCTGAACTTTGTCCGTAGACAACAACGTACAGCAGTTCTAAGGGCAAGGCTTTAATCTCAGAGACTCGTCTAGCCAATGTCACTCCAACCTAAAAAGTGACCTTCCATGACAAATGGGAAAGAGAGCAAGAGCCTACCAGCTCAAACAGAGGGCCCATGAGCCTAGAGAGAACCAAGTTAAGATCTTACTTTGGGACAGGGCTCTGTACCTGAGGGAAAAATCTCTTGAAGCCTCTCAAGAATATGACTATCATGTCATGAGAAAACATCATCTGGTCCTGGATCAGTGAGTGAAAAGCAGAGATATCCTCGAGATGCACTGTAATGGAAGAGTGTGCCAGGCCCTGGTTATTCAGATAAAGTAAGTAGTCTATAAAGAATGTATGGGAAAGGTGCCACACTCAGACAATTCCTTGCCCAGACTACATTAGCCAAGAACCAAATCGGTGACATTTTCTGTTTTGCCTGGTGGCTAACAGGTCCAGGCGGAGGTCCCCCAACTCTGAAAGATCATGCAGGCTCCTTCTGGGTGGAGCAACGACTCATGGTGAGAGAAGGTCCTGAGAAGGGGATCAGCTAGCTTGTTTTTTGTGCCAGGTGGATTTTGTGGCTGATGAAGAAGTCCAGAGATGGAGTGCCTCTTGGCAGACAGCTAACAAGGATGCTCCCCCCTTGTCTGTTGATGTAAACATTGAGGCTGTATTGTCCATCAAGACTCTCATCACCTTCCCTGACAGGCAGACTGCTCTGAGTTCTTTGATGTTTATATGTAACATCTTCTCTGGTGACCATACACCCTCGGTCTGGAAAACTGAAGCATCCAATACCAACTCAATGGAGGTTGTGGAATGGAACTCCCTCTAGGACTTCTCTCGAATCAGTCCACCACAGCAGAAAGATAAATATCATCAGGAAATTATACACTTTTCTAGGTGATCCCTGGACTGGAATAAACCGTAACCAGCCATTGCTGCAAGGGCTATATCCAGAGAGCAGCACAGAAGACCATGTACGCGTATGCTACCATGTGGCACCACAGACGCAGGCAACCCCTGGCCGTGGCATGGTAATCCAGCTTAAACCATGCAGCTTGCTGTTTGTTTGTTCTGCAAATGAGGCCTAACTATCTAATGGATGTTCCTACTTCAACTGCTGAGCTTTGGCGCATCAGCCAGAAGCAATCAGGACCAGTGTTCTCTGTAATCTGAATATTTGTGCAGCCCCTCAGGAGATTCAAATGCTGCCCAGCTGATTGGCAGAGCATCCACAACTAGGTTTTTTGTTTCTATTGGTGCTGCACATTCCCACGTGCCTTGGTGCACATAAAAAAATGCCTACCACACATGGATAGAAAAAAATCTGTGCCTGGATGGAAAAGATGAGAGGGAACATTGGTAAGGACACTTACTGCATAAAGATGGTGGAGGCCATTGTGAGAGCAGAGTCCGTCGCATATGACTCCACCTGGAGGGCCGCCCTGGCTGTGATCATGACCATCTTGAGAGTTACACGGAATTCCTTCCTGGACCCCTTGGGAAGCGAATCCTCATGCCTTGCCACATGTTAAAGTCATAGCAGCCAAGGAGTGTCGGGCACTTGGCCCTTTTAACTGAAGACTAGAAGATGAATAAATGTTACAACCAAAGAGATCCAGCCTCCTTGAGTATTTATTCTTCAGGTAGCCCCAGGTTGTCCTTGCCTTTTCCTGTGGTTAACAGCTTTGACTAAGCTGGGGGCCAGATGAGAACATAAGTATTCAAGTCCCTTACTGGGCACAAAGTCCTTGTGTTAGGCCTGTTTGGAGATGGGGGCATGGAGGAGGAAGTCTGCCACAGGGCACAGCAATATTAGATTACCCCTTCATGAAGGGGTAAGGCCACCCTAGCAGGAGTAGAGGAACAGTGGACATCAAAAAGGGAATCTTAAAGGCTCCTCAAATTCCTTAGCCTGAAGCCCCAGATTAAATGCAAACCTCTTCTATAGTTCAGGATCCACCTTGATGTCATCCTGAGGAACTGAATGAGGGGGCACAGTAGCCTCATCTGGCAATGATGAGGATGTTGTTGGTGTCATGGGATATCAATGTCCATTGGTGGTCCAGCAGCTTGACCCCCTAGGTCCTCATGGACCTGTGGGGGTCCTCTCCTCCAAAGCCTCAAGCTCTGCAGGGGACTTTAAGAACTACTACTAATAAGAGTAACTATATAACTATATTACAGATTTTGTAGTTTACAAGAATGGAGAGCAAAACAATGCTGGACAAAGCAATAGATGTTCCAGAAAGGTCACTGGCAGCAAGAAGGAACTGGAGATGGGGAGGAGGCAGAAGGAGTGTATGCAGCATCCCTCAACATGCCACACAGCTGCCACTGCAGAGAGTACCAGAGCCTGCCCCCCATGGATGCTACTGAGGGGAAAGCTTTCAGCACCAGTGCATGTGGCAAGCACACACACCTAACATGGAATGGACATGAGCAAACACTAGGAGAAGAGCTAGCTTTTCAGGAAAATTAAAACAGAGATAGTTAAAATTTGTTGAGAAGTGATAAAATGGGAGCAATGACAGCATGCAAACATTTGAAGGACATAAATGATGACAGAGAGGAGCCATGAGGTGATATAAGTAGGAATAATAGGATGAAATTTAAAAAGAGGAAATTCAGTCTGAATATCAGAATACATTTCTTAATAATATGAAATGCATCTGACTATGGAATATTTTCTCTAGCGCAGCTCCCATCACTTATGATACTTAAAATTAGATTAAACAAAACACTACAAAATGCACTATATAAAAACTGCACTCTGTTTAGAAAGTGCACTCTGACAGGAAGAGGGAGAGCATGATCTAATAGGCCTTTTTCACTTTCATTTCTATCTTCTGTGCTATAATCCTCTTTGCTTTCAATTAATTACAAGTCTGATTTTTTAAAAAAGTATTCTAGTTCTAATTGAAAGGATGAGTCCAGATCAAGTCCTGAGGGCCGAGAGGAAAGAAACATGCCAATCTTTTTACTTGTTCAGTTCCAACATTCTCTCTCAGCATGTTGTTCCCTCAGTATTTAGCACAGAATAAATAAATGGCTAGGTTAATTAAAGGTTTTACTCACACAGACACACCCCTATCTTTCTAAACTATCAGGTATTGATCACTGCTGGAGACAGGACCCAGGTTTAGATGAAGTCTCTGTATGATGTGCTAGCAGGGGTTCTCAAGCTTCATTTAACTGTACCCCTCTTCTGACAACAATTACTACACAACACCAGCAGTGGGGATTGAAGTCCAAGCTTGCCCGAGCCCCACTGCCTCAGCTGGAGGGGCCAAAATTGAATATAAGAACAGCCATACCGGTCCATCTAGCCTAGTATCCTGTCTTCTGACAGTGGCCAATGCCAGATGCCCCAAAGGAAATGAACAGAACAGGTAATCATCAAGTGATCTATCCCCTGTCATCCATTCCCAGCCTCTGAGAGAAGCTAAGGATACCATTCCTATCCATCCTGGCTAATAAGCATTGATGGATCTATCCTTCATGAATTTATCTAGTTCTTTTTTGAACCCTATTAAAGTCCTGGTCTTCACAGCATCCTCTGGCAAGGAGTTCTACAGGTTGACTGTACGCTGCATGAAAAAAAAATCCTTTTGTTTGTTTTAAACCTGCTACCAATTAATTTCATTGGTGACCCTAGTTCTTAAGTTATGGCAACAAGTAAATAACTTTTCCTTATTCACTGTCTCCACACCAGTCATGATTTTTGCTTGTAACCAGAGCCACAGTGAGGCTAAAGCCCACTGGCTTTGGGCCCTGGATGGTAGGGCTCAGGCTTTGGCTTCCAGCAAATCTAACAGCAGCCCTGGTTACCCCATTAAAACAGAGTCACGACTCACTATGGGGTCTACTATGGACCAAATTCAACCTTCAGTTACATCACCAGTCATAATGAAATCAATGGGATTGCGTGGGATGAACTGTAGGTGGAGAAAGAATGTCACCCTATGCTTCTACTGGAAATACAGTTTTTAGGATGATGTAATTTGCCAGAACTCAGTCATCTCAGTCCAAAAAGCCTGGAAATATATCTTTGCTGCTGCTCCTAATCTGCCAGTCAGAGCAACAGACAATATAAGAATTCTGTCCCACTTCTCCTGATGGGGTAGTGTGATTAGCGCCAAGTGCAGAAGAAGAGCATTGATGTGGCAGTAAAAATGACAAGATAGAGGTCCACAATGCAAGAGATTCAAGTCCTTGTAACACACAGCAGAATCTGTACATTCAAACCGAAAGTTAAGATAACCAGCATTTTCTTCTGAATGGTATCAAAAACGTCCCTATATATTTCTATTTACTTCACGCTGAGCAGTCCTGATTTTTGGGAGTCTCTGAAGAAGTGGATTGTGCCCACAAAAGATCATGATACCATCTACATGTTTTGTTAGTCTCTAAGGGGCTGCAAGCAAGACTATTCCTTGTTTTTTAAGTTTTTCCTATTACAGCAAATCATTCTTATACAAAAAAAGTAATTCAAATGTCATTTACAAGTCTGACACCTTGAACCAAGGTCTGAACAAATACCTTACTTGAATGGGCCGCTACATTTAACACCCTAATGACTTTACAAGTTAAGTATCAGGCATTTATAGCCCACTCTATAATAGCCTCATTTAGCAGGGACACTCCAACTAACACCCTGATAATTTTTTTCCCTTCTCTTTCCCTCCCCATCCCCTCTTTTTCTGCTGTTTATTTGCAATTCTGGACCCCTTGCTCCATTCATCTGAAGAAGTGGGTTGTGCCCACAAAAGCTCATGATCCATCTAAATTTTTTTGTTAGTTTCTAAGGTGCTGCAGGACTACTCGCTGTTTTTTAAGTTCATTCAAATGTGTTCACTTTAAAAATAACATATTTAATATAAAGATAGCATTCATTATTTTTAATAGTTTTCAAAACAGAGTTGTTTCTTCTCTTTACTATAAAAGTTCTGAATTTTAAACTGTATGATTTATAGTGCATTTCTGCAATGCAACAATAACTTTGTCATTATTCTGTGGCCTCACAAATCCCTTTGGTAAATGAAATACGGAACAACTTAAAAATATCTGATTTTTTGCAAGAGTTGCTGTTAATTTTAGCTAAATTTGGACATTTATCTGTCAGTTACAGAGACAGTTTAACAGAATTTTGACTATATTTTTAAACAAAACCCAGATTTCATAAAAAGATAATACAGATAATAGTAAAATGGATAAAGAAGAAAATCGCTATGATATGAGATCCATTTTTCAAAGAGTTGCAATCAATGCTTCCCAACTGAAATTCATAACTAGAACCCTGCAAGCACTGTGTGACAAATTCTGCTTTGCATACATAAGCAGCAACCATTGCGCTAAAGCCACCACTGACATAAGCAAACATAATTCCATCTGACCCACTGACTTCAATTAGAAGCTGGTCATATGTATCCAAGAGCAGAATTTGACCTTCAGAAAGTTCAGGGTTTGTATAAAAACCCCGTGCTATATAGTGATGCTGGCAGGGCCTCCACTCCCCAATTAAAACGTAGCTCTAGTGGTCCAAGGAAAACAACCTAATCCCCACAGTAAGACTAAAATTTTCCAAGTAAACTACAGGTAAAAGTTAGTCTATCAAAAACTTTCCAAAGTAAACTCAGGGAGAGGGGAAGGAAGCTTTCTTGTGTATGCAGAAAACTATGGATTTCCTAGACCAAAGCACATCAATGCACTACATCATACTTAAGACAGAATAACTGACAACCCTGCCCCAAGACCATGCCCAATTAATAGACACCAGCAACATAGTAGATAGAGCACTGGACTGGACTTCACTGGTCTGCAGAGCAATCCTGGGAAAGTCACATCCCTCTGTGCCTCATTTTCCCCATGTGCAGGAATAGGAGTAATAACTTTTACCTCCATTGTAAAAAGCTTAGAGAGCTACTGATTAAAAGTGCTACAGAAAAAGTAGAAATTGTTATAATACATGGCACCTGGGTCCAACAAGTACCATCTTGTACAATTATGATTGCTCTGCTAGACTCCTGAGATATGTCCAGTGTATCCTGCAGGTCTCAACTGTACATAAATCAGATGTGATTTGAGAGCACAAAGCTGTCAACGATTCAGTTAAAACACAAATACTTACGACCTGACTGGTACCATCTGTCGCTTCCTGAAGTCTCATTATATTATTCATCGAAAAGGCACAGTCACAGGAAACCCTTCATTTTTTTGAGGAAAAACAAAAGACGTCCATGCCTTAGTGTAAGCCGTTTATTTATTTATTAAAATGGCTATCATTCTTCATGAGGCAACTCTCAGTACAAAATGAAAAGAACCCCATCTGACAGAAACCTCCTGTTAAGAGTTTCAATAGGAGTTTCTACCATCATCTCATAATATACAATATATAATCTTTTAAACAACCATACCCCAGGCACTAACTACTCTGAAAAAATAACTCCCTGACATACACAGGAAATATATTTCAGAATTGGGTCATATTAGGATAAAGAAATTGGAGCTGTTATTCATTCCTGTTGCCAGCATTTACTGGTAAACTTTAATATTAATTAGAGAATATAGAACTCGGTTTTCTGCCACAGCTTTCATGCCATACACTGTATACCTCACAGTAACACAGCAATGCAAAGGGAAATGCTCCAGCCATTCTATGCTCAAGGATAATGCAAGATGTGATTCTACTTTGAAAAAGGTATTATGTAAAATAGTGTCATCTTAATAATCAAATCTGCCACTTCTGTGTACTCCCAGTCATATTTGCTCAATTGTCTAACTTTTACTACTTTGTGCTCCCACAGGCCACAGTCACCGCAGCTGAGAGAGAACAAAGGCTTGTCTAAAGAGTGGGGCAGTTGAATCCTAGGCAATGAAGGAACTCGTCAGCCGTCAGGATGTACTGCCCTACAGCCTTTTACTGGCTCCAAAGGGCATTTCTAGCAGCCTGGGATTGTCAAAGAGCTCAGGGCACGCCCCTGCACCACTGAAGTAAATGAGAATTGTGGCTTTCCCAGGGGACCAATTTCCTTTCTTTTGAGCATATATATCAGGGGTGGAGAACAGCATCCCCTGTAAGCTGAGCACTTGGGTGGCCACCCGGGAGAAATTCAAATGCCACCCAACTGATTAGCAGAGTGCCTAAAAACTCCCACAGCTGGCAGCATGTGTTCCTACTGATGGTGCATATGTGCACATAACAAAATGTGAACATTTTGGGAAAACAATTTAGAGGGAACATTGGTGGAGAACGTTTTTTGGATTGAGAGCCACAGATCCACAGACAAATCAATTTGCTTCAATCAAGAAGCACAAACAAAAAACAACCCACACCCCACAAACAAAAAACCACCTAACTAACCTGGCCCTCAAGTGAGAAGGGGGAAAACTAAGACACTCCCCTCAAGCTCCAGCTCCATGGGCTAGGTGCTGAGGCTCAAGGCTTATCAACACAGCTGGATTAAATTATTTTGAGGACAGAGGGCTAGTAGATTTCATGGGCTCCTCGGGGCTGTGGGGTGGACCAAAAGTGGGGTTCAGTGTGCAGAAGGAGGCTGATGGGGAACAGCCTGGAGGTGAGGGTGGGGGGATCTGGGCAGAAGGTAGGGTATAGGAGCAGGCTGGAGGTGAAGATGCAAGGTCTGGAAGAGACGGAGGATACAAGAGCAGGCTGGGGGTGAGAGTGCAGGATTGTGGAGGGAAGGTGCAGGGGCAGGGTGGGGGTGTGGGATCTGGGAGGAAAGGAGGGTAGAGTGGGGGGAAGGAGAATGCAGAACTGGGGTGTAGGTGTGAGGTCTGGTTGGAAGGGGGATGCAGGAGACGAGTGGGAGGTGGCAGGCAATGGAGGTGCCTACCTGGCACAGCTCCTGGGGAGGTCACAGGTGTCTTCATGCAGTTCTGTGAGCTACAGTGAAACGCTTCCTGCAGGCACCACCTCCTGCTGCTCCCACTGACTGCAATTCTCAGCCAATGGAAGTAACGAGGAGCAGTGCCTACAGAGAGAGCTTCTCTGCAACGCACAGAGCCGCTTCCTCCCCCCTGATAGAACTCATGGACTAGATGCACTGCGTGGCTTGCCTTCACCAAACCCGCGAGGCTGGATCTGGTCCAAGGTCGTAGGTTCCTCACTGAACATATATATACACAAACATACATACACTCACACACAAACTTAAACAGATGAAGGAAGGGTACTGACAGAGAGAGAATAAGAAAGTAAGTCTATATGGAGCAGTAGTCTTCCATTAATTGCACTGAGTCCCATATAAGAAAGTCCTGCTGATCTGAATAAAATGCAATATTTACCCGATTTCCACTTTTAATGAACAATGACAGTCCAGGAACTTAACTACTAAAACGCATATCAACAGAAGACCATTATATTGACTTGCCATTGTGGAGCGTGTTCCCAGAGGAGGCCATGTTCAAAGGATCCCACCCGTGGGCTGCGTGTTGAGCCCTGCATCAACCCAAACCGCACCATGGGCCACAAACAAACGGTCCATGGGCTGCATGTTGAGTAGCCCTGGTTTATAGCATTACCTCCAGAGATAATTAAACAAAAACATAGGTCTGCCAAAAAAGTTATACAAAATTACATTATTTTATTAAAATACATTTTTGCAGTGTCATACAGGAGAATTTAGTTGGCCAGGACCCAATTCAGATAGATGTCAGACTGATCAGCCGAAAGCACGCTTCTGATTATGTACACATACAAATGTGTACAGCATAGAACAAATAAATGATTGGTTCTGGGAGCAACAGCAGCAAGATAGTGAAAGGCTGAGGGTTTATTTTTACTTGAGGACAATGTTCATTTTTATTTTTTCTCAGTGCTCTAAGAAAGTGAATCTATAGTGCTGGAATCACTTGGCAGATAGATAGCATCTTCTGATATTAGTGCTCTAGATTTTGCTAGTGGGAGGAAGAGTTGGAGCTGTTTTTCACCCTGCAGATTAGGGATGTTAAATTTAGATTAATCAGCTAATTGAATAGTCGATGCAATTTGCACTGACTATTCGATTAGTCAATAAGGGCGCCTCCGCCTTTGAAGTGCCTCCGCCCTGGGGCTGTTGCTACACTTCAAAGGTGAAAGTGCTGTGAGGAGCACAGGGCAGGCCCCGGGCTCCCACAACGTTTCAAAGCGGCAGCGCCTCATGAAGCATGGGGTCTTTCTGAGAGAGGCAGCAAGAATGGGGTGAAGCGACTAGTTGACTAGTGTGTCCACTATCCAATAAGTATTTGCTTATCGGATAGTCGACTAGTTGTTCATCACATCCCTACTGCAGATTCTAACTGCTGGTTCCAGACTTTGAAAAGCTACATGTCAGATGTCCAATGAGAATTATTTCCTTTCATGCTTATGCTATTGCCTTCTGTGAATGAGTGAGTGAGAGAGCAAGCACAAGCTATATCACTGAATACATATATATAGTTACTAGAGGCTTTACCTGGTGTTGCTTGAATCCTTGTGGGGACTCAGAGTAGAGAGTAGGGCTGGAGGCTGGGAGGCTCATTGGGGTCACCTGCAGTGGCTCCTCTGCAGGGGAAACAGGGGTTGGGAGCGCTGGCCTGGGCTCCTTCGGGGGTGGACATTTGATTTATTGTATAATTATATGGCAAAAAGAGAAAATAAGCACACTTTGAGTAATAGTGCACGGTGTCTGATTTTGCTATCAAGTAGTTTTAAGGGAGGTGAAACTTGGGGGAGACAGGACAAATCAGGCTTCTGAAAGGAGCACACAGTCTGGAAGGTTGAGAACCACTCATATAGAAGGTAGACTTTGCCTGCTTCTTAACAAAATATCATCATCTGGACTTTACTATTTAAACATATTAAAATATTCCAATAGGAGAGAGTAACTCAAAATTAGATTACCCAACCCAATAGTAATAATTATAGTTATGTAATGTTATGTTACATAATATTAAGTCTAATATAAACTCTAGATCAACTAATATACTTAAGAATCTATTATAAACTGTGTGCGGAAAAAGCATAATTAAGTTGACTCATATGTTTGATAAAGGAAAATCAGTATTTTTTTGCAATGATTTAACAAAGCATATGATATTCCAGCTGGTCATTTCTGGCCATTTGTGTTACTTGAATAATATCATAATAGAGTTTGGGAGAAATAACTGAATGAGTCTCAACTATATTTGTAAAGTTAAGTGTTTACTCCAAGATGTTTTTACTGGTATCCACGAGGGGATATTTTCAAAGGTCAATTGGAAGGTGGAATGCAAAATGAAAGATTACTCAGAGGAAGATTGGAGGTTGATATATAAGTGGTCTGAATTTATATCAATAAATACAGGTTGAACTTCTCTAGTCCAGCACTCTCTGGTCCAGCAACATCTGTGGTCCAGCAAGAGTTTAGTTAGCCACATGTCCATTTATCATAGGCATGGCCAAGTTTCCCGTGGTCCCATAAAGTTTGTTTACAGCCACCAGCATATAGCCACTGACTTTCAGTGTTCTGTGCTGTTATTTAGCTCTAATTTACCCCTAAAGGTCTTCTAAGAGCCCAGTAAGCCTGAAGTGTTGGTAATGCTGCTGGACTATATTGACCTCCCATGATTCAGCAAATTCTATGCTTCAGCATCTGTCAGGTCCCAAGGGTGCTGGACTAGAAAGATTCGACCTTTACTAGATACAGGATGGCAATTTTAAACTCTGATTACATAATCACCCTCAAACAAATGAGTATGACATACAACTCTTTTATCCCATTGCTCATCTCCCTAGCACTCCTTGCTGTGCTTCTATCTCTCATCAACCCTGGAAATGACAAGTCTCCGAATTCCCTTCTTGCTTGGGCTAAACCAGGAACAGAGTAGTACAGGACATGCATCCTGCCTCACAGTGCCCGCCCGCCTTCTTACACAAGGATTCTTGGGCCTTCTTCTGAAGCATTTGGTACTAGGCTGAATTGGAGATAGAATACTAGAATACAGCTCACTGAATGGATCCTGTATAGCAATCATCTTCCTATTAAGAGGAGATTTTCTTTTAACTTTAATACAATTTCATTTCTAAGTGTTACATTATTCTGGCGCAAATGGAATTTGTATAACCTGTAAAGCTTTAATTTAATTTACTTAAGCATATCTATTGATTTTAACATATTTATATGCTATACCTGTCTGATTTACATGGCGCCCCTGAACAGCTGGCTATCAAATCTACTTGAGTTGCCCAGTCCTCTCATTTCCTGTCACCTACGTAAAGACGTAGAAACAGCAAAGAAGTGACAAAAGGCATAGAGAATATAAACTTGGTGTCAATAGATTATGAGATGGCCAAACTGCAGGTCCTACAAGGGAGCAAAAAGTGTTAACCCGGGGTGAAATTCTGGCTCGGTTAAATCAATGGAGTAACTCCGATGCACTTGAAAAAGATCAAGATTTCATCCATGTTAACGGGAGAAACCATCCTCAAGGGAAGGAAAAAGGGTCTCCTGCTTGACCCCTGGTAGGGGAGAACTTATTTTAAACTTGAAATATATTCTGGGTAAAGGACAGACTTTTAGCTGAACTGTTCTTACACTAGGCAGGCCAAGAACTTTTAAAAAAAAAACAGACCATTTCTTATACTACATGCCTAGATTAGATTTAAATAGTTGGATTTGTTTAGATGCAGGTGGAGCCTGGTGGGGCAGAATTGCCAGGTCCCAAGGCAAGGGGTGGGGCTTCAGGCAGAAGGGGTGGGGCTTCAGGCAGAAGGGGTGGGGCTGAGGGCTAACCTCTCCGCACCAGTCCTCCTGTGCCACCCAGTGTGCCCCAGCAGCAATTTGAAGGGCCGGGGCCTCTTATCCCTGCAGCAGCGGTAGTAGCCAGAAGCCCTGGACCCTTCTGAATTGCCAGGCTCTGGGGCAGTTGCTCCCTTCCTCCGTCAGTGGGCCTAGGTGCAGGCTACTCAAGCCTCTGGGAAGGGGAAAGCAACAATATTCAGGTTTTGAAAGGTACATCTCAAGTGTCATTCACAAAAACATAAAATATTTTAAAAATGTAAGCTACAGTTATCAGAAAAGTGAACAGAATATGATCTGATGCGCTATCCCTGCTTTTCTGTTCGTTTGTTTGCTCATTAATCTGTAAAAAGATCTTCCCACTGTTTATTATCAAGGACTTGTATATTAATTTTTTTTAACTGTCAGCATCTCAAACTGATGGATTAAAAATGTAAATGTTAAAACATACATATTGATCCAATAAATTATATATTATTTATTTCATCAATTACAAGCATAAGCACCACGCCCACAGACAAAGTATACTCTTTAATGCAATGCCTTTAAGGGACACACTCTGGTACCCAGCACTGTATAGTTATATAAAAACCACAATATATCTCATTACTAAAAGGAAACCTCTAACTAAGCAAGCTTAGTTGTGCAATGAATGTGTTTTACTTGAGAAACTGCTTCCGGGGTGGATAACACATTAATCTTTTGTGTGAGATGAAAAAAATTCATTTGAAAAGAAACTAACAACTGTGATAGCAACATTGACTGAGAGATTAAGAAGTGTCAATGCCCAAAATAACCTCATCCCACATAACCATGAGTTTGAGCAGAAGAACAGATAAACTACGTCAAATGAAAAAGTCCAGAGTAAGCCCGGCTTTCGTAGTTGATTACTTTGATATCTATTCGAAAGCGATGAAAGCCCACACCACATACAAATCCAATCAGAAGTAAGCTCTAGTCAATTTAACCCAAATTCTGGACAAGATTAATTAAATTTTAATACAGTAATTTTTCTTGTTTATTCATGGTGCTGCATTGTTTGTCACAAAAGCAAACATTTGACAAGACGTGTATATTGGGCAAGAAAGACTGAGAGAGACTGTTTTGCAAGTCTAGAAAAGCTCTTGTGAATCTTGTGAATCTTTCTTTTATTAATTACTTTCTAAAACTAAAGTCCACAACACTTCTCAAAATGAGAGTTGAGTTTTTCAGAATCTGTTACATGGAGGAATAACATACAATGGGAAAGATGAGATATTTAAAATACAAGTAGCTCGTGGTCAAAGTGCTTTTAGCATTAATTTAAAAAAAAACAAGCTTATTGGCTAAAATGCAACTTTAGCTGTATAAATTGTAGGAGAAATAACAGCCTCAAAACATCAGCAGAGACCAGCCTTTTAATTAGTTAAAGAGATTCCCAAGACTCTGTCACCTTAAACCAAGAATAACTAAAGTGAAATGGGGGTAGATCAAAGTGCCTAAGTAACTGTCAGCATGCAGCAGCATGGTTCACACAGACATTGCATGGCAGGCTAGAGTGGAGTAAATTTACACCTCAGTTTGCCAATAACTAAGAGCATGTCTACACAGCAGGGCTAAACTCAAAATAAGCTACACCACTTGAGCTATGCTAATTGAGGGGTTTAAGTCAAAATAGCTTATTTCGACTTTTGTTTCTATCTACCCAGCAGTTATTTCAAGTTAGAGCACTCTTCCCCCAACTTCCCTTACTCCTCATACAATGAGGATAGCGGAAGATGGAGCAAACAGTCCTCCAGCTTGACATTATATTGAAATAACTGCTTGTGTGTACACGCGGACTATGTTATTTCGGAATAACATCAGTTATTCTGAAATAACGCTGCTGTGTAGACATAGCCTTAATGTTTATGTAGACAAGTGAATTTGATGCCACTTGGCCCTTTTGGTCTGTCACATAAATTGCACGGCAATAGTAGATATCATACATAAGGACACTGCGCATCAATTGAAACAGAGAACATCACCATCGATTACTGAGCTTACTGAACATAATCCCACTAACAGAAAACTAAAACATCATTTGTAAGCATTTACACAATCAGATCAGCATGCTCACCAGCATCATCAGCCCCTAAAGAAAAATTCATCTGGATGACTGCCATGGAAATTCTAAACAGTTGGTGATTTCTCGTCTAAGGCACTTAATTACAGTGAAGACCTCACAGAAGAAGATAGAATTGTCAGAGTGTCATAGAATACAGAGCAGTTTTGCTACAAGAAGTGATGAATACATCCAAATGAAAACTCCCAAGATAGGCAGAATATGATTTACCCACTTTCAAAAGTCCCATGTGATCTTTTATGACCACAATGGCCAATGCTTCCGCTGAAAAGCACTATAAGGCACTTTCTCTGGTTTGCTACAGTCTTCAGAGGGACACTACTCGAAGCCACTTCTGGATAGCACCATAGGTTTTCCCTGGAGGTCTCCCAGTCAAGAACTGACAACCCCGACCTTACTTTGTTAATGAAATCTAATTAGATGCCAGGTTGATTACTAGAAATAAAAACTAGGGATGTTAGAAAACAATTACTTTTGTAAACGGGTAACTGCTGAATTTATATACTCATTTTTATATACTATAGATACCCATTATTACCTGCCACAGAGCCACAAAAGCTGTGCAAGTATTCAGCATTCCACCTTCCACTGGGATAGCTCTAGAGAACTGCCACTTCTTCCGGTATAATTTACAGTTTGCCTACTGGGCTAGGATTTCATTCTATATTAATTTACATCTGCACTACCAGACTAAGCATCGTTTATTAAAATTCAGAACTTTTCTTTGAAAATAAACATTAAAACAAAATAAACAGTAAAAGCATAAATAAGCAAATCTGGAGTAATAGCATCCCTATGTGACAGGTTCTACTCTCCATCATACTTGTATAAATCTAGTATAATTTTACTATAATCACAGGAGTAACTCAATTTATATCAATGTAACCGAGAGCAAAATCTGGCATTCATTTGAGTGTAATAAATATTTTGGAAGCTCTCCTTGCTCATGTTGGTAAAACACGTAAAAGAGAAATATACAAGATACGAAGGTGACATGCTGGCTGCTGTAAAAAGCTTTTCCCACTTTCTGCCAAATCTGTCTTTACTGTCATATTAGTAATTAGCATGTGCTCTTTTTATGTGTGTTACTCCCACAGCAATTTTCTGCCTGCCAATCACCACTACATTTCTCAACATCTCTCACACTAATTCTTGTTTCTTTGCACAAGCATGTGATGGTCAAATGTGTATTTCCAAACTACACAATACACTAGATTTCACAAGCATGTACCTCTCCATATTTTAATTTTCCTGTAACGTCTGTTGTCTACCTTATTACACGGAATGATTTTTAGGTCTGATGAAACAAGTATTTGATAGTATTTCTATGCTATGCCCAGAAATGCCTGTAACCTGATCCCTTTTGCCTTCCTTAAATAAGCCCATGAGAGAGATGAACTAGACAGAAGGGGTTTCAGCACCCAACAAAGAGGGTGCCATTAAATGGTTACGGTCTCCACACTTCACTATTGTATATCACATAAACATTCCATAAAGTTAAATATTCCTCACTTTATTAATTATATGGTTTATAGCTATACTATACTTTCTTAGTGGAAATCAATACATTAGAGCAATTACAGTATTTCTGTAATTGATTCCTGAGCAATAAACTATCCTAAATCAACCAAACAATTTAGATGAATCTGATTTTTCTCTTACAATTTTATTTCAATATTTCATTTCTTAGATCTATTTTACACTCTCTCTCAAATGAACTGTGAAACATAGCAGGTATGAAGTACTCAACTACAAAAAGGTGAATGAGAAAGTGCTGATGCTGATTCAAGATTCCAAGGATTCCTTACACAAGAAACAGTATTCTGAGAAAGGGTCTGCTACAGAGAAAACAAAACAATTCTTCTGTACCAATATTTAATATATGCTCTCCACTTATCAACAGAAAAATCCTACCACTCAGAAACAGTCCACTGTATTTAATTCCAAAACACTTAAATGCAATGTAATAATGGCACAGTACTGTTTAGATAAATAACTCATTTGCTGTGTTTACAAAGCATGATTAGATGAAAAGTATAAATAAATGAAAATCTTTACCCACCCAGCACTATTAGCTTGTTGTTAAGCTCCACACAGAATTCCCACTGCAATAAAATTGGTGCCTACATCCTTAGATGAAGACTGCATTAGAAATGCCAGACAGACATCACGTACATGTGCACTGAGGGAAAAGTAATTGCCGTTAATCTGATTATTTGAGAATGTAACCAACTCTTTCAAAAAGTTCACATCTAATACTATGCAACACTCAAGACCCAAAATTCAGTATTTTTATTTCTTAAACAAATTTCCACTGCATCTATTTTTAAATTCCTGTGTTTTCACAAAGGATCTATTTTTTACCATCTTATTAAATGGTAACATTAGCACTTTCCAAGAGAAAGCATTTTTGTCAGAAGTTCTGATTTCAATGCACTGAGACACACTGAGGTCCGCTAGAATACCATTAGAAAGGCGTCAGCGGGACACAAGTTACACTATTATTTATCAGGCTGCAATGTGTGCAGTGCTGCTGAATATGAATAAAAAGAATAAAAAGTATTCATTCTGACCTTGTAGAGGCCAGCTCGCTTTCTCTCTCCAATGTTACTGCACAACAAGGAAAGATCAGCTCTTCATTTAATCATGATCAAATCCCTTTCAGGGCAGGTATGTTATTCCGCAGAAGAGAAAACTAGCTACTTGTATGTTATCCAAGAGGCTTGATCAATTCAGGGTAGTAGGAAAGACTTCTAAAAATAAGTCACCTCCCAGCAGATGCGCTTCCTTCCTGTCTGAGTTTGAGTCAGTTTGTAACTGCATGAAAGGACAAAGCTTGAGGACAGAGTAGTAAGAACTCCTATAGCAGATACGCCATACAAATAAATGCAGTACTTTCCTTGTTAGTCTAAAAAAGAACCATAACTTTGGATGTGGAGTGAGCCACAAACCCAACAGCATATGCATGTCCAGAGCTCCTGGTGCTTAATCTCTGTTTTTATGTTTATTTTTGGATATGAATTTTTTTAGTCATCTGCAGTATTCAAGGCTAGGAAGTAGCTCTCAACTAATCTGATAATGCCAAAGGGGAAAAGTAAGTTCTTTTGGGGATAGGGAATACATCTTTACAAAAGATGCACTATACAAGGCTCTCACATCAAGAATATTTTTTTACTGTATTAACACGCCTTTGAAGAGTAAGGCCAGAGATAAGTCAGTGCAAAAAAGCATGACACTGGTGATTCCAAACCCCCTTTTTAGGGTTGCCAGGTGTCCGGTTTTGAAAAAAATATCTGGGAAAAAAATTAAGAAAATACTGGACACATAAAATGTCTGGTATTTTCTAATTAAGTAAGTTTTATTATTATTAGGAGTATCAATACGTAGTTGAGTACTGCCTGGCTGGTAGACGTGCTCACGCTGCATGAGCGTGTCTTCCAGCCAGGCAACGCAACCACGCAGTAGAGAGGAGGGGAGTGGGGCCAGAGTGGGATGGAATCCTTGGGACCGGACTCGCTTGTGCTTCGCCGGGACTGTGCGCGGGACAGGCAGCGCCCCGGGATCTGTGTGCGCCCGTGTCAGTCCCGCTCCCCGCCAGCTGATTCTCTCCCCTCGCTCCCCTCTCCAGCCAGCTCCGGTCCCCCCAATCCCCTCCCGACCAGTCCCGCTTCCCATCGGCCAGTTCTCCCCCCCCCCTCCTGATCTCCCGGCCAGCTCCGCTCTGAACTCCTCCCGCTAGACCTGCTTCCTGCCAGCCGGTCGCCCCGATCTCCCGGCCAGCCCTGCTGCCCCAACCCCACCCCGATCTCCTCCGGCCAGCCCTGCTGCCCCTGACCTCTCACCCGCCCCTCCCCCAGCCCTGCTTCCCGCCAGCCAGTTCCTCCCACACACACACACATCCTCCCGGCCAGCTCCGCTCCCCTCCCGGCCAGTCCTCCCCCCATCTGAGAACAAGTGTGTCCGGTATTTTTTTTAAGCCACCTGGTAACCCCTTTTAGAGCTTCACTGTAAGAACTCAGCCAGAGATTTCATCTTCTCCAATATGCTGCAGCAGCTGTTGGTGTAAAACTAGATGTCTCTGAGGATGAGCACTCTCTGAGGTTGAGCAGATGTTCATGAACAGGGTGCTGCTTAAACAGACGTAGTCATTAGAGAAAAGACTAGACCATTTTCACTGGTAATTGCTATTATCAGGACAATATCATCTGTTTTGGCTCACTTATTCCCTGAACATTAAAAATGGAGGTCACAGAAGATCTTGTCTGTATTTAAAGGGCAGAAAGACTATCCTATTTTTCTCAAATATTATTTTCCAAGGAACACAAGCTGCCTCCCTTCCTACACATATCTGATAAAACTACTGTATTGACTTATATACAAAAATCTATAAAATTCAGGCAGGAAGAAAAACAAAAGAAGTAAATCTATTACTTTTCAGGTAGAGGGTCAAGTATTCTCAATTCAGTCCTAGAGTGTTTAAAATAAGAGTCACAGGCTCTGTATTAAGCCAAATACACATGAACTATGAAACTACGTTATGTGTCCGAGATATGAAGCACTATAGAAGATTAATGACATTGTTTCTTACACTGGTATAACTTTATACAGGCTAGTAACCAATTTGCAATTTGATTTAAACAAATATCCAAAGAAAATTGTATGAAAATACTTCTGATTCAAAATTGGACCAGAGTGTGACTTTGTAAAATAGCCTAAATTTAAAATTCTTCCTGAATTTGTTAAGAAAATTAAGTAGCTATGCAGTTATGCCTTCTCCTATCCCATCCCTGCAATTCAGCTCTAATGATCTAGAGGGCCTAAAATAGTATGGAGTAGATTTAATATTAATTTCCTGCAGATATTTGTTGTAATAACGCTGACGTTGTTTTCTCTTGCCTTTCCCAAGACACCACTCAAAACTAAAGTGTAACTCATTCTTAGTTATACAGAGAATTTGAATAAATTCTCTTTAGTGGCAGCTACCATTTTTATATTGGGTTGTTATAATTCAAACATTATTAAAAATAAAAAACTTCTCTGAAAAATAAACAGTATTGGTCAACCACTTAAGTAAGAGAAGTCAGAGGAAAAACATTTTAAAAGTACTTTGTAATTCTCATTTGAACATCTTTGAGGTGTTTCTGACAGAGGAAAATATATTTAAAAGTATGCAACATTCAGAATCAAAAAAAGGAAACGTATGGTCAAGTGTTTTTCCATTTATCAGAGATAAAATTAAATGACTTTGTTTTTAGAAAGGAAATCCATTGGCTATCATAGATGACACCTCTTGTCCGAGGTCAAGAAAAGGTGAAATATAGCACTGTAACTGACATAACGTGAACCCAGGTTTGCTCTCTTCCATCACTAACATCCAAGACTCTATCCGCATTATATTATATCTTTTGTGTCTGTAAATGCAATACTAAACCAAGTTACAAGATATTTGAGGCGTGTCATAGTTAAGCACAGGACTTAAACACCTGTAAAATCTATAGTGCAAATGGAATCTAAAATATTACAGGGACAGCATTTCTCACGTATTTGCTACAGGGTTTTTTTTTTCCTCTTCAGTTATATTGGAGCTAAAGCCATTGGACCAAATAAGTTACAGAAGCACAACCAATGAAGCAAAGTCTGCCACTAGAGCGTTCACTGACAGACGTGTTTCAATAGTACCTTGGCATTCTAATGCCCCGCCTATAATATAAACTTGCCTGGGACATCTACGTTTACAGGGGACTAAGAGCTTTGTTGTAATAATATTTCCAGAATACTTCCGAGAGAATATTACTGTTTGGTTAATACAAGTCACAGAGAGGAAAAACCCCAAACCTTGCACACATTGGTCAAGGAAGCTAGGCTAAACTGCTACGAGTAGTAACCATTGTTTATTCACAATTATTACTTGAAGAACCTCAGCTTTAGACTTTAGATATTCCAATTAAATCAGTAGGGCTCTGCATGGACCCAATGGTCTATTTATGTCAATCAAATTGCATAATGTGGACTAGATCTAAAAGGTACCTTTCAATCGCCAATATTTTTCAAATCTTTCAAAAATTCAGGAATGAAATATTAAAAGCTGCCAACTAAGCATGCAAGAACACAAATGACTATTCTTTGCAGTCTCCCAGCTAGATGATAAAAAACAGATTAAAAACCTCAACCGTATATTCACTAAAGAGGGACATACTGGGGGGACTTCTGCAAATATTCACTATACCAAATAACACAATTAATTTTGAAGTGCTCTTCAGACAGTTACCAACTATAAAACTCTTCCATTTGGTGACAAAAACAAGGAAGAATGAGCAAGTGCAATCTGATAAGGATCTGCTATGTGATTCAATTGGCTGGTGTCAAATGTTAAATATAATTCTGACAAACCAGCAAATTGGGCGGTGGGGGCACAAATAAATGTTAATCTGAATTAGTTTCATTTTATGAAATATGGGGAGAAACATACATAAGTTAAAGTGAAACAAATATCAAAAAGTTATTTCTTGTTGGAGACCAATGTATTTGTGGAGTAACTCATTAAGCAAAGTTGACAAAACAAAAAAAACCAGGATGGTCTTTGAAGAAATACCTATAAGGATATGTGATCTTGCAGAAGATGAAGTCATAAAAAGGGACATGTGGATTTCAATCATTCTCCAACTTATTTTTTAAAAAATATTATAGTCCTCTACTAAAACTGAACACATAATCATCACTTTTCTCTGACTATATAAATTGTTCAATAAATCTTTGGACTTTACCTCCCAAAGTGCTTTGAAATCCTTCTGCTCAATTCGAAGAAGCTCACTATATTCCCTGGTAACAATAGTAGCATGGCGAGGAGTATTATCCAGAATTGACTCTCCAAAAGCAGTTCCTATTCCCAGGGTGCATATTGTCACAGCATCCTGTGAATCAAAAATAAAGAAGGACATGTATTAAATTCCTGGCCATTGAAGGGATCTATTGTTTCATATAAATCCTGCTAAATATGCTACACAGAGCAGCCTTAGATTTATAATCCCATTTCTAGGATAAGCATTTAACATTAGGGTGGGAGGCTAGGGCTGGGTTGGTCCAGTGGCACAGGAAGCCTTGATTTGAGAATGCACTTAGGGCTTCTGTTTTCCTTGCTCATTAGCTGGATCAGACCTGCCTTACTGTAAACTACAGAGCATAGAAGTCACCACAACCTTTGGAAGAAAGTTATGACCTCTGGTCATGTATCTCTTTAGGCAGCTATGACGATGAGATCATTTAAAAATGACTGGGGTTACTAGAAAGTAACTAGGAGAAAAAAGGTAATTCTTGATAGAATGCTTCTGCTGCTGTGAGCAGAAGGAATATTTGACTGTAACTTTTTCTCAGCAAAGTCATCATATATATAGTAGCCCAGTGTCTGAGAGTCTGTAACGCCGAAATGCTGGCTGTTCCCTCTGGGGGGCACTGTTGCTGAAATGCTGGCTGTTCCCTCTGGGGGGCGCTGTTGCTGAAATGCTGGCTGTTCCCTCTGGGCAGCCTGTGCTGCATGGGGAGTGCGGGGCCCAAACAGCCGCTTGCTCCCCCGCGGCGGCCCGGCTGAGCGGTGCAGAAGTCGGCCGAGCGCCACGGCGGGAAGGGAAGGGGGGCGAGGCGGTGACGTGCGGCGTGACAGCGGCTCCAGGCCCCGCCCCCTGGCCGTGAACGTCACTGCCCCACCCCCCTTCACCTCCCGCCGTGGCACTTGGCTGACTTCTGCGCCCCTCAGCCAGGCCGCCGCGTGGGAGCAAGTGGCACAAGCGACCGTTTGGGCTCCACGCTCCCCATGCAGCACGGGGAGTGCGGAGCCCAAACGGCTGTTTGGGCTCCGTGGTCCCCCGAGTGAGAGGCAGGAGTGGGAGGAGAAGAGAAGGAGAGAGGCAGGAGGCGGAGGAGAGCTGAGAGAGAGAGGGGGGGAGGCAGTAGGAGGAGGAGAGAGAGAGATGGAGCGAGAGACCGGAGGCTCAGGAGATAAGACCGATGTGGAGGAGAGACCTGAAAATCCCATCTTATGATGGGCTAATTGGCTAGTCTTTCAATAATTATAGATTTATATCCTCTTCTATGCATAATATATTTGTCTATTTTTCAGGATCTGCTGGCAGTGCACTCTGTAAACCAAATCAATTCTTGGCCTTTTGACTGAGGCTGCCAGTAAATCTGCCAATGGCTTAGTTCATTAGAAATTGGACTAAAACTATAAACACATTTTACACAGATCAAGCACTTTCAGGTAACAAGTCTAGAAGAACTGGGAATGGATTCAGATTAATAACTGTGGTCACCATCCTGCAGTGAAATCCACTTCAAGTAACTTCAGTGGGTAGGATTGCACATGAGCACAAGAATGCTTGTAAAATCAGGACCTTGGAATTGAAAAGATCCATAATCCAGCCATCGAGCCCCCCGGGATACTTCTGAAAGAAATGACATATTACGGTAGCCAAACAAAAGCAGAGTGTTAGAAATGAAGGCCCTAAATCAACAAGGCACTTCAACAGATGCATGACTTTCAGCAGGTAAATAGTGTTAATTAAGTCAACAAGACTGCTCACGTGCTTAAAACTGGACATGTGCTACAGCAGTGTTTCCCAATTTTATCTGGCCACGGAACCCGTTTAAACTCGAAAGAATTTCAAGGAACCCCTATGGAAAATTTGTCCAAAAAAAAAAAAAAGCCGCCGGACCTGAGCACCACGACACCTCCCCACCCCATGCCACCCCCAGGAAGACAGTCTGGTATATGGAGCTGAAAAAGTAGACCACAAAGAAGTAAGGATAATAATAATGAACAAATGCTAAATAAGGTCATGAGATCAACATTTAGTTTAATTGCACATATTTAAAAACAAAAATCACATTTAATGTGAAAAAAAAATAAAGCTCAAAAACTAATATGAATTATATTGGCAGTTTTTCAATATGAAGAGTGGTTTTTCTTCTTTTCTTGGCAAATTCCATTTTGTTTAATACTAAAAAGTTGGATTTGCATATCTGGTGCTGCATTCAGTCAATTTCTGTATTTTGTTTTTGTTGCTGCATAATTCAAGAACCCAGTTTCACACAAGTATGTGCTGGTGAAGGTTAAGAACTGACGAACTGCACATCTTGATAAAGCTGAATATTCTTGACATAAGCCGCCCCAAAACGTAATCAGAGAAACTTCTTTAAATTTTTGTATTAATTGGCCATCTGAAGTGAATTCAATTAGGTTTTCCTAATCTTGCATAGAAAAACTGACTGGCTTTCCTGTTATACTTAATGGATTTTAAATCCAGTTATTGTTGTTGTTTATGGTTGGAAAATACTTCATGATATTTGAGTATAAATCACAAAGATGATCTGCAATGTCCTGGCCAGGAAGAAGAGTATAGGAGAAAGCTTGGGGCAGGATGTCTGGCCAGGAGGGAAGATACAGGAGGGGGTCTTGGGGCAGGATGCCTGGCCAGGAGGGAGGGTACAAGAAGGGTCTTGGGGCAGGGTGCCTGGCCAGGAGGGAGGGTAGGAGAGGGGTCTTGGGGCAGGGTGCCTGGCCAGAAGGGAGGATACAAGAGGGGACTTGGGGCAGGTCTCTGGCCAGGAGGGAGGGTACAAGAGGGGCCTTGGGGCAGGGTGTCAGAGCAAGCTGGGAATGTGGGCTCTTGGTGGGGGAGAGGGGAGTGAGCGGGATATGGGGGCAGGGTCTGGGCATGAGGGGGGATGCTTACCTGGCTTGGCACCCTGCTGCAGCAGGGAAAGCCTCCAGGCAGCACACTCTTGTTCCTGGGGGGAAGGGGGGTGGCAAGAGAGGGAGGGAGCTCAGTTGTCCCCCCCGCCCATGCAGCAGGGAACCCAGCGCAGCTGCAGCACCAGGTCATGCTTCCCGCTGGCAGGGCAGGGGGGGAGAGGGTGTAGAAACCCCAACCTTCCCCTCCAGATTAAACTCTGCCACTTCCCCAGCAGGCTGGGGAGGGGTACAGGGGAGAGAGAGCAGCAGCACCTGGGAGGCAGCGAACCCAAGCACACCCCGAGAGGGGGGCAGCAGAGCCAGAGCGTGCCCCGAGGGGGTGGGCAGCAAAGCCCGAGTGCACCCCGAGGGGGTGGGCAGCAAAGCCCGAGTGCGCCTGAGGGGGTGGGCAGCAGAGCCGGAGTGCGCCCCGAGGAGGGGGGGGGGGCTGCAGAGCCCGAGCCAGGTTCCATGCAGGCAGCAGCTTAAAAACGCCGAGGTCCGAGAACGGCTCCTCGGCTCTGGCCACTCTTCCCCCTCCCCCTCCCAGCAGCAGCCACCGCCGCCAGTGTAAAAGCTGCCGCCTGCACAAGAGGAGGAGACGACTGCAAGGCACCAAGATAGGGCAGTCTTGCAAGGTGAGGAGGGGCTGCGCCATGCATGGGGGTGGGGCAGCCGCAGTGGGTGGTGAAATGGCCAAAGCTGCATGCCCCCAGAAGCCCGTCCCCACCAGCAAAGCCCCAATGGGAGCTGCCTATGGGTTCTGCAGGGGGCAGGGGAATATAATTTTTTTGCGGAACCGCAGGGTTTCACGGAGCACCATTTGGGAAACACTGTGCTACAAGATCTTGCTGAACTGGATCCTTAAGTATTGACGTATTTTTGAGGAATTTTAAAAAAATCAAAATAAAATTAAACAGTAGTAAGAGCACTAACGAATATTTGATACAATTTGCATAGTAACAGTCAGATTAAAATGTATATACTGCAGCTTACTAGGCAAATATACAAAAAGACACAGGAAATGTAAGCTCATTTTACTTGGCATGACATTAGTAATACAGTTTGATTTACTTCTAAAATTTAGGATTTTTAAATGGTCACAAAATCAAATAGGTATTTTCTGGCAACATACCTACTTCTTCTCTATGGCTTATAAAGCAAGGGACATGCATGAGCATATTTCAGTATAATTCTCTAATTCTCTGTGCTTAAATTTGCATTGTTTTCCTTTCATGCATCTAATATGTGATAATAGGCAAATGTTACTAAGAGCAAGTTAGTGGGTTCTGTAATCACATTACAAAGATAAATATCCATAATAGTCCAGTTCCCTGAACCATAGCAAATTGCTTTTGCAGATATTTACACATAAAAATATATTGTCAGAAAAATAAAATAAATATGGTCTTGGAAAAAAGAATTAAGGATCAAGGAAAAAATTGAACAACTGTTGGTAATACATTTTCCAAAAGGCAACTGAGAGCAGACACATTTGGGGGGTGGGTGGGGAGAGGGTGTGAGAGGGCATACAGGATTCTATAGACAGCAGTTCCACAGCAATCCCGTTATACCAGAGACAATGTTTCTCTTTAGACATAGCTCTGTACTGTGGTCTTTAGAGGTGACGCCCCTGTAAGCATCCAACCATTATCAAACAATGCACTCAAATGGGGATACAAAGAAATGCCTTTATTGTCCGTGCTGATTTTGTTCTCGAGGACTCGGATACTCTCAGCTTTATTTATTAAACTCAGTAAATGGTTCTGTTATGTGTTTACTGCAGAAATAAATTCCTGGAATGGAAGAAACAGAAACTTTCCAATTAGACAATGAGCAACATTCACGTCTACTACTCTCTCCTTTTACACCACTCCCCCCGCCCAAATAGAAAACCTAACGTTTTGTGGGGGTTAGCAATAAAAGCAAAGACTTGTTAAAACCAGAATAGATGAAGGACAGACAGGGACATGTGTTTGTTAAGGAGCCACTTTTTAAGAGACCTTTTGATGAAGCAGCTGTTCAACCTAAGAAATAAATTAACACTATAGATTTTCAGGTCACGGACACTGAGAGATCATGGGTTCATAAAAGAAAAGTCCAGAATTCTGTCAAGTGAAAGTTCTTTCAGCTTTTTTTCCAGCCAACATTTCTCTACACAAGATGTGGTTTCTCTGAGCCAGTTAGGGAGCAAGCCCATGTCGCTTCTTCAAGGCTTCAAGAGTCCCATTTTTCCCCCCTGCACTGTTTATCCCCTGGGAATACTTCCCATTAGGCCTGTTAACATTATACTCAAGGATCTCCTGCTGTTCATGTAGACTATCTTGAGGATTGCTGACAGCTAGAAGCTCAGGCTGCCGTTCCCCTCTGAAATCCCAGAAGCAGCAGGAGGTTCTATCTGGCAGACACCAGCCAAGGTTCACACAGTTATTTAAAAGGAAAAAGCATTAAGGACTTGGAGAGATATGTTTGTTCCCATTGCTGTAAGTTCTCTGTGCACACATTGAAATCGTAGAGAGTTCAGGTCACAGACTGTGTACTTAGGTTCACTGCATTTCAGGGCAGGTTTAAGATTCATGTGATGAAAGAGATGTTGCCTCAGAAAACTTCAGTTACAAGAGAGCTGTAATAACATCCAATGGAACTGATCAAAATCACAAATTTAAGCCCTCCAACCCCAGACATCCTCAATGTATGCACCTCAACCCAAGACATCCTCACTGTGTGCACCTCCCCTCCTTCTGAAACATTCTATTTTCAAACATGGTGGACTGTAGTGTGAACAAGAGAATTACTTTATTCCCTAAGGTCATATGGTTAGTGCCTTTCTCTGTGAGCAAGCTCAAAGAAGGAAAGGGAAGGAGATGGAGAAAAAGAATTTTAGTTGGGGCAGCAGGAGGTATTTTTTATTAGAAAGTTAAGTTTATTCAGTGTTTTGAACCTACAATGGAAAGGTGATTTAGTTGTTTCAGTTAAAAAAATTGGATCATTTTCCCACCCTTCGTACCTTCATCACATATCTTTCCCCTTTGGATGCTACACATCATTTTGACAAACGCACAAATATGTATTTTAAAAGTGATGTGTTAAAAAAACCTATGGCTTACTGAGTATTCCTGGTAGTTCAGTTTACTTCAAGCCAAGTTCCCGTTTACAATCAGAGAAATCAAAGGATATAAGGCAGTGGTCCCCAACCTTTGGAGCTGCCGGGCGCCAGGGGGCGGGGCTGTTTGCCCGCCGGGCACCAGAGGCCGGGGACACTTGCGCACCCAGGGGCGGAGCCACGCATACACCACACCCCCATGAGCCACGTGCCTGGGGCCAGCAACCCCATGCACCGCGTGGCCACGGGTGGGGCCGCCCATTCGCCGCAAGCCTGGGGCCGGCGCCCTCCAGAGCCACGCGCCCAGGGCCGGCACCTCCCCATAGCTACGCGCCCAGAGCCGGCACCCCCCATAGCTGCGCGCCCAGAGCCGGCACCACCCCATAGCCGCGCGCCCAGAGCCGGCACCCCCAGCGCGCCCAGAGCCGGCACCCCCCCATAGCTGTGCACCCAGAGCCGGCACCCCCCATAGCTGTGTGCCCAGGGGCCGGGAGGGCAATTCGCCGTCCGTCCGGGGCTGGTGCCCCCCATAGCCGCACGCCCGGGGCCGGTGCCCCCCATAGCAGTGCGCCTGGGGCCAGGGCGGCCAATTCGCTGCGCGCCCAGGACCGGCGCTCCCCATGCGCCGCGCACCCGGGGCACGGGCGGCCAATTCGCTGCGCACCCAGGACTGGCGCTCCCCATGCGCCATGCGCCCGGGGCTGGCGCCACGTATGCGCAGCGCGCCTGGGGCCGGCACCGCGCATGCGCCACGCGCCCGGGGCGGGGCCAGCCCCTAGCACTTGGTGGGCGCACACAAATGCCCGCGGGCACCGTGTTGGGGACCACTGATATAAGGTTTCAGAGAGGTAGCCATATTAGTCCGTTTCAGCAAAAACAAGAAGTCCAGTGGCACTTTAAAGTAACAAATTTATTAGAGCACAAGCTTTTGTGAGCTACAACTTACTTCATCAGGGCTGACAAAGAAAAAATAAAGAAGAATACATAGTTCCTGCAGTACCATTCACATAAGAATAAATGCAAACTGCTAAGAAAAGAAGCTCTTACCAAGCTACTGGTTCATGTGTAAGAGGAAAGGTGGCAATGACTTTCCATATCAGAATAGCAGTTCAACATGGTCAATATGGAAAAAAACTGCTAGGAAAATACTCTTTACATAAGGAAAGGTAATTTGCTCCTGGAAATAAACATGTGTGTGTAAAAACCACTACTTCTCTTCTACTGTCCAATAAAGTATTTACATATATCACACCGATTGAACTACTTACACAGTTAACATAGGATCCAGCAAAGGGCATGTGTCACGTTCATAAAAATATTTTCCAATGAAAGATAGCTTGATGAGATAGTTTGATATATTATAGAAGAATTAGGAAAAGATCTCATACACTTTACTCAAGTGTAACAAGCATGGAAGTCTAATAATCCTAAAATACTGGTAATGCACAGAACAACAGGTATGTCTAAAAATAATATGATAATTTACACTGAACAGGAACTGCATGGAAGTTTCTTGTGGTTCCAAACAGACTTGTTATTACTTAACACATAACAACATTGTTACATTCACACTGGAGCAAACAGTCCCTTACAAATTTAAAGAATTATAAAAATGTAGCTCTAGAAGGGAGCTGGAAAAAGAAAGAAAAAAAAGCCCAGCTCCTGTACTGGGGCAAGTAAACCTAAATCATCGTGGACGGGTATATGTCCAACCTCTTCTTAAAAACCTCCAGTGACAGGGATTTCAGAACTTAATCACCCTAATAGTCAAAATGTTTTTCCTGTAATCTAACCTGAATTTTCCTTGCTTCAGATTAAACACATTACTTCTTGTCCTACTTTCAGTGGACTCAGAGAACCACTGATCACTGTCCTCTTTCTGACAGTCCTTAAAATAGTTGAAGACTCCTCCTCTGACAGTCTTGAACATAAGTCTTCAGACAAAATATTCCCACCTGGTTTTTTAAACCTTTTCTCATGAGTCAGGTTTTCTAAACCTTTTATCGTGTTGTTGCTCTCCTCTGGATTCTTTGTTCTGTCCACATCTTAAAGTGTGCCACACAGAACTGTACACTGTACTCCAGATAAGGGCTGACTAATGCCAGATAGAGCAGTTACCTGTCCTGTCTTACATACAACCTAGAATGATATTAGCCAGGTTTGCAATACATCACATTGTGACTCATATTCAATTTGTGATTCACTATAAACTCCAGATCCTTTTTAGAAGTAATACCATCTAGCCAATTACTCCCCATTTTGTTGCCATGCATTTGATTTTTCCTTCCTAAGTGCTCTGCACTTTTCTTTATTGAATTTCATCTTGTTGATTTTCAAACCAATTCTTCAATTCATTCAGGTCATTTTGAATTCTAATCCTGTCCTCCAAAACGGTTGTAACTGCTCCCAAGTTGGTGTCATCCTCAAATTTTCTATGCATACCCTCCATTCTATAATCCAAATCACTAATAAATATACTGTGTAGGCTGTGTCTAGACTGCAGGCTTCTTTCAGAAGACGTTTTTCCAGAAGAGATCTTCCAGAAAAACTTCTTTCGAAAGAAAGCGTCCACACAGCAAAAGCGCATCGAAAAAGCGATCTGCTTTTTTGAAAGATAGCATCCACATTTATTGGACATTATCTCGCATTTAAGTTGTGATTACTATGGACGGAGTGGCCACCAGGGCACCTGTGCTTTTTCCTGGAGGCCTCTTCTGTCAGAAAAAAAAACCCTTTTCCCCATCCACACACACCTTTTTCCAAAAGAGCTCTTTCGGAAACAGGCTTCTTCCTCGTAGAAAGAGGTTTACCACTGTTGGAAAAAGCCCTGTGTTCTTTCAACTTTCTGTGGACGTAAGTGTAGTTTTTCCGGAAAAACTCTGCAGTGTAGACATACCACTACCGGATCCAGGACTGACTGAGCCCTATGGAACCTTACTAGATACAGCCTCCCAGTTTGACAGAGAACCACTGAGCATTACACTCTGAGTACACTCTTTCAACCTGCTGTGCACCTACTTTATAGTAATTTCATCTAGGCCACATTACCCTACTTTGCTTTGAGGATGTCAGGGGCAACTAAATTGAGCGTCTTACTAAAAATCAAGACAGACATATCATCTACTGCTTCCCCCATTCACTAAGCTAGTGACTCTGTCAAAGAAAGAAATGAGGTTGGCTTGGCATGATTTATTCTCAGCCTCACAACCTCATTATCCTCTAAGCACTTATGATTGATGTGCCTCCCAGACTTTGGTCTGCCTCAACCCTCCTCATTTAAATCCCACCTGTAAAGTCACTTCTCTGAAGCCTACAATAAGCAATTGAGATATGGTCACTATTTTTAACTTGATCCATGAAGCTGAGACCCTAAACAGCTGCTTAGAAGCCTTCTCTCATCAAAAAGTTGCTTACAGCTTCATTTTGAAGCATTACAGTTCTGACACTTGAGAAACTGCCTATTTCCAAAGGCAATGAGAAGTCCTGTGGCACCTTATAGACTAACAGATTTATTGGAGCATAAGTTTTCATGGGCAAAGACCCTCTTTGTCAGATGCATGTAGTGGAAATTCCAGAAGCAGGTATAAATATACAGGCACATGAAAAGAAAAGAGTACCAACCAATGAGGAAGGCCAGAGATAACGAGGTCAATTCAGTCAGGGAAAATGTGTCCTACTTCTAGCAGTTGATGTGGAGGTGTGAACACCAAAAGAGGAGAAACTGCTTGTATAGTTTGCTAGCCATTCACAGTCTTTGTTTAATCTAAATTGATAGTGTTAAATTTGCAAATGAATTGTAGCTCTGCAGTTTCTCTTTGAAGTCTGTTTTTGAAGTTTTTTTGTTGCAGGATTATACACTGAATCCATTTACATCAGCAATTAGAGACCTTATTCTACAAAACTCAAAACAGGACAAGGAGACAGTTTATCCAAAGAGGTCTTCACTAGGTTCCATGTACAAATCCCATGAGCAAGTGTTATTAGCTTAAGTACAACTATCTAAGCCAGGGGACAGCAACCTATACCATGCGTGCAATAAGTGGAACGCAAGCCAAATTTCAGTGGCACATGCGGCAGAAGTTCAGCTCCCTCTCACCCAGGTAGCCGCTGGAGCCCTCCCTCTTCCCCGGCAACGCCTCTATCTTCCGGGACCAGCCGGGGACCGTGTGCCCACAGTAGCGGCGCTTCCAGCCTCCTGGGCCGGCCCAATACCTCGTGGCTGTGGCAGTTGCTGCAAGAAGTGCGAAGCCAGGTAACCATTCCCCCTCATGCCCAGACCCCCACACTCCAAACTCCCTCACTCACTCCTGTCCCCCCACCAAGACCCCACACTCCCAGCTTGCTCTGACACCTCCGTTGTTCCTGCACCCTCCCTCCTGGCCACATACTGCACCCTTCCCCTGCCAGAGGGCCTACTCCCAGCCTGCTTCTGCACTCCACCTCCCACCCAGACCTTGCAACCTCTCCCCCATCTGCACTCCACCTTCCACCCAGATCCTGCACCCCATCGCTATCCCACTCACTGGCAGCCCTGTCTCACATAGTAAACTCCTCATTTTTGTCCCTACCCCAGAGCCTAAGCCGTCCATGAAATCCACTAACACCGGAATCCCAGAAAAGTAAATCTGACCTACGGGAAATTCTGAAACTCAGTCCTCCCTGCCCCTTCTCCTCATCCCATGAGGCTGGAGCACCAGAGGAGTGAGGTTTCTCAGTTGGGGACCACATCAGTGAGGGATGGGGGGATTTGCAGCAGTTTTTTTGTTTCTCACTTGTGCGGTCCCCAACTGATTTTTCTGTGGGTCAGTGGCTTCCAACTCGAAAAAAGGTTCCCCATCCCTGCCATAAATAAAGAAAACATTGAAACCTTTTGTGTTGGACATAAATTAATATTTTACTTTATTTAAAATGAAGTTTGATAAACTAACATGAGAAAGTTAAAACACTTAGCCTGTTTAATAATTTAAATGAAACCATTCTCCCTAACTGCAGCTGGTTCAGAAAACATGTTCACCATACCCAGCCTGCCTCAACCTGCCCCCTTCCCCAGCAAACAGATCCGTAAATAGAAGTGAATAAGTTAAATCTTGGCACGCCACTTCTGAAAGGTTATCGATCCCTGACCTAACCCAGAAAATGAATGAAGTAGGGACATGGCAAGAAAAATCCACTGAAAATTCTTCTGTTATACTTTTATTCTACTGTGATTCTTTTATCATTAAAACAGAGACCATATCATCTGTTTTTCACACATTGCTGAACGGAGTCAACACGTAAACAATTTGTATGAAAATATCCATATACCACTCAATATGTATTGCTCTAAAGCAGGAAGATACAAACCTAAACCATCCCTAATTTTTCTGCATTATAATTATCTTGCTTCATTTCAATGGCGAGTGAAATTATGACAGAAGTAATACTTTCTCTGTGTCGGAAGGACAAAATTACTATTAATAATAATAGATATCTCTGTTAAAACTCAAAAATGAACCGATTAAATAGCTAGATGAGATTTTTAAATTAGTAATTTTGGCATGAAATGTTCCAGGTTCCCTCAGAAACTAATTTCTCTTGCTTCTTACGCATTCTAGCACTGCCCTCTTGTGACATTCTATAGTTCTGCACATAGTAAGTTAGTATATTATCCGAATGCAGGTAAAACAAAAAGTTTTACCTGTCAAAGCCTAAATTTGTGTGTTTCCCTTGTTCATGTTTAAATCAGAAATGAGAAAACCCACTAATCTCAAATCATAAATGAATCATGCAAGTTGACTAGTATCTGCCATTTAACTGGAGAAGCCAGTGAGCTAGAATGAACAGGAATACTTCTTACATTAGATTTAAAAAATCCAGAACTTTTAAGGTGGTACCATCCTAAATGATAATGGCACAAGAGATAAGATTGAGCTAGAACATTCTGAATCCACATTTAAAGTGTGTCTGTAGCCAAGATTCTGGTTCAAATACATATTTCAATATTTTACTGAGAAGATAAGGAATTTTGTCCTCAACACTGGAGCAATCTCTTCTTTTTGGAAGTATAAATTGGGCATCCACGAGAGGTACATAGAAATGGGACTGCTATGAGCACATTATTGTTCAATATTACCATGTGGTCATGCAGCGTGGAGAGAACTTATGTCCTAACACTTTGACGTTATTACAATAGCTGCCTCGTATTACAGTGCAGTATGCTATTAGTGTCAGGGACAAGACACATTGGTGGTCATGTCTAGCAACTGAAGTCAGGATCAGGGATTGATGCTTGAGTTGGTAGCCAGGAATCAGAGCCCATGGTCAGAGCCAGAGTCAGAACTCAGATGCCAGAGCCAAGAATCAAAGTGAGAAGTCTAGAATCAGAGCTCAGAGTTGGGTTGCCAGGTGCCCAGTTTTCAACCAGAATGCCAAGTCAATAAGGGACTCTGACATCTCCAGTCAGCACAGGTGGTTGGGCTGCAAAAAGTCCAGTTGGCAACAATGGCCAGATGGGTCTTGGAAGTGGCCATCATGTCCCTCTGGCTCCTAGGCACAGGTGTGGCCAGGGGTCTCTGCACTGCCCCTGTCTACATGCACTGCCTCCATAGCTCCCATTGGTTACAGTTCCCAGTCAATGGGAGCTGTGAAGCCAATGCTTGGGCTGCACAGAGCTCACCTGGCTGCCCCTGAACTAGGAGCTGGTGGGACATGCTGGCTGCTGCAGGAGTTGTGTGGAGATGGCTGCTATGGCCAGGAACTATGGCCAATGGGAGCTGCAGGGGCAGGCCTGTGGGAAGGGGCAGTGCACAGAGACCCACCCAGGCGGAAGGGCACATTGTTGCCTTCCAGGAGCTGCCTGATGTAAGCATTGCCCTGAGCCTGTATCCTTCACTCCAACTTCCTGCCCCAGCCCTGAGCCCTCTCCTGCCCCCCAAATCCCTTATTCCTAGTCCGACCCCAGAGCCCGCATCCCCAACTGGAGACTTCATTTCCCTTGCACTCCGCTCTATTCCTGCCCTCAGCCTCCTCCCACACCCTAACCCTCTGTCCCAACCCTGAGAATCCTCCTGCACTCAGACTCCCTCCCACAGCACAAGTGCTGCCTCAGGCTCCCAAACTCCCTCCAAACCCCTTGCCCTCAAACCAGAGCCCCCTCTCACGCCCCAAACTCCTCATCCCCTGCCTCACCCCAGAGCCCATACCCTGAACCAGAGCCCTGACCCCCTCTCACATCCTAACCTCCTGCCCTAGCACAGTGAAAATGAGTGAGTGAAGATGTATGGGAGAGGGGGAGTGAGTAGGGGGCAGGGCCAAGGGCATGGGACAGGGTAGGGGGCAGGGCAAGGGTGTTCAGTTTTCTTCAAGCAGAAAGTTGGCAAACCTAGCTGAGGGTTAGGACCATGTTACCTGGAGCAAGGTAAAGCAGGGGCAAGGCTAGAGCCAAGGCAAGAATGGGGCTGGATCTAAGGCAGGAGTAGGGCTGAGACAAGCCTAAATCAAGGCTGGGAGCAAGCAGACAAGGAAGCTATCACAACCATGGGCAAATGCCTTGAGCAGCCACCAAAGAGCAGCTGGGCATAAGAGGTGGATTGCTGACTCTTCTAACTAATCAGGCAGTGTATTATAGGCCAGCTGCAGTCATTATGGTGTAGCTCTACAGGCCTTGCTTCCTGATAGTTAGGAGCAGGAAACTGCAATGGCTGTGACTTCTGTTTAAACCTCTGAAGTCAAGGACTAAAATACATTTTTCCATGGAATTCAGTGACTCCTATTTTACATTCCAATTCAGATCCCCTTGCAGATTATTAAATTTCAATTCCCCTTAAATCAAGAACATGGGTTGCCTCGTACAAGGACAAAAGAGTCAAAAAAGGAAACTTAAACAGAAGGAGATATGGATAAGCACCAAACATTCTTATGATGGACAAAAGAGCAAAGTATAGATACTATGCAAACAACTGTCATGCAGCCCTTTATACAATTCATTACAGTTCTTTGTATAATGCAACTGGGTAATTTTAAAGAACAGTTGTCTTTTTACCTGATGGTTGCTCGTATCAGAAACTTTAACATCCAATGATCCTGCCAAAACAGCATACCAATTTGTTCCAATATCACCCTGGCGAAATACTGAAAAGAGGAAAAACTGTAAATAAAAACTGTTACTTTAAGCACATGTAACAATACTGACAAACACTCTTTTCATGTTGCTGTATAACTGTACTGTCTGCTAGCACCATAAGCTCTCCCATACTAGAGCCAATTATTTATCCTATCTGCTAAGATACTCAGTGAAACTGCAGCATACCAGTTTTTGGGTATCCATACATAGAATATCAGTACAAGTGAAAACAGATAGCAGTGTTTCAGCCCTACCTTTCTTGGTTGCTTTCCTTTTTCTGCTATTCTAGTTCATAGAAAGATTCTCTGAACTTGTGTTTACCTCAGGGCTTCTAAATTTTAAATATTTTTTACTTCCCATCAGTCACGCTTTATATTAAAATTCTTTTTATAAAAAAATAGATTAAAACAGATGTTTAATAAATGGTTAATCAATTTTTGTAGATAGTTATATAGTCTAAGACATCAGTAGGTTGCTTATTACCATGGTTTATAAGCATTTTAAACACATTCTATTCCTATCTGTAATATTCTTTTAATATCTATTAATCATTTGCTAAGCCTTTATTAACAATTCCCAAATGGAACTTTATATTAAAGGAAATCCTCTTTGGTTTCTATTTCCTTTCTTAACCCTAACAGGAATCAGAAAATAGTAACAACATAAAGATATTTAGAAAATACCCTTGTCAAGTGAATTATCTCCTTTCTCTTTATGGGAATAGTCCCTATAACTCTTGTTTCAGGAAAAACTGTTAACGTATTTCTCTGCAATGCTACTTTTATGGATTTATTTTGTGCTTTTATAAAGTTTTTGCTGAGAATCAACTTTATTTCACGCTATTTAATATTAACGTAAAATACAGAGGATGTATATACTACATTGATGTGTGCTTTTGAATATATCCAGATACATTAACTAGATGTATACCAAAACAAAACAAAAATCTTATGACTGTAAAAGACTAAGCAAAGGGACATGAACCTGTAAAAGCAATAGGTTAATGTTTGCGTGGCCAATTTCTGTAACACAAATCACTGTGTTTGCATTAATACCTACTTTACTGTGTACACATTATATTGTATTTCTCTGAAAACAGTTTTAAACATAACTTTTTATCATTTTTACCACTTGCTGCCTTTGTATTTTTGAGGCATCTTTTCTGTTTTAAAAGTCTGTGCAAGCTAGGGCTGCACTAGTAAATTGCTACAAGGTTGTTATCAAGGATAACTGCAAGTCACATACTAATACCTAGCTATTATGCAGTGCCTTTCATCCATACACCTCAAAGTGCTTTACAAAGGAGACAAGAGTCATTATCCCTAATTACAGACAGGGTAACAGATACCAGAAGGAGAATGGCTTGCTTGAAGTCACCTGGCCAACCAGTGGCAGTGACCTGGTCCAGTGTTCTATCCACTAGGAACACTGCCTCCAGTGACTCACCATAGAACTGCATTATGTTATATAGCAGTCAACTCCGTCCAAGGGATGTAGATTTCTTTAATAGGATGTTCCATACATACTGTTGCCTTTCAAGGGAATCCTAATCTAAACCTTGATTTACTAAAAGCGAAATATATTCTGAAAGAACAACTCACATGTTATTCCCTTTTCCAGATTTTCATAGTATCCACAGAGACATATCTGCTGGAGAAGGTTTGGATGAAATTTCTCAAAAGCTTTCACTTCTTTCAGTCGGGTGAATATAATGTCTACATCTTCACTGGAACGTTCCAATGGTCTGCATAAAGAGAAAAGGAGACTAGCTCGTCAGGGCTTTATCACAGAAAGTTAATTCCCACCCACATACACCTAAGCTAAGATTATTAGTGTAAAAAACTGTTAACATCTATGAGCTCATTAAATTCAGGCTGTAGGCGCATTCAACAACCCTACAGAGATTCCAGATAAAACACCTAACCAATTGTATTCAACTTTTATTATTATTAACAGGAATTTTATTGTGACTGTGCTTGACAACTCCAGTCAAAAGTGAAGCCCCACTGTACCAAGCACAGTGTAAATATTTATGAAGACAAGGTTCCTGTCCCAGAAAGCTTGCAGTCTTAACAGAAAAACAAAGAGCAAAACCAAAACACACAAGAAACAAAGTGTAAATGTAGCATTGAAACCTATGAACCCAGAGTCCTGGCCGAGTCCACTCTACTGTTCCTTTCTGTGCTGTCTCCATACTTTCCTATATATTGTCTCTCTATCCTTAAACAACGTCTTAACTATCTCCTCTGCCATGCTTGGCCCAGTTCCACCACCACATAAGCACAGAGCAGAAACAATCTATTCAGCTTCCCCAGAACTTTCAAGAAGTAAGTGCTGGTAGTTAGGCTGGACAGACTGAGACATTAATTCATTTGTATGATGCTGTACAGGTAGGTGTAGCACATTTGTGATGGGATTTAATTGTAACATTTTTATATGAGAAATTTAGTATTTTATTGATGATTTAAAGAAATTTTTAAAAATCTGTTTTAAATTAACAAAAATCCAATTTTTTTTTTAAATCATTGATTTTTATCCATCCTAGGTAATGCAAGACTTCCATATGAAGAGAGACTGGAAGATCGGTATATTTAATTTAAAGGGGAAAACAAATAAGAGGGAATTTGATGATAGAAATATACAAAATAGAAAGCTAGATAGAAAGCTGGCTAGATTGTCGGGCCCAACAGGTTGTGATCAATGGCTCGATGTCTGGTTGGCGGATGGTTTCAAGTGGAGTGCCCCAGGGATCGGTTCTAGGGCTGGTTTTATTCAACATCTTGATTAATGACCTGGATGAGGGGATGGATTGCACCCTCAGCAAGTTTGCGGATGACACTAAGCTTGGGGGAGAGGTAGATATGTTGGAGGGCAGGGATAGGGTCCAGAGTGACCTAGACAGATTAGAGGATTGGGCCAAAAGAAATCTGATGAGGTTCAACAAGGACAAGTGCAGAGTCCTACACTTGGGATAGAAGAATCCAAAGCATTGTCACAAGCTGGGGACCGACTGTCTAGAAAGCAGTTCAGCAGAAAAGGACCTGGGGGTTACAGTGGATGAGAAGCTGGATAGGAGTCAACAGTGTGCCCTTGTAGTCAAGAAGGCTAATGGCATATTAGGGTGCATTAGGAGGAGCATTGCCAGCAGATCCAGAGAAGTGATTATTTCCCTTTATTCAGCACTAGTGAGGTCACATCTGGAATTGCATCCAATTCTGGGGCCTCCAATACAGAAAGGATGTGGATGAATTGGAGAGGGTCCAGCGGAGGGCAACCAAAATGATTAGGGGGCTGGAGCACTTGACCTAAGAGGAGAGGCTGAGGGATTTGGGCTTATTTAGTCTGCAGAAGCGAAGAGTGAGGGGGGATTTGATAGCAGCCTTCAACTTCCTGAAGGGAGGTTCCAGAGAGGATGGAGAGAGGCTGTTCTCAGTAGTGACGGATGGCAGAACAAGGAGCAGTGGTCTCAAGTTACAGGGGGAGAGGTCTAGGTTGGATATTAGGAAAAACTATTTCATTAGGAGGGTGGTGAAGCACAACAATGGGTTACCTAGGGAGGTGGTGGAGTCTCCATCCTAGAGGTTTTTAAGTCTCGACTTGACAAAGCCCTGGCTGGTATGATTTAGTTGGGGTTGGTCCCAGACTATGATTCTATGAAAATAATGAATGGTGCATGCTGGGCATTGAAAAGTGAGTTAAAATTACAAAAACAAAAACAAAAAAACCCTTGACCCTGCTTGAAAACTATGGGACACTTTAGGGAAGCATGTGAGCTGGTCTGTAGTTGGCAGTCTGCAAAGAAACTGCCTATAAAAGTCGTGTTTTGTATAACATTCTGGAAATAATATTTTATGTTTGATCTAATATGCCTGTATATCATGAACATTACAGTATACATAAAGTAAAGAAGATACAATAAGATACTCTCATTTTCCCTTTACAATACAAGACAAAGAATCAGTCCATGAAACTGAAAGCAAATTTAAAACTTAAAAAATACTTCTTTTTCTTAACACAAGATGGCATAAAGCCCAAAGACTTAGTATGTTAAAAAAATAGACATTTACCTGAATATCGACAGTTACTTTACTAGAGCATTTTAAAATTTAGTTATAAAATTTCATAATTCAGAGAATAACCTGACCACTAACTGAAGGCATTAGGAAGGACAATTATGGAAGCTTCAAAACAAGGTTTCTTGTATTACTATTTGTACAACTCTACTGAAACTGACCACTTTTAGAGTGGGACATTGCAATAGATGGACTGCTGGTCTGATATAGTATGGCAATTTTAATGTTTCTAAGACAGGGGTGGGCAATGAAAAATTGGCAGCCTGCCAGGGTTACTCCACCCATGCTTTTTTTTTGTGACGGTACTGCCCGTTACCGGCACCTCCAAATGCAGTACCAGCACCTCCAGTCAGAGCTCAACAACTTTTCCCCTGGAGTACTGGCACCTTTTTTAACAAAAAAAGCACTGGCTACCACTATGTTTACCTGCATCTCTGCAGGTACTGGACAATCACAGCTCTCATTGGCCGCGGATCGCTGTTTGCAGCCAATGCGAGCAGCTGGAAGCCACGTGGACTGGGACGCTGTAACCCTGTGGACTGGATCTGGTCCATGGGCCAGAATTTGCCCACCCCTGTTCTAAGAGATTATGTTGGAAATTCAGGGGCTAAAATTATTCTTGTACAAAGGGGGTTATGAAAATTTAAATCATTTTCAGTGTCCCTCCAGTCTGCCCACTGAATCAAGTGCTTCCACAAGTCAGTTAATATAACTGACCAAAATGCCAAAATTCCTAATTTTATTATAAACTAGAAGATCTACCCAGCATTGCTCAGGTCTTTAATTCAATTGTTTATTATTTGGAAAATAAATAAAAATGTACAGGTTTCATTTAAATCATTGCTCTGGGGTGGGGCTGGGGATGAAGTGTTCAATATGCAGACTACCTCGGGGAGAGAAGACTACCCCAGCCCTCTCTCACTTCAGCAGCTTGGGGCTATGTGAGAAGCGCCTTTCCATGGTTGCTGCAGCTCCAGTGGGCACAGCCAGGGCAGGGGTGCATGTTCCCTGGCTGGGACAGGTGCAGGTTCATCTGCCCCCTGCACTCCCTGGCCAGAGTGAGGAGTGCAGCAAACTGGGCACTTTCCGCTCATTCCCTGATGTTTGGGAACAGCCAGCAAGATTGCCGTAGGAGTCCTCCCTAGAGGGCACCTTTGGGTGGGAGGCTGAGGGCTACAACAGTCCTGGGGGCGTGGGGGGGGAAGGGAAATGTCCCCAGCTAGCCCCTTCCACACTTGTCTGGTGATTCTGTGTCTTTTCTGTTTGGTTTCATGAGAAGCAGTCCCATTCCTGGCACATCCAAAACCTTATGTTGCCTGAAGTTATGATAGAGGATATCGAATATATATCGAGTATATCGAATCTGGTGGACCTAGCTCTTACCATTTAAGAGGAGTTCTTGAACAAACAGACAAACTCTCTCAAATAGATAGCAGATACTAGTGATGTAAACAGTCTTTTTAAAAGATAAACATGCAACTGCTAAAATGTTTAGCAGTTACAGTTACACACGCTGTGGGGTTAGCTTTATACTGCAGAGCATGCAGCAAAGCATTCTCAGGAGCGAGGCTGCACCCCCGGGGAGAAGGCTTCACGGCTGCGGAGGCTTCACTCTGGGCTCTACAGTCTCCTCCCTGGGAGCGAGCTGGCAGCCCCTGCTAGCCCCATTCCTGGGGAGCCAAAGTGTGTAACCTGCAGTAGGGGATCAAGGGGAAAGACTGGGCCCGACACAGACAGGGGCTGCTCTGGCCAGCTGGCCAGAGCAGCCCCTGCCTGCAATGGGCCGCACAGGGCTGGAGCAGTACCCTGCCCAGGGTGGAAATAGCACAACTAAAAGGCACAAAGTATAGCTTAACTTATATATGTATATTTTTTTCCTTTTTGTCGCCCCAATGCAATGTCTACAGAGTCTAAATGCTCTTCCTGAAAAGATATTTGAGATGTTCCTCTTTGGCCATTCAATGCTGGCATCAGTATTTGCCCCATGAAAGAATACCACATCCCTCTCACATTGAGGGCCAGTGAGGCAATTTCTTATTAAACTGTGTCTGGGAGGCATTAAATACTCCATCCTCATTTACGCTACAGTTTACCTTTATTAATGCAGATAAGACTAATTCCCTGGTGCATTTACTTGCTTCTACATCACAGCAATATCCTCTTACCTACTACCATAGGTATTATCCTCTTACCTTCTTCAAACCACAGTCAATTACAATTTCTCCCTTTTAAATCTCTCAAGCAAGATTTTCACCCTCCCTATTTTTCTTAATCTTTGCACTAGCTGCCAGTTATTAATAAGTATTAATTCTCTTGTCAAAATGCTTTTAAGAAATCTACAAAGTGCAGGATGAAAACAGAATTAAAAGCCAATTGTACTAGATCCCTACCTACACTATGTTGGCACTTGGAACACAAATTCACTTATTTCATGTACCCCAACACAAACAGCTATGGCTGACAAGGAAAAGGAAGACAATGATAATCATTCTTGGCACACTTTTCTCAAAGAAGACATAAGCTCTTCATGTCAAAGTCACTTTCTCAATTTTTAAATTAAATCTGTGCCATTTTGCCTCCAGCAGTTTGCTTCCTTTCATGCAGGAAACTCTGGTAGGTTACAAAGGCACAAAAAATAAACATTAAATCAAAGCAAATGTGCTTGACAGGTGAATTACTGTTTCATTATATCTTTGTTGCATTCACCCAATTCTATTTACAAACCAGAGGTTGGTATCGGGGGCAAGGCGGGTAGGAAAGCAAAGTGCTGGGAAAACGGTACTTCAAAATATTTAAGGCCTTGATCCCACAATTTTGTCTAAGTAAGTTGACAAGTACATCTGTGGGAGTCACACTAAGGAGCAATGGGCTGCATAATTCAACCAACAGACTGTTCATATGCAACAAATACCCTTCGTGTTTTGTTGTTTGATATTAAGGGACAAGAGGCAAGCAAAAATGGTTAGCAATTAGCAGGTGATCTAGGTTATTTTTAAATTTTCCACCATTGTAACCTAAGCACCTTTGATGAATAGTGTTGCCAGGTGTCCGGTATTGACCCAGACAGTCCAGTATTTTCGCCTCCTGTCCGGTAAAAAAATTCAGAAAATACTGGACACCTAAAATGTCTGGTATTTTCTGGGTATTTTTCCCTGCCAGAAGGCGAAAATACCAGACACCTGGCAACCCTACGACACACTCGGCAACTGGGCCCGGCCACCCCGCCCCCAGACCCCCGCCCCACACCCCTGCTTACCTGGTTCCGCAGGGAAGCTGCGCTCTGACTTGATCAAGAAAACAAAATGGCCACCAGCAAAAAGCCTAAAGACCAAGGGGAAGCAATGCCTTCCTTGGGTCTTAGTGCTCAACTGCTCCCCTGTTCCTATCCCTATTCTGACTCTGCATGCACTGAAAGGGGCCATGCTGTTTTATTTATTTATTTATTTATTTATTTTGCTTAATAACTCTCGGAGTCCTTTTTTTTGCTTAACAACTTTGGTCTCCCCCCTTTTTTTTCCCACTCAACAAATTTTTTCCCCCGGTGTTTTTTTTTGGGGTGGGGGTGTTCGGTATTTTGGTTAAACTATCTGGCAACCCTATTCATGAAAAGTAAGAACAAGAAACATCTTTCTTCCAATCCTACTAGCAGGAACAAACTTAACAACTTTGTTGGGCTTTTTAAAAGACAAAGCGTGAGAACGTTAATTTGCTAAAGAGGGTTGCTACAAGCCAAGGAGATGGGTTTTACATTTGGCTCAAATTGCAGTGAGTGGTGGTCACTCTTACTCTGGCTAGCTATGAGTGCCACGGTTTTGCACCAATACTAGTGAAAGTTCTCTCCTCCGACGAAGCTAATCGGCATCTGTTGCTTCCTAATATTGTCATACTATACTGTGAGGCAGTCATGGACAGTATCTGCTCAATCTTCTTTTTGATAAGAGAGAGTTCTTTAAGTTTCACAAGGCATTTCCTTCAGGGTCAGACCATTTTTGGTAGAATCTTTTCTTCACCTTCTTCAGTTTTACCAATATTCTTCAAAAAATTGGGATACCAGAACTATATGCAGAATTCCAGGATCAATCTCACCAATTCTGTACAGAAAGGTAAAGTCATCTTCTTTGCTCCCTACTCCCATTTATATATCAAAAGATCACATTAGCCCTTTCTGGCACAGCTAAGGACCGCTAAGCTGCTTATTCACCATGCCCCTATAATCCTTCCCAGAGTCTCTACTTTCCAAAAAACAATCCCCTGATCTGGAGGTATAGACTGCATGCCTTGCCCCTAGATGCATCACTCTTGGATATGGGAGGTCTGCCTTAACTGCACTCTCCCCTGTGACCACTCCCAAATTTCTGTACAGTGCCCATTCTACAGAAGGAGTTCTGTAGCACTGATAAAAGGGGAAACATGCCAGTGCTAGCACTCTCTTCTTTTCTCCGATGGCGGACTCGAACAGTTTTAGTACATCTCTGCTTGCACCTACAGAGTGAATAATACAGCTCTCAGCCTCTCTCAGACATGGAGTTTTGCCTGCATAAAAACTGCAGCTTTCAGTACAATAATAACAATGGGAGTTTTACTTAAGCTAATTTGTATTAAACTTTTATGAACTATAACACTAGCACTAGTTTTTGAACGAAGAGTGGTTTGACTTAATAAAGAACTATAATGGAGCTACAGGTTGAACCTCTGTAATCCAGACTTCCCTAGTCCAGCAACACACCTGGCCCAACATCATCAGTGATCCTGTGGGTGCTCAGGCCCTGGAGCACTCACTGGAAAAACTGGAGGGCTGAGACGAGAAGCACTGCCAGACTTGGTAAGAACAGAGTCTTGGCACCCTGGGGGCCAAAGCAGCAGAGCCCCTGCACCAAGGGAGTTAGAGCAGCAGAGTCCTGGGGGCTGGCAGCTGGAAGCAGAGAAACCAGCACTGACCTCCCCTGGTCTGCCAAACCCCTGCTTCCGGACTGGTCAAAACCTGAGAGTGCCAAACCAGGGAGGTTCCACCTGTAACTAAGTGTTATACTTTAATGTACTTATTCCTTAAAACACCAGTTAAACTCAGGTTTGATCAGGCTGGCTGTTTAAGTCTTTTAATGAAATCATCATCATTAAATTAATATTAACAATCTAATTATGACAAAGTGTTTTCTACTTTTAGGTACAAACTGCATAGCAAGGAACAATGTCAATACCGTATAAAACAAATTAACTTCCTTTCTTATGGCAGCTATCTTATTAAGGGGTTGAAGATTTGGTTTTAATAGATAAAGGAAGTTTTAATGTTATGTCTAACCAGTTTAGCTCTCTGCTTCAAGTGCAGAGCTCATTCATATCAATCTAAAAAAGGACAACTGATCATTTAGTTGCGTATTGTTTGTGACACAGATGTTCTTTCACTGCTGAACTGAAAGTATTCCCCAGACTGTTGGGAGACTTAGTGTTAGAAACTGATGAGAATAGTTCTGGGTACATTGTAGCTCAAAACAAAAGTTATGAGCTTGATGCAAGAATTACTAAATGAGGTTCTGTGGCCTGTGTTATGTAGGTGGTCAGACTAGTTCACTTAAAAACTACTTGCTTACAAAAATCAAACCTAAAAATGTGGCAGCACACTATTACTGAAAGATGGCTTACTTTCTCATTTTACCATATAATTATAGAATAAATTGATTGGAATATAAATGTACTTACATTTCAGTATACTAGAAGATTTACCTGGCACTGCTCGGGACCTTAACTCAATTAATTTTTGGTTTTTGGAAAATAAAATGAAAATGTACTTGCTTCATTTTCTGGGGTGAAGTTGGGGATGAGTGGTTCAGTATGCAGGCTGCCCTGGGGAGAGAGGACTATCCCAGCCATCTCTCACTGCAGCAGCTTGGGCCAGGTGAGAAGCACCTTTCGATGGCTACTGCAGCTCTAGTGGGCAAAGCCGGGGGAAGGGTGTATGTCCCCCAGCTGTGGAAGGTCCAGGTTCATCTGCTCCCTACACTCCCCAGCAGAGTGAGGAGTGTAGCAAACTGGTCACTTTCCCCTGGAAGAACAACCAGCAATGTTGCCGTATGAATTGGGAGGAGAGGGGGGCAGGGAACTTAACCACCTACCCTCTCTAAGGGATACCTGAGAGGGTGGAGGTTCAGGGCTGGGGCAGTCCCAGAGCAAGAAGTGCGCCACCTGCCAGCCCTTTCATCTGCCTGGTGATTCTGTCTCTTTTCTATAAGGTGTTATGTGCACCTGTACAAGTAGGGGGGAGCTGCATTCCCCCCTGCCCACTCTGAAGGGCTCCTGGGGGGTGGAAGGCTCAGGGCTGGGGCCATCCTGGGGGCATCCCAAGTTAGCCCCTTTCATCTGTCTCTTTTCTGTATGGCTTTATGTGAAAAAAATCCCATTCCGGGTACATCCCAATTTCCTGGCACAACCAAACCCTTACTTTCGTTTAAGTTATGATAAGAGGAAGCTGTATACCAAGTTTGGTGGTTCTAACTCTTACTGTTTAGGAAGAGTTCTTGAACAAACAGATGCACAGACAAGACTCACAAGCAGACTCACAGAGAAACTAACTCAAATATATAGGAGATTACTAATATGCCTCTTCAAAACAATGGCATGGTTTTCCTGACTGTAACATTTTCATGTCCTCCATCTTCTTATTCTATTCCTCTTTCGACCTGTTTCTTGCCTGGTTAGACTGCATAACCACTTTACAGCATGCACACACAAGTGGACAGCATCATTACTAAAGGCATAACCCTGCTCAATTATGTCAATCTCTGTCCTCTAAAGGACATTTTAGCCTTGATTTATTTGATAATCGGGATCTCAGATAACATACCTGACATTTATCCTTGCACATACTGCCACCTAGTTCGAACTAGGGTGGCTAATATTCGAACTTGCAAATGAAGCCGATTTAAATATCCCGGGCTTCATTTGCATGCCAGGTCGCCATTTTTAAATGCCCGTAGTTGAACTACCTGCCGTTACACGCCGCGACTAGGTAGTTCGAATTAAAGTTTCTAATTCGAACTACCGCTATTCCTCCTGCAAAGAGGTTTAATGGTAGTTCAAATTAGAGCTTTAATTCGAACTAGGCAGGTAGTTCAACTACGGGCATTTAAAAATGGCGGCACCTGAATATGCAAATGAAGCCCGGGATATTTAAATCCTGGGCTTCATTTGCAAGTTCGAATGCCTACATTAGCCACCCTAGTTCGAACTAGGGTGGCAGTGTAGACATACCCTAACAGACATTAGCAAAAGCCCCCTAGAACAGTGGTCACCAACCAGTAGATCAGGATCTACTGGTAGATCTTGGAGCCTTTGACAGGTGATCCTGACTGGTTTGGCGAAGAGGCTATCAAGTGCCGGCACTTCAACTGCCCCTCCCCCCCACTGCTGCTTATCTCCTGCCCTTTGCCTTGGAGCTGTCTCTCCCCCTAGTGAGCCTCTTGCTTGCTGTGCAGGCAGGGGAAGGAGAAGAGGGGCACTGATGTCAAGGTGCCCCCTCTCCCACCCTGTATTCTATCTCCACAGAATGGAGGGGGGCACAACAGGACTTGGGATGGAGTTTGCTGGCTGCTTTTGGGAGTCATGCAGGGCCAGGGCAGGGGTGAGCCTGCCTTAGCCCCACTGCACCACCACCCAGGAACCACCTAAGGTAAGCAAGGCCCAGCTGGAGCCCACATCCTGAAACCCTACCCCAGTCACGAACCCCCTCCAGCACTTCAAACCTCTGTCCTAGCCCTGAGCATCGCTGCATCCAAATGCCGTCCCAGAGCTTGTCCCTAGAACCCCCTCCTACTTCCTAACTGCCTGCCCCAAGAGCAGTTCAGAGCCCCTCTCATACTCCAAATCCCTTAATCCAAGACAAGAGCCTGCACTCCAACCCTCTGCCCCAGCCTGATGAAAGTGAGTGAGGATGGGCAAGAGAGGGAGGATGGAGTGAACAGGGGTGGGGCCTTGGAGGTGGGGGCATGGGTATTAATATTTTGAGACAGATCTTGGATTTAACTTACATTCAAAAAGTGATCTCGTACTTAAAAAGATTGGAGACCGCTGCCCTAAAAGCATAACTTGAGAATATTTTATATCTTAAAAACAGCTACTCAAATTTAAGGTTATAAAACCACAAAACACTGACGCTGCTACACAGCTGTATATAACCTGGGAGCATATTTCCCTCAGATTTGAACATTTTGGCTGCATTACAATTAATTATTTGTATGTTGCTCAGTGTTCTACAAGCCACCGAAATCATTGGAATCCTTGTCCTTAAGAGTCTACTAGGGGGCTGTGCCCCCTGCTCACGGCACTCGCCAACCCCACCTTTGGGGGAGGCGGTAGGAAACCCCAGCTCTCCCTGCCCCAGCCACCAGGGAGGGCTGGGCTGCAGCCGCACCAGCCTGGGCCCCTTCTCCCTCTCCCTCTCCCGGGAACCAGGGTACCTTCTCCCTCCCGACCCCTCCAGCCCGGGTCCCTTCTCCAGCCCCCCGGCAGCCAGACTCCCTTCTCCCCTGCCAGCCTGGGCCCCTTCTTCCTCCCCCATCCCTGCAAACCAGGGTCCCTTCTCTCCCCCAACTCTAGCCACCCCCTCTCCTGGCTGCAGCATGTGCCAGGCTCAGCTCCAACTCCAGTGGCCAGGGAGGCACAGTGAGGCACTGGTAGTGCAATGCGCACATGGCACTCAGGGCACAGCAGCTTGCTACAGCGGGGAAAGCCGCTGGCCCGTCCTTTCCCCATGCGGTCCCACCTGCGCTGCTCACTCGTCCTGCCCACAGAGCCCAGGGCCACCCATCTGCCTGCCAGGAGTGGAAGGGAAGGAGCCAACAGGTTGGTGCAGTGGCTCCCCTAGGCGACTCACTGCAGCTGCCAGAGCACCCCTAAGTGCAGCCATTGGGGAGGGGGTGAGTCTCTGTGGGGGGAACCGGACTTCAGGTGGTTGGACACCACGTCCCAGATCCCCAAGTGCCTGGTGGCGGAGGAGCTCCCAAGAGCCCGCTGCTGACACATAAGCCCAGCTGGGAGCCCCACTCCTAGCGCCTGTCCCCGGGCTGCTGTCCCAAGCACCTCACCCTCACCCTACCATCCCTGGGATGTCACAGTTGGGATGTGGGGTATGCCGACTACTGTACCATGTTTCTTGGCGTTGAAAACCCTGTGGGGTGGGTGGAGAAAGGGGAAGAGGGGGGCTTGGTTTAAAATAGCAATTCCAAGCGGCGAGGGGAAGCCGCACGTTTGGGCTCGAGCTGGGAGAGGGGGGACGCAGAGTGACATGTGACGTGATTCTGTCGTTCCTCAGGAAAAAAACTTTTCTTAATATATGGAAACACAATCTGTTGGCCACAGAAAAATAACACAAGAGATGTTTTGGGGCTCACTCACTGGCTGCTAAGTTTTCCCTTTGGCTGTCTGTTATATAAATGCTGAGAGAGAGAGAACGCGAGATACGACAGAATGAAAGAACGGACTTAAAATACGAGGTCACGTCAAGAGATGGTGTTAACTTTAATGGAATGGAGAGCACTCAGCCTTTCCCAGGAGGTGCCCAGCATCCAGTGAGGCAGTTCTACCAATCCCATGCATTAAAGAAGTCTTGAGTTTGGCCTCCCAAAATCATCAGGTATTTTTAAGATAACAAAGCTGGAGGGGGATAATTTGCATTCAGTTTCAAAGTCTTTAGGGTTCATGTTTTCAGTCTTCACCCACACACCCCTATCCATAGGAAACAAAAAAAACACACCCTAAGCTTATCATCTATCACAACTTTAGGAGTTACGACTTTATGAAAAACACCAAATATCACTAGAATTGCAATAAACTCATGAGAAGTGGAAACACCGATAACCTAATTTGTTTATACATAAGCATGTCAGAGCAGAGATTGTGTGTTTCTGGGGAAAAAAACCAACCCGTTTCCATATATGCTGTTTGTTTGCCTATGTTTTTCCATTTGATTTGAAAAACATTTGGCATGGAAACAAACACTGTATACATTCAGGCAATTCTGCTGAGCGAAAACAGTCTCTTTTTTTTCCAATGCAAAGGTCAACTTTCAAGCTGTAACAATTGTGAGAGAAAAATGTATTTGCTGAGTAATGACATTCACAGAGATTTACCTCCTGATAGAAATTCATTATTTGAACAGTGCAGCAGTTACAGTAAAAGAGTTCTAAGCACAGGAAAACATAAATCTATTTTTTCATAATAAGATTACCATTATGAAAATGATAAATATATTCCATATTAAAAAGATACTAAAAATTACAAGGAAACATATCTGTTGCATTTGTGAAAATATCCTTTACACATAATGCACATTTAAGAACTGAAATACAGATCAAATGTCATTGAATTAAACACACGAACTCTCCTAAATATAAACTAGCATTCACAAAGACAGCACTCCTTTTGATCAGAATGGCTCAATAACATTACATTAACTGGAACATTTGCTTTATAATAGACATTTAAAGGGTTTTAATGCAAAGAGTACTTTACATCAATTGTTTGAAATGTACAGCATACTCCTGGAGAAAATGTGCCACTGCACAATGCCGAATTTTGCAAAAAAATTCATGCGCATGCAGTTTCCTTTACCCAACAGAAATGGGCTGCAACGCTGCTGGCTGCCACTGGGGGAAGGGGGCACTGGACCCAACAGACCCCAGCTAACACACAGAAGACCCAGCCTGGAGGTTAGGGAGGGAGCTAGAGGGTTCCCAAAAGCTGCAGTTCCCACTATGCCCGGACGGAAGGAGACAGTGGCACATAAACTCCACACAAGCCTAGAATCTACCATTAGGCTGTTTCTCCCTCTGGATCCCTGGACTATGAGGGGTAAGGAGGCAGGTGTACTGGCTGGGGGGAGGGGAAGACAGAGAAATAGGGTTGTGATAGGGATTTCTTTAACTTTATACTCCTGAAGGAATTTCTGAGTGTCTGTCAACAAGTATGTGTGTAACAATACAGGTTTTTTTTTAAATAAATTACCAAAATAAGTGAAAGTGGTGAGATTAGGTAGTATTATTTTTACAAATAAAATTTACACAATTTAAAAATATCTGCAGAATTTTTTATTTTTCGGCACAACAGAATAATATGATTTAGTGGCAAATATATTCTAACATAAATCTAGCTATGAGAATCCATGAACACAGCTTTATCCTTATTGCACCTTCATCCATAAATAGTCTAGCTTAATGCTACCGTTAATAAATATTTTAAATGTACAGAAACTATGAGAGAACTGCTGGAAGATTACATTGCCATATATAAATTCTGACAGTTGTTTAATTAACAGATCATCCACTAAAGCCATTAAAGTTAGTGTGCATTAACTCTACTAAAAAATTAGTAAGCATACTAAGCGTGGCTATAGTACAAAATACTATTAGCAGAATGATCACAGAATCATAGACTACTAGGACTGGAAGGGACCTCGAGAGGTCATCGAGTCCAGTCCCCTGCCCTCATGGCAGGACCAAATACTGTCTAGACCATCCCTGATAGACATTTATCTAACCTACTCTTAAATATCTCCAGAGATGGCGATTCCACAACCTCCCTGGGCAATTTATTCCAGTGTTTGACCACCCTGACAGTTAGGAACTTTTTCCTAATGTCCAACCTAAACCTCCCTTGCTGCAGTTTAAACCCATTGCTTCTTGTTCTATCCTCAGAAGCCAAGATGAACAAGTTTTCTCCCTCCTCCTTATGACACCCTTTTAGATATCTGAAAACTGCTATCATGTCCCCCCTCAATCTTCTCTTTTCTAAACTAAACAAACCCAATTCCTTCAGCCTTCCCTCATAGGTCATGTTCTCTAGACCTTTAATCATTCTCGCTGTTCTTCTCTGGACCCTCTCCAATTTTTCCACATCTTTCTTGAAATGCAGTGCCCAGAACTGGACACAATACTCCAACTGAGGCCTAACCAGCGCAGAGTAGAGCGGAAGAATGACTTCTCGTGTCTTGCTCACAACACACCTGTTAATACATCCCAGAATCATGTTTGCTTTCTTTGCAACAGCATCACACTGCTGACTCATATTTAACTTGTGGTCCACTATAACCCCTAGATCCCTTTCTGCCGTACTCCTTCCTAGACAGTTGCTTCCCATTCTGTAGAAGCGATAACAGAATGAAGGGAATACAATATGACCTTCAGAAAGGTAGCCGTGTTAGTCTGTATCTGCAAAAACAATGAGGAGTCCTGTGGCACTGAGACTAACCAATTTATTAGGGCATAAGCTTTTATGGGTAAAACCCACTTCGTCAGATGACTTGGGGTGTATCTAGACTACAGGGTTTTGTCGACAAAAGTGGACTTTTGTCGACAAAACTATACCTGCGTCTACACTACCGCTGAGTTCTGTCAACATAACGTGAACAGAACTCAGCAGTTTTGTCCACGCGGGTAAACCTCATTTTACGAGGCATAGCACCTTTGTCGACAGAGTTCTGTCGACAAAAAGGGCAGTCTGGACACGGGGGTTTCTTTTGTCGACAGAAAAAGACCTCCAAGGAAACCCCCAGCTGGACAGTCCTTCTTCAGGAAAAACCTCTTCTTGTTCCTGTCTGTAGCCATGTTTTAAAGGCACAGACATCCCTGGCAGGCCTGTCAGCACACAACTCTCCCAGCTTCACTTGCACGTGGCCATGTGTGCAGCTCCAGAGCCACGAGGCCCCCAAGGACCTTCGAGGGAGCCAGCCCAAGTTCTCTCAGGCGAGAAAAAGAGAGCCCCAGCCTGGTCAGGGCCAGAGGTCCTGACACTACTTGAACTGTGGGGGGAGGAGGAAGCAGTCCAGGCCCTGCACTCCTGGTGCAGGAACCCCAGCATCTACGGCCGCATGGCTCAGGGGCTGGCCAATAAAGGGAACCATCCCAGGACACTGCAACAGGTCCGGGCAAAAGTCAAAGAGCTTCGGCAGGGATACGTGAAGGCCCGAGAGCAGAGCTCAGCATCAGATGCAGCCCCGGCGCACTGCGCCTATTATAATGAACTGGATCGCATCCTGGGAGGCCAGGAACCTATGTCTGCACCGGTGCTCATGCAGACAGGGTTGCACACACCAGTGCAGCAGAGCCGGCAGGAGGTCCCCAGGGAAGATGTGGAGGAGGAGGAGGAGCAGATGGAGGACACCCTGACCCTGACTCTGCAGCCTGTCCCTGAGACCCAGGAAGCCTCGCTGGCATCCTCCGACGCTGGTGAAGGAACATCAGGTGAGTGCAGTCAGGGTCACAGATACAGAATGGGGGAGGTGGGAGCAGAGAGGATGCAGAGCAATGTTTACGTCTTGGTCCTCCTGGACAGCTTGCATCTCTCTGTGCATGTGCAAGCAGGCGGGCAGGTGGTGGGTATGTGGGTGGGGGTCATGGGAGACCCAAGGTGCTGCAGGCCCCTGTCCTACTGTGGCTGCACACTGATCTGGCCTGGACGGCCATGGTGGAGGCGGGGAGGATGTAGGGGGTGGAGGTGGACATTGTCCTAGCCACAACGGGGCCCCTGTGCAGCCGAGGTGGCTGGCAGGGCCAGACATGGCCTACCAGTAACTACATTCCCATCCCTTGTTGTAAGGACTTGTGTGTGAATTCCTAACACTGATCGGTTCTCCCTCTTCTCCTCCACAGCCGGACCTGCTGCTGCTGACCACCGAGCGACACCTGTGCCACCACCCACCCGGTCCCACAGCACCCGCAGGCATTGGAGGGCCTATAATGACCTCTTGTGGAGAACACAAGAGAACATTGAGGGGACCATGGCCAAAATGCAGGAGACCATGGCCGAAAGAACCAGGGAGGAGGCTCGCTGGCATAATTGCCTGCTTGAGGACTTCCTACCGCAGTGGAGCGCAATGTGTGCTACCATCCGGGAGGACCTGGCTGTGCCAGGTCCTCTCCCCCTGAGGACTCCTCCTGCCCATCCAGCTCCAGCCCCCTCTGACCCCCCTTCCTCTCCCTCAGCCCCTGCCACCCCTTCAGCCTCCCCCCTCCCGCTAGAGCAGAGTCATCTGCAGCCCCGACTCGAGCCCGAGGACGGCAGGGTCCACGGACAAGAGGACAAGAGGTGGCAAAGCCTTGCGGCCCAGGCAATACTGCCATTACCCTTAAGTTGTCTGCCCTCCCTCCCTCCCTCCAGGTTGAAATCCCCCCTCCCTCCTTTCCTCCCTCCAGGTTGAAATCCCCCCTCCTACCACAGTTATAAACACAGGTTAATAGTTCCAAAAAAAGTTTATTTTTTAACAGTTGTTGAACAATTCTATGTTTTATAACAGTTCCTAATTCTAATGTTATTTGTTAATAAACATTATATTTTTCATATTTAACATGATGTGTGTGTCTTAACTGTTCGGAGGCTGATGCAGGGATGGATTATGGGAGGGAAGGTTTTGGGACGGAGGGGGCCCAGGCCTACAGGCCCCATTGGGGATACCTTGGGGAGTCATTGGGCTCCAGCTGAGAAGCGCTCACGCAGAGCCTCCTAGATGCGAACCCCCACCTGATGGGCTTGGTGAACGGCAGCTGTCTGAGGCTGCGCAAACCGCCTCCCCTCCACTTCAGCCATTGGCCCCCAACCTGGGAGGAAGGCCTCCCCTTTGCTCTCCACCAGGTTGCGGAGGATGCAACATGCTGCCACCACCTCTGCGATATTGTGTTCCCCCATGTCAAGGCGAGTTAGCAGGCACCTAAACCTTCCCTTCAGCCGGCCAAATGCGCATTCCACCTGTAAACGTGCACGTGTCTGGTGCGCGTTAAACACTTCCCTGCTCGGGGTCAGATGCCCTGTGTATGGCTTCATAAGCCAGGGCATGAGGGGGTACGCCGCATTGGCCACAATGCAGACCGGCATCTCTATGTCCCCAATAGCAAAGGTTTGCTGGGGGAAGAAGGTTCCTGTCTGCAGCCTTTTGTTCAGGTGTGAATTGCGGAAGATCCGAGCATCATGTGCCCAGCCCGACCACCTCACACAAAGGTTCGTAAATAATCCACGGTGGTCAACCAGGGCCTGCAGCACAATGGAAAAGTACCCTTTTCTGTTGATATACCGGGCGGCTCGATGGGGTGGTGCACGGATGGGAATGTGCATTCCATCGAGCGCTCCTCCGCAGTTTGGGAATCCCAGCCCTGCAAAACCAGCCATGATGGTGTCTAGGTCTCCGAAACGGACAATCCGGTTCAGCAGCTGTGAGCTGATGGCCCTCACCACCTGCAGAAATAGACACATACAAACACACACAGAGAATATGAAGTAAGAGGGGTTGCCCAAGTCCTTGGGAGACTGTCCCCCCCCAAAACCCCAGTATTCCCCCCCACCAGTGATTGCTCCCAGCAGTATGGTGGTGTAAGGCACAGGAGCCCTCCACCACCTCCCCTCCATTGCCCCCCACCCACCCTTTTTCTGTTACAGTCTCCTTACTCCTCATGGACTGCCCCCAGCCCCACCCCCGAGGGACTTACCTCCATCAACGTGGCGCCAACAGTAGATCTCCCCACACCAAACTGGTGTCCCACTGACCGGTAGCTATCAGGAGTGGCCAGTTTCCAGAGGGCAATAACTACCCTCTTCTCCAGCGGGATCGCAGGGTGCAGGTGGGTGTCCTGTTGTTGCAGGGTGGGGGCAAGCCAATTGCAGAGCTCCAGGAAGGTGGACTTCCGCATCCTGAAGTTTCGGAGCCAAGCCTGATCATCCCACTGCTCCATTACGAGCCGGTCCCACCAGTCCGTACTTGTTTCCATCCTCCAAAATCGCCTCTCCGGGAAAAAGTTCGGAGGCAGGAACAGTGCTGCTGCATCCTGAAGGAGGGGCTCCAGTCTGGGTTCAGGATCCGGACCAGGCATTAACAGCATGAAAGTCTCATGCAGTTGCAGCAGCATTTGAAGCACCGTGGAGTGGGGCCAGCGCCTGCCTAGGGGCAGCTCTCGCTCCATGGCAAGCAAAGGTTTGGAAAAACCTTCCAAAAAAAAAAAAAATCACACTGCTGTGCTGTGCCAGGAAGCAGGGCACTCCAAGCAAGCACTGCAGAACCTTTGCTGTCCCTCTAGGAGGTAAGCAAGGCAGCTGCAGCAGCAGAGCAACGGCTAGTCGGGGGTCCCTTTTAGCACGCGTCTCTGCAAAGGGCAGGCAGCAGCACCAGGAAGTACATGCTGCCCCTGTGACCTGGCAGAAGCAGTTCCGGGTATTTTCTTCTGTCGACAGAGCATCCAGCAGTCTGGACGCTCTCTGTCGACAAAGCGAATAGTTTTGTCTGTCTGCTTGATGTAGTCTAGACGCTCTTTGTCAACAGAAGTTTTTTCGACAGATTCTGTCGACAAAACTTCTGTTGACAAAAGCCTGTAGTCTAGACGTACCCTTGGAGTGGAAATTACAGAAGCAGGAATATATATATAGAAGTAAGTAGCCCAATGTCTGTGACTCTGTAACGCTGAAACGCTGGCTGTTCCCTCTGGGCGGCGCTGTTGCCTCCCAACGTGGCGCTCAGCTGACTTCTGCACCTCTCAGCTGGGCCGCCGCACTGGAGCAAGTGGCGCAAGTGGCCGTTTGGGGTCTGCGCTCCCCATGCAGCACAGGGGTGCTGCATGGGGAGCGCGGGGCCCAAACAGCCGCTTGCTCCCGCGCGGCGGCCCGGCTGAGTGGCGCAGAAGTCAGCCGAGCGCCACATTGGGAGGCAACAGCGCCGCCCAGAGGGAACAGCCAGGGGGCGGGGCCTGGACGAGCATGCGTCTCTGATATCAGGAAAGGGCGCCGGATTCAAAAGGAGGAAAGTGGAGCAGACACAGAGGATGCGGAGGAGACAGAGAGGAGAATGGAGGAGGCGGAGGACAGTGAGAGACACGCAACAGGAGGAGGAGAAGAGAAACACAGAGTGAGAGGCGGGAGGGGGAGAAGAGAAAGAGAGAGAGAGGCAGGAGGTGGACGAGAGCTGAGAGAGAGAGAGTGAGCGAGGCAGTAGGAGGAGAAGAGAGAGAGAGGCCGTTTGCGCCGCTTGCTCCCGCATGGCGGCCCGGCTGAGCGGCGCAGAAGTCAGCCAAGCGCCACGGTGGGAGGCGAAGGGGGGCAGGGCGGTGACGTACATGCCCAGGGGGCGGGGCCTGGACAAGCATGCATCCCCGATGGAGACAGAGGAGAGTGGAGAAAGTGAGAGGCAGGAGGGGGAGAAGAGAAAGAGAGAGATGGAGCAGAGAGAGAGTGAGAGGCAGGAGGAGGAGGAAAAGAGAAAGGGAGAGTGCGAGGCAGGAGGGGGAGAAGAGAAAGAGAGAGACGGAGAGAGAGGCAGAAGGCGGAGGAGAGCTGAGAGAGGCAGTAGGAGAAGGAGAGAGAGAGAGAGAGAGAGAGAGAGAGAGCGACGGAGCGAGAGACCGGAGGCTCAGGAGAGAAGACCGACGTGGAGGAGAGACCTGAAAATCCCGTTTTATGACGGGCTCATTGGCTAGTTTATATAGAAGTACTAGTATAACAAAAAAGGGAGTTACTTTTCAAGGGCAGGACCAGTATTAATGAGGCCAATTCAGTCAAGGTGGATATGACTCACGCACAGCACTTGATGGGGAGATGTGAATACCAAGAGGGGGAAAATTGCCTTTGTAGTGAGATAACCAATCAAAATTCTTATACAGTCCTAATTTGATAGTATTAAATTTGCAAATTAATTGCGGTTTTGCTGTTTCTCTTTGTAATCCTGTTTTGAAGTTTTTTTGCAGTAGGGTGGCTACTTTTAAATTCATTACTCAATGTACAGGGAGGCTAAAGTGTTCCCCTCCTGGTTTTTGTATGTTTCCTTTCTTGATGTCCGATTTGTGTTCATTTATCCTTTGGCACAGAGACTGTCCAGTTTGGCCAATATACATGGCAGAGGGGAGGATATGGCACTTGATAGCATATATCACATTAGTAGATGCGCAGATGGATGAGCCCCTAATGGTGTAGTTTATGTGGTTAGGTCCTGTGATGGTGTCACTTGTATAGATATGGGGTTTGTTGCACGGATGGGTTCCTGAGTAAGTGTTTCTGTGGTATGGTGCGTGGCTACTGGTGAGTATTTGCTTCAGGTTAGGGGCTGTCTGTAGGCAAGGGCTGGCCTGTCTCCCAGGGTCTGTGAGAGCAAGGGATCATTTTCCAAGATAGGTTGTAGATTGTCAGGAGTTGTCCAGCTGTATGGAGACTCTCCTCAGACCCTATTCTACCAGCACTCCAAGCTATCTTCAAGACACCACTGACTTCCTGAGGAAACTACAGCGCATCAATGATCTTCCTGAAAGCACCATTCTGGCCCCCCTAGATATAGAAGCTTTTTACTCCAATATTGCAGAAGAGGATGGACTCCTTGATGGGGTGAAGGGGCTGGGCTGTCCCTGGCCTGCCAGTGGGTGAGTGGACAGGTGAACAGGTTCCTTGTGGGGAAGGGAAGCCAGACCTAAGCTGCCCCCAGCCAACCAGCAGGCAGGTGACTCCTTGCAGGGCTGCTGGCCAGTGGAGAGCAGGGCTCCCCCCACTCCATTTGGTGCTGTAGCCAAAGGGCTTGGAGGCAGGGGGGGGCCACTTACCTGGGCTAGTGGCTGGTAGGGATGTGAAAGGTTAACCAATTAGCCAGTAAGCATCACCCTTATTGGGAGATGGTTACCAGTTTCAGTTAACCAGTAGGGGCTGGAGCAGATCCCCGCCCACCACAGGCAGGAGACTGCTCCAGCCCTGTGGGACCCACTGCAAATGGGGGTTGCTCTGGCCATCCAGAGCAGCCTCTGGCTGCAGTGGGCTTGGGTGCCCCACAGGCAGGGTCTGCTCTGGACTGGCCAGAGCAGCCTTTGTTCGCTGCAGGCCTGGGCACTCTGCAGGCAGGGAGGCTGCTCCAATCCAGCTGGCCTGGAGCAGCCTTCCTACCTGCCCTTTGATCAATTAACCAGTCAGCCAATTAAACAGGCTTTTACATCCCTAGTGGCCAGCAATATGGAAAGTCCTGGCCCCAGCTGGCCACTCTCTTCCTGGTACGGCTACTCTCCTGTGCACACCCTGCAATATAACTGTCTCCCGCACTCACTGCTGCCTGGGGTCATTGTGGAGCATAACTGTACCTCCTATTGGACCCCTCCATGCTATCAAAAACTATCAAATTCCAGGCACGTCCCATTTTCCTGGCACAACCAAACCCTGACCATGCTTTAAGTTAGGAAAGAGGAAGCTGCATACCAAATTTGGTGGTTCTAGTTCTTACCGTTTAGGAGGAATTCTTGAACAAATGGTCTCACATCAGATGGATGGGCTCATGGACAGACATAAGTGCAAACTGTCTAAAATATATATGGATAGATTGTATAATCTATAATCTACGGGACATAAGACAAGAAAAGCTGTCTTCATTTATCACTATCAGAAAACTGTACTGTTAAATAGGAAACTAGAAAATGCTGGGTGAAACACTGTGCTGTTGCTTCCATAGAATTATTATAAATATAAAACTGGGCTAGCAACTTAGAAATACTTAGAAAGCAACGAGTGCTTCCTATTAGACTTAATATACATTTTTTTTAAAAAAATATGGTTGTCATAACCTGCCTGATATATTTTTAACAGCAAGCCACTGCTACATCACATAGGATGATAACTTGAGTGAGATCATGGTTTTTTTTATTACCATGTATTCCCCTTTCAAAATCCCAATTTTCCACTTTACCATGTCTGCAACATCACTATCAGTGCTACTCCTGTTTGCATTTATTACTAAGCATATAAAGAACTGGCTAGGTCCCAAGTTTGTGTACAGTGAGCCAGATGGGAAATCCTGAATCACATGTTTGGCTTGATTTTACAATCCAGCCTTAGTCTAACTTTCTGTGAAATAAATGAAAATTTGACCTGATTAGTAACTGCAAGATCATTGTTCCACATGTTATTTTATTCTTGTTAGAGCTAAATAAAGGAGACCTAAAGTCTGCTAGGGTGACGAGAAATAAAAAGTAGGAATATCGTAGGATTTTAAAAAGGAATTGCATGGTTAAACAATAATAGAATATAATTAATTTAAATATTCTTGGATGTTTTCTACATTTTCAAATATATTTATTTCAATTACAACACAGAATATAAAGTGTACAGTGCTCACTATTTTTATTTCAAATATTTGCACTGTAAAAAACAAAAATAGTATTTCAGTTCCCCTAATACAAGTACTGTAGTACAATCTCTTTATTATGAAAGCTGAATTTATAAATGTAGAAATATGGACAAAAAATTGTGTTAAAAAATAAAACAAGGTACTGTAACACTTTAGATCCCACAAGTCCACTTAGTCCTTTTTCTTGTTCAGATAATTGCTCATAGACAAGTTTGTTTACATTTGCAGTAGATAATTCTGCCTGCTTATTTACATCACCTGAAAGTGAATCTGGCATTTGCATGGCACTCTTGTAGCCGGTGTCACAAGATATTTATTTGTCAGATTTACTAAAGGTTCCTATGTCCCTTCATACTTCAATCACCATTCCAGAGGACATGAGTCCATACTGATAACAGGCTCTGCTCAGTAGGGATACAAAACAGTGCAGACCAACACACGTCCATTTTCATCATCTAACTGATGTTCTTGTTTGGTGGTTTTGGTTTTTGTAGTTTCCACACTGGGATTTTGGTCTTTTAAGACTTTTGAAACCATGTTCCATCCCTCTTGGATTTTGGAAGGCACTTCAGTTTCTTAAATATGGGGTTGAGTGCTATAGCTATCTTTAGAAGATTCACATTGGGACCTTTTTTGTGTTTTGTCAAATCTGCAGTAAAAGTGTTCTTAAAATGAACAACATACGCTGAGTCATTATCAGAGACTGCTATAACAGGAGATATATGGCAGCATATAGGTAAAACAGAGCTGGAGACATATTTTGCCCCAAAAATTCAGTCAGAAATTTCATTAACAATTTTTTTAAACGAGCATCATCAGTATTAAGGCATGTCCTCTGGAACGCATGAATGTTTAGCACATCTGACAAGTAAATTCCTTGCGATGTCAGCTATAAAAGTGTCATGTGAGTACCTGTTATTTTTCAGGAAACGCTGAAAATAAGAAGCGGGCAGCATTATCTCTTGTAAATGTAAGCAAACTTGTTTGTCTTAGCAATTGGCTGAACAAGTAGGACGACTAAGTGGACTTGTAGCTGCTAAAGTTTTACATTGCTTTGTTTTTGAGTGCAGTTATGTAATAAAAAACATTCTACATTTGTAGGTTTCATTTCACAATAAAGAGATTACACTACAGTACTTGTATTGGGTGACCTGGAAAATACTATTTCTTTTGTTTATAATTTTTACAGTGCAAATATTTGTATTAAAAATAATAAAACATGAACAGTGTACCTTTTGTATTCTGTGTTGCAAACTGAAATAAATATATTTGAAAATGTAGGAAAACATCCAAAAATATTTAATATTTTCAATAGGTATTCCATTGTTTAACAGTGGAATTAAAACTGATAAATCCCAGTTAATTTTTGTGATTAACTTAAAAAATCAATTGCGATTAATCAACAGCCCTAATAAAAAGTAACAATATGCAATATTCCCACAAAACACCCATTCATATCTGAATAATTCATAAACAGCTTAGCCAACATCATTACATTCTTGACACAACAGGATGGCAAAGTTACATGCTTTGCTCTGTGATCTCCTCCTGCAGACAAACATGCCAGTCAGCTAAAGCACTGCAGGTTATATCGAACACACAGGAAAAGCACCAAATAATAATGATAGTGCTGAAATCTTTGGGTTATCTAATTGTTGTGAGCATTGTAAATCATTAAAAATATATGATGATTGAATCAAATTAAAACCCTCAGAAGAATAAAAGCTGTACTCTAGTTTTGTGAAATAATAGAATTAAAATTAAAGGTTTGAAAAAATTTCAGTATAGAACTCTCTCTCACTAGCACACATTAGGGTAAAAGAAATCAAGAGGACTGCTCATAGGCTGAATAAATTAAACACATTTGAACAGATTTAGCAACCTTTTACTGAAATGTATGCAGATAAAACATATGGAAAAATTCTAAGAAAGAGACTGAGCCTGCTTCTGCTCCCATAGAAGTCAACATCAAGACTCCCAATGACCTCAATCAGAGCAGGAGCAGGCTCCTTAAAAGATGTATCAAAGGTACTGAAATAGTGTAAGAATATGGGTTCACTTTTCCTTGACAATCTATTCTGTCCTGGAACTATGAAACATTCTCAATACAGTGGGATTTTGAGACTTTTCTGATTCCTTTGACTGTCATATGTTTTCTCTGTGTTTATGACATTAATATATATCATCTTGTGTGTCTTATTCCTAAGTGCTTATGTTTGGCCTCTCCGGTCAATAACATCATCAAAAAGGCAGTGCAATTAAAACAGCTGTGATACTAGTTCATAAGACCCTGTTCAGTAATAACCTACTTCTCATAACACACTTTGGAGTTTCTTTATTTGCTCCCACTTTAGATTTTTATTAATTCTCATTTGCCACATACTTCAGGAAGGAGCATGAAGATCTTACAGACATTTCATTACCTTGTTTGAGATGTTTTGCTATCTCTATTTAAAATTCCATTATTTTATTTTAATTGGGTTTGATAAACCAGATTATTTTCCGTTTTAATTACCCTGGCTCCTCTTGTCACTCTACAGGGCAAATCAGTTAAAAAATTGTTGCTATATTAACAAATGATGTCTGTTTAACATATCCTTCATAGTCTCTATTTTATGTTTTCAATTAAATAGAAAACAAGAATTTTTCTAAAGTAAATGCACACACTGAAAGGCTACCGGATTGGTCTTACTTACAAAATCCATCCTTAAAATTAGGAAATGTCTTAAGAGAAAAAGCAGCACTATAAAACAATCTTAAAATACACAGAAATTTGTATAATAATTCAATGAGTTCATAATAGAACACTTACAGAACAAAGAGAAATATAGTATGACAAATAAATGTTGAGAAATATATCAAGTAATTATACAATACTTGGAATCTCACAGCACTTTTTCCTCTGTAGTTCTCAATGGACTTCACTAAAATACTTAAACAGGTTTATTCCTAGTTACAGATGGGGAACTGAGGAACAGAAATTATAACAGTTTTCCAAGGTCACGCAGCAAGGCAGCAGCAGAGATAGGAAGAAAACCCATGTTCTCAGCTCTCAAGCATGTGTCATATCCTCTAACTACAAAACGTGCACTTCTCAAACAATGGCTTCAAAAAGCAGTTTTAATCTAAACTGTTCAATTGCCAAACACCTTTTGCTAAATTATTCCAGATGAGCAAAAGGGATAAAATAATGTACCATCCCAGCTGTCAATAAGAAATATACATAATGACAGAGATGAACGGAAAATCTACTATCAAAATGTGCACTTTCTAGAAATTATCATTCCCCATCCACATATATTCTTCACTCATTGAAATAAAATTTAGCCTCACACAGGTTTACTCAAACTTAAAATTTGTACTTCATAAACTATTACATGTAAATTTCCTAATAAATATCATACTACATATTTTAAAATGCTGGTCCTCAGTTTCAACTTCCTTACCGCAGTGGCAGTATAGAGCATTAACGTCAATGGCAGTGAAGGGCAACTTAGGCTAGTGAGTGGACCACATGAATGACCCTCCATCTCATTGGGTCACAAGATTGATGTAACCAAGACAGTCTCCTGAGATAGGGTAGTTTTGCGAACTGCGCTTGCGTACCTACCATTTGTGGGGTGTACAGATTGAACCATTGTAGCACTTTGGATGCAAAGGGAGCACACAGCTCTAGGGATGTCCTCATGTAGACAACTACCCAATTAATCAATAAACCTTGGTTAATCCTATCGACAACACGCATTTCCTCTCCCGCTTACTCCCTCTGTATCAGGGAACCGGTGCCCCTGAGGAGCTAGCTTAAAAACTGGCTCCCCACGAGCACCAGATCCGCCTACCTCCCCACCCTCTGATGGAAAGCCAGCACTGCAGAGAGTGAGGGGGGTATGCTGGAGTCAATATGTGCAGGGAGCCAGCTTTCAACCAGGCACCCTGCATGTATTGGCTCCTGCAGACCTGCCTGCCCACCCTCCCTTGCTGCCTCCTACAGAAGCAACAATAGAAGGCAGGCAAAGCCGGTGCAGGGGGAGCCAGCTAAAAAGATGGTTCCTCCCAGCACCAGCTCCCCAGTGCCGCTTGCTCTGCTCTGCTCTGCCCTGCACCCTCCCTTCCCTGTCTCCTCCCCAGCCTGGCAGCAGTGCAGGAGGAAGGGGCCACGAGGCTGCCATGAAGCAGCCTCTGTATGTGGTAGGCACAGAGGCTGCTTCACTGCAGCAGCCCGTCTGCAGGTTTGAGCTCCCCGTGAACAGAAGCTGCTCCGCATCCCATGGAGCAGCCTCTGCCTGTGGCGAGCCTGGGCCTGCCACAGACAAAGACTGCTTCATGGCAGCAGCCCCTGTCCACGGGAAGCTCGGACACCCCACAGACAGAGCCTGTTGCCACCCCACGCTGCTGTATCGAATAGTCATGTAACCACTAAGATACAATTACACAATATCTAACATCCCTACACATCTCTCACAATGCTGTGTGCGGTCAGTACCCTCACTTCACATGAACTCTTGCTTTAAGTGCATGTCTCTTTTGTAATACTGGTAGGAAAAAAACTGAGAGGGCAAAAACCAGCAGAATCTGCGCAACAATAAACAAAATGTCTGGTGGGCCACAAAGAGAATCCCTATGGCTGCATGCGGTCCTTGGTCCACAGGTTGGCCACCTCTAGTCAAGGGAGTCACTTGAGCATCTAACATGAGCATCAGAAATCAAGGGGTGAAAAGGATCTAACGTGAGCATCAGAAATCAAGGGGTGAAAAGGATCTTGAGAAAATTTTCAAGTCCAGCTTCCTGTAATGAGGCAGGACCAAATCTAGACCATCTCTGACGGGTAGTAGTTTAAACTATTCTAAAAACCTCCCTTAATAACCTATATCATTACTTAACTATCCTGACAATTGGAAAGCTTTTTCTAATAACTAACCTATATTTCCTCTTGCTTCAGATTAAGTACCCTAATCAGTACACACAGAAAACAAATTGATGAATTCACTTAACAGCCCTTAACATGTTACAAGACTATAATCAGCGGCCCCCCTCAGATTTCCGCTCTCAAGACTCCAATTGCCCAGTTTGGAGTTTTTTTAACCTTTTCTCCTATCTCAGTTTTTTTTTAAACCTTTTAGCATTTTTGTTGCTCTCTTCTGGATTGTCTCCAATTTGTCCACATCCTTCCTAAATATGGTGCCAGAACTGGTCACAGTACACCAGCTGAGGCCTCACCACCAGTGCTGAGTAGACCAGGACAATTACCTCCCTTGTCTTATATAAGACACTTCTAATTAATAACCCCCCAAAATGATATTCATTTTTTTTGCAACTGCATTAAATAGTTGACTCATATTCAAATTGAATTCTGCTATAATTCAGATGCTTTCCAGCAGTGTGGCTGCTTAGCAGTTGTTCTCCAGTTGAGCATTTGATTGAGCCTTACTCTGTACTTATCTTCATTGAATTGAATCTTGCTAATTTCAGACCAGTTCTCCCATTTGCTAAGGTTGTTTCACATTCTAATCCTGGCTTTCCAAAGTGCTAGCAACCCCTTCTACGTCAGTGTCACAAATGTTATAAGTATACTCTCCATTTCATTCTCCAAGTCATTAATGAAAATATTGACTAATACCAGATCCAGGACTGATCCTTCTGGCACCCCATTAGATAGTAGTCCTAGTTTGACAGCACACCATTCATAACTACTCTGAGTATGATCTTTCAACCAGTTATGCACTCATCTTCTAGCAATTCCATCTTAAATTGCATTGCCCTATTTGCTTATAAGAATACCATTTAGGACTGCATTAAAATTCTTATTAAATCAAGATCTCCACTGTTTCTCCTCTATTCGCTAGTCTAGTAACACTGTCAGAAAAAAAATAAGATTGGTTTGGCATGACTTATTCTTGACAAATCCATTCTGTTATAGCCCTATTACCCTCTAGTTACTTACAAATTAATTGTTTCATGATTTGTTCCAGTATCTTTCCAACTGTCAAAGTTACACTAACTGGTTACAATTTCCCTTTTTCAAGAGAGGTACTGTATTTGCCCTTCCCCAGTCTTTTGGGACCTCACCCATTCTCCAGGAGCTCTCAAAAAGTAATTGTTAACTGTTCCAAGCTTCAAAGGGGTACCCGTGTTAGTCCGTAACTTCAAAAACAATGAGTAGTCCTGTGGCACCATATTTTTGTTAAATCTCTAAGGTGCCAAAGAACTATTTGTTGTTCCAAGCTTGATTCTGCTAGTTCCTTGAGTTTCATCTGGCCCAGACAACTTGAATACATCTAACTTTTCTCAATATTTTTTAACCCATTCTTTCCCTATTTTGGCTTGTGTCCCTCTTCCCTTGTTGTTAATCAGGCTCACGCTTACAGTTTAAAAATAGCCCATAATTCTGTATGTCTGACCAATCTACTCCAGTTTTATTTGCATTTCTGTCTTGACCATTCTAATTTTCCACACACATTTTAACACCCAAATTTATACTTTGGCTTTTGAGAATAGCCTGCATTGTGTAGGTATGGTGGGTTCGGCAAGAATTCTTTATGAGATCTGAGGAACCCACACTAGACTGGGAGCTCTCAATTTGCACTCCAACTGTCTTTTTCTGGGATTTTAACATCAGTTACACCATGGCTTGCACTAGCAGAAGGGACAAGCAGGTTCTTTGCACTCACACAAAAGGGCCGAACAAAATACACCCCAGAATGACTCTAACTGCCAAAAGCATTCAATAATCTGCTATATTAGTACCATACATTCTCTTTGATATCTTTAAAGTTTGCAGTGTAATCTGATCAATTACATATAAAGATAATATAGTAAAAATATGTATAATTTCCCCACACCAACCATATAAGTAGATTAACACAGGTCTGACAATATAGGACTTATACTCCTCCCTTCCCCACCTACACCCAGTGCAAAACACTAAAATGTTCTTTAATAACTATTTATTTGCTATCTGCATTTTACAGAGTTCTAGCATATCACCTTTTAATCCATGTTAACGAACTATAATGACTAACGCTGTATAGTGTTTACTACTAGGCCTACAATCTGATCCAACAGAAAATTAACCTGTCAGCATTTGGGGAAATTACAGACAATTTGCTCTTTAAAGGGACTGCAGAGAAAGATTGTATTTATACAAGCGTTACAAGCTGAGGGTCCTTCATCTGTGTCTGGGGTGGTGAGGATCTTTTTCTTTTTTCAGCCTGGTGGATGGGGTAGAAGAGTGGGGGAGTCTCCTTTTCTCCCCCCACACTGATGATGCAAAGGAGAACCCACATCTAGAGGTGAAAAGGGGCCTGTGAACACAGCAAACGAAATGGGTGGGTTTCACCTACCCTAGGCATTCAAAGGGTAAGTAGCTGGGAATGACAGAGATAATTTAGATCATTACAGTCATATTAAGTGAAAGCTTCACAAGAAGATTTATGCCGTAATCCCAATATTCAATCATTCAAAGCATACACTGGAGCTGTGAACCCAGAGTGCACCAATCCCTGATGTTATTTAGGATCACAGAAATTAGAGCTAGAAAAGACCTAGCCCATTCGGCCCAACAACCCCCATCGATGCAGAATCTGACCTCTCCCATAATGCCCACAGTGCCTTTATCATAGGCGCATCCCCTCTGATGACTTTTTAAAAATATGCCTGCTGTTGCCAGGACGTGTGCTTGTGTGCAGCTAACTGCTTCTCTGCCTCCTGCACCTCTCGGCAACCACTGCAAAGCCAGCACAGCCGCCCTAACCCAGCCACCGGGGCAGGGGGCAGCTTCTTTGATCCGTTTCACTTCCTTCACCTCCAGCACGTGCAATATTTCCCAGGCACGAGACTCCCCGGGCAACGAGACCCGCTGGGCTCTTCCCAGGGCAATAAGCCGCCGGTGCGTGCATACCGCAGAAGGCCCCACCGCTCCCCCCCAGGCATGTTGCCTACGACCAGTGCGCAGCGTATCGGGGGAGCCGGGGCCGCAGGCACAGCGGGGGCCCTGCACGCGCCCGCTCCCGGGAAGATGCTGGTACCTTTTATCCAGGCACGCGATCCACTCGCTGGAGGAGGAAGAATGGGAAGCGTGAGCAGCGACCATGTTTGCCCGGCTCCCTGCGCACCCAGGCGGCGGCGGCTGCTGCTCCTCTCCCCCCCGCCCCTGCGACTGCTGCCGCCTCTCCCCGCGCCGAGCAATGGGCTCTCCCAGCCACCGGCTCCGGCTGCCTCGGCGTGGGCAGCGCCACCTGGCCCAGCCCGCCCGCGGCTCAGGTGCTGGCGCGGAGCAGGGCGGGCCCTTGGGTCAGAGCCGGGCTGAACTGGCCAGCAGCCGGCAGGCGCGGGGAGCCGGGGGGAAGGGGTCTTGCGTGAGAAAAACCCAGGGCAGGGCCCGAGCCCCACTGTGGCGGGGTCCTGGGGCCAGACGCCGCAGGCCCGGCACCGGGGAGCTGGAAGGGCTTTCCCTCCACTGGAGCCGCCCCAGACACCTGTCAGGGAGGGTCTGTGCAGACTGTACAGATGTTTTTGATTTAACGAACACAAGTCATGTATCAAATCTTGTCACCGAAGTGCTGTTTTCAAAAAAGATGGTTTGACGAAAATTCAGGTAGGAAGAGAACTTGAATACAATGGGGGGGGAATGTAAAAGTCAGGGGGGGGGGACATGATGCATGGACAGGCTATGGCTGGCGTTTTCCCATCACAGCAAAAAGCAATGAGACAAAATCAACATTTTGATGTCCACACAAAAGTGACCTTTTAGTAGAGGCCCAAATTAGAATCTTATAACATGTACAAGTGCTAATGGAGATTAGCAAGAGAAGGCAAAACACAACCTTACTGTTTTTCACATTTATTTGGGTGTGCGTGGTGCCTTAAATTCATACTAAAACCAAAATCACACTCATTAGCAGCCACATCAAGGCCTGCTCATGGACATTGTTCAGAGAAGGCCTAGACCTGCGTGTAAGCAGATAACACAATGGCAACTGACCACAAAGATGAGGTGATTTCACAGGAAATAAGGAAAAACACCTTTAGGAAAATATCATGTTCCACACCTGACCCAAGAGGTTGGAGTACACACAACAAGACCCCTTCCAGCTGTTAGCATCCTCCCTACTTTCAGCTGATGCCAACTTCAACCCCTTGGGAAGCTGCTGGTGGCTGCCCCACTGCTCCTGGGTCAGGGGTTGATTGGGACTTGAACCCAGAATCGCAGGGGTGGGCAATCATTTTTGACCAGGGGACATTTCTGAAATTTTTGAAGTGGCCCTAGGCTGCCAGTCCACGTGGTCTAGACCAGCCGTGGCCAACCCGCGACTCATGAGCTGCATGCAGCTCTTCCTCCCCCCCCGTTTAGTGAAGCCGCCCCTGCGCTCACCGGGGCAGACATTAAAGACGGCATCGGCTGGCAGGAGCCTGATGTGGCCAAAAGCCTCTAAACGCATTCTCTTAAAGGGGCAGTCCTTTTTTTTTTTTTTTGCACGACAACTTTTCCCCAGCTCTTCACACTAGATCCACTGATATCTGGGCTCTTTGCCCAGAATGGATTGACCACCCCTGTTCTAGACAGATTCCTTCCTAGGAGAAGCATCACCCCAAATCTGGAAATGTTTTCTGAAGAAATAGGATGAGGTTGGCACACAGATTTAAAAAACCACTTTGGTAGATTACAGGTGGGTTTGGACAGTATACTCCATTCACGCAGCTCTGCTGCATGGGTCAGATGGATGGGGTCTGACAAAAAGCAGATGAACACCTTGGCAGTGCATGAGATGGATGGATGGGGTGTGGTGGACTATTGCTTAAAATACTAAGCACAATTTGGGGTCAGTAAGGCTACATCTACACTGCAGCGCTATTTCAGGATGCCGGAGGTATCCCAAAATAGCTATTCTACGTCTTTTGAGTGCGCCCATTATTTTGAAATATAACGGGCTCGCTATTCTGATGTCTCTGTAAACCTCATTCCACGAGGAGTAAGGGACATTTCAAAATAGCGATTTATTTCTAAATAAGTGCTGTGTAGACAGCGCCAAATTTAAAAATAAGCTATTTCAAAATTGACTCGACATTACTGTGTAGTAACCAATTAAAACATTATTATATATATAGACCTCATTTGTAATGTCACTACACCAAATTTCGGTTTTACTTCTCATGCACATTGTCTTGTGGGACACGCTGTAACAATGCTCATCCCAGTATTGCAAAACACATGGGCTACATCTACATTGGCAAGATTTTGCGCAAATACTCTTTAACACAAGAGTTTTTGCGTTAGAGTATTTGCGCAAGAGAGTGTCTACACTGGCATGTGCCTTTGCGCAAGAGATGTGCTTTTGCGCAAGAGCATCCATGCCAGTGTAGACACTCTCTTGCGCAAGAAAGCTCCGATGGCCATTTTAGCCATCGGGCTTTCTTGCGCAAGAAATTCATGTTGCCTGTCTACACTGGCCTCTTGCGCAAGAACAGTTGCGCAAGAGGGCTTATTCCTGAGCGGGAGCATCATAGTTCTTGCGCAAGAAGCACTGATTTCACACATTAGAACGTCAGTGTTCTTGCGCAAGAACTCCCCGCCAGTGTAGAGAGGCAGCATGTTTTTGCGCAAAAGCAGCCGCTTTGGCGCAAGATCGCGCCAATGTAGACACAGCCTTAGTCTATAAGCAATAATGATAACTTACTTTCCAGATCAGTGGTGAGGGTCACCAATGTAGTAGTTCAGGACAGCAATGTAGTAAATTCACAATTTACTGGTATGGCTTCCTGACAAGTCTCCTGCTCCGTCAGTGATGATAAACATTTGGCTGCGTGCATTTTCGTATGCTACCTCAGTATATCATGCCAGCTCTGTGCAGGTAGCTAGCATAATAGACTTCACAAGAGCCCCCAAAGACCACAGACTCAGATAAAATATAAAGGCACCTCAGTTAGGTTTACTGTCGAACAAAGTACATTAATAGTCATCGGTAGCCAGATGGCCTCCGAGCCCCTATGCGTTTGTACCCGTGACAATGGACTCAACTCAGTCAATAGTATGGATTTCACTATTGCTCCCTAGGCCAGACAAAGAGTTAAGTCAAGGTACCCCAACATTTATAGACAGAGAAAAACAATCTATGATACACACCTTACATATCATCTTACGCATTAATGACGCATTTGGTACCTCACCTTGTACTTTCCTCCAAAGCATTCCTATTCACCATGCATTGTTATGCCTTCACTCCTGTTGTTTCGAACTATTTTATCATGTACTAAGTTGGGGTGTCCTTGTACTATCCCAGCAGAATGTATTTACATATTTCATGCGCTTTTAGCAGGGGTAGCAGTTCTACTGCTGAGAGATACTGATTTGCAGGCAAATATCTGCTTTTGACAAGACCTGTCTGTTATAGGGATGTTAAATTTAAATTAATCAGCTAATTGAGTAGTCAATGGAATTTCCACTGACTACTCAATTAGTCGATACGGGGGGTGCTTACTATCCTGCTGCACCCCTTCCTTTGAAATGTACAAGAGCCACCTGTACTCCTGTGGCTCTTGTATGTTTCAAAGGAAGAAGTGCAGCAGGGAACCAGTGCGAGTGGGGACTGCTTTGGTCCCCGCTCACTCTGTTTCCCCTGCTGCGCCTCTGCCCCCCTGCGGAGACGGTGTTGGGGAGGAATGGCTTTTAAGCCAGTTCCCCCCAGCACCTCCTACTCCCCCACTTGGTGTCTCTGATACAGAGACAGCAAGGGAGGGGAAATGACTAGTCGAGAAGTGACTCGACTACCCTATAAGCCTAGGCTTATCAGGTAGTACCAACTAGTCGCTTACATCCCTAATCTGTTACTCATCATATAACTCTTGCTTACTTTGGTTCAGGTACCCATGCTTCAGGCTCTTTCTTTCTCCTACAGGTCCTACAAAGACATGTGACTATGCCACCTGGTACTGGAATCTGGTATTTTTTCCATGGGGATGGAGAGTAAAACAAAGGATTCCTACTCTGGAGAAATTCTCTTTAAGGAATGGGAAGGAATCAACATCGTCTTCAGCTGGCCTTTGAAATAGCCTCCCTACCCTAAGAGGATACAAATGAAGAACCCTGAAAACAAATAACTCTAAAGATTCATGGAGCTGTAAACCCAAGCCAGAGAAAAAAGATCATCTGTCTTGAAGGATTTTGCCTGTAATAAGGACTAAGGAGAAAATTATGTTCTGTAACGGTCTTTCTTAGTGTATTAGGCTTAGCTGGCATGTTTTGTTTATTTTGGCTTAGTAACTTACTTTGATCTGTCTGTTTTCATGTGCAATCACTTAAATCCTATTTTATACTTAATAAAAAACACTTCTTTATTATCAAACCCAGCATAAATAATCATTACCTGAGGGAGGGAGGAAGCAACTACTGTGCACATCTTTCTTTTATTAATAAAGGGGGTGAACATCCTTGAGCTTTATCTGTAAAGTGTTTATACAGATTAAGACTGATTTGGGGTTTTGGTCCCTCTTGAGGGGTGGGTTCCTGGATGCTGTCAAGGCCTGATAGCTGACAGCACAGTTCAGCAGCTGTGTTGCTCTGCTGGGAATCTGTTACCCCCCACTCTCTGCCTTTGCTGGGAGAGACCAGAGCATCTGTCTCAGTGAGACAGGGTGGTGGGATCCCCCACACGGCAGAGAGGCATGCTCAGTGGTATGATGAGCACACTGGCTGACAGTACCAAGGGGATCTCTAATCAAACCCACCATAGTCACCAATTTTGTTTCTCTTTCTGGAATGAGCAGGGAATAAGATTTACTATCAATGTCATGAGACTTGACTCCATAGCCAAAAAATTGGGAAGGCAGCTGCTTATAAAGAAGGCTGCTACTGGGAGATACTCAGGTTAACAAGTGTCTGTTTGAAGGATCAAGTGCCTTTTTTAACCAGCTGCAATTTACAAAGGACAACACAGTGCCACTTAAAACCCTTTAAGAGTATAGACCAGCAATCAGACCAGCTTGCACATTTTCCAGTAACAGCAAGACCTCAAGCCCCCAAAATACAGACACCCAAATTATTATTTGTGTTACTTGGACAAACAGCTGCACATGTCAAATTTCAGACTTCTGTCATTCTTCGCTATCTCTTTGTTCTTACAGAGCCTGATCTGAGTTTTTCCAACCAGCTGGCTAGCTATTCACCACTGACTAATTCAAACACCGCTAAAGGGAGATTGCTTAAATGTTCCAGAAAAAAAACAAGTAATCTTCAGCCAGAGACACATGAAGAATTTGATCCAAAAAGGTGAATTTGTGAGCTCGAGCTTGTCACCAAGGTCGCCACAACTGCACCCCAGCTCCAAACTTCACTGCCACTCCCAGGCTTAGTCAAGGAGGTTTATTCTTTGGGACAACAGTTAAAACAATCACCAAAATGTAGCTAAGTCAGCAGCTGGCCTGCAGGGTTCAGAACCACCCCTCACAAGCACCTTTGATGCTCTAGCTCCTGACAGCTTCCTAGCCTCAGCCAGTTCCTCTGCCTCCTTGTAGCAGTAGCAGCAGCAGCAGCAGCTGTGGGGCTGCTTCCCTGGGGCTCCCCAGAGGAGTTAGCACTGCTGTTGTGTGGCTTTTGCAGTTTAGGGTTCAGCATCTCAGTTCTTCCTCCTCAGTACTCAATCAGACTCAGTTCTTCACTCAGCTGCCTACTAACAGCCTTTATAGACTCAGGTGTAGCCCAGCCCTCGTTAATTAGCTGGATTGGCCTCACCTGCTCCAGTCTGGGCTCAGTCTCTCCACAGAAACCAGCTACCTTGTGGCAGAGCTTGAACTACTGTCATGATAAATAATAAATTAATGGTTCCAGGGCCTATCATCTATCAATTTGCTTTAGTCTAACCACTGAAATGCCATCTCACTTCCTGGCAAACTCACTCAAAAATCCAAGAGCCTACTCCTCTGCTCTGGCCATCTGTGCTCAATACAGGACCCCAGAAGAAACAAAGGTGAATGAGCCATCCTTACACTCCCCTGTTCCCTGTGTTCTGCCCCAAGGCTGTTCAAACATAAGCCAGCTACATTGACTCCAAAGGTACCACCGTACAAGCTGCATATCAAAAGAGCACAGCATGACTCCTTCACCCTGACATGCTCCAGACCATGCACAGGGGATTGAGAGAGAGGGTCAGGTAGGGCTGGTTCCACCAAATAAAGTCTTCCAAGGATGACTCTAGGAGAAACCACAGCTAGTTTACTCTAAGGGAATCCACTTACTCTAGGGCCGTGGTGTCCAACACGCGACCCACTGGTTGAGTGTGGCTGGTTGAGTGTGGCTAGTTGGCTTGAACAATGTGGCTATTTGGCCAATTGAGTTTAGCTAGTTCACTAGAGCCCTTCAGAACTGGTTGGACACCACGGTTCTAGGGGTATCCACAGCTAGTCACCTATGCTAACTTTAAGTATGCTTTGTCCTGCCAAAATGAAGCAAAGTAATTCACTGGCTCTCAGACTCCAGCTCAAACAATGATTCATACTAATGTCACGTATAGATGCATAGACTCATAGATTAAGATCAGAAGGGACCATCATGGTAATTTAGTCTGATCTGCACATTTCAGGCTACTGAATCTCCCTTGTCCACCCTTATAATAACCTCTGGCTGACTTACTGAAGTCCTCAAATCATGTTTCAAAGACCTTTACATTAGTTTACACCTGCAAGTGACTCATGCCCTATGCTGCAGAGGAAGGTGAACTCCCCTCCCTCCCCCCCCTCCCCAATCTCTGCAAATTTGATCCAGGGGGAAATTGTTTCCTGACCTCCAACACTTCAACTGGTCAGTTTCAGTTTTCATATCGCACAGGGTCCTGCTGTGTGTCCATCAGGGGGGGAATACATTTTAGAGTATGGTTAAACTGAGGGACACCAAAAGAGTCCTTGAAAAAAATTAAGAATGAATCTGGCAGGCTCAAGATTATGAGGCAAGTTTAGCATCAACCTATGCTGGGTTCAGCCTAGCTAAGTTTCCAGTCTAAAACTTTAAGAGCCCAACTGTCCCATTAGTGGCATATATAACTGACATTGACTTCAGAGGGATAAACAGGACCCACCTTGGTAAAGACAGAAGCAGGAATAGGAGTGCTATTGGGATTTATATGCTGCAATGGATGTGGAACAGCTGATGATGTGTGACATACAAAAGCAATGTGATCTACATACTAAGAATCCTGTCATATAAACAACACATTGGTCTGGTCCCTCATCCCAGGATTATTCTCATACACTGGTAACTATTTTGCCTTAAAGACAAAATAGATTATTTATATAGTATATCAATGAGAAAACCTACAGGGGCCTGCACATTGCCCCATTACCAATCAGTTCTAAATGCAAAAGTTGCATAAAGAGTAGCATACTGTATCTCTCATTAGCTATTTAAACCAGAATTGTAACAAACACATGATTGGAATGTTTGTATGGAAGGGTACAGCTTGCTCAGGAAGGATAGACAGGGGAAAAAAGGGAGGAGGTGTTGCCTTATACATTAAAAATGAACACACTTGGAGTAAGGTGGAGATGGACATGGGAGACGGAAGTGTTGAGAGTCTCTGGGTTAGGCTAAAAGGGATTAAAAACAAAGGTGATGTCATGCTAGGAGTCTACCACAGGCCACCTACCCAGGTGGAAGAAGTGGATGAGGCTTTTTCCAAACAACTAACAAAATCATCCAAAGCCCAAAGTTTTGATGGTGATGGGGGGACTTCAACGATCCAGATATATGTTGGGAAAATAACACTGCAGGGCACAGACTATCCAATAAGTTCTTGGACTGCATTGGAGACAACTTTTTATTTCAGGAGGTTGAAAAAGCTACTGGGGGGAAGCTGTTCTAGATTTGATCCTAACAAATAGGAAGGAACTGGTTGAGAATTTGAAAGTGGAAGGCAGCTTGGGTGAAAGTGATCATGAAATCATAGAGTTCACAATTCTAAGGAAGGGTAGAAGGGAGAACAGCAAAACAGAGACAATGGATTTCAGGAAGGCGGATTTTGGTAAACTCAGAGAGCTGATAGGTAAGGTCCCATGGGAATCGAGACTGAGGAAAAACAACTGAGGAGAGTTGGCAGTTTTTCAAAGGGACATTGTTAAGGGCCCAAAAGCAAGCTATTCCAATGTGTCGGAAAGATAGAAAATACGGCAAAAGACCGCCTTGGCTTAACCACGAGATCTTGCATGATCTAAAAATAAAAAAGGAGTCATATAAAAAATGGAAAGTAGGACAAATTACAAAGGATGAATATAGGCAAACAGCACAGGAATGCAGGGCAAGATTAGAAAGGCAAAGGCACAGAATGAGCTCAAACTAGCTATGGGAATAAAGGAAACAAGAAGACTTTTATAAATACATTAGAAGCAAGAGGAAGACCAAGGAGAGGTAGGCCCACTGGTCAGTGAGGAGGAGAAACAATAACAGGAAACTTGGAAATGGCAGAGATGCTCAATGACTTCTTTGTTTCGGTCTTCACCGAGAAGTCTGTAGGAATGCCTTACATAGTGAATGCTAGTGGGAAGGGGTAGTTTTAGAAGGTAAAATAAAAAGAACAAGTCAAAAATCACCTAGAAAAGTTAGATGCCTGCAAGTCACCAGGGCCTGATGAAATGCATCCTAGAATACTCAAGGAGCTGATAGAGGAGGTATCTGAGCCTCTAGCTATCATCTTTGGAAAATCATGGGAGACAGGAGAGATTCCAGAAGACTGGAAAGGGCAAATATAGTGCCCATTTATAAAAAGGAAATAAGAACAACCCAGGAAACTACAAACCAGTTAGTTTAACTTCTGTGCCAGGGAAGATAATGGAGCAAGTAATTAAGGAAATCATCTGTAAACATTTGGAATGTGGCAAGGTGATAGGAACAGCCAGCATGGATTTGTAAAGAACAAATCATGTCAAACCAATCTGATAGCTTTCTTTAATAGGATAAGTCTTGTGGATAACGGAGAAGCAGTGGATGTGGTATACCTAGACTTTAGTAAGGCGTTTGATATGGTCTCGCATGATATTCTTATCAATAAACTAGGTAAATACAACTTAGATGGGGCTACTATAAGGTGGGTGCATAACTGGCTGGATAACCGTACTCAGAGAGTAGTTGTTAATGGTTCACAATCCTGCTGGAAAGGCATAACAAGTGGGGTTCCGCAGGGGTCTGTTTTGGGACCGGCTCTGTTCAATATCTTCATCAACGATTTAGATATTTGTATAGAAAAATGCGCTTATTAAGTTTGCATATGATACCAAGCTGGGAGGGTTTGCGACTAATCTGGAGGATAGGGTAATAATTCAAAATGACCTGGACAAATTGGAGAAATGGTCTGAGGTAAATAGGATGAAGTTTAATAAAGACAAATGCAAAGTGCTCCACTTAGGAAGGAACAATCAGTTTCATACATACAGAATGGGAAGCGACTGTCTGGGAAGGAGTATGGCAGAAAGGGATCTAGGGGTTATAGTGGACCACAAGTTGAATATGAGTCAGCAGTGTGATGCTGTTGCAAAGAAAGCAAACATGATTCTGGGATGCATTAACAGGTGTGTTGTGAGCAAGACACGAGAAGTCATTCTTCCGCTCTACTCTGCTGGTTAGGCCTCAGTTGGAGTATTGTGTCCAGTTCTGGGCACCGCATTTCAAGAAAGATGTGGAGAAATTGGAGAGGGTCCAGAGAAGAGCGAGAATGATTAAAGGTCTAGAGAACATGACCTATGAGGGAAGACTGAAGGAATTGGGTTTGTTTAGTTTAGAAAAGAGAAGATTGAGGGGGACATGATAGCAGTTTTTAGATATCTAAAAGGGTGTCATAAGGAGGAGGAGAAAACTTGTTCATCTTGGCCTCTGAGGATAGAACAAGAAGCAATGGGCTTAAACTGCAGTAAGGGAGGTTCAGGTTGGACATTAGGAAAAAGTTCCTAACTGTCAGGGTAGTCAGACACTGGAATAAATTGCCCAGGGAGGTTGTGGAATCTCCATCTCTGGAGATATTTAAGAGTAGGTTAGATAAATGTCTATCAGGGATGGTCTAGACAGTATTTGGTCCTGCCATGAGGGCAGGGGACCGGACTCGATGACCTCTCGAGGTCCCTTCCAGTCCTAGTATTCTATGATTCTATGATCCTGGCCCCAGGAAGTCATTGGGCATTTTGGTATTAACTTCAACAGGACCTAGAATATTCCTGAAACTGGAGGACCTAAACTGTATTGTGGCTGTAATTGTATATATGCGCTCCTTGAACAGCTTTCCTGAGCAGTGGAGGATTTCTTGTTCATGTGTGGCTCTTATGCAGTGTAGCATTCTGCAGTAGTTTTAACTATCATTTTATTTTGATGTTGCCCTTTCTAATGAAAATGAATTAAAAATTCAGGGGGGTTGCTCATAAAAATAGTTAGTAAGGCCAATCACAGCCTATGCTTAGCTAATATTCTTTAATACCAAAATCACTTCTCAGATATCTAGCATTTAATTAAAATCACGTTTGTGATGTCATTCTTCAATAACAAAAACTGTTATCAGAAACCTCTTACATTATTACTTAGCAGAAAGTTTAGCTGGATATTTCACAGACATTCTTGCCAAAAGGTTTGGTTGGACAATATCAAAGCTTTTCTGTAAAGTACCAGCTGGAATAGAGGATTATTTGATTTCCACATACAAACTGAACACGTAGCCTGGGTTATTAAGAGGACTTAGAGAATACATGTTAAGATAAGAAATGACCCTCCACTAGTAATGTTGATATTCACACACTGACAACATGGAGGAACGCACTAAAAATACGTTTTAGTATTTTTATGTTTATTTCAAACGTAGGGGTGTGACAGGGCACCTGCCCTGCACTGGCCTTTTAAGCCCAAGACTCGGGCCTTGAGCCGGGGTTGGGAACAGAGAGGCCAGCTGAAGCTGTTAGGCTAGTGAGAGCCCAGCTGGCAGCTATGCAGAGAAGCCCGGTTGGCGTGGAGAGCCCAGCTGAGGCCGTTAGGGCGAGTGAGAGCCCAGCTGCCAGCTATAAATAGAGAAGCACAGTGCTTGGGGAGGAGGCCAGTGAAGGGCTGACTGCAGAGAAAGCAAGAGCTCCTAGGAGGGAGACAAGCTGGGGATAGCCAGCCAGGGATGGGAGAGGGCCAGCCAAGACTCCCCCTGGCTAGGGGCTGGAGACAAAACCCGGGTTTGGAGGTGGATCATGATGCAGACTAGGTAAGCAGGGTAGTTGAGACAACCCCGTTGCCAATGATGAGCAACCCTTACAGACTGTAACTTGCCCTGAGAGGGGCTAGATGAGGACAGTCAGGGGGCACTGAGGCACGGTGGGGGCCTGCTCTGTAACAAGGGGGTTTTGTTTGATTTTTTTTTAACTCCTTAAAACAGATAGATAGAGGAGGAAAAGCCAAGTGAGTTTAGGTCTTCTCAGGATATTTCAGTCCCTGGATGATGATAAAAAGGCTAGATGTCCTATTATTTTGGCCCCTTCAAAATGGAGAAGATAAAAGACCTCATTTAAAAAAAACAAAAAATATTACAAAATATTTAGATTCATGATTAATAATACATAGTTACATAGCTCATGGGTATTATGAAGAATAAACATTTGGAGAACAGTGTTTTGAAAATATAAGGCAATACACAAAATATGATTATCTTGTTATAAAGATCTACATAAAAAACCCAAATGTGTTGATATATCTGGGTATAGGCAGAACATCAAATGCAAAGCTCTACACAACACATGGAAAGCATTAGAATGACAACAGGAAAACTATTTACAACATTAAATATTTAAGTGTTAAAAGCACTGTCTTTGTACCATTATTACTTTTACCTTTCCATCATCATGCACCAAAAGTCAATATTTGTAACCACACTCAGCTATTTTGGACATCCATTTTTGAACAAAGAATAATGACATAATTATATCAATTAGCTTTGAAGCCATGACTAAAGTTTCTTGGTTATTAATTAATGGTACCAGTTCCTATAAGGAAAGAAAAAGCTTCCTTCTATACTGAGATAATCTGCAACCTAATCCACTTTGGATAAAGGAGGTTTGTTTTTATAAGAAACCAAAGACTAAAGATTTTATTGTATACTCATTTTCAATCAAACGCCTAATTTTTTATTCTACTACCATGTTTTGCATAAAATGACTAATTATTTTCAGATCTCCGTGACTTGGAAAATATGAGATGAGTACATTGAAAGGTGCATGATAATTAGATCCAGGATTAGGTAGATTTATACTTTAATAACTTACTATTCATTTGAAAGTTATGTAAAGATGAACTCCAGGACTCATCTATTCTAGCTACAACTGTGGATAAAGACTTAACAATAAACAGGTACATAAAATAGAATACAACTGGTCAAATTTTGTTTACTCCTCTTTTTCATGTAATGATGACATGATCAGGACATTTGTACATGGCAGGAAAACACCAGTTCTATCAAGGAAACAATGCTTTAACAGGATGGCTCTAGATAACAAGTATTATTATCAGGTTTGCAAAAGAGAACCATTGAACTTGTCTTTGTATTTGGAAAGAACAGAATTTCACCCTACATACCTGCAGTGTCTTTATACCCTTTCACAATGGATGCTATAAGGAGTTTTCTCTGTTAGTAAAGTGTATTTTTATATGTGTAAATTCCCAAATAAAGAAAATCCTTTTAGGGTTACCATTAAAGTTGGTAAATGAGTGCAAATTAAAGACAAGATACTAAAAACACCTTTATAAAAGAACAACATCACAACCAAAACACACCAAAGGTTAAGAATTATCTAAATAAATAACCTCTGGTGACCAAAATAGATTATGACATCAATCTAGACATGCAGTTCACAAAAATAGCCCATAAAGAAAAATTCTCATGGAAATGTATGGCCCAAATTCACAGCTGTGCTAAAGACAGTAAAGAGCAACTCAGGGACAAAAGGAGTACTGGGGAACATGCCAAGGCAGCTTTTGTCATCTTTGGGCACCCCTGAGCATAATTCAGAAGTATGTTGGTCACTTCCCAGGACACAATTTAGAACTTCCTAAATGCCAGTTGACTCATACATTTACCTTTATAAACTGGCTACTATAACAAAAATCCATTTAATCACAACAATTTGGTTATTTCTGTAACACAATAGCTTTACAAAGAATGCTATGACCAAGTGTGCAGACTAAACTATACACCCACCAATATGAGAATTTAAATGTGTCCAGTGCTAAGAAAATAAGAGGATGAAAAAAACCCTGGGGATTCCAGCAAAATGTTTAAAAGTTCCATGTTTTATTAATTAAAAATGCTCTCCTAGAGTTATAACATTTTCTGGAAAAAGTTTCCCTGTACTGTATACTTTGCACAGAACAAATTATTCACGGATCTAAGCTTAAAGATACAGTGGGTGGGTGTCACAATAAGGATGACAATACAGTCGAACCCTTACAACACAGTGGAGCACTACCATGCTTCCATAAGTTTATGTTTGCTGAATTGTGGCTGTGTTGGTCCCAGGGTATGAGTGAAATAGCTTTTATTGGACTAACTTCTGTTGGTGGAAGAGACACACAGCTTTTCTTCAGGTCAGGGGAAGGAAACCAGACTGTCTGAAGGCTTAGCTGCGTTAGAAACCATGAGAATGGTGTTTCAGGGAGTAGTATAGAGCCTGATATGAGTTACAGCATAATAGGCTTCTTCCTAAGGGCATTGTGGGGCTCTTAGGAGCAGAGTGCTGATTGCCTTTAACTTTTGCTAAGTCCAGTACTGAAGTTCTTATCCAGTAGCAACTCAGGCAAAACTTGCACTGAACTGATTTGAATGTGACCCTTCACATACTCTAAGGGACTATTCACTCTAAGGAGAAGAGCTTAAATTCATAACTTTTCCGGACCGTACAAATCATGGTCTTAATAAAGACACTAGATTTATGGTGTGAAACAATCTTCTGTAACACACTAATTTGCTTTTTATCCTATAACTATAGGGTTGTTAATGAGCCACTTCACCTTGAATGGTCCCTGTGACAGGGCATCTGCTCCATACTTGCCCTACAAGGGTTAAAACTGGGGTTAGCAGGTGGCTTAAAAAAAAATACCGGACACACTTGATCTCGGGAGGGGGTACTGGCTGGGAGGAGCGGGGCTGGCTAGCAGGATGCGGGGGACCAGCTGACAGAAAGCAGGGCTGGTGGGGTCGAGGGCAGCGAGGCTGGCCAGGGAGATCGGATGGGGTCGGGGCAGCAGGGCTGGCCGGGGAGATCAGGGGAGACCGGCCTGCGGGAAGCAGGTCTGGTCAGGGCGGGTCGGGGGAATAGAGCTGGCTGGGGAGATCGGGAAGAGGAGGGGGAGAACCGGCCAGAGGGAAGCAGGGCTGGTCAGGGGGAGTGGGGCTGGCCGGGGGAGATTGGGGGGGGGAACCAGCCGACGGGAAGCGGGGCTGGTCAGGGGAGGGAGCAGGGGGAGAGAATCGGCAGGCAGGGAGCAGGACTGACTCAGCCACACGCAGATCCCGGGCACTGCCTGTCCCACGCACAGTTCTGGTGAAGCATGAGCAAGTCCAGCCCCAGGGATTCCCTCCTGCCCCAGCCCCATCCCCCCCCCCCCATGTAGTTGCATACTGCCTTGCTGGTAGACACACTCACGCAGTGTGAGCGCGTCTACCAGCCAGGCAGTTCGCAATTAGGTGCTGATACTCCTAATAATAATAAAACTTACCTGATTAGAAAATACCGGACATTTTACAGTCCGGTATTTTCTTAATTTTTTTCCCAGACAGAACCCTCAAATACCGGACTGTCCGGTTCAAAACCGGACACCTGGCAACCCTAGTTAAAACCAGTCTAGAGAGGCTCAGTGGTAGGACCCAGTTGGAGCTGTATAAATAGGGGCTCCTGGAGAGGAGGGAAACAGACACTCTTGCTCCAGTTGTGGAGCAGGAGGGACCTGGCTGCCAGGGAAGCTACAGAGACTTCCTGAGACACAGTAGTGCTGGGGAAAGGTAGGCAGAGCTGGGGAGCAAACTCCCAGGATGCCACTTTGCTCTCAAGGCCTAAGAGTATTAGGACTAGGGTATTAGAACTAGCTGCTGCCCCACACTGGCTGAAAGGCATTAAAGCAGGCTGGAGGGAGCCTGTGCAGAGTCTTTAAAAAGAGCTAGATAAATTCATGGAGGTTAGGTCCATAAAAGGCTATTAGCCAGGGGGTAAGGAATGGTGCCCCTGGCCTCTGTTTGTCAAGGGCTGGAGAAGGATGTCAGGAGACAAATTGCTTGATCATTGTCTTCGGTCCACCCTCTCTGGGGCACCTGGCACTGGCCACTGTCAGCAGACAGGATACTGAGCTAGATGGACCTTTGGTCTGACCCAGTATAGCCATTCTTATATTCTTATGTTCTAATGTCTTGGTCAGTCAAGGTGAGGCTTTTTAAGAAGCCAATCTGAGGACAGCTTGTTGGAACAGCCCTGTATATAAGAAGCTGCTCAGCAGAGAGAGGGTGCAGGACTGGTTGTCAAGGGGAAGTACCTTAGAGGGAGCAGCGCTGGGCAGGATATGGGGAACTAGAGAGAGGGAGGCTCTAGCTTGATACATGCAGGCCTTAACACAAGGACCAAGGATTTGCAAGGGTCATGGGGAAGTGACCCAGGGAATAGGAAGCAGTAGAAGGGAGAGAAGGAGGGCAGAACAAGGCTGCTGCCAGAGGATTCCTAGGCTGGGACTGAGTAGTGAGTGGGCCAGGCCCCCCATCTTTCCCCTTACGCCACCTTGCTACCAAGAATAGTGGCCGATACAGAGTGTGGCTTGCCCTGAGGCAGAGGGGCTAGGCTTTGGGGCCACAGTGGCAGTTGAAACTGAAGACTGCTGATACCTCTGGAAGGGGGACAAGAGACCACTGTAGTGAGCACTAATGGAGGGCAGTGTGTCAAAGAAGATGCTATGGTCTGGGAGCAATGTGGGTCCAGAGCAAAATTGTGGGGAGAACACAGAGTGATGGACAGGACACCTGCCAGAAGGAGGCATCCTCTTAGGACTGAGCTAATTCCTGGAGTGATCAGCAGGAGGTGCTGCTGTGGTAAGTCATGCTTTGTGACAGGTCTGTGGGAAGGCAGCCAGGGCCGGAGGAGGCAGCAGGTACATTTCAGATGGCAGTTTGCCCCTGAGACAGGGGCTATAGAAAGACTGGCAGTGGGTCACTGAGGCAAGGTGGGGAAAGGGAGTTTGGGGGTTCCCTGAAGGGGATACCCCAAAGTGTGTGGGCACTGTGACAGGGCAGTATCCTGGGGGAATGGCTCCATGGACTAAAAAGAAATGGGTCTGATATAGGGGGTTGGAGAACGGGTAACAGCAGGTGAGACACCAGTCAGAAGGGGTCATTCAGGGCTGAACTGGGCTGATTCTCTGAGTGACCAGCAGGTGGTGGCGTGGCAGTGAGCTGTGTCCTGTTTCAGTCCCTTAGAATGATAACTACTTATTCCAAACTGTTCGATCTTGAATTTAGCTCTGGCATTCTGAGTATCTTTCCCAGCCTGAGGAAGAGCTCTGGGTAGGGCAGTGTTTCTGAAAGTGCTCCACAGAATCACTTTCAGAAACACACTAACTGGCTGCCCCAGTTTGTTTATTTACTGGCGCTGTGGCCATGGAGCCTCGCAGCTCCGACTGGTTCCATTTCATCCTTTGCAGCCAAGGGGAGCCGCAGGAAGCGGCGTGGGCCGGGCCTCCACTTCCTGCAACTCCGTTTGGCTGCAAAGGACGAAACGGAACCAATGGGAGCTGCGAGGCTCCATGGCCACGGCGCCAGTAAATAAACAAACTGGGGCAGCTAGTTACTGAGCTTCTGAAAGTGATTTCGCAGGACACTTTCAGAAACACTGCTGTAGGGTGTTGTCCCTAGGGAGTGTGGGGCTGAGACAACCTCTTCTCTGCCCCAGGCCTTGCCCCTGCCCCATCTGTGCTCCACCAATGCCCCTTCCTGCAACCTCGACCTGTGCTCTACCTGTGCCCCCTCTTCCTGCCCCTGCTCTGTCCCCTCCCATCCCCTGCAAGCAATGCAACCCAGAGGATTACCAGAGACCGGCAGTAAGTGAAATGACCTGGGCCCAGCCTGCTGTGCTCCCCCAAGCCCAGATCCCAGCCAGATCACTCAGAGGAGCAGAGCAGACTGAGGCTGGGTTGCTCTGCTTCCTGCGGCTCCAGCCGCTGCTGGTGAGGGTGGAGGTGGGCCAGGATCTTGCTGCCAGTGTCAGGTCTCCCCAATAATCCCCCAGGTCACCTTGGACCCTGGGGGAATCCCATAGTGTGGAGCCTGGGGCAGCTGCCCTGAACCAGTCTATGGATGGGATGGCTCTGCCAAGAGAAGCAATCTTTTATTGGACTATTTCCTCACCCACCGTGTCTCTGGGTGCGACAAAGGGCATGGCTACACTAAAGATGCAACAGTGCCACTATAAGCTCTCTAATGTAGCCACTCCAAGGCAAGAGGAGAGTGGTCTTCCATCTGCCACTGGCCACTGTTGGAAGAAAGGATACTAGGCAAGATGGCGCATTGGTCTGAGCCAGGATGGCTGTTCTTATGTTCATAACCAGATATGGACATATATCACAGACACCTCCAGGAGAGAGACTGGCAATAAGAGAACTGGAGAAAGTAGAAACTTCAATCCCGACAGGCAATTTGTGACCAAAAGAGAAAAGAGCCAGGAGATACTTTTGATTTAGTTAAATATCAAAACATTTTCAAGTATTCAGTAAGTCAGCTACAGAACAGCCGGTCTCTGGAGGAATTGAACAGAAAGCTGCAGGCAACATACCAGATGTATATTCTTTCAGTATGAATGAAGCAGCAGTCAAGGGAGGTTCTTCAGTCATCCTAAGAATGCATACAATAACCACTGATGACTCCATCATAAGAAGAGTGACTAGAGAATTCAGTAAGGGGCCAAAGGGCAATAGGATGGCATGCTGTCTCCCTGAGTTTTCACCACAGGATTAGATAGGATTGTGAAGTTGTCTGGCAAGTCTCCACTGATGGAGATACACATTTCCAGAGCATCACATGGGATACACAGATTACAGAAGACCTCAGGCAGCTTGGAATGGGGAAGAAGAAAAGTAATATTCCAGTGGTCTTGTAAATACTACAGGTCCAATGAGTGAGGGAAGTGAAAAATACTATAGGTGAATGATTGGTCTGAAACGGAAGGTTTTGGTTTTGTGAAACATTAGTCCACATTCCATTGGGAGAGGGGATAGTACAAATGTATAACCTGCATGTCACAAGTAGGGGGACTGACTGTCTTGGCTAGAGATGAGCTGGAGCAACAAGGAGAATATTAACCTGCCAGCGCAAGGAGAGGGTGCTAAAACTCAAAGTTACGATGTGATGTCCAAATTGAACTGATGGGGAGGGGGGGAAATGCAAAGAAGAATTTTTCAATAGCTTATATACCCATGCTTTCTGGCTAAGAAGTAATTGGAAATTCTCATTCATACAGTATGAGTTACTGACTAGTTTTAACTAAGGTAAGTGGTGGATTTTGTGTAACTTGACATCTTTACATCAAGATTTGAGGACTTCAGTACCTCAGCCTATTACAGGAGTAGGTGGAAGAGGTTCTGTGGAGGAAGTAATACTAGATGATTATTCTGGCCTTAAAAACTATGGGTATGTCTACACTACAGCATTATTTCGAAATATCTTATTTTGAAATAGTTAATTCGAAATAAGTTATTTAGAAATAAAGCGTCTACACACAAAATGCATTTTGAAATAGTGTTTTCCTATTTCGAAATAGCGCGTCCACACTGATTGGATGCTGAATCGCATTTAAAGGCAGCTGAAACCGGTTCCAGCAGGGCATCAGGTCAGTAGTTGCTTTGTGTGGCTGCTGCCTCAGGCTATCTGAGGCTTGTGCTTAAAGGGAGCTGCCTGGACAGCCGGTTCTCAGCTTTCCCTGATTGCTTGCCTACTTCGCTGAGGGACAGCAAAGCATTTTTGTCTCTGCCTGCTTTGGTTGCCCTGACTCGGGACACCACAGCACTCGGCACCATGGAGCCAGAGCTGCCCCTGGGCACTCTGGTGCTCATTTTGGACATGTTGCTGCAAGCCTGGCTGCAACTGCTGGAGACTGCCCGGCAGCATCTGCTGCAGCCCAACCCCCAGGCCCTCTTACCGACCCCCCTGGGGGCCAGGGAGGAGCAGCAGCAGCGCCCGGACGCCAGCATGCCCCGCCGCATCTGGCATCTGGACACTAGCAGTGACTGGTGGGACCACATCATCCTGGAACGCTGGGGAGACCAACAGTGGACCCAGAACTTCAGGATGAAGAAGGACACCTTCCTCGAGCTCTGTGAGTGGCTTGCCCCTGGTCTGTGGCGATGGGACACGCACATGAGGCCCACCATTCCCCTCCAGAAGCGTGTGGCCATCTCCCTCTGGAAGTTCTCCACGCCGGATAGCTACCGATCCATGGTGAACCAGTTTGGCGTGGGGAGATCCACCGTTGGAGCAGTGCTCATGCAGGTATGGCAATCCCTGGCCACTGTGCCAGGAGGGGGGCGTGCAAGGAGGGGATGGGCTGCCCCAGGGAAAAGGGGTGGTGGTGGTGGTGAAAGTCCCCTTCCCGGGAGGGTTTGGTCTGTCCCAGCCACACTACGGACTGCCCGCGGTGGCCAGGATTGCAGGAGGGGTTGCTCCTGGGAGTGGGGGCGCGGGGCAGTGGCGGGGAAGGAGCACTCTCAGCCACCCTGGTACCCCACTGACTCTCGGTGATTTCGTGTGTCCCTCTGCAGGTGGTCAAGGCCATCAATAGAGTGCTGCTCCGCACTGAGTTATCCTCCTCACTGATTTGGACGCGGTGATCGAGGGGTTTGGCGCCCTGGGCTTCCCCAACTGCAGGGGGGCAATCAACGGGACACACATCCCCATCCATGCCCCGGACCACCAGGCCTCCCTCTACATCAACTGGAAGGGAAACTTCTCGGTCATCCTGCAGGCTGTGTCTGACCACCGGGGCCAGTTCGTGGACATCAACATGGGCTGGTTCGGCAAAGCACACGACGCCGAGCGGGTGTACCGCAACTCCTCTGTGTGCCAAAGGCTGCACACCGGGACTTTCTTCCCCGACTGCCATATCAGGGTCGGGGACGTGGATGTGCCTGTATGCCTGGTGGGGGATGTGGCCTACCCACTACAACCCTGGCTCATGAAGCCCTACACGGGACACCTCAACCCCTCCCAACAGGCCTTTAATGCCAAGCTCGGCAGGGCCCGCATCGTGGTGGAGGGGGCATTCGGCCGGTTGAAGGCCCGTTTTAGATGCCTCTTCACCTGCCTGGATCTCTCCGAGCGGAATATTCTGCATGTGGTGGCAGCGTGTTGGGTGCTGCATAATTTGTGCGAGAGGAAGGGGGAGGCTTTCCTGCCAGCCTGGATGGCAGAGGCCGACCACTTGGCTGGCCTCTACGTGCAGCCTTGCATGGCTGCCAGCTGGGAGGCCCATCAGGGGGCTGTCCATATCCGGGAGGCTCTGTGGGAGAGCTTCCACCCGGAGGAGGAGTGAAGTCTCCCTGGTGTGCCCCACTGGGGCCTTGTGCCTTATTCCACCCTCACATCCTTCCACTTTCCCCTCTCTAATCCCCCTTCCTGATGTAAAATAAAAACATGTGTGTTGCCAAAAACAAACTGTCTTTACTGACCATAACTGGGGTGAGGGTGGAATGAGCGTGGGAGAGGGGAGGGGGAAACCTGGGAGGAGGGAGCTGGAAAGGGGAGGCAAGGGGAAGAAGGGGGAGGAGAAGCTCAGGGTTGGGGGTCTTGCTGGTCCACCTGTCTCCCAGCACTGCGGGTGCGGAGGCCTTGGCATCCCTGGGAGGGAGCGAGTATGGAGGGTGTGGTGGGTGGGGAAGGGGGGTGAGGAAGAAGCGGGAGGGGGAGCAGGAATGGGAGGAGGAGTGATAGCTGGGGAGGCCACAGGGGCTGGAGCGGCAGCAGGCAGCAATTTCTGCACCAGGGTCTGCAGGTGGTCGCGGATGGCACTCCCCTGGTCAAGCAGTTCCCGCAAGCTCTCTCACCACAGCTGCAGGTCTTCCTGCACCCAGTGCTCCTGGCTGCGGACCTGCCTTCTCAGTAACCCCAGGTGCTGCCGCTGGTACTCCTCCTGGTTCTGGGTCAGCCTGCTGAGGGCCCGGGTGTGGGAGGATGGCCTGGGTGGGGTGGTGCACCCTGCACTTGCAGCTGCTGTGGCTGTGGAGAAACACGAGAAGCGGTCAGTTCTCCCTGGGGACACAGTGGGTGAAGCCCAGCCCTCCTCTGCAAGGCGAGGACGGCAGGTCTCCGTACCATCATGTCCTGCTATCCCCGGAGTGTGAGCTGGCCCCTGTGCTGTATATAGTGTGGGTGTGTAGGGGGGGAGGAAGGGAGGAGGGGAGATGTGTCCTGCCTCTGCGTAGAGGGGGCTTCTGGAGGGAGGGTATCATGCAGTGTCCCTCCCCGGGGTCAGGAGCATGTCATGTGCCTTCATACATACATGCGTGTGGGTAACAGGCCAGGGCCCCTGTGTGGCAGCCAGCCTAGGGGTGGCATGGCACATGCTCACACATGCACAGGTTGCTGCATGCTCCATGGTCAGCAAGGCCCACACACGCGGTCCCTGGTCTCTCTCTCCTCCCTCCCCCCTGCCCCACATAAGGGTACAGTGATGGCACTCATATGTCGAGGCCTCCCCGGCCTCGGATGACACTGGCGACAGGCTTGCTGGGATGGCTCAGGGGTCCTAGGTGTGGGGTACGCTTCCTCCAGACTCCTGCGGCTCCTGCCCGTCCTCCTTGTCCTCCTCCTCCTCTGTGTCATGGGCAGGGCCCTCTGCCCCAGGGTCGATGACCTCCTGGGGGACACGGACCGTCTGACCCCCCAGGATGCGGTCCAGGGCATCGTAATAGGGGTCCAGGTCAGCCCCTGTTTGGGAGCTGCCCCCTGAGGCCCTGGCATAGGCCTGCCACAGCTCTTTTATTTTTCATGCGCACCTGCTCCTGGGTGTGCATGTGGCCTTTGGTAGCCAGGCTGTCAGCCATCCGCCTGTAGACGGCTGCATTCCTGCATCTAGTGCGGAGATCGTGGACATTGGAGGACTCCCCCCAAACCTCAATGAGGTCCACAATCTCCGCACTAGACCAGGAAGGCGCCCACCTTTTGTGGCTCCTGGCAGGCTCCTGGGAGCTGCCAGCCTGCTCCTGGGGAGCGGTGGGGGGCTGGGTGCCCCTGGGTTGCTGGCTTATGCCGGGCCAGGTGCATGGACTGCTGGCTCTGTGCTGGCAGGCTTGCTGCTGGCACAGGCACTGTGGCCAGAGTCTACCCCTTTAAGGGCTCCGGGGCTGGGCGGGGAGCAGAAGAGTTTTCATGGTTGGGCCCAGAGTGGCCAGCAGGGCACCCTGGGAAGGGCTGGAGGCCCCCTATTTCGACATAAGCGTCTACACAGCACTTATTTCGATTTAGCTATTTCGAATTTGGCATTATTCCTCGTGGAAAGAGGTTTACCAAATTAAAAATAAGCATGCCGCTATTTCGATTTAATTTCGAAATAGCGTTTTGGCTGTTTAGACGCTAGGAAAGTTATTTCGAAATAACGGCTGTTATTTCAAAATAACTTTGCTGTGTAGACATACTCTATGAGAAAATGTTTTTACATAATTAGCATTACAGAAACCTGGTTGGATAATCCACATAATTGTTTATAACCTGTTTAGGAAAAATAGAGTGGGTAAAAGATGGGTGTGTCTTGGGAGATACCAGCTATTATCTGTGTTAGAGTAATTCAGACCGGAACTGCACTCTGGCAGCAATTTAAGAGGCCCGGGGCTCTGGACACCACCACTACTGCAGTAGCAGCGGTGGCAGCCCAGAGCTCCAGGTTTGTATTGTAGGGCCCTGGGGCAGTTGTCTCTTTGCTTCCTGTCCCTGGTCAGTGGGCCTGATTCAGACCCACAGGATATTGAATGTACATGAATGCTAACTAATAAAGCCTAGGCTGAGCCACAGTCCACTATATCAAACCTCAGAACAAGACGAGCTACTCCTTACAGACAGGTGCTTAATGTATTGACAGAAATGGTGCTGTTATGGGAGGGCTCAGTTTGGGGGACATGCTGGAGGTCTCATGGAGCCACTAATGAAGCACCATTCCAGTTATTAGAAATGATTTCCAAGGGTATGTCTACACTAGCCCCCTAGTTCGGACTAGCGAGGCTAATGTAGTCATTCGAACTTGCAAATGAAGCCCGGGATTTAAATATCCCGGGCTTCATTTGTATGTTCCCGGGCGGGCGCCATTTTTAAATGCCCCGTAGTCCGGACTAACTGCCTGCGGCTACACGCGGCAGGGACCCGGTAGTTCGAATTAAAGCTCCTAATTTGAACTACCATTAAACCTCCTCAGGATATTTAAATCCCGGGCTTCATTTGCAAGTTTGAATGCCTACATTAGCCTCCCTAGTCCGAACTAGAGGGCTAGTGTAGACATACCCTAACTGTCACATACAAGTTACTGCAGCCTGAGGGTGATAACTCTTATTTTGGGTATCACCATGAGAGGTAGGGGACCAGTTATCATGACTTGATTACATCCAATATAGGCAAACAGAGGACAGTACCAACCAGTAAAATATATACTTGGTTCTACAAGAGGGATAATCTCTCAAACCAGAGAGAAATTATGAGTGAAATTGATTTGGGTGAAAAAAATTAGACAGAAAAATGTCCATCAAAACTCATCTTATAATAATTAAATTTAACTAAAATTTGTTACAATCACATTAATTTGAAGTTTCTAGAAATTTAACCTTACAGTGATTCTTAAAATAATTCTGGCCTAATAATAAAAAATAAGGAACAGGAGCAAGAAACCAACTTTAGCATCTTGCTAGATGTTTCATTTCTCTCAAAGCCTGGTGGGGGCACCAACACATCCTTAAAAATAAACAGTGAAACTGAGTAAATGAAAAGAAACAAACACCAACATTTGCGCCCGATGAAAGAGTATACTGTACAAATCAGACTTTTTACAGGCTTTTTGTAGTCACATTCTTCTGCAAAACATGAGCTTGTGTATGCAAATCATTTACCTCATGATCAAACTAAATGACTGAGTGCACTGTTTATAATATAGAGCACCCTGAAGGAAAAGTGTTCTAAGAACAAAGGTGAGCTTTGGATAAATACTAAGAAGTGTTATAACTGAGGGATTTGTTCTGGCTGCCACATATAGATGGCATTTATTGATAGCCAACAGACGGAAGAATGCTATTGTGCAAAACAAGCCACCCTGTAGTAAAACTGCACCCATCAGATGCTCCCTACTTGTACAAGCAATGGGGCATTTGAATGAATTAAAAACCTGTTAGTGATAAGACACCACAGAAGAAATGATGCAATAAAACCCTGTTTTCCTGCACCGATTTCAACACAGAATTCCTGCTAGTGCTAGAGGAAGTTGTGAGTAAATCTACAAGCTTCAAGCTACACAATATAGCATATAACCAAACTTCAGAAACCTTCACTAACGTTCAGTGGTCTCTTATTTTCCTGATGTAAGAGTCTATTTCGTGTTCTCTCTTCTCCCCCTGAAATTAACAAGATTAATGTTTGGCAATAGCTTTTAAATTGTCTAAAAATGTCTGTCTATCCAATGGATTCTTTCATAGTTTAAAGAAGGAAGACAGGGATAAAGTGAACTAGGTAGAGGAGAGAAGGCTAGGAGAGAACACAAATGTGGAGCTGGCAAAATGAGGGTGAAAGAGGGAGCACTAGACTGGAAAGAAATGGCTGCATCAGACTACAGAAATCAATTGAATCCTAATACTCAGTATCTGAATTTTTCAAGGATAAGGCAGTAAGGTTTTCAATTAACAATTATCATACTGTACTGGGAAAAAAAGCATTATTTTCTTGGCAAAAACAGAGAATGGTTATTGCCACACTGTCTGCAGTGGCTCACAACCGTAAGTGTCTACTTCAGGGCAGGTACTGTTCTAGAATTAGATTTCACCGAGCCACTAACAAATGTGGACTCCTGGATCACAATTCCAATCTTACCATGGAATCACAGACATCAGGGCTACTCAACTTTGGAGGCCCCGGGGGCCACAATGATACTCATAGAAACATGCCAAGGGCCGCAACTTAAGTGTAGTTGCATATACATGCCAATGTATATGCAAATATATGCAAATAGCTCCTTTCACACTGACAGGCACGAATACAAAGATTAAGGCAAGACTATACAACACTCAGACCCCATTTAAGTCAATTCTGCTGATATTAATAAAATGCAATATTTACCTGATTTCCACCCATATGACAGCACTTTTAATGAGCAATGACAGTCCAGGAATTTAACTGTTAAAACACATATCAACAGAAGGCCATTATATTGACTACTTCTTTGTTTTGGCTCCCACCCACAGTCTGCATGTTGAGCCCCACATAAGCCCAAACCACACTGCGGGCTGCAAACAAATGGGTAGTGGGCCGCATGCGGCCAGCCCACAGGCCACGTGTTGAGTAGCCCTGCCTTAGACTCTCCAGACAAACAGAATGGTCACTTAGATCCATTCTACACCATAATTAAACAGCCCCTTAACCTGTGCCCATGAATCTGAGTCAGCTGGCACGGGCTAGCACAGGTTTTTAATTTCAGCATAGACATACCCTCAGGATATTCTGAGTGAAACAGAAGGGAGCAGTTCTAGTTTTCATTTGAGGCTCCTGAGCAAGTATATGAAATGAACACATTCTCTTGGAGTAGTCATACCCCCTTACTAGCCAACACCACCCAGTTTTGGAGACAGAATGGATCCCTGGAGGTTGTCTCCTCATTAACAGCGTCACTTTCTGTTTAAGGTGTAATTTCATAATGGGTGCGGTACATCAGTTAAAAGTTTCAGGCTATCTCTTAAAGGTGTATACCGAGCAGGTGTGGTGCTGACACCTCTAGGAAAGACTGAGATGATAACACAACTGCAATTACTACAAAGATTCATAATAAAGATATTTTATTTTTTATCACTTTATACCACCTGTTAATATCTGAAGTACATCTAGAAATGCATTCAGGGCTCTTTAAATACTGCTTATCCATGCAAACAATGGAAGGTGAAAAGAAACTATTTGCAAATGCTGTTCCTTTGCATTTTCTATATGGGAATATGCGAACAGTCCTTTCATGGGGCAAAATACACTGACCTGTGATCCATGTTAATATTTTGCTTACCCTACAACTGCTATTAATAGTTTGGAAATTGGGCCTCACTGCTGGATTGAAAGCCTATTTCTCTGAAGTGCTCAATGCCTTCAAAGAGATGCTGACCTGGGGCAGCATGTTACAGATTCACATAACAAAATTATACAGCTCCAGACTCAACAATGCACCTGACATTTGCAAGTTGACTTTGACCTGAAAAATGCTGGGTTTTGTTTGCTTCAGGGTTTTTTTTTTTTACCCTTTTGAAAAAAGTAAACAAATCAAGCTAAATTTCTAAACCAAACTGTTTTAAAACTAAGTTGCAGTTTTAGAAAATGTCTATTACATTTTTGTTTAAATTTGGCTGGAACTGTTCACCTGGTACGCTACATTTTTGGGCAGAAACTATTCATCTGAAAGAATTTCACTCAGCTGTCTGTTATAAACCCACCAGAATGGCTTGTGTTGCTTTGGTTGGTTGGTTATATTAGGTAAACTATTCCGTTTATTTTATGCTTGAAAGTTGTAAAAAGTTTACACACTTGGGGAATAGCTGGTCAGATAGCACCACACAGCAGCAGCAGGGGGCAGAGTGAACAGCAGAATCATGGACAAACCACTTCTACCTTCAGAGAAGCAACTGCTCCTTCAAACATCAGCATGCTAAAGAAAGTTGGAGAAGGGGGAAAACCTATTTTGCCTGAATCTCTAATTATAGGGGGATGGATAAGAGAATGGGCACAAAGTCAGCATAGTTCCAAAAGGAAAGAGACATTAGGTGAACTAAGAGGGTGTAAAACAACATTCACTGCTGTGGTCTTTTACCCTTTACATTACATAATATGAAGGAACAACATGGGAAGGATGAGGTTCAAATAACCATGTTTATTATATATGCACAACATGCCAGATAAGCTACAAATGCACCTTGCTGCTCTGACTGGTTTGTCAAAGAGAGCACAATAAGCTCTATCACAAGCTACTTAAAGGGACACTACCCTATTTCTGTACATTACAACAGCAGAGAGGGCAGCTTATTGCAAAACCTGAGGTGCAAACCAACTCCTTGGCTTTACCAAGTCATTTGCATTCCCTAAACCTGGTAATAAGGGCAAAATCCTAGCCCCCAAAAGTCAATGAAGCATTTGCCATTGACTACAGTGGGTTCACGTTTATAAAACTAAATTTGGAGCTTTAGTGGGGCTGAACTGATGCAGAAAGGCCTTGTGTAGGCCCTCAACACTGTGGGGAGTTTCACCCAACACAAACAATATTCATTACAACCCTTAAAGTTGTGGAGAAAAGAACATAGAGCTTTCTGCAATCCTCCATGCTGACGCTGGTGAGAAATACACAAAGATCTCACTCCTTCCTCTTTCTGCACCTCCCTCCCCAGTACCAGCCACCAGCATGGAATTTATCTGTTTTGGGAAGGGGAGGGAAAATTGAATGTAAATGCTACAATTACATGTATCTTTCACACTTGCAACATTTAAAATGCAAATTCAGATTAAGTGATGCTAATGTAATTTAATCTTCATTTTCAATTATTTCAGATGCACAGTTTATAAAAATAACACTTTTTCTGCAGAAAAAGATTGTATGCTATAAGACACCTCAGTTATAAGACAATATACTAAAGGGATTTGACACTAATAGTATGTTTCTGCACTTCATTTGTCTTAATTTGTTGTGCAAGAAGTTTACCAGATTTGTTATCTGTTTTCCTAAATCTTCTTGTGGTACATCTGAGTCTAAAGATATAAATTCTTGCTTATTTGTTTTACATGTTTTGATTATTCTAACTCCAGTTTTAAGAAGAACTACTCATCCATCTCCTGGCACAGAAATCCTGCTTTTTGCACCACAATTGAAAAATAGTGTTTCATATTTCTCATAAGGTACTATGAATTAGTTTTGAGGGAAAATACTCAACTGACCTTACATCCGTGGCGTCACTTTGTAGAAAGAGCAGTATATTATTTTTCTCAAAATTTTTAGCTGTTTAATATTTCAGTGAAATAAACAGAACTCCATTATTTATTCAAACCATCCTATGCCTGTGCTATTTCCAATGGAGCACTTCCCCTTCCCACATTATCTTACATAATTACCATAAAAACCATTTTCTAGTGAACTACAGTCACCTATGAACACATTCCAAGTTCCACGCTTTTGTTTCCCACTCTGTGCATGCAATTAAATTCTGCCTTCCACATGGTAGGTATAGAAATAAATGCTTTAAAAGGTGAACTACACAATTTCTTATAAAACAACAACAAAAGAGTTTAAAATTCCTGCTCAGTGACAGAATGAGCATATTGAAATGTGCATGGTGAAAGTTACACAAATGCACTTCAGAACAAAATATTGGAATATCTTTACCTCCACGTAAGTCAGGCTTTTTGCATTTCTGTTACAAAGTGGCAAGTGATAGACTAGCAGAATTAGATTTTTATTATCCATTATTAGACAAGTGAAACTGAAAAACAGCTTTTTTGTGGATGAAACAGAACTATGGACCCTGAAGCCAAAGAATCCTACCTCTCTTGAGATAATAGATGTATCTGGCTAACATCCAATGGGATGAAATGGGGCCAGATAACCACAGGATAGTGACCACAATTAGAAAAAATACTTTAAAAAGTAAGTCTACAAAGCCACAAATAGTGTGGAACAGTTTGTATGATCAGGGCCTAAATTTGAGGGGGAAGCTCTCCTGCTAAAAATTGTATGGTACTATCAGAAAATATTCCTATTCTCAACTTTAAATGAGATTTTGTTAATCTATATAACTCTGTTTCCATTTGCAGTTAAGACAAGGTATTTCACAAAGACAATATCTAATAGCTAGGAGTCTTGCAAATACTTACGAGCAGCAGTATTCATTTGAGTAGTTCCACTGAAGTAAATGGAATTACTCTGGTGATTAATTTATGCATAGGATTATGTTTTTGCAGGATCAGGCCTTTAATTTCTATACTTCCGATTTCTTTTCCAGTTTCTTATTTTGATTTCTCTGTAATCATTTAAAAACACCAAAAACAACAACAGGAAGGAGCTGGAGGCTTTTAGCTCTCCTCCCATTATTATTAATCTTACTATGGCCAGGGTTTTAAAGGATCATGGATGAATAATTAACTTTTGTCTAGGATCCCCAAAATACCATGGTAAAAATAAATAATTATACATTTGGTGAAATCAGTAAGTAGCTATATTTCATCTCCTGTGGGAAAAAAGTTCACTTAATTTACAATCAAAGGCCCCAGTCCTGCAAAGACTTAAATGTGTTTAGCCTCCTGTAGGTTAATAGTGTCAATAAGACCACTCGTCTTCTTAAACACATACATAAGTCTGCAGATTTGGGTTACTGAAATGGATCATCACTTACAAAATTTTGTGAAAAGTTCTTCTTCCTATCCTCAGAGACTAACTTTCTCGTTGACCAAAAGTGTCAGTTCTCAGTTTGATCAATCAAAGAAAAATTAAACTCTATAGTTAAACTGAGCGAAATGATGTTGTGAAATGTTACACATAGTCCACCTAACCTGCTGAAATGTTAACAAGCCTATTAATAATTTTCATTTTAAACCTGCCAAAATATTTGAGGCAGTCACGTTTTGGAGCAACAGACTGATTCGCAGCTGCAAATGTCAGTGAGATCCTTTCTTTGCATTATTCAAGGTGGAGCTGAGCATAGCATGTGGCTACTACAGTGGTTTAGGATTAATTTAGCTTCACTGAGACAAAAATTATTGTATCTGTTAGGGATGTAAAATCCTGTGTAATTTGGTTAACCAGTTAAACGTAAAAGTGCCTCTCCTTTCCCCACGGCGGCTGAGCGGGAGTGGCCCACCACCGCAGGCGGGGCTGCTCTGGGAGTCCGGAGCAGCTTCTGTGCACATCAGGCCCCGTGGGGTGAGAGCAGCCCTCTGCCCACAGCAGGTGGGGAGCTGCACCATCAGGTTAACCAGTTAACCTTTCACATTCCTGGCATCTATTATCCAAAGCATTTCTAATACAATGATACCAGCATCAAATGTAAAATTAAGGCTTACACACAAGACAGGGGGGCCAACAGAATTGCTGGTCCCCTGGGCAAGGGGGTGGTGGGTGGCTCTGGGCCCCGACTTTTCACCAATCATTGATTTAGCTGCTGTAGCTTATGAGATGTTCCTTTTATTTCTCTCCATCATCATTGCAAGATGTTGAGATGCTCTTTAGCTTTCATTATTGGGTAAAGTCTTGTGCAAACAACTGAGACATGTTCTATTCTGTCATCTGTCCATTCTGCTCTCCTGCTGGAAGAAGCTCCCCAAGTGGTGGCCCTCCACTAAGAACATTCTGAACTAACTCCTAAAAGTTTTGCTCCATCAACATCCCTGGTGAGCACAGTTGTTTCTGTGGGACATGGATAGATAGGCAGTTTCTATGATAGCAAGACCCTAGCTCATTAAGGGCTTTAAATGTAGGACAATGACTTTGAAAATGATCAGGACGCTAATGGAGAGCCAACGGCATGCTTTGGACATCTGTGTCATGTGTTCCCAAAGGTCCCTCTTGCCCAGAAGAAGGCTCATTGCACAAAGTTTCTATTTTGCATAACCTTTGCTGTGAGCCCCAGAAGATGGGAGGATACAGCTTGGTACAGTAATTGTAATGCTGGGACAAGTGGGCTACTTCTTTGATCTGTATCCCATCTTGTTAATTTTGAATAGCAATATTCTTTTTAAAATACCCTTTTAATGTTTTCTTGAGAATTAAATGCTGATGAAAGGGGCTGGATTGACATCCTTTATGCCTGAAATCCTCTATTTATCCACAATATGAAACAGGCAGCAAGAATGCAGGTTTCCCCACACTGTGATGCCCAAGTGCCTCAGTACTGAGAAGCAGGGGCCACCTAATAGGGGTCTCCTCTTCATCTTTGGGCTTGGGCCTTTCTGCTAACCATGGCCAATAAGGGCACCATTCAATGCCATTACTGATGCTGGTTCATATCATCCATAGTGTTTATATAAATAAGGCAGATACTGCAAAATAGTAGAGAATCTATGCCTATCCCAAACCTTCTTTTGTGATCCCTTAATATGCTTATATACAGCAAGATCAGCCTCTCCACACATGTTCATCTCCTGACCAGATAGGCTTAAACTCTTCAGACTGTCATAGTGGCAAGTCACCACCATGCCTTTCATTGGTTTACCTATTCCCCTCAGATCTGATGGGCTCATGGTTGATTGAATTGCCCAGGGTGAGGATTCAACATGGTCTTGTAGAATGGTACAACACAGAAGGTTCCCAGGTGGTCCCCAGCACTGACTGGTCACATGATGCTGTATCCTGAATCTTATTTCCAGTTGTAGGCAGCGTGACCTAAACAGCTGCTAAATTATATTAAAATCAAGCTATAAATAAATTAAAAAATACATTCAATGTATCCCAAATATTGCTTTTTTCATATAAGCAATGGCTGGATGTGCCACAAGGATATTATAGGATAACAATCGTGAGAGGACAGTTTCTAGACTAAAGCATAGTCAACATTTTGAGAAATTGAGAGCAGTTTATTTTGTATTATTCACAAATTTTGATGCAGCCTTTTTTCTCCTCCAATCCTTCCGCCCCCTCCCCCCCCCCACACACACACTTTAATACATTCCCAAGTTATGCTACAGCTGCTGTGAATCATTAAGGCCTTTTCTTTGGTAGTACATCCCGATCTTTTATCTACCAGAGTATGCTTTAGGTTGCCTGATTGATTTGTAAAGCCAGAATTCATCATTTAAGCAGCAGACTTGTTTATCTAGGTTTCATGAGATTAACTGTTCTCAAGTTGTCAGTAAGTTTTAAAATAAATCCAACTTTTATTTTTTCATCCTTTTTTGTAGCAGAAGGGCCTGAGCAAAACTGCAAACCTCATCCCACAAAGGGGGAGGGAGCTCTCACCATTCCAAACTGATGGTTGATGGAATCTGGCTAGTCTAAGCAGGGGTCACAAGGTTTCATTTTTCCCTTCAGTTCCAAGCATCGTAACTCTTTACAAATGTTAGTCATGCATTATCCTTGTGAATGCTGCTCTTGCACATGTCACTGAAAGGACAAGTAGTCTTCTAGTAAATTGGGGAGCTAAGCGATGCTGATGAAAGAGTAGTGAAAGCAGTAACCATCTCCTGAGACTAAAATGGCCACCTGGTCTTTGCTAGTTACAGGAACAAAGTACTGTACTGGTGTTTGCCCTTGAACATTGTTTCATAAGTGGCAGGCCACGGTAGTAACAGAGGAAGTGGGTCAGCCAGGGAACTCTCCTTTCAATTAACCAAATACACAGGACTGTTCAGTAACGACACTGTCCTTGACAAATGAAGAACTGCATTTCAATGTACAATGTGCATGTAGGACAGTACTTGTGCTGATAAGATTACATGTCAAAGCATGTTTATAGCTCTGAGGAGCACAAGCTGAAATGTTTTAGTGAAGCCTGTCACCAACTAAATAAGCTGTATCCAAGCAACATGAAAATATCACTTTGGTTATTCATGACTGGAAATGTCTTCATTTAATAGAAATGTCTAGCAGAGTACAGCAGGCCACGTAAATCTAATCTCCAGTATGTTACACATCAAATTTAAAAAGAGTCCATTTGAAATCAGTTCATCTCAGCCACAAGATGGAATACAATTAAATTAACTCATAAAATTAGTAAAGTTAGTTGGATCTGAGGGTGGATCCAGATATTCATATTGCCAAAAATAGCTTCACAAAACTATATGAACGTCAATAAGGGGTAAATGGAAGATTTCACAGTATAGATTTGAGAAATTTAAGGTGATTGTTTATCCAAAGGTAGACTCTCACCTGCATGGTCTCCTGTCTCTCACTAAATCACCACTTAGAATTAATAAAGAGATCATTCAGAATTTCTCTTGTAGAGGTTGAATCTCCGAAATCTGGGATTCTCTGGTCCAGCAATATCCGTGGTCCAGTAGGACCACGGATATTGCTGGATCAGAGAGCCTCATGCCAGGAATGCACCAGAAATGTGAACCGTCCCTGGGGAGCCCTGGCTGGTGGGGCAGTAGCTGGACAGGTGAGCCCCATCCCAGGTGGGGATCCCCGGTCAGGTGGGGGAGAAGTGGGCCTGTGGAGGCTAGGGAGCTCCATCCTGGGGAACTCCAGCAGGCTGGAGCCCAAGTCCAAGCCCTGCAGGCTGGAGCCCAGTGGCAGTGAGGCCAGAGCAGAGCCACCTGCAGAGAGGGGGAGCATCCTGGGAGGCCAGTGGCAGCAGATATTTGACAAATTTCCCCATATTTGGCAAATTCCCGCTTTCAGGATGGGTCAGGTCCCAAGGGTGCCGGACAAGGGAGGTCCAACCTGTACTTCTGCAGGATTTGACTCCCCATCATCTGCCTATGTTCAGTTATGATATCTGCACTGATATGAACCAAGTTTTACTTCTCAAAAATTAACTATATTTTTATTTAAAATTATCACTTAAAATCAGGAAACCTTTTAAATTGCACTTAGACAATTCCTCTCAAGCCAAGAAATTGGTAAGACTCAGCAACCCAAAAGATGCTCCAAACTTTAGATGCCCTCCAAGTTCTATAATCTTTTATTCTTTCCTTATGCATTGAACTGTTTTGCATAGCGGAAGGATTTTTAAAATGTCTATTGTGTTACATTTTAATTTTTTTTAAAGTAGAGTTATAACAGGGCCCCAGAGCTTAAATTATTTTGCAATAGGCATCTTCCCCCTTGTCTTTTCTTATTGTTGACTTCATATACCAGATATGGATGAAAGGCAATTTTTTAAAATTCAGAAACAGTAATAATTATAAGATTAACCATTGAGCTATGATATGTAATAGAAATAAATGAACTCAGTTTTGGAAGTTAACTTGGTAAACTAAAAAGCCTTTTTCATTCTATTGGGTTGATTAGCACAACAGTGATGCAGTTAAAAATTAAACATTGGAGAACTGCAATTATGAACTACTACTGTGTGTGACAAATATGTTCAGATAGGTGTTTCATGTATGAAAATATTAATCTTTGCCCTTATTCTAAAGGTAAGCCAAAGATTTCAAGATACTATTTCAATTCATTACCACTTCAGCCCCTACCTCACCTCTTTTCAGCCTGCCCATCTGCTATTACATTTATGGTGCCCCTTTCCCACAGATAATCAGTCAGCAATAGCAGCAGCTATGGGAACAGCACATTCAGCATGTCAGACTGAAATTCATGTTCCAGGAATGTTTTCTTGGTCAGATTTTTAGTTAAAAGCTTTTCACTGTAATACGATGACCCAGCAATGAGGAAGAAAAATATTCAGCTCTTTTTATGCCATCCATGCATCTTTGCAGCAGTAACTAGTACTGAAGTCCTTTCTCAGGCAAAAGTCTCATTGAAGTCAATGCTATTTACCTGAGCAAGAACCTCAGGGCAATGTACTGAAGCACTGGGCCAGCAATGCAACCAAGAGAACAGAACAATAAGTAACATTTTAAAGATTTCACTGCCCACTCTCACTCAAAAGTGTCCTGGTCACTCAAGTATTAAAACTGCCAGTCATAGCAGCACAGAAAAATCCATAGTGCCTAAGTAAATTTTGTATTATGGACACGTTTTTGGCTCTCTTCAATAATTTTGATCATCGGACCCTTTTGACTAATACTAATTATTTCATATTTGAATGATGCCAGCATGCTCAGTGCTATATAGAACAAAAGAAACCAGGTCCTGATCCAAAGAGTTCATAATTTACATAAAACAGCTATTAGAGTTAAAACAGATAATGCACCAGATTCGCAGAGAACAGTTTAATCTTACCTAATTCTCTCCCTTACCCCTTATTTCCTTCTTCTGGATATTAATATTGACAGGATTTCAGAAGAAGTGTTTTAATGAGAGATTTGTGCAGAGTGCACATTTGCTGCACAATAATAGAGAAACATTTGAAATAATTAAGGACGGCATGGGAACAGATACATAGAGAAGAATGGGAGAAAGAAAGTTTAAGAGGAGTGTAAGCAGGGAGAGAAAGAAATGAAAACTGGGATTTAGGCAGGGATAAAGTTTCTTAAACTCTTGAAGGCAAAGAGAAGTTAAACTTGATGTAGAAGATTAGACATGATCAGAAAGTGACAAATGGGAAAACAATTTGTAGCCAGTGCATGGCAGCTCTCATCTCAAGTACGTTCTTACATCAGGCCACAGCACAACATGTGCACCTGCCTCAGTTTCTTCTTATTCCATCCATTAAAGGAGCATAGTATCTTAGCACCAAGTCTCACCTTGAGCCTAGTTTATTCATATGAACCAGTGCAAGAATTCCCCAAAACTCTTGTAGTAAACCATTCTCTAATTCCCACAGTAAAACAGATAAAAAAGTTCAGCAGTTTTCCATTTCCTTCTCTAGAGAAATCATTTCCAGGTCATCACCCAAGAGTCCACCAGCTCTCTGTTTCCCGTTTCTTTTTCCTTCTGTTCAAGGACTCCTATCTGCAGCCTCAACTTGAGAGTGACCAGACTCATTACTACTGCTAACTAGTTCCACTGGTCGTATATGGTCCAAATGGCCAGTTAAGCCCAATTGAGAAGCAACTGATGAATCACAGGAGCACTGAATTGTACCTCTTAAAGGAGCCACTAAGCCTGTTGACACAGAATTGATATAGTTTGGATGGAATGGGGAGGTAGCTGCAGGAAGGAAGTTGTAGTAGTCAAAGAAAGAGATGACTAAAACCTGGATAAGGAGTTTGTTTGGTTTTGGTATTTTTGTTTGAGGAGCAGAGGAAAAAACTTTACAGCGCTGTTGAAAAGGGAGAATTAACAAGACTTGACAACAAAGCCACCAGCCTGGATGCGATGGGGAAGGAGTCAAACATGGCATTAAGATTGTTGGTCTGGATGATAGGTAAGACAGTGGTGTTTCCCATAGAGAAAGCAAAGGGAGGAAGAGGAGGAAAGGAATTCAATTATTACCATGTTTAATTTCAGTTGGTGGCAAGGATGTATAGGACTAGGGTTCTTTTCCTCTATGAAGTTGCTACAAAATAACAGTAATAATGCCACCAATAACAAGTACCTTTTGTGTCCTCCTAAAATTAGTTTTGCTATTTAGAGGATGTGAGGAATTTACTCATAATGACAAGACAATGATTATGTTAAACTTCACTCACCAGTTATACAAATTTTCAACATACTGTAAAAATCTATCACAATAGCACCAACCTCTGGTGAAAGACACTATGAATTCCTAGATATATAAGCTGGCAGTGGAACTACTCTACTTGCATTGCATAGACTTCAAACAGCAAGCACATTTAAACCCTCTTTACACTTTAGAAAGTGTATATAGACCTGATGTAACTATATACAGAGATTTTTTATATGGATAAGAGGAGAAAGTCTGATGGGTGACCATATTTCACACCAAACAAATCTAAATGATTCTTATGATTGCCCCAGGGTCATGCTGTCTGCTCTGCCTGGAACAATGTTTTTACAAGCTGGAATCTTTGTGGCTGTTTTCTTTTTAAGGTAACTCATTGCCTTTGTACATCAGTAGGTGCTTACTCACTTGTGGAAAATAAAAAAAAGCAATAATTAGAGACAAGAAGCACTTTGATAGTCCCTTCTGTATTTCCATGAATAGGTTGGGAATATCTGACATGAAACAGAGTCAAGCACTTCGAAAACATTGCACTATTATTGCTGAAAATTACAATTAATAGCTATTGAATGATTGGAAATCTGAAATTGTGTACACTCACTTAAGGAAAACTTTGATAAAAAAGCCTCAATTTTGAATTGTAATTATAGTTATGGTAGACCTGGAACCAACAATCTCTTCCAGGAAGGCAGGTCTCTATGGGTATGTCGCATTGTTTCGGAGAAAAATTGAAAGAATTGAGGGGGTTTTCCAACATTGGTAAACCTCTTTCTACAAGGAAGAAGCCTTTTTCCGAAAGAGCTCTTTTGGAAAAAGGTGTATGTGGATGGGGAAGAGAGAATTCTTTCGCAAGAAGAGGAAAGAGGAAAAAGCACAGGTGCCCTGGTGGCCATTCTGCCCATAGTAATTGCAGCTTATATGCAAGATAGCGTCCATTCAGTGTGGACAATATCTGCTTTGGCAGTGTGGACACTCTTTTTCAGAAGAAGTTTTTTTGGAAGATCTCTTCCAGAAAAACTTCTTCTGAAAGAAGCCTGCAGTCTAGACGTAGCCTATGTCTGTTTGGAGCCCCATTGATTACCAGTTGAGATCCTGTGCAGATGTCAAGGTCTACCAATGAGGAGCAGCTTGCAGAACTGGAGTTTATCAACCCAGTCCTCCTTCTTTGACTTTAAAAAAAGTTGAATGGGGCCCCAAATATTTATGTTGCAGTACCCTTGAGAAACCCTCTCAAGAAGATCTCTGAGCCAGTTGCTCATATGTTGTAGGTTCGCAGCTCAAAGGTACAAAAATCAAAGGAACATAGAGAGACAAGTTGGGTGAGGAAATAGCATTAATTGGGCCAACTTCTGCTGATGAGAAGCCTTCCAGCTCATACATTTCTGAAGAAGAGCTCTATGTAAGCTCAAAAGCTTGTCTCTCTCAAGCCAACAGAAGTTGGTTCAATAAAAGGTATTACCTCACCCATCTCTCTAATATTCTGGATGTGACACAGCTTCAACATTCCATGCATCAAAAGAACATAATCAAATTGGTTTTAAATTCACAATAACACAATTTTAAAGTTAATAATAATGTTTACAATATCTTTAAAATAAATTGTTTCAATGTCATTTATTCCAAATCATGGATTAAATACTATTTTAGGTGAAAGAGTGCATAACATAAAAATGTAACTAAGAGCTCATTTCTGATTATAGATGGAAAATATGTAGACTTGCAAGCAAATGGCATCAATTCAAGAATTCTGCATAACATCCAGTTAAAAATTTAGAGGTTAGGGTTAGGGGTTGTTGTTTTTTTAACTTGGACTTATTTGCAGTTCAACAAAAAACTCTAGTGTCAACTTCCTCTTGTTTTAAGTCAAGTGTGCCAAGAACTGCTGAGCCAATGGCACAGGAAAGAACATAAACAGGGTAGCATAGAATAGTGCCGTAGTTCTCAACCAGTGATACAAGTACTCCTGGGTATTGAGAGGTCTTCTGGGAGGATAGCAACACATTTAGATATTCACCTAGTTTTACAAAAGGCTACATAAAAATAACATAAAAATTTCATACAGACTTGTTTATATCACTCTATATTCTATATTCTGAAATGTATGTACAATATTTGTATTCCAATTTATTTATTTTATAATCATATGGTAAAAATGAGAAAGGAAGCAATTTCTCAGTAATAGTGCACTGTGACACGTTTTTATTTTTATTTTTATTTCTGATTTTGTAAGCAAGTAGTTTTAAAGTGAGGTGAAACATGGGGCGGAGGTGGGGTGGTACACAAGATAAATTAGACTCCTAAAAAGGATACAGCAGTCTGGAAAGGTTGAGAGCCACTGGATCAGAGCATCTTAATGGAACTGGACCATGTTTAACTTCTACATTTGTGCTATTCTTTTTATGGCTCTGTTATCAACAACATTATGTTTCTTTATTAATATGATGGAATGCAAGAAATTATTATTTCTGGTATCAACAATATATGTTTTATGTCTAGATGAATTTTCTCAATGAAAATAATACACTTTGTTCATTATATTAAAGTTCTGGATGCCAAATGAAAACATTTAGTGTACAATATGAAACGCTGAATAAATCGTTCTGACATTGACAAAAAGGCAATTTATATGCAGTGCAAATCACATGCAGTAATTTGTCAAATTAAAATTAGTCTCATTCACACACACAATTTTAAAATAAACAGTATCTGAGTTTCAAAATTGTCCTGGGAAAGAACAATATGTAGTGTGTAATAGAGATGAGACAAACAGTATACATCTGAGCACACGACCAAAATAAATAATATGGTGAGCTTTAAAGTTTCTTAGACAAAGTAATCCCTAAATTGGGGTGGTGAACTGCGATCAATCCATGGGGCAGAGGTTCCCCTCTCCTGCCCAAACAGACAAATTCTGTTCTCAATGAATCCAAACATATCTTATTGGCTCCAGCTGCAATATTGGATGTAAATAAGAGCAACATTTGGCCCAGACTTTGTAGTTGTCAGATTATGGTTGCATTATCTGTTTATAAGAAATGAGAAACAGTAACTCGTGCTGAGCTAATTAAATTATACATTACTGATTAATATCGAGATATCTCAGAGGATCATGTTTTAATTAATAATAGTTTGGACCCACAGAGGATTACAGTTAACTATGCATTCAACAAATTCTGCTATTTAAAAAGGGAGAGATGGATGCTATAAGATTCATTATTGCAAGCATCATTAATCTCTTGAGTATTAAACATAGTGTTTTCCCAGGATCCACGAGGGATAAGTGCCATGAAAAGCCTCAGTAAAACACTAAGCTGTTCAATGGTCATTCTTAGAACTATACATGTATCTCATGTTATGTTTATACATGTATCACATGTTATGGATTCAGGGGATAAAGAGAGTTAAGATTATGCTTTAAAAACTAGTACTAACTCCTACATTCAAAGATTAATAGAGCTGAGAAAACATGGCCCATATGTCAAGAAAGCACCTTCAACTATTAAATCACCAGTCTCACAACTCTAGGTAAAAATCTGTCTATAAGAAAATGGAACACTTAATAAATTCATAGATTAAGGCCAAAAGGGACCGTTATGCTAATCTACTCTGACTTCTTGTATTGTACAGGCCACCCATAATTTCAGCCAGTAATTCATGGACCAAGTCTAACTTTTAGATGAGTTAGAGCATCTGGCTTATGAAGACTCCCAATCATGATTTAAAGAATTCAAGTAATGGAGAATCTACCCTACCCACTGGTAAATTGTTTCAATGGGTAATTAATTACCCAAACTGCTAAAAAAAAATTCCATCTGAGTTTATCTAGTTTCACTTCCAGCCGCTGGATGTTGTCATGCCTCAGTTTGTTATGCTAAAGAGCCAATAGAAATCTTTTCCCTGTGTAAGTTCTTATAGAGTGCAATCAGTCACCTCTTACCCTTCTCTATAATAAGCTAGTTTTCATTTCAGTAGAAAAATAAAAGTATGTTGCACAAGTAAAAATAACATGAACGGGGAATCAGGCAAACCTGTTGCCTGGTCCTGAGTAAAGACAGGGAGGTGTTCAGTTTTGCATATGATGCAATTTGCCAATGTGAGAGCCTAATATCCAAATAGCAGAAGAGATATGATGTGGAGTACGCATTTGCTGGATTTCTTGCAACTGCACAGAATGAAATGGCTTCTTAGACCATATGCCTTTTGAAAGGGTGTGATTTTTAGATGCACCCATTGACTTCAATGGAAGTCCAGACTGCTTGGCACTTCTGAAAAAAGTCCCTTTCCTATGTCCTATTATCTCCCTGAAGAGATAATGATTGCATTTTGCAGTTTGGGTAGTTTTTCTATTCAATAATTTAAAAAAATAGAAACAAATCTTTAACATTAAGATGCAACAATTTGTCCATAATTCCCTTTGCAGAGGGTGCTTCACAGGAATTTCCTAAAATATATATTGTAGATCTTGTCTACTTAAAAATATTAAATGAAAGCCTTCATTTAAACAGCGTTAATGAGGGAACATAAACTGTTAAGAAGGAAGACATTCCAAAGTGAGGTAGAAACAGTATTCCTAATCCTGTGATGCTTTGAGCTAGATTTTCTCTAGACTTTGATTTTGTCCATTCTGCCAGAAAAGTTAAGTTTGTGTTTTTTACTGCAGGATAACTAACACTCATTATTTGTCCTGCTATAAAATCCTAGCGGAGGCAAAGCACTACAGTTTACTATGAAATCCACTCTACTCACTCACCTGGGACTGACCTCCTGTAGCTTACCTCTTGGTAAAAACAGCTGGCATCTTGTCTCCAATAGGATTTTACAGAGTGTTAGTTATCCCATGGTAAACAAAAACAAACCTCTTTTCCAGTGAAGACCTAGCTTTTGAAGGCAGTTTTTTGGAATGTTAGCAAGTGCATGTTAACTTGCTGCCACAACTCCTCAGCTCTAACCATTGGGCCTAATTATTGCAGAGGTCCGAGAGCAGAGTGTAGAATTGTGGACTATGCAGCTTGTGTTCAATGAGAGCTAGGAACTGAGTAAGTCAGAAAGAGAATAATAGTGAAGAATGGGATTTCAGTCTTTGTCTTCTCTTGCTTCCACCAATTAAAGCTCTAGCTTCAATATTGCCTAAAAATAGCTTTCTTGTAGGTTGCCAGCTATTCTGAGTTTTTAGATGAAATGTTTCTGTACCTGCTGGTAACTTCAGCTTTCACGTTTCCTGAGTCTCTGTTAATATTCCATTCATATTTCAAATTAATCTCTCTTGGGTGATAAAAGCTATTCAAGTCTCATGACTGCTGAGAGGTAAAGATGTAAGGTGTTTCCTCTCTTTCTCTCCCCCCTCCCTTCCTACTTTTTTTTCTCTCTGCTTTGAAGGAGACAGGGTCCTTGCAACAGTTCCTTTCTTCTCTCCAAGGATGAAGAAAGTAGTTCCTCCACCAGGGGTCTAATTGCTCAACGTTCCCCTACATTCCTTTGTGTGCATCAGGAACATTCTAATCAATGTTCCTCACTCACTCTGGCTATGTCTACACTACAGAGCTTTTTTTTGGAAAAACGCCCGTTTTTCCGAAAAAAAATCACAGAACGTCCACACCTCAAGCGCATTTTTGCGCAAAAATCCGAAAGAACTGAGGGTTTTTGCACAATTGCTATTCCTCTTTCTAAGAGGAAGAAGCCTTTTTGCGAAAGAGTTCTTTCGCAAAAAGGCATGTGTGGATGAGGAACAGGGGGGTTTTGTGCAAAAAGAGGAAAGGGAAAAAAGCGTAAGTGCCCTGGTGGCCATTCTGTGCATACCAATCAGGGCTTACTTTCGAGAGAGTGTCCATGCAGTCTGGATGCTCTCTTTCGCAAAAGCGCATCACTTTTTCAATGTGTTTTTGCAGTATGGATGCTCTCTTGTGCAAGAAATTTTTGCGGAAGATCTCTTCAGATAAAAGCTTCTTGTGCAAGAAGCCTGCAGTCTAGATGTAGCCTCTGAGAGCCACGCAGAGCAAAAGGACCACTGGTCAGACCACTGGCCCATATATTAGTTAAGGCTAAGGTTGCTTAGGTGCTCTAATGTGCATTCTTATACAGTAACATTTCAATTTTTCAAATGAGCCTTACTTCTAAATAATCAAGCACATTTTTGCACAAAAAAATTGAAAGAACGGAGGGGTTTTTGCGCAATTGGTATTCCTCTTTCTATGAGGAAGAAGCCTTTTTGTGAAAGAGTTCTTTCACAAAAAGATGTGTGTGGACGGGGAAGAGGTTTTTTCCCCACAAAAAGCGGAAAGGGGAAAAAGCACTTCCTCCGTAATGCATTGCTCTCTGAATTACTGATCTGTGCACTTAGCCAGGAATTCTGCACAACTAGATTTTGATGCGTGGGTGTGAGAGAGAATAATCAGCTGAAAATACACTTCCAATGTGATGCTGTGGCTAATAAATCTAGTGCAACTGAGATCCATAAACAAGAGCATCTCAAGTAGGAGTAGAGAGACTATTTGACCTCTGTATTTGGCACTGGTCTGACTTCTGTTGGAATACTATGTCCAGTTGTAGTGCCCATAATTCAAGAAGGATGTTGATTCATTGTAGAGGGTTGAGAGAAGAGCCACAAGTATGATGAAAGGATTAGAAAGCATTCCTTACAGGTATAGAATCTGGGGGTACATCTAGATTACATGCCTCTGCCGACAGAGGCATGTAAAATAGGCTACCCAACATAGTCAATGAAGCGGGGATTTAAATATCCCTGGCTTCATTAAAATAAAAATGGCCACCGCGCTGTGCCAGCTCAGATGATTGTCGGCACAGCGCGCGAGTCAAGATGCGGATCAGTAGACAAGGGAAGCCTTTGTCTACCTCTCCCTTATGCCTCGTGAAATGAGGTTTACAGGAGCGGTCAACAAAGGCTCCCCCTGTCGGCAGAGGCATGTAGTCTAGACGTACCCAAGGTGATCAATATATTTAGCTTAACAAACAGAAGGTTAATGACTGACTTCATCATGGTCTATAAATACCTACAAGGAGGAAAATATTTTATTAGGGGCTCTTCAGTTTAGCAGAAAAAAAGGTATAACATGATCTAACGGCTGGAAGTTGAAGCTAGAAAAATTCATACTGGAAATAAGGTGTGATTTTTTTTTAACAGTGAGAATAATTAAATGAGTGGAATAATTTACCAAAGATTGTGGCAAATTCTCTATCACTGACAATTTTTAAATTGGGATTTGCCTAAAAAATGTTCTAGGAATTAGTTTGAACAAGTTCTATGGTCTGTGCTATACAGCAGGTCAGACTAGATATTCACAAAGGTCCCTTCTGGCCTCAGTCTAAAACTTAGCTTTGTCTTAGCATAGTTTTTGTGCAGGCATGATACAAAGAGTTTGGGATACGTTGTACATACCAGAGCTAAGGTAGGCATGGGAGGTGTTAACTAACTATTATATCAGGGATATATGAAATAAGGCCAGGGAACAGACTCATGTAAGCAGAACAAACCAGGAAACGGACTGTCTTGGCTATCTGTGGGTGACAAAACTGTTTCCTTCAAATATTTTTTAATTACTTTCTGTTTGTGAAAATACAGTAATTATTTTCATAAACCTCAAAACAAATGACCAGTTATGGCCCCAATTGTGAAAACACTATAGCAACACTATAGAACACATTTATACCTGGGCTTCTGTGGTTGCAGGCACGTGTGTGTGTGTGTGAGAGAGAGAGAGAGAGAGAGAGAGAGAGACTAGAAGGATCACTTCATTTCACATGCTGCCTTCCAAACCACCAAAATGCAGCCACTTCTGGGGAGAAGTAATTAGCTGGAATGGGTAGTAACTAAAATTATTACTGTTTCTTGGTTGACTTTAAGGATCAATAGATTATTTAAGTTTTGACAACACACTCTTTTAAAATATAGTGATTCAAAACGATCCTGGCCTTACTGAAATCAATGGAAATTTTGCCACTGACTTCAAAGGGGTCAGAATGTCACCTAAGGATATCCAGTCGTTAGAGTTGAAGCCTCTAATTCATTTTCATATAGTAGAGCAGATGGCAATGGATTTTAATCACTAGTAACAACAAGTGACCGAATAATACATTTTTCTATTTACAAAAAATCATTTGTTGGAATATCATCAAAATTCATAGAAAATATTATCCACAATGAATTGTTCAAGCAGTACAACAGGCGACCCATCAGCAAATGCCCCATATTCCATTATCAGTCACTTGAGATGTAGCCTCTCCTTAAAATTCCATGAATATAAGTGTCCATTTAACACAAATTTAAATAAATATCAAGCATAAATCCTCGTTAATCTTCTTTAAAAAAAAATCTTCTGTGTACATGGTTTTCAAATGGACCTTATGGATTTGGCTTGCAGAGAGTGTATGCTACTCTCTAGGCTAATGAAATTCATATCACCTGGATTACAACAAAAAGCTGGGAAGATATTGAAAAATCCAGTGCTATAGAATTACAATAACCATTTAGTGTCTCAGTTATATTTGCCTTGTAGAGCATTATTTCACTAATATCAGTACAACAAGACAATCTAAAGTATGTGCCCTGCAAGTAGTTCCAGGCAGCGGGCCAGAAATTCAGTTATCTAGGGTCAGTACAATTGTTCTGTTAAATCCAGTCAGAAGGATGCCTGAAGTCTTTCTAAAAAAATGGAGTTAGTTTGGTTCCACAGCCATGTAATATGATCAGAATCAGGTTGACACTCTTTGCCTCCCATGTCTTTTCAGTGGTATCTTTTCTTATAGCTTTTTATACATCTTCAGACTTGAACCCGTTTTATGTGAAAGTCATACAAACTCACAAAGCCTCAACCCCTTCACAAGCAGTAAAATTGGATACTAAATAATGATAATATAGATCTATTGAAACTGAAACAACAGCATCAGAAATCAAGTATCAGAGGGGTAGCAGTGTTAGTCTGAATCTGCAAAAGCAACAAGGAGCCCTGTGGCACCTTATAGACTAACAGATTTATTGGAGTGTAAGCTTTCATGGGCAAAGACCCACTTCATCTGATGAAGTGGGTCTTTGCCCACAAAAGCTTATGCTCCAATAAATCTGTTAGTCTATAAGGCTCCACAGGACTCAGCATCAGAAATGACTTTTTATTGGTCTCTAGGCTTCAATCACAGTTATGCAATATTTCCAATTAAGTCCCCCTAAAATAGACCAGGAATCAGACTCTGATTCATCTCCCTACTCCCAAAGCACCATCTTCATGAAAAGGAGGCAGAAATCCTTAGTACTGCACAAGTCTTCATTACACAGGGAATGATACTGAGAAAATAGATATCTAAAAGCTTGTGTCAATGTGTTTTTGAATTTTACTTCTAAAGCATAAATTGTAAGATGCTGGACTAAGAGCTATTACTGTAAGGCTAACCTCTTTACTGTATCTGTATCATCTTTGTAAATATTTGGCCAGAGTAAGCATGGGTATACTATTATCTACCCACAACAATCCCCCAATTAGTTTAAAGCAAACCTAAGGAGTCACAGCAGATCTTATAGTTACCTTGTTTTGGTCAGGGGTATTCAGATGGGTGAGTTGACTTCATTCTTAGAAGTACTAATTTTCAAGAAGTAGGGAAAGGAGAGAACACGTAGCATTGAAATTGTGTAAAGTTTCTTGTTATAATTTAAAAGTGCACCAAGTTAATAAAGCTCCTGTGTTATCAGAATAGTTTACTGTGTGTAAACAAGTAGTGGATAGACACATTTATTGTGGGTATCCATAGGAATCCTTATTAAAGTACATGTCCATAAAATACCATTTCATTAGCTAAGAATGAAAACTTACGTTAGTCAGATCACATCATAATAATCATTAAATACAAGACTTATCTAAGACTACATTTATGAACTTGATAGTCTTACAGCAACATGTAACAGTAAAATGCTAGCATAGAAACATATTATTCCCACTACAACTACCTTCCCTCTCACTAGGCTCAGCAGCAATGTTTCTATAGTAAATTTTCCTTTATTGTGAACGTACGAATGCAATAGCAAGCTGCATGGCAATTCTATAAGGCTGTCATTCACACTCAAGATCTCATGGGATTTCATTTTTTAAAAAGCCATATTGGGGCTCCTTTCTATATTTGGACACTTAAGAGTTTCTATATCAGGAGAGAGATTTTTATCTCAACTACAGAAATATATCAACCATTAAAATTTACTTATTTACTTATTCAACTTCTTTACCCATGCTCTCTACATAAATTAGCGGTTGAAGATCATAGAGATAGAATTTCTCCCTCAAGAAATGATTATTTAGCTCAGGGATTGTGAACCTCGTTCACATGTCACTAGTCCAAATCCAGCCCAGAGGGATGATGAATGAAAATTGTTGCTATGTGATTGTCAGAGGCTGGAAATGTGTGACCCGGGGGGAAGAAGGATCACTTGATGATTACCTGTTCTGTTCATTCCCTCTGGGGCATCTGGCATTGGCCACTGTCAGCAGACAGGATACTGGGCTAGATAGACCTTTGGTCTGACCCAGTATGGCCGTTCTTATGTTCCCAAAATAAATGGATGATCTCTGTCCAATTCTTAATGGAGAGTTACCCATTTCTAAATCCAAACAATAAAGAAATTCTCAATAAACCTCCCCCATACACACACTTGTATATTGCAAGTCTCAGCAGAAAAAGCTAAAAATTAGGTGTGGAAATTAAACTATTTGGTGATCTCTCCAAAAGAGGAACCTGAGAATCTCTCCAAAAGAGGAACAGGAATTGCTAACAGGGAGTTTGGAGAGGGAGTTCTCCAGGTGAAAGAGGAGTAAAAACGGGACCCTTGTGGTAAGTGGCTGTCTGGAGTGTGTGTTTGTGTGTGGGAGTTATTTGCTGTGTGCTGACCTTGTGTTTATCTGGTTGGTTGGTTGGTTTGATTGTTTGATTGCTTGAAGGAGCTTCTAAAGGTTTGAAATCTAGAAGCCTCTGTTAATTGGCTAAGCCTCAGTCAGGAGGAGGGCTACCAGAGCTATATAAGCCTGTGACTCAGCGACCAGGAGCTTGCGAACAGGAATTGCTAACAGGGAGTTTGGAGAGGAGTTCTCCAGGTGAAAGAGGAGTAAAAACAGGACCCTTGTGGTAAGTGGCTGTCTGGAGTGTGTGTTTGTGTGTGGGGAGTTATTTGCTGTGTGCTGACCTTGTGTTTATCTGGTTGGTTGGTTGGTTTGATTGTTTGATTGCTTGAAGGAGCTTCTAAAGGTTTGAAATCTAGAAGCCTCTGTTAATTGGCTAAGCCTCAGTCAGGGGAGGGCTACCAGAGCTATATAAGCCTGTGACTCAGCGACCAGGAGCTTGCGAACAGGAATTGCTAACAGGGAGTTTGGAGAGGAGTTCTCCAGGTGAAGAGGAGTAAAAACAGGACCCTTGTGGTAAGTGGCTGTCTGGAGTGTGTGTTTGTGTGTGGGGAGTTATTTGCTGTGTGCTGTGTTTATCTGGTTGGTTGGTTGGTTTGATTGCTTGAAGGAGCTTCTAAAAGGTTTGAAATCTAGAAGCCTCTGTTAATTGGCTAAGCCTCAGTCAGGGGGAAGGGCTACCAGAGCTATATAAGCCTGTGACTCAGCGACCAGGGAGCTTGCGAACAGGAATTGCTAACAGGGAGTTTGGAGAGGGAGTTCTCCAGGTGAAAGAGGAGTAAAAGGACCCTTGTGGTAAGTGGCTGTCTGGAGTGTGTGTTTGTGTGTGGGGGAGTTATTTGCTGTGTGCTGACCTTGTGTTTATCTGGTTGGTTGGTTGGTTTGATTGTTTGATTGCTTGAAGGAGCTTCTAAAAGGTTTGAAATCTAGAAGCCTCTGTTAATTGGCTAAGCCTCAGTCAGGGGGAGGGGCTACCAGAGCTATATAAGCCTGTGACTCAGCGACCAGGGAGCTTGCGAACAGGAATTGCTAACAGGGAGTTTGGAGAGGAGTTCTCCAGGTGAAAGAGGAGTAAAAACAGGACCCTTGTGGTAAGTGGCTGTCTGGAGTGTGTGTTTGTGTGTGGGAGTTATTTGCTGTGTGCTGACCTTGTGTTTATCTGGTTGGTTGGTTGGTTTGATTGTTTGATTGCTTGAAGGAGCTTCTAAAGGTTTGAAATCTAGAAGCCTCTGTTAATTGGCTAAGCCTCAGTCAGGGGAGGGCTACCAGAGCTATATAAGCCTGTGACTCAGCGACCAGGAGCTTGCGAACAGGAATTGCTAACAGGGAGTTTGGAGAGGGAGTTTAGAGGGGAGGTTAGAGGGCACTAGTGACTTCTGGCCTTCTTTAAAACATAACTCTTATCGTAATCTATATTCAGAGGTTTAAAAGAATCCCAGTTTATACTTAAACTTGTTCATTAGAAAAATGGAGACAGAAGCCCAGCAGCAGAGTGGGGCTATCCTGTTTATTGCGTCGAGTGTAACATGTATGATTACCTGCCCTGTGGGCGGGTGGCGTATGTGTGCACCCGTTGCAAGGAGCTCCTGACCCTCAGAGACCGAGTTCGGGCTTTGGAGGCCAGGGTGGCTGAACTGGAGGAGCTAAGGCAGGTAGAGAGATTTGTGGATGAGACTTTCTGGGACACTGTAGTACTGTCCCACCTCCAGTCTGAGAGCCCCAGTGCTCTTAAGGAGGATGAAAGTCTCAAGGGAACAGAGCATTCAATGGGAGCAGAGGAAACCATCCCGTAGTTGGGACCCTCCTCCCAGAGGATGTTGCGGTATCCTCTCGCACTGAGGATACCTCTGAGGAGGAATGCCAGTTCGGAAGAGGCAGGTGTTAGTAGTGGGTGATTCGATCGTTAGAAACATAGATAGTTGGGTTTGTGATGACCGGGAGAACCGTATGGTCACTTGCCTGCCTGGTGCGAAGGTTGCGGATCTCTCGAGGCATCTAGATAGACTTATGTGTAGTGCTGGGGAGGAGCCGGTGGTCGTGGTACATGTAGGTACCAATGACGTAGGGAAGGGTAGGAGAGATGTCCTGGAGGCCAAATTTAGGCTGCTAGGAAGAGACTGAAATCCAGGACCTCTATGGTGGCGTTCTCGAAATGCTTCCAGTTCCAGCAGGGCCAGGTAGGCAGGCAGAGATTCAGAATCTCAATGCGTGGATGAGACGATGGTGTAGGGAAGAGGGTTTGGATTTATTAGGAACTGGGGACACTTTTGGGAGAGGGGAGCCTATACAGGAAGGATGGGCTCCACCTAAACCAGGGTGGAACCAGACTGCTGGCACTAAACATTAAAAAGGCCGTAGAGCAGTTTTTAAACTGAGAGATGGGAAAGCCGATTGGTGTGGAGATGCACGTAAATCGGAGGAGACTACTCTTAGAGGAGAATCCATTGATAGAGATTCTCTAAGCTGTAGTCAGAAGAGAGGAGGAGGAGAGGGCAAACCATGGGCCAGAGCAGACAAACAACCGTGTACAAAGGAATCCAATGCATCAGGGAAGGGCAGACAAATAAGCAGTGGCAAATTTTTAAAGTGCTTCTACACAAATGCTAGGAGTCTGACTAATAAGATGGGTGAACTAGAGTACCTAGTATTAAATGAGGAGGTTGACATAATAGGCATCACTGAAACCTGGTGGAATGAGGAAAATCTGTGGGACACCATCATACCGGGATATAAAATATATCGAAAGGATAGAGCAGGCCGGGTGGGTGGCGGAGTGGCACTGTATGTGAAAGATAATGTAGAATCAAATGAAATAAAAATATTAAATGAACCAACATGTTCAATAGAATCGCTATGGATAGTAATTCCATGCTCCAAAAATAAGAAATTAGCAGTAGGGATATATTACCGACCACCTGACCAGGACAGGGATACTGACATTGAAATGCTGAGGGATTAGAGAGGCTACCAAAACAAAGAACTCTATAATAATGGGGATTTTAATTACCCCCATATTGACTGGATACATGTCACCTCAGGAAGAGAAGCGGAGATAAAATTTCTCAATGGCTTAAATGACTGCTTCTTGGAGCAGCTAGTGCAGGAACCCACAAGGGAGAGGCAATTCTCGATTTAGTCCTGAGTGGAGCGCAGGATCAGGTCAGGAAATAACCGTTACAGGACCGCTTGGGAATAGTGACCATAATATAATAACATTCAACATTCCTGTGGTGGGAAGAACACCTCAGCAGACCAGCACCCTGGCATTTAATTTCAAAGAATTACACAAAAATGAGGAGGTTAGTTAAACAGAAATTAAAAGGCACAGTGACTAGAGCCAAATCCTGCAAGCTGCATGGAAACTTCTTAAAGACACCATAATAGAGGCCCAACTTAAATGTATACCCCAAATTAAAAACATAGCAAGAGACCTAAAAAGAGTCACGTGGCTTAACCACCATGTAAAAGAAGCAGTGAGGACAAAAGGCATCTTTTAAGAAGTGGAAGTCAATCCTAGTGAGATAAATAGAAAGGAACATAAACACTGTCAAATCAAGTGTAAAAATGTAATAAGAAAAGCAAAAAAAGATTTTGAGGAACAGCTAGCCAAAAACTCAAAAGAAATAACAAAATGTTTTTAAGTACATTAGAAGCAGGAAGCCTGCTAAAAAACCTGTGGGTCCCCTAGGCAGATCGAACTATAAAAGGCGCAATCAAGGACGATAAAGCCATTGCGGAGAAACTAAATGATTTCTTTGCTTCAGTCTTCACGGCTGAGGACGTTGGGAGATTCCCAAATCTGCACCGTCCTTGTGGGTAATGAATCTGAGGAACTGTCCCGGATTGAAGTGTCATTAGAGGAGGTTTTGGAACAAATAGAAAAACTTAATGTTAACAAATCTCCGGGACCGGATGGCATTCATCCAAGGGTTCTAAAAGAACTCAAATGGGAAATTGCTGAACTATTATCTGTGGTTTGTAACCTATCCCTTAAATCGGCTTCCGTACCTAATGACTGGAAGGTAGCCAACGTGACACCAATATTTAAAAAGGGCTCTAGAGGCGATCCGGGCAATTACAGACCGGTAAGTCTAACTTCAGTACCGGGCAAATTAGTGAAACAATAGTAAAGAATAAAATTGTGAAGCATGTAGAAGAACATAATTTGTTGGACAAAAGTCAACATGGGTTCTGTAAAGGAAATCCTGTCTTACTAATCTATTAGAGTTCTTTGAAGGGGTTAACAAACATGCGGACAAGGGGATCCAGTAGATATAGTATACTTAGATTTCCAGAAAGCCTTTGACAAGGTCCCTCACCAAAGGCTCTTGTGTAAATTACATGGCCATGGGATAAGAGGAAGGTCCTTTCTTGGATTGAGAACTGGTTAAAAGACAGGAAACAAAGGGTAGGAATAAATGGTAAATTTTCAGAGTGGAGAGGGTAACTAGTGGTGTCCCAAGGGTCAGTCCTAGGACCAATCCTGTTCAACTTATTCATAAATGATCTGGAGAAAGGGTAAGCAGTGAGGTGGTAAAGTTTGCGGATGATACCAAACTGTTTAGGATAGTCAAGACAGAAGCAGACTGTAAGGGACTCCAAGAAGATCTCACCAAACTGAGTGATTGGGCAACAAAATGGCAAATGAAATTTAATGTGGATAAGTGTAAAGTAATGCACATCGGGAAAAATAACCCCAACTATACGTACAGTATGATGGGGGCTAATTTAGCTATGACAAATCAGGAAAGAGATCTTGGAGTTATCGTGGACAGTTCTCTGAAAACTTCCACACAGTGTGCAGCGGCGGTCAAAAAGGCAAATAGGATGCTAGGTATTATTAAGAAAGGGATAGAAAATAAGACCGGAATATCTTACTGCCCCTGTATAAAACTATGGTACGCCCACATCTTGAATACTGTGTACAGATGTGGTCTCCTCACCTCAAAAAGATATTTTGGCCTTGGAAAGGGGTTCAGAAAGGCAACTAAAATGATTAGGGGTTTGGAACGGGTCCCATATGAGGAGAGGTTAAAGCGACTGGGACTTTTCAGTTTAGAAAAGAGGAGACTGAGGGGATATGATAGAGGTGTATAAAATCATGAGTGGTATGGAGAGGGCCGATAAAGAAAAGTTATTTATTAGTTCCTAAATAGAAGAACTAGAGGACACCAAATGAAATTAATGGGTAGCAGGTTTAAAACTAATAAAAGAAAGTTCTTCTTCACACAGCGTGTAGTCAGCATGTGGAACTCCTTGCCAGAGGAGGCTGTGAAGGCTAGGACTATAACAGAGTTTAAAGAGAAGCTAGATAATTTCATGGAGGTTAGGTCCATAAAGGCTATTAGCCAGGGGATAAAATGGTGTCCTTGGCCTCTGTTTGACAGAGGCTGGAGAGGATGGCAGGAGACAAAGCGCTTGATCATTGTCTTCGGTCCACCTCTGGGGCACCTGGTGCTGGCCACTGTCGGCAGACAGGATACTGGGCTAGATGGACCTTTGGTCTGACCCGGTACGGCCGTTCTTATGTTCTTATGTTCTTATGTTCTTATGTCATACTGGAGCAGATCAAAATGGTCTGTCTAGTCCAATATCAGATGCTTGAAAGGAGGAGGCAGGAAACCCAGTAGAGGACAATGGTGGAGTCTCTTGTCCATGGAGGTTCTTTTTTCCTAGCCCCATCAGTTAGGATTTATGTCCATTTTTATGCTATTTAAGGTAATTATTTGGATAATGAGAACATTCACAAAAGTGTGTTCTGTTTTTCATTCCTACTAAGTGTTTGGTCTCAATGAAAACTTGCGGCAATGCAGTTCTATGGGTTAATTATTCACAATGTCTAAACAATTGCCTTTTATCTGTTTTAAATGTGGTGCCTTTCCATTTCATTTGCTCTCTTTATTGTGAGAAAAACAATACTCATTTACTTTCTCTGCACCAATCTTTATTTTGTACATGCCTATCATGTCTTCTCAGGCCCTCTGTCAATTAAACAGTATAAACCTTTTCAATCTTTTCAGACAGGCTTTTAATAGATTTTGGCCGCATATCTTTTCTATTTGTGCTCTATCTTTTTTGAGATAAGATGACCAGAACTGAGCATAATATTGCAGGTAAGGGTGTATCATTTCTTTGTCTAACAGCATTATAAAATTTCCAGTAATATTTTCTGTCCCAGAGATTTCCATAGAACTGCCCACCCTGACAGACAGGTATTTTCCCTGAATAGTTATAGTTAATTTATAACCCAACAATATATATTAGTAATTCAAATTAATGTTTCAAACATCTATTACCTTGTATCTGTCAGTACTGAATTTCACCTGTCCTCATGGTGCCTATGGATCTAGCATTAGGGTCCTGAGAAATGCCTCAATCTCTCTCCTCTAGAACTGACTAGCCTACATTTTTTGTCATCTGCAAGTGTTGTCACCTCAGTGTTTATCACCTTTGTTGTTTCATGTATGTATCAAGCTGGGACCGAACTGCCTCCTCTCCACAAATGCTGATGAGGTCCATCACCGCCGCATGACTCCAAGCCAGGGATTTCCTTGTGCATGGAGCAGGCATGGGCAGCTGAAGAGACACACTGAGAACACACCACATGTCTCTGAGCAAACAGGAAGAGGTCTTTCAAATTTCAAAAAGAACGCAAGGGCAGGTCTTGGACACCTGTTTGGTCACTTGAGCAGGGCAGAAGAGTTCAAACAGATGACCAGAGAGGCCAGAACAGGCATTGTGGGAAGGGTGCAGTAGGCAGTCAGGATGCAGCACTGCACCACCGTGTCCACACTGGCATCCCAGCACACTATCCAGAGCACAGCAAGCTCTTCACTTCTTGCAGAGGTGTTTTACCTAGAGCGCACTCACTGCGGAGCTAGTACCACTAAGTGCCTCACTAGTGTGGACACAGCGAAAGTTACAGCGCTGGGGACTGATATACTGCACAGTAACTTGCCAGTGTACACTTGGCCCTCAATGCTGCTGAGCCACTATAAGCTCTGTTAGAGCCACAGCCTTTCGTTTTCAAAGACTGGGGTTTTCTTTTCAGTTTCAAGCTGTTTCTATTTGCTTTGATGGTTCCTTATTGGTTGTTTTTTCCTCAACAGGTCAGTTGCTAGGTGCCTGAAGCCAGTCTCTTCTGGTTGGGGAAGTAGCCACTCCTTGCTTCAATGCCCTGTTGTGAGGTGATGCTGAAGTTGTATTTACAATTGCCATTTTCCACATATTTATGCACGTATATTAATAAACCACAAGCTGTTGTACATATTTCATAATATCTATTAAGTTCGATGCATTACAAGATACACTCCTACAGGGAGTGACTGTGGGGGCAATCAGCTGGTTTTAATCCTTATTTGGGGGGAGGGCGGGGTTTAAACTCCTGTTTTCCCCCTTGGGTAGCTGCACCCCAATTGTGAGCTATTTTGATAGTTACAACATTTCTGGTTGTACTCAGAGGGTGAAGTTCACTCCTAGATAGAGGGCTTTGCACTACTTAAGCCTAAATGGATATGACAGATAAAGTGAAATGAACAAATATTTGCTACACCCAAACCACTTTTATAAAAAAAATGCCTTCTTTGCTATAATATGTTGAAGTGAGAGCAAAATCAATTCCACACCTTTCCCTGACAAAAAGGGTACAATACCTAGTTCTTTATGTATTGTAATTATAAACAGATACCATTGTGATCAATGGAACTTCTGTGCAGAAATCTTACTGAAGTTTTCTATGTGTTTCTGAAAGCTCTTCATCATATTCATCTACATCTCAAGGAGAAACTGCTTATTTAGAATTTAGAATGAATAACCCACAGAAAATGCACACCCCTTTAAATGCCATGAAAAGGAACATATTAAAAAATTGTCGGCATCATAAAATTATAAGATTTTCATTATGCCCTTAAAGAAAACAAAAACTGACACAGAAAAGGGCAGTCCCTTCCAGCACATTAGGCTATGTAAGTAACAAGAGTGGAAAAGCATTTCAGGAGAAACTGGCATCTGGGAAGAGATGATTTTATAAATCTTGTGAGTTTAAGTCACAACACGTCAAGGCTTGTTAAGCTAAAATGACCATACATTCCATTGGTACTTACGTTGCATCCTGTTACTACCAGATACTACTCAAATAGCCTTATGCACAGAATAACTTTTAGAGCTACAATGACTCAGAAATAACTGAAGATACCGAAAGAAGACGCTATCTCTTGAGACATGTCCTAACTACAAATATCTTAAAAACCAAAAATGAGACTAAATGTCGTTCTCTCAAACCAGCAACATTTTATACAAAGCTGACTACCTAATAATTCAGGCGATTTGACAAATGTGCCTGCTTTTATTTATTATATCTATCCTTTTTTAGATAAACATTTAATACTGAAAACCAATATTTACTTACAATAAACATTCAACCTGCAGCTAATCTGGTGTAGTTTGATTCCTCATATTGATTAATAAAAGCACAATGTAACACGAGTGTAATCCCCCTGTAGCCAATTGTTTCTTAATGCTGATGAAACACCCACAAATGTGAGACTTCTTCCACATGCATGAAAGGAAATGTTTGTATATATCTGGTTAAACCACATGGACTGCTGTATTAGTTGATTTTTATGGTGGACTTCCATTTTTGGAGAATAATTTTCTGGGCAGTGAGTTACCTAACAATTCTTAGGTCTAGATGAAGAACTAAATTATGCATATAGATGACCTGCAACCAAGTATAACTTACTCTGAAAGAACGTACTGTGCTTTTTTTCTTCTTTTTCAATATAGGCTTTATCTCAACCTTCGATGATGTTTTGATATTATGGTGACAAATGACTTGGAAATGCTTTACTAGCAGAAACTTTTTTTTTAGCATTACAGTATCCAGACAACAGAATTGCTTCTATTTCTCATTTTGTAAGAGCCACAGCTGATCTAGAAAAAGTGGATCCCAGTTCAAACCTACCTGTCATCATCTACATCTGCACCAGTCTCTGATCCAGGCAATCTATAGTTTGTGTGATTTTATTTCTGTCTTTTGTAGATTTCTGTATAAAAGCCACATGGCACTGCTTTAAGACCTTTATTTCCAAGTAGCCTAAAAAGATCTGGCTCAATTAGTAAGTTTATTTAGAGCACGAAAGACATATGTTCTGAATAACAACATATCTCAGTTGGAAGTCTTTAAAAAAAACCCAACTTTGGCCTAGTAAAGTAATAATAATGCTCCCCTGTGAAGACCCATACCACACTCATATAATGTCCTTTATCATATTAGTTCTTGATAATAATTAAACCTCTATAAGCAAGGTAAGACTGCAACTTACTACTCAAAAAATTAAGTAATATGGCATCTGTCCTGGTTATGGTGTTTGAAAGGTCGTTCCCCAGAATTCAGTGTTGTGATGGGATCATTAGCCTTTCTTTTGTTCTGTTGCCTGTAGGGGACTCTATCAGTCATAGGATTACCCCCTTTTAGTTGTGTGTTTTGTTTTATCAATTGGAAAAGATTAAAAGTGGACTCTTTTACAACAAAGTATGTAAAAGGAAAAGGGATGGGAGCAGTGCTTAGTAAAAATGGGGAACATGGAGGAGGAGCAGAGATATATCAAGAAGGGCTGTAGGCACAAAACCACAGAAGAGTGCTGGGTATCATCAACTAGTCCTCAGCAAATCTATTCTGTTAAACAATTTCTAGGGGAGAAGGTTAAGTGGTAATACTAGTCTTTTTTATTTTGGGGGCACTCAAAGAACTTCCTATATCATTATCCACCATTAACTACAGTACAGAAGTATTATAGTGGGGATTTTTAATGGGTTTTGCTTCTACAGAAATCTAAGAAATAACATATTATACAAGCACCTAAGCAATGCCAATGGCATTACATGTTTAAATATTAGAAAACTTTACTCTTATGGAAGCATCTAAGCCACATGACCTTGCATCTAGCCTTTTTTTTTTTTTTTTTTCTGGAAAGAAGGATGAACTGGCTTGGCTTTGCCAGTCTGCTAGCTGCATTTAAAAGAAAGTCAAGAAAAGGAAGGAGTCCGCATAGGCACCATGAAAACTAAGAAGATAAGAAAAGTTGAAGTTCTGAAAAGAACCCTTTCACTGAGTGTGCTAATAAAGACGGTCCATCTCTTCATTACCATGCTACTCATCCACCTCTGTTACACTGCACAAAAGGGAAAAAAGCGGTCTTTATAGTTGTACATGATTATATTTTCCTTTTGTATTGGAGTTCAAAGTCTTTTTTTTAAAAAGCAAGAGTAGATTGCTCACAATGTAATGGGCCATTCCCAGGAAACGAAAAAAATGGCCTTAACGTTTTATATTAATACAATAGGTTATGTATAAAACAGGTTTTTAAAAAGTTAATGCATATTAGCTTAGCACAACCATATTTTAATACTGTGCGACTGAAAGTTCCAGTAGAGCAGATGAATGGAGCTACAGAAGAAAAAAACGCAATGACAAAGGGATGAAGGTTTAACTAAAAGGACTTGAATCTATATTTCAGGTACCTCTTTACCTTCCATTAGGAAACGAGTTATTAGGAGTAATGAAATCGGGGACAGAAAATACAAAAACTTTTTAGATCCTTCTGTGCAAGGCGGCGGCGACATTGGCCTTTACTACTTCACTTTGTAATGATTCCTTTGAGTTGTGGTTCTGAAAAAGCTGTGAAACATCTTCCTGTTATTTCTTTTTCATCTTTCCAAACACTGGCCAGTAATAACCCCTTTTCCTATTCTTTCCTTGCTTTTTTTGAAACAGATATTGACTGTAATGACTGACTGAATAATTTATAATGTGTTGGATTTATAAAAAGTGTTAGAGCTCCTCTGTGCTGCTGTTAGGTGCCTATGAGAAGGTTTGGTGTGTGGGAGCAAGGACACACGGATCCATTTTAACTTTGCCTTTTCTTACTCCAGCTCATTGCAAGCTGAAAGACATTTAAATATTGACAATGTTATTACTTAACTAAGTTTTGGTCATCTCAGTGCTTCACTTCATAACGGAGGGGTTGCTTCCTCTTTCACCAAAACCAACAAGCAGCAGGCTGCATACTAGCCAACCATTTCTAGCACCTTTCTCCATAACTTCTCTCTTCTTCCGACAACCTCTAGAATTGCATATCCAAAACTTTTTTATTTCAAGTGTGGAATCTCTAATGAGTTTTATTATAATATCAATATTTAACTGTGCAATAGAGCATAGCTATGATCGTTACTAGCCAAACCACTCTGACTGCTAAAAAGGCTGATCTGAATCCAGAAATAGCAGGTTTGCAGGATGGGTTGCAAGAAACAGATGTACTTCAAAGTGCATGAAACCAAAAACAAGTAAACATTTATGTGTCTGCCACTACAATGCCTCTTACCTGGGAATAAGAGCACACAAAAGTTTCAGTAGTTCCCATGCAGCACCCCATCTTCTGACTGGAACATCAATATATGTTCTCTTCATCTCCCACATTGTCTCCCAATTCAATACTTGAGCAACATCAAGGTCAAGTTCTTGATCTGCAAAGCACCAGAAATGGACTACCACAAGGATGGCCTCTCTGTGTACAATATCTACTACACTTCTGATTTGTAGCAAAGCTGTGACTGATGGAGCCTTGGATGAAACAAACACCTGAGTGGGGGGAGGGGGGAAGAATTATCAGTAAAAAGTTTCTAGTTGTTGAACTTCCTTCTTCCAAAGATTAGCATAAGTCAAGTCTCACTTTTTTTTTTAAGTCAAAGCTGGACATGCTTCTCTGTACAGGGCTTCCACTAACAAAGGTTTCAAAAACTTAAAACAAATACGTACCTGTTGAGCCCTTCATTTCTTCCAATGGACCCAGAAAAAGGCAAACTAAACCAGAAAAGAGAAATGTAGGCAATCTGTTATCCAACAGCAACTCAATCTCTTTTGTTGCCTAAGTTCTTACTGACAGGTTATTAGAATTATCTCGATTGACAATGTATAAAAATTGTTACCAATTACACCTGACTAGCAGTTTCTTAGAGAAAAAATATCTGATACATACCCCTTTGTCATATAGGGAGGCATAGCATTTCATATGGTGTTGATGACCCTGTGCTACAAGACCACAATTTTAGACACAAAAGGCGTTACTAGATGCTTCAGGGAGTGAGGTAGGGAAGACCATCACCATCCTAATTATAAATCTTTGTAATTGAGACTTCTCCCTGCTCTTCCCATGGAATGGGAAATTAACCCTTATTGATACAGAAATCCCACCACTGTACTGTCTGTCTTTCTCAGTACAGTTATTTGGTGCACTTCAAATAAAGTGGTTTTGGAGGATTTCTGGGCCTCTTATGTCAGTTATTCTCAGATGAAATTCTATTTCAACTTGGGCAGGATGTCAGGTCAAATTTTAAGGATTGTTATTTGTGTTGCAGTAGTTTCTCGTGGCTTGACTGGGGACCTATTCTGCTAGCTACAGTACATCTACATAAGGCAAAGACAGACACAGAGCCAAAGCCCTTACAGTTTAACATCTGTAGATCTCTAAGATAGTGCTGGGTGAATAATGGTAAAAATTTATGAACATATTAACAAATTCCAAACAGCAATAAAGCCTTACATCTCTGCCCACTTTTTTGGGTACATTCATGAATCCAGTTTTTGTTCACATAAGTGTTATATTGGGGGAAGGAGCCTTTTTATTCATGCAAATGCAGGTATTTGTGTGCAAATGAGCATATTCATGTGCAAATGAGTACATTTATACCAAAAGCACTTGCCCACCTGCCACATAAACACTGTCTTTTTGTGTTTGAGAGCAAGGGTATTCAGAGACAGGGAGTGAAAAGAATGAGAAAGTCAGTCACTCCCAGTGACCAGGAGGAAGGGAAAAGACCAGAGAACTCATACAGAGGTATAAAAGAAAAGGCCATGGTAGAAAAAATTATATGAGGAGGCTGGGAGGACAGAAAGGTTACCATTTCCCTTATCCTCTGAGCTGAAGTAATGGAAAACAGGAATAAACTATTAAAAGGGGGTAATCTAAGTAGAATATGTGAATGCTCACAGCAAATACCTCCAACGACTGGTGTTGAGACACAAGTTGGCGAGGGCTCTGAATTTCTACAGAGAATTCTTTCCCAGATATCTGCCTGGTGGGTCTTACCCCCATGCTTAGGATCTGATAGACATATTTGGGATCAGGAAGGAATTTTCTTCCAGATCAGATTGGCAGAAAGCCTGTGGGTTTTTCACATTCCTCTGCAGCACAAGGCCCAAGTCACATACATGTTTAAACCAGTGTCAATGGTGGATTATATGTAACTTGAAGTCTTTACATTATTTGAGGACTTCAGTAACTCAGCCAGGGGTTAGGGGTCTATTACAGGAGTGGGTAGATGGGGTTCTGTGGCTTGCAATCTGCAGAAGTTTAGACTAGATGACCATCCATATTATTCCTCTGACCTTAGGCTACGTCTACACCACAAGGTTTTTGTGCAAAAACTACTGTTTTTGCGCAAAAACCTGGGGAGTGTCCACACCTCAAATGAGCTCTTGTGCAATTAAATGGGCAGTTAAACGGCAGAAGGGAGGGCTTTTTCCACCATAGGTAAACCTCCTTTTCTGAGGCATAACTGCTTTTAGCGCTACAGCTATTGCGCAAAAAGGCCAGTGTGGACACTCCAGAGGGGTTTCTTGCACAAGAAACCCCTATGGAAAAAAGCACAGGTGCTCTAATGGCCATTCTGTGAATGGCCATCAGAGCTTTCTTGCGCAAGAGCGTCCAGCAGTGTGGACACTCTCTTGCGCAAAAGCACATTGCTTTTGCAATGTGCTTTGAGGTGTGGATGTGCTCTTGCGCAAGAAGCTTTTGCACAAAAACTCTAGCGCAAAAGGCTTCTTGAGTAAGAAGCCTGTAGTGTAGATGTAGCCTTAGAGTCTGAGTCTAAGGCTTAGGGGCTCCCTGGTTTCTTTATGCACTGTCTCTCATCTAACAGATCAACTTAACTAAATGGTCAAATCCTGTCTGATTTCATAGAGATCTTAGAGATGACACCTGAACCAGTATATTGGACACAAGTCCCTTTTCTAACCCTTCCCGGAAGAATTCTTGAAACACAGAAAAGGGGGACCCTTTCAGGCACACCCTGCCTTACAGAAATAACCAAATCTGGCCCACAAGCAACTACTGCTGCCTGAAGTACTACTCTTTCTAGATTTCCCATGCCCTTGCTTCCTATGGTAGCTTTAATGTTCTTAGCCGTCCCTTCATACTAGATGGGGGTATGTATACATTGCATTCCTCCTTTGAGAGAGGAATGCAAATGCAGACAAACGAAATTGCAAATGAAGCGCGAATTTGAATTCCCACTCTTCATTTGCATAATGGCGGCTGGCTGCTTTTCCAAAATAGCGTAATTCAAGAAAAAAATGGGTTATTTTGAAAAGAAACCCTTCCTACGAAATAACCCTTACTACTCATTGAGGAACCCCAGGTTTTTTAAGAATAAAGTTTGTGATTAGGTGGAGTGAGAGGACGTGGGAATGTCAGATCTTTGGCATATAGTTTAAGTGTGTATACCACACCTCTTCAGAAGCAGCAGAACCATCTAGCTTAGTCCTTATTTTTTTCTCATTAGACCATATGTAGCAGAAGAGCTACAGGCAATAAATATCCCCAAAATCTGAGCCAAGAATGAGAAAATGCAGCCACAAGTGAGTTCCACTTCAGAACTGGTGCACCTGACTATTGAGATACATACACAGAAGGTAGCTGTCCACTGAAGCAAACAGATCTGTGTATAGATGGGATTCCTCTGGGATTTGGACTGGACACAGCTGCAGTTTGATAAACTACAGTTTCTCTGCTTGGTGACTGGCTTATACAGCCTATCTGAGAGAGAGAGTTCTACTCCTAGCAATAACAAGAAAGCTTTGGTCCCATTCAGTCCCCGTTAGAGATTGCTTTTATTTAAATATATTAAATGTGATTAACACTGATTTTTTTTTATCATGTGTTCTGCTTGAAAGCCTCCACAGAGTTCTTCTCACTACTCTAATTCCTAATAAGCCGCTATATTGCTTTAACTCAGGGTGTGAGCACCTCCCCAGGGCTCCTATGTGCTCTCAGCCATGAAGCCTACCAGCTGGGCCTATAGCCACCTGGTATCGCAAAGTTACCTGCTGCTTGATATTCCCTGACATGGAGCATCCTTCTAAAGAAAAAGAAGTGCAGACACTGCATCTAACGCTTCACTCGGAATAGCATCTCCTGGCTATAAGCAGTAATGCCAGCAGTGTCATAGCATCTCTGAGAGTCATTCAACTTGCACTACGTCCCACAGGAAGTATGTGTAGAGCTAGGAACAGAACCCAGCACTACCAAGTTACAAACGAGCCCATGCCTTAACCACAAATCTATTCTTCCTCCTTCAGCACAAATTCAGTAAATCCAAATTAAGGCTTCCTCCTTACTCCTTACCTTCTTTGATCACCAGTCAAGATACCTCTCCTTACCCAGGCTATGCTCTCCTAAACTTCATCCCTAATGGCCCTGCCTCACGATTCCCCTCCCAGAAGTCCTTTACAGTTCTATGCCTCTTCTTACTCATTCCATGAATTATCTGCCCATTTACACTGGTGCTTGGTAAAAGAGGCTGGTAGATGCTCTATGACTTTGAGGGTATGTCTACACTACATTCCTCTTTCGAGAGAGGAATGCAAATACAGCCGAGCAAAATTGCAAATGAAGCGCAGATTTGAATTTCCTGAACTTCATTTGCATCCGGGCGCTTTTTCGAAATACCCTATTTAAAAAAAACACTATGTAGACAGGGTTATTTTGGGGAAAAAAACCCTTCTTTCGAAATAACCCTTACTCCTTAAAAAAATGAGGTTTAAGGGTTATTTCACCAGCTTTAACAGTGATGCAAGCAACAAAGGGGCTGAGTGCTCAATGAGTCACTACATTCAATTTCAGTGGAAATTGTGAAGTCATTCCCTGCCACCAGTTCATAATGGTCTCTCCAGGAGAAGGAGTTAATGAAAATGTGCTGAAGTATTGGTGGGAGATCTGAATGCCTCAGGGGGGAAGGAAACACCAGACCGAACAAAAAATGTGTTTCTAAAAAGACAGTCTTCAATGTTCACCCATTTGTAGATCCAAACTTGAAAACTGGCCAGAACCAGAAGTGGCAAGAGACTGCCAAAAAGACTTTTTTTAAAGGGTTTTTCTAGCTGTGACTTGAAGCGTATGTGCCAGATATCTTGTGAGAAAGCCTGTTCATCTGTGAGAGCTAGCCAAGTTTTGTAGACTGTGAAACATCTTAACTGAAGTTTAGCTGACCAAAATCTTAATTCCAAAATTTATGAGATTATTCTGTCACTAAGTATGTTTGAAACAAAAGTATAAATTCATTTCTGCCTTAAAATTTGCACAAAGACTTTTAAAATAATAATAATTTAAAGTCTCAGAAGGGAAGCCATGTTAGTCTGTATCTTCCATAGGACTCTTTTTTCTTTTCTTTTTTTAAATAAATTTAAAGTAGATGCTGGTCCCTTACTGTGGCTGGCAAAGAATCCTACAGCTATAATGCACAATTATGAAACTCCTTTCCTAGCACAGTTCCAAATATCTTCTTCAGAACGAGACAGCAAGGCAATAGACTTACAGTGAAAGTGTATTTTCTTACACTGGGAGACATGATATTTCTGGGTTTTCTCACACTGTACTGTCTCTCCAAGCACTGTTTCAGATTATACTGTAGGGGTCAGCAACAGCTGTGCAGGCACATACTTTTGTAGTGGATGACATGAAAACAAACAGTAAACAATCTAAAATGATACTAGAGAGCTGAAGCAGATAATACATCCTTTGCAAGAACGTTGGCCATCTGCATAAGAATTTTTAAAATATTCCTAGTAAGAACACATTTCTAAAACAGCAGTAATCTGTGTGATGCATTTAGTACAAGAAAAGTAAGGCCAACATACAATCTACTATATATTTGAGAGAATTTGTGTGTGTGTCTGTTCAAGAACTCCTCCCAAATAGTAAGCACGAGGGTCATCAAATTTGGTATACAGCTTCCTCTGATCATAACTTAAAGCAAGTTAAGGGTTTGGTTGTGCCAGGAAAATGGGATTTGCCTGGAATGGAATTACTTCTCGTAAAATCATACAGAAAAGAGACAGAATCACCAGACAGGTGAAAGAAGCTGGCCGAGGGCAACTCCTATCTGGGACAACCCCAGCCCTGAACCTCTACCCCACCCCCCACTGACACCTTTTAGGATGGGTTTGGGGGAGGTGAAGCTGCCCCTCAATTCATACAGGAACATTACTAGCTGCTCTCAAACATCAGGGAACAAGGGAAAAATACACAGTTTGCTGCATTCTTCACTTTGGATGGGGAATGCAGGGGACAGATGATCCTGAACCTGCCCCTGGCAGGGGACTTGCCAGGCCTGTATGCAGGGTGGGGTGTGAAGGGTGCGAACATACCCCTCCATGGTCCCCTGGGTCAAGTAAGCATGCTCTGGCTGGTCAGGGGAAGGCTGGGGCTGTTTTCCCCCACCAGGAGTGAGGCCGGGGGTGGAATGAGCAGACACCCCTGAGCCCCGGCCCAGAGGTTCAGGAGCAGGTAGCCAAGGCACACAGTTGATGCTAGTACCGAGTGTGCTGCTGCCAGAGCGGATCCGATTTTGGAAAGTCACCAGCATGAGGCCAATTTTGATAATTTCTATTCTCCCAGGACCCACTAGAAAGAACTGATCACAGAGGACCCGGGAAACAGAGGGTTTCCCAGAGAGCCACAGCAATCCTGGCCTGTTGGAGCCAGGGCAGTGCGCACAGAGCCATGCCTGGATCCAGGCCACGCTGCGGGAGCTCTGGGGGCAGATTAGGGAGCAGCACCTGCCCGTTTCCTGGGTCAGGTCTTCAGTGAGTGAATCCATCACCATGCTTCAGCTGCAGAGGACACGGGTTTGGTGGGGTCTGAAGCTGATAGGCAGGTGGTCAATCAGCGCAGCCACATGGGCAGGTGGGGTCAGGAGTCGTGAAAATAGAACCTGCCACTAAATGAAGAGAGAAACACAGAGAGAGGGAGACACAGACACACATACACAAAACACCCTTCTCCCCCGATCTGCCCCACCTCAGGTGAACACCTTTGGTGCTGCCCGTAGTGACCCATTGGGGCTGCTTTGTGGTATTGGCCCAGGGGAAGCCCCAGGAAGGAGGGAGAAGAACACGATCTCCCACATGGTCTGGGAAGATGTGGTCTCTTTAAGAGCTCCCAGATCAGCCACCTGGCTCTTAAAGGTGCAGTATCAAGATAATGCAAGGAGAAAAGCTGCAGCATTTTTCCTGGACAGGTTTCTGAGGGGCTGCTCTAACCTGTCTCTTCAAGGGCCTGTCTCTGGTTGAAGATCCCTGAGGAGGAGCTCAGGGCAGGAAGGTCTGATTCTGGGCCTCTGCCCCATATACCTCAGCAGCCAGGCCTATCTGGGCTCAGCAGAGGCTCCCAGCTGCAGCAAGTGGTAATACAAGTGGTATTCCAGGTCTCAGAGGGGTAGCCATGTTAGTCTGTAACTGAAAAAAATTAATAAACAATGAAAAGTTCTGCAGCACCCTAGAGACCAACAAAAAAAGTAGATGGTATCATGAGCTTTCATGGCCACAACCCACTTCTTCAGATGAATGCAGTAAGGGCTGTGCCCACGAAAGCTCATGATACCATCTACATTTTTTGTTAGTCTCTAAGGCTACGTCTACACTGGCGCGTTCTCACGCAAAAACTCTTTTGCGGAAGAGTTCTTCTGCAAAAACTCTTCCAGAAGAGAGCATCTACACTGGCATGTGCTTTTGCACAAGAGATGTGCTTTTGCGCAAGAGCATCCATGCCAGTGTAGACGCTCTCTTGCGCAAGAAAGCTCTGATGGCCATTTTAACCATAGGGCTTTCTTGTGCAAGAAATTCATGTTGCCTGTCTACACTGGCCTCTTCTGGAAGAGCTCTTGTGCAAGAGGGCTTATTCCTGAGCGGGAGCGTCAGAGTTCTGGCGCAAGAAGCCCTGATTTTATACATTAGAACGTCAGTTTACTTGCGCAAGAACACGCGGCCAGTGTAGACAGGCAGCAAGTTTTTGCGCAAGAGCAGCCGCTTTTGCGTGAGATCACGCCAGTGTAGACACAGCCTAAGGGTACGTCTAGACTACAGGCTTTTGTCGACAGAGGCTTTGTCGACAGACACTGTCAACAAAGCCTGTCGAAAAAGAACATCTAGACTACAGCCAGTTCTGTCAACAAAGCAAGCCGCTTTTTCGACAGAGAGTCTAGATGCTCTCTTTTGAAAAAGCACAGTGTGGATGCAATAGCGCCTTTTGTCGACATAACTCTGTCAAAACAAGGCGTTATTCCTCATAGAATGAGGTTTACCGCAGTCAACAAAACTGCCACATTCTGTCGATTTACTGTCGACAGAACTTGGCGGTAGTGTAGACGCAGGCATAGTTTTGTCGACAAAAGTCTAGTTTTGTCGACAAAACCCTGTAGTCTAGACACACCCTAAGGTGCTGCAGGACTTTTTGGTTTTTTAAGAGGTATTACAGAGTGACACCTGCCAGGAGGTCACACAGTTGCTTGTATGCTAATTAACTGTTTAGGCCCTTTCAATTGTTCCCATGAGTGGGTCACTATTGAGCAGTGCACAAATAATTCATCCAAGTGTAACCCCCAAGGAGATTACCTAGATTCCTGGGGCTCTGTCTGCTGGCAGCTCAGGGACAGGCACACTGAGTTTGCCTTGGCTCCCCCTCCCTACCAGGGACACAGTCTGCCCTGCAACCCATAGGGAGTGAGATGCCCCTCCCAGGGAGTTCAGGAGGGGGAGGAGGAGCCATTGTTTGAGGAGTCTGGAGCCAGCCAGGGCAAGGGGAGGGCTGGCTGTTTGGGAGCTAGTAAGCCGCAGGCCTGCATCCAGGGTTTCCCCCTGAGAACTAGCCTCTAGGGACCTGAAAGCAAGATCCCTCAGCTGGGTTTTATTTCTCCACTGTTGATTCCCAGTTTGTAGAATTTGCTGGGAAACTTCCCCAGCCAGGCTGAGTGAGCTCTCCAGCTCCCTAGGTGAGACCAGTCACCACACGGTCAGCTCTGCTCCCGCTGCTAGTTCAGGGCTGCTGCCTGCTGGGTGTGTGTCTAAATGCTGGGGTAGGAGATTACAGTTTGAATTTTAGTGCAGTTGTGTAACCTGCACCTTGAGCCTTGCACCCCTTTGTGGTGAGGGGAAATTCTGGGACCAAAGCAGCCTGATTCCTGCCTGAAGAGGATCCCTGCCAGAAGAGACCAGCCCCTCTGCAGTGACTGAGTCATCTCTGAACCTGAGGCTCATTCATGGATTGTGTGAGTGCAGGGAATTTGTTTGGGGATTTTATAACCTGCTGCATATTAAACCTGTGGAGGGATTTACCACCTTCCCCCACTTGTGAGTCCTTTGGGCTGTATTGGACCCAGTCAGCCCCACTGCTAAACCTGCAGAGAAGAATTTTGTGGTCATAAGCATAAGCGTGCGCAGCACATTTCATTAGGGTGTGCACCCAAAGAATTTTTTTAAATGTACTTTGACCCCCATTAGCCACACCCCTGACCCCTGTTAACCACGCCCCTGACCCCCATTGGCCACACCTCTGGAGGTAACACTCTTGGGGCAAGATGGACACATGACCAGAAGTAAAAGGTGTCATGTGACCCCCAAAGGCTTTTCCCACCATCCTCCTACCAATAGGGATTAGTTTGGCCACCACCAAACCCCCCTCATGCAACTATCCTGCAATTGCATTAACCCAATGTGTGTGACATTAACTCGGGGGCGGAGAGGCTGGGGGAAGTGTTCTCTCTAAGAGTTTCCTCCCATGAGCAGAATAAATTTTGTGTTGTGCACCAGTACTGAGTTCATGTGGCTTGTTTGGATGTGCCACTGTGGCACCCAAGTTATTAATAAATATCTCATAAACCTCTACCTTTTCCCTCTGCTGCCATATCTCCTTCCCTTGCTCCATCAGCTCCCCTGGTGCCTGCTGCCCCCCAACCCCTCACCCTCCTCTGCTGTCCTGACTCCTGCCCTACTCACTGCCCTCAGCCTTCCTGAGACCTGCCCCCCTCCACCAGCCCTTCTCTCCCCCCTGTGCCCACTCCTCCAGTAGCCCCACTCTGATCAAGTGAGCTACCCCTCCTTATCCCTCTCCTAACACCTCCTCTACACACCTGCCCTGCCTCTCTCCTCTGGTGCTGGTCCCTCCCTGCAGGTGTCTGCCCTTCTGCTTCACCCCAGAATCCCTGGCACCTGCACCTTCCCTTACCCCTGCACCTTCCTGGTGCCTCCCCTTCCCTCACTGCCCCTGCCCCTTTGCCTTCTTTTTCCTGATGCCCCACCCCTTACCACCCTCTGCCCCATTCCCCTCATGCCCCTGTGCCCTCACACATGACTTGCTCCATCCCTGCCTTCCTCATACCCACCCCTTCTTTCAAGCCTTCTCCCAGCACCTCCCCCTCCAACCCCCAATGCCCTTACCTCTCCTCTCCCAGCATCACCCTGTCCCCCCTCCCACTGACACCTCCCCTCCTGCCCTTTTCCTCGTCTCCACTTGGCCCCCTGGCATTTGTGTCTCCTCTACCCCGTCCCTTGGTGCCTTCCCCTTTCTCCTCCTGCCCTGACCCCCTCCCCTCAGCACAAGCCCCTTCCTCTTATTTTCCCCCTCTTCCCCTCCCCTCCCTTACCTTCGGCTTCTGCCTTCAGCTTGCGGGGCTGGAGTCAGAGTCAGCCCAAGCTACAGGCCGTCCAGGCCCTAGCCCGGGGTGCCTCAGGGGTGCCGCGCAGTGCTGCGGGGCTGGGCGGGGGCGCTTCCAGGTGCATAAAAGGCGCCGCATGGTGCTGCTGGGATGGGCGGGGTGGGGCCCGGGCCGCAAAAATGGCTCGGGCCGGTGTCTGTAGTTGGGCCCCAGCTGCTTCTGGAGCTGGGCTGCGCGGTTTTAAAATCCCAGGCCGTGACGTCACGCCACGCCCAGGCGTCTCCTCTCTCACCTGTTGCACAGCATTTGAGGATGCCGCGCATGCGCTCTCTCTGCCCCACAGTGCCCCGTAGATGGCCGCGGGGAATTTAAGGTGAGGGGCTGCAGTGCCCCGTCACAAATCCCCCTCTTCCTCCAGCAGCCGCTAGCCGGCCCGAGACATTAGGGTGTGTCTGGGCACACCTGGCACACCCCGTGCGCACGCCTATGGTCATAAGTCATCAAGGGCCCCAACAAAGTATGCGTACCAACGGGACACTAATCTTACAGTTGCTGGGCACTGGTGAACCTAAAAATAGTGTTTTACCCTGTTATGTTATATTTGTCTCCTGTTTAATATAATTGTGTTTAATATAGTGTATGTGTTTGTGTTATTTTCTGGGAGTCTCCAACTAGCTGGCAAGTACGTGGGGATTACCCTGGGTTAGAATTTTCCTCCCAAGCTGCCCTGGTGACCTTGCCAGGAAGCAGTGAGGGGGGTGGAGGCACTGCCAAATCAATCCATAGGAAAAAATAAAGTTGAGTGGGTGGCGGGATCCAGACGAACCCAGACCTATCCATCAAAACCTGTAAGCAGATTGACATTAAAGAAGGTAACCAGGTGGAGAGGGGCGCAACACAAGAATTGACCAAAGTCTGTTACCATTCCTGGATCCCAAAATCCTTACTCAGTCAAGTGGTTCAATGGACTTTCATGGGACTTTTCAGATGAGTAAAAGATGCAGGCCTGGGCCCATTGGCCCTGGCCTCCTTATTGGAGTTTCTGTCTCAGATTTTTAGAACATTGTTGGCGTTTCAGTTCATTTGGTTTACCCTGAGGAGGGGCTCTATAGGGGCCCTCCAGCAGTGTGATAATCAGGACATTGCGGGTTTGTGCAGAGAGTTAAATTGTCTCTGCCATTTGCCACACACTCCCCTAACACGAGGTGGTTACACCAAGAACCTGCCATTACACCTGAGAGCGGACCCTGCACATTCCCCAGGGCAATGGGAGGAAAAGGTAGTGGAATACACACTATTTCCACTGGGGCAAGTTTGCCTCTCCCAGACTTTCCAGTTAACTATTTCTTCACTTTTTTCGTTGGTTGGTTAAGTTATTAAAAGGTGGAAGATAGTGTGTTCTCCGGGTGGGTATTTCAGTTTTAAGAATGCTCTATATAGATCCTGTAGGTGTTTGTCTCTGTCTGTGGGGTTGGAGCAAATATGGTTGTATCTTAGGGCCTGGCTGTATACAGTAGATTGGGTAATGTGTCCACCTTTTAATAACTTAACCAACCAACCAGCCAATGGAGGTGCTAATGGTTCTTAACTGACTCCTGTAACTACTTGAACTATCCAGTCACCATCTACATGTTTCGTTAGTCTTTGAAGTGCTACTAGATTAATTGTTGTTTTTAAAGTTTTATCTACTCACTGTCTCTCTTTTTCTTCCTCCCCCTGCTTTTCCTTCTCCCCATCTCCTTCCTCCTCCCTCCTTCTCTTATTTATCTTTGGATCTGGACTCATTATACTCGGGTCATCTGAAGAAGTGGGTTTTGCCCACGAAAGCTCATGATTCTATCTACATGTTTTGTTAGTATTTAAAGTGCTACTAGACTATTTGTTGTTTTTTAAATTTAATCTACTAGAGTTCTTTGAGGGGGTTAATAAGCATGTGTACAAGAGGGATCCAGTGAATATAGTATACTTAGATTTCCAGAAAGCCTTTGACAAGCCTTTGATAAAGTTGTCATGGGTTAAGAGGGAAGGTCCTTTCATGCACTGAACTGGTTAAAAGATAGGAAAGAAAGGGCAGGAATACATGGTAAGTTTTCTGAGGTAGGGTCCCCCAAGAGTCTGTCCTGGGACCCACCCTATTCAACTTATTTATAAATGATCTAGAGAAAGAGGTAAACAGTGAGGTGGCAATATTTGCAGATGATACCAAACTGCTCAAGATAGTTAAGACCAAAGCAGACTGTGAAGAGCTTCAAAAAGATCTCACCAAACTAAGTGATTGGGCAACAAAATGGCAAACGAAATTTCATGTTGATAAATGTAAAGTAATGCACATTGGAAAAAATAATCCCAACTATATATAGAATATGATGGGGACTAATTTGGCTACAACTACTCAAAGAGATCTTGGAGTCATTGTGGATAGTTATCTGAAAACATCCACTCAGTGTGCAGTGGCAGTCAAAAAAGCAAAATAAAATGTTAGGAATAATTTTAAAAGGGATAGAGAATAAGGCAGAAAATATCTTATTGCCTCTATGCCCAAATCTTGAATACTGCGTACAGATGTGGTCACCTCATCTCAAAAAAGATGTATTGGCATTGGAAAAGGCTCAGAAAAGGGCAACAGAAATTATTAGGGGTTTGGAATGGGTCCCATATGAAGAGAGATTAAAAAGACTTGGACTTTTCAGCTTAGAAAAGTGGAGATTAAGGGAGGATATGATAGAGGTCTATAAAATCATGACTGGTGTGGAAAAAGTGAATAAGGAAAAGTTATTTACTTATTCGCACAATATAAGAATGAGGGGTCACCAAATGAAATTAATAGGCAGGAAGTTTAAAACAAACAAAAGGAAGTTTTTCTCCACTCAGCGCATAGTCAACCTGTGAAACTCCTTGCCAGAGGATGTTGTGAAGACTAGGACTTTAACAGGGCTCAAAAAATAGCTAGATAGATTAATGAAGGTTAGGTCCATCAATGGCTATTAGCCAGGATGGGTAGGAATGGTGTCCAGAGCCTCTGTTTGTCTGGAAATGGATGACAAGGAGAGGGATCATGTGATGATTCCTGATGTGTTCACACCCTCTGGGGCATCTGACATTGGCCACTGTCAGCAGACAGAATACTGGGCTAGATGAATCTTTAGTCTGACCCAGTATGGTCGTTCTTATGATTATGATGATTACCAGGGCTTGCCGAGCAGCAGCGAGCCCTGCTCGCCAGCCTTGTGGTTCTGCGCTCTGCGCATGCACAGATCATTCTGTGCATGCACAGATCTCTCTGCGCTGGCTCTTCCGGGGTGTAATCTACTCGCCATGGGCGAGTAGATTACATTGTTTGTTGAGCCCTGATGATTACTGGGAACAGGGTCAAACACAGGGCTGCAACCCAGAGCCACAGCTAGAGGCCAGGGCCACAGCTAGGAGTGGGACTAAAGCACAGGTGAGGACAGAGAGGGATTGGGTGGTGCTCCTTCCCTGCTGCCCATGGGACTAGCCCAGGCTCCCTTGTGCCTCCCAGATGTTCTGTATCTCCATGGGGGTGTACCCTACAGTTTGGGAACCTCTTGTCTACAACATATGAGAAACTGCACAGTAAAGATCTAATGCACATGGAAAATAGAGAGTATAGTGGTGTCATTAGCAAGATACACAAGAGTAAAATGAACAGAATGACTCCACATTTATTTGTCAACGGAGTTGGGCAGAAAGTGTTCAAAAATTTTTTCTCATAGACTCATAGACTTTAAGGTCAGAAGGGACCATTATGATCATCTAGTCTGACCCCCTACACAATGCAGGCCACAGAATCTCACCCACCCCCCTGCTAGAATAATCCTCTCACCTATATCTCAGATATTGAAGCCCTCAAATATTTTGAAGACCCCAAGATGCAGAGAATCCTCCAGCTGTGATCTGTACCCCATGCTACAGAGGAAGGCGAAAAACCTCCAGGGCCTCTGCCAATCTACCCTGGAGGAAAATTCCTTCCCGACCCCAAATATGGCGATCAGCTAAACCCTGAGCATGTGGGCAAGACTCACCAGCGAGACACCCAGAAAGTTCTCTATAGTAACTCCTATCATCCCTCCATTGACCTATTTACCACTGATAGTGAAAGGTCAATTAGTTACCAAGATCATGTTATCTCATCAAACCATCCCCTTCATAAACCCATCGGCTGTGTCTACATTGGCACCCTTTTCCGGAAAAGGGATGCTAATGAGACAAGTCGGAATTGCAAATGCCGCAGGGATTTAAATTTTCCCCACGGCATTTGCATGAACATGGCTGCCGCTTTTTTCCGGCTCGGGGCTTTGTGGAAAAAGCGCCAGTCTAAACGCAGCTCTTGCGGAAAATAAAGCCTTTTCGGAAGATCCCTTATTCCTGATTTTAAGAGGAATAAGGGATCTTCGAGAAAAAGGCTTTATTTCGCAAGAGCAACGTCTAGACTGGCGCTTTCGTCAAAGCCCCGAGCAGCGACAACCATGTTCATGCAAATGCCGAGAAAATTTAAATCCTGCGACATTATTCGACTTGTCTCATTAGCATCCCTTTCGAAAAAACTAATGTAGACACAGCCATCTATTTAATCTTGAAGCCAGATAGATCTTTTGCCCCACTACTTCCCTTGGAAGGCGTTCCAGAACTTCACTCCTCTAATGGTTAGAAACCTTCGTCTAATCTCAAGTCTAAACTTCCTACTAGCCAGTTTATATCCATTTGTTCTTGTGTCCACATTGGTATTAAGCTTAAATAATTCATCTCTCTCCCTGGTATTTATCCCTTTAATATATTTAAAGAGAGCAATCATGTCCCCCCTCAGCCTTCTTTTGGTTAAGGTAAACAAGCCAAGCTCCTTGAGTCTCCTTTCATAAGACAGGTTTTCCATTCCTCGGATCATCCTAGTGGCCCTTCTTTGTACCTGTTCCAATTTGAATTCATCCTTCTTAAACATGGGAGACCAGAACTGCACACAGTATTCCAAATGGGGTCTCACCAATGCCTTGTATAATGGCACTAACACCTCCTTATCCCTACTGGAAATACCTCGCCTAATACATCCCAAGACCGTATTAGCCTTTTCACGGCCATGTCACAATGGCGGCTCATAGTCATCCTATAATCAACCAGGACTCCGAGGTTCTTCTCCTCCTCTGTTACTTCCAACTGATGTGTCCCCAGCTTATAACTAAAATTCTTGTTATTAATCCCTAAATGAATAACCTTACACTTCTCACTATTAAATTTCATCCTATTGCTATCACTCCAATTTACAAGGTCATCCAGATCTTCCTGTATGATATCCCGATCCTTTTCTGAATTGGCAATACCTCCCAACTTTGTGTCATTCGCAAATTTTATCAGGACACTTCCACTTTTGGTGCCAAGGTCAGCAATAAAAAGATTAAATAAAATTGGCCCCAAAACTGATCCCTGAGGAACTCCGCTAATAACCTTCCTCCAACCTGACAGTTCACCTTTCAGTATGACCCGCTGTAGTCTCCCCTTTAACCAGTTGCTTATCCACCTCTCAACTTTCATATTAATCCCTATTTTTTCCAATTTAACCAATAATTCCCCATGTGGTACTGTATCAAATGCCTTACTAAAGTGGAGGTAGATTAGATCGACTGCATTTCCTTTATCTAAAAATCTGTTACTTTCTCAAAAAGGAGATCAGGTTGGTTTGGCACGATCTACCTTTTGTAAAACCATGTTGTAATTTGTCCCAATTGCCATTAGCCTCAATGTCTCTAACTACTTTCTCCTTCAAAATTTTTTCCAAGATCTTGCATACTACAGATGTCAAACTAACAGACCTATAGTTACCCGGGTCGCTGTTTTTCCCTTTCTTAAAAATAGGAACTATATTAGCAATTCTCCAATCAAATGGTACAATATTTTTCTGTCTTGAATATTAAAATTATTAATTGAAAATCTTTAATTATGATTAGTTTGGGGGCCATTTAATTTTGATTTTGACAAGTTGTTTTGAACAATTTTGAAACTCTTTTCTCAACATTTTTTGAGATGGGAAATTCATCCAGTCCAAACCAGTTTCACAGACTGTTTCCATTTCACGTAATTAGTATTTTTCCACAACAATAACAATTTGTCAAAATAATCCCCACTGGCCATGTTTGTAAAGAGCAAACAATTTGCTTCAAATTTTACAAGAATGTAGATCATCCCGTTCTCCAATCCTCTACACAGAAAAAGCATGATGCGCTTGGGAAGCCCAGAGACACAGGTTAGCTGGTAGATATTGTGAAAAAAAATAGTTTCTATTACCATTTATATGTAACTATTACCCACACTAATAGACACTGTTCACTTGTATGGAAAGAGGTAGGTCCTACTTGAAAGGGCTTACAAGGTGGGAGAAATATTTATGAGGATGATGAACTGAAAAGGAGTGACTCAGAAACATACCAGTTTTCTTCTAAAAAACAAACTAAGAATTTTCACATTCTTTCTTTTATCTGTTAGTAGGTGTGTACACATATGCGTTTCAATTTTTTATAATTGCTCAGAATGATTAAGATAGGAACAGAACATAAGAATGGACAAAATGGGGCAGACCAGTGGTCCATCTATCTAGCCTAACAGCCTTCCAACAGTGGCCAATGCTAGATTCTTCAAGTGAAATAAATAGAACAGGGCAATTATCAAGTGAGCCATCCCATTGTCCAGAACAAGCATCTAGCAATCATAGGCTTAGGGATATCCAGAGCATTGTGTTTCATCTCTGAACATGTTGGCTGATAGCCATCAATGGACCCTATCTTTCATGAATTTACCTAATTCAATGGTTCCCAACCTGTGGTCTGTGGACCCCTGGTGGTTCACAACAGTACTGCAGGGGGTCTGTGGAAAGTTTAAAAAGCAATGGGCCCAATCCTTACTTTTCTGTAATTTTTCTTTCCTTACTTTTCTTTTCCTTGTCTTTTCTTTTCTCTCCCAGGAAGAGGTGTGTGTGTGTGAAATTTTAATAGTTTGAAAAGGGGTCCATAAGCTCAAAAAGTTGGGAACCACTGACCGAATTCTTTTTTTAAGCCAATTATTCTTTAAACCTTCACAACATCCCTTGGCAGAGTTCCACAGGTTGACTGTGCATTGTGTGGGGCAGCATTTCCTTTTATTTGTTTTACACCTGCTGCTGCCTATTAATTTCATTGGCAGAACTCCTGGTTCTTGTCTTATATGAAGGAGTAAATAACACTTCCTTATTGACCTTCTTCACAGTATTCATGATTTTATAGACCTCTATGGTGTCCACCCTTAGTGGTTTCTTTTCCAAGCTAAACAGTACGAGTCTTTTTAATCTCTTCTTATATGGGAACTGTTCTATACCCCTAATGATTTTTATTGCCTTTCTCTATATCTTGGTGTTGCCGTGACCCATACCGGGGCCTGGGACCATTAAGTGGTGTTGTTGGCTTAGCCTCAGGTATGGGCCCAAGCAGTATCATTCTAGACATTGCTAATTCCCCGCACAAAGTGAAGCCCAGAGATTTAGTGAGTCAGGCTGGTTCCACACACACACACCTTCGACTCAGAAGAAGGGAAACCCCACTGTAATGTACTACAATGGTACTAGTTCAAATCCGGCCCTGGAAGTCAGTGTTGAAGTGATAACTCTCTCCAGGCAAGTAAAGGGCAACCTCGACTAGTGAGTGGGCCATATGAGTGGCCCTCCTTCATGTCAATGGGCCACAAGATTGTTATAACCAAGACGTTCTCCCAGGATAGGATAGTTTTGCTAATTGCACTTGCATACCAGGGATATGGGAGGTGTGCCAACTGAAGATAGCAGCACCTTGATTGGATAGAGAGTGAGCACATGGCTTTCACAGTCAATGTTGTGTGCAGTCAGCATGTACATCACTTTTACATGTGTGTCACTTTAGTAACACCAGTAGGAAAAAACTTACATGGAAGCAGAAGCGGAATCTGGCAGGCCCGTGGGGAATGGTAAACTTTGTGGGCCACACACATAACCCCGATGGGCTGGATGCAGCCCAAGGGATGCAAGTTGCCAACCACTGCTCTAAGTTGTTTGGTGTTCAATATAATTTGCATGATGATTTTAATCGATTTCCATAGCATAATTCAGACAGACCCAACTTCTATCCACCATGATTTTAACATATATGAACAAGATCAACCTAAGAATTTTGGAAACAGTCAGCAGCAAGGTTCCTTTAGACAACCTCAAGTTTAACTAACTTTTTCTAGAAAGGAGGATTATGTTTCCAAGCCTTTTGCTGACAAGTGGAGCAAACTTGTATGTGCTTTGGGGAGGGGGCACCTCTGTGTCTCCTAAAGAGTCAAATGTTTAGAGCATTCGACAGTGGCACTTAGAAGAAAAACATTTAATGAGTGTGGCTAATCCACTCCTCCCTCTTTACATCCTAGTTAAGACATTTTATTAAACTGTGTGGTTATTAACATAATCCCACGTTATGGCCTGAAGAATCTGGCACTGAGTGTATGCTCAGACCAAATGTTCCAGCAAGGAGATTACTAAATCCTACAGCTGTGGGAAAATTCTCACATCCCAAAGTCAAAGCAGTGAATTTCTGGCTTTTCTCCAGTTTTTGCTTTGGTTCCAAATAAAGCAACACAAATTTAAAGAGCTTTTTTCATTTTCTAGTCTTCTGATTTACTGAATAAAGTATACATGTGCTGGGTGCTATAGGATTCCTGCACATAGACACCCGTCTCCCTGTCCCAGACAAGAGAAGGGATGTAGGAAGGAAGCGTGTGCCTGTGCCACTCACATTGCCTTCCTGGAATACTCCAAGAGGGGCTAACTACTCTTTTTAATAGATTCCCAACCTCCTTATGTCTCAGTGGTTTGGCCCAGATTGCTAACAGCCATGTACTAGGACAGAGTATGAGTGTTTAATATAGCATTTCTTGCCAGAATTCTTCCCCCCATGGAGCACTTACAAGTCAAACAAGTTAAATTTAAACTATTCTAGACAAATTGTACTGATCTAGCAGTTACACAGCAATGAATACTATATACACCATGGCAATGAGCCAAGTCTCACCCACGCCCATGCCACCCATCATGATTTCAGCTCTAGAAATACAGGCCTCTAAATAGTTAGCTAAAGGAACAGCTCCATGCTGAGAGCTATACGTTCTAGAAAATTTCAGACCTACTCAGTCATGTAGACAGCTGTAACATCCCCGCCCCATACTTGCACTTGCGTGCACACATGCACAAACTAACCCAACATGGTGGGGATTTGGTGGAAAAAATGGGCAAGTCTCTTGTCCCCCAAGGAGGAAAAAAACAGACCCCACTAAAACTAACATCCCAGGGATTCCCATGAACCATGGTCATTAAAGACCAGAAGGTAACAAAGTGATTCCCAGCAAAAACGAAAGGCCCACTTAAATTCTTGTTTGGCTGGAGGGTTGGTTTGTTTATAGTATAACTTAAAGGCCCAGGCTTTGGACAGGAGCTCAAACTTGTCTGCAGGTAGGATTGGGTTGCTTTTGTGTAGCCCAGTTTTTCTACTTAAAAGGTGCAACTTTCTCATTTTTGCTCACATATTATATCCATCTGAAGAAAGCACAGTTCCATATAACTGCGTTTCTCAAACTGTGGGTCCCGACCCCCCGGGTTTGGGTCGCAAGCAACTTAGAGGGGGGTCGCGATATCACAAAGTTTGAGAACCCCTGCCATATAAGTTTCTTTTCATGTTTCTATTTCTATCCTTTTTTCTCCAGGACAAGGTGTTACACATTTATAAGACAACGCTATTCTAGCCATTCCGTTTCAGGAGTTCATTCAGACCCTGAACTAGATGAACAAGGAAGTTGCAGGTTGAAAGACCATGGGAAGATATGATTATTCAGGGCTACAGGTGAAGGAGTAACTTGTTGCTTTGATCATGGCCCTTCTGTACATCAAAGTGCTAAATTAAATAACAAAAACTAAGTTATAACCGTTCTTCAGAAATGGTATGTTTTGCAGAATGATCATTTCAATTCCAAATGGGTTTTATAAATGTCTATATGGTATACTTAAATAGTTTGATGGCTCATGGCCTATACTACTAATAAAAATAATGATATATAGTAATAAAATATCGAAGCAGTGAGTCATAAATCCTATTACAATAGAATTTGTTAATGTGATTTAATGTATTTCATGTATTTTATGCTAAATTTAGCTTTCTCACATGAGGCTCATAAACCAGAATGTAGACTAAAGGATTATGTTAAACTATGCTGTCACAGAAAAATTAAAAGGAAAGTATTAGATACATGTACCTTTCTGTCACCAAAAATTTATATACTCCTGTTGAAGATCCCTTTCTACCTTGTCCACAGTCACCATTTGTTCTAAAAAAATCCCTGAAAGACTACTGGTCCGATTTATACGCCACACACATTCATCTTAAACTAGGCTTTAGAAGCTTTTGTTTTCCCATGACACTGGTATGGATTATGGTGACACAGACTGAGGAAAACTCACATAGTATAAATGTAGCAATAAGTGCTTTTAATACTTGATGCTTTATTTTTAGGGTACCGTCATTTAGGTTTTCTGTAACAGATTTGCTGTCAGATGTTTTTGAATGATGTGTTGAGGGAGTTGGATTCTGAGCATGTTTATTAGCATAAAGTTAGGTGTCTTCCACAGGTCTGTGTTTGACTTTCAGGATCTTGCAAAAGGAAGGTGTGAAGCATAAAGTAGATTCAGTGCTTCACCTCACTATTGTCCAAAAAAAATTTGGACTTATGTCATGCAGGTGCAAATTGATTAAAGTCTACAGATCCTCTGTGATTGACAAAGATTAGTAAATCTCATGGGGGTTTTTAAGTTACTCATTTAGAGCCAAATCCAATATACATTGAAATAAATGGAAACTCTCCCATTGACTTCAACGAGAGTTGGATTTGGCCTACATTAAGGAGGGACATTTGTTTGTTTTTATGTTGTCATTGCACATTAAAAACAGTTGTTTTTTAAATGGTAGGTGCCAACCAACACCTAAAGATATGTTTGGTTTCATGGGCGTATTTACATACATGCTTACTATGATAGCTCATGGTAAACAGGCAACTGCATATGTAACCCACACACCTAGTGTCGGTCACTGTCCCATGTAGTGGCACTTAGACCACTTACAGTGAGAGATAAGAACAAGGGAGCTCTACAGCTTAAGCTGAGAGTCCCCTGGCTTTATAGCTCAAGCTGTAGAGGCTCCTACACTAAACTCCAGAAGTCTCAGGTTCAAGTTTGCCTGGTGGTGGTTACACATGTACAAATAGATATTTGAGTGATAGATTTATCTATGTATTCCTGAGTGGACCTGCCATATTTCCAGGATTGCACACATTTTTGTGCAAGAAAGCATCTGTCTTTAGAAAATTTGTCTTGCTCAGAAGGATGGGAAGGGTGGCTGAATGATTAACATCAGGTGATGGCACAAATCACATTGATCTCAGTAGGTAAAAAAGAATCAACCTTTATTATCAGATTTACTAGATTGTTTAGAACACTGAAGGCACACAATTTTGCAAAAAGAAATCAACTGACTCTACCATTGAGCCAAATGCTACCAGTTTAGCCAGTTTTATCTGCTCTCTTTGGCTCAACTAGTAAGAGATTTAACTGCTAAGAGAAGGTTAAAACTCATTCACTTAGAAAAGAACAACAGCTTGTTGGTTGACACTATCAAAAACCAGCATGTGAACTAATTTTTAGAGCCCTGCGTGAATACAAAATTGGTATCTGCATCTACAAAAATGATCCATGGATATGCATGACCACATCCATGAATGCCTGTGGATATAAAGTGAGTATTTGTGAATTTGCAGGGCTCTTCTGATTTTATCTTTTACGTAGGTATCATATCGAATTATATATATTGAAATACACAAAAATTTAATTGAATTACTAACTCATGCAAGGCCTGAATCTTATTTTGAGCTCCAATGGAGATATTCAAAATCCTAAAACATTACAAAAGGAGAACTTTAAAACCACATACATATACCAGTCTTCCTTCAAATCACATTTCTTTAATCCTCATAGTAACATTCAAATACATGATAAAGATTGAAAAACATGAATGCAAAATGAACGCATCTCTTTTCCATCACAGATTTTTCTCCTTTTGATATAGATATGATTTTTAGCATTCTGTCGAGAAGAACTCAAAAGCTTTGTGATGTGGATTTATCAGAGAAGGGCATTCCCTCATCTAACAAAGCTCGCCGCTCTCCAAAATCCAAAGGACTTACTTCCTACCCAACTAAAGTGACTACCATCTCACACCTTCCTTTCTGGCCACCACTCAAAATGTCAATCCTAGCCTATGCCAACCTCTCCCAACCACTGCCTCCAGTCCTTGCTGGCACTGTTCCTCATTTCCCCACATGCCCATTCTCTTGCGGCTCTTCCCCCTCTGTTAAAGCCTTTGTGTGTTCACACATAGGACTTCTCCCAGTCCTGGAATCCCTTTGCTAATTTATGCAGCCAGTTTGAAAAAAGGTCATCTTAATCTGCTGTTTCCCTTGGTGAATGGCTGGCTGCTTTCCAGGTTGTGTGCCAATGGCTAGTAGCTACAGGTGTCACCACAGGAGCTGGAGGAAGAAATAGGCAGAGAGATTAATGCGTAAGTGGCTTCAAAGGAACAGCCATCTGTTTTCCCCACACCCTGGCAGCAAGTGCAGCTCCCTGCAACAAGGATGCAGCTTTGGCAGGTTTCTCTAACACTACTGAGCCTTTGCTGTTCCCACCAGCGCCTCCTGATGCTCCTCCCCATATTCTCAGGACAATTAGAGCCAGACTCTTTCTGCAGCTGCCTCTGCATACTCAGGCACCCCAACCTCTGTCCTTTGTCAAACAGCAGGGTTTAACTACTGTGCATAAGGCAGATAGTGGCTGTGTTTAGATGCAACACTGGCAGCCAATCAGGTCCAAACCATATTATAACTAGGACAAAATCAAAACAAACTCCAGCCTAGGCAAAGGTATCCTCTTGCCAGAGCACATTTTTAAACCCAGCAGTAACATTGATTGGCTTATCTTGCCCATGATGTCAGATAAAGTTACATTATAATTACACCACTTCGGCTTCTACTGTGTTAATACTGTACTTAAGGAGTGTTGTTTTCCCTGTGCAAAAGGCTGCCAAGTAAGCAGAGAATGATCCCTATTATAGAATGCAACAAAGAGGTATCCTGGGCTCCATTTAATTGTACATCTGCTTAGATTTCCATTTATTTCGAGCCATAAAATTGAAATGAAACTTTTCCTCGGTCTTTAAATTTAAATGCTAATTTTTTTTTACACCATAGTTTGCTGTAGATTAAATTTTAGTGAAGGGAACAATAAGAAAAAGAAGGTAGCAGAACATATAAAAGGAATATAGATTAGTCATATTAAAAACGGCCCATATCCATGGCCATATTAGGACTGCTGCACCGTCAGTACAGGTTTTCAAGGCCATTTCTGTTCTTAGTTGTCACCGTTTTAATATAACTTACAATCACTTCCTGGAGACACAGTAATCCGGATTTTACAAAGCGTTATGTGCTTTAGGGAAAACTAAAATTCTGTATACAATAATCTGCTGTGTTAGAGCAAGAGCATCTGGTGCAGCTTACATAAAGTGGCAGATAGCCCAACATAACAAAATATAAATGTGTTCTTAATAAAAGCAACCTTTGGCATAAGATAGACCTCGGAATATATTTCTATTTGGACCACAAACAATATACAGTAGCATACAAACAGACGTTATCTGGACAAAAGCAACAATATGCAATTTTGGTAAATGCCTGGTGACATTTTTGCCTTGAAATGTTTAAGTTTGTTTATTGTAATCATACTTAGTGCTAACAAAATTCCAGGAGAGACCCAAGGAAGGCCCTGGGCAATTTTTAAGGTTACATAACACTGTATTTATATAATTGTTTTCATTTCATCAAAGTGGAACTGATTAAGGAGAAGTGACCCGGCACACAAGAAAAATTAACAGGCTGCCCATGACCATATATTTAAAATACGCTACCAGTAGGCACTACTTTCTAGTGAGGAATGAGGGGAATTTCCTCTCCTTTTATTAAATTTACATGTAAACTCTTTGGGGTAGGGACTGTTGTTTACTTGTGGTTTATGATTTGTGGTTTGTAGAGTCTTAGACCAGGTGGGATCCCATTGTGCTAGATGTACAAACATATGCTAACTGACAATACTTGACCTAGAGTTTACAACGACAAGTACAAAAGGGATGTGACCTGTTTGAGGCTTCTGTAGCAACTGCAATATCAATGAAAAATTATAAATGGGATGCCTTGAATATTTGTCCAACACGGTTTCTTTTGTAGGCTTATGAGAATTATGTCATTGACTCCAACTGGAACTGGTTGAGGCCATTGAAGACCTATCTACTGTGTCTCTCAGAGGAGGAAGTGTACATCATTCTGAGAGCTCAGCAAGCCCTTTCATGAGGAATGTGTTTACAAAACTTATCTGCTCTGGGTTTTTTTTTTAAATAAACATACTTCAGGATTGATTCTGTGAGGTGCTGAGCTCCCTTAACTCCTACCAAGGACTATAGGAGTGGAGTGGCTTCTACTTGTTGCAGGAAATGTTCAGTATTTCACAGATTCAGATTTTAAAAGGGCATTTAGTTAAAAATCTGAGCTAAAACTATGAACCTGTGGCTATTCCAAAATTAGGGATTTCATTCCATCTCTTCTTATGCAACACAGAACAAGTTATTTGCTAGGGCTTCAGATCGCTGCATGATTCTCTATATCGGCCAAGGGGTACTGGAATAAGACAGGGAAAAATGAGAGTATCAGCCTTAACTTTTTGATTTGATCAGTTCCCTCTCCCCTCCACAAATGTGTAAACCGTATTGTAAAGTAGTATTTTTTTTTTGTATTTTTAATTCACAAAGAATGGCTCCAACAGCTGTGAAGTCTATGGACTAGCTTATATTTCATGGACTACTTTTAATCAGGGCTTGGAATTCTCCATATGTCATTACAGCACTTCTTTGAAGCTACTGTACCATTCTCCAACATTGCAGCTTTCATTTAAAGTAAATCTCTGGCTATTATGGTTTCAAAGAAATACTAAAACATGTAGACTAACACCTAGTCTACATTAGAACTTACTTTGGTATAACATGTCACTCAGGGTACATCTAAACTGTACGCTTATTTAGAAATAAGCTATTCTGGAATAGTTATTCTGAAATAGCTTATTTCAAAATAGCCCGTCTACACCGCAGGGAAGCCTCAAAATTAGTCCGAGGCAGGCTTCCCTAATGTAGATGTGCTATCTCAATTTAGAGCCCCAGGAGGCACTGGGGAGGAATAACTTATAATGGCCCTGGTGAAGGGCTATTTCGAAATAACAGTAGTGAAGAGTCTACACACACCTTATTTTGAAATAGCTATTTCATAATAGGCGTTATTCCTTGTGGAATGAGGTTTACAGATTTTGGAATAAGTCGTCCATTATTTTGAAATTATTTCAAAATAACAGAATGGCTGTGTAGACGCTTGCATTGTTATTTCAAAATAACACTAGTTATATCGAAATAACGGTGAAGTATAGATGCATTTGATTTTAGCTCCAAACTGAAGTATATGACAGGGTCTCTGAAACTGATTTTGTTTAAAAGCCTTCCTCACCGGGGAATAAAATAAATAACAACAATAATGCTGTGTGTTCAGTTCTTGTCATGGGATATGCTAGCTTATTAAGAAGGAAGATGGGAGCCTACTAGGCCTTTGTCTCTCTCTCTCCCTTCCTCCCCCCCCAACCGTCCCCCCCACCATCACAAACCGAGAAAACCAGAGAGATAAAGTGATCTCGGGGGGACATGTGGGCTTTGGGAAGAACTCAGCGAAGCTCATTTTACTGGCCTGTCCTAGTGCCTTGATGGGTGCATAGGAAAGGGCAAGGCTCACTTCTCTCTTATCCAATCAGACACAATCATACAGTCCCAGGGCTGCAGGGATTTGTAGGCCTCACCAGTGGGGTAGGATATAAAATACCTCCTTTCCTCAAACCAAGAAAAAGGCCACTGAGACAGGCCTGCTGGTGTTCTCTGTGGGAGACTGGGAGAACTGTGGTTGGTTTGTTTATTTGAAGTTCTAGCTCACTGGGAAAGGGGCTGGTATTGCCTACTTCCCCCTTCCTCCCCCCTCACTCTACTACAAGACTATTTGTTTGGCTTTAACTTCCAGATCTCCACTAAATGTCTAGACTAGTCATTCCAGGAAAGAGATACAGTGAAAGCTTTGTTATCCGGCACTCTGTTAACCAGAACACTTTGTTAACCGGCATTGCCGCCAGCCACAACACCACCGTGTCTTCAGGCACGTGTGCCTGACTCCCACCTGTCCAGTTGGCCATTGTGGGGCTTCTGACAGCCGGTACCGCCAGCTGACATCATCAGCAGACATCTCCTTCTCCCTCATCCTGCCTCGAGCTGCTGAGAACTGGATCTGCTGGTAAAGAGTGAGGGAAAAGCAATAAGTGTTGTTATCCAGCACATTCAATTAACCGGCAACCCCCATTCCCAATGAGTGCTGGATAACAAAGCTTTCACTATACTTTGTTTGAACTCTATGATTCAACCATCTTTGTGCTTTGCTACAAGACCACCTTCCAGGGTAAGAAATCCACCCCAAGGATACATCATTATTATTCATTTTTAAAGAATCCAATGGATGAGGTCTTCAAAATGAGCATCAGCTGCACCTGTACATAGGTACCTCTGGAAAATAACTAGATATTAATTAATGTAGTTACTGGGAAATTCATGAATGGAAAAATAAGCTTGTGCATCTATGGACCCTTATTTTAATGGATAAGAAATGAAGCAAATGCCCTTTAAAAAAAGATGAAGTATTAGATTGTGCTTTAGAGAAATTGACCTTTGTTAGCGTGGGATAGGGGAAAGTGAAGAGCTGTTCTGCAGGAATTTTGGCAATTTAGCAAAAATTCCTTCAGGATATAGGGAACATTCCTCAGTAGCAACTCCTCCACAAATTAAACAGGTGTGTTGCATACTTTCCTTACTGGCTAACAGAACTGGCCAGACCCGTTGCTGAGAAAGTGGGGGCTGGACACCCACATCTATACCTTTTGGGGTAAGCTTGCAGTTTTTCACTCTGCCTCTTTGAGGCGAGTAGCTTCCATGCCTGTTTGGGAAGGATAGCACCAGCACCACATCTACTACCGCCATTTATAGAGTAGGGGCACCTAACTCCAGAGCAGGGGCCCAGGGATTGGAGGAAATGCTGTTTGTGTTCTCTCATGCTGAGAAGACAAGGATGGCACACCTGCCTGTGCACTAGAAAACACAGTGAGACAGTCAAAATACCCACATTATGCCTCTACACAGCAGTCAGTAATAGCTTTTAACCATTACTGGCCCAAGCCAGATTCAGTTCTAGCTCACTGGCTTGTAAGGTGTCATATCCCTTTTCCCAGTCCCCGAGCCATCCCGAACTCTGAGTGCATAAATGATTCAAAACTAGTCACTTTAGACCTGCATTAAGTTTTCATTCTTAGCCAAGATCTGTTTGTCCTGAGAAAACTGCATTTCTTTGGTATCAGGGTTAATGTTTCACTTGACAGGAATTTTTGTTGGCTAGATTTCAGCTGTGCAAACATGTTTGTATCAAGACTGAAAGGTTTTTCAAATACTGATTTCAAACTTTGGTGAATAAATCTTTGTCCACTAGTTAAAATGAACTCCCAGTTTCCATTGATTTTTCCCATTATCTAAATATATTTCCTTTAATATAACAACTTTTACAAAGATTTCAAAATTCTTTACAGTAACACCCATTTACACTCACTTTTTAAATATAATGCTGGATACCACAAAGTCTATGATTTGAGATCACTCCCAATAAAATATAAAAAGCCCATTAAAATCATTTGGATTAAAAAAATGCATGGTGAGCTATCTAATCCAGTGGTTCTCAATCTTTCTAGACTACTGTACCCCTTCCAGGAATCTGATTTGTTTTATGTACAACTAAGTTTCTGCTCACTTAAAAACTACTTGCTTACAAAATCAGACATAATAAGATAAAAAAGAGTCACAGCTCAGTATTAGAGACATTGCTCACTTCCTCATTTTTACTATATAATTATAAAATAAATCAACTGGAATATATATATTGTATTTACATTTCACCATATGGTATTTAGAGCAGTATTGTATAAAGAAGTCATTATCTGTACAACATTTTAGTTTGCACAGGTTTTGCTAGTGCTTTTTTATGTAGCCTGCTGTAAAACTAGGTTAAAACTAGGTTAAAAGCTAGACCAGTTGATGTACCCCCTGGAAAAACTCTGTGCACCTCCAGGGGTTCTGAATTACTGTCCTAGTTCACCTCCTTCCATTGGGGCCTGGCTGTTTTTACTATGCCTGATCCAAAGCCAAAAATGATTTTGTCTAACCATGGTTACCTTCAGCCATCACAATTCTACAGCCTCCCTTGATCTGTGTGTTTGAATAGTAAAGTTCTCTCATACTAACAAACCTACATTTTTATGCAGCACTTTAACTCCATTACTGCATTTATTATCTTGTCTCTGTAAGTGATTCACAAAAAACCACTAATCCATGCCAAACGTCTTTTACACTGCAACGTAATATATTACAAGAATCTGAGATTAGAAAATACCTGCTATGCAATAAGTCTGGAGTTTCTCCCCGTCAGAATTTTGCCCTGTAAACTACCTGGAAAAGGGACTGTCTTTGTTCACACCTTGTATGGGGTATAGTAAATTATGGGCTGGGAAATAATTTGTCATGACACGAATATATTGGCACACTTTACTCTTATCTTTCTGGATATTACTGTAAAGAAATGCAGTAGAACCTTGGTAATTGCACAAGTGATATGGAGACCCAAAGCGAGTTACTGATTCACAAGGTTCAGTAATGACCAAGCATAATAAAGAGGTAGAGTAATGAATCATACTGGACTTTGTTAATTTATTTTGAGCCGAGTGGTTTGGGTTTAATCATCTGTGCTGCAGTCAATTTTGTAAAATGATGAACTCCCATTGTGGGAACCTCAACATTTAACTATAAATCTTGCCTGAAAGGGACGGGTCCACCATCAATTTTGTGTGCAGATTAGCAGGATTTTTGGTGCGTGCTTTTTTTTTTTTTTTTTTTGGATCAATGTCATTTTGGATTAATAATCCTCTCTCCAATTCATAATACGGGCCACTTGCCAGGAGACAGGATAGCTGTGGGGCCTCCAGAAATTGTTCTCCAACAGAGCTCATCATCAGCTCTGCAGTAAAATTAGATCAAAGGATCATTAAGAATTTTCAAATAAAGTTTAATTACACATACAAATACCTTAAATATATTTTAATATTAATACTTTACATCTGTTTCACCATCTATCTAGAGACTTGAGAGCACTTTATAAAAATTCATCATGCCGCACACCACCACTTTGACATCATAAAGAACGACTAACTCCCACAAAAGCTCATGATACTGTCTACATGTTTTGTTAGTCTTTAAGGTGCTACCAGACTATTTGTTTTTTAAGTTTTCCCTATTACAGACTAACCGGCTACTCCTCTGAAGCTTTTTACAAATTAATCTTTCTGTGTGTTTCTGTGTGGTATTGGGAAGGACAAACTGAAAGTCAGTATAAAGCTAAGAACAGAACAGATTTCCTGACCTCAAGACCTGTTCTTTAAGGCAATTCGTTTTTACTGAAATGCAATTGCATACAAATACGATCATTCCTCTATTGCCCACCCCAGTGATTTCGCTTTCTCATTTAGATTCATTACTTTAAAGCAGGGGTGGGGAACCTCAGGCCCAGGGGCCAGATGTGGCCTCCTACTTGCCTGGATGCAGCCCCTGAGGCCCAGGGCCCACCCCCACCCAGCACAGGGGAGCCCATGCTGACATTCCAGCCCCCCCGCTGCCCCACCACAGGGCTGGAATGTAGCATGAGTACTTGGAGTCATTTAAGCTTGTTCTTTGTGTGTCAACATCTACTAGACTGGGTCCCCCTAGGCGCTGGTGTGCAAGGGGAATGTGGGGAGTGCCTTTCTCCTCAGTTGGGGGCTACATCATCAGTGAGGATTTGTTCGTTTGTTTGTTTATTGTTTTTGTTGTTTTTTTTTGTTTGTTTTTTGCTTCTCACTTGTGTATGGCCCCTAACTGATTTTTCTGTGGGTCAGCAGCTCCTGATCAAAAAAAGTTTCCTCACCCCTGCTTTAAAGCATTAACAATTTAAGTAATTAGAAGAGTAATTATGCTGTCTGTGTGTTTGAAATTTAGCCTTTCGATCTATTTTCCTATCATGAGATTCCTGAGGTTCCCACAAGTGACAATCACCTTTCAGGTTATGATTTTGCTATTTCTTTAACTAAATATTGATTCAGCTACACATGCAGCTGCTTGAAATGTCCCTCAGAGAAATCAGAGGAGCAAAAAGAGCTTCCAAACCACAAAAATCCTGCTAGACAGGCCTGTGATCTCTAACTTGCACTTTTAACCTACAGAAGCACAGCCCTGAGGAACTGAAAGGCAGCTGAATATCACTGCATCATTCCTCTCTTAGGATAGGTCTACACTTAAAATACTGCAGCAGCAGCAGCACTACAGCTGTACCATTATAACACTTCAGTGTGACTCACTACAGTAACAGGAGGGGTTCAGATGAAAGATCTTGGAGTCATTGTGGATATTTCTCTGAACACATCTGCTCAATGTGCAGCAGCAGTCAAAAAAGCTAGCAATATTAGGAACCGTTAGAAAAGAGATAGATAAGACAGAAAACTTCATAATACTACTATCTAAATCCATGGTACACCCACATCTTAGAATACTGCAGGCTGTTTTGGTCATCCCAACTTAAAAAAAGATATATTGAGTTGGGAAAAGTATAGAGAAGGGGAACAAAAATATGGTATGGAATAGCTTTCACATGTGAAGAGGTTAAAAATAATGAGACTTCATAGCTTGGAAAAGAGACTAAGAGGAATTATGATAGCCGTCTATGAGTCATGATTAATGTAGAAAAAAAATGAATCAGGAAGTGTTATTCATATAACACAAAAATCACCCAATGAAAGTAACAGGCAGCAGATTTAAAACAAAAGGATGTACTTCTTCAGACAATGAACAGTCGACTTGTGGAACATATTGCCAGGAGAGGTTGTGAAGGCTAAATCTATAATGTAGTTCAAAAAAGACTGAGATAAGTTCATGGAGAATAGGTCCGTCAATGGCTTCTAGCTAAGATGGTCAGGAATACAACTCCGTGCTCTGGATGTCCCTAAATTCTGATTGCCAAATGTGACAAGTGCCTGTTCTGTTCATTCCCTCTGAAGCATCTGGCATTGGCCACTGTCAGAAAACACGATGCTGGGTTGGCTGGACTATTGGTCTGACCCAGAATAGCTGTTATATTCTTAACTCATCTCCCTACTGAAATTCCTACTTTTTATTAAAGTACCATTTTGACTTCTAATGCTCACATGGAGCAGACAAGAACCTAGGAAATAAGTCAATCTCAGATTTAAATTTTCATCGGGGAAGGGATATATACTGGTGCTAATTATGCCTCTGACACGTACTCTGGGAGGCTTCTCCAAGAGACAGCCACTTATCTAGATCTGTGTCATATACATACACAGGAAGCAAACACCAGAAAGGTAAAAGATCCTTACTCCCAAAAAAATCATGTTTCACACACAGCCCCAAATACAAATCTGCAATTCTTTAAAAGTGATTTTAATTGAGAAAGAATACAAGGACAAACAACGCTGTATTATGATATTTATGACGGGATATGATTTCCAAAATAAGGAAAGAATAATCTCAAGACTTGGACAAGGAAGATGCCTTTCCCCCTTTTTGTTTAGAGAGGAGTTTTCACTATTGACGCAAGCACCAAGTTAATCTTTGGACCCCTTGGGATGGGACTAGAAGACAAATGGAATTATGACTGGAGTCAGATCCATGGAGTGCAACATTGCCTCTGTGAAGCAGCGCTGGGCAATATTAGCGGGACCAGCACTCTGGTGATTCCAATTATTCTAGAGTATGCCTGTGACGTAGTGGGGGGCTGTCTGCTCTGTAACCCGGGGTCCCCCTGCGCTGTGATGTGAGATTCTCACTGACTCACCCACATGTGTGACTCACCCAAACACCTAGGCTCAGCCTCCCAGGGAGAGAGAGAGAGAGAGAAAGGGAGGAAGGCGGAGACCAACACCTGGCTGGGGGGCAGGGCCTGGGAGGGAGGCAGTGGTTGTCTGGGAAGCATGGAGAGAAGAGGTTAAGCTGGGGGCCTAGGGGCGATGGACCCCTAACCCTAGGGACTGAGGCATCCTGGCCCTGGCGCCTGTAGCCACATCACATATGTGCTGTGCTATATCCTGAAGGAACAATAAACCCCTCTCTATTCTATGACTGGTGGAGTCTGTTCTTGCTGCTATGGGGCTGCAGAATTTGGGGGAACCCCAACTCGCCGTCACAACACCCTATTAACCAGAGCTGTGCCTAAATGGGGCAGGCTGAGGAGAATTCAGGCAGGTGATACAAAGGCACAGGAAGTAAGTGAGAAGTGGGAAGCAGGGCAGTGAACAGTCTAAGGAACTGAGAGCCCCCTAGGATATACATTGGGGTGGCCAACCCACGGCTCTTTGATTAAAAAAAATGTGACTCCTGCTGCTTCTGAGCCACGCACCCGGACTTCTCAGGCTGGCTACTCTGTGCAAGGCGCCCCAGCACCTGTTCCTGGCTGGGCCACTCTGTGCACACACCCCCAGCACATGGAGGGAGAAGCGCATGGTGGCGGTGGTGGCTCTGGGACCCAGGCATTAGGTTAGAGCGGGGGGGGGTGTGCCTGGCTCTGAGGGAGGGGAAGGAGATTGGGTTAGAGTGGAGGGGTGGGAATAGACCTGGGAATGCCTGGCTCTGGGGGAGAGGAGGGGCATTGGGTTGGGGAGGGGGCAGTTGAAGCTCCTTAAACTCAAAGTCTTCGTGGATGTAGAATAAGGCAGCCAACACAGATGTCACATTTAAATTCCAGGGCAAAAAAAGAATCAGCATATACCTGGTTTACACTGTGTTTCTTTAAAGAAAATTCAAAGGCTACTGTTTGCCAGGCTGAAGCAATTATTCTGAGATATGAGTCGCTCCCTTATTGTTTTTGAACCTCTTATATTTGCAGTCTGGGACAGGCACTTCAAATTGTGCTAATTTACTTCTCAATTCAGTTTAATTTTAAAAAACTCACAGGGCATAATAGGGCAATAGTGTTAAATTTAAAATACATGGTGCGGATGCTTTTTTTTTTTAGTGTGAGAATATTACTGTATTTTAGAAGGGTTTTTTTTTTTATTTGATGTTTGTTCCTTGTCAGGTTCTCTGAAGTTCTATGGATTTGGATATGAATTTTTTAAGTGACTAGAGACTTTTTTATTGATTTTTGTCCAAAATGTCCTGTAATGTTATTTTTAATCACTACATTTCGCGTACTATATCTATCTATCTATCTTTCTATATATAGATATATAGAAATAAATATATAATAAGTGGCTCTTCGCACTCTATCCACCACTATTTTGGCTCTTTGTCTCTAATTGGTTGGCCACCCCGATATAGATGTAAGGCTGAATGATATGTAAGGGTGGTGGAAACAATAACATAAACAAAAGTGACATGTATCAGAGGGGTAGCCATGTTAGTCTGAATCTGAAAAAACAATGAGAAGTCCTGTGGCACCTTATAGACTAACAGATTTATTGGAGCATAAGCTTTCGTGGGCAAAGACCCACTTCATCAGATGCATGTAGTAGAAATTCCAGAGGCAGGTATAAATATACAGGCATAAGAAAATAGTTCCAATCAAGAGTAAGGTTAGAGATAACGAGGTCAATTCAGTCAGGGAGGATGAGGCCCCCTTCTAGCAGCTGATGTGGAGGTGTGAACACCAGGGGAGGAGAAACTGCTTTTGTAGTTGGCTAGCCATTCACAGTCTTTGTTTAATCCTAGACTGATAGTGTCAAATTTGCAGATGAATTGTAGCTCTGCAGTTTCTTTTTGAAGTCTGTTTTTAAAGTTTTTTTGTTGGAGGATGGCTACTTTTACTTTTACATCATCTCGGGCATTGGCACTCTCGCTGCATGACTTTCTGGATATGTGGACTCTCTACTCAGAGCTTACACCACCAGTACTCCCAGCTATCTCTGACAGACCACTGACTTCCTGAGAAAACTCCAATGCATTGGTGGTCTTCCAGAAAACACCAACCTAGCCAGGGGCAGCCCGTGGATGTAGGCAACCTCAGCAGTTGCCTTGGGCGCCGCGTTTAAGGCGGTTCCCAATGATGACGCAATGCCGTTCAGGGCTATGGAGGTGGGGGCGCCAATCGCGCATTCCGCCTAGGGCGCCAGTTGCCAGCAGCTCGCCTCGAGCCGCTCCTGATCCTAGCCACCATGGATATAGAGGCTCTCTACACCAACATCGCACACGTAGATGGAATACAGGCTGTCAGGAACAGTATCCCTGATGATGCCACAGCACAACTGGTGGCTGAGCTCAGTGACTTTATCCTCACACACAACTATTTCAGATTTGAGGACAATTTATACCTCCAAACCAGTGGCACCGCTATGGGCAGCCGCATGGCCCCACAATATGCCAACATTTTTATAGCTGACCTGGAACAACGCTTCCTTAGCTCTCGTCCACTAGCGTCCCTCCTATACGTATGCTACATTGATCTCATCTTCATCATCTGGACCCATGGGAAGGAGGCTCTGGAAGAATTTCACCGTGATTTCCACCCCACCATCAACCTCAGCCTGGACCAGTCTACACAAGAGATCCACTTCCTGGACACTACAGTGCAAATAAGTGATGGTCACATAAACACCATCTTATACCGAAAACCTACTGACTGCTATGCCTACCTACATGCCTCCAGCTTCCATCCCGGACACACCACATGATCTGTTGTCTACAGCCAAACACTAAGGTACAACCACATTTGCTCCAACCCCTCAGACAGAGACAAACACCTACAAGATCTTCACCAAGCATTCCTGAAATTACAATACCAACCTGAGGAAGCAAGGAAACAGATTGACAAAGCCAGATGTGTACTCAGAAGCCTCCTGCTACAAGACAGACCGAACAAAGAAAATAACAGAACACCACTGGCCATCACCTACAGTCCCCAGATAAAACCTCTCCTCTCCAACGCATCATCAGTGATCTACAACCCATCCTGGACAATGATCCCTCACTCTCACACACCTTGGGAGATAGGCCAGTCCTCGCCCACAGACAACCTGCCAACCTGAAGCAAGTTCTCACCAGCAACTATACACCACACTACAGTAACTCTAACTCAGGAACCAATCCCTGCAACAAACCTCGGTGCCAACTCTGCCCACATATCTACACCAGCGACACCATCACAGGACCTAACCACATCAGCCACACCATCATGGGTTCATTCATCTGCAAATCTACCAATATAATATATGCCATCATGTGCCAACAATGTCCCTCTGCCATGTAGATCGGCAAACTGGACAGTCCCTATGTAAAAGAATAAACGGACACAAATCGGATATCAGGAATGGCAATATACAAAAACCTGTAGGAGAACACTTCAATCTCCCTGGACACACAGTGGCAGATTTAAAAGTAGCCATCCTGCAACAAAAAAAACTTTAAAAACAGACTTCAAAGAGAAACTACAGAGCTACAATTCATCTGCAAATTTGACACTATCATTTTAGGATTAAACAAAGACTGTGAATGGCTAGCCAACTACAAAAGCAGTTTCTCCTCCCTTGGTGTTCACACCTCCACATCAGCTGCTAGAAGGGGGTCTCATCCTCCCTGACTGAATTGACCTCGTTATCTCTAACCTTCCTCTTGATTGGAACTCTTTTCTTATGCCTGTATATTTATACCTGCCTCTGGAATTTCCACTACATGCATCTGACAAAGTGGGTCATAAACAGAGGTGTTTTACCAGCAAAAGATCTGAGCCACTTGGAAGCTTAAAAAGAGGCATGAGAGACCCCACCCTGCCACACCCTCATTAGTATACATCGTTTTGTAGTTATTCCAATTCAGCGATAAAACGCCTACTAAAGTATGACTCACAACTTGGGACAAAGGTCACAAGGATATGGCTCTATATAAGTTTAGTTCACTAGTGCTTGTTTTGTTCATTCCAGTTACGAGAACAAAACTTGTGAGTCATCCTACATGTCTTGAGTCAAAATCATACCATTAGCAGGCCCTAACAGGCTGAAGCTTTTGTGAGGAACCTTCAGCTATATTAATCCAATTCCTGCCAGTACATGATTGTAAAACTGGAATATGAAGTTAAAAGAAACTGGAAGGACAGATTAATTTGTGGGTTTAAATAGCTTAATTTCAAGAAAAAGCCTCTAACGCCAAACAGGAAAACAAACATGGTTATTTAAAAGCTCAAGCTAAAATTTCCATAATTCATAGAATTAACATGGATCTGAGGCAAACCCAGAGCTGAATAACTTGGAATTTTTTGAAAGTTTGAATTTAGATACAACTTTTTATGGCTCAGGCCCATCTCTAGTAAGAATATGATAAGAAACTTATCATTTGTTGAGATTTGTTACTTGGATTGCAAAGTTTGATTTGAGATGAAACTATACACACATGGTTCCTGTTCTGGAGAAAATTTATTCTACATGTTTTCAGCCTAAAATTAGTTTGATCACATTTTAATTATTTAGTTTACTTAATATACCACAAAGTGTTTAAACTCTCAGGACCTCCTTCAAAGCCCATTGAAATCAATGACTCCCACTGACTTCAATGGTCTTTGAATCATATATTCAGATTATTAACAGAGGATTAGAATGAATAAGGCTAACATGGGTTAGAACCTTATTTTTGTGATTCAGCACTCCTGTTATAAATAGTTTATGCTAATAAAAAAGGAGATATGATATTTGTAAAAAACCAGAAAGGAGGAGGGGAATTAAAAGAGGGATATTATGGGAAGAGCTGTATCTGATCAAAAATAAGTCTACTAGCAGTTAGGACGTAATGTGAATATCACTTTTAATGTACTATTTTATAAATGTAAAGACCTATCATTATAGGTGCATAACTGCTTTGCTTAAGGATTTATGGTTAACTTCATAACTGATACACTATAGATCCACAATACTAATTATGTATGCATGTACATATCTTACAATTGACATAATGCACCCAAGTTGACCACTGTGGCTACGTCTAGACTGCAAGCCGCTTTTTCGGAAGAGAGCACCCAGGCAGTCTGAATGCTCTCTTTCGAAAAAGCACAGTTTGCATTACATAGCGCCTTTTTTGGAAAGAGCACTTGCGAAAAAAGGCGTTCTTCCTCGTAAAACGAGGTTTTCTGCGGTCGAAAAAACTTCTGCGTTCTTTTGATTTACTTTCAAAAGAACACGGCAGCAGTCTAGACACAGGGGAAGTTTTTTTCCAAAAAAGGCCACTTTTTTTGGAAAAACCCTGTAGTCTAGACACACTCTGTGTTTATACATAAATAACAGAGGACAGACTAAAACATGGCTAAAGTGACAAAATGTTGAGTCAAGAACTCACAAGTGCTCAAACTACAAAAAAAGTTCAAATGCACCTTGCAGGCCACTCTCAGTGACCACTGAAGGCAACAGCCTAAGGGTATGTCTACACAGCAAAGTTATTTTGAAATAACGGCCGATATTTCGAAATAACTTTACTAACGTCTACACAGCCAAACCGCTATTTCAAAATTAATTCAAAATAGCGGAGCACTTATTTCGAATTTGGTAAACCTCATTCTACGAGGAATAACGCCAAATTCGAAATAGCTAAACCGAAATAAGTGCTGTGTAGACGCTTATTTTGAAATGGGGGCCTCCAGCCCTTCCCAGGGTGCCCTGGTGGCCACTCTGGGCACAACCATGAAAACTCCTCTCCCTCCCCCCATCCCCGGAGCCCTTAAAGGGGTAGAGTCTGGCCACAGTGCCTGTGCCAGCTCCAGGCCTGCCAGCCCAGAGCCAGCAGTCACTGCCCTGACCCAGTGGCCCCAAAACATGAGCCAGCAAGCCACCAGCAGCCAGCCCTCCACTGCTCCCCAGGACCAGTCCCCCAGCTCCCAGGAGCCTGCCAGAGGCCGCAAAAGGCGGGTGCCTTCCTGGTCTAGTGCGGAGATCATGGACCTGATTGAGGTTTGGGGGGAAGCCTCCAATGTCCATGATCTCCGCTCTAGACACAGGAACGTGGCCGTCTACAGGAGGATGGCTGACAGCCTGGCCACCAAAGGCCACATGCACACCAAGGAGCAGGTGTGCATGAAAATCAAAGAGCTGCGGCAGGCCTATGCCAGGGCCACAGGGGGCAGGCAGCTCCCAACCAGGGGCAGACCCACACACCTGCCCCTATTTTGATGCCCTGGACCGCATCTTGGGGCGGCGAGACGGTCCATGCCCCCCAGGCGGTCATCAACCCTGGGACAGAGGGCCCTGACCAGGGCATCGCGGAGGAGGAGGAGGAGAGGAGCCAGAAGAGGCCATCATCAACACCCAGATGAGCCAGGATCCCAGAGCTGCCCCAGCGGACCTGTTGCCGGTCTCATCTCAGGCCAGGGAGGCAAAAACATGTGAGTGCCATCACTGTTCCTTTATGCGGGGGTGGGGGGGATGGAAACCAGGGACTGTGTGTGTGGGCCTTGCTGTCCACGGATCACGCAGCAACCTGTGCATGTGCAAGCATGTGCCATGCTACCCCTGGGCATGTGGCCCGAGCTGGCTGCCACACAGGGGCCTTACCCTGTTAGCCACACGCGTGTGTGAGGAGGCATGACATTCTCCTGACTCCGAGGTGGGACACAGCAGGACGCTCTTCCTCCACAAGGCCACTCTACACTGAGGCAGGGGACATCTCCCTCCCACCCACCCACACTATATAAACCACAGGGGCATGGGTGTGGTCTCGAGGCAGCTCCCAGTCCCGGGGGTAGCAGGACATTCTGAACATGGCCTGTGTGTAAGCACATTGGCTCTGATGGTGCAGGGAATGGTCATCCTCACCTTGCAGAGGGGGGCTGGGCTTCACCCACTGTGTCCCCCGGGATAACTGACCACTTCTCTTGTTTCTCCACAGCCGCACCAGCTGTGTGTGCAGGGCGCACCACCCCACCCGGGACATGCTCCCACATCTGAGGGCTCCGCAGGCCCACCCATGCAGCGGAGGGGTACCAACAGCAGCACCTGGGGGCACTGCGAACCCTGCACCGCACCCTCCAGCACTGGGTGCAAGAAGACCTGCAGCTCCGGTGGGAGCAGCTTGCCCAGGGCTGTGCCATTTGCCAGCACCTGAAGACCCTGGTGCAGAGCGTGCCTCCTGCCACTCCAGTGCCTGCTGCCTCCCCAGCTACTGCTCTTCCTCCCAGTCCTTCTCCTCCTCCCGCTTCTCCCTCCACCACACCCTCCATCCCTTCCCCACTCTCTCTTCCCTCCCCATCCGCCCGGGGACGCTGAGGCCCCCGCACCCGTGGTGCTGGGAGATAGGTGGCCCAGCGAGACCCCCAACCATGAGCCCTGAGCTTCCCCTCCCCCTTCTTCCCCTTGCTTCCCCCTTCCAGCTCCTTCCTCCCAAGTTTCCCCCTCCCCTCTCCCACCCTCTCTCTCCCTTCTCCCGTCTCCTTTCCTCAGTCTCACCGGAGTTTCATTCCCCCTACCCTGTTTTGTTAAATAAAGAGAGTTTGTATTTATGAAAATATGTGTAGTTTATTTTACACCAGGAAGGGGGTTAGGGAGGGGTAAGTAGAAGGACGTGAGGGAGGAATGAGGCACAAGCCCCCAGAGGGGCACACCAGGGAGACTGTTAGTGCTCCTCAGGGTGGAAGCTCTCCTGCAGGGCCTCCTGGATACTGACAGCCCTCCGATGGACCTCCTGGATGGCAGCCTGCAGCAAATGCAGCCAGGCTTACAGCAACGCATCCAAGAGAAGCGCCAGAGTGCCCAGGGTCAGCTCTGGCTCCATGTTGCAGAGTGTAGTGATGTCCCGAGTGAGGGCAACCAGAGCACGCAGAGACAAAATGCTTTGCTGTCCCTCATCGAGGTACACAAGCAAGCAGAGAAACCTGAGAACTGGCTGTCCGGGGGGCCGGGAGCCCTTTAAGCACAGACCTCAGTTAGACTCAGGCAGCAGCCCCACACAGTAGGTCCTGACCTGGTGCCCTGCCAGAACTGGTTCCGGCCAGCCTTAAATGCGATTCAGAGTCCACTCAGTGTGGATGCACTATTTCAAAATAGCAAAATGTTATTTCAAAATGCATTTTGTGTGTAGACACGTTATTTCAAAATATCTTATTTAAAATTAACTATTTCGAAATAAGATATTTCGAAATAATGCTGTAGTGTAGACATACCCAAAGTGAATAAACAGGCCTTGTTCTGTATTCTAGAATTCCACAAGCATGGTCTCTAGCAGAAAAAGGAAGGAGGTGAACTTGGAGGTTGATAGACTTCCACAGAAAACACCTTGCCCACATTTTCTGATTATGTGACTCTTAGGGCATAATTGCTGCTTCCAGCTTCTGGGATGGAACATGAGAAATAAGTAACATATCTAAGATAACCATGACCCAAGCCACAAAAGGCTTTGTAGATCAAAAACAGAGCCAACAATTTCCATTCAAGCTATACTTTCTCAGCTGAAGAAGAGTTAGAAATACCACCAGCTTAAATTGTCACTCTAAAATGTTATTTAAAGGGGCTCTAAATTCTCTTTCTACACCCATAGTCCTGTGCCCATTGTGTGCTTTTGCAATCACTTTCTTATTTCTAAATGTTTTTTCTTTCCTGTACTGCTGTGTGAATGACCACACAAAAAAAACAAAGGAAAATTATCAAGGCCCTAGTTGTTCAATAAGCTCCTTCCAAGTGAAGCCCTACCAATACCCATGAGGAGCTTAAGTAAACAGAAAACTAGACTACACATATTTTGAGGTTTTGGCAGCATCTACAGAATAAAGAAGCAGGTCTGAGGAAATATTTGTTATAGTAAACTTCAGAGTTAGTTATAGTAATAGCAGGTAAAAACACTTTTAGATTAGAATTGTGAAATCTGTTTTTAAGGAGAACATGGCCTTTCAATATCATGTGTATGCTGAGAAATCATAAATATTCCACTTTATCTTTGTTAACTATCGATAACAGAGAATTCATACTTACGACAGGAATCTTAGACTTGGCATTAAATCCAAAAGCACATCAAACCAAGATAAAAGCTAGGAAATGCACAGATAAGACTGAAACTCTCTCCTTAACACATTTGTGGACATTACAAGGATTTTAAATCAGGCAGTGAATTTGTATGCCATATGTCCTCTAAAGTCTCCAGATGTAACAAATGAGTGAATTAAGTAAGGAGTTTCATCTTCGTATTTTCTTGCTTTATTTAGTTTAAGCCCTACTCTTAGCATTATCGGAACATAGCTCATGGTTTAATCCTAAATCTGTTTGAAGAAATTGTTCTTATTCAGAAAGCCAGGAACCTTAGATTTGGGATAAATGTTAACAGAGATGGCTGACAGTTGTTGGACTCTCTTTAAGCAGAAGGAGGGCATTCAATTATGTGAGAACATTCACTATGGAGCAGAATCCTATTCAGATGGGGTGACAGCCACAGATGGGTGAGGCTTCTATTACAGTAAGATCTCACTTTCCCCCTCAAAATGAAATTCCATGGGCCTCTGTACAAGGGTAAAGTGAGTAAATACCACAATTTATTTCACTTTGTTTCTCACAAAAGAATACCAAATAAAGTCATCACTAGCAGTAACTAAATGATTCATTTGATTAAATTAATCCCTTTTACTACTCTTAGGCCATGTCTACACTACAGATAAGATCGAAGCAGCCACAGTTGATCTTCTGGGGTTCCCATCAATGCCAGTAGTCCTGCTCCTATGAGGAATAAGGCAAGTTGAAGGGAAAGTGTGCTCCCTTCAACCTCCCACAGTCTGACAGCACAAACATTCAAATTAAGATACTTCATGTTAAGCTATGCAATTAACGTAGCTGAAGTTGCGTATCTTAATTCAAATTTACCTACTGTAGACCAGCGCTTAGAATATCTACAAGCAGGGTAAATTCTATTCAATGGAATTCATTAATTCAGTTTTTTGATGGTTTTTTTTCAAATTTTACTCTGTAATTAAGTGTATTTGAAACTTGAATGGTAGTGTTTAGGCTTGTCTATACTAGGAGTTTTAGCCATCAGTGCAGCTATGCTAATACAAACTCCCTACAACAGATATGCCTGCATCACTGTAAACTAGGAAAGTTAAATTTTGATGAGTCAATAAGGGGGGTAGGTGCAATGGGGAACCTGTCACGAACGGGGACTGCCTCAGTCCCCGCTCACGCCGAGTCCCGAGTGCTGCTCTTCTGCCTTTTAAACATAGTAAGAGCCTTTACTTCAAAATATCAGGCCAACTTTGGCATTAATACCTCTGTGCCTCCATCCCCCATCAGTAAAATAGGGATAATAATATCACCAAAATGCACAGGACTCTTGCAAAAATAAAATTAATATTTGTGAGGTAGGTAAATGCCACCTCGGCAAGTGCCATCAGATAGCCAAGAGGAAATTAATAATTTGGTATTCATTACATTAGTTGTGTGCAGGGATGTTAAGGACTAGACAGCTATCCGATAAGCAAATGCTTATGGGATATTTGACAGGATAGTCAATTAGTCATCCCCCCCCCCCTTGCTGCCTCTATCAGATAGCTCCGTGTGGCGCTGCCACTTTGAATGGCATGTGTGGCGTTTCAAACGGGTAGTGGTGCATGGAGCCTGGGATCAACTGACCCCAGGCTCAAGCAGCGCTGCCACTTTGAAATGCCACGGGGAGCCTGGTGTCAGGCTCCTCCAGGCATTTCAAAGTGACAGCACCATACGGAGCCGGGGGTCAGCTGGGGACTGACCCCGGGCTCCGTTTGGCGCTGCTGCTTTGAAACGACACAGCGGTGTTTCAAAGGGGCAGTGCCACCCTATCAACTAATCAAATAGTTGATGCAAAAATGCATCGACTATTCGATTAGTCAATTACACACAGTACTTAACATCCTTAGCTGTGTGCATTAAATGAGGCCAAACACTGAATGATTAAGATAAAAAGAATAGCTATCTACTGTGTGCACTAAGCAGGGATCATGTAGCATATAATCATGTAATTAAAAACTATCACAATGCATTTACACAGGGGGACTGGCAACCTTAATTCTAGCATTTTGTTACTTTTGAATACCCAGCTTAGCAAACTTAATGTTCCTTATAACAGATATTCTTATTGTATTTCTCTCTCCTACACAGCCGTTATATGCTGATTACTGGCTTGAAACAGCCAATTACTCAGTTACACCTGGATGGCCAATTAACTTCACATGTCCAAGCCACACTCTGCACAAGGAAGTGCACCTGGAACATAAACAGCCAGTTTCAAAATGACCACATGCATTACTAACGGGATGTAGCTAGAGACACTGAGCAAAAACAAATTTAAAAAACACTCCAGAGGGCTAGAGGACAATTATGTAAAACAGTCAGAAATACAATATTTCAGATACAGGCAGAGAAAAAAAAAAATCACAACAGCGAGTTAAAAATTAAAATTATGTTTTAGTGAGCACTGGTGTTTTACTAGTAAAAATGTACTAAATCTATTAGCTTCAGAGGGGAATCATTTCTAAGTTATAAGAAGAGAAAGGGTATATATAGAAAGAAAATTGACATAAAGGAAAATCTTGATTCCCGTTAAAGTCAATGGGAGTTCTGCTATTGACATCAGTGTGGTCAGGGCTTTACTTCAGAATTATGAGATGGGTCATCAGTCATGAAACAAAAGTTATAAACCAAATTGTATGATAGTTCCTATGTACTGAACATGGCCTTTTAAAACATTAACTAATGCTAAAAAAGTCTGAAAAAAATTGAAAGCAAACATTAATACAGAGATGATTTAAAAGCACAATGTTAGTGGTCTGAGGGACTCTAGGTAGAAGAATATTTTTCTAAGTGATAGTAAGGAGCTGCAGTAGCAGGGAGGCCTGAAGAGTTCTGACAGCCTGCAGAAAGAACCTGGCTTGCTTCCGTTTCTAAACAAGGCCCTGGGTGGTTCAAGACATGAGACAGAAAAGAAAACTATGTAATGATCACAGGGTTGAGAGTGTAAAATAGAGTGTGCATCATGGTCAGTTCCCAAAAAAATTAAGACTGCTGATTGTAATTCCCCGATGACTTCTCAATCAAAGCAAGTTATACCCCTCTACTTGCCAAGCATCACTTAGAAACTCCAGTATAGAGGCAGGGATGCAGTCCAGTCCTCCAGGATGCATTAAACTGCCTTTACCACAAAATCATTCATTCTCTTCCTGCAATTTCCTACTTCATTCATGACACAACTTTTGCAAGTCAGGGATCCTACAGATAAAAGACTTTTTCCTGCATAACGTTGTGTAATTCTCTGAGTACTCTCCATCCTGTGAATTAAATAAAACAGTGGTCTTGTGGAAAAAATGTATATAATCCTGCAACTGAAGACTACCATAATGAGTACACCCCAAGGTGATGAATTAAGATTACGTGGGCAACCTTAACTCTGGCATTTTCTAACTTGTGGATGCCTGTAATTTTAAACATTCATTTAAATTGGGATAATGAGAATTGTGTCATTTCTACACATTAAAAAAACCCAAGAGAAGTTAAATCAGACCGAACCATTTTGATACTTGCATTAGAGCTGGTCAAAAATTGGAATGTACTTGTCATGGGAAATTCTGATATTTTGAAAAAGGTTTTGTTCTAATTTGGAACAGAAATTAGAAATTTTGAAATTTCCTATGAAGAGTAAAAATTGTTCCAGAAAAAAATTAAAATGTTTCTCTGATTTGTTCCAAAAAGAAATGGCACAGCTAGCTGCTGCAGACTATAGAAGACTCCTCGGGTTCCCCACCCATGCCTCCCAACCCCAGGAGACTCCTTGGATTGCTCCCAAGGGATTGAGAAAGTCCCCCATTGCAGAGCAGAGAGCCTTGAAATCCTGAAGAGACCCAGGGCTTCCAGGTTCCCTACTGTGGAGCCAAGAATCTAGACACTGAGAACCCCTGCTAGAGCCAGAGCTCCCAGAGTCCCTAACTCTGCTGCAAGAAGTCTGAAGGTCCAGCGTCTCTGGACATAAGGCAGTCCACGTGGTGGAACGGTCCTGGAGCTGCAGACCCCGTGGAAGCCCTTAGGGTCCCGGCAGCCCACCATGGAAATGGCAGGAACCCAGGAAGGGCATGGAAACCCACTTTTCCTTGAAACGTTTAGGTTATGACAAACAAGCTCACTTATGGGGGAGAGGTGCAAAGGGGGCAACTGTTCTGGGGTCCAGTGATTTTAAAGGGACCAGGGCTCCCAGCTGCTGCTACTATGGCAGCACCCAGAGTCCTGAGCCCTTTAAATAGCCACTGGAGCACCATGTGGCATGCTCTGGGTGGTACTGAGGGTGGGCTGCTCTGGCCTCACCCCTTCCATCTGAGATACCTCCCCTTCTAGGAGCAGGGAGCCAGTCCCCCCTACACTTTGCCCTGAGGCCAGCAAGGCGGTTGTCTCCCTTGAAAACAAATGCACATTTTCCATCAAAAATAGTTTCATCAGAAAATTTCCTGCCCAATCTAACATGCGAGCGTCATCATCAGGGTTAGAATCGGGGCCCTAACAAGGGTGGGGCAAGTGAGGTGCTCGCCTCGGGTGCATCATAACTAGGGGCGCAAAGACTCAGTAAGTAAAAATAATAAGCTGCAAAAGTAAATAAGCTGCAAAAGTGCAACGCGTGCTAACGTAAGGAGGAGGGGTGCATAATTAATATTTTGTCTCTGGCACAAAAATACCTAGTTATGGCACTGGTTAGAATGTTAGCGCTACAGCACAGACCTTTGCATCATAAGCTAACACAGTAACTGGTAGCAGCAGCAGACTGTTATTTTTTATATGAACCAAACAGATGAAAGAGATGCACCACATACCTTGCCATGGAGTTTCATAGCTATATGTTAGCAGAAATATTGGGACTCGGGAATCCTAAATTCTATTCCAGGTTCAGTTCTGCCACTAGCTCAACACACGTTCTTTGTGTACTAGATTGAAGAGCCCTTTATCAATTTTTCCCTATTTAGGTATTTACAGACTTTGATCAGTTTACCCCACCCTGTAACCTTATCTTTGTTAAGCAAAACAGATTGAGCTCCTTGAAGCTATCCCCTAAAGCATATTTTCGAATCGCTTAATCATTCTCATAGCTCTTATCTGAATCTTCTCCACCTTATAAACATCCTTCTTGAAAATGTGGACTCCAGAATAGATGCTAAGGGGAAAAAAGGGTTTGAATACCAGTATTTTTATTTTGTCAAATTCATCTGTCCTAATAGCTCTTCATCATCTCTATATTCCACAATATGCTTCTTAACAATGATGATTCCTAAAATTTCCACATGGAGAATGATATGAAAGCTTAATGGGATCAATAAAGAGACATTAAATATGGGAAAGTGCAACTTCAAACTATGAATCTCCTAATAATATGTCCTTTCTATTTTAATGTGTGTAGTGGTGACATACAATAAAAGTAGAGAAAATGATCACAGAGCCAGAAAACCAGAGGGTGTTGTGGTTTCCTTAGCTGTAGCTGAAACTAACCAAAAAGCCACAAAAAATATCCAGTCAACTCAATCAGTTACTTTCATTCATCAGGAAATTGACCTATATTGCTTTCAGAATATCATCACTTTTGAAACAGGCCTTTCATAATCAATGAAATGTTTGGCTATAACAAAGTTTCAAAATGCTTATTCAGTGTATGCTTTGAGCAAATTGACAAAGGTCTTGTTTTGGGACTTGTTTGAGCTAAAAGGAAAGCATTATATGATTCATGTTGTTTTGACTTTTAGTTGCCAATGGTATTTGACTTTAATCATCTCTTCAAACTTTCCATATGGCAAGATGGCTTTTAGTTATTGCAGACCTTCTCAACCAGTTACATTTTGTATCAGGCTAGAAGGGAAAAAAGAGGGTTACCATGTATGGCAGAATATACCACAGTATTTACACTCTATAGACTACTTTGATAAACTTTGTATGAAGTACACCTTGTGAGGTATCATTTGCAAACTCATAATGTGCTGGTCAGTATTGTCCTGATAAAATGTGTGGTAACTTGTATGTGAAATTATAAGATTCTCCTACATAGCATTATTATTCCCCTATATAGCATTATCAGAGGGAAGATGTGCTGTTTTATGAAGTGCAATTATTTCCCTAGACAGCCACATTACAGTTCGGCAGTGAAGTCAATCAATTAATTTTATTTTATATTGTCCAGGTACATGTGTTTGCCCAGGTGCATATTATCCACAGCCAGAGTCCCACCGCTCAGCCCACTGGCCTTGTTGGAATTCACTAGCAAGGGCCGCTTAACCAGTTAACTGGTAAGCGTGCTAACCTGTTAATTGGTTAATATCCTTAGTCAACACAACGCATTAGTTTGGGGTAACTATATTGCTCAGTGGCATGGACTTTTCACACTCTGTGTTACTTGCACACTCTAGGGCACCCTCCTTAGAGCCTGAGCAATATAGCTATACTGATATAGGTCTGTAGTGTAGACCTAAGAGAAAGAAAACAAAGTGTCAATGGTCAATATTTGTCAGAGCAAAAGATGCCACTAAGTTTTCTATTAGGAACATTGTTGTTCATTAATATATCTATAGATGAGCTAGAAAAGGAGTTGAGGAAAATTTACAGAGAACACACAATTATTAAGGTTACTTAAGTCCAGGGAAGACTGCATAGGACTTTTAAAAAGCCCCTCCCCTTCCCTTATTTATTCTTGGATCTGGACTTCTAATAGTCCTGTCATCTGAAGAAGTGGGTTGCACCCACAAAAGCTCATGATAACATCTACATGTTTTGTTAGTCTTTAAGGTGCTACTGGTCTATTTGTTGTTTTTTAAGTTTTTCCTGTTACAGACTAACTCGGCTACCCCTCTGAAGCTTCAGAACTTTAAAGAGAGACTTAACCAAGCTAGGTCACTGGGTAACATGATGACAAATGAAATTCAGTGTTGATAAATGTAAAGTAACATATTGAAAAGGAAAAGATTAAACTGAATGACTTTTGAATACAGATTATCAGTTTTAAATTCATAGTATCAGCTGAAGGAAAAGACCCCGGCATTACTGTGGACAGCTATATAAAGACCTCTTTCAGTGTGCAACTACGGTAAAAAAGAAAATTATGTTAGGATGTATAAGGAATGAAACAAAGAATAATACAGAAGATATTAGAATGCCATTATATAAATTCATGGTTAACCCTAATCTGGTATACCATGTGCTGTAATGGCTATCCCATCTCAAAGGATATTGAAGAATTTGAGGAGGCTCAGTTAAACTTGAAGAGAATAATTAGGGAATATGGAACAGTTCTCCAGTTAAGAAAGAGAAAAGACTGAGATTGTTTACTTTAGAAATAGAACAGATATGATGGGACATGACAAAAGTAGGCAAAATAATGATCTACAGAAGGTAGAGAAGAGCCTTATGTTTTCCCTCTCTCATTCCACAAGAACAAGCTATCTATAGTGAAATTAAAAGGCAGCAAATTCAAAATTCAAAAAGGCAATGTAATTAATAATAATACTGTGGAACTCATTACCATGTGATGTTGCTGATGCAAGGAATTTAGCAAGATTCAAAGAGGGATTGGATATTTACACAGATAAGAATTTCAGAGTTATAATAGCTATTGGTTAAAAAAATCTATGGGCTTTGAGACCTCATGTTTCAGGGATATGCCAATCTCATCTACAGGGATTGGGTTGAAACTCACAATTTATTATGTCACAGCTGTCTACTTTGGAGTTTCCTTGACCTCTCTCATAGATTTACTAATTCCATGCCCAGAGGAGACCACTATGATCATGCAGTCTGACTTCCTGTATAACGCAGGCCATAGAACTTTCCCAAAATGATTCCTAGAGTGTATCTTTTAGAAAAACTTCTCTGAAGTACCTGATGCTGTTCACTGGTGTAGACACAATATTGGACTAGATCAGTGTTTCCCAATTGGTGCTCCGTGGAACCATGGGGATCCGCAAAGCAAAAGCAAGGGTTCCGAGAAGAGCTGGCACTCACCCGCCTGCTCTTAAAGAGACAGAGCCATGGCAGGAATCGTGGCGGTGGTTTTTTGTTTTTTTGTAGGCAACCCTAGGGGTTCCATGACCAAATAAAATTGGGAAACACTGGACTAGATGGACTACAGGACTGGTTCAGTATGGTAATTCTTATTCCTAAATTCCTGCATCAGAGGTAGCTAAGCAGATATATATCATTAGGAGTCATTTGAGACATTTCCAACCTGTGTAGTGCTAATGCTGTTTCTTGGCACTTTTGCCAAGAAAATACTTCCATGCCCTGTGAGTGTGGTTTGCATTGTCAACAGGAAAGTGTTCCTGCCCACAAGGAGCTGTTTACACTGACACCTGCCATGGCAAAACTTTTATCATTCTGGGGAGGTTTAAGCACCCGTGAACAACAAAAGTCATTCTGGGGGTGGGGGATGGGTTAAGCACCTGCAAACATCAAAAGTTTTGTTGCTCAATTGGCAGTGTAGACAAAGCCTTAGATGGGACAGGCAGAGGACTGAATGTGTAAAGAAGAAAATGAGAGTGAAGTTTGTACTGGGATGGGAGATGGGTCATCAGTAGCAGTTTTTGCTTTGCTAAATATGGTGTCATTACTATCCAGGAGCTAAATCAGTGAGCAGAGCTGCATGATATTTAAAAACATGTAATGTCCTTTTTTAGGAACCTTCATGTCAAATAATAAAACTTGTAGTGCTGCTGCAAGAGCCATTATCGCACTCTCTGTGATGCGCAGGGATGTCCTTAAAAAGCACCCATGAATTATGTCATGATGGGTCTAATTTTGTAGCCAGTGAAGCTGGCAGAAAAATTCTCGCTTCTGTCCATAGTTTCAGAATCTGTCACAGTCAGAGTAAGAAGTCTCATTATTGTGACTTCTTTAAGACAAATGTGAGTATTGGTTCTAAACACTAGCAATCTTCAGAATCATTGGGACTTATTTTAAAAAATTACTACTAGGTAACTATTTGGCTGGCTGTGGCTGCTGGGTAAAAGTTGAATCTTGTGTAAACTGACTCTCTACCTACTCCCATCACACTCTATTAACCTATTTCTGCTATCTTCAGCCAACTGACAAGAAGCATTTCATGCAGTATAATTAAGGAATTGTTTTTAGAAAACAAACATTTAAGTCATGTTATCAGAACTGTGCCTATTAAATGCTTACATTTTTGTAGCACTCTCAGGCTATATCTAGTCTACAATGATCTATCTACACTGGGCCAAATTTCAGAAAAGCCCCCTCTTTCAGAAGAGCACTTCTTCCTCGTAGAAGGAGGATGACAGGGCTTCCGAAAGAGCGCGTCTGCTCTTCTGAAAAAAAGAAAAAAAAAAAAAAAAAAGCAGAAGAGCAGACGCGTTCCCTGGACACAGCGGAGTTTTTCCAGAAAAACCCCGTAGTGTAGACATAGTCTCTGATTCCTAAAGTAGCATTCAAATGCAGTTTTTATTGACAAAACAATGTCTTTCAAAGAAGGAAAGAAAACATTGGGACACTGAAAGAAGAAAAATCTTTCATAAAACTAAATATGAATTATCAAGTTTGTGAAAAGGAATTTTTAAAAAAGAGAAGATAATTGCTTTTCACTTCTATAAATGATAGTTAAAAATGAGAACACACAAAAGGGTTACATTTTTCTGGGATTAGAAACTTTCTCTAGAGTGCATTTTACCACAAATTTATAGTTTCTACCTTTTAAATCATAATTTTGGTTCTCTGTTAAATACTGTTACACTAATAGCATTGGTGAATGAGTCATTAACCATTAAAATCTTTAAATACTGTACACACAGGAAAATTAAAAGTAAATCTGAGAAATGAGCTAGGAAAAAAGTTAATACTATTAAAGCTCCTGAGTATACTTACAAAGAACTTACGGAGCATTTTCATGAACTAAAAATAAACCATTTTAAACCATTATACCAGCATAGATGTCATGTTTAAAGAAATGTTGATGCAGAATTGCGTGACTTACTAAGTACTCAGAGACTGTAAGAATAATGTTTGCAGTTTATGTTAGAAGAATTTCTAGTACTATATAAGGAGAGAGGTTGTTAAAAAGCAGCATTAAACAGATGTTTATTTTGATAAAATGTGATGCTTATGAGATGTACTAAGTGCAATGCTTCCAAGACTTGAGGACTAGAGAACCACAGTATCTGTACATAGCAGATTTGGGCCTGGACTTTCTTCTGTCCATATCACTGGAATTGTTGGGTCTCATCTCTTTTTGCCCATTCTTTCTCCCCCATGTTCTCTTTTGTATTTTTTTCTGAATTTATGGGGTTTCCTTTCCATTTTTATTCTGTAATTTCTCCCATTTTTCTCTCCATCCTTTTTTTCCTTCTCTGTCTGTCTGTAAAGGACTCAGGTCTTGATCTCTCAGTCTCCCATCTCTCTCTCCTCCTACTTCTCATGCCACTCAGTCTCTGCAGATGAGTCCTGTTACATTGCCCCCCTCTTCTGGTCTAATGGATGCCAGCAACAGGAGCTGAACAAGTTCAGCCTTTTGATCCCAGACACTCTTTCTTTTCACTGCCATTGCCTTAGCCTGAGTAATGCTGGTAGTTTGATGTAGCTGGAACAGCCTCCCAACCCACAAAGTGATCTTGTATCCCCTTAGGAGAATTTACCATATTGTTTGGGAACCATAACTGAACAGAGATATAAGAATGGCCAGACTGGGTCAGACCAAAGGTCCATGTAGCCCAGTATCCTGTCTGCTGACAGTGGCCAATGCCAGATGCCCCAGAGGGAAGGAACACAACAGGGAATCCTCACGTGATCCCACCCGTCACCCAACTCCAGAGAAACAGAGGCTAGGGACACCATTCCTACCCATCCTGGCTAATACCCATTGATGGACCTAACTTCCATGAATCTATCTAGCTCTTTTTTGAACCCTGTTAAAGTCCTAGACTTCACCACATCCTCTGGCAAGGAGTTCCACAGGTTGACTGTGCACCAAGTGAAGAAATCTTCCTTTTGCCCTGCTACCTATTAATTTCATTTCGTGACCCTTAGGTCTTTTATTGTGGGAATAAGTAAATAACTTTTCCTTATTCACTTTTTTTCATACAGTCATGATTTTATAGACCTCTATCATATTCCCCCATAGTCTCCTCTTTTCTAAGATGAAAAGTCCAAGTCTTTTTAATCTCTCTTCATATGGGATTAAACCCCTAATCATTTTTGTTGCCCTTTCCAATGCCAATATATCTTTTTTGAGATGAGGCGACCACATCTGTACTCAGTATTCAGGATGTGGGTGTATCATGATTTTACATAGAGTCAATAAGATATTTTCTGCCTTATTCTCTATCCCTTTTTAAATGACTTCTAACATTCTATTTGCTTTTTTTGACTGCCACTGCACACTGAGTGGATGTTTTCAGATAACTATCCACAATGACTCCAAGATCTCTTTGAGTAGTTGTAGCCAAATTAGTCCCCATCATATTCTATATATAGTTGGGATTATTTTTTCCAATGTGCATTACTTTACATTTATCAACATGAAATTTCATTTGCCATTTTGTTGCCCAATCACTTAGTTTGGTGAGATCTTTTTGAAGCTCTTCACAGTCTGCTTTGGTCTTAACTATCTTGAGCAGTTTGGTATCATCGACAAATTTTGCCACCTCACTGTTTACCTCTTTCTCTAGATCATTTATAAATAAGTTGAATAGGATGGGTCCCAGGACAGACCCTTGGGGGACCCCATTAGTTACCTCTCTCTACTTGGAAAAATTACCATTTATTCCTGCCCTTTGTTTCCTGTCTTTTAACAGTTATCAGTCCTTTAAAGGACCTTCCCTCTTATCCCATGACAACTTACTTTACTTAAGAGCCTTTGGTGAGGGACCTTGTCAAAGGCTTTCTGGAAATCTAAGTATATTATATCCATTAGATTCCCCTTGTCCACATGTTTGTTGACCCCCTCAAAGAACTCTAGCAGATTAGTAAGGCATGATTTCCCTTTACAGAAATCATGTTGACTTTCCCCCAACAAATATATTCATCTATATGTCTGACAATTTTATTCTTTACTATAGTTTCTACTAATTTGCCTGGTACTGACGTTAGACTTACCGGTCTGTAATTGCCAGGATCACCTCTAGAGCCCTTTTTAAATATTGGCGTCACATTAGCTATTTTCCAATCATGAGGTACGGAAGCCAATTTAAAGGATAGGTTTACAAACCACAGTTAATGGTTCTGCAATTTCCCATTTGAGTTCTTTCAGAACTCTTGGGTGAATGCCATCTGGTCCTTGTGACTTATTAAGTTTATCAATTTGTTCCAAAGCCTCCTCTAATGACACCTCAATCTGGGACAATTCCTTAGACTTGTCACCTAAAAAGAATGGCTCAGGTTTGGGAATCTCCCCAATATCCTCAGCCGTAAAGACTGAAGCACAGAATTCATTTAGCTTCTCAGCTATGACCTTATCATCTTTGAGTGCTTCTTTAGCATCTCGATCATCCAAAGGCACCACTGATTGTTTAGCTGGCTTCCTGCTTCTGATGTACTTAAAAACATTTTACTATTACTTTTTGAGTTTTTGGCTAGCTGTTCTTCAAACTCCTTTTTGGCTTTTCTTATTGTATTTTTACATTTAATTTGACAAAGTTTATGGTACTTTCTATTTTCCTCACAAGGGTTTGACTTCCATTTTTTAAAAGATATCTTTTTATCTGTCACTGCTTCTTTTACCTGGTTGTTAAGCCACAATGGCACTTTTATGGTTCTGTGCATTGTATGTGATGTGCAAGATTCTTTCCATATCTACCAGTGCCTTGTAAGACTAACTAGCAATATTCCTGCTTAGTTGAGTAGTGGGTCCTTTTGAAGAAAGCATGCCAATTGTTTCTAGTTAGCAACACCTGTTTTCTTCTATTCTTATCTCAAAGTACTTAATTGGATTCAAGTTCACTGGTCAAATACCAACTGTACTCAAGTTCTATTTTTTCTCTCTGGATTCTCTCCTATGGCCATGGTGTATATCTAACTATTCACATGCAGTTTAACACTGCTGTCATGGAATAAATCAAGAAAGCATTTCTCATTTCCCATGCTTATTTGAACCTGTTGGAGTATGAATAGTGGGAAAATATATTTATGAAGTTACAATCACATGGTCCCATAGTTAACCTTAAAAATGACCTAATGCCTTTCCTGGTACTACTGATGTTGGTAATAATAAAGGAAGATGAATGAAACCATATGATATAGTGCCAGAGCAGTGATGAAATCACATACCTATGTTAATGTGCTTTTGTATTTGCAAATTGGTATTCAAAACTGAGTTAGATCTGATAGGATTGGACAAGCATACTTTTGTTCTCTAGTTGCTGGGCTTGAATACCTAAGTTGTTAGCAAGTAGTGCCTGCCATTTACATTCTTTTGGTTTAAAAGAAAGAAAAAAACTAGCAATATTGAATTATTTTCATTTCTTTTTAGGACAAAAGCCCTATAATCCTTAATACCTGTGAGAAATTTTCTATGACCAAGTGATTTCGAGTCAGTAGATATCGGATATTATACAAATGTAAGAAACTTCTATCCATCTCCTTTGCCAAAAACTAGAAGACCCTCTCCCAATTTGAATTTACCAGACAATTTACTGTTTTGGAACTGAGATGTTAAGCTGATCCAGAAATTTGGAGCAAGTTTGCTACAGTTATATGAGGTAGAATTCACCATTGAGAAGATTTTCAGAAATGTCTATGTGATTTAGGCACATAGACTTTGAAAATCTCACCTGGGGTGAAAGTCAATGGGACTTGTGTCCCAAATTTAGGTGTTTTTGAAAGGCCCACCCTCCCTCTGCCCACACAAAGCATGACCAGCAACTTTCAGATTTAAGCTGGTTTTGAGATCTTAACTGGAATGTAAATGGTGACTAACCATTTTGTAGCATCACTGCACTGGGCTGAATTTCACCCATGCTAAATTAATGGCAAATCTCTCCCTCTATATATAAAAAAATTCCTGCAAGACGACTGAGTGATGTCATTATATCACAGCATCCACAGGCTGGGGATGGGGGAGGGAAGGTAGGCATGGGCAGGTAAAGCCCAGCCCACAGCCCCACCTCTTCTGCCCAAGGCCCCATCCCTGGAGCCAAGCCCCACCCACTGCCAACCCAGCCCTCTCCAGCAGCCATGTAGAAAGCCAGGCCTGGGGCATCACAGCTTTGGCATAATGGGGGAAGAGAGAGAAAAGAGTCGGAGCCAGAACCGGGGCTGGTGCGGGGGGGTAGAGCTGGGGCTGGTGTGGCCAGGAGGGGGAAAGAGCCAGAGCCAGCACGGCTGGAGTGGAGAGAGCCAGGATGGCCATGGACAGGGAGAAAGGGCCGGGGCTGAAAGAGCCAGGGATGCCTACCCCCAGAAAAAGAGGGATGGTAGGCATAGCCAACGCCTAGTAAAGGATTAAACTAACCCCCTAGTATAGGATTAAAATAGACAGGTGGGGTTTGTCCGCCATGGCAACAATGCACGTAGGAAAGGAAAAGGGAAATTTCAAATCAAGATCATCAGGCTAATCTGTTGGATTGTAAGAAGTTAAGTTAATCACACATGCTCTATAGGTTCTGCACTGGCTAAATGGACAAGGTGAAGCAAATAATTATTGGTGTTGCCCTGTGCTTAAACTCCATCACCTTCAGGGGAGTTGATGGCCACACCAGGTCACTGGGCAAGGGTGTGCACATGCATGCGTGCGTGGCTATGCACTTCCAGAAGGGAAGCACCCACAAGGAGAAATTAGTGGCTAAGCTCCCCTCCTCTGTCTCCCTTCCCCACCACCACCACCACCTCACACCTGCTGATGGCTCTACTGACCAACTCCTCCTTGCCCTCCCAGGGCCTCCCCAGAACTACAAACAGCTGATTTGCAGCATTCAGAAAGCTCCAGAAGGGAGGGGGAAAAGTGGGAACAGAGCATGCTCAGGCAGGACAGATCAGGGGTAAGAGCGAGGTGAGGATGGAGCTCATTTAGAGACTCATTTCTTTCTATGCAGTTATTTCATTGGCCTGTCTAGACTACAACATGAGATCATCATCATACCATCTGTTTCATTTGGTTAGGTTTGCGTGCCTGCAGTTCAGCTGCCGATCTACTATTATTAGACCTTCTTAAAAATGGTTGCCCTATGTCAAATCTTAAGGAAGTCACACTTGTCAGATGTAGTATAGATGATGGGTTCAGTATTTTAGCATGGTTTAAAGTAGATGAATATAGAAGGTCAGCAAACATTTTAAAACTGGCTCATGAAGGTATGATATTGACTGCATAGACACAGCAGAAAAACTGCTGCTGATTCACCTCTGTTCTGATCTGATTAGTGCCCAGGTACTCTGCTTCCAGGCATATTAAAAGTAAGACTACCTAGACATTCCAGCCCTAGACCTCCTGAGTCAAGTTGCTCCAAATTGTGCCAGAATTTGGGGCATCTAGTTATAAGGACAATTGACTCATTTTGACAAAATTCAAAATGTAGTTGCATGCTATATGTATCTGTTGTTGCCCCAGAACCAGTGGACGCAATATTGTGCAAGCTTCCCCATATTACTCTGTTATATACCTCACATCTGAGAGGGATCACTTATTGGAGTAGAAGGCTAGTGTAGTCTCCACAATGGTTTGTGCCTTCCAAAAATGCCAGTCAGCACCAAATATTATGACAGCTGTGATTTAGGCACTGATGTAAATTGGACAGACACCCCCATGACATTTCACAGAAACCCATGAAAAAGTAGCAAATGGTAACTTTCAATAACTATTGACCTGACCTATAGCTAGACTGGTGACCAAGCCCTAAAAAACCCCCACAACTATTGTTATTCATAAATATGTATTTAACTCTATAACTCTGTATTAGTTCTTTGCAGAGAATGGAAAAAGACAGATATTTTTATTAAACATCCACAGTGTTGCTGATTTCCTGAACCATCCAGTTTCCCTGTTAATGTAAAAATTTAAACAAGGGATTTCCTTGTATGCCTGTTAATTGCAGGTTTTCTAATTCCCTCTTTCAACTTCCAGACTCTTTCACAATATTAAGGGAATGAAGAGTAATGTTCCCTCTAATCTTTTTCCAGCCATGTGCCAAATACATTTTTATGTGTACTGAGCCATGTGCAAATATGCATCACCAGTACAAACAAAAAACCTAACCGTAGGTGGTCTGGTAATCAGCTGGGTGGCATCTGAATCTCTCCTGAGTGGCCAGACAAGCACACAACTTGTAGGGAACACTGGCTGAGAGTAGAATACAATCAATCAAATGCATCTGAATCACAGTTAATTCCCAATACCGAGGGTGTTTATAGTATGTGGTGTTGGTTAACAACTAGATTTGTTAAGAAATTATTTCAATTAATATGATGAAACAGACAAATTTTACTAGAAATGTATCAGTCATAAAAACTGGAGCAAGTAGCAACAATTGATTAGAAAATACAGATGGGGTCATCCTAATGTGCATGATTAACATTTCCTCTAATAACCATTGTTACAACCTTTTCATAACCAGTAGGCAGAACAATCATTGTAGCTTCTCACTTGTACAGCTGAAAAGGCACTTATGCAACAGTAAATATGATCATTTTCAATTGAGGAGAAACAAAAACTATGACTTAACTCTGACCAATTGGAAATGAAATTTGAGTCTGAGCAGGGCTTAAATTGGCTCATTCTTGGTGACATGCCACTTCTCTCAGTCTGCCATTTTGTGTGAAGATGACACAATGGTTATAGCGCTTGCCTGGGATTCAAAGAACAAACTGGCTTCAATGTCATGATCTGCCACAGTCCGCTTATGTAACCTTGGGCAAGTCACTTAGACTTAGCCAACTAAATCTGTGCCTCAATTTCCCATCTGGAAAATGTACTTCCCACTTCACCTAAGTGGTGTAAGGATAAAAACCCAAGACCTTGTGAGGCTTGCTGATAGTAGATAAATGATACCACACCACAGACTGAATTGAGGGGGAGGAGGTATGGAGACTTGCTCCATCTCTCTCTAAAAAAAAAAAACCCACACAAGATGGGATCTAAAGATTCTAAGAGAATAGTGGATCAGATTCTCAACCAATTTTAATTCCACAATTTCAGTGGAACTACACTGATTTACATCAGCTGAGAATCTGACCCTTTGTTTTAAGCCACTGCTGTTGAAGAAAGCTTTCTAAATATGAATTGAGTATAACTGATTTTTTTGCCCAAGTTTGCAGACCCTGAAACTCAGTCTAAAGTTGCCCAGTAAGGCACTCAAGAAGAGACCACCTAAACAGGTGAGGTCAAATCTCAGAGGGAACCTAGACCAAGGACCCTAATTCCAACAAAATGGGTTGGATCATATTTTGAACATCTGCACGTATTCCTGTGACTGGAAATGGATAGTTCAGTTTGTAAGCAAAGTTGATAAAGTACCATTTTTAATGAAACTCCTGAAACATACCATATTTCAAAGAAATGCTTTTAGGAATATTTTTATTGGACTATTGTAACCTATAAAGCCAGGTGGCTGAATCCAAGTATACAGAGCTTTGAGAGAAAAATTAAAAGTAATAAAATGTCAAATACTTCACAAATGACCTAAAGTAGTTTTTCTTGGACTCATCTAAAGACTGGTGTCTCAAGGCCTTTCAGAGCTAAAAGTAAACGCTGAATTCCATTGGAAAGAGAGGATTCTTTCTGCTTCTCAAAAGGATTAACACCCCCATTAATGAGTGTGATGTAGCACAAGCACACTAGAATTGGCTCCTTGCACCCAGGTAGCATACCCCTTGTATCCTCAACTCCAGCACCTTTCTGGCTGCCTGCCCCTGGCTCCAGGTCTTTCTGTGACTCAGCCCTCCCACCCAGTCAAAACATTCAAACTCCTTCCAGGGTGTCACACATAAGCAACAATAAATCCAAATAATTCTTTTACCTCTGGGGCTACTGAAATCTTCTCCTTTACAAGCTGAATACCAGACCTTCCTCATAGTATACTTTCCCATCACCGCCCTGTTAAACACTACCACTATTCTTTCTTTCTCCACTGTAGTCTTTCTTACCTGGGCACCTTCAATCCACTTTTAAGTCTTAGCTCCACCTCCTCTGGCCAGGGGACAATTAGCTGCCCAGTGTCATGTGTGGAGCATGACTAGCTGGGGGCTTTCCCCAACCTGTCAGGTGATGGGATTAAGCCTCATCACAGACAGATATTGGACTTCTAAAACTAAAATAAAGCTGTTCTGAAACATATTGCTCAACATGGACCACAGGCACAGGTAATTTGGGGTAGGAAAATCCACATTCTGGAGTTCTGGAGAATAAAATATTTATCTGGCAAGCTGTTATTTAAAATAGCAGCTTCTCAAGTTAGGAATATTATCACAAATTCCGGAAAGATAACTTAAGAGAAAAGGGTATAGGTGTGTAGTAATGACTGTGCCTATGTGGTTTATCACACAAGCGTCACCTCCACATATCTGGAGTTTATGTTACTACATAGATATATACACGTATATTAAATACATTATGGCTAAATTGTGCCTTTTGGCAAGTACCCTTTCTGCTAAGTCTAGAGATGTCTTGCTGTACTGTTCACTACACACAATACCATTAAAAAAAGCCTGTGACCTACTTTGAGGTTACATTTCCATGTTTTCAATAAGTTGCTATAATCAGTTTTATGTAACTTAAATTGAAGTTGCTATGATGGGTTTTAAACTATGATTTTTCAGATTCAACTATACCATATTTTATTATTAGATGCCTAAACTCCAGTATAGAGAAATTCTGTGGTGAAAGTGAAGCTCTCTTTCCCCCCAGTATGATTCAGTCTATCCATATTTGATAATCATCCAGGCGCACTGTCTGCATCATAACATCTGAGGCATGCATTCTGAATGTATTAAAGTCATGTCTGTTGATATGCGGACCAGTCTGATTATATTGGGAGCAATGTGTAGCTGTTTTTTTGGTTCTAGCAAAGAGGTATCAAGTAAATAAGTGTTGTAAAAATAATAGTGGATTTATGGAACTTTTCTAAAGCCTGTTATAGTTAGTGGGGTGTTTTCATTGGCTTCAGGGCACTTAGTCAGTGCCCTGGCAACCTGTTTGTGTAAAACATTTTCATGAGAACTATTATAAACTGTAAAGAAAAAGTATGGAGGTAATAAATGCTGGGCTAGAACCTTTTGAGGATAGTCCTTTATTTTATGGTACTATCTACTATCATTTGATATAAAAATGGATAAGAATTCTGGGACAGTTCCCTCCTCAGTTACATGGGGGCACGCTCACTAGGTTTAAGTACCAGAATTTGGCCCATTCTATTAACAATATAAAGGGGACATTTTTAAAAAACAGTTTTAAGGAGAAGCTTTGTGCTTTTTAATCCTGTTGATTAGCTCTGTTTTACAATGTTTGTTTTTAGAGCTACTACAGTTCAAGTTCTTTTAATTTAAGCATGTGCTATTTAAGGGTGTCTCTCAACTAGTACACTTCAGCCTCTGTAAATAAAAGCTCATGCTCCATTTCCAGAAAACAGAAACTTAAAAAGTTCTAGCCCATGGACACCCATGATTTTTTATGAACGTTTATTGTTAAAATTACAGTAAGTATATGAGAAATAAGTGTATTGAAAACAAGTAAAAAGATTTTCTGGTCTTCAGTTGTTTAGAAGAATATGTCCTCATTTATTGGCTGCAGATCTTGCCTCAGTGATGACTGTTTTCATGATCACCTCCAAACTGGACTATTAGAATATGCTGTAACTTTGGCTGACTCTGAAGACCACTTTGAAAACTATATCTGGTTCAACAAGCAGGTGCATTGATGCTAGGTGGAACTCATCACACCCATACCCCAGGCTCAAAGGCAAACTGTCTCTCCCAAGCCAGATCCATTTCAAGACCCTGAGCGTTTCATTACAACTCCTAAATGAGTGGAGAAGGTGCTCGGGCTGCGGGAAAGTGGCCCAGGGAAATAAACCGCAGGGTTGGAGGGGATGCTGCACATGGCAGCCACCTATAGAGTCCCTGGGCCAGAACTTGAAGTTGTGTGTGGGCCTGGGTCCCTCCCTCAGGAGAGGGGAGAACCAAGTGGGGCACAGCCAGAGGGCTACGTCCAGGAGAGGACACTGAGGTCCTGGGAGCGACACAGGTCCTGAAGCAGACATGATGGTACCAAGATATCACTAGATGAAAGCATGTCAGTGAACAGAGCTGATTCCCAGGAAGCCAGCAGGCAGCACGGCAGCTTTGAGTCCTCCCCCATCACAGCATGTGATAGTGATAATAATCTGCCAAGAATTAATGTCTGAGTTTCTTCTGATGTTTTTAGAGTAGTTCTAAATGTGACCCTTATATGTGTTTTTTTAGATAGTAACCACAGAAGTATTTACATTAGATTTTATAAATACATTTAGTTCTCCAGACTCTGCTTTATACTAGTGTCACACAATTTAGTAATTGTGGGGTTTTTTTCTCCATTTGATTGTGGAGTTGATGGAGTAAGATTTTCAATGACCAAATATCGCCTGCAAATTATCACCATAATATATTCTCTGAAGTTTATGATATTTTTCTCAAAATGTCCCATGTTGTGTTTTTTTTTCATTTGTTTAAAGAATGGTACTTTCTACTGTTTGATCCTGAACAGCACCTCCAGGAATTTAGGAACAACATTTAAACACTCTTCTGATCCTGTTTTAAATCTTCACCCAGGTTCCTGGTCCAAACATTTCTATAATTTCTCTTGTTCATTAAATAGTCCAATTTGGGGATGAGATATCAGTAATTCCAAAACCAGGGGCATTTTCTTCATTTCCAACAGCATTATAGCTACACTTCAGTGGTGGATGAACTGATTCCTATTTATATAAAGGTTGCAAAATGCTTTAAAATACTAGATTACAATGTAAGAAATGTTACAGCTAACTCCTGATCCTGTGACCAATAGCCTATAGTAAAACTGTGGTACCTGTAAGAGGTTTGACTTCAGTGAGAGCATGTTGCTCTTGCTCACATTATCATTTGGATTGTGACTATAGACTGTCTCTCTGTATGTTTGTACACCTCCCAGTGTAATGGACTCTGATCCTAACAGGGGTATCTATAGACTATTGTAGCACAAAATAATGAATAATACTTATCAGTGAAACTGAAACAGAAACAGAAAAAACAAAAGGCATTTCCACAGACGGCAGAAAGAGACCAGTAAGGGACAGACCACTCACTTTTTGAAGTGACCATTTTGGTTTTAAGAGGGAATTTTAAAATCAGCCAGGAATAATTGGTATTTCAATAAATAAAATGGACTCCAAAAGAAATATTTGTTTTCTAGCATGCTACAAGTTGTCTATGTAGAAGCTCTTTATATATATACAAAAGTTACTTACTTTTTAATTTTATTAAGATAGCTTCCAGTTATTGTGATCCAGACAAAGAGATTTAGATTCATAGTAGCACATGACTTTATTGTGTTCTACTAACATCTCTCTTTTAGTAATATTAATTATAAATTCTAAACCAACATCCTTCCAGCCAGCCCTTCTCTCTTTCTGGATCAATAGAATCTCAAAATCTTGCTTTTTTAATTTTGATTTTTTTTGTTAGTTCATTGAAGTTATTTACCTACATCATTGCATTTTCTCTATTCTTTCTCTAACATAACTACTATTTCTGTATCAAAAATAAGCACTTAGAATAATTTTGGTTATGTTTTGGTTGAGTTTTATACTACAGACCTAAACTTTAGTCCCCCCACCCCACCCCCGCCTCTCTCTCACTAGTCTTGGAAGAATAATTTTATCAGCAAATATTGGTAAACACACATTTCACTATAAACATACAAATCAATAAAAATGTTTCCATCAATAATAATACAAATTTAAAGTTAGGCAAAGTAAGAAAAATGTCACTTGAGAACTTATTAGATTTTGATTTAAGGATATTTACTTTGTACATTTTGACATACAATGTGTTTAAATTATTAGAAAGCTGTAACTATTTAAATCTCGACATCTACTGTCATTAAATAGTATTTGTCTGACCCTGTTCATAATTTTCTGTAACTGTGAAAATTTATATTGATAAAAATAAAAGATGTTTAAAATAAATATAGATACATCTGTCAAAATTATAAAATATCAAAATTGATTTTTGCCAAGCCATTCATAGTCTATTTATGGTATGCAACTATTCTGTAAATGTTATCTATTTAACTGTACAATTGTTTTGTTAAATATAGAAAGCATTTTGTGATGCTCTAATATGAAAGATATGATAAGTAAGATTTGTCATATGGTGTGTTATTCATTACTGCAGATTACCCATTAACTTTATAACAAAAGGAGTGGCAGAGTTGTAAGTAGTTTGAAAGGGGGTAGCCAAGTTAGTCTGTACAAGATAAACTTAAAAAACAACAAATAGTCTGGTAGCATTTTAAAAACTAACAAAACATGCAGATGGTATCATGAGAAGAACTGGGCTGTGCCCACAAAAGCTCATGATACCATCTACGTGTTTTGTTAGTCTTTAAAGTGCTACCAGACTATTTGTTGTTTTTTTAAGTTTATAGAGTTGTGATTACAATGCTTGTGTTTAGTGAGTAACAACATTGGTGTAAAGTTTTTCATTTTAAAAATACTAGTGTAATAATAAGAAAATACAACTATAAAATCCTTTTGAACCTTATGTCTACACTATTTTATTCCAGTTTTAAAATGGCATGCATTAAGACTGGTGATTCAGTTCACATTTTAATTTTCAATTGAAATTTTCTGTCTTCAGCCAAAGAAAGACCAAATCCTTTGAGAAAAGTATTTATTAAAATAGGGTTAATCAGGGACTGGTTGAGATGGGAGATTGGTACTGACTAGCAGAGCCTTTAAGCATTTGGTCATCTGTTCAGTTTCAGCCCTGGTTTGGTATGACACAAACCAGGTCAACACCTTCAAAAACCTTTTTTTTTTTCTGTGAACAGAATGAATGAGTGCCTAAGTTCAACTGTATGAGTGCTGTCTCTCACTCTTCTCATTCTCTTTCTCATTTAGGGTACATCTAGACTACAGAGCTTTTCCGGGATATCGGAGGCTGAGACATTGACTTACTCTACATTCTTGCTCTACGTCTCATTTCAACAACACATTCATTCCATCAGTCTCATTTCTTTTCATTCCTATCACATAATGACTCACTTTCCCTCTTCAATAATTCCATACTCCTTATTCAGTATTGCTTCTTCCCCACACTCACTGTTTCCCTTTGCTTTCCCTCTCCTTTTCCATTTTTCTGTTCTTATCCCCCATGTTCTCACTTGCTTTCACTTTGTGTATATGTGAAAGACTGGGAGAAAAAGAAATACCCTCCCCCCCAAAAAAAAAACCCCTCCAAAACCCACCCAAAACAAAAAAAATCCCAACAGGTACAAACAGCAATGTTTCCTCTAATCTTTTCCATCCATGCATAGATTTTTTCCATCATGTGCAGAATATTTTTTTCTATGTGCACTGGGGCATGTGTGAATGTACACCACCAACAGAAACAAAAACCTAGCTGTTTGCACTCTACTAATCAGCTGGGTGGCATTTGAACCTCTTCTGAGTGTCTGCGCAAGCGCACAGATTACAGGGAACACTGACAAAGAGACCCACATGGACAGGCTGAAAGGCCTACTGAGGCAGACGAACAAAAAGGGGGAATAAGGCAGGAAGATGGAGAGGCACAGAAAGGCTGAATTTATACTAGCTTAATTTCTGGAAAAAATTAGCATTAGCATCAGTGCAACTCCAAGAGTTAGTAACAGAGGGGATGCTAGTGTAGATATGAGAGACTCTAGGTGGAATAACTTCTAAATCTGCTCAGAACAGTTCTCGTCCTTTTTTATTTTAAAACTCCACTTGGCTGCATCACTTATTCATTTACCTGTAAAAAATGTAAGAGTTGTTACAGCTCAGTGGCTGAATGTGTTTGCTGTTGCAGATTAATGATTTGCAGCTCCTCACTCTCCTTTAAAAGCAGACAGACTTGATTTTAAGGGCTGGTCTACATACATTTCATGTACCAATGTATCTAAATTAATTTATTTAAATCTGAGAACAAACTGTAGAAAAGGCCTAAGTTAGGTTACCCTTGTACTTTATCATGCAGCAATTCTGAATGTGTTCTACCAGGCCAAGTCCAAAGCATTCCCCTTTACCCTGAAGAGGTGCCCTTTTCAGCCTCTCCACCAGGCTCTTGAACTACTGCCAGTGTACATCCCTTTACACTTGTCTTCACCACATTTGACATTTGACATCTCATCAGCTCCAAAACAGCTTTTCACCTTTCTCAAGAATGGTGCATATATTGTCCATGAACTATCAGCTTTGAGTTCAGACCAAAACCTGTATTAAAATCAGTTCCATCTTGCTTTGCAGAGGAATTATATAAAGTAATTAACTTAAAAATCACATTAGAATTTATTATTTATAATTATAGCAACCTTTTAAAATAGTAAGTGGTTTTTGCTTAGTTACTTTAAAACAAAGACATAACATAAAATTATCCATCTAGCATAGCAGAAATAGTGATAATATCTTTGAAATTCAAATCAGTACACAAATTATACTGTCAAATGCTTTCAGAACAGTCAGTTGCTTAAAATCATTTAAAATCTATAGAAATATTCACGAATCTCTAAATTTTGTTTAATTAAGCCCTCTGCACTTAGCATTTCACAAAAGTACAATATATACATCAACTCTATTTAAAGTTAAATCAATGTTGTCATTTTATCATTAAATGGGAGATTGTCCATATATTTGGCTACAGTATTCTTCAGATCACATGATAAAATGTGGATAAAGTAGATGACTTGAAGAGTAAAAGTTCAGAGAATAAAGCTTTACAATGAATACAGGAGCTATGATTCTGTTCAATGGGCATGCATGCTTCTTTAGCTCAGCGGATCACGGGCTTTAACAATGCACTTTATACTCAATGTTGATTTTTTTTTCCTTTTCCTGTGAGGCATTTATTCCATCTCTACTGCATACTGCCTAGTCAATTATCGGGATTACCAAAGCAATGATGGGGAAGAGGAGAGGGAGCTTTTCAGATCCTATCTCTACCAAAAGAATTGCTCATGCTAACTCACTAACTCACTAACTTTCTTTTTCTTTCTTTCTTTCTTTCTTTCTTTCTTTCTTTCTTTCTTTCTTTCTTAAAATTAAGACATACATGAGTTGGTTAAAGTATTTTATCAGCTGAGTGCCAATTTCAAACTTCCAGTACTTATATAAGCATCTATTGTATAAGCAGTTCCTCTCGCCCCCTTTTTTTTTTTTTTTTTTTTTTTTTTTTACTTCTCTGTATTTTGGAATCTTGTTAAGGAGTAGCAAGCCTCCTCTGAATTTGTTACCATAATGGTGGAGAATTAAAGATGACCTCATACAATGTGTTTAAAAAAGCAGTTTTAGACTATTAAAAATACTCTCTTGGGCAGAAATTTTAGCATGTCAAGAGGACTCCAGTGCAAGAAGTAAAGCTGAAAAGAACCAACAGAGAAGCCCAAATACTTGACTACACTAGCAAGTTATAATGCTATAACTTTCTCGCTCAAGGGTGTGAAACTCCCCTCCCACCATGCAGCAAGTTACGCACTGTAAAGTGCCAGTGTAACACACTTACGGAGGTGGTTTACCTAGACTACTGGTACAGCTCTCTCCTAGTGCTGGTGCTGTGACTGCACTACTGCATTAAAGCACTGCCACGGAGTGGAGGCAGGGCTTGGGGCAGGGCCAGGGTTGTCTGAGCCCCTGCATATCCCTACATACAGCTCTGGGAAGAAGGTCTAGTCTGGTTTCTTTGTTGATTATGAGAGAATATTGGAACCAAAAGATTCTGTTTTAGTTGGGAATGAGTTTATGATTAGCTAGCAGGAGGTAACAGCACCCACCTTCTGAGCTTCTGCTTTAATAGCACATGGTAAAAGTGCCAAGAAAAACTTTTCCTATTTACGTATTATTCTTACTAAGTGTCTGGAAAATCTGACAGATTACAAAACAGACTTCTATCCTTACTTAAAGCTCAGTATAATACCCTAGCCATTTTCAAGATCACCATATCACTTGTCATCGAAGTTCCCTCTATTTTTTATGTCCAGGTGCACAGTGACTTTCATTATATGCACCAGTATGGAAGTGCTGTATCACATAACAAAAGTCATTCCACACACGGACAGTGTATGGTGGGGGGGTGGTGCCAAGGGTTGAGGTGTGGGGTGAGAGGTCTGGTTGGGGGTGCAAGCTCTGGGGTAGGCTGAGGATGAGAGGTTCAGGGTGCAGGCTGCCCTAGGGAGAGAGGAATGCCTCAAGCCCTCTTGCACTGTAGCAGCTTGGGGCCAAGAGACAGGTGCCTTTACATGGCTGTGGCAGTTCCAGTGGGCACAGCCAGGGGAGGAGGGGCACCTGTCCCCCAGCGAGGACATTGCCAGGCTAGTCTGGGTGGGGGCCAGAGAAGGGGCACCTGTCAGTGGCAGCTGTGGGGTAGCTCCAGGTTAAGTGCTCCTCTGGCCCCAGCACTGAGCTGTGGCACATGTGGGTGTGTGGTCACTCTCCCACCTCCAGCCCCAGCACAGAGCTGCCATAGCAGTTTTTCTATGGCAGCTCCATGCTGGGGCTGGTGGGCAAAGACTGTGCTCTGTGGAGCAGTTAGTGCCTGAGCCCCTGTGTGGGGCTTGTTAGGCAGCTGCACGGCCATGTAGTCGCACAACTTAGCTTGTCATCATGAATAGTAAAATGATTTGTACAAATGTTTCAATACAAATAGCTTTTCTTAGGCTTGGTCTACACTTAGACTCATAGACTCATAGACTTTAAGGTCAGAAGGGACCATTATGATCATCTATTCTGACCCCCTGCACAATGCAGGCCACAGAATCTCACCCACCCTCTCCTAGAATAATCCTTCAATGTTAGGTCAATGCAGGGCAGCGTACACTGATCTAACTCCGTAAGTGTTTATGCCAAAATGTTGCTACAGTTATGCTGTATGCTACAGTTACGCGGTATGCTACAGTTATGCTGACTAATTCCAACTCTGTGAAAGGTGTAGCACTTAGGCTGATGTAGTCAGGGGAATGCAGTGTTAGTGTAGATACTATGTTTCTTATGTCCACTTTAGTGGCCTCCAGCAGGTGTCCCACAATGCCCCACTGTGACTGGTTTGGTCACCATTTTGAACTCCACTCCCTGGCAGCCAGCTAGACAGCTATATGCCCCTTACCTTTTATAACCCTGAGAATTTTTAAAATTCCATTTCCTGTTTGCTCAGCTTGGAAAGTTCACCTAGCAACTGCCACACTGACAATGACAGCTCCACGCTGTTAATGCCTAAAGTATAAGACCTCCTGGCTGTGAGGGGAGAACAAGCACATCTCTGATACAACTGTAGAAACTGAGATATCTATGAGCAAATCACTCAGACATGAGGCAGAAGAGTTACATGAGGGGCATGCAGAAATGCTGCAGAAAGTCGAAGAGATGTGGCAGGCCTACCAAAAGGAAAGGAGGCAAATAGTCACTCTTGTGTGGAGACACAGACATGCCATCCTTGGCAGAGACTCCATCACCACTGCCAAGAGTCCCACGGATACTTCAGGGCGCCTGAAGTCACAGGCCCCTGAAATGAACAGTGGGGAGGAGGTTTTTGTCCAAGAAGAAGAGGAGGAGAACCTGGACAGGCAATCGGGATCCAATGGCACAGAGAGCCAGAATCTGTTCCTGACTTGAGAGCAATTGAGTCTGTCCCTACAGTCCTGAATGGGTGAGCCTGATGCAGAGGAAGGAATCTCTGCTAGGTAAGCAGTTTGTTTTGGCATTGCAGGGACACATCTATTAATTTACTCGTTTGTATCAATTAATCTTTTTAATCAGAAAGAAGAAGTGAAATAATCAAGAGAGTTAGAGTCTATGGGTGCGCCTACACAAGCAGGGCTTAACTTGAAATAAGCTACGCAAATTGAGCTAGGTCGGTTGCTTAGCTTATTTTGAAATAGCTTATTTCAAAATTGGGAGCATCTACACAGCACTTATTTCAAAATAGAACGCTCTTCCTCCGACTTCCCTTACTCCTCATACAATGAGAGTTACAGGAGTCGGAGTAAGAAGTCCTCCAGCTTGACAGGATTTCAGCATTATTTCAAAATAACCGCCTGTTGTGTAGACACGGACTAAGTTATTTTGAAATAATGTTGCTGTGTAGATGTACCGTCTATCTGCTTCTCATTCCGATGTACAATTAGGCACAGGGGAACAGTTTGAATCCTCCATAGAAATCTCAAGGAAAGTTTCCTGAAGGTAGTTTGCAATCTTCGGCTGGAGATGTTTTTTGGGTGTGGGGTGGATGAGAGATTGCCCTATTTCTTCCACTGTTATAGGACACTTTCCCACACCATTGAGCACTTACTTCAGCAGGCAGAACTGCAGCATGAAAGCTAGCAGCGTACAGACCGAGTCTGCAGCCAGATGCATGCAGGAGCTATCAGCTAAAATCACTACCAGCCACCCATAGAGAATGGTGTCCATATTCAGTTCAGTGGTCCTATCTGCATATATTCATGCCTGTGAATCCCCTCCCCTTATAGTCCCAACTCACCAACTCCTCTTCTACTCCTCTTCCCTCCCACCCACCTCCATCCATACTCCCTATGGCCGAGACTGCTGCCATGCTCTGTGAATCCCAAGGAGAAGTGAAAATGCAGTGCTTGCAACTTGTGTGGATCAAGGCGAGTGAGTTCAGTACATTTGAACCTCCATACTGCTGGAGCCCTAATCTGGGAACACCTGTGGTATGGAGGAGGCAGTGGCTCTGTGCACTGCCACTCCCTCTCCCCACAGCTGGGGGAACGGCAGTGCAGTGACACACTTCCCCTGCAGCTTTTCCCTGCCATTTCTATAGTGGCAGGGGGCAGAGCCTGGGAGCAGTAGAGAGGCAGAGCCATGTGTGCCCCTGGGAGTGGAGCACCAAGTAAGTGCCCCCGCCCCAACCCCCTCACATTCAGACCCTGCAGCATCCTCCCTGGCCCAGCAAAATCTTGAATCCAGCATACCCTATTTCCCAGGGTTGCTGGTTTAAAGAGATGCAAGTGTCTATTGTTTGCATTTATCTTGTGAATACGCTCACAGTAGTTCCTCTGAGCATTGTATCATTTGCAGTTGGGAATATGATCTTGAGGGTCTCTCTATCCACACTCCTAGCAGAGAGACACAGCCAGATAAGGAGAGAAAGGAAGAGAAGGCATGATGACATGTTCCAAGAGATCTTGCAAGTCTCTGGTGTGCTTTAGATACTGAATATAGGGGTTGGAGGATCATCACCTCAGACAGAATGGCCAGGGATAGAGTGGAGAGGAGAAAAGCACAGGACAAGAGAGACATGCAGCAGGACATACTAGCACTTTTCAAGAGGCAAACACACATAGAGACTCTTGTTGACCTTCAGGTTCAAGAGACCCATGCTCACCTCCCTCTGTGGCCTATGGAGAACTGCATTCCAGACTGACCCCCCGCCCCATACATTCCGCATAGCAACCGTGACTGGTGTTCTACCTCTACTCTGGGGGACGGTACAGACAATCGCAGCTGAACATACACTGACCTCTGAGACACAGTTGGTTTATGTGTTTGTAAAGTGAAAATGACTGTTTTTTTTCCTTTCAAAGGTTCTTTTCTCTGTATTTAGAAGGTTTCATTCATGTATAAATTTTGTTTACATGGATTTGGAATAGAAGTCTAGTTATGGAAACCAAATTCATCTTTATTAGTTCACAACATATGCTGGCTGGGACTCACATCAGTCAGGGTATGTCTATACTTGCAGTCTATTTCGGGAATAGGGCTGCAAATGTAGGCATTCGGAATTGCAAATCAAGCCCGGTATTTAAATATCCTGCACTTGATTTGCATCTTCCCAGCCGGGTGCCATTTTTTTTTTTTTTTTTTTTTTTAAATTTACAAGCCCGGAATAACTGCCCGCGTCTACACGCGGCAGTGAATCAGGCGCTCAAAATAAAGCCCTATTTCGAACTACCTGTTAAACCTCATTGCAGGAGGAATAACAGGTAGTTCGAAATAGGGCTTTATTTCGAACTCCCGTTTCACTGCCGCATGTAGACGCGGGCAGTTATTCCGGGCTTGTAAATTTCAAAAAATAGCGCCCGGCCGGGAAGATGCAAATCAAGCGCGGGATATTTAAATCCCGGGCTTGATTTGCAATTCCGAATGCCTACATTTGCAGCCCTATTTCGGAATTAGGCTGCAAGTGTAGACATACCCTCAGCGATAATAGCAAAAGGTGCATGTGCAATGTTAATATTACTATACACATAGTACTCATTATAAGGTTCCTACTGGGGTGCAGAAAACCAAGGCCAGGCAGAACGCAATACAGCAGCACATGTTAACTGTGACTCACTATTAAAACAGCTTTTCTGTGCCTCCCTGAGGTGAATAGCTCCCACTGAGCTCTGGTCGCCCTGGTGTAGGGCTGGAGCAAGCCTCGCACACACTTCCAGGAATGTGGTTTTGCGCATCTGAAAGTTCTGCAGCCACTAACCATCACATACCTGCATAATGATGCAATACCACAAATAAGTGGGAAGGGAAGTCCCAGCTCCGCCCTATTCTGCCTGAGGCCTGCCTGTGGGAGCCAAGTTCCCCCTTTCCCCACTATAGGGACAGGCTCTCAGCCCACCAGTGAATGGTACATGGCTCCAGGCTTCCCGGCCCTGGAGCATGGGGAAGGCGGGCGGTGTGCAGCCCCAGCCTTCCTGGCCCCAGAACACAGGCAGATCAGATGGGGCACACAGCATTCCCAGTGTAGAGCACAGGGAGAGTGGACGGGAGGATGGGCAGCCCTAGCCTCCCCGGCCCCAGATCATGGGGAAGGTAGATGGCATGTAGCCCCAGCCTCCTTGGCCCTTGAAAACAGGGAAGGCAGGTGGTGCACAGCCTCAGCCTCACTGGCCCTGGAGCATTGCGGGACACCCTGTGACCCCAGGTTTCCCAGCCCTGGAGCATGGGGAAGGTGAGTGGAGTGCAGCCCCAGTTTCTTCGGTCCCAGAGCATGGGGAAAGTGGGTGGCCCCAGCCTCAGTGGGGCTAGGGGCAGAGTGTGGGTGGGGCCATGTTTGGCAGCTTGGGAAGCCAATGCCTTCCTTGCCTCTGATACCCACTGTCCATGAATAAATGCTTGTTTCTCGGGCCCAGAACTAGTATTCCACCATGTGCAGATGCCAGTCTGTAAATGCCAACAACAATCTAGAGTTGTTTCTTTCTGTGTTCCACAGAGAGGCAGCCTCCAAGGAATTGTCTCCTTCTGCCACCCACCTGACTCCTCTGGAAGCTGTCAAATACTGCAAGATCAGGCACATTATCCTCACAACATTATTCGCAATGGTGCAGAGCTATGTAGGGTTGTGCTTCTCACAGCGATGGCAGATGTGTGGGTATGTGGGACTTTTGGAAAGAGGCATGAAGAATTCTGGGATACAGATGAAATTGTGGGATGGGGAAAACTACATCATGATGTTGAAACCATGTTCCAAGTCATCCCTGTGCAACTTGTTTGCTCCCATGATGCACTGTGTGACCTTCTCAAAACAAACTATGCTCATAGAATAGTTCAGGTCAACATCTCTGGACCCTGTGCTTTGTGGGGCTATGTGCTTCAGGGGGACAAAGATGTGTGGGGCTGAGGGTGGCCCAAGAGATTAGTGGGGAGGCCTGGCACCAGTAGCAAGTGCTGGGCCTGCCTCTGCTCTCACAGGAGGTGGCAGGAAGTGGAATGACCCGGCCCCAGCCTTATCTGTTCCGCTGGCTTCCAGCATTGCTTAAGGAGAGGGCTGGAGGGAAGGGGTGCAATGGGGACAGGGAGGGGTGGAGCAGGGGCAGGGGTTTGGGGGAAGGAGCAGAAAGAGATGGGAAGGGGGCACAGGAGGTGGTGTCCCAGCTGCGCACATCCCCTAGGGACAACCCTGCCTGTGCTAGATGGTGGTGAGTTGTCTACACTGCAGATTATTTTTGGAAAAAGGTAAGCAAATTGCAAACCGCAATTTATGTACCTTTTTCCGATTCTTTTTTCAGAAGAGGCTTTCCCGACATTTGGCCTGTCTACACGGGGCCAAATGTGGGAAAAACCTCTTTCAGAAGAGCCCTTATCTAATATATAAAGGAGAATGTTTGTATGTTTGTGTGCTAATAACTTGGGCACTAGAAGAGCTACCGCAACCAAACTTTGCATGGGGCAACCTTTCCTCCAGGAGAAGGTTTTAAGGTACTTTTGGCAATGCGGGGAGAAGCGGCTTCCCAGGGGTGGGGAAGCGGTGGGGATAATCACTCACTAAGGCCGGCGGCGGAGACACGAAGGGAGGGGCGGCGCTCTGCGCGGCAGCTGCCCCACTCGCCTCTACCAGGCCGTTACACTGTGCAGGCGCCTCCGGGGCGGGGGAGCCCCCTTCTTCCTCCTGCCCGTGATGTCACTCGGCCCGGGCCCCTCCCCTCCGGCAGCGGCCGAGGGTTGCCGAGCAACGGGCTGGAGCTTGCGGCTGCAGCTGGCGGGCAGTTGCGGGTGCAGCAGGGCAAGCGCAGCAGGGAGGCAGCGGCGGCGCTGGGAGCGGCCCGGGGTCTGGTGTAGCTTCCTGGTCACGTGGCAGGGAGCCCGGCATCTGCTCAGCGCAGCCCGCGGGAGAAGGGAGCCCCTGGCGCAGCCCCATGGTGCGACAGGTAGTGCGGCGGGCAGTGGGGTCGTTGCCCCCCACGGCACCTGCAGTCCCAGGCGTGAGCTGGGCTGTCCTGCCCAGCCTAGGTCCCGTGCTCGCTGCCTCCCGCCCGCCCTCACACGGGGCACCCCCAGCAGGACCCCACCGTCCGCCCCGAGCAATGCCAGGTAACTCCAGCTAGTTCCTCATAAAATGAGGAATACAGGGCTTCCGGAAGAGCGTGCCCGCTTTTTCGGAAACTGATCCAAAAAAGCAGACACATTCCCTGGATGCGGCAGAGTTTTTCCGGGATACCTCTGGTATCCCGGAAAAACCCTGTAGTGTAGACATAGCCTGGGACAGCTACCCATGGTGCACTGCTCTCTGCATCAGTGCAAGCCCTGGAAGTGAGGACATGCAGTGATGACACAAGGAGGTACAATGGATATGCAAAAGCAATTTAATGACTGTGGTGGCTATAAGTCAATGTAACATTGGATGACTTATTTTGTATTGTAGATTTGTCCCTTAGTCTAGTGTTGGAGGCCGCCACATGGTGAAAAAATGTATCTTTTTTTTTTGACACAGACAATGTGTATAAACAATGGAAGAAGCTGTGAACTAATTTCCTCCCTGTTTATTATCAGAAGAAAAATGTTGGAATTTAACATCTATATAAATATTAAAGAAACATTCTGTTTAAATAGTAGTGCTATTTTTTCTGTTGCTAAACTATTATTAAAACAGATTAGAAACTGCTTTATGGTTTTAGGACTAAATCCTGGATATTCTGGGCATTGTAATTCCCACTAAAGCCAAAGGGAAGTTAACAGAGAAGTACTCATCTTTAGAGCTGATCAAAATTTTTCTGATGGAACAATTTTCAATTGGAAAATAATGTTTCCATGAAATTGAAATGTCTTGCAATATCATATAATATCATATATCATAAAGGTTGAAATGTTTATTTACCAAAATTAGCTTTCTGAATTCCAATTCCATGGGAATTTTGCATTTTTGTTCCAATTCAGGACAATAACAAAACAACAGAATTTCCCACAGAACAAGAATTCTGGCTTCTGACCAGCTCTATTATTCTTTCAGTATTGTCTCAGTTGCTGATGCCAAGTGCTCTTTGATTCTTCAAAGGCTCAGCTTGTGTGCTTTCATATATGTCATGTGTGACTGGCTACTCCACAAAGCAGACAATAGGCCAGATTCTTCCTTGAATTACATACACCTAGGCAACCAGGCTGAAGTCACTGGTGTTGGCTAGCCGTACTTGAAAGTTATGTCTACACTGCAACAGTATTTCGAAATAACCAGCGCTATTCCAAAATAACTTAGTCTATGTCTACACAGCAGGTAGTTATTTTGAAATAGTGTCAAAATACTGTCAAGCTGGAGGACTTCTTACTCCGACTCCTGTAACCCTTATTGTACGAGGAATAAGGGAAGTGGGGGAAGAGTGCTCTATTTAGAAATAAGTACTATTTAGACACTCCCTATTTCAAAATAAGCTATTTTGAAACAAGATGCGCAAATGATGTAGCTCAATATGAGTAGCTTATTTCGAGTTAAGCCCTGCAGTGTAGATGCACCCGAAGAGAGTTTGATACCTGAATATTTTTTATGCAGAATGTAATTTTCTATTGTATAACAATAGCAGCCCCTCAGAGGTTGCCACTTCTCCTATGCTATAATTCACAATATAGATAGGCCTGCACGGAAGAGTAGTGGAGTGCTTTAAGCTCACTTACTTCCTTGCGCAGTATGTTTACAGCAAACCTAGAGAGTGAAGAAAACTGTTTTTAGCATATTTCACTCTAAGGAAATTAGCAATTGGTGTACACTTACCAGCCACGTATATTACAATTTTATTCCAAATACAAAATGGCTCATTTTTGGTTCTGTGCTCTCAGTTGATCACAAGCATTTTCCTGTTAAACCTCCCACTCCATTCCTTTCTCTTCCTTTCACTTCATTCCTTCAGTTCTCTAAATAGACTTGATCCAACTCTATTGCAGTCACAGGGTGAAGTTAATGGGGCCTACATAACTGATAATTATGCAATACTAGAAAATATACCTGGCTTTGCTCATGTCCTTAACTCAATTAATTTTTGTTTTTTGGAAAATGAAAATGTACATTCTTAACTTAAATCATTGCTCTGGGGTGGGACTGGAGATGAGTTCAGTATGCAGATTGTCTTGGGGAGAGAAGACTACTACATCCCTCTCTCATGGCAGCAGTTTGGGGCCCGGGTGAGAAGTGTCTCTCCATGACACTGCAGCTCCAGTGGACACAGACAGGGAGAAGGGTGCATGTCCCCTGGCTGGGGCAGATCCAGGTGTGTCTGCACCCTGCACTCCCAAGCCAGAATGAGGAATGCAGCAAACTGCACTTTCTTTTCATTCCCTGATGAAGGGGAACAGGCAGTGATGTCCCCATATGAATTGGGGGTAGCTTCAGCCCACACCTCTCTAAAGGGCTTCTGGGGTGTGAGAGGTTCAGGGCTGGCACAGTTCTGGAGAGAGCTATGGGGAAGTGCTTTCAGTCAGCTCCTTTCACCTGCCTGGTGAGTCAGTCTCTTTTCTGTATGATTTTCTGAGAAGTAATCCCATTCCAGGCACATCCTGTTTTCCTGGCACAACCAATCTTTTACCTTGATTTAAGTTATGATCAGAGGAAGCTGTACTGTACCGAATTTGGTGGTCCCAGCTCTTATGGTTTAGGAGGAGTTCTTGAACCAACAGAGAGATTGACTCTCAAATATATAGTAGATTTGGGATTCTGACATTTATTTTTCTGATTTTTCGTGTTTACTATTGTGTCAGTCCTGCATATTCAAACATCATGAGATTTTAAAAAAATATACATTTATTTTTCTTAGCCTTCTGTTTTTTAACCTTTAAGGTACAGTGTTCAAGATTTTCCCTGCTGCAACCAGGAAGGCTGGAATTTTTTTTAATATGAAAGTTAAGATTCCCACACAATCATTTGACTGTGCTAGCTGTGACCTTAAGCATCTGAGCTGACAGTATTGTGTTTATTTTTTTAGGCAAACTGACTTTTTTAAAGGTAAAAACATCATTATCTATGTCCTTAAGATGTTTTTCTCGGCTCCATAACTGCGGTCACGCAAGGAGACACCTGCGTCTGTAGGGAGCAGCTTGCAGGACTGGCGACCTTGCGTGTCACAATTAAAAGTTTGGGGCACAATCATCCCCTCCAACTCTGCACAACTCCTGCATTGCAGAAGTGCCAAGGTATTTTGAGGGGGGGGGGTGGGACGGACGGACAGAAGTTTTATTTTAAAATGTATCTTTTAAAAATTGTTTTGGCTTTAGTTCAGGAAACACGGGGGGAATCCTGAGACCCGCTGATCACCTGGCCAGGAGCTGAGGCTTATCAACACCTCCCAGCGAGCCCTCTATCGGCATCGGCTACTATGGGAGGGGAAAGCACAGAGCAGAGGGAATAAGCCGTGGGAGCCTGGCTGGGTGCAGAGTGGATCGACACACGAGCGCTCGGCTGCCCTTCCCCGGATGGTACCATCCCAAGCCCTTATCCCAGTATGTAGTGTGGTATATCCCAGCGGAGGAGGAGCTTCTCCTCTCGCCTGTTCCCCGTCTCAACGCGGAGCGGAGAATGCTCGTGCTCGCCGCTCCTGTCTTTGTGTGAGAGCGCGCGCGGGCGCGACACACAGGGAAGGAGGGGGCGCCGCGCGGGCGGGCGGGCGGCGGGCTGGGCAGAGTGAGTCGGACGGGCGTGATGCAGCCAGTGAGTGGGGCGGGCGGCAGTTTGGGGGTGGAGAAAGGCGCTCGGGCTGCGGCCGCCGAGCCCAGGGGTGGGTAACGATGGCGCGGGGCGGGCGGCCGGGAGAGCGGAGGGAAGGAACCGCGCAGCTGCCCCGCGGGGCTGGAAAGTTTGGGGTGAGGCGCTGGGACGCGGGGCTCGGCTGTAATGTCGGCTCCGTGGCGGGCCCGGCTCCCGCCCCACCGGCCCCGGCTCCTCGCGCTCCCCGCCCGGCCGGGGCGGCTCCTCGGGGGACTCGCTCTCCTGGGACGCTCCAACTTGGGGCCGAAACTTGTGGTCCCCGGGAGCGCGGAGGCTCCGGGGGCGCGTGGCGGCCCGGCCCGGCCCAGTGGGCTGCCCCCAGGCGCCGCCGACCGCTGCGCCCCTGGGACACCACGGCGGGGCCGGCGGCCGGGAGGGGCTGGGCTGGCCGCAGCGGCGCGGGGTGGGTGAGCCAGCGTGTCCCCCGCAGCCGGGCCGAGGTGGGTGGGACGAGCAACGGGGCGGGTTGGACTTGGGGTGGCTCGTGGGAGGCGAGTCCGTGCCGGCTGTGGGGGATGTAGGGGGAAGGGCCGTGGAAACCCCAGGGGGCGAGGCATGCATGGGGCGGGGGAGTGGGGCCGTGGCACCTCCGGAGGGCATGGAGTGAGAGTGAAACGCTTGCTGGGTGTCAGTATGGGGCTGCTTTCAAATTGTTCATTGTAAGATATTTAGGGAAATGGATCTACTCTTTCCTTGCAGGGAGCCAGTGAGCTTGGTTTCTTGCCCTTCCTCAGAGTGGGAAATGCCCTATGAAACCTTGGGGAGACCGACACATTTCAGATGCATGTCACACGCTGATGAAGTCCCAAGTTAATTATTCTTTCTCTCCCTGCAGATGGCTTTCAGGATACTGTGATCAGCAGTGGCTTTAATATCCTATATATCCAGTATGTCTTGATCTCGCTCCCATAACTCTTTTCAGTGAGAGCATGGAAGAATAACCCAGATAAAGGCTGCTTTCCCAAGTGTTATTCTCTCAGGCCACAGTAGGATCATACCCAGCCATTGTGGTGGTGGCAGAGGCTGTAGGTGCTGTGGATTTTCCTCCACATTCTTTCCCCAGAGTGAAGGGTTTCTGTTTTCTGAAAATGATGAAAACTGAAGGCAAAGGGGAAAGGACTTTGAGAAGTGCTTCTCCACATAGAAATGCTTATAAATCTGATTTCCATGCCATCAAACGTTCCTTCGATGGGGTAAACATCCCTGAAAATGCTTCTCACAAGGTGAGCCCTCAACAGAAGCTGAACACTTCCTCCAGTGGAGGGGGAAATGACCCACATAGCCGAGGCAGAGCTGCCACCTATGGCAACAGAGTACACAAGATCAAAAATATGTTTCTGCAGATGGGGGGCTCCTCTGCCACACCACTGTGTGAGAGCAGCTCTCCCACTGAGGCCAAGATCATAAGCAGGGCAGTACCAACTGATCTTGTACCTTCTCCCAGTAGTCCATCTTTCCAGAGTGTCCAAAAAAATAACCTCCTTAATACCAGCCCCTGCTGTAGCCCTCTGGATACAGTGACTGTGTCTTCTACCAATGACAAAATCATCCGCAGCAAAGATGAGGGAGATCTGGACAAAGCTGCCTTGGCAGAAAAGTTTTCTGAGACCAGGAAACTTTTTGAGAGGAACATAAAGCAGCAGAGCTCAGTTGATAGACATTCTCCCAGCAAATGTGAAAGAGGTGAAGATAAGATGAGACGTGGTTCAGCCTCTCCTGACTCCAGTAGTGTGGTGGATCATTTTAATTTCAATATAGATGTGGTCCCTCATGTGGACTTGGAAAGAGCTGAAAGTCAAGGCAATGATGAGCATAAGCAGCAGCATCCCACTGGTGGCCCAAAATCCTCTTCCTTCAATGCAGGGCCAATTTCTAGGAGGCTGGAAAGTTTTTTGGGTGACAGTGACACTGAAGAATCCAAAGACATGTCCAGAAGTGAGGACACCTCAGATCAAAGCTATGTGCTCCCCCGTAGCTGGGATTCACCTGCTGCTGTTCAGATATGCATGGAGGAGAGTCCATGCCCCAAAGAGCCTGCTTTTCTCAGTACCAGCAGCAGGGATGAGCTGATCCAGACACCTGAAGAAGTGCATATAAAGGAGCCGGTGGCTCTTGGGAGAGGCCAACAGATTGTGAACAATACATCTTGTAAGGAGTCCATGTGGTTAGCAGACAGTGCCCCTCCATCAGCCTCTCAGGTAGAGGTGATTCAGGCTGAGCTGGCTGTAGTGCAAAAAGAAACCTCAGGGGATAAAGAAGATAGTGTCTTTCACGGGGAACAACCAGTGAGGCACCAAACTGGGGAAAGGAATGGGAACAATCATGCATTTGGAGGACTGAAAGAAGTTACAGTATGCAGTGAGCCCAGTCAGAAAGAAATAAGAGAGGGTGTGTCTCTGAATGAGGTTCTTATCACACAGGTTCCAGCCAATCTAGAACAGGAGGGGGACACTGAAGAAGAGGAGGAGCATGTGGTGGAAAATCAGAGAGAAAAGTTCACTGAATTTTCTGTTAGTGCTTTTGGAATAGAGAATGCAGGTTTTGATGATGACAGGGATACAGAGTCTGAAAACCAGGGCCCAGAATGTAAAGAAATATTGGAGGAGGAAGAGGAGTATACTTATGGCAGTGATTATGAGGAGTTTCCTGGGCTATCTGAAGAGGAAGATCCTGAGCCAGACAGAAGAGTCAAGTTTTCAACAGCCCCTATCAAGGTAAAGTATGTTGTAATGATATTTTGCTTTGTTTCTAAATATGTTCTTATTTTAACCATACAGGAAGTCCATTTTATAGTGTGCCTTTCAGAACTTTAAAAATGGTGTTTATTTCTTATTGTGCTAGATTAAATTGCAAAATTGTAGCGCTGTAATTAAACAGTTCATTGCAGAATTCTTCAGGATTTCAGTCTCTCTCCATCTGTGATCATCTAGCAAACCGGAGTTATTTCAGTATACTTTAAACTCAAAGTGTGATGGTGGTGATTATTCAGCAAACTTTTCTCTCCTAGATAATATTCAGGGATAAGGATTTTATCTATGTTATAGTCGTGATTATTCCCTTGTTGGGGCATGTTTTCCCTCCTTTTGAGCAGGGTGACCTAAAAAGGATCTTGTCTGTGTTATAATTCATATAGTCGAGGATCCAATAGTTTACCAATATGGCTAAGACAGGAGTTGTATACTATCAACCTGTTAGACAAAACTGTTCTAATCCTGTTCCCAGATGTTTGCTGGGCAGTATCATGGTTCAAGTACAGAGTTAGTACTAGGCTTGATCTTAGTTAAACTCCAGGACTGAACTAAGTAAAAGTTATTTTACTTGTAATTTGTGTCAAGCTGTATTTGGATGGAAATTGGAATTCAATTAAAATGCACACAAAAGCATTTTAAAATTATGCATTAGTTAAATAAAAATACCTTAAATGTGCTGGATATATAAAATAAATGTATCAAAATCTGTTTTGCATTTAAAGCTGATTTATTAAACAAAGAGAGTATTATTTGAAGTTAGTGAATTGAACTATTTGTTTCTCATAGTCAAAGAGTGTAAAGCCAGAAGGGACCACCAGATCATTTAGTCTGACCTCCTGTGTATCATAAGACAGCAACACCACCCAGCACGCACACGCTTAAGCCCAACAACTAAAATTAGATCATGCTGTATTATAACCTAGTCTATTATGTGCCACAAGCAGAGAATATGAGGGGCGGAGGTGCACCAGTGCCTGAGGCCCACGCAATGGCAGTGGAATGATGAAGTACAAGATAATGCTGGAAAGTGATGCGTGCCCACATGCTGCAGAGAAGGGTGAAAAGCCAAAATGTCACTGCTAATCTGGCCCAGTGATCAATTAGACTTTGAGTATTTGAGTAAGAACCAGCCAGCCAAGAACCTAAGAAAGGGTACTCTGTGCCTCCTTGGAGCCCTGGCCCTCTCCCTCCAATATATTATCTTTAGCTGTCATATTATCATCTGGATGTCATGGCTGCAGCTATTTTCCTCTTTTATCTTTCTGGTGGCTGCAAGAATAACTTTACTAGTCCCCTCGTCCCCAAAGCCTTAGTCTTATTCTGTAGCTTTTGGCTTGTTAGATATCTTATACATTTGAAGCATCTCAAAATGCATACTGTTTTGAAGGGATACATGTTATCTCTGTTTTACGCTCTTATCCCATAGCTTCTTGGTGGTTGTTGGGAAGGGAACAGGTGGACTTTGCTGCTTTACTGCTTCCCCGCCTCTCTCAGGAGGAGTGCCTAACTGTATTGTTGTTCAGAGTTTCTCAAGCAACAGTAGCATGAAACTGGTCTGATTTTATCACTTTTTACTGTGATGGTCAGATCGCTGTTCTCAACAGTGAAAACCAACAAGATTCTGAGCAGTAGAAGAGGCACTATAGCTGTTTGAGGACTTAGGTAGCCAACATTGCATTAGTTTACATTACATTTAAGCTTAGAGGGTTATCTTCTCAGATAGGAGGGTTAGAGGTGTTTTTTAAATAAAAGCATAGATTCTACAGGTATATAGGTAGTAGAAATCTTTCCTCTAGTTGAGTGAATTTTTCAAGTTTTGCAGTTCTTTGATGCCTGTGGACCCCAATGTTCCTTCAAATTTTTTATGTCTGTGTGCAGAATGACTTTTTGAGGTGATATATCACATAACAAAAGTAACTGACTGTGGTTGGGGTCAGGGAAGGGGTTCATAGCTGGGGCAGAGGGTTGGGGTGAAGTGTGAAGGCTCTAGCTGGGGGTGCGGGCTCTGGGGTGGGACTGGGAATGAGGGGCTTGGGTACAGGCTGCCACAGGGAGAAAGGAATACCTGCAGCCCTCGCTCACTAAAGCAGCTTGGGGCCAGGTGAGAAGAGCATCTCCATGGCCGCAGCAGCTCCAGCAAGCACAGCTCAAGGAGCGGCGCCTGTCCTTAGCTGGAACTGATCCAGGATAGGCTGAGGGGAGGGCTGGGAAGGGGCACCTCTCTCCTGGCAGAGGCAGCTCTGGGTTGGGCGCTGTGGCCGGGGGAGAGGTGTCCAGGGGAGAGGTGCCCTCCTCTGGCTTCAGCACAGAGCTGCCATGGCCAAGGGAGATGTGCCCTTCTCTCAGTCCTAGCACAGAGCAGCTATGGCTGGTGAGGGGCATCCCTTCCCTGATCCTTGCATGAAGCTGCCAGGAGAAAGGAGCCCCTCTTCCCTAGCTCAGGCAACTTTGTGCTGGGGCCAGGTGCTTCTGCCTTGGCCATGGCAGCTCAGTGCTGGGGCTGGAGGAATGTGCCTCTCCTGACACGGCAGCTCTGTGTTGGGGCCAGCAGGCAGAAGCAGTGCTCTCTGCTGGGGCAGAAAAAGTGCTCTATGCAGCAGCCCTGAGCCACTGCTTGGGACTTGTTAGGCAGCTGTACAGATGTGTAGCTTAGAGGGAACTTAGGAGGATCCTGGCAGATATGTGGTATCGAATGAGTTACTTGTCTTTCCTCTAACATCCAGTGAGTGGGTGATGCAGAGCAATTGCTCATCTGCTCTTAGAGTACCACCTGTTTGTTCTATTTTCTCTCCTGTTCAGAGTATTTGTGAAGCCACTAAGGAAGATCATGCAATGATTTGAATTGCAGTGCAAGTATGATGACACTCAGCTCTACAGTTGCCCTTATTGCACCTGCATGAAATAATATGTTTGCTTTTTTTCTGTTTTTGATGAATTTGGGATATGGCTAAGAACTACTCAACATGGACAGAAGAGAGTTGGAAACTTATTCTGGTGATGGAAGTGGTAGTAGTAAAGGGCAGCCCTTAAAGGACTTTGTGGAAGCAGTATGGCTATGTCTACACTACATGCTTCTGCCGCAAGAAGCCTTTTGTGCAAGAGTTTTTGTGCAAAAACTTCTTGCACAAGAGCACATACACACCTCAAAGCACATCACAAAAGCGATGTGCTGTGAGGTGTGGACATGCTGTGTCCACACTTCATGGATGCTCTTGCGCAAGAATGCTCTGATTTCCATTCTCTGAATGGCAATCAGAGCACCTATGCTCTTTCCCATAGGGGTTTCTTGCGTAAGAAACCCCTCTGGAGCATCCACATTTGCCTTTTTGGGCAACAGCTGTAGCGCAAAAAGGAGTTATGCCTTGTAAAAGGAGGTTTACCTACGCTGAAAAAAGCCCTCCCTTCTGCCATTTTACTGTTCATTTACTTGCGCTAAAACTCATTTGATCTGTGGACGCTCCATGGGTTTTTGAGCAAAAACAGCTGGTTTTGTGCAAAAACCTTGCAGTGTAGATATAGCCTATCTGTATGTCTTTTCAGAGGTTCAGTTTTAAGTCCTGTTTTAATTCTGAAGAGACTGAGGGTTCCAAAAGATAACTTTGGTGGCCAAGAGTATTCTTTGTTGAACAAGGAGAATGTGGTGCTTTTTGAAGAATAACTTGAGTGAGTTTCAGTTTCTTGTGTGGCCTTTAGATTTTTTCCTCCTGAAGTTCTGAGTTGATCAGTTTAAATTATTTATTTTTACAACTGATCTGCAGTTCTTATGTGATAAAGGAAATCTAATTGTTAAGGTACAAAATTAATAGGCTGGTATATTCAAAATGTTTTTTGTATCTTATTGATTTCTTAAATTATTAATAATCAAAGTTCTTGATGTTTGTATCTAGAAACAGGCTGAAAAATGAATGAAATACAGGCTTGAGTATTTATCACCAAACTTCCATTACTTTAAATGCATCTAAATTGTTTTCCAGTACGGAATTCATTTTTGTAAATTACAATTTTGATAAATTACAGTTGCGATGTTTAATTGTTTACATAAGTTTTAATCTTATTTTAGAAGTTTACATTCCTGTTTTCTAAAATCCTATTTTGATCCTAAGTATATCAAAGGACTTTCCTTTTTAATGAGATCTTAACAGACTGGAAATAAATACTTTTAATTTGACAGTTGCTGTGTCAACGTTTGGCATTTGTTGTTTGAAGCTTGAGAAATTTCATTATTTGGCAATGGAATGCCCATTCTCTTCACAAATGCTTTGACTTTTGTCCTCTTGTATTTCCTCATATCATTTTGGACAACCTTAGATTTGCTCCTGGGACCTCTTTGGATCCAATTCATTGACTCCTTTATTCTTTTCAGAATTATATAGAATCTTTCCTAACTTTTCATTTTAAGAGTGTGTGAAAACAAATAATAAGACAGGTGTTTAGTGTTATGGAGTATGTTCAGAAAGTCTTTTAAAGTTGATTAAGAGATTTGCTGAAATGGAGGTGAGGGGATGCTTTTAGAATGGAGGTATAGCCGTGACTGTCTAAATTATTACAAAACTGGTCATTTTTAAGGTGGATGTAATTAACGTTTTGGTAAATCCATTAAAGTAGTGTACCAGAGAGGTGGTCTGGAGTTACTGGTTGAAGGGGTTGACTTGGGAAACCTTACTTGCAGTGGTTTGCTTCTTAATAGCACAAAACTTGAATGAGCAGTCTCTTTCTGCTCCTTTGTCTTCCTAAGCCCTGGAAGCAGCAGTGGATGTTAGTATGTGCTTTCATTGGATGCCTGGGGCTTCTTGGCACATATCTGTGCCCAGAGTCCATGCTACAGTGGCTGTTGACAGTGGGTAGGATGACAGCTTGCTGCCTCATCTGGGAGTACATACATTGAAATAGCCATAGAGGAGCATAACATAGTGGCGGGGGGGAGGAAGCCAGTTTGAAGTAGAATTGTCAAGAATAGGGTTGGCATGGAATCAGGGTCATGTATTTGGTCCTCCCACTGACATAGCACTGTCCAGAATGGTGCTTATGTTGGTGTAATTTATGTTACTCTGTGGGGTGGTTATTCACTTCTGTGAGTGATATAAATTCTGCCAACATAAGCTGTAGTGTAAACTAGGGATGTAAGTGAGTAGTCGACTACTTGCTTGCTTCCCCCCCCAAACCCCCATTCCTGCCTGCCTGGCTCTTAGTACTTTTAAACTCCAGAGCTGCACCGGGAATAGGTCCCGGACCCGGTGCAAGCTGGGACTGAGCTAGGCTGTCTTATCAACTAGTCGATTAAAAATTCTATCGACTACTTGATTAGCCAATTAACTGCATCTTAACATCCCTAGTGTAGACTAGGGATGTTAAATTGCAGGTAATCGGATAATCGAGTAGTCGATGGAATTTCCATTGACTACTTGGTTAGTTGATAGGGGGGGAAACTGCGGAGCCACAGCGGGGTTAGCTCGGCCCGGGAGCTAACCCTGCTGCAGCTCTGCCTTTTAAATGTATTAAGAGCTGTCGGGCTCTTAATACATTTAAAAAGTAGATGTATAGTGTGGCATGGACTGGGAGCGAGCCGGGATAGCTGATTCCTAGCTCGCTCCAAGTCCCGCTACGCCTCTGCCTCTCCTCTCCCCCCCTCCCGGGAGATGGTGTGAGGGGGGAAGGCGGGAGCAGCTTTTAAGCTGGCTTCCCCCAGCACCAGCTCCTGCTCCCCCCTTGCTGCCAGCATGTGCCCACCACACCAAAGAGCGAGCGGTGGCTGCTCTGGCTGGGTAGGGCACTGGTTAACTGATTATCCTGGTAAACATGCCAGTAAGGCAGTGCTTATCAGTTAACCGGTTAAACTTTAACATCCCTACAGTATGCAGGGAGCCCTCCATAGACCTGCTGTCACTGGTGTGAGAGAATGAGGCTGGTGACACCCATTCCTTGCAGGCACAAGCTGTGGAGAAGGTGGTGGTTTTGGCAAGGCAGAGCAGAGACCCCCAGAAGAGGAGAAGGAGCCCTTAGCTGCCAGGGAGGTTACACTGCTGCCAAATGGCTCCATCCCCAGGGAGGAACCATTTAGTAGCAGTGTGGCCTCCACTGCAGCTGGCTCCTACTCCTTGTGGTCCTGGCTGGGGTTTTCTGCTCTGCCTCACCAAGACCACAGCCTCCCTTATACTTTGCACCTGCAAGGATTGGGTGTCAGTGCCCCCATACCTAGTCAGGGAGCCATCTCCAGCTCCGCTATCATGGCCTTCCTTACCATTCAGGAGCATGGAAGCACTTCCCATGCAGGAACTGTTTCAGCAGTGGGCTGGCCTCCACTGTTGCTGGGGACTTGTCCTCTCGCTAGTCTTATACCTTGATTTTTTTTTTTTTTTTTTAAGAATAAACTATGTACAGTCCTAAACTTGTATCTTGTATTGTTTTTAGCATAAAAGTATATAGTTAAGCATGAACATTTTCATTCACTGTAAATAAAAGTACTGTTGGTATAGTAACAAGGAATCCTGTGGCACCTTATGGTTGGTATAGTGTTTCTTCTTTCTAGCCTGCCATCTTAGTTATTCATTAGTATTTATTATAACTGGTAAGCATCACCATAAATGGGTGATGCTTCCTAGTTTTGGTTAACTGGTAACTGGTGGGAGCTGGAGCAGTTCCCTACCTGTTGGAGCAATCTTCTTCCCACAGCTCTGCAGGGAGCCCACTGTGGACTGACGCTGCACCGGCGTCTGGAACACCCATGTCCACAGAAAGCATGGGTGCCCCACAGTCAGGGGTTGCTCTGGTGTCCCAATTTAATTGGTTAGCTGGTTAAACATTAGGGAAACCTAACATTTAACCATTTAATTGATTAACTGGGACTTTACATCCCTAATTATAACCACTTTATTTTTAACAAACATTCAGCTGCAGTGATTACTAAATATAGTAATATGTGTAACATGGTCTTTCTGTTTTTCTAGAAGACCATTTGGATCTCTTGCAAAATCAAACTGCATCTGTTTGTAGTATAGTGATTGGCAGATTATGCTCTGTTTTTTTATAGCCATCTTATGTAGGCTCTCTAATATCATTCTCTATTTATGTAAGAGGAGAGAAGTGTGCTTCAGTGAGTTCTGGTGCATATTTGTTTCATTTCAGTTAAAAAGGTACTAAAGTATTTATCTTGACACTTTAAAATATTACCTTATATATGTGATTTGAAAACAAAATTCTGAAACGTCATTATTATTGCTCAGGTAAGTTGAATATGTAGGACAATGAAATGGTTATGTTACTGTCTTAATTTATAGAATGGCTTTCTTTTTGATATTCAAAAATGTTGAGTCAAAACTGCACTAAAATAAGATTTCTTATCTTTATAAGGTTTTCAGTACTTATTCAAATGAAGATTATGATAGACGTAATGAAGAGGTTGACCCTGTGGCAGCATCAGCCGAATATGAACTAGAGAAAAGGGTAGAAAAAATGGAAGTATTTCCTGTGGAAATTGAAAAAGGTGCAAGTTAAATGTTAAATAATTGCTTGTGAAAATGATCTTTCTAATGAAGGCTGAAGCCATTTTAAGATGGATTTCTACTACATTTAGGCCTCAATTCTGAAAAGCTTTGCACACATGATTCACTTTAAATCTGAATAGTTTCACTGAATTCAGTATTTATTGTAAATTGCTGGAGCTCAGTTATAGTTCAATTGTGAGGTATGGCTGTTTTCTCCAGCCTACATGTCTGGCCCATAATGTACATAAGTCTTTGTAAAATGGGGACCATTATTAGCTCTAACCCCTAAAATTTTAGAATTCAATCCAATGTTATTGGATACTACAGTAGAGTGTGGGGAGGAGCTCCTAAATTGGGTGCTTAGAATAGTAACATTAATGTATTTTCATATCACACAGAGACTTTCAAAATGGGAATATAAAAGCTTTTGCTATTCTAGATATCGTTTTGATTAACTATGATTTTATATTAGTAGATTGGGTTGTAATCCTGGAAACAGCCAGTCTGAGTTATCTTTATGTTGCAAATATTACTAACAGGGAGACACAGTGAGCCAATGAGCAAGTTAGATGAAGACAAAGAATAGCACAAGTGTGTTTTCATTGGTGACTGTGATAATTTATGAACACTACCTTATAAAATGTACTGTGGCTAATGTTAGAATTTTTGAGTCCCATAGGTGACAGTGGCCTAGGCATTAGTATTATTGGAATGGGTGTTGGCGCTGATCAGGGACTGGAGAAACTGGGAATTTTTGTAAAAACAATAACCGAAGGTGGAGCTGCTCAACAAGATGGACGGTGAGTTTTAATTCAAGTTACTATTTTGCTAATGAACACAGATTTTGCTAATACAATTTCTAGTTAAGGACTCTTCAGTAAAATAAATATAAAATGTAATGCTCTCTTATTTCTACAACATGTATTATAGAAATCTGGAATGCAAAAAACTGATGGTGTTATGCTCTTAAAATATTATGACATTTAATAAGATAACTAACGGCAATTTTCATTGAATTTAATTTCTCAAATATTTTATTATAACTTATTTTAATCCTAAAGTATAGGGGGACATAATATAATACAGCATAATTTAATATTGGACATCTTTCATCTTCCATCATTTTGCTATACAGCTAAGCATAACTAGTGTCGGGGGAGACTGGAGCAGGTCCTTGCCTGCCACGGGCAGGGGGCTGCTCCAGTCCCACAGGATTCCCGCTGCAGACAGGGGCTGCTCCTGCATCCAAAGTAGCCTCTGTCTGTGGAGAGCCCAGGCACCCTGCAGGCAGGGGCTGCTCCAGTGGGGGCTGGGAGCTGGAGGCAGCCCCAGCATGGGACTAGGGGTGGGAGCCCTTTGGGCTGGGGGCTGCTCCAGCCGGACTGGAGTGGTCTGTAGCCTGGGATCTTGCTTTACTTGGTTAACCAGTTAAATGCTCTGTAGACCTGCCGTTTAACTGGGATTTTACATCCCTGCTCTAAACATGGTATACCTGTTAGCTAGTGTAAATTAGCACAGTGGTTTTGACTTCAGTGGCATTAGACTGATGTATCTCAGTTGCAAATCTCACGCCTTTTCTTCCATCTTATACACAATTATTTTAAGAAAAAGTAGAGAAATAAATTGTTTCAGTTATAGGCCAATCACTAATTATTTGATTAGGAAGAACCTTATGGTGAGATTTTTCAATACAATAAGAGGGTTTCTTACTCCTTATAGATAAGCGTAGGCATCTGCTGTAAGGTGCTGACAGAGTATGGGAGACTAGATAGACTACTGGTTTGATCCAGTTTGCTAATTCCTATGTATAATGTTGCAAAAATTAATATTTGGTTAACTTCATTGGACTTTAAAAAAAGTCACACTAGTCACTATGCTAGCCAACCTCTCCTCTCGCTGTCCGCTTTCACAGCCAGAGAGTCTGTTAATCTTGCACTGAGCTCATGTGCACTCCACGGCCCCAAGTCACTCTCACCCTTCTTCGCTACCACACCCCTGGAGGGGCCCCTCTATCCAAATGCTCTCAGAACATCCCACCCGCTCATGCCCTTCAATCACCAGCCATTCCTTCCCTGCCAGCACCTTTCCTGCTCCTGCCCCACCTGCTAGTAAAATAGTCCATGGCCCACAGTCCACCCCCCTCTTTTCCTTCCTAGCCCCACCTCCGTCCTCCATTCCTACACCCTCCTTCCATCCCCAGCCCCACCTCCATTCGTACACCCACTCATCCTCCCTAACCCCTCCCACACTGCCTATCCCTACTCCCACCTAAGGATGTTAAATATCGATTAATTTACTAGTTGAGTAGTCGATGGAATTTCCATTGACTACTCAACTAGTTGATAGGCACTTCTGCGTTCCACATTTCAAATCCGATAAAGTGGCCAGGATTAGAGCGGGGGGTGGAACAACCTGCCGGACAAGTAGGGCCAGCGCGGGCTTCCTGCGGGGTCGGGTGGCAGTTCTGCAGCTGCATGCCAGGTCCCAAAAGTGCATGGGCTGCTCTCCCCCCCGCCCCAACAGCCGGCACGGTACCTAAAACGCCAGTCCATCGCGTGCTGGGGACTTTGTTCCCCTGCTGCCTTCCTGCGTGCGGGGGAGGGGATGCGAGTCCGGGACTGCGCTGGCTCTGGCTGCTCGGGTGGCACGCGCTGCCGTGAGGAGCAGAGGAGCAAGGCACGCACTGCCTGAGTGGTTGTGGCTGGCGCAGTCCAGGACTCCCCCCTCTCCTCTCCCCTCCCGCGCGGAAGGGCAGCAGGGGAATAAAGTCCCCAGTGCGCCAGCTCCAGCTGCTCGGTCAGCGCGCGCTGCCGTGGGGAGTGGAGGGGCAAGGCGCGTGCTGCCCGAGCATTTGTTGCTGGCGTGGTCCGGGAGTGCCTGTCCCCCCACCACTCCCCCCCCACCCCGTGCAGGAAGGCATCAGGTGCACGACAGACCAGTGTTTGGGGGACAGGGGAGCAGCCCGTGCACTTCCTGGGCCTTGGCATGCAGCTACAGGATCCCCAGGTATTGGTCCCTGGCTCCTCCCATCCCACCCAGACCCCCCACAACGTCTCTTGGGGCTAACATCAAGCTTAAATGAATATTTTCCTCTAATTGACACCAGTAAAATGTGTATTAAGAACCCATTTATTGTTGACACCGAAAATGAAAAAATATTACAGTTCAATGCATCAGAAGTGGATTCATTAATTGAACTTTCCTGTGACTCTGCCTTAAAAGAGAACTTTGATAAACTCTCCTTGATTGATTTTTGGTTGAGCTGTAGAAATGAATATTCACATTTATCTGAGAAAGCAGTCAAATTCTTAATGCCTTTCATCACGACACACGTAAGTGTGAAACTAGTTTCTCGTCTTCGGTTTTCTTAAAAAAATAAATGTAGAAATAGATTGAATGTCGAACCAGGTTTGAGGATAAAACTTTCTTCTTTTGCTCCTGACATAAAGTTGCTATGTGATGCAAAACAACATCACCCTTCCCATTAGTTCTCCTTTTAGTTATTTAAAAGCTATAAAGGGCTCACATAATAAATGACTTGTATTCAACTCATTCAATTATAAATAAACAAACTTTACAACTGTTAAAATTCTACTGGTTAAATTGTAATTAAGGTAATAACAATAAGTTAGGCACTTAATATAAATCTTGATATAAAATACTTATTATGTACTATTATTATTGTGAATAAATAATAAAGAGTGAAAATTTATTCATTTTTCATTTTTTTTATATGCGTTTATATTTTTGGGCTGCAAAAAAAGGTACTGAAAAAAACCGGGTTCCAAACTTTATATATTTGGGAAACCCTGGTCTAGCCAGCTTTCTATCCATCTTACAGTCCATTTATCCAATCCATATTCCCTTCACTTGCTGGCAAGAATATTGTGGGAGATCATATCAAAAGCTTTGCTAAAGCTGGCACTGGGGGCTTTGGGAGGACCAGAAACAATTTATTTGCATATTCATAATTTGCTTAATGAATATGCAAATATGCAAATAAATGCTGCCGGTCTTCCAAAAGCTCGTGAATGGATTTACTGGTCCCCAGTATCAAAAAGATTGGGAACCCCTGTGCTAGAGGCAGCAAGAGGTGGGGGGGAGAAAGCGACTAGTCAACCAGTCCTTAATATCCTTACTCCCACCACGTTCCTTCATATTCCTACATCCCCATCCTTCTCTAACCCCTCACCCAACACCCACCCACACTGCCCATCCCACTGCTTCCATTCCTATATCCTCCTCATCCCCACCATCCCCCCTTACCGCACCACCCATCCCCACATACACCCCTATCCTCTTTCCTCCTTCCCTACGCACACCCTGCCCCCTTCCATGAACAGGCAACCTAACTAGCAAAGAAACTGCACCAGGCCCATATGCAGGAATTTCTGTGTGTAGGGGGCTGCTCCGGGTGCTGTGGCAGCAGGATCTGGGCAGCTGCCTGGAATTAAGGGGCAGTAAAGGTGTCATTGCTGGGGTGCGTTGAAGAGGGAAGGGGGGATGTCTGTGGGGAGAGGAAATGGAAAGAAGGCAGAGAAAGAGGCTGGAGGGAAGGGGAGAGAGCGGGGTTCCTTTGGGATGCCAGGTGGAAAAGGGGGGCTGGGAGTCTGTGAGGGGGCAGGAGAGGGGCTGAGGACACTCATGAAGGATGGGAAGAGGGTTGGGGGCCATGCAATGAGGAGGGTCTCCGGGCACCACCATGCAGAGGCAGGCACACCCCCCTGCAAACACTGCTGGGCCTTCCCTCTTCGATGCCTCAGGGGTTGCCGGACTGCAGCGGCGGGTTCCACCAGGGCAACTTGGCACTGGTGTGGCCTCTCGGTGTGTGGCAGAGGATGGGGTGGCCGGGGATGCAGAGCCTGCCTCTGTTCCCGGTGCGGGTGGGCCGGGACTCACACCAGCTGAAGCAGCCCCCTGATCCGGGGGGCTGACAGCCCCTAATTGGGAGGCTCACAGCTTTGCGGTCCCCATCCCTGGGCAGTGAGCCAAAGCTCAGCCCGTCCCACGCATACTGTTGCACATGACAGCCAGCCGAAAGAAGGGGACATGACGCAGTAGTTGCTTCCCCTGAGCAGGGGGCCAGCCCAGTGTCAGCGCAGCCAGTGTCTCCCCATGCCGCTTCCCCTGTGGGCCTGCTCCCCCATGGTGCCTCAGGCCCTCTCTCTGCCGGGAAGGTCCCCAGTATTCCCAGGTCCAGCTGCCCTGGAGCTTCTGCCTGGGGTCTCTCCTGCGAGCAGTGGTGGTGGCACTGCTGCAGCCTCATTCCCTGCAACAGGGTAAATCCGGAGTGGCACCCAGGCCCAGGGAGGTCGGAATCGCTTCCTGTCCTGGACACTGTTTGGGGATGGGCAAAGCCACATGGCAGCCCGGCCTGGGCAGATTCCGCCTCCAAAGGGTCCTTCCCCGCAGTTCTGGCCACAGCCTTTTGGGAGGAGGAATCTGCCCAGGCTGGGCTGCCAGGCAGTATTGCCATCCCTGAACAGTGTCTGGGACAGGGAGGCCGTGGGAGGGCAGAGCCTCTGGGATGCAGAGTGACATGATGACCTATGATGTCTAATACCAAACTGTGACATCTATACCTATGAAGTCTAATCCAAACTAAGCAAAACTAAATCTAGAGTTCTCTGTTCACCTAGATAGTGATAGGCTTTAGGGAAGGGCATTTGCAGGGCATTTCTTCATCTATGCTACATACTTCACTGGCAGTGCCTGTGAAAAAAAGTGGCCATTTTTTTCCTTTGCTTATCCATCCCAATATGGTGACATCTTCCAACTAATGAATTGATCTAGAAGCCTGTAGTATGGTAGGAATATTTTATTTGTGAATTCATGTGAATATATGATGGTTTCAACCATCTCTTTTGCTTTTTAGTAGCATATATCTCAGATCTCCAAACAGTTGTCACCTTTACAAGGCATAAGCTGTGTTTGCCTATCACAGCAATGACTACACTTGCAGTATATGCATGTACAACACATTCCCACAAGAATAATAGTGACAGCCCAAAAAGTCAGTAAGAATGTAAATTGATGAAAATATCACAGCAAATATTAAACAAATTCAGATTCATTTAATAGGAGTCGAGGACAGGAGATCAGTTTGTTAGCTGTTAGCCTTTTGAGGCTCAACAAATTGTCAAATTAAATACCGCAGAATTTCAAGGAATATTTATCACATAGAATTAATTTCAGTCTATATTGTGCACATAACTTGTTAGACTAAAATTTTTGTCCTATTTATTGCTAAAAAACTGAATGATTTGTCTTGCAGAATCCAAGTAAATGATCAGATCGTTGAGGTTGATGGTATAAGTTTAGTAGGAGTAACTCAGCTTTTTGCAGCCACTGTGCTAAAAAACACTAAAGGCAGTGTGAGGTATGTGTTTCTTTATACAAATTTTAAATTAAAAAAATGCTTTGGGAATAAATTGTTCATTAACAGATAAAAGAAAAGCAGCACATTGTGAAAATGTTTTGATAAGAATTTGACAGAAGTGGTCACCAAAGACAGCAGTGTAACAGGCTACCATCTAGCAAACATACATTTGCCCTATAATACCTTTTTATTTGTGGTGTTTTATTTCTTATAGCTTTCTAATTGGAAGAGAGAAGCCTGGAACTCAGAGTGAAGTAGCACGTCTTATCAGTGAGACATTAGAGCAAGAGAGATGCCTATATGAGCAACACTATGCCCATGATGATACAGAACAGGTATAGCTACAAAATATATAAAGAAATTCTGTATTTTTTAACCATGACTTAAGGATATTTTACAGAAAATGAACTAAATGTTTTTGAATCACATAGCCAGGGGATAAAGAGGAAAAGGTCCAACTTGATTAAAAATGGTAATAGTCAGGGCTTGACAAACAGCAGTGAAAGCCGCTCGCCAGCCCCGCACTGCGCATGCGCGCAAGACCCGTATCGCGTATGCGCGTGCCGGAAACAAACAGGGCGCCCGGCTGAAATCTACTCGCCATGGTCGAGTAGATTCAATGCTTTGTCGAGCCCTGGTAATAATAACATACAAACTTTGTAATATTACTCCATATAATCGTGCCTCTTAATACATTTCCACCAGGCCTCAGGTTGGCACCCTTTTTGAGCAGGACAAAATCTTCTGTGAGAAAACTTCAAAGGAATCTGAAGAGAGGAAGTTAATTTTAAAAATCTATCTTAATTTGGGATAGCTGTTTCTTACCCTTCCTGTTTGGGGAATTTTTGTATAGAATGTTTGCAGATTACCTGAACAGTATGTTATAAGTTGCTTAACCATCAAGAGAGGACAATTGTTGGTCAGCAGAAGTGATGTAATCATGTTTTTTGGGTTATTTGAAGATTGTATCTACAATTTGAACCTCTCTAGTCTGATGTTCTTGGGACCAGACCAGTGCCAAATCAGAGCATCTGCCAAACCATGGAAGGTCAATATTGTCTAACAGCATTTACCAACACTTCCACTGCTTACTGGGCTCTTAGAAGACATTTAAGGGTGAATTAGAGCTAAATAACAGCACAGAACACTGAGCGCTAGAACGGGTGGCTGTAAACAAATTTTATGGTACTGTGAGAAACTTGGCCACGCCCATGATAAGTGGACATCTGGCTAACTAAAATCATTCCAGACCACATATGTTTCCAGACCAGAGTGTGCTAGACTAGAGATTTTTGACATTAATGGTCTGTGATTTACTTCAGTTATGTTTTTATATCTTGTTAGGATGATGATTATGATGATGATGAAGATGCTTTTGAGTCAGATTTACATGGAAAATCTGTGGAAGTCTTTTATCTTCCTGAAAACGAAAATGAAGATATGAATTTGCCACTGGATATGGATTCAGCACAGTTCCTCCTTAAATTTAAAGAGGTACAACAACATTACCCAAGCTTCTTACCAATCTTATGTGGTGTGTTGAAGAGCATCTGGGTCTTCTAAAATTTGTATTAGTTTCCTTTGTGCCCTATTTCATCATATTCTTCTTTTTCCTCTGACAAAAAAGGCCTCTTATAAATGACGTTTTAAATTTGTGGATTTTGTCAAAATTGATGTGCATAAAATTTGAAATACATGTTTCAGAAGCTAAAAAAAAGCTGGTAGAGTATTGGATTAAAAGACATTGACTGTCAGAAATTAGAGGGTTTTGTTTCTACTGCCTTCTTAGAGTACTATGTTTCCCGTTCCAACTGAAGAAAGTAAAAATAGATCTCATCAAATATATGTATCAACTTTTCTATTTAACTAAAATTTTTACTTATTTTCACTTACTCCAGACTTAGGCGCAGCCATCTTCTTTGGGTTGATTTTTCTGTCTATCCTATCAGAGTAGTATAGGAGTTCTGGAAAGGGTATATGAGGCAAATCTAGGAATATTCTTCCCATACACTAAACAGAAATGGGGGGTATCTGAAATATAGCCCTTCCCTATAACCTGATTAGCATGTTGTTTGTGAATAAGTATGCATGAAGTTGCTTTTTTGCAGATTGCTTTTTTGGAAAAACTAGGGGGCTGTGTCCCCTGCATGCTGTGCTCGCTAACCCCCCTGTCACAGGAGGAAGGCAACCCTGGCTCTCCCCCTGGTCATGGGGGAGAGCCAGGCTGTAGCCACGCCAGCCAGGGCCCCTTCCCCTTCCCCCTCCTCCTCTCCACCAGCCAGGGCCCCTTCTCCCTCCCACATCCCTCCAGCCAGAGTCCCTTCTCCCTCTGCCAGCCTGGTCCTTTCTCTCCCTCCCCACCCTCCACCATGTAGGGCCTGGCGCCCTGGAGCAGCTGTTTTTAAAACACCATCAGCTGCCCGCCACATGGTGACTGCCGGAGCTTCAGCCAGCTGCTGTGTGGCAGCTCAGGGAGCTGGGATGCACCCCAGTCCCAACCTCCCCCTTCCCAGTGCAGCCCCTCCCACATGTGGATCCCACCATCAGCACCCCATCAGCTGTTTTTAAAATGGCAGCCACCTTCCACTTGGCGGCTGCCAGATCTTCAGTGAGACACTATGCGGCAGCTCAGCGGAGCTGGGGGTGCAAGTCTGGGCATGAGGGGGTTGGGGGCACTTACTTGTCTTTGGTCCTCCCGCTGCTCCCGTTAGGCAGAATCTGGACAATGGGAGCACAGGGAAAGGCTCCAGACTGCATGCTTGCATGCTGCTGTTATCCCAGCCTGGGAGGGGGAACACTTTTTCCCCATGCAGCAAGACTTGGGGCTTTCTCTCCCCCCTTCCCCCCAGCAGTGTGTCAGGGCTCCGGCACATGGAGCCGGCAGCGGTCAGTTGCTGGAGGAACACTGGGGCTGAGCCGGGGGCGGCAGGGGCAATGGCAGTGGCTTCTCGTTGTGCTTGCGACCCCGATGCCACTGCCTCCAGCTTCTCGGGCCAGGAGCACTTGGGTCGTTACCTGCCATTGCTCCAGCCTTGAACCCTGCCTCCCCATAAGAGTAGCATGCCTGTGGGGGAAGGGAGAGAGGAGGAAACTGCGAGGCTCCGTGGCAGCTGCGCCTTGGGAGCAAGCAGGGAGGCAGGTGGGAGGCAGCGGGCCCTGCACTGCCTCAGTGCTATAGTACACTGCCTTGGCCAGGCTCCAGAATATCTGCTTGCTGGCCCAGGGCCAATCACCCGTGGACAGGCCCCGTTCGCCCCGCAGCCGGGGAAGTGGGAGTGGGAAGGCAGCCGAGGACAGAGGGGCAGCAGGACGAAAACTTTTCTTTCAGGACGCAGAGTGACACATGATATCACTTCCGTCATCCCTCAGGAAATATTTTCTTTAATATATAGTAAGGATATGCTCTGCATGAAAGCTGGGCTACGCCATGATGGCGGTATAGTGTATGCTTCTCCCTACTAGCCTCAAATTCTTTATAATGAAGATTGGACTTAGAGGCTTTGTGAAGCTGGTTTCCTTGGTGGCACTTGAGGGAGTTTGGATTCCAGACTCCAGACCACTGGAGACCAATTCCAATTTAATAGATTGGGGAAGTTTGGTGAGACTCTGACTATAATGGGACATCTGTGCATAAATATCTTTTGCATTTGGATGTATGATGGGAAACGAGACTAGGTGGAAATCCATTTTCTGTTGATAATGAATCTAGGTCAAATGTTCAAACTCATAATTTCACTTTCACTTAAACATACTTTTGGTATTCTGTGCCTCCAAGACATCTGATCTAAGTCACATATCTAAGGTGAGATTTAAGAGCTGAGTGGTTGCCTTCAGCAAAATTGTTATGCTATTTAATATAGGTTGTAGCTCCAAAAACAGGCACTCTCTGGTCCGGCAACATCCATTGTCTGGCAGGATCACGGATGCTCCTGGACCAGAGAACCTGGGAGAATAAGGGCAGGAACGCCAGCTGGCCAAGGCAACAGGGATGGTAGCTCAGCTGGAGGCAGCGTGATACTGGGGCCAGAGCCCTGTGTCAGCCTCCAGCAGCTCTCGGCAGCGCGGAGATGGGCCAAAGTCCCCTGGTAGCAGTGTTTGGAGTGGGGCCGGAGGCCCGTGGCAGCCCCCAGGAGCTTGGGGCTAGGGTCGGGGCTCTGTAGCAGCCCCCGGGAGCCCGGGGTCGGGGCCCTGCGGCAGCCCCCGGGAGCTGGCAGCAAATGGGCAAGCAGACTAGCCAGGTTGGGAGTGGGGGAAGGTGTGGCAGAGTGCCTGCTGGGGTAGCCTGACAGCAGCCGTCAATAGGCTTGGGGGACCAGTGCCAGGAGATCGCCCCTGGTCTGGCAAATTCTCTCCTTCGAGACCAGTCAGGTCGCGGTGGTTCCAGACCAGGGAGGTCCAACTTATAGCAGGTTTTTCAAGATGTTTTGTAATTGCCAGTCTTCTTGAGTTAAGTGAAGCCTTTATGTACCTCTTTAATCTACTGATGTCTCTTGCTTCTTAAATGTATGGTTTAATATAAAAATACTTTATGATTATATTCTTCATGAACATTATGTAAAAAGACCCAGCACTACTGTATTTTCATTTGATTGCATTTACTACTTGCCCACTTACAAAATATTACTGACTTTCACTGTTTTTGGTATGTTTACTTCATTTCAGAAATTATTTTAATTATTTGTTTTTTCTTATTAATATTTCTCAAGCTAATTTGTGATTTTTTTTTTTTAAAGTTACATGATTTGATTTTTACAGCAAATATAGATACAATAAGACCTTTAAACCTTTTTCTTAAATTGAGAGCTTGATTTTGAAAAACTCAAAATAGAAGAGCCTGTTCTCTCTTATACTGGTGAAAATCATTAGTAATTTTCTTGAGCAAGTGAATGGCTTTACGCTATCTTAAGTGAGAGGTGAATCACTTAAATAAAAACAAACTTGCAATAATCTTTCAAGTATCTTTCTGTGTATTTCTTGACAAAATTATTACATTTCATTCTAGCTTCAATTAAAGCATGCAGTAGCAACGGCTGAAGTTAACCAACTAAAAGAGAGAGTAAGTTACTTGTTTTAAAGTTTTACAATATTTACTGTCCATATTGTTCATGATAAGCTTCATGACCAGAGAAAAAGTTGGAAACCAAAAAAAGTTAAGTAGATGTCTCTTTCAATACTAGGACGCCTGTTCTTTGGGCATACTAGACACACAGTTAGCTAAACTTAAATTATGTGGTACTCAAATATTGAATTCTGTGACAGGTTGAAGAAATTCTAAAACAGGATAAATGCTTAAATAATATTGTTTAGAGTAGAATTTATTGACTTAAATAGTTCAATGGATATAAACTTGTCTCGGGTCAGTATTGATGTTTCATAAAAATTCTGTGTCTTTGTATAGAAATTAGAAAGCAGTGGATGTATTTGCCACTTTGGGGCAGTGGTCACTTTTAGGAAGGAGTTTCTGGAGTGTTATAGTATATAATAAACTACTAATCACACAGATGTTTGGAACTATAGAACAGTTCTTTATTAACTTGCTAACTCTACTTTCCAATATGACAGAAGGGAAATCATGTGGAAATTATCTTTAAACCAAAAAGACAATACTTCTCACCCAAATGTGAGATGGAATGTTAAAACGCTGCTATTACTAAAACTAAACAGGAAACTTTAGTAGAAACATAATTCTAGTTCTTTGAGTGCTTGCTCATGTCAAGTTCATTTTAGGGGTGTGTGCATCCATATGTGCAGTTAGCAGCGATTTTTGCCTTAGCGCTATCTTAGTGCCAGCCATGGTGATGTCTAGAGTGGCACTCCCTAGTAGGGGTATATTAGGCGCTGCAGGCCCTGTGCCTTCTTAGTTTCTTTTTACCATTTGTGGTGGTTAGTCAAAATGCCTTTCCTTGTATAGTAAGAGCTAGTAGTGTCTTCTCCAGCCTTGTGCCTTAGGGTCTTGTAAATAGTTTGTTGATAATGTTTGTAGCCAGTTGTTAAGCATAGATGTTAGTTAGTAGTTAGTCCTGGCTGGGACTTTTCCCCGGCATGCCCCACTCTCCTGGCTTCAAGTTGTGTTCAGCATTCAGTGGGCTGTTGACCATCAGTGACCCACTTAACAGTTGTCTCAAGTGTCAGGGAGAGAGCCAGGAAGGACAAGTGTTGGATTTGTAAAATCCTTAGCCCTCTTACACAGAAAGAGCAGGATAGCTGCTTGAAAGCTCTCTTAATGGAGTTGGCTCTCCGTCCCTCACCAAAATTGTTTTCATCTGACTGTGGCAAGTGGATCAGCCTCAGTTCGAAGTGAGCCACCGAAACCGGATTTGGCTGGTACCACTTTCTTTGCCAGTGCCCAAGAAGGGGCAAAAGAATTGGAGCCTTTTGGTGCAAAGAACCTATGTAAGGCCGTGTGCCCATCTTGGGGCTTCAAGAGAGTAGCACTGCAGACGTATCCCCAAGCCCAGCCAGGCACCTATCTGGCCCCCCCATACTCTGGGCGGTGGTAAGGGCTCCCAGCCTATATGGGGGCTTTTAGTGCCCAAAGCAGATCTACAAGCTAAAAACCAGAGCTGACTGGCCCCACATGTTCTGCACAAGGGGACTGATGCAGATCTGCCTCTGGCACTGAAGACCAAGGTGATCGGGGTGCAGCAGCGTAGATTGGTGGAACATCCTTTGTCACCAGACCGCAGGTGCAGGTCTCTTTTGCCGTAATTTTGGACCCCGGCACCACGACCCCGTTTGCCAGCCAGAAGGCCTAGGTCCATGACAAGGTCTCCAATGAAGTCCCCAACAATCAAACATGGGACTCTTCAGTTAAGGCACTGTTCCACTGGTACTGGCCAGTCATAGAATCATGGAATACTAGGACTGGAAGGGACCTCGAGAGGTCATCGAGTCCAGACCCTTGCCTTCATGGCAGGACCCAGTACTGTCTAGACCATCCCTGATAGACATTTATCTAACCTACTCTTAAATATCTCCGGAGATGGAGATACCACAACCTCCTTAGGCAATTTATTCCAGTGTTTAACCACCTTGACAGTTAGGAACTTTTTCCTAATGTCCAACCTAAACCTCCCTTGCTGCAGTTTAAGCCCATTGCTTCTTGCTCTATCCTCAGAGGCCAGGAAGAACAAGTTTTCTCCCTCTTCCTTGTGACACCCTTTTAGATACCTAAAAACTGACTCCAACACTGCCCGGCCTGGAGCCCCCGCCCCCCCCCCCCCCGAGCCAGCGTCCCCTTATCCACCTCCTCCTGCTTCCAGATTTCCTCCCAGAGCTTGCACCTCTCACCCCTTCCCACACCCAAATCCCTCATTCCCACCCCGGAGCCTACACATCCTGTCTCAACCCAGCGAGGGTACGGCTAGACTACAGGGGTTTTTCAGGATTCTGGAGATATCCCAGAAAACTCTTCTGCATCCAGGATGCGCTTTGTTCTTCCACTTCTTTAGTGGAAGAGCAAACATGATCTTTCGTCACCCCTATATTCCTCTTTCCACGAGGAATAAGGGGCTTCCAAAAGAAGGGGTTTTCTGACATTTGGTCCAGTCTAGACAGGCCAAATGTTGAAAAAACTTCTTCCTACAGAAGAATTGGGGGAAAAAAGCAGCAGTATAAGGGTTGGGGATAGCAAGTGATGGAGAGGAGGAGACTAGAGAGGGTGGGGCTTCAAGGAAGGGGAAGGGTGGTAGATCTTGGCTTGTTCTGTCATTTAAAAAGTGATCTTGAGTGTAAAAAGGTTGGAGACCACTGTATTAAAATCAAATCTAGAACAGTTTCCCCCAGTAGCTTTTTCGACCTTCTGAAATAAAAAGTTGTCTTCAATGCAGTCCAAGAACTTATTGGTTAGTCTGTGCCCCGCTGTGTTAGTTTCCCAACATATATCTAGATAGTTGAAGTCCCCCATCACCACCAAATCTTGCGCTTTGGATGATTTTGTTAGTTGCTTAAAAAAGTCTCATTCACCTCTTCTGCCTCGGTAGGTGGCCTGTAGTAGACCCCTACCATGACATCACCCTTGTTTTTTACCCCTTTTAGCCTAACCGAGAGACTCTCAACACGTCCGTCTCCTATGTCCATCTCCACCTCAGTCCAAGTGTGTACATTTTTAATATATAAAGCAACTCCTCCTCCCTTTTTTCCCACCTGTCCTTCCTGAGTAAGCTGTACCCTTCTATACCAACTAGCCAATTAGCCCATCATAAGACGGGATTTTCAGGTCTCTCCTCCACGTCGGTCTTCTCTCCTGAGCCTCCGGTCTCTCGCTCCGTCTCTCTCTCTCTCCTCCTCCTACTGCCTCCCCCTCTCTCTCTCTCTCAGCTCTCCTCCACCTCCTGCCTCTCTCTGTCTTTCTCTTTCTCTTCTCCTCCCCCTTCTGCCTCTCACTCGGGGGAACGCGGATCCCAAATGGTCACTGCCCCGCTCCCCTTCGCCTCCCGCTGTGGCACTCGGCTGACTTCTGCGCCACTCAGCCGGGCCGCTGCAGGGGAATAAGCGTCCATTTGGATTTCCCCGTGGCGGCCCAGCTGAGCAGCGCAGAAGTCAGCCGAATGCCACGGCGGAGGCGAAGGGGGGCGGGCGGTGACATACACGCCCAGGCCCCGCCCCCTGGCCATGTATGTCACCGCCCCGGCCCTCTTCCCCTCCCGCCGTGGCACTCGGCTGGCTTCTGCGCCGCTCAGCCGGGCCGCCGCGGGGGAGCAAGTTTGACCGTTTGGGCCCTGCACTCCCCATGCAGCACGGGCCACCCAGAGGGAACAGCCAGCATTTCAGCAACAGCGCCGCCCAGAGGGAACAGCCAGCATTTCAGGCAACAGCGCCCCCCAGAGGGAACAGCCAGCATTTCAGTGTTACAGACTCTCAGACATTGGGCTACTATATATATGATATTCCAATCGTGTATTATCCCACCAAGTCTCTGTGATGCCAATGATGTCATAGTTCTATTTATTTATTAGCTTATTCTTCTTGCTTATTACCCATACTTCTTGCATTTGTATATAGGCATCTAAGATACTGATTTGATCTTGCTTCCCAGTTCTGCCTTGTCCCTCCTTTCTCTCTGCTATTATAGCCCACATTTCCCTCCCATTTCTGACCCATCTCCCAGGTCTCCATGTTCTTCACTTACCTGTGGGCTTTGGTCACTTATCCCCGTCAAACCTTGTTTAAAGCCCTCCTCATTAGGTTAGCCAGTCTGTATCCAAATATGGTCTTCCCCTTCCTTGAAAGGTGAACGCCATCCCTGCTTAGCAGTCCTTCCTGGAATAGCGTCCCGTGGTCGAGGAAGCCAAAGCCCTCTTGGTGACACCAACTTCACAGCCAGGCATTCACCTCCAGGATGCACCTGTCTCTGCCGGGGCACCTACCATTGACAGGAAGGATCAAAGAGAATACCACCTATGCTCCAAACTCCTTCGCCCGTACTCCCAGAGCCCTGTAATCACTCTTGATCCGCTCAGTGTCACACCTCGTAGTATCATTAGTGCCCACATGGATGAGAAGCATGGGGTAGTAGTCAGAGGGCTGGATAATCCATGACAATGCCTCCATAACGTCTCGGATACGGCCCCCCGGCAGGCAGCATACCTCCCGAGATGACATGTCAGGGCGACAGATGGGCGCCTCCTTCCCCCTCAGAAGATAGTCTCCGACCACCACTACCCTATGTTTCCTATTCGCAGTGGTGGCAGCAGACCTCCCAGCCTTCGGGGTTCGATGCTTCTCCTTCTCTGTTGTAGGGGGTGATTCCTTATCTCCTGTATCAAGAAGAGCATAACGGTTTCCTCGTACCACGGTGGGAGGGTTCGGAGCAGGGGTGGAGCACTACTTTCTGCCAGAAGTAACCAGGTGCCAGTGTCCGCCCTGAGCCATCTTCTCCTCCACCAGTGGTGTGTCAGCAGTCCTGTGTACTGGGACAGCTACCTCAGCTGTCTCAACATGAACACTTCAGGAATTGCTCGTAGATTCGGATGCTCCTTAACCTAGCCACCTCCTCCTGTAGCTCTCCCACCTGCTGCCTGAGAGATTCCACCAGCAGGCACCTTTCACATTGGATGGTCCTCCCAGCCTGGATATCAGTAAGTGGGATTTGCAAGCCACAGTCCCTGCAAAACCACACCAGGATCTGGGTAGAGGCATCCATGCTCAGGTGGTCGGTCTGTCTGGCTACAGGCATAGGTAGGGGAGACAGAAGCAGTGCTGGCACAGGTGTTGCGGGTCTTCCTGACCATCGTAGGCCTCCCTCTGTCAAACTCCCTCTTAAACTCCCCTGTCTGCAGCCCCCTGGTCACTCTGTCTCTGGCTTTTAAAGCCTGCTGGCCTAGGTCAGGCCCACCCCCTTGTGAGTCACACAGGGGAAGGCTGATCAAAGGCAATAGAGGGAACAATCAAGGGAACAAAGGTCAGGCACTCGGTCCCAACTGCCACAGCAACTGAAACTGAAGTCACCTGAAATAAGAATCAAAATTCAAACAGTTGAGCAAACTCACTCACACCAAAAGCTAGTACTCTCACTCTCACCTGGTAGCCTGTTCAGCGGCGGGCTCTCTTGCTCTCCCTCTTAAACTCTCCTGTCTGCAGCCTCCTGTCCGCTTCGCTCTCCTGGTTGCTCTGCCAGTGAAAGGCTGTCCAGGTGCTGGTCTCCTTGATATCAGTCACCGTCCTGGAGAGATCATTTGGGATCTTGGCATCAGTCTTTTTTGCGTTCAGGCAGGCACCACTGTTCACCTTATAATTTGTCCACTAGGTTCAGCAGACAAACCCAGGCCTCAATGGCCCTGCCATGGTTTCTGGAGGGACAGGGGTCAGAGTTGGACCATGACTTCAGTCTGTCACCAAGAAGGAGCAACTCTCCCTGTATGCAAGAGACTGGAATGTATGCATTGGCCCTGGCACTGACGTAAGAGGGACAGGGATCCCTCTGCTGTGGCAGTACTGGAATCCATGGATAATGCTGGTCCAATACTCCCAGTCCTCCCTGGCTGCATCAGACAAGCTGGCAACTACTTGAGGGCGCCAGGCTTTTTTCAGAACTTACTAACTCCAGGTGCCCTGGGCTCAAAGACTTCCAAGCTACATTGCGCTCCATGGGTCTGCATACCCCTCAGCATCCAGGAAGCTGTTCTACCCTGCACTGCAGTCTTGATCCTGGGGGGGGCTTCCAGATCTGGCTTCTATGGGAAAAGGAACAAGGAACCTTAGAGACGCTACTCATCTTCGTCCTGTCATATTGCTCAATGGGACTCTCCCAGAAGTCAGGGTGGCCAGAAGCAGTCATTGTGAGGATGCACCTAAAGATGGTGCCATAGCTTGTCTACTGGATCCAGACCTCCATCTGATATGCCAAGCCTTTCTATCTCAGATTTGAGACTGGGTGGTCCACATCTTGATGGACAATATGACCATGGTCTTCTATATCAACAGGCAGGGAAGAGCCAGGTCATCTACCCTGTGTCAGGAGGCCCTGTGGCTCTGGGACTTTTTATTTGCAGCACAATGTACACCAGGGCTACTCAACTTTGGAAGCTCCAGGGGCCACAATGATACTCACAGCACATGCCAAAGGCTGCAACTTAAGCGTGGTTGCATATACATGCAAATATCTGCAAATAGCTTCTTTCACACTGAAGGGTATGAATACAAAGATTAAAGCAAGACTACACAACACGCAGGCCCTATTTAAGTCAGTTCTGCTGATATTAATAAAATGCAATATTTACTTGATTTCCCCCATATGAGAGCACTTTTAATGAGCAATGACAGTCCAGGAATTTAACTACTAAAACACATATCACCAGAAGACCATTATATTGACTACTTTTTTAATTTTGGCTCCCACTGCGAGCTGCAAACAAATGGGCCATGGGCCTCATGTGGCCCACGGGCCACGTATTGAGTAGCCCTGATATACACCTTGTTGCCAGTCACCTTCCAGTGTCCAAGAACACTCTCGTCTTCTTATGAGAAGTCCCTAGACCCTGAGGTGGTCCGTTTCCTCTTTTGCGGAAGAGGGAAGTCCCCAGGTGAGCCTGTTTGTATCCAGGCAGAACAGAAAGTGCCACATCTTCTGCTCAACTGGGGGCATGAATAGAAGATCCCTGTTGGATTCTTTTCTGCCGAAGTCAGGAGTCCTTATATATGCTTTCCTCCCACTGCCATTGCTTCCCAGGGTCCTCTTCCTAGTTGCAGTGATATTGGCCTGTCAAGTATCTGAGATTTGGGCTCTCACCTCTAAACTTCCATACATAGTCTTCTACAACATCCAGCTCAGACCACCTGGAGTTTCTCCCCACATTCAGCTCAGACCACCTGGAGTTTCCTTTGAGTCAAGACATCTACTTAACAGTCATCTTTCTGAAACTGCATAAATTGGAGGAGGAGTCTAGACTCCATGCCTTGGATGTTCACAGAACTAGGTTGTTTCATAAATAAACACAATTGTTCATCACGGTGGCTGAGAAACTTAAAGGTTGTCCTGTAGACACTCAAAAAATTTCTTCTTGGAGACAACCTGCATTTGGTTCTGCTATGACCAGGTGAAAGTGCTGCCTCTGGCAATTGTAGCCACCCACTTTGCCAAGGTGCAGGCCTCTTCTGCAGTCTCTCTGGGCCACGTGCCTATTCAGGACAACTATAGAGAAGCCACCTGATCATCTGTTCATACTTTACATTCCACTATGTGCTGACCCAGCAAGCCTAGGACGATACTGTCTTTGGCAGGGCAGTACTGCACGCTGCTAAGCTGTGAATTGCAAGCCTATCTCCATGGATACTACTTCTGAGTCACCTAAAATCGACATGAGCAAGCACTCAAAGAAAAAACGATTACCTACCTTATGTAAGTGTTATTCTTCAAGTTGTATTGCTTATGTCCATTCCATTTCCTGTCCTCCTACCCCACAGTTGGAGTTGCTGGAAAGAAGGAACTGAGAGGGCTCATGGCCATCTTCCCCAAATATACTGCTGCATGGGAGCACTAATCCAGGAGGTGCCATGGCCAGCCCTATGGATACTGCTAAGGCAAAAATCTCCAACAACTGTGCACATAGGCATACACACGCACCTAAAATAGAATGGACATGAGCAACACATCTCAAAGAATAACAGTTACAAAAGGTAGGTAACTGTTTTGTCTCAGTTTTGCAGTTAGCCTCGTATTGGTGGGTTTTGAGAAATAGGCTGGAACAGCAGTCTGGTGTGTGTTTTTTTCCACTTATGTACCACGTAGTTTGATTTCTAAAACTCTCACAACATGGAAAGAGATGGATGTGTTGAAATGATATTTATATAAAAAGACTTAAAGCATTTTAGATACTACTGGATGAAAAACTGTATACCTATTCAAAGTCTTGCTTTTAATACTGCTAAGATTGATATAGTAAGTTAGTAGTAATTATCCACTTACAATTTTTAAGCAGCTATTTTGATTTTTAACTTTATCTTAAGACATAGTTCTTAAGTAGTTTTCTGAATATTTTCCTTTTTAAGTTAAAAACTACTGAAGCTGAAAAAATAGAACATGAATCAAGTAAGTCCCAGCTTCAGCGAACTTTAGAAGAGAGCAAAGAGAAAATTAAGAAGTTGGAGACCTACTGGTTAGAGGCACAAAGTTTATGCAAGACAGTAAATGAACATCTTAAAGAAACCCAGGAACAGTATGATTCCCTGGAGAAGAAATACAACAAGGCCAAGAAATTACTTAAAGATTACCAACAGAAGTAAGTACACTGAAGTGGAATAATTTAATGAAAAGGTTTTAAAAAAAATTCTCTCTTTCTTGGTTCCATTTGTCCTACGTTATAAGCAGAGCTGGTAGCAACACCTATAGTACAAGCTACCTAGTACTATCCATTGTAAGATCCTGTTTTCAGTTGCTTATGATTCTTCCAGATTTTAACCATTCAGGCTGAATTTTTCCAAGCTATAGTCTGTCAAATGCTGATTTTGGGGGAGAAGTTTCAGAAAAACAGGTTAGCTGTTTATGAGAATGGGTATAGAAAAAATACACAGTCAAAAGAATGTTTAAACATTTTTGAGCTGCTTAGCTGTGTGACATACCATGGTGCAATCCAGACTGAGTAGCTGTGTCACCCCTGCTCTCTAACCTTTACAGTGCTTTGCTGGAACCTCCAGCCTCGATTACTTATAGCCGCCAGCATGCATGTCGCTCCCAGCTATGTCTGTCTATGTCCATGGTATCCAACTAGTTCTCAAGCAATAGCCACTATAATGGCTACTGCTATAGTGAACTAGCTACACTCAACTGGCCAAATAGCTACGTGTGGCGTAGTGGCTGGCGTATTAGACAGACCCCACGGGTGTATGTGCTGCAGCCAGGCAGTCACACTTTGGCTCTTATCAGCCTTTATTATACTGCAGGATGACCTCCACACGCACCCATTCTTAGATTTCCCCCCAGATATGAATATACTGTATTGCCCAACCCTCTTCTGGACAATGCAAGCTTATAAAAAGTCAGTAATAATAAAGAAATAATATGCACACAACTTGCCACCCAATATGGAGTTTCCCAAACACTTCTATTTAAACATGCTGGATTACCTAAAACAAGTTTTATTAACTAAAAAGAGATTTTAAGTGAGTGGAAGTAATATGCAACCTTAATTCAGCCCTTAATTAAGGGCCAATAATTTTTGATGCGGGGAGGCACTCCAAGTTACTGGGAAGTGGTCAAGGGCTGCACTCTTCCATGATATTAATGGAGGAGATGCGGGGTCTGGGATGGAGGTTTGGTACAGAAGGGAGCTTGGGGTAAGGAATTGGGGTGCAGGTGGGAGAATGGAGTCTGGGAGGGAGTTTGGGTGAAGGAGGTGGTTGTGACCTAGGGCAGGGGACTAGAGTGCAGGGGTTTGGGATGTGACCTAGGATAGCAAGGGATTGTGATCTGGGGCAGGAAATTGAAATTGGGGTGCCAGATATGGGAGGAGGTATGGGTGCAAGAGGGGGGCAGAGGATTTGGGTATGTTTATGGGGGGGGGGGGGGGGAAGAGGGTTGGGGAAGGAAGGGGCTGAGGTACCAGAAGCGGACTCTGGCCAGGAGACTTACCAGCCAGCAGCCAAACCTGCCTGCCTGCCTGCTGAGCTAAGGCTCGCAGAGCTTAAAATGTTTCCCTGCCTGCCTGTCCAGCCGTGTGCTTGAGTGAATAACTGAGCTGAGGAGAAGGGGCATGGTTCTTCTTGGCCACCTGTTATTCAGACAGGCAGCTCCCATTGGCCAGTTTCTGGCCAGAAACTGGCCAATGGGATTGTGCAGGGGGCGGAGGCAGCTCCTGAATCTTTCTCCCCTCTCTTTCAGTTTTGAAACAGAAATGGGGGCTGATAGCTGTGTTTCTGAGCCGTGTGTGGGGCTGTGGGGGCAAGCAGGAGAGCCTGCTTGGGACTTCCCGCTGCCTCCATGGGCTGGATCCGGTGGCTTGGTGGGTGGGATGTGGCCCACGAGCTGTATTTTACCCAGGCCTGACCTAAAGAGTGGATTATCTCTGTCTCTGTAACCGAATTTCCTATATGAAGTTGGGCAAGTCACCTAAATTAAAATGTTCAATAGCTGGCCACTAACTGTGTGCTCCTTATTTTCTGGGTGCTTATCTCGAGATGCTTAGGGTGTAGTTTGTAGAAGTGCTGAGCACTCAAGAGCAGCTGTACTCAATGAGAGCTGTGCTTTGCACATATGAGGGGTTATGAAGTGCTAAATACTGTTGGGCCTGATTTTTCAGATGCCACAAATTGAGTACAATTATATACTTCTGACTATTGCCTTTAATCTGTTCCTCAGTCCCCCCATCTCTTAAATGTTGATAATAATTCCACCTTGCCTCTTAAAATGTGAAAATAGTGATGCATTCAGGAAATATGGTGATAATTACCATAAAAATACGTGAGGAAATAATGATACTATATTCAGTATGGGCTGGATGGCTCACCTGATACTGAGTGATGAGTCACGATGTTATGTGATAAATAAGGCCTCTTTGGCTACACAATGAATAAGTATAAAAAAAAAATCCAGTGAGCACTATTCATTTATTGAATAAGTCCTGTTATTTGAGGGGGTGGAGGGAGATTGTCTCATGCTGTATATGCACATGTGATGAATTAAAACTGCAGGAGCAATCTCATTTCTGCCACTTTCTAACTTTTGAATGATTGACACTAGAGATGTTAAAATACGGTTAATTGACTAGTCAATAGGCACTTCCGCATTCCTCCTTTGAAATGTACAAGAGCTCCCGCTGAGGCCTTGTGATATGTCTATGCTGGCAGCTGGAAGGTGTAATTTTTAGCTAGTGTGGCTGTACGCTTGCTAGCTCTGATCTGAGATTTTTGGTATATACTCTGGTGGCAAGCCTGAGCTGCTGCTTCTGCTGCCATGCTCGCACTGCTATTTTTAGTTCACTTGGTCAAACAGAGTGAGCTTGTACATCTTACCTGATCTGGAAATTAGATGTCCCAGCTAGGGATGTTAAAATTAGATTGTTCAACTAATCGAATAGTTAATGGAATTTCCATCGACTATTCGATTAGTCGATAAGGGCGCTTCTGCTTTGAAATATAACAGGAGCCAGCCTGGCTGTTGATACATTTCAAAGGTGGAAGTGCCGCGCTGCATTCCGGCTTTGAAATGTATAAGAGCCCTTTTGTGCATTTCAAAAATTGAAATGCTGCATGGAGCCTGGGGGTAGGGGTAGCGGGGGACTCTGAAGCTCCTGCTGACCCCGAGATCCATGCGGCTCTTCCACTTTGAAATGCCACATGGAGCCCAGGGTGGCATTTCAAAGTGGAAGAGCCCCACAGAGTGTTTCAATCTTCAAAATGCACAAGAGCCCCTCCTGGGGCTCTTGTATGTTTCAAAGGTGGAATGCTACCACTGCGCCCCTGTCCCCTCCCACGGATCTGAAGCTGGGGGAACTGGCATTTAAGCCGGCTCCCCCCAGCATCCTCTCTTCTACCGTCCCTTGCTGACTCTTTCTGATAGAGGCAGCAAGGGGGATGAGCGACTAGTTTACTAGTGTGTTGACTATCCAATAAGCTTTTGCTTATTGGATAGTTGACTAGTCAATTAGTTGCTTCCATCCCTAGTCCCAGCTGCAAGGTGGATGTATTTTTACTCTGCAGCTTGCTGAAGAATAGATTGGCAGCTGGTGCAAGTAGTTATGCAACAAGAGGATGCAGCAGTGCTCCTGATACACTGAGGGAAATAAAGGACTAGCACGTTGATGTGTAGAGAGGGTTGGCTTGTGATGATGCAGTGCTTCAGCACCAGAGTGGTTTTGATTTAAATCATGATTTAAATTACTAGTCAGGAAGACTCAATTTAATCATGATTTTCTACATCAAAGTGCATTTTTGTTGGTTTTTATAACCTTAATACATATTCTTCACAACTCAGAGATGTAGGTTTCATTATTAGAAGGTACACACTATAGGGTATGTCTACACAGCAAAGTTATTACTAAATAACAGCTGTTATTTCGAAATAACTTTACTAGCATCTACACAGCCAAACCGCTATTTCGAAATTAATTCGAAATAGTGGAGCACTTATTTCGAATTTGGTAAACCTCATTCTACGAGGAATAATGCCAAATTCGAAATAGCTATTTCGAAATAAGTGCTGTGTAGACACTTATTTCGAAATAGGGGGCCTCCAGTCTTCCCAGGGTGCCCTGGTGGCCACTCCAGCCTCAACCAAGAACACTCCTCTCCCTCCTCCCTTCCCGGGGCCCTTAAAGGGGTTGACTCTGGCCACAGTGCCTGTGCCAGCTCCAAGCCTGCCAGCCTAGAGCCAGTAATCACCTCTCCTGACCCAGTGGCCCCAAAACATGAGCCAGCAAGCCACTGGCAGCCAGCCCTCCACCGCTCCTCAGGAGCAGTCTGCCAGCTCCCAGGAGCCTGCCAGGGCCCCGAGAAGGCGGGCGCCTTCCTGGTCCAGGGTAGAGATCATGGATCTTATTCAGGTTTGGGGGGGATGCCCCCAACATCCATGATCTCCGCACTAGACAGAGGAAGGGGGGTTAGGGAGGGGTAAGTGGAAGGACATGAGGGAGGAATGAGCCCAGTGAGGCAGACCAGGGAGGCTCTTAGTGCTCCTCAGGGTGGAAGCTCTCCCGCAGGGCCTCCTGGATACTGACACCCTCCCCGATGGACCTCCTGGATGGCAGCCTGCAGAAAGTGCAGCCAGGCTCACAGCAACGCGTCCATGAGAAGCACCAGAGTGCCCAGGGGCAGCTCTGGCTCCATGTTGCAGAGTGCTGTGGTGTCCCAAGTGAGGACAAGCAGAGCACGCAGATTCAGAATGCTTTGCTGTCCCTCATTGAGGTAGGCAAGCAAGCAGGGAAAGCTGAGAACCAGCCATCCAGGGGGGTCCCTTTAAGCACAGGCCTCAGATCGCCTCAGGCAGCAGCCACACAAAGTAACTCCTGACCTGATGCCCTGCCAGACCTGGTTCCGGCCGGCCTTAAATGTGATTCAGCATCCACTCAGTGTGGACGTTCTATTTCGAAATAGCAAAATGCTATTTCGAAATGCATTTTGTGTGTAGACGCGTTATTTCAAAATAACTTATTTCGAATTAACTATTTCGAAATAAGATATTTCGAAATAACGCTGTAGTGTAGACATACCCATACATTTTTAAATAGTAATTTAGTTTGAAAACTTTTCAGATTAATTTTATAGCTATATCAGAAAATTAATGATTGTTTGGTTATTTTATTTACCAAAGATTAGCTGAAGCAGATATTTATGAAGTCATTGGGAGATGAACTATCTCCAGTTCAACAGGTTAATCATTAATATTTGGAGGATTTTCTTTCCATGCTGTAATAGGGGAAGAACATCACCAGATAGACATTTAAATTGTTTTATTTAACTAAAACAACAATGTTATGTATTCTGGATTTTTTTCTTCAACAGCAAACAAAACAAGCATATGAATTTGGACTAATTCATTCCAAACTGAAAAATTGTTGGGACCTGAAAAAGCAGAAAAACTTGTTTTTCATTTACAGATTATGAACAAACAAGAAAATGAAGGTGAAGACAACTGAAATAGCTGCAAAAGCCAATATTTTAAGTTTCTCATGTTGACCTGGCTGACAATTGATTTAATGTTTGCATTTTTTAATATTTCAATATTTTTAAAATTTTAACAGAAACAAACCTGATTTTTTTTTAAATTGGATATTTAACTAAACTAAAAAATTCATATGCTTGTTTTGTTTGCTGTTGGAGAAAAAAATCCAGAATTCATAACATTGTTGTTTTAGTTAAATAAAACAATTTAAATGTCTATCTGGTGATGTTCTCCTCCTATTACAGCATGGCAAGAAAAATCCTCCAAATATTAATGATTAACCTGTTGAACTGGGTACAATTATACTAACTATTCAAAGTTACAAGACCTCTTAAGTTCCTTCCAGAACAGAAGCGGCCTCAACTTCAGGGCATAATTCAAGAGGGCTATACCATCGCCTGTACGGCACTCCAAGCGGATCTAGATGTCACAGACACTGCCACACATAGCACTGCCATGGCAATTGTCATGCGCAGAGCCTCATGGGTCCAAGCCTCAGGGAATTGCAACTCAAGATAGAGGACTTCCTCTGCCCTTCAGTAAAACCAATTTATTTGCCAGCAAAACTGACGAGATCCTGCATTCCATGACAGATTCTCACACAACTCTAAGAACTCTGGGTATGTGCACAAACGCCAGAGATATAACACGTATCCAAAGCCTAGACAGCCTAACAGACAGTATGACTTCAAACAAAGGCACAGATAATAGAAGCGCAGACCCCACCGCCAGCAGCAATCCAACTCTAACCAACCATCCACATTGAAACAGCAAATTTGAAGTTTTGGTCTAGGGCTTGAGCAACATCCCTGCCATACCATTGCCGGCACCATCCAACCTCCAATTCAGCTACTAGCTATGATCCTTCTTCCAACAATGGATCGAAATAACATCCGACCAAATTGATACTCTCTAGAATCCACAGGTCTTACTTCATCCCCTTCACATCCACTCCCCCTACCTACCTCTCCTCACCCCTCTTCAGGAACCACTCTCACTCAAAATACTTCCTCACACAGAAGAAGACAAGGGGTGGAGACCCATACTAGATTTCAGAAAGCTCAACAAGTATGTAACGTACTGAAGGTTCAAAATGGCCACTTTAGCAACCATCATACCGGTGTTAGACAGCGGAGATTGGTTCTCAGCCCACAACTTCCAAGATGCCTATTTCCATATAACAATCCATCCAGCACAGAGGTGTTTCCTACGTTTCACAGTCAGAAACAACCACTACCAATACCGAGTTCTCCCATTGGGCCTATCAACAGCACCAAGAGTATTTTCAAAAACTCTGGTGGTAGTAGCCACATACTTCACGCTGCAGCCCACACAGACTCTTGAGTTTTAGATGCTCAACTAGATTCAGTAACAACCAGGGCAACACTACCTGACGTAGACCAGTTTTACTCCAGGGCAGCCCTGGGCAAGAGATATCTAGGGGATGATTTCTCTGAAATGGGAAACCCCACTCCTATACGTGTTCCCACCATTACCTTTGATCCATTGAGTAATCATGAAAATCAAACAGGACTGATCACACGTCATATTAGTAGCACCATCAAAGTCCAGACCTGGTTTCCTTATCTGTAATGATTGGCAATCTCCGTTCCTCATGCATTCTCTCCACATTCCAATCTTCTATCTCAGCATCACGGCAGAACCCTCCATCCGGACCCAGTCACACTTCATCTCAAAGCCTGGTTCCTTCATGGCTCCATGATGCTGAAATGTCCTGCTGTGACAGAGTAAAGCAAATACTAATCAATAGTCGACGGGATTTTACCAGAAAAACCTACACCTATAAACAGAAAAGATTCTTGAAGTGGATACGGGAAAAACACAATATTCCATCTCCACCACGCTTCTAGTAATCATACTGGACTACCTTCTTAAACTATGGGAGTCAGGACCTCCTTTAGTTCAATAAAGGTTGCTGCATTTCACAGACTAATGGATGGGATCTCGCTCTTCTCGCATCCCATGACCAAACAGTTCTTAACAGGACTCCAAAACGTGTACCCTGCAGTGAGACCACCTACTCCTCTGTGGGACCTCAATCATGTCCTTAAGAGTCTCACAAAGCCACTTTTTGAACCACTTGCTCGTGGCTAAATCTCTCGATGAAGGTGGCCTTTCTCATAGCCATCACTTCCAGCAGACAAGTAGGAGAAATAGCAGCTTTGATGGCAGATCCCTGTTACACAATCTTCAGCGAAGAGAGTGTAACACTCAAACCTCGCCCAAAGTTCCTCTCGAAAGTTCCTATACTTTTCCATATTAATGAACCAATCCACTTACCTGCGTTCTGTCCAATGCCACAGGACGACGCGATTCAAGCAGTGGTACATGCCCTCGATGTACAATGAATGATTGCCTTTTATCTCGTTAGGACCAAGTCCTGGAGGAAGTCCATGAGACTTTTCATTTCTTTTGTCTAATGCTCAAAAGGACAAGCTGTCTCCTCCTAAAGGATATCAAAATGGATCTCCTCTTGCATCCATGTTTGTTACACAGTCCATAACAAGCAACCACCACCTGTCATCACAACAAACTCCACCAGAGCAGTGGCTTTCCACCACAGCCTTCCTGAACATGTCCCATTAGAAGACATCTGCAGAGCAGCAACCTGGTCCTCCAAGCACACATTTGCCAAACACTGTGCCCTGACTTCCGGCCTAATTCCGACAGCATTAGTGGGCCAGGCGGTTCTCTGTACAGTCTCTGGGGCAAGGCTCCAACACCACCTACACGAGACAGATGCTGCTCTTCAGACATCTAGAGTGGAGCACCCACGGGGACATCACTTGAAGAAGAAGAAGAAGAGAGAGTTACTCATCTTGTTCAGTAATGGGAGTTCTTTGAGATGTGTGTTCCCGGGGGTGCTCCACTACCCTCCCTCCCCTACTTTGGAGCCTCTTCGGGGCATGTCCAAAGTAGAGAAGGACCAGAGGTGCCACGTGCGCTACTAACAGATGCTAACGGCACGAGGAGACACCACTGTGCATGTGCGGTGCAGCAGACCACTGTTAGAGAAGATTGCTGGCATTAGGACGCACCAGCACCTAGAGTGGAGCACCCACGTGGATGCACATCTCGAAGAACTCCCACTACTGCACAAGGTGAGTAACTTCCTCTTTCCCCTGTAGCATTTTGTTCAAGGCTACAGAAATTGGCTTCAGGATACTCAGCATGTGTTGAACATTTCTCTTAAGCCCAGTGTTGAGAACTTTGGCTGTAATAGTGGCATCTATTTTTTCCCTATTTTGTTCACAAACTGTCTTCAGAGTAGGCCAGTTCTTGATACAGTGCTCAAAACAGTCCAGTACTGAGTTCCATTGCATGTCTTGTGGGAGAGTTAGCTTGGTTCCTCCCACTTTTTTCAGAGCAGTTGCTGCAAAGTGGTTGTTACAGAAGTATTTTACAATTTCAACATTAGCCTTTCCTGCATTTTTTTCAAGTAAAAATAGCCAAATGGAATTTTCTAAAGAATCTTGAGGGGGTAAGAGTGCCACTTACTTTATATGGCATTTTAAGCTACAGCCCAGAATAAACTTAACAGTTGTAGTTCCTGTTTTTCTTGCACATACTTGAGTTTGTGGGCTTACAAAAATAATGAACATAATTACTGAAAGTTGTGTGTTTGACCATTTGCAATGTTTAAAATAATGATCTTACAACAAGGATAATTACATTAATTGAATAAATAATCAATTTTAATCTTTCCTTATCAGCTGAAATCCTTTTAATGTTGCAGTACAATTGTATCTTCCTCCACTAGAGAAATAGAATTTATGAAAAAAGAAGAGGATCATACAAGGGTTCTCGAAGAGAGAGACAAGAAACATGCAGAACAGCTGAAAATATTGCAGGAAGAGGTTAGGCAATATTGCATTTTTAATACAATTTTCACATTTATTATGAATTGGCATCTAACTTTTAATTTTAACATTTGCAGATTTCAGAGCTTCAGAACAAATTAAAAATATATGAGAGAATGCCTTCTGTGATTGGTGATAGCATTTTGCTGGATACTGCCTCTCAAAGTCTAGAAAAACTAAATGAATGCTCAGAGATTAAAGAAAATGCAAAAATATTAGAGTCATCAGCAGTGGAAAAATTAGGTTCTTCAGACACTGGTAAGATGAGCAGTAATAAAGAGATAAAAATCTGTGCTAATAAAACTCTAAAATATTGACTGTACCCAAACAAGTCAATAGGTGTGTGCGATGGAAGAGAGCTATGTTTCTGTGTTTTTAAAAAAAGAGTTAAGAACCTCTTTTATTAGTCCTCATTGTAGTACAGAATGTTTTGTAGATATACTGGAGTTTGTGTATTGTGTAGGAATAGGGTTGCCAGGTGTCCGGTATTGACCCGGACAGTCCGGTATTTTCGTCTCCTGTCAGGTAAAAAAATTCAGAAAATACCGGACACCTAAAATGTCCGGTATTTTCTGGGTTTTTTCCCCTGCCAGGAGGCGAAAATACCGGACACCTGGCAACCCTATGACACACTCAGCAACTGGGCCCAGCTCCTCCCCCCCCCCGGACTCAATCAAGATGGCTGCTGGCAAAAAGCCTAAAGACGTGAAGGAATGGGAAGCAATGCCTTCCCTGGGTCTTAGTGCTCAACCTCTCCCCTCTTCCTATCTCTGTTCTGACTCTGCACGCACTTAAAGGGGCCATGCTGTTTTAATGGTCTCCCCCTTTTTTTCCCCTCAACAGAATTTTTTCCGCATTTTTTTTTGGGAGGTGGGGGAGGGTGTTCGGTATTTTTGGTTAAACCATTTGTCAACCCTACGTCGGAAGTGATATGCACAAAGTCAGCTATGGTCCTGTTTAATGGATCATTATACATACCTTATTGAAAAGAAAAGTGTATAGGTTGGACACTGATGTATTTTCTTAAGTACTTAAGGAATGTTTTTTAAAAAAGCATTGTGAGTTCTTCTTCGGCTCATTGATGTTTTTTTAATGCTCTGAAAGAGGATTGTTTACATGATGGACAGTATTTATATGATTGGGATCTTATCAAAATTCTTTACAAGTGCAAAGAAAAAAAATAGGCATTTTTTACAACACCTGTGATACAATCTTAGGAAGTGTATTTGAAATTAAGGCTTGTAGTGTAGACATGCACTATGTTACTTCCTACAAGTTTTACAGGATGAAAATTTGTCAGTAGTAGGTCCATGTGAATATTCCATCTGGTAACTTAAATCATGCCCATTTGCATATTCCAATGGAAAACATTACTGAATTTTTTTTTCTAGGTTCATTTGTATTTACTAGCACAGTGGTGGGCAGTACCGGGCATGTGGCCTATAGGGGTTCTATGTGTGGCTCAAGCAACATTTTGCTTACCAGTGCCCATACACAGGTTTGCCAGATTATGCTGGTTTTCATCAGCTTTGGGCGTGGTTTTTTTTTTTTTTTTTACCAGTTTAACTAAAATGGCACACACTTAAAGCAAGCTTGCCAAGGATTTCCCTGGTAAGCCAATCTGGTCGCCTACCATATTTGCTTTTCTTACTGCAAATAAGGTCAAAACCATCCTACCTCTTTCATAGTACTAAATAGGGAAGGAGATCCTGGCTATATGGAAAAGGTTGAGAATGATTGCCCTAAGATGATGTTGATTCTGGGTCTAATAGGCCAGTGAATTGTTAGGGTAGACCAGGCCTGGGCAAAGTACGGCCCGCAGGCTGGATCCAACCCACCAAGTCACTGGATCTGACTCACAGATGCAGTGGGGAGCCCCAGATAGGTTCCCCTGCTTGACTTGCAGCCCCACACACTGCTCAGAAAAGCAGCTGCGGGGTAGTTTCTCTTTAAAAACTGTGAGTCCGGAGGTGAAGGGGGAAGGTTTCAGGCATAACTCCCACCCCCAGCACAATCCAACTGGCTGGCTTCTGGCCAAAAACTGGCCAGTGGGAGCTACCTGTTTGAATAACAGACAGCATATGAAGCACCATGCCCCTCTCCCCTCTGCCTCAATTATTCACACAAGCACATGGCTGGGCAGGCAGGCTGGCTGAGAAACTTTTTTAGCTCTGCAAGCATTTAGCTCTACAGGTAGACAAGCTGGTTGGGCTGCTGGCTGGTAAGTCTCCTGGCCAGAGCCTGCCTCTGGCACCCCAGTCCCTCTTTTCTCCAACCCTCTGCCCCCTCCCCCCCAACATACCCAAACCCTCTGCCCTCCTTCTGCACCCATATCTCCTCCCAGATCTGGCACCCCAATCCCCAGACTCAGATCACAATCCCCTCCTATCTAGGTTACAACCCAAACTCCTGCACCCCAGTCCCCTGCCCTAAGTCACAACTGCCTCCTTCACCCAAACTCCCTCCCAGACCGCAATCTCCCTCCTGCACCCCAGTTTTTTATCCCAAGCTCCCTTCTGCACCCAACCCCATCCAAGACCCTCCACCCCCACTCCCTCCATTAATATCATGGAAGAGTGCAGCCCTCGACCACTTTCCAAAATCTTGGAGTGGCACCTGGCCAAAAATTATTGCCCACTGCGGGGGTTGACTGATGAGATTTAAAAATAACGTGAGAATATCCTATAAGAAATTCCAATTGAGAGATTGGAATTTGCAAGGTTTACCATCCTGCTTTCAGAAGTCTTGCATAGTTTGGAGTGTTTATGGGAGGAATACAGGATTAAGATTTGCTGTTAGCTACTACCTGAGGTCTTAAAAAAAAATCTGAAACAGATCATGTCTTCAGTACTCAACATCAGCTGAGACGGTACCTCTGGGTTATTAAATGCAGTCCTCTGCTGTTGCAGGCAGCCCCATCAGATTATTATCCAGTTCACATACTTAATAAAGTCCATGTTAATGCTGCTTGTTTCCTCTGCTTCTCCTATTTTTGCAATATTTTTATCAAGTTTCATTCCTCAGATGTTTAGACACATTCTTCTAAATTCCAGCCTAAATTTATTCATAGCTAGTTCATACTCATTTGTTCTTATGCCAACATTATCCTTTAGTTCTGTCTTCTCCCTTATTGGTGTTTGCCTTCCTGATGTATTTATAGCAAGAATTGTATCTCCTCACAGTAGCCCTTTTCTGCACCTGTTCCAGTTCGAATGAATCTATCTTGAACATGGGTGACCATGTTCTGCTCCGTGCCGCTTCCCCAAGTCTGCCGCTGCTGAAACTGATGAGGGGTGGACTTGGGGAAGCTGCAGAACAGAGCAGCTGGGGTGCTGCCGGGTTGGTTCCACAGTGCTGCCCCTCACCCCCCTGCTTGGAGATAACTACTACAGTCTGGGGGATGGGGAGGCCTCTCCCCTCCCTTCCCCTCCCGGAAACTCTCGGCTGCGGCGCGGGGCTTCCCCCGCCTTCCTGCACAACAGCGGAGGGTTCACCCCTCGCTGCGCCATTCCCCGCCCAGCCCCCAGATGCAGTGCGGGTCCGGCAGACCCCTCACAGCCCCCCCGCCGGAGTACCTCCCGATACTCCGGCATATCCAATAATCCGGCACCACCTAGGTCCCAAAGGTGCCAGATTATCGGAAGTCTACTGTACATTCATATTTTATACAGTTTGAGTTGTTATTTGTATTATTCCTGTGTGCTGCCTTCAGCTTACACCTTCACATTTCCTGGATGGTCTCCTCTGAGAACAAATGCAAATGAATTTGAGGTCAGCTTTATTTATAAAGATGTGCAAATTTCATCTTGATTGACTGGCTGTTTAGGGTTTGTTAGGAACTGCAGTAGGTGAAATGTTTAACTTTTAACATTTAGTGGCATATCAATGCATATGGCATCTGCCACAGTTACCAGTTTTTGCCATATGTCCAATATACCTGTCAAAGAGATAGCAGCCAATCCAGAGCTAGGAGTTTTTGTGTTTAGTCCCCCTCCACACTATCTGTGAAAGGCAGGAACACTTCTGCCACTTATTCTCTTGCTTCTTTTTGGAGCAGCTGCAGTAGAACGTGTTACCCCAAAAAATTCCCACTGGAGACTACCCAGTGTTACACTAGCACGGATTTATTATTTGAGGAATTAGCACTCCACTATATGCACTACAAAAATAGAGCTGCCACCAAAGGTTTTAACTAAAGAGGGAACCAGCTCTCTCTCTCTCTCACACACACACACACACACACTCCATTCATTCACTCATTCACACACATTCATTCCTGCCCTCAGGCACTCACACACTTACACAGGAGCCAAGGCATGTAGATTCTGGAGGCTCTGTCTGCTGATCATGGCTGGGGGGGCTGGTCAGGTAAGACACTTGGCTGTAGACAGAGGTGCTTTTCAGGAAGAGGAAAAAGAGAGTCTCACATGTGCTCCCTCTTCTTTTATTGTGTCTGAGTGGCCCCTGTGACTCATCCACCTCTTCACAAGGGAGCATGCCCAGACTTCCCTTTATCCAGCAAAGCAGCAGTCTCTGATGACTCATCACCATGTACTCCAGCCTCAGCACTGCAACTTCACACACACACACACACACACACACACACACACACACACACACACACACACACACACACACACACACACACACACACACACACACACACACACCCCTTCATTCACTCGGGAGAATGCAGTTTAGAGCAAGTTACAAGCAAGGTGGCTAAGAGTTATAAAGATTACAAAGTTTTACAAAGATTACAGCAAGTTGCAAGGTTTGACAAAGGTTACAGTGGGTTTCAGTTTAAAACCTTAGACCTTACAGTTAGTGTATTTTCCAGAAAACGCATGTGTAAAATCAAGTAAGCTCAGGCGGAGGCTTTTTTATGCAACAGAGCAGTCTTTAGATTATCATTTGGCCTAGTTCTCCCTTTTTCAGGAAGTCTCGCTAGGATTGGAACACAAGAGATTTTCTTGAGACCTCATGCTTCAGCGCTATGAAGCAGAAGAATCAGGAGGGGAGAGATGCTCAGTGGTTTGAGCATTGGCCTGCTAAACCCAGGGTTGTGAGTTCAATCCTTGCGGAGGCCATTTAGGGATTTGGGGCAAAAATTTGTCGGGGATGGTACTTGGTCCTGCTGTGAAGGCAGGGGACTGGACTCAATGACCTTTCAAGGTCCCTTCCAGCTCTAGGAGATAGGCAATCTCCATTAATTTATTTATGCCAAAAAAGCCCTATCCTGTTCAACAAATGTAATGAGTTCTTATTGCTCAGTGTGTCTATCTTCTCCCTAGGCCTGTTTTATATTTCTGCCATTCCTTGGGTTAACTTTAGATTATTCATCTCTTCTTCATTTGGGGCTCCAAAGAAAAATCTGAAGTGGGACTCTTAATCCCTTTCTTTGTTGTTTCTAGGGACTTGTGTGCTGCCTCTCAAAAGGAAAATCTCGTGTTCCAACCCTAGCGAGACTTTCTGAAAAAGAGAGAACTAGGCCAAATGCTAATTTTCCTTTCCCTGCCCTTTGTCCTGCCCCACTCTCTCATTCCTTGGAAAATCCTAATGGTGTTTCCCCCAAGGAACAGGCTACTTAGTTTCCTTCCTCACTAAGACAGTCAGAAGGTGTCTGAGAGCAAAAATCAATCTTGGATGATGGACTACCAGCTTCTTGGTAGGAGGGTTTTTCAGGTCAGTTATAATGTGTTAATCCATTCTTCAGATTGTTGAAATAGGGACATCTGAGTACAGAAAAACCACCTTGCCTGCTCAGAAGCTGTCAGAGAATCTACAAATCAGATTCAGGTTTTCATGATCTCTTGCTGCTTGTCAGATATCAGACTCAGGCAAGGTGGCTTTTTGGGAAACTTGGAGAAAGCTAACTTGTTTTTCTGCTGTTTTGGAAATTCTCAGCTATTGTGTGGGAGGGTGGGAATTAGGAAATATGCCTTCCCTGTAGGAAGAAAAGGAACTGAAAGAGCCTATTTGCCATGTGTCTGACTGATATAGGGACAAACCCTTCATATACAGAGATATTGTCATAATGGTAAAAAATTAGCAGGTGAGAGAAATTTTGTTTTTACTTTTGAAGATGTATATTGAAAGTAATAGAAAATATTTGACTTTTTCTAAGATTAGTTTGTTGGAGCACTTTTCCTGGCACAACTTGTGTTTTATGTTTGTTGCAGATTTTGATGCTTTTATGGGGGATACCCCAAGATTAGACACTAGTGCTCACAAAGCAAGAGCTCAGCTTGCTCTGAAAGTAAAACGTCAGCCACCTTCTCGATCAAAGCTAAAAGAATCTCTGGGAACTGGACAGCAGAATTCAGATCTACAGGTATCAGTATCTATGTATAATATATATTCAGTACATTGTGCGTTGATTTATATTCACCATTTTAAATACTGACCAACATTAAGTTCTATTTTGTGACTTCCAGTTAGAATCAATAAATCCATTCAGCTAGAAACATGTAGGTCAAATCAGCTAAAACTTATGATTCTTATTTTGTATTTAATATTTTCAATAATCATATAAAGTAGGTAAGGGTGAGAAAATAAGTATAAATACTATTGTGATGAATGTTACTTTTAATACAGGAGTACTGTTGTGGAAATGCAGTACACCAAGAATCTTGGACTTCTGCTCTGAATAGGCTGAATATAAAGTATCACAGATGCTCATGCTAGGTTGGCTGAACAAGTCCATCCAAGTTCACCGTCTGTGCACGGGTGGTTTATCAAGGTTAGCCTCTGATGGGCTGCCACTGCTATATTTTCCTGTGCCTGTACAGGTACTGGTGATCGTAGTCCCGTTGGCCATGGATCACCATTGCTTGCCAATGGGAGAGGTGGGAAGCAGCGCAGACCGGGACACGGCTTCCCATCGCTGCCATTGGCAGGTAACAAGCAATCCATGGTCAGTGGGAGCTGCAGTCAACAATACTTGTGGAGGCACAGATAAATATAGCAGTGACGGCTCTCCAGGGTCTAATCTTGGCGGACCGGATCCCTCTATTCATAACTTCAACGGCAATCTTTTGTGAAAAGCAACTGTTAACATGAGTATACAGGAATTTCTGTGTGGGATCCTTTTTTTGTAAATGTGGACTGCAAGGGTATGAATGCACTCCTCATGGTCCCCAAGTAAGCCGGGAAATCAGCCCCAGCCTTCCACCACTGGCTAGAGCGTGCGGGAGGGAGGCTCTGGCAGCGTACCGCTCCTGCCTTCCCCTGGCTAGCTGGAGCATGCTTACTTGGGGGAGTACTTTCACACCCTTCGCACACACATCCCCTCCCCTCCCTGTGTATGGGCCTTATATAAGTGATTAAATTTAAACAAGTAGTCTGGTAATTTGGAATATGTTTGTTTGTTTACTAAGGTTTAATTCTCCATTTATTATATCTTCCAAAATGTGGTTTAAAATAAAATCTCTCCCCACTTTGGGAAGGCCACTTGATTCCACAAAAAAGAGGGTGTCATTATAGTTTTCTAATACACATTGGAGAATATCTAGTTTCTAATCATTTTATTATTTATCATTGCACTGCTAACAATAAGGATTAAAGGGATGACCATGGGCTGATAAATGGAACAGGCTACAGATTTCAGAAAGGGGGCTTCTTCACCGAGGAAACTGAGAGGGGAAATAGAAAAGACTGAGACTGGAGTTGTGCGTAGAACATTCTCAGTAAGCCTTGAAGGTGAGGTGAGAAAATGTGATCTGGAGGCAGATGAGGAGGGAAGCCAGTTAAAGAATTCAGGAGTTTGTAACATGGCAGGAGTTGAATGATTTTAGTTTGAATTATTTTAGTTGGACCTAGGAGAAGCCTAGGAAGATGACACAGTTAATGAAATCACCATTCTCAGGAGACGACTAAGGCATTTATGAGGGTTTCATTGGTTCAGATGAAGAGGAAATGTTGGTTTTTGAAGATGTAGAAAGTGGAGAGAGTTAAAGATTATCTCATGTTGATAACTGAAAGTGATTAATAAAATCTGACGTTTGATGATGACTGCTCTCTGTGTGCTAGGATAGTTTAGTTGTCTGTATGCATATATATCCTAGTATGTTTGGTTATGTGCTCAGGTCATAAAAAGCTCAAGGAATATAGTCGGCCACTGTTTTTATTATAATTAAATTTATATTACATAAAATCAATCTCCATGTGCCTTATGGAAAAATAAACTCAAGTCTTTAACAGAAAACAGTCAACGTAATTTCTTTAGCAAATGAAGTTTTAAGGCTTATTTTTGTAATGCTGTGTTTTTAAAAGGTGTTTACCATAAAAGTTGTAACTGCACAATTGCATACTATATTTACCATAACCCTTTTTAAAAAAATATATTTACAGGATGAGGATACAGAGGATGCTATCCACAATAGAGAAATTGGTACAGCATATAAAATCAAGTCTTCTGAAATAACAGAACAGCCAACTTTATCCCAGTTGAATGATGCAGATCAAAAGGTTGAAAAGCCTGAACATATGGAAAGCACAGAGAGTCTGTTAGAGTCAAGTCCTTCTGTTTCTGCTCACTCTTCTCCAGTACACAAACCAAACAATGAAAACAGCACAAGTACTACTCACTCTCCTCCAAGTGATGATGTAACTCCCAGTTCTCCTCAAGGGTATTCTAAGAATGTCAGGCACAGAGAATCAAAAGGGAAAGGAAGAGAGCCCAAAGGTAAGTCATAAAGGTTATTTGAAGGCCTTTGAATCCAAATATTTTTGCTCCATTTTAGAAATTACTATTGAACAATTATAGCTTTTGCATCCTCTGTCTAGGGGAAAAAAAGAAGCTATGTAATCTCATGTAAAATATATTCTTAGTTAAAATTGTATGCCATGAGACTAGTTAAAAATTTTAACACTGTAGAACTACTGTGATTTTCAAGATACATAGTCGATACTGTAGCAAGGTTTAGAAGGATTTACAAAGATTTTGTGGGTTATGTTCTTTTGGAACAAAGTTTAGATTTAGATGACTGAATAGTGACAGCTTCTGTGCAGAGGGGAACAATACTTCCTAAAGTCCATATATGTTACTGGAATGCTGGCACTTCAGCAGCAATGTATCTCATATACCTGAAGCAAAGCTGAAAGTGAGTTTCTCTTCCTTGATACATCTGGCAGCAACCAGGTGTCTAAAAGGGTCCAACTCAATGTCCCTTTCCAATAAACTATTCAAGATGCATTTTCAGTTAATTAGCTTTGAATCTAAGAGACTACTTTTGCATAGGCACAAATAGCTTGGAGAAGCAAACTGTTCTCTTAGCTCTCATGGGTTAAATATTAAACAGTTCATTTGATGTTTTGATATATATCTCTTCCCTTCCTATAGAAAAACAGCTGACACAGTATTTTGCAGAAAGCAAAATGTATTACATTTAATATAATAGACTAAAAAGCTTAAAAATAGTACAGAAAAGACAATGCCGATAACAGCAAATACACAAGTGAGTACTGCAACCTGTACCATTTAGAACCTGATGCTTGGAAGAAATACACAGACTAGATTCCTCTCTACTTGTTATGTATAAGCTTCTAAAAATTTCAAAAAATAAATTTAAATGATACTCTGAGTTCAGTTCATATCATGCTTTGGGTTCACATCATGAGCATGAGGTCAGATAACATTTCCGCTTTAGACACCTAGGGTACAGCTCTGCTTACTGTTTGCTTGATACAACACTGTGCCTGCTGTTTAAAATGTCACTGCTTATTCCTTGAATTAATACCCATTGATGCCCAAAAGGCACTTTTGGAACTAACATACATCCCTGGCCCTTATGTCAGAGCAGCAGGCAGTAAATTAGGTTGTTGGTGTTAGACATATTACGGAATGGCACGAAGGGACATAGAGGAAGTCAGGGCCTCATAAATTTGGGGTGGATTCCACCCCCAAACACATACATGCTGAAGCTTTTTGGCTTAGATCCATCTCTCTCCCTGCCCCATACTTGTCAATGAAAGCTTCCTGACATAGATTAATGGGCAAGTAGAATAGTCATGCCTTCTTTGTGGAGATTGCACTCTTATTTAACACATATGCTAAATAATCATGCTGAAGGACCTACAAAATTCAAAGCCATGAGAAATGCATCACTGCAGAAATGCACCTGGGACCATCATTTCTTAAATTGGGGGTTTTGATCCAAAAAAAAGTTGGAAGAGGGTTGCAAGGTTATTTTAAGGGGAGTCATGCTATTGCCATCCTTGCTTCTATGCTGCCTTCAGAGCTGGGTGGCCAGAGAACAGTGACTGTTGGCAGGGTGCCCAACTCTGAAGGCAGTGTCCTGCCAGCAGTAGCGCAGAAGTAATGGTGGCAACACTATATCATGCCACCCTTACTTATGCGGTGCTGCTGGCAGCTGCTCTGCCTTCAAAGCTGGGATTCCAGCCAGAAGATGCCACTCTCAACCACTGAACTCTGACAGCAACACTGCTTCCTGCAGCAGCGGAGTAATAGGGGGGGTAGCACTACCGTTAGCCCCCCTTCCCCCCCCCACCATTACCTTGCCACCCTCCATTACTCCTTTTTTGAATCAGGACCGCCACAATTAAAATGCTGTGAAATTTCAGATTTAAACAGCTGAAATCATTAAACTTATGATTTTTAAATCCTGTGACAGTTAAATTGACCAAAATGAATCATGAATTCAGTAGGGCCCTAATCATGCTAATAAATTACTGTGTAATATTCTGCATCTAAAGTGGAAAATGAATAATTTGTTTAATACTGTGAAAAACAGTGGTTCTACAAATATTAATTGGACTCTCACAGTGCTATTAGGTTGGTATTTCTCCATTTTTGTTTTCCAGAAAGAGAAACTGAGAGAGAATTTGTCTTGCCAAGGCTTGAGTCTATCAGAGTTGCGGGAATTTTTGCTCTGTCCCGTGTTCAGTCTGCTTAGAACATATGTTGTCATCTTACGCATTTTCAAATATATAGACTTTAAACAAGATAACGTTTGGCTATCACAGGATTTCAAATTTTAAAATAACAGAATAGCTTATCCAGGGTCTTTTGATAAGCTGCTTGTGCTAAAAGATCCAAAAGCACTTTAGAAGCCATGTGCATACAGCACCACTGAAACATAGCAAGCTCCCTGTTAGGGTAGGCAAGTGCAATAAGATAGCTGACATACATCACGCTGTATATTAATAAGGTAGGGAAGGGGGAAGTTTTGACTAAGATTATTGAAATTAAATTCCCTTATTCTTAAGTGTCACGGGTTCTTTAACATCTATATAGAGTGCAGATAGAAGATTAAACAGTACAGCTCAATTTATCTATTTCCAGCAGGAGAGAGTCTAAATCAGTTTTGCCCAAATTCAAATTAGGGATGTGAATGGTTAATTGGTTAACCGGTGGAGACTAGCTGCTCTAGTTCCATGGGGCCCACCCTGGGCAGAGGACTGCTCCAGTCTGGACTGCTCCAGCCTAGCTGCATCCTAGCTGCCATCCCCCGTTTAAATGTTAATTTTAACCGGTTAACTAATTAAACAGGATTTTACATCCCTAATTCAAATGTATAATTCCCAGAAGTCTTAAGATACTGCCTACACATAAGTAATAAAGAAGCCATGTCAGTTGTCTGGGTATACAAAAGAGCTAATCTGTGGGTAATGTAGTAATACATTTCAAGGATACTATCTATCCTTATTTGACTCAAAGATTCCAAGGACAGAAGAAACCACTGTGATTATCTAGACATACTGTATAGTAGAGGACACAGAACTTCCTTGAAATAATTTCTATCTGAATTAGAATACATATTTTAGAAAACTTATCATCTGAACATATGCTACAATTTAGCCCATCATTTCCTTGGGCCATGACCTTAGACTTATTCATTTAGCTGATGTAAATTAACTCCTGCAGCGTTTCAGCAATGGCCTGACCTTTTCCAAGGTGATCTGAAAGTTCAAGCAAAATAGCAGGTTATGAAAATTCCAGTGAGTTACTATATTAATGCTTTCATATTTTAGGATGCAGAAAATGGGAGAAGGCTGGACAGATTATAATCATGCTGGTCATTAATAGTCATAATATGTGAGAAGTATATGGTCTTTTTCTCATAGAGTAATTGAAAAGGGAACCAGATTAAACATTTTGTAAGGCAAGTATTTCCTTTACCAGTTAACAGGTTGTTAAGGCAGATAATGATTGCACTCTTTATTGCATAGCTTGGACAATGTAGTTTTTATATCTTCAGCCAACAGCAGCTGTTTTGTAATCTATTGATTTAGCATATCTCTAGAGTGGAAGCACTGAAATGCTACACAATACGTATTAAGTATATGCTATAAGACAACAATTCTTGTACACGTGACTATACAAGAATTGTTGTCTTATAGCATATACTTAATATGTATTGTGGCTGGTCTCTGGCAGCTGTGTAGCCTAGTAGTTAGGTTGTTGAGTAAGCAGGCAAAGGGGTGAGGGATACACTGCTTCTCTGTCCCCCTTGTGTTCCTGGCCCAGGAACTCCAAGTCACTTCCTATCCAAGACCACACGTTTGGGGCATGGCCCGTGGCCCCAAGATTCCTCTTAGTTGGGGCTTCTCAAGAGGCAACTAAGTCATGAGATGAAGGTAAAGTTTTGCCATTGCCTGGAAATTGTTCAGGGGAAATGTTAGAAAACAAAAGGTAGAATTAAATATTCAGTGTTCAACATGGAATTAGATTTCTGATATGGTGCACCTAAAAGGTATTTATTTGGATGATTGACAGTGATGTGGCAAAATTTGCCAGTAACATTTTCTATGTTACTCAGAGTAATGTAAGCTCTAAAAAATGTTAGGCAACTGTGTGACATGGATGCAGATGAAATTCAAGGTGGATACAAGGATGGTAATGTGCTTAGAATGAAAATAAACACTCCATGTCTTAAAAGAAAAGAAATCACTAATCCTCAGTTGATTGTATTTTACCTTTCTCTGTACTGTATACACACTATGGGTGGCTGTAACATTTTCAAGGCCATAAGGACTCAGTTTTTCATAGTCATTGCTTAGAAAGAGAGTTTAGAACAAAATGTAAGCTGTACAATCTCTTGGGAAATGTGGAGTGCAGTGTTTATCCAGAAGTTATTATAAGAGCTACTTTGCCTCGTGACAATGTGGTACAGTTCTTCCATGGAAATCACAGTTGTTTCAGACCTCCAGCTAGATGATTTAATTGCCAAGTAGAAACACCTTGAATTATTAAAATAAATTATTCCAATAAGTAGAGGGGTTCAAAGGAAGAAAACATAAAGGTTTACAATACTCTAAGGAGATCCCAAGAGAAAAAGATGGGTTACACAGAGGTTATGGGGGGATGGTAAGCCAAAGAAAAGTGGCAATCTGAGTTGAAAAAGCTTCTGACGGTGAAAAGCTCAGCCCTACTAAGTTGTACCGAGGACTGTGCATAGACTAACCGGAAAAAACTGTAAACTTGCTGGAATTTTCACTTCTTGGAATAAATGCGTCTTTGTTTCAATTTAAAAAATGGAATTCTGGTTCAGTGCCTTGCATATTGGATGCTTTGTTTGATATTCCAGGAGGAAAACAATTTGGATAATTAACCATAAAATTTTGTTTGCTTTCAAGACAATTGATTTAGAGCTTCTGAATGGGGTTATATATTGGAGGCAGAAAATCTTTCATCTATCAGTCACAAGATCCAGCTGGGATTGGCATTGCTTTGTCACGCTCTCTCGCGCTCTCTTTTTTAATGATCCTGTGAAACATTTGGAAAAGGATGTGAACAGTGAGATAATGAATTTTGCAGGAGTTAGCTACTTAGGTTAGTCAATACTAGAGGAGGATTGAGGAATTTGAGAGGCCTTCAGTGCTATCGGAATGGACAGAATGAAGGCAAATAAAATTCACTTATGGCAAATGTAAGGTAATAAACATTGGAAAGAATGACAACTATTCATACTCCTGAGCGGGTTCTAAATTTAACTGTAACCACTAGGAATGTAAGCGAGAGTGGACTATACGATTAACTGATAAGTCTAGTCTTCTCGGTTAATCTAGTCTGCTACTCACATTCCACCCCCTTGCAGCCTCTGTAACAGTGGCAACAAGGGGTGGGGAGCAGGAACAGATGCTGGGGGAGCCAGCTTAAAAACTGGTTCCCCCAGCACTGTCTCTGTGGTGCTGCCTGGCTCCTCCACCCCCCACGCTACTTCCTCTATCAGAGGCAGAAGTGCGGGGGGAGGGCCAGGGGAGGCTGCTGTGAAGCAGCTTCTGTCCACGGCAAGAGCACACGCTGGTGCCCTATGTGCATCTGCTGAATATTTCAGCAGTTACACAATTACTGGCCGGGGTGGGGAATGCATGTAGTCTATAGCATTAACCTATAAGTTTTTGCTTATCGGTTAATTGACTACACTATTACATTCCTAATCCAAAGTGTTAATATTTACCCACCAGGGATGGGTGCTCGCTGTGTTATGCCATTTTGATAATTGTAAATACCTGATTGAAAATATCTAAGGAAAGGACACAGATGAGAATAGTTTGAGAAAAAGGAATACTGACTGAAGGAATAGTGAGACAATCTTAACTGTGGATTTTCTTTTAACTTTGGAAATGTAAGTTTCTGTTAATTTATGATGGAATACATTGCAGAATGTAATTTTAAGACCTACTTGTATCAAAACAAGATGGCAGGAATTTAAGGATTTTATATCAGGTAAAACAGTACAAGATTCAATTGCAGTTTTTTTAAAATGGGAAGTTGAAAGATCTATTCCCTTCAGTTAACACTAGTTTTCCACTCCTGTAGATGTACAATGGATGTGAATTAACTAGACTGTGAATTTATGCTTTGAGTTTTTTGAAATGTTTGTTATGGTTAGGCTGGGTGTGCATCTTAACAAATACACTCAAAGCTTACAAATAGGTTTAGTAAGTGGTTAAGTTCACAGATTTTTTTTTTTCATATAGATGACAAAAGAAATGAAGACAAGCTAGTAGAAACAAATGAAGGTATATCATCCGGAAAGGCCAAAAGAAGATTTCCAGATTTTGGGTAAGAGACTTCTATTTTGAGTTTGTTTTATTAATAAGGGGTTTAAAATGGTACTTATGATAGGTTACCATATTTTGTAAATCAGTGGTTTATTTTACTTTTATGTTTTGGCCCATGGCTCACCCTGCTCAACGCAGATCTTTCCAAAGACTATTAGTCAGCCATCCATGATGACAAAGTGGGTGCAGGAGGGGGTGGAGTTATGGGATCTAGCTGGGCGGTAGGTAGGGTGTAGGAGTGGACTGGAGGTGGGGGTCTGGCTGTGCGCTAGGGTGCAGGAGAGGGCTGAGGGTGAGGGGGTCTGGGTAGGAGGGAGGATGCAGGAGCCGAATGAGGGTGCAGGGTCTTGCTGGGAGAGGAGTATGTTGGGGGTGGAGCTGTGGGGTCTGGGCATGAGGGAAATGCGGGAGGGTGTGATTCTGGCCTATAGGAGCAGCGATAAGGCCTCCTGGTGAGTGGTTTCCTGGGCTGCTTGTTCCCCCTCTCAGGGCATGTGGGATGATGTGGGCGTACCATGGTTTTATATAGAGGCAATAAGATATTCTCTGTCATATTCTCTATCCCTTTTTAAACGATTCCTAACGTTCTGTTTGCTTTTTTGACTGCCGCTGCACATTGAGTGCATGTTTTCAGAGAACTATCCACAATGACTCCAAGATCTCTCTCGAGTAGTTGTAGCCAAATTAGTCCCCATCATATTGTATATATAGTTGGGATTATTTTTTCCAATGTGCATTTACATTTATCAACATTACATTTCATTTGCCATTTTGTTGCCCAATCACTTAGTTTGGTGAGATCTTTTTGAAGCTCTTCACAGTCTGCTTTGGTTTTAACTATCCTGAGCAGTTTAGTATCATGTGCAAATTTTGCCACTTCAGGGTATGTCTACACTTGCTCCCTAGTTCGAGCTAGGGATGCAAATGTAGCCGACCGAAATTGCTAATGAAGCGGGGATTTAAATATCCCGCGCTTCATTAGCATAATCTCGCCCGCGCGCTATTCCGCTCGCCAGCTGATTCGAACCAGGAAGTGTGCTCCAGGACGCGTTAGTTCGAATCAAACCTCTTGGTTCGAACTAACGTTACTGCTCATTACCTCCTCCTCAAAATGAAGAGTAACGTTAGTTCGAACCAAGAGGTTTGATTCGAACTAACACATCCTGGAGCACACTTTCTGGTTCGAATCAGCTGGCAAGCGGAATAGCACACGGGCCAGATTATGCTAATGAAGCGCGGGATATTTAAATCTCCACTTCATTAGCAATTTCGGTCAGCTACATTTGCATCCCTAGCTCGAACTAGGGAGCAAGTGTAGACGTACCCTCACTGTTTACCCTTTTCTCCAGATCATTTATAAAATGATGGCGTGCCATCCTCATCTCTCTAACATAGCAGGAATCTGGGGATGGAGCCAAACTGTCTGGAATCATAGGGTTGAAACAGACCTCGGGAGATCATCGAGTCCACCGCCTGCCCAAAGCAGGACCAACCCCAACTAAATCATCCCTGACAGGGCTTTGTCAAGACGGGACTTAAAACCCTCTAGGGATAGAGATTCCACCACCTCGTTGGGTAACCCATTCCAGTGCTTTAGTACCCTCTTGGTAAAATAGTTTTTCCTAATATCAAACCAAGACCTTCCCCACTGCAACTTGAGACCATTACTCCTCATTATCTGTCACTACTGAGAATAGTCTCTATTTATCCTCCTTAGAACCCCCCTGCAGGTAGTTAAAGGCTGCTATTAAATCCCCCCTCACTCTTCTGTAAACTAAATAAGCCCAAATCCCTCAGCTTCTCCTCATACGTCATGTGCTCCTGCCCCCTAATAATTTTTGTTGCCGTCCGTTGGACTTTCTTCTACATCCTTTCTGTAATGGGGGGCCCAGATTTGGGCACAATACTCCATATGTACTGAATAAAGGGGAATAGTGACTTATCTAGATCTGCTAGCAGTCCTTCTCCTAATACACCCTAGTATGCTGTTAGCCTTCTTGGCTACAAGGGCATACTGTTGACTCATATCCAGCTTCTCATCCACTGTAATCCCCAAGTCTTTTTCTGCTGAACTGTTGCTTAGCCAGTCGGTCCCCAGCCTCTAGCAGTGCTTGGGATTCTTCTGTCCCAAGTGCAGGACTCTGAACTTTCTTTGTGAAACCTCATCAGATTACTTTTGGCCCAATCCTCCAATTTGTCTAGGTCAGTCTGGACCCTGTCCCTATCCTCCAACGTGTCTACCTCTCCTCCTAGTGTAGTGTCATCTGTGAACTTGCTGAGGGTGCAGTCCATCCCTCATCCAGGTCATTAATAAAGATGTTGAACAAAACCAGCCCTAGAACCAACATTTGGGGCACTCTGCTTGATACTGATTGCCAACCAGACATTGAGCCATTGATCATTACCTGTTGAACCCGACAATCTAGCCAGGCTCTCTATCCACCATTTATCCAATTCATTCTTCCTTAACTTGCTGGCAAGAATACTGTGGAAGACTGTGTCAGAAACTTTGCTTAAGTCAAGGTACATCACGTCCACCACCTTCCCCATGTCCACAGAGCCAGTTACCTTGTCACAGAAGGCATTTGGGTTCGTCAGTCATGACTTGCCCTTGTTGAATCGATGTTGACTATTCTTGATCACTTTCCTCTCTTCAAAGTGCTTCAAAATGGATTCCTTGAACATCCCTTCCATGATTTTTCCAGAGAGCATAGGAAAAAAACCAAAACCAAAAGAAAAAAAAAATCCTTGAAAGTAATTAACAAAGTTCACACAAAGTGACATTAAGTATATATGGAAATAGAGTAAATACATGGAAATAGAGTAAATGTTGCTGTGGAACATAGGAGTTCTCAGATGGAATATGTACCATTGTGAAATGAAGTACACGGGTCCTGATCCAACTTTTTTTTCCTTTGAACCGCTTTTCTCTGCGCTGGTTCATTTATCTATTTATTTAGCATGTACATGTCTGTAGGAGATTTATTAAATATTTTCCTTCATTCTTGTGTAGCTTCTTTATGTAATAATGCATCTTAAATTGCCTGAAAGATATCCTAAAAAAATTGGGCTCCACAGTATGTAGTATTTTAAATGACTTTTATGAATGTGTTCTGAACTAAATTTGTATTAATGCATAACAAATATTTAACTCATTTTAAAATATGGCATTGCATTTTGGTAATTATATTTTTATAAAGCTTTTTTTTTTTTTAACTTCAGAGGTTTACGGAAATCTGGTGGTAAAGGCAAGAAACAAGAAAAGGAAAATCCGAGAGGCTCTCTGGATAGCCGGTATTTTTTATAAATATATATTGCATTCTTAAAAATAATTAACTACCATTACTATATGTTCTTAAGGCTCAAGTACATTTCAGTATAAGAATAATTAAATATTGCATAAATTATTACACTTACGGGAAGATGGGTTTCTGTGCTTATGAAATAAGGAAAATAGATGTACATGTTACTTATATTATGAAAGAAATTCCATTCTGCTTTTAAGCGACAATTATATTGCAATGGAACAAAGAAATTCACTTTGGGAATAATTCTTAGTAGTCCCAGGATACGGGGTAACCCATCTTGAATAATTTTTTTAAAGCTCTTAAATAACTCAGGAATTATTTTTATATTAATCCTCTGAGATGCATACATTTTGATTAATATGCCATTTAGATATAGAATCATAGAATCCTAGAGCTGGAAGAGACCTCAGGAGGTCATCGATTCCAGCCCCCTGCCCAAAGCAGGACCAACCCTATCTAAATCATCCCAGCCAGGACTTTGTCAAGGCAGGACTTAAAAACTTCTTGGGATGAAGATTCCACCACCTCCCTAGGTAACCCATTCCAGTGCTTCACTACCCTCCTAGTAAAATAGTATTTCCTAATATCCAACCTAAACCTCCCCCTCTGTAACTTGAGACCATTGCTCCTTGTTCTGCCATCTGTCACCACTGAGAACAGCCTTTCTTCATCCTCTCTGGAACCTCTCTTCAGGAAGTTGAAGGCTGCTATCAAATCCACCCCCCTTCCCCTTCTGCAGACTAAATAAGCCCAAATCCCTCAGCCTCTCCTTATAGGTCATGTGCTCCAGCCCCCTAATTATTTTGGTTCCCCTTCGCTGGATCCTCTCCAATATGTCCACATCCTTTCTATAGTGGAGGCCCCACAATTGGACACACTACTCCAGATGTGGCCTCACCAGTGCCAAATAAAGGGGAATAATAACTTCTTTAGATCTGCTGGCAATTAAAGATGTACAGCTGATTATTGCAGCATGATTTTCATTCTGTTTATTTATTTCAGAGGTTCCCGAGAGTTATTGGAAGACTCTGGCAACAATCAGCCTGCATCAGATTCAGATTCCCCTGTTCCTACTTGCATTCCTTTCTCTTGGTTTGGGGACAGTCACAAAGAGCCTCAGGCTTCCAGTAGCAGCCTAACCTTTGCTCAGAGTGGACAGACCACTGTATTTGAACAGGGTCAAGAGAAAAACAGAAGCAAGGTAAATGTATACAGATAAGTTATTATTTGAACATTTGTGTTTGATGTGATTTTACTCATTCAGGGTCCAAGTTCTAAGTATTTAGGATCTTGAAAGCTAATACTTAGTATAAATGTCAGCAGATAGTAAAAGAAATGATTCTCAATTTCTTACAGAATTTGTAGGCAACATATGAGTTTGTATAAAATGAGAATGTGGTGAGAGGTAGCTTTGAAATTCTAAACATCTTACTTTATATTTGCAAAGGAATTAAATAGGTCCTGCTCAGAAACAATGTATTGTTTTGTATTCTTTCAGCTGGTTGTGCAGAAATTAACAGTTCCTTAAACTGCATATTTTTGATGGCCACCTAATTTTATGCAAAAGAAAGGAAGGAAAATAAAATAGTGCCTTGTTGACTTCAACATTCATAGAGAGCCAAGTATCAGAGTGAAGGAAGCAATATATGCCAGAAGGAAAAACAAAATGAATTTTAATTGAACTTCCGAGTACAAACAGTAAAACTTGACAGTGTTTAATTTTTTTCCAAGTCTCTCTCTTTTGAAAAGCTCCTAAATAATTTTGGTGCTTTTGAAAAATTCACCCAATGTCTTTTAAAAAACTTAATCTGGGGTTTTTAACGTGAGGTCACAAACAGGTGGTGTAAATTGTGACCACCCAGCTCTTTCTGAATTGCTAAATCGGGGAGTGAAGAGAGAAATGCTGTTTTTAAATCGACAGTGCTACTGAGTAATCCTACTAAGGAATTCCAAATAATATTACTAAGAGGGATAAGGGGGAAGGTCCTCTCATGGATTGATAACTGCTTAAAAGATAGGGAAAAAGGGTAGGAATAAATGGTAATTTTTTCAGAATGGAGAGAGGTAACTAATGGTCTCCCCCAGGAGTAAATACTGAGATCACTGCTATTCAACACATTCACAATGATCTGGAGAAAGGGGTAGACAGGGAGGTGGCAAAATTTGCAGATGATACAAAACTCAAAATAAGTACATCCCAGGAAGACTGCTAAGAGCTACAAAAGGATCTCTCAAAATTGATAAACTAAACAGTAACAAGTCATCGTGACCCGATGGCACTCACTCACAAGTTCTGAAAACTCAAATGTGAAAACTGTGGTTTGTAACCTATCCTTTTAAATCGGTGATTTTCAAAATATGGGTCGCAACCCAGTATTTGGTCCTAGAAGGACAGGCACTGGGCCCATTTGTTATAGGGAGACCATGTTGTGCCCCGGAAGTGGCCAGCAACAGGCCCAGCTCCAAGTGGGGGGGGCTCCAGGTATCCAAGCACTGCGCCTGCTGTGAGCACCCAACTCCCCATTCCCGTTGGCCGGTTCCTGGTCAGTAGGAGCTTGGGGAGTGCAGTGCACTTGCACACCTCTACCTAGGAGCTGGACCTGTTGCTGGCTGCTTCTAGGGAGCAGCATAGTCTGTGATGCAAGGATAAGCAGGAAACCTGCCTTAACACCCCTGCAGCACTGCTGACCAAGTAAGCCTGCACCCCAATACCCTGCCTCAGCCCTGAACTCCCTCCCTCATTCCTGGCCCCACCTCATAGTCTGCCTTCTAGTCAAAAGATATAATTATGCTGGGTTGCGGGCATCAACAATTTTCTTCAACTGGGTCATGAGGAAAAAAAAGTTTGAAAACCACTGCTTTATATCATCTTCTGTACCAAATGACTGGAGGATAGCTAATGTGATGCCAGTTTTTTAAAAGGGCTTTAGTGGTGATCCTGGCAATTACAGATTGGTAAGTCTAACTACAGCACCAGGCAAATAGGTTGAAACTATAGTAAAGAACTGACTTGCCAGATACAGATGAACATAATTTGTTGGGGAAAAGCCAACATGGTTTCTGTAAAAGGAAATCATGCCTCACCAATCTACTAGAATTCTTTGAGGGGGGTAATAAGCATGTGTATAAGGGGAATCCAGTGGATATAGTGTACTTAGATTTCCAGAAAGCATTTGACAAGATCCCTCACCAAAGGCTCTTAAGCAATGTAAGTTGTCATGGGAGAAGAGGGGAAGGTCCCCTCATGGACTGATAACTGGTTAAAAGAGGAAACAAAGGGTAGAAATAAATGGTCAGTTTTCATAATGGAGAGAGGTAGTGGTGTCCCGTAGAGGTCTTTACTGGGATCAGTTCTATTCAACATATTGATTAATGATCTGGAGAATGGGGTAAACAGAAAAGTGGCATAATTTGTAGATGATACAAAACAGGTCAAGATAGTTAAGTCTGAAGCAGATGATGAGCTTCAAAAGGATCTCACAAAACTAGGTGATTGGGCAACAAAATGGCAAATTAAATGTAATGTTGATAAATGTAAATGCACAGTGGAAAAAATAATCCCAACTATACATACAATATGATGGGGCTAATTTAGCTACAGCTACTCGAGAGAGATCTTGAATCATTGTGGATAGTTCTCTGAAAACATCCACTCAATGTGCAGCAGCCAGTCAAAAAAGCAAACAGAATGTTAGGAATCATTAAAAAAAAAAAAAGGATAGAGAATAAGACAGAGAATCTCATTGCCTCTATATAAATCCATGGTACAACTACATCTTGAATACTGTGTGCAGATGTGGTCATCTCGTCTCAAAAAAGATATCTTGGCATTGGAAACAGTTCAGAAGAGGGCAATAAAATGATTAGGGCATGGAACAGCTGCCATATGAGGAGAGATTAATAAGACTGGGACTTTTCAGCTTAGAAAACAGATGACTAAGGAGGGATATAACTGAAGTCTATAAAATCATGGCTGGTGTGGAGAAAGTAAATTAGGAAAAGTGATTTACTTGCTTCCATAACACAAGAACTATGGGTCACCAAATGAAATGAAAAGGTAACAAGTTTAAAACAAAAGAAAGTATTTCTTCACACAACGTACAGTCAGTCTGGCACTCCTTCCCAGAGGCTGTTGTGAAGGCCAGATCTTAAAAAGGATTCATAAAAGAGCTAGATAAATTCAATGGCTATTAGCTGGGATGGGCAGGAATGGTGCCTAGTCTCTGTTTTGTCAGAAGCTTGGAATGGGCAACCAGAGATGCATCACTTGATGATTATCTCTTCTGTTCATTCTCTCTGGGGCTCCTGGCATTGGCCACTGTCGGCAGACAGGATACTGGGCTAGATGAACCTTTGGTCTGACCCAGTATCGCGGTTCTTATGTTCTATTAATGATTTAATGAATTAAAAAGAAGCTTTTCATATATTGTGTAAAAAGTGACCATACATAATTCAAACTACAGGTGAAACCCCTTTAAACTGGGACTCTCAGGTCTGGCAACATCTATGGTCTGGCAGGACCATGAAAGTTCCTGGATCACAGAGTCCTGGTGGAGGGTCAGTGTCCGGGAGCCCTCTAGGGGCCAGAAGATCAGCTGTACTGGCAGCAGGGGGCTGGCAGTGGGAGCCCTTCCATGGGAGTCCAGCAGAGCAGGCACTAGCGGGGCCAGCAGGGCTGCAACAGCAGTGGGGATCAGCATGGCAGCGGTAGGGGGCTAGCATCCCTGCTATGGCCACAATTTCAGCTGGGCCAGTGACTGGGCCAGGAGGAAGCCGGGGTGGGGTGGTCGGTGGCAGGGAGGCCAGAATTGACCTCCCTTAGTCCGGCAAACTCCCTGATTCGGCACTGGTCAGGTCCTGAGGGTGCTGGACCAGGGAGGTCCAACCTGTGCTACCATCAAGTTTCCGTCTTGACAGTCTAATCTTTTCGGCTAAGATTATTGTAGGCTTAGGGGAAGTGGATGGGCTAAGAAGCAGAAAGTGGAATTTACTAGAAATTCTGATAACGTCCCATTAAGTAGTTTTGTCTCTCTTCATTTACTAGCTATATTTAAAGTTTAAAGTGAATATAATTTCCATAAAACACTGGTTGTTGTCTTAATACATTTAAAAACAGTATACATTTAAATACATTTAAAACCAAATAATACTAATCACTATATTCAATTTTTAATTTACCTGTTTATCTGTTTATCATTATTCCTGTGTTTTTGTAATCTCAGACAAGAAATAATCCGAACGACTAAAATATTAAACTTTCACAACATTCAGTTTTAATTCCCACAATTTTTTTGTTTGTTTTTGTCTCTAGTCCTCTACAATGGACTTTAACACACTCCGTTTCACCACTTAATCTAGGCTAATATGGAACAGATACAACAGAGATTTTCTATACTGTAGTATAGGGAAGCCACTAATAAGTGTATCGAGTTTGTTGATAACCTAGTGCTGATTTTTCCTTATCTGGTTTCTAATGACATGACTATATAGTTAAAATACATTTAAAACTAGAATTGTAAATACATTAATTACAATTAAATGTGTTATGAAACAAAAATAGAATACAATTTAAGTATTTTAGATATTTTCTACACTTTAAAAATATTGATTTCAACTACAAGTTTGAATACAATGTGTATAACGTTCACTTTATATTTATTTTGATTATAAATACTTGCACAATAAAAAAAACAAAAGATTTTTCAGTTCACCTGTTACAAGTACTGTAGTACTGTCTCTTTATCATGAAACTTGAACTTACAAATGTAGAATTATACGCAAAAAATAACTGCATTGAAAAGTAAAACATTTTTTATACTTGAGCCTACAGGTCCACTCAGTCCTACTTATTGTTCAGCCAGTCACTCAAACAATTTTGGTTAAAATTTGCAGGAGATAATGCTTCCTGCTTCTTGTTTAGTGTCACCTGAAAGTGAGAACAGGTGTTCACATGGCACTGTTGTAGCTGACATAGAAAGATATTTATGTCAGATGTGTTAAAGATTCATGTGTCCCTTCGTGCTTCAGTCATCATTTTAGAGGACATCCATCTATGCTGATGTTGGGTTCTGCTCAATAATGATACAAAGCGTGGCAGACCAATGCATGTTCATTTTCATCATCTGAGTCAGTTGCCACCAGCAGAATATTGTTGTTCTTTTAAGACTTTGGAAAGCACGCTCCATACCTTGTCCCACTCAGATTTTGGACTGCATTGACCAGAGGTCAAATGCTTCTGTAACTATTAAAAAATTTCACATTGGTACTTTCTTTGAATTTTGTCCAATCTGCTGTGAAAGTGTACTTTAAAAGAAACATATGCTGAGTCATTATCCAAGACTGCTATAATATGAAATACATGGCAGAATGGAGATAAAACAGGAGACATACAATTCTCCCTCAAAGCATTCAGTTACAAACTCAATGCATTTTTTTAACAAGCATCATCAGCATGGAAGCATGTCATCTAGAGTGGTAATCAAAGCATGAAATGCTAAAGATGTGTATGCCCCAACTGGCACATAAGATACCTTGTAGCTGGCATTGCAAAAGTTCTGTGCAAATGCCTGTTCTCACATTTAGGTGCCATTGTAAATAAGAAGCAGGAAGCATTATCTCCTGTAAATGTAAACAAACTTGTGTGTCTTGGCGACTGGCTGAACAAGAAGTAAGACTAAGTGGAATAGTAGGCTATAAAGTAAGGGCAGGCAAAATACAGTCCATAGGCTGGCCATAGCCATCCAGCAGCCCAGCAGGAGCCTCATCTAAGCTCCCTGACTGTCCCGCCCCTGCACGCTGCTGTGAGCAGTTCTTTGAACGCTGTGAGCCCAGGGGAAGGGGAAGAGAGCTTTGCACACTGTCCCCTTCCCCAGCACAATCTCTCAGCTTCCATTGGCCAGTTTGAAGAACAGTCGGTGCTTGCTTGAAATACCCTTGTCCCTCTCCCTTCAGCCTTCAGAGCATCACACATGGCCCTTGCAGCCATCTGCTCTGAGCAGCCTGCGGGGGGCAGGGAGCCTTGCTAAGGAGTCATCCAGGTAAGTATACCCTGGCCAAGGTCTGCCTCTGGCACCCCAGACCTTCCTCCCCTCCTCCCCCCATGCACCCAACTCCCTCTCCCAGATTTTACACCCCAATTCCCAGGTCACAACCCCCTCCTTCACTCAAACTCCCTCTCTGATCCCATAGCCCCTCCTGCATCCCAGACCCTACCCTGAGCTCCCTTCTGCCCCCATCCTTCATCCCTGACCCTGCATCTCCATTAATATCACGGAACAATGCAGCCCTTGACCACTTAGATTCTTGGAGTGGCCCCCCCTCATCAAAAAATATTGCTCAACCCTGCTCTAAAGTTTTACATTTGTTTTATTTTTGAGTGTAGTTATGTAATAAACAAGAATCTACATGTGTAAAATACACTTTCATAGATAGAGATTGAATTATGGTATTTGTATAAGGTGAATTGAAAAATACTGTTTCTTTTATCATTTTTACAGTGCTAATATTTGTAATAAAAATCTAAAGTGAGCACAGTGTACTTTGTATTCTGCATTGTAATAGACCAATCTATTTGAAAAGTAGAAAAATATCCAAAAATATTTAATAAATTTCAATTAGTATTCTGTTTAACAGTGTGATTATTCACAATTAATTTTTTATCACAATTTAATTTTGAGAGTTAATTTTGTGTGTTAACTGGGATTGACAGCTCTATTAAAAACTGTTCTGAAGTTTTGCATGTGAGGAATTGCAGTTGTCACAGGACTGTTAAGGGGTCTGCATAATTAAAAATGGGAAGGAAAATGGTCTGTGAGTTTGTAATTAGGATGAATGTTGTTCAATTGAAAGATATCTTTTTCTGTGTCTGTCTTTTCTCTGACTCTCATCTAAAGATCTGATCCTTACTATGAAAACTTTGAGAATCCCTAAGGTGAAACGTGGTGGCCTTTTGGTTTAAAGAATGCTGTTCAGTATTTTTTGTTTGTGCAGTTTGTGTGTATACTTGTTTTCCAACCAATAGAATCGAAATAAGATATACGCAATTTGGATTTCGAGCTAAGGGTGCAGTGTAGACACACCCTTGGAACCCTTCTGTCCCCCCTCTTACCTTGAAGTAATAGTTTTATGGACGAGTGACAAAAGGCCTACTGGTGTGATGTGTCTGCACATGCCCCATCTACAGCATGCTCAGATAGAGGACTCTTAGCCTAGTCTCACCTGTACTGGCAGCCTTCACTTTCTGTGCCTCTGAGGAGCTCCTGTCTCTTTCCCTCCATATCCCCAACTGATTCTCCCCCACTCAGACCTTTTCTTTCCATTCATTATCACTTTCAGCTTTCCAGTAGATTGCGTCCCACTGATAACTGATTCCTCTTCCCCTGCCCTTCTCTCAGACCTCTGTCCTGATGGTTGCTCTTGGCTTCTGAGTTTGTTTGTTTTTTTTATTGCCTGGAGGGCACAGCAGTCTCCTACTAGCCTGCTCTGTAGAGGCCCCTAATGGTGGAAGTTGATACAGATTCTTCAACAATCGCCTGTGTACTAACTGGTCCTAAATCCACACTCAGTGGGATACCAGATATGGTAGCAGTCACACCAAAGTCTGTTTTGTTAGCTGTGCAACAGCTTTGTGGTGTTATCTTCTGTCTTAGCAGAGACACAGCAACTACTTACTCAAGCAGTTAATAATCAGATTGTATTAACTGAAGGACAAATACTAAGGTTTTGGACAAATAAACCCAATTTTATAAGAAAATGAAATTAGGATAGAGATGTAACTGAGTTGAGTATCTAGTAATACACATGGTCATTTAAGTAATACCAAAAAAAGAACAAATTTTCCATTGCACCTTTTTTCAGGGGAATAATATTGTTGAAATTGCGGTTGGTTGTGTAATTTTTATTCTTCGAGTGATGGCCCCGTGAGTCCTCCACTCTTGGTTTTTGGCTTGTCCCGGTGCCACAGATCAGAAACTTTTGCAGCAGTGTCCAGTTGGGCTGCGCATGCACAAGTGGCGCTTGGTGTTCCCATCTTGGAAGTTAGTGACGCAGCCCAACTCGTCTCAGTTCTTTCTTTGCCACCCTTGGCTACGGCCACACCTCCAACCTCTCTCCTCCTTGTCACTTCTGTGAAGAAAAAAGAAAGAAATTTAGATAGATATCACAGACTTACCTGTTCCTGTTCTTTTTTCTTTTGTTAAACAGTTAATAATTAAAAAAAAAAAACAGTTCTTTTATTTCAGCTTGTATATAGTTAGTCAGAAGAAAAGTTTACTGCTGCACAGCGGCAAGCCACAGCAAACTATAAACTGCAAAAAAAAAAAAAAAAAAAAAAAAAAAAAAGAAAGAAAGCCTTTACTTGTAAATAAGAATCACAACAGTAAGTGGCATAGTCCACCACCTGACGAAATGCCGGGTTCTCCCATCTTCAAAAAATATGAGAAATGACGGGATTCTTTGCCAGCCTCTGATGGCCACAGCGAATGTATACACTGTCTGGCAGAGACACGTTTCACAAAAATGCATTCATTGTTGCAATCTGACAGTGAAAGCTTGCAAGGATAGAGCCCAGAATACGCATGCTGTCATTTGATAAAGCCCTAGACCCCCATCCACATAATGAGGGCAACAAAGGCTCGGATGCAATGTCCCCTTGGGAATCTCTCAAGCCCTTCACTGCAAAAAGCACGTTAAAAAATGAAGCCCTCACCAGCTCGCTCTCTCCCGTCATGAATTACTAAGGGAGATGAACCAGGCACCTCAGGCATTGAAAAATCTTGAGCCTCCTCACTAACGGGCTCAGAATTGCGCTCTAAATAGTCTGCAAAGCCAACTTCCCAGCCATCAAAAAGGGTACCTACTAAGGGCCCTGATTCAACAAACGCACCACTGGCACCTGTGGCGCCGCTGGTGCTATCCCCAGCACCCTGCAAGCCCCCGGTGCAGCTTTCGCCTCTGGCGCCGAGAAAGGACAGGGCAAACTTCAACCACCCTCTTATGGTGCAGACTAAACCCACATCTCCCGCGGTTCCACCGGCACTGATGCCTCCACCGCTGGCACTGGCAGACTCCACACCACAACATAAAGCATTAAGGCGCTGCCATTGCCCAACGGGCAGTAAAACACATGCTCCATCAATAACTGACAGGAGAGCGAGAACCAGATTCCGGGGCGAGTCCTCGGCATGGCACTGCTCTCGCTCTCCCTTATCAATGAGAGGCTCTCCGCCCTTGCTGCACTCACCTACTTTATTGCGACACGGTGCCTACTAGGGGGATAAAAGGAGTGTGTTCTCACAACACTCATCCCCAGAGAGAGCACATGCATCATACCGGGCACACAGGCTATGACACTATCAACACCTCCCGTGGCACTCCAATTGGCAATACTATCCTCAGCATCATAGCTGCTGGTCCCCCTGTTGTTATTGGGCACCACAACATAGCTCCACAGCCCCTCCCACACCTGTGCAGAGAGCTCTGTCTTCTACACACTCTGATCCATCACGCTGTCCAACAGAGGGCGTGGATCTTGAGGAAGAGCAGACTGAGGATGATCCGACCATCCAACAATCAGACACGCCACCAAATGATAACTCGTCTTCTGCACCTGATGAAGCATTTATCCCAGTCGATCCTTCACCTCAGTCAGGAGGTTGTGCTATCAGTAGTGCAGGAAAAGCACCATAAGCTCTTAAAAAACCTTCAGCCCTCTACAAAATCCAAAATTGCATTGCCTTTAGACAAGGCAATACTTGAAGCAGTGGACAAAGTATGGCAAATGCCAGCCACAGCCTCCCCAAGCAACAAAAGGGCTGATAGAAAATATTTTGTCTGATCAGAAGTCATGGACTTTTTTATTCTTACACCCTCAACCCAATTCCTTAGTGGCAATACTGCTAATCAAAGGTCTAAAAATCCTCAATACAAAACAAATATGCAAGACAAAGACCACAAATGCCTGGATTTGTTTGGGAGGAAAATGTACTCCTCCTCTACCCTTAAACTTTGCATAGCTAACTACCCAGCTCTACTTGCTAATCACGAATTTGACAACTATACAAAACTAACAGAGCTCATGCAACATCTCCCAGATAATAAGAGACCTACCTTCACAGCCACCATTAAAGAGGGGTATACAATATATTGTACAGCCCTACAGATGGCCCTTGACACCGCCGAGACTGTGGCAAGAGCTATGGCAACATCCATAGTCATGAGATGCTTATCCTGGTTTCAAGCAGCTGGAGTTCCTAAAGACCTCCAGGCCACGGTAGATGACCTACCATTCGATAAGGACAAATTGTTTGCTGCAAAGACCAATGAAGCTTTGCATTCTAGCAAAGACTCCTGCATCACCTTGCACACTGCAAGGTTTTTGCGCAAAAACCCGTCCACACCTCAAATGCGCTTTTGCACAAGGAAATCAAGAGTAAAACGGCAGAACAGAGGGCTTTTTCCGCCATAGGTAAACCTCCTTTTACAAGGCATACCTCCCTTTTGCGCAAGAGTTCTTGCACAAAAAGGCAAGTGTGGATGCTCCAGAGGGGAAAAAGCACAGGTGCTCTGATGGCCATTCTCTGAATGGCCATCAGAGCATTCTTGCACAAGAGCATCCATGCAGTGTGCACGTGCTCTTGTGCAAGAAGTTTTTGCGCAAAAGGCTTCTTGTGCAAGAAGCATGTAGAGTAGACGTAGCCTCAATGTTTCCAACACTGGATTGCCTCAGTGTATATACCAACCAAATACCACGTCCACTGGCACGTTTTACCTCCTCTGAAAGTCCTAACCTCTTTACAATGGTGGACCCAGGCACAGAACCTCTGCTGTGGGGTGCTCTTCCACTGAGATCAACCATCCAAACAAATCACTATGGACACCTCACTTCTATGTTGGTGTGCCCACTTCTAGCAACAATACATGCAAGGGAAGTGGATCAGTGACGAGTCCAGACTCCATATCAACCTGCTCGAGCTTCAAGCGGTTCACAGTGTGTACAAACGCTTGCTCCCATATATTCAGGGATCTTCGGTGTGTCTCCTCACTGACAATATGACCACGATGTTCTACATCAACCACTAAGTGGGTGCCAGATCCCCTTTGCTGTGTGTAGAGGTGATTCGGCTCTGGAATTGGTGTATCTGCCACAACATAACCATCACGGCGGTATACCTACCTGGGGACAAGAATACCATGGCCAATATCCTCAGCTGCTAATTTGTTACAGAGCACGAATGGGAACTGCACAGTCAGGTCACCCATGATCTAGTCCAACATTGAGATCGACCACAGATAGACCTCTTTGCAACCAGCCAAAATTCCAAATGCCCCAATACTGATTGAGATTGGGCATAGGCCACAACTCCTTAGGAGATGCAATGCTCTTCCCATGGAATACTTACCTTTTCTGCGCCTTTCTTCCTATCCCTCTGATTCCCAGAGTTCTCTGGAAGATACAGAGAGATGGGGCCCAAGTAATTCTAATAGCCCCAGCTTGGCTTTGGCTTTGGCAGACATGGTTTCCATGTCTTTATCAACTATCTCTATGACCTCCCTGCCCACTTCCGACCCGCCCGGACCGCCTCTCCCAGAGCAAGGACATGATCCTTTACCCCCAGCTGCAAACACTGACCTGATGGCATTGTACCTATCTGGTTCTCGGGGAGTGGAGCAACAGTGCTCGTAACAAGTAAGCACTGTATTACTACAAAGCAGAAGAGAAACTACATGTAATACTTACCTGTACAAATGGCAACGATTTACACAGTGGTGCACCCAGAAGAGTCCAACCATCTATGACTCCACTCCATTTCATCCTGGAATACATCATGCATCTGAAACAACAAAATTTATCTATTTCATCACTCTGAGTTCACCTGGCCATGATTACGGCTTTTCACCCTGATAAATGATTCTCCATATTTACCCACCCCATCTCTAAGAGGTTTTGGAAGGGCCTACAGAACCTGCATCCCCCACCTACACCTGTACTGCCCTGTGGGATTTAGAACTGGTCCTCATTCACAAAACCATCCTTCGAGCCAATGGCAACTTCATCACTTACCTTTCTCACCACGAAAACACTGTTCCCGCTGGCAGTCACATCTGCAAAAAGGGTTAGTGAACTCACGGCTCTTACGGCCTCACCTCCATACACGAGCTTTCACAAACATAAAGTTATTCTACAATACCACCCCTCCTTCTTACCCAACGTTTGTTCTGAATTTCATATCAATGAACCAATAGTCCTTCCCACTTTCTATCCGAAACCACATCGCTCCAGAGACAAAGCCATATTGCATACTCTAGATGTGAGAAGAGCCATTGCCTTCTACTTAGGATGCAGTCTTTTCAACTATCACAGAGACTGCTTGTATCTCTAGCCAAAAGGTCCAAGGGAAAACCACTTTCTTCACATCACCTATTGAAATTGATAACATCCTGTATTACCACCTGTTACTCCAGAATAAAGCATTACCGACGACTCCCAAAGCTCATTCCACCAGAGTGATGGCAACGACAACTGCCTTCCTCAGGGGAGTGTCACTCCATGAAATACATCAAGCAGCCACATGTCATCTAACCACACGTTCATGAAGTACTATGCAATTCCACCATGCTCGACAACAGGCACCGCAAAGGATACTGCGCTCATCTCTACGGGCTGCAACAACTTACTGAAACCCCCTTACCATCTAACTGGGCACTGCCACACAGTCACCAACAGTGGAGCACCCATGGGGACATCACTTGAAGAAGAAAGAGAAGTTACTCTGTGCAGTAACAATGGTTCTTCGAGATGTGTGTCCCTGTGGGTGCTCCACTACCTGCACTCCTCCCCACTTCTTTGGGCATTGACAACTTGCCAGTAGGGCATCAAAGAAGAAACAGAGAGGAGTTGGGCTGCACACTCTAATTTCAAAGGCAGGAACACCAAGCGCCACTAGTGCATGCGCAGCCTGGCTGGACACTGCTGTAAAAGTCTCTGATCTGTGGCACCAGGACGAGCCTGACACCAACAGTGGAGCATCCATGGGGACATGCATCTCGAAAACCCATTGTTACTACACAGAGTGAGTAACTTCTCTTTATTTGTTGGTAATAATTTCACAGCCATTGTGGAGAAGACATGAAAAATTGAAGAGAAGTTAATGTTTGTGAAACGTGACAGCATTGGTGATTTCAGTACTGTACTCTCAGCATAGCAAGGGCATCAATAGTACAAGTTTCCCTATACTATACTGTCCTGCCAACATGCTCCAGCGGTCTGTTCAGTTGTTTGCCCTTTGAGATTGAAAAATTACTCAGTGTTAGGGATGTTAAATGTCATATAATAAGGTAACTGTGCAACTGCTAAAAAACTTAGCAGTTACACATGCTGCGGGCTCTGTGATATCAATTTTAAATAAGATTAATGCTGCAGAGCCCATAGGGAAGGGGCTGCTGGCTCTGCTTCCGGGGAGGTGATTTTGCTGCTGCAAGGAAGCCGCCTCCCTGGGAGCAGGGCATAGTTTAACCAGTAACATTAACCGAAAAGTACCAGCTTATCATTCTGTGAATAGGGTCAGGGTTACAAATCCTGACAGGAAGTTGCCTCTAAACTAAGAGACAAGAAGCAGTGACAGCTAATAGAAAGAGAACCCTTACTGAATCTGTTTTCTTTCTAATACTCTGGTGTCACTCCCCTTCTCCCCGTATTAATAGTTTGTTTAAAGTGTAGTCCTTGCTTGGGTCTTTATTTAATCTTACTAGGAAAGAAATAAAGATGCTAGTGGGGGTGCTGCTGCTGTCTCTTCCTCTACTGGTTGGAATTGCTTTGTGACTTGGTGAAATAGGGCAGTAATAATCAGATTGTTGGACAGATACTAGTGTTACAGATAACATTTCTGTCTCTGGAAGGCTTTAACAAACCCTAAAACCTAAAATAACCAGTAAAACCAGAGATCTGGGCTGCAAACCCTGCTAATAAGCATGTACAGATTTAAAATACACCCTCCCTCTAAAAAAAGCTAGGAAAATCCCAGTAAGAGAGCAAACTCTTAATAGGATATTAAATTTGGAATATGTATCAGTAATATCAGGTAAAGAATAACACAGGGAAGAAAGAATTATTCCCCAAAACAAGTATTTAATGTCCAGGGGTTTTAGAGTTAAAGCTAAGCTTTAAAAATCCATAAACAGCAAGTATGGAAATATATAAGTAAAGAATCTAAGCAACTTTAACTCAACCCAAAGGTTTGACTTGGTCAAAGCAAGGTGTATAATGCATGTGTTCTTGATAAAGTATTTTGCTGTATCCAGAGAAAGGTGACATGGGGGGTCAACACCAAAGACATAGAGGTTGCAGTAGTCAGAAAAAAAGAGATGCTGTTAAATATATACAGTGATATACCATGCAGCCTATTGCTGTCCTCCATATGCATACCTATCTTCAGTGGAGTATGTATGTATGTACCTGGGAACAAAATCTAAGTTCTGTATGGGCAATTCATATATTGCTTAAAACTAACTTCATTTGATGACATGCCTCAGTGAATTCTATTTTAGCATGATAAAAGTAGAAGATTGTGTTTAGGAGCTTAGAACCTATTCTTTTGGGGTCTTATTTGTTTGGAATGCTGAGTTTATCCTGTGGCAATGTAGTTTTGTGTGTTCAGACTTGCTCTGAAAAGTTTGTTAGCGATAGTATTTGGTGGGTTTTTTTTTTTTTTTGAGGACTTCAGTTTTATCTGAAGTTACAGCTGTGTTGATTGAGTGACAAGAAGAGGTTGAGGTGACTTATGCAAGGTGTTAGTGGTTGCAGCTAAATTTGAACCCAGAATGTTCTGGTTCTCAGCTCCTTACCAAGATTTATAGATGAAAGTGATTTCCAGACTACGCAGTAATTGATTTAAGTATTTTAAAAGTTTATCAGTATGAAGATTAAATATTTTCAATTTATGCTATACATTAGTTGTTTTCTAACCTGAAATGTACTTGAATAACAATGTATAGTCAGAAATATTGAATTATAGTATAGTAGGTATAGTCCAGGGGTGGGTAAATATAGGCCCATGGGCTGCATCTGGTCTGCCAGGGTTAGCCCCTGATGTCCCCCACACTGCCTTATTTACTTCCACAGGTACTGGGGATCACAACTCCCACTGACTGCTGATCAGGCTAACCGTGGTAAACTGCTGCCGTTTTATTGCCCACTCCTGGTATAGTCACTTATGGCAAGTATCTAAGAATAGGTATACCAAAATTTACTATTTGGGAGATATTTAGAAGAATGTATTAGCTTATATGTAGATTATCCAGTGGAGTGGCTGCTGTAAATATTACCAAATGAAGACAAACCAAGCATTTGTTGTGAAGATCTCTGGAAAATTATTTTATTTGCATTTTAAAATATATTGTTCATTTCAGTTCTGTACAAAACAGGGCTTCTGCCGTGTAAAACGGTTTTGACTGAAATTGATTATACATAGAAGACTTGACACATTTTGTTTTTTAAAAAAATACCAGAACAGAGCAGCTATAACTCCTATTTAAGTTCCTCCTGCTGATACTATTCTAGTGTACATTACAGACCTAGCTATGCACTGATCAGTTTATCCACTGTGGAAATGCAGCCACCTCCAGGATGAAATAAGGATACTTTTTAAGTATATAGCATTATTGCACAACAGCTTAAGACAGAATTAAAACTTGAGAGGTCATTTAAGAAGAATTATAAGAGTATAAATTTCCCCAACGCATGGGGTTACTCTTGTGGTAGGGAAACGTAAATGATCATAAGTTGTCAGGATTTTAACTTTGTCATTCAAAAGACAGCATCTTCAATGTCCCATAATACCAAGCTATGGCTGTGGTTTCATACAGATTCAAAGGGAATAATTCGATCAGCTGAATTTTCAACCATTTCATGCATAATCTGGGTGTGCCTTTTTAAAATATGCTTTCCAAGTACTAACCTGGCTCAACTCTACTTAACTTTAACATGACTGGCTTGCTGCATAAATTGGTATTACTACCAAAATGACTTCAGTACTGTTATAATAATTGTTAATTTGGGAGTTCAGCAAAACCAAGTCAAACTCCTGATGTAGTGAATATATTTCATACATGGTTGATCTAAAATTTATAGATAACTTATGTATAATTCCTTTTTACGAAAGTATCAAGGGTACTAGAATGTCTCCTTGTGATCTATTCCAAGGGTTCAGTTAACAAAACATTATTTTCACTTGTTTGCAGAGTAGAATTGTCATAGATGATTCATACCATAGCAGGCCAAGTTGTGATCTGTCAGGGTTAGTGACAGAACCAAATCTGTCAGGGCGTTCACACACTTTAACCGTCTCTTCAAATGAGGTGAGTTTCAAAGTGTGTTTGTGTCTTGTTGATGTTACCATTCGTACTACAGACTGTTTATTCATATAACTGGTCATCTATAAAACCAAAATCACAGATATCTTTATCATCTTTACTGCTAACATAGTTTCTCAACTAAAGACTCAGATTGAAGGAGTTATTTTAGCCCTTGCTTCAGAATTTATAGTTAAATATACCTTGAATTGGTAGTAATGCTATACTGTAAATTATAATTATTAATTTCAAAAATACGTAACCCCAAAAATTTGAGTGGGTAAATGAAATTTGCAGAATTTTTCAACTTGCTTCACATCAGTGCATGTTTACATTTCTTATTCACATATGAGATTTTGAACTATTTAGATATATTTAATCTATTAAAAACATTCTGTGAGGTTACATATAAATATTTGTCAGAGTTCTTTCTTGCAAAACTCGTTTTGTCCTCCGCTGAAATCTTAGAGTAAATCTAGTCTCTTAAACTCTTAAAAAAAAAATCTGTTTAAAGGAATTATTAATTATGTTTTATAGAACAAACAATAAAAGAACAAAAGCAATTGCAAAATTTGTACTTCAGTCATCTTTCAGATAGCACCTTCAAGCTAGCTAAACTGATAGTGATGTTTGAAGAAAAATTTTAACAGTAGGTCATGAATGATCTGATGCTATTCAATTAACTTGGTAAAGTGCATAAAATATATTATTCTTCAGTGAGTGTCCCTGTGGGTGCTCCACTTCAGGTGTTTGTGTGCCCCTGCTGTGCATATAGTCAGAGATTTGTAGAAGCAGTGGCCTGGTTGGCCGTGCATGTGTTTCAGTATCTTATGCTGCTCTGAGCAGCTATTCCACAAGCACAGTCAACCATCCCCCAGTTCCTTCTCTACCGCCATTGGCTTCGGTCAGAACAGCAGCAGCTCCCCCAGGAAATTCTTCTAGTTATCCCTTTCTCCCCTCGCCACTGGTGGACATCTGCCTATCAATCTAGAAGGGAGTCTCTGCCATGCCTGGCTCACCTACCTTGTAGATTGCCTGTACCAGTCTCAGACAGCCACGCACAGTGTATCCATTGTCTGGGGGAAACTCGTGTTACTCAGAAGTGCCACAACTGCAAAAAATTACAGTAAGAACAAGAAAAGTTAGGGATCTCATTCTCCAGGTAAAACTCATGAAGATGGAGAAATCCCTTCATAAAAACTATCTGTACCCTCAAAATTTGCCCGGATACCTTTGGCACCTAGATTACGAGGCACTTGGACCATCTGGTGCAGCGATGGCCTGAAGAACAAAAATCCTAGCTCGAAGGCAGGTACACATAGCAAATCTAAGCCACTGAGTGGTGAAATGGTGCCACCTGCTGCACAAATACATGGCAGCAAGCCTACAGCACCAGTAACACTGACAAGCCTACAGCACCAGTAACACACCCCAGCCAAAATGTGCCTCCTCTGTTGGTATCGTTCTCAGCCATCCCACAGTAGTTTGTCACTCAGACCTCTTCATCACTTCTACTCTGGGTATGCCTCTCTTCAGCACCAATAGTACCCCCAGCCAGACCAAGGACAAGTATGACTAATGCTCCTGTGGGCTTAGCCCCTTCTCTTTCCAGTGACAGGGAAGAAGTGGCAGCAGGAATGTGCATTGCTAGCCATTCCTTGTTCAAACTTGGACCCTCATGGCAGCAGACCACAGTGTGGCAACTCCCCTCAATGGTCCTTCCATCAAACTGGTTGTTCTGGGACCTGCGGGTGTTGTATAGGGCCAAAATATTCATCCCTTCAACCCATCTTGGTCCAGAACACTGAGATAAATTAGATCACCTTCACCCTCTGCCTAGGCCTCCCCACCATGGCATTTCAAAGCGGCCATGCTGAGTGGAGCCCGGGGTCAGCTGGGGACTCCTTCGCTGACCCCGGTCTCCCTATAGCATTTCCGCAGAACCTGGAGTCAGCTGGGGACTCCCCAGCTGATCCTGGGCTCCAGTGCGGCATTTTAAAGCATGCAGAGCCCTGGGTCAGCTTGGGAATCCTCAGCTGACCCCAGGTTCCAGGGAAATGCCGCGCAGAGCCCGGAGTCAGCTGGGGAGTCGCCCATTGACCCCAGGTTCCATGAGGGCACTTCTACTTTGAATTGCACAAGAGCCCCCACTGGGGACTCTTGTACATTCCAAAGCTGGCATTCCGTGTGCATCCCAGGGCCAGTGGGAAGTCCCGCTGACTCTGGGTTCCATGCGGGTGCTTCTGCTTTGAAATTCACAAGAGTCCCAGGGCTCTTGTGCATTTCAAAGGGTAAGTGCCCTTGTGGAGCCCAGAGTCAGCGGGACTTCCCGCTAGCCCTGGTCTGCATGTGGAGTTCCACATTCCTCCTTTGAAATGTACACGAGCCCCACTGGTGGCTCTTGTACATTTCAAAGGAGAAATGCAGAAGTGTCTATCGAGTAGTCAGTGTAAATTCCATTGACTACTCGACTAGTAAATTACTCGTTAATGAACATCCTTACTCCTCCCACATCTGGCGATCACTTCAAATCTTTGCAAGGATTGTTTAAATGAGTGGCTGACTGCCTCAATGTTTCCTTGGCAGAGCTTCTGGAGACCCAGTATAAGCTAATGGATATTCTCTGTGCCTCTCCTGCTGCCAAGGTTGCATTGCCCATCAATGCTGCCATCATGTATCTGGAAAAAATTGTCTGCCAGATGCCAGCTACAGCTCCAGTTTCTTGTGAAAAATTACAGCGAAGCAATCTGAGTTACTGTTCACCCACCCTACCCCAAATTGATTAATTGTGTAAGCAGTCCATCAAAGGAGAAAGCAACAAGTAGCTCAGACTACCCCTTATGATAAACATTGAAAATGCCTTGACCTTTTTGGTAGGAAAGTCTCATCATCATCAACCCTTCAGTTTCATATAGCAAACTCTACTCCATGTTACTAGCCAAGTACACATCTTTGCACATATGTCAACCTCTGTTGAACATGGTCCAACCAATAAGAGAGAACAATACAAAGCCAACTTCACAGAGGGCTCCCTCATTGCTAGATTGGCCTTCCAGGTTTCTTTGGACTCTGCTGACACAGGGGTCCACTCGATTGCGACATCCGTAGTCATTCAGAGGGTATCTTGCCTCCACCTTTCAGGTTTCCCCAAAGAAGTTCAGGTTATAGTTGAGGACTGACTTTGAAGGACAAAAGCTTTTTGCTGATAGTGTGGATGCAGCTATCTGCACCCTCAAGGACTCCTGTGCCATACTGAAAATCCTGGGAATAGAGGTCCCTGGAAACAAAAAAAAAACCAGGCAGACTTTATGCCCAAGTGCGTCTGTGCTGCCCCATGTGCCTTACCTCAAAGATGACATGACCAGCACCATAAACAATTCCAGACAAGATGCCAATAACCCCCAGAACAGTCAATGATGTATCAACCACCCACTTCCAAACAAGCACTTTCAAGTGTTGGTCGAGGGCACAAGAACACCACATACTTCACTGATAAACTCCACCCTATTTGGGGACTGCCTGACACCGTTCTACCAGATTTGGGCAACCATTACATCATACAGGTAGGTTCTGGAAATCATACAGCATATTCTGTCCCCTTTACCTCTGTCCCACCTATCTATCTCTCTTCAGGGACCCATCTCACAAGCACCTGTTAAAGCAGAAAATAAACCATCTCCTGCCTCCAGTGCAGTAGAACCCTGCCTGCCAAGCATAGAGGAAACACAAGAAAACAAGCAGATGGAAACCCATCTTGGACTTGCGTAAATTAATAAATTTGCCAGAACACAGTGCTTCTAAATGATCACCCTAGCCTCCATAATTCTGGCATTGGAGAAAGGAAATTGGCTCTCAGCCCTCTTCCTCTAGGACATGTATTTCCATTTCATTATTCATCCCAAGCACAGAAGATTCCTCTGTTTTATACTTGGGAGCTTCCACTACCAGTACAGTGTATGCTCCTTTGGATTATCCACGGCCCCATGGGTATTCTACAAAGTTATCACTTTGGTTACATCATATTGTCACAAACAGGATGTGATTAGATTTCCCTAAATAGATGACTACCTGCTGAAAGCTCCAGCATACCAGTATGTAGCGGATGACCTTCACCTCACTACAACCCTGTTAACAAAACCAGGGTTACAAATCAACTTTCAGAAATCAACCCTAATCCGAGCAAAACAGTTGGATTTTATAGGGGCATGCCTCGACTGCAGCATGGCATCAGCATCACTGCCTCAACACTTTATTGCCTTAATGAACCCCATTACAGCCATAAAAACAGCACACATACATCTGCCAGAACATGCCTAGAACTCCTAGGGCAAACACTTGTGACCATGTGCGTTATGAAACACACCAGGCTTCATGTAAGGTGTTTACAAGCCTCTCTGTGCTTTCTATACTCCTTGTAGGCACTCTATCCACAGAGGACTGATAGTGCCTAGCAGGGTAAAAGACACTTGCACATAGTGGACAAATCAAACAAACGTTTGCATAGGTGTCCCATTTTAACACTTCTTTTGTGGGATGAGGAGCACACCTGTTTGAGAATACCATCCAGAGCTGATGTGCATGGTTTCTGCCAGGAACCCACATGATTCTACTGGAGTTTTCAGCAGTCCAAAATGCATGCCACCATTTTCTGCGTCCCCCATACAATAGGACTATACAGATCCTCATGGACAACTTGGGCACTGTGCTTTACATAAACTGCCAAAGAGGGGTCCCATGTTACCCAGTCTGTGAGCAGAGCAATTCATCTTTGGGACTGATGCATCTCGAACAACATAGATCTTTTGGCAGCCTACCTACGGGGAAGCCAGGATGTCATAGTGGAAGACCTAAGCAGAAACATCTCTCAAGTGCATGAATGAGATTTGGACGCAGGAATTCTGACAGCTATTTTCCAACAGCAGGGCCTTCCCTCAGTAGATTGTTTTGCAACATTCCATAATGTCAAATGCTCACAATACTGCTCCCAGGCAGGACTTGGACAAAATTCCCTGGGGACCACCCATTCTTGAAATGGGACATCCCTCTGATGAATGCTTTCTTCTTCCCATTCTCCCCAAGTCCACTATTGAGGCATGTCCTTCAGAAGATCAAAAAGGATAAATCCAGAGGAGAGGTTAAAGCGACTGGGACTTTTCAGTTTAGAAAAGAGGAGACTGAGGGGGGGGATATGATAGAGGTATATAAAATCATGAGTGGTGTGGAGGGGGCGGATAAAGAAAAGTTATTTATTAGTTCCCTAAATAGAAGAACTAGAGGACACCAAATGAAATTAATGGGTAGCAGGTTTAAAACTAATAAAAAGAAAGTTCTTCACACAGCGTGTAGTCAACCTGTGGAACTCCTTGCCAGAGGAGGCTGTGAAGGCTAGGACTATAATAGAGTTTAAAGAGAAGCTAGATAATTTCATGGAGGTTAGGTCCATAAAAGGCTATTAGCCAGGGGATAAAATGGTATCCTTGGCCTCTGTTTGGCAGAGGCTGGAGAGGGATGGCAGGAGACAAATTGCTTGATCATTGTCTTCAGTCCACCCTCTCTGGGGCACCTGGTGCTGGCCACTGTCGGCAGACAGGATACTGGGCTAGATGGACCTTTGGTCTGACGCAGTACGGCCGTTCTTATGTTCTTATGTTATGTTAATTGCATCAACATGTCCCGGACAAATCTGGTTTCCATACCAGAGCCAGATTGCCACAAGACCACAATATACCTTTCCCTTCATGCCTCACCTATTCACACACAGTGTGGGATGCCTCCTCTATCCCAACATTCTGATTCTCTGTCTTAAGGCATGCATAATCTATGGCTGATGAACGCATTCTATTCCAGGGAGGTATAGGATATCTTGCTGAACAGCCAACAACTCACGTGAAAAACATATGTACACAAATGGAAATACATTTTCCTATGGTGCCAGGACAAACAAGTGACCCTGCGATTAGCTTCACTGCCCAAAATATTCCAATACATGCTCAAAAAATCAGGCCTTTGTATTAGTTCACTCAGAGTGCTCTTATCTGCCACTTTTCCACTCCAAGGTTGATAGACTAAATGTCTTCACCCACCCTTTCACAAAATGCTTTCTCAAAAGCATACTGAATATTTGTCCTACACTGAAAGACGCAACTCCAGTGAGGGACCTCAACCTCATTTTCTGTACCCTTATGGGCAAACTCTTTGAACCTATAGCTACCTGCTTGTTTTTGCACTTGTCTATGGAACTTACCTTCCTAGTAGTGATCATGTCGGCAGGGCGGGTGGGAGAAGTGGTTGCCTGGATGGTAAACCAGTCTTACACCATGTTCAAGATAGGGATGTGAAGCACTAGTTGATTATCCGATAAGCAAATGCAAAATACATTGACTATTTGATTAGTCAGTTACTAGCAATTTAACATCCCTAGTTCAAGAACAAGATAATCCTTGATTGACATCCTAAATTCATAGCCAAAGTGGCCTCATCTTTCCATCTCAACCCACCCATCTGCTTGCTGTATTCTTCTCTAAGCCACACGCTAACAGCAGGGTGGTGTCCCTTCACATGCTAGATTTTCGTAGAGAGCTTGTGTTCTATATAGAAAGAACAAAGAGGTTCAGAAAATTCTTCAGATTATTCATACCCACAATGGAATGTTTCCAAGGTGTAACAGTTTCAAAACAGCAACTCTCAAAATGGATTTTTAACTGTATCTGATTATCCTACCAAGAACATAATCTGGAACCTCTTTCTGGTCTTCGCACACATTCTACCAGAGCTATACCTGCATCAGTAGCCTTTGTCAAAGATATGCCTATCATTGACATTTGTAAAGCAGCTAGTAGGGCATCATTTCATTCCTACACATTGAAGCAACAGTCAGCTGCTGATGTTCACTTGGTCAGTCGGAAGCATACATTAAGCAACTCCAAAGCCTTTCCCCTTCACTGAGTCAGTTGAGTCTACAGTCAACTAAAGTAGAGCACTCACAGGGACACTCCCTGAAGAAGAGAAAATTACTCTCCTGTGCAGTAACTGAGGTCTTTGATATGGTTGTTTCATTGGGGTGCTACACTACTCCCACTCATACCTTCTGCTTCGGAGTTTCTCCTTGATCCTCTGAGGCAGAGAAGGAACTGGAGGGGCGGGGCCCAGTTGGCTGTGCACATGAGAGAGCTGCTCAGAGCAGCCAGTTGGGGCACTGCTAGTACAAATCTCCAGCTAGAAGCACAGGGGCACACAAACACCTAAAGTGGAGCACTCAAGGGGAAGACCATCTTGAAGAACATCAGTTATTGCACAGGTAAGTAACTTTCTCATCTGATATTTATTTAAAAAGACAGACTTTTATGCATGATGCTACAAGTTTGTGTCCTTCAGTGCAAAAATTATCTCTAATTGGTCACAAGTTTCAGGATTGGAATAACTTCTGATTTTTTTATGGGGTGTGGTCAGATTCAAAACCCAAGGTATGTTAGTACATACTGCAGGAAAGCGCTGTGTTGTTTTGAGGCTAGTGGATGGAATTCATTCTGCAAAAAATGTCTAGTAATACAGATTTGTTTAAAACTTTATGAAGCCTATTTTCTTGAATACTTGGTTAATTTTCAGATGTGGTTTTCAGCTAATTTTCAGTTTTAAACTTCCGGTAGTCATTGTCTATGTACTCACAGAGTGTTGTTAAATTTGTAACTAAGCCCAAGTTGTTATAAATTAGATTGTACTAGTACGTTTAACTGTTTTATGGAACCAGTGTTGTTACTTGTTAGCATGACATTTGCATGAACTTTGTATGTCAACAAGTCAAATTTATCTTTAAACAACACAGGTTACTTTTAGCAATTATCTTAAATATCCTTGTCCTACCTCAAGAAAATTTGTACTTGGAAATACTGAGCTTGCTGCTTTTTTTGAGTGAAGACAGTTTCTTTTCAATAAGAAAGGTATTCTACCTATATTTGCAGCTCTCCAACTTCAAAAAAATTGGTAGTCGGAGACTATTAAATTGACAGTCTTTTGCACCTGTCATAAACTATATTATAATTCATACAATAATTGTTTAAAAAACTATTATTGCTCAACAGCTGCACATGCATGGGAGAAAGATTAAAATTATTCCTGAATTATGATTTTACATAGAAAAAAAGTAAACATTGTTTGTTTCCCTCATTATTATTATTAGGCCTGCTATAAGTGAGGGCTAGGTTAAGTAAATGCCCAATCTTGGTCATTCTTAGAGATTAATTTTGGACATTTAGGGCCTGAAACTTAGTACCTCCTTCAACTTGTGAAGTCTCGTCTCACTCAGCTTCATATAGAAGCTAGCCACGATAGCATCGCCTGCTTTCAGAGGAACAAACTTCCTCAAAAAGCTGTTGCAAAAGAGGAAGGGGGGAGGTACCAGTACACACCACTTCTATGCTCTTCAAAAGTCTGGAACAGGCTGGGGATGAAATAACACCTAAAGGTGCATGAGTTGGGTGGAGAAAGGAGTTGACCCTATGACTCCTCCCTCTATAGCAATGGAGGACATGACAGAACACACAAATACTTTCAATATATAGAGGACTCAGTGAAGAGTGGTGGTACTGGGGAGCTCTGCAGACTAGTAGCAGTGAAGCCAGTCCTGCATATTGAGCTTCCTAGCTCCTCAAATGGCTTGATAGTGAACTGGCTGCCACCCAGCATACAGGTGTTCCTCTTTTCCTCTCTTGGGAACCTTTTGATCTGTTACTGGTGTCCCACCATCCCCTTACAGGTACACCTTCAGCTGAACCCTCTGTTTTTGGGTCAGTCACTCCCAAGATTGCCCAGATTCTTTAGGGTGGGGAAAGTTGTTCTCCCTTGTCTCCATGCTCTACAGCTGTCTTGGATCCTGTTCTATGAAACAGCAGTCATCTTTTTCTTCAAGTAAGAACTACTTTCCCAGCAACGGTTCCTGTGATTTGCTTCACCCCGTTGATGTACAAACAGCCAGGGATGCACTTCTGCCTATGCAAAAGAGAGGATCAGATACAGATTCGTAAATATTAAAAATTAACATACCAGTAGGTTTCTTTTCTTTTTTTTAAATGGGCATTTGCTCATTGTGACAGTCTCTCTTTTTGCTGCTTCTCAATTTCCATTAAAAGTCCAGCCATGCTTTAAGCCATTTCCCTCCGTGAAAGTATAGGAAAACAGCTATCATTTACTGACTGGTTGGGGAGAAGTGGCCCAGGGGAAGCCAACAACAGTCAAGCTGACCTCATCATCCTGTAGGGTGACAGTGTGTTGTGGGCCGAATCCCTGCTGACCCCTGTGGTAGCCAGGGCTGCCACTGCTAGCGCCCTGGGCCAAGACATGATGGAGTAGAGCGGGCCCGTGTCCCCCTGCTATCCCGCACATTGTGTGGCAGTCTCCCCCTCTCTCTTGCCAGTGGCCTATTGTTTAAGGGCCTGCCCTGCCCTGCCCTGCACTAGGGTCTGGGGCCTTACTAACTATGAGACTGTGTTTGCTTTGCTGCCCCGCCCTGAAACAGGGCCTGGGGCCTTATGAACTAGGGAACTGCTATTTGTCTTTGTTTGCCTGGTCTACACTGTACTCAGGACCCAGGGTTTGAAGGGGACTGCTGGACATTTATTTACAGGCCCAAGCGCAGGTCTGGGACCCAGGACTAAACCAGCCAGCTTACAGCCCCCCAAAAAGAGGCTCTCTAACTCTATTAAGGAGTTTACCTCAGAAAGACATTGTTCTCTGAGTAGGTCAATAGTTTCTTTGACATAAAGAGTCATCACTACAGAGGTGAAGAATTCTTCTGGTAAATCAAGGGGGAAGTCACATACCTCTAAGAGTAAGCATGTCTCTGAGAAGGCCCTAGTAACACTTAGCAGAAATGGCCAGAGCAAACACATAGGACCAGTACTGTCAGATTTAAACCTTTTCCCAGTTACCCATTAGGTTCTTCAATACTGTTTATGCCTAAGCCACCTGCATTGAAACCTTCAGCACCATCCTGCAGGGAGAGCATACTACTCTTTTGATATGACAACCCCATGTGGTAACACAATTCTGCTCAATACCACAGGACTTTAGGTACCCAAAGTATTTACAGAGCCTGAATCTCCATTGATACTGAGAACTACTGTGTCGTGGACCTGTATAACTCTCTTGTACCACCTGATTCACCTCCCTTTTTAGGCAAAGATCCCCCATTAGAGGAGGAAGAAGAGGGAGACATTCCTTCAGTATCATTGATCTCTGTCCAAGGTTCTCTTATGTACTCACAGGAATCTCTTTCTCAAAGAGGAGGATTTCTGGGGAGCTCATTCTTAGTGGGAAACCCTTGATGCCCTTCCAACTGGATAGGTCCTCATTGGCCATATTAGTACCCATGGATAGATTGTTAACAGTAGTTCTCCAAGCCCCAATTATCCCTATTGAGATGGTGACTCAGGCTTCTTTTCTCTAGCCACACCACTCAACAGGAAGAAAGTTTTGAGGATCATATCAAGGGCATATTAAGCTGCTAATCCTCAAACTACCATTTTATTCTCATCTACCAAAGGGGTGGTAATACTGCCTCATTCTATGGCCAGTGATTGTCACCAATTTCCAGGCCTTGATGAACACAGGGCAGGCTCCCTACAGATACCTCTCAAGGATATGCTAAGGGTAACTGTAACCATGGATTCATCTCTCTTTGGCAAGGAGTGCTCTCCTGGTGTAGGGGAGAGGATCACCCCAATAAACCATCCTCTACATCAGCCTGTTGGCACTCAGAAGGTTAGAAATGCCTACCTCCTATTTTCTGCCTATCAGATATTTCATGACAGACATTGTAGCCTTCATGTTTTATATCAGTTGGAGGAATGAGGTCCCATTCCCAAGCATTGTTTCCTTGTTTATTCCACTTAGCTCTTTGTCTAACAATAAATCTTCCACTCATGCCTCGGCTTCTCTTCCATGATGCCAGTGGACTGCTACATCCCAGTCTGAAAATTCTGTGCCTCAAAGTGTAGCTCCTCAATGTTTGTGTGGTTAGTTGGCCTGTTCTGCAGAGACACAACAGATATTATTAAATTGTAGGAAAGATTCAACCAGAATAGTTTAAGTTCAAATGTGGAAAGTTAATCTCTGAAGTGAGCTCTGGAAAGTTGTTTGTGAATCTGTCTAGATTCTGCTTGTTCTGGATTATCTGCAATTAAAGAAAGTGGGATCGTCAGTTCTCTTAAGGTTCATTTGGTCACCTTAACAGCTTTGCATTGCACAATCGAGGGTTCTTGCTATTTGCTCACTCTACAGATTTAAAATTAATTAAAGCTCTGGGAAGCCTCTTCCCTGATATAGCCTTGGTGCAGGGCATAAGGGTATCAATCAACACTGCATGTATGAGTTGAACAGACACTGCTAATGAAAATCTCAGATCAAAGGTGCATGGGATGAATGTATATTGAAGTAGAGCCATCATGGGGGACACATCTCAATGAACTACCAGGTTGAACCTCTAGTCTGGCACACTCTGGTTTGGCAACATCCATGGTCCAGTATAATTTTAGTTAGCCAGATGTCCACTTATCATGGGTGTGGCCAAGTTTCCCGTGATCCCATATAGTTTGTTTATAGCCACCAGTCCTGGATCTCAATGTTCGGTGCTGTTATTTAGCTCTGATTTACCCTAAAATGTTTTGTAAGAGCCCAGTAAGCAGTGGAAGTGTTGGTAATGCTGCTCAACAATGTTGACCACCTGTGGTTCGGCAAATTCCCTGGTTCAGCACTGGTCAGGTCCTGAGGGTGCTGGTCTAGGAGGTTCAACCTGTAGTTACTGCTCACAGTGACTAACCACCACTGCCTCCCATTCTTTAAGCCTTCCCACACCATAAATTAGGTTTTTCAAGTTAGGGTTTGACAAAGCCCTGGCTGGGATGATTTAGTTGGGGTTGGTCCTGCATCAAGCATGGGGTTGGAGTAGATTACCTCCTGAGATCTCTTCCAAACATAATCTTCTGTGAGTCTTTTAATCACATTTATTGCTGCATTATAAACTCAGTTAAATTACAAAAGGCTAACATTCTGTTTCCCCACCCACTCAATATTCTTTAAAGAAGTTTTAGCTATTGTTTTTCTTTCTTCTGCCTTCCCCCCTTGCTTTCACTGTGTGATAATGAAAAATAAAAACGTGTACAGGGTCAGAAACCTCTGACTTTTGTAGAGTGGGGGCTGTATTGTATTGTTTGTTTTAGGGCAGAGGCTGTTTTTAGCCCTAATTTCTCCGGTATGTATGTAATACATGTTCAAAAACCCTATAAATTTTTCTCAAGGGGACTTAAGTTGGCTTAACTATGTTGCTTGAGGTTTGCATTTTTCATAACCCTGTGCAATGCAGTTATTCCAACCTAATTTTCTAGTATAAACCAGGCCTGAATCTGACAATTTGAGTCAGAAATTATAATCTTATAGGGTGGAGAGTGAAAGACCTATTGGCACCAAAGGGCAAAGAGTTTTGGAGGAATAGAAAATAAGAATATAATAAGTAAATAAGATTATTTTACAAATTATTATATGTAATAAGCAAATGAGTAAGGAGCATAAAACTGTAATGTTAACATATCATTTTTATGGTAACAAAGGAAAGCATATGAGCCAGATTCTGGCTCTCTTGGGGGTATTCTAGAGATAAAAGCAGCTGGAAAGAAGCTGGATCTGGCCAGCTGGGAATTCCGTTGATGTGGGGGAGCTTTGAGCAGGCATAATCAGTGTTAAGTGGCTTTTGCACTGCAACACTAGTGTAGGGGGTGGGTCTAGGTTAGGGAATGATAATCTGAGGATATCACTGAGGCTACGTCTACACTACAGGCTTCTTGCGCAAGAAGCCTTTTGTGCTAGTTTTTGTGCAAAATCTTCTTGCACAAGAGCACGTCCACACCTCAAAGCAGATTGCAAAAGCAGTGTGCTTTTGCACAAGAGAGCGTCCACACTGCTGGACGCTCTTGTGCAAGAAAGCTCTGATGGCCATTCACAGAATGGCCATCAGAGCACCTGTGCTTTTTCCATAGGGGTTTGTGCAAGAAACCCCTCTGGAGTGTCCACACTGGCCTTTTTGTGCAATAGCTGTAGCACTAAAAGCAGTTATGCCTCAGAAAAGGAGGTTTACCTACAGCGGAAAAAGCCCTCCCTTCTGCTGTTTAACTGCCCATTTAATTGCGCAAGAGCTCATTTGAATGTGGACGTTCCCCAGGTTTTTGCGCAAAAACCTTGTAGTGTAGACGTAGCCTGAGTGTCAGTGCCTTGGAGTGTTGCCATCAGGAGTAGGTTAGGCCAGCGCAGATCTTCCCTGGGAACTACATAGCTATAACAGACTCCCTCAGGGACCTGCTTTCTCCTGTTGCATTAAGTGGAAACTTAGTATATCAGAGAATCTCGATCAGTTTGTTTATCTGAAATATATCAGCCTAAGTACTAGTGTTCTGGAATGGCAACAATATGATTCTCAGAAGGGTAGCCCTGTTAGTCTGTATCTGCAAAAACAATGAGGAGCCCTATGGCACTTTATAGACTAGCAGATGTATTTGGACATAAGCATTTGTGGGTAAAAAGCACTTCATCAGGCATCTGACAAAGTGGTTTTTAATCCACAAAAGCTTATGCCCCAATAAATCTGTTAGGGTGTGTCTACACTTGCAGCCTAATTCGAAATAGGGCTGCAAATGTAGGCATTCGAAATTGCAAATGAAGCCCGGGATTTAAATATCCCGCACTTGATTTGCATGTTCCCGGCCGGGCGCCATTTTTTGAAATTGACAAGACCGGACTAACTGCCCGCATCTACACGCGACAGTGAAATGGCTGTTCAAAATAAGGCCCTATTTCGAACTACCTGTTGTTCCTCCTGCAATGAGGTTTAACGGGTAGTTCGAAATAGGCTTTATTTCGAACGGCCGGTTCACTGCCGCGTGTAGACGCGGGCAGTTAGTCCGGTCTTGTCAATTTAAAAAATGGCGCCCAGCTGGGAAGATGCAAATCAAGCGCAGGATATTTAAATCCTGGGCTTGATTTGCAATTTCGAATGCCTACATTTGCAGCCCTATTTCGAATTAGGCTGCAAGTGTAGACATACCCAAATTCTTGGAGCGGCTCCCCATCAAAAATTACTGCCTACCCCTGTTATAGACCAAGGGTAAGTGTCGAGGGCCACACTCTTCCATTATATTAACGAAGGAGATGCGGGAGTCTGGGATGGAGATTGGGTGCAGAACAGAGCTTGGAGTAAGGGGTTGGGGTGTGGGATCTGGGAGGGAGTTTGGGTGAAGGAGGGGATTGTGATCTGAGGCAGCAAACTGGAATACAGGTAGGGATGCAGGGTCTGGGAAGGGAGTGTGACATGGGGTACGGGTGCAGGGGTTTTGGTTGTGACCTGGGACAGGGGATTGGGGTGCAGAGTCTGGAAGGGATATGGGTGCAGGAGAGAATTCTTGCCTGGGGGAGAGGTGTACGAGGAGGGAGTGCAGGATCTGGGAGGAGGTTGTAACCTGAGTCAGGAGTGCAGGAGGAGATGCAGGGATTTGGGCTGTGACCAGGGATAGCAGAGTGGGGTGCAAGGTCTTGGAGGGGGGCTGTAACCTGAGGAGGGGTAAGATAAGGGGTGCAGTGTCTGGGAATGTGTCTGGGGGCTGGAGCAGGGGTGCAGAAAGTTTGGGTTACATGGGGTAGGGAGACAGAGGGAGCAGAAGGTTGGGGGAGGGGAGGGGAGGGCTGGGCTGCCAGAGGTAGGCTCTGGCTGGGAGACCTTACCTGGGTGGCTCCAAGCCAGCATCCCTACCTTCCATACCCCTGTACTGCTCATAGTAGCTACAGGGGCCATGTTTGCTGCTTTGAGCCCGGGGGAAGGGGCACTTCACATACTGCCTGTCCTGCAAACAGGCAGCTGCTGTTGACTAGAAACGTCCAATGGGAGCTGCTGGGGGCAGAAGCAGTGTGAGAAGCCTCTGCTCCCTCCCTCCAGGCTCTCAGCATTCACAGCAGCATGTGGCCCTGCAGCCAGCTTTCCTGAGTGTCGCCTTTCACCGCACTGCTTCCTCTGACAGTTAAACTTTCACACCCCTAGTTGACACATACAAGAAGGTCTCACAATTTTACAAAATAGCTTTGTCACCACACACAATCTTCAAAGCAGTGTTGTGTGAAATACTCAATGTACTGGATTTTTCTACCTCAGCTGTCAGGCAGTAGTTTCCTGAAGTTCAGAGAGAAAGTCAACTGTACAGACTACTAATGGGATTGGAAAAGGATTGTTTTTAACCAGTTTTGAAAGCAATATATCTCCGAGTACCAGAGTTCAGGATTCCTCGATCTGATGCAGTAACGCAAAATATATATTAGTAGGACACGTGCTCCAGATGTTTGTGACGCCAAGAGACTCCAAAACAAAACTAACCACTCCCCTCCCCAAACTTTATTTTAACTGCATCTCAGGTTCATGGTGATTAAAACTCTGGCTAAAGTTGCATTATGCAACTAACACTATACGATTTATGAACTAAATGCATTATTCAGAGACACTTTCATATTTGATTGTCTTTATCAACAATGAGTCCAAACATGATTAAAGCAAACAGCTATTGGGAATTCTAATTTTTGTGATAATTTTTGCAAAGTATGAACAGGTTTACTTAACACCTATTTTCCAGGCCACCTGAATGTGTTCACCTAGGGAGAACCATCAGCACAAAAAAACTGCTTGTTATACTATTGATTGCAAGTCCTATATAGGTCCAGAGCAACTTTTAAAACTTTAAAATCAATTTACTTAAATTTAGATCAAAATAAAACATTTATAAGTTTTATATTTAACTTTCAAGTTCAGAATTGATTGTAAATTGATTTTGTGTGATAAAATTGCTAAAATTATATTGAAAAAACTTTGGTACCCAAACTCAGTCGATAACTGAAATTTGATGTACAGTTAAATTGGAGAAATGTTTCATTTTAAACTAGTCACTGTATTTTTCTTTATTGGTTAGGCACTAGAGGATGATTGTGTAGCAACAGGAAAACAAAATCAGTGGCACAGTAGACCAATTTCTGAGTGGACGACACAACAGGTATGCCATTGGTTGATGGGGATGAATATGGAGCAATATATTGCAGAGTTCACCGCCAAGAATATAGATGGACAGCAATTAATGCTGCTTGACAGTGATAAGTTGAAGGTAAGTAGTTATCCCCATGTGTATTTGTAATTTATAAATGTGTGGAGGTTTTGTCTGACCATTCATATACTTCATTTAAATATAGATGAATTCTGTTCTATTCTCTTTTTGAGAGTGACAGTTACTGCTGTGCGCTTGGTATGGTGGAGTACAAGATCACTTAGTGAATTACATCAAATTAAAGGTGACGTAAATCAAAACAATATGAAAAGGATACAATAAAATGAAAGAACAAATGAAACAGTTGTTTCTTAGTGGCAATGTGTTAAAATGCAAAGCAATTAATACCCAAATGGGATTTGTGTGTTTTTTCTCAAAATAGGTCCTGGCTCACTCACATACATTGAACTGGAGTGTACTATGCTGAAATTTGTTTTTCATCCAGATCCACGGCTCTTAGATGAAAATTCAGCCCTCTTTCCCTAAGACGGGACTGGGCGTAATACGGCCCATGGGCCAGATGTGGCCCACCAAACCTCCAGATCCAGCCCGTGAAGGCAGAGGGGAGCCCCAGGCAGGCTTCCAGGATTGCCCTGCAGCCCTGAGCGCCGTGCAGAAATGCAGCTGGCAGGGCTCTGTTTCTGTTTTAAAACTGGTGGGGAGGAGGGAAGTTTTAGGAGCTGCCCTGCCCCCAGCACATTCCTGTTGGCCGGTTTCTGGCAGAAACCAGCCAATGGGAGCTGCTTGTTGAACTAAGAGGCAGCTAAGAAGAATCACACCCCCTCTCCTGGAATCAGTTATTCATGATGCACATGGCCTGCCAAGCAAGCAGGCTGGCTGGGAAACATTTTAACTTCTGCAGGCAGGCAAGCAGGCTAGTTTGGCAGCTGGCAAGTAAGTCTCTTGGCCACAGCCTGCTTCTGGCACCCCAGCCTTTTCCTGCCCCAACTCTCTGCCCCACCCCCATTCAACATACCTAAACCGTCTGTCCCCCTCTTACACCCATACCCCCTCCCAGATCTAGTATTCCAATCTCCTGCCCCAGATCACAGTACCCTCCTATCCTAGGTCACATCCGAAACCCCTGCACTCCAGTCCCCTGCCCTAGGTCACAACCACCTGCTTCATCCCAACTCCCTCCCAGACTCCAGTCTCCCTCCTGCACTCCAATCCCTTACCCCAAGCTCCCTTCTGCACCCAACCTCCATCTCAGACTTCACATCTCCTCCATTAATATCATGGAAGAGTGCAGCCCTCGACCACTTTCCAAAATCTTGGAGTGGCCCCTAGGGTTGCCAGATGGTTTCAACAGAAATACCGGACACACTTGACATTACATCACAATCTACATTACATCTTATTTAGAAAATACTGGACATTTATATTTTCTCATTTATATTTTCTCAATTTGTTTCCCGAACAGAAAGCTCAAATACTGGACTGTCTGGTTCAAAACCAGACACCTGGCAACCCTAGTGTTCTTCCCCTCCCTCCTCCACCTTCCCCCCCCCGCCCCCCGTCAAAAATTATTGTCCACCTCTACCCTAAGATCTTACTACTTTCTGATTTGGCTGTTGTTGAAAAGCCTACTGTGGATTTTTTATTTATTTATTTTGTTTTAAGAGAAGCCCTTCCTTGCATGATTTCTTGATATATAGCTGGGTTTAAAAAAATACAGTTAGAGACAACCAGCTGCAACCTTGAGGTAGTCATTTTCCCTCTGATAATTGCATGCTACATGTCCAGTCCAGTTCTTCTTTGTTCATTCATGCTATTGGAGTGCTTTTGGATTGTCAAGGTATTATGCTAAAAGATCTCTCAGAATTCAGCATAGTTGGAAATCAAAATCTAGTGATTAATAGCAGGATTAGAAAATCTTTTTATGAAGGAAAAAATGTAGTTCTGTGTACCTTTAACTTTGCCTTTTTAAATACATCTGCTTCTTGGAATAGATTTGCAAGTCTAAGTTTCCTGTAATTTAACATAGAAATGTTTCTTTGGACAACAGAGAAAGTGATATCCATTAACTTAACAGATAAATGTAACTATGTTTGGGAAGTGTGCTTCAAGCAGTCATTTTCAGTGTTCCACTGGGAGTTCCCCAAATATAAAATAACACTATTATCAGTTTCAGAAGGGTAGCTGTGTATTAGTCTGTAACTGAAAAAAATTAAAAAACAATGAATAGTTCTGCAGCAGCTTAGAATCTAACAAAACATGTAGATGGTATCATGAGCTTTCATGGGCACAACCCACATTTTCAGATGAATGGAGTTAAGAGGTCTAGGTTACTGAAATCAGATGCTGCCCTCTGCTGATCAAAAATTGAAATGCATTCTACTCACAAATGTTATTGTTCCTATTAATACAATAATGTCATTAAAGAAGATGAAATGTATAAACACCTTGCAGGTTAAAATTATGGAAGATGTTTTCAGTCTTACTACCCCTACCTTTAATATTATATTAGTTTCAGTTGCCTAAAAAGTACCTTGCTTGGGGCAGTTTTACTCAAAATTTTAAGTAATGAACATGCTTTTGCAAACTAAGACTAGTGGTAATGCTTCTATGAATTTATTTAGAAGTCTAATGAATTTTTTTTAAAGGGGACTGCAGTGCTTGGGTTTATGCTATGCTAAAGTATGAGAACCTGGAAACAAAATTTAAAAGAGACTATAGAGAAGTGTAACTGTCTAGTCTATTTTCCCTGTATACCTGAGAGAAATGTCTGTATCTTTTCTAAGGCTGGGAGGAGCCACTGCTCCAGGGCAGAGTGGGAAACTCAAATCAGGGGTATGAGGGCCAGATCTGGGGGCTGTGAGCTGGGGCCAAGGGTGACTCTGCTCCCAGCCCTGTCCCCTACCGTGGCCCCAGGCTGGGAAAGATGTGGCAAGTGGCTAAGACTGAGGGTGGGACTGGCAGCAGAGCTGTGCCAAGGGTGAAGGGTAAGGGACTGGAGCAGAGCTGGGGGCAGGGAGTGGCTAGCTGAAGCTTCCTTCCTGCCCCTTGTTGGGGCTGGCTTGACTCTGCCATGCTCTCCTCCCCACATCATTCTCCACTTTCCCCTCACACCAGAGGGATATGGCCCACCGTTTGGGGACTTCTACTTTTAACACATGCCTTAATTGACAGGGAGAACGGTGGCAGTGTCAACAGAAGGGGAAAATGGAGGCAATTTAAGAAGGAGCTTAGGTGTTTGGTTTTGGCCATACTGAGTTTAAGCTCATAGCAAGATATCCAAGAGGGTCACACACGTGAGGGAGATTGAAATATAGTACTGGGTGCAAAGAAAGAGCACAGCTTTTTGAAGAATCACAAGAATGATACTTAAAGCTGTGTAAATGGATGAGCTCACTCAGAGTAAAATGAGAAGAACAAAGACCTACGGCAGGGGTGGGGAACCATTTTTGGGTCAGGGGCTGCTGACCCGTATAAAAATCTGTCAGTGGCTGCACAAAAGTGAGAAGCAAAGGAAAAAAACCCACACTGATGTGGCTCTGACAGAGAAGCAGAAAGACACTCATCCACACCAGAGCCTACGGGGCCTGGACTAGTAGATTTTATGAGCCGCCCCCCTAGCGTCGGGGGTAAGGCCAAAAATGAGGGGTTCAGTGTGTGGGAGGAAGCTGCCAGGAAGGGGTTGGGAGGTCAGGGTTAGGGATGTTAAAATGAGGTTATTTTACTAATTGAGTAGTTGATAGAATTTTTATCAATTACTCGATTAGTTGGTAGGGGAAGGCAGTCAGCTCGTGCCGGGACCAAACCTCTCTACAGAGCTCTGCAATTTAAAATGCAGTAGAAGCTGGGCAGCCTGCCCCCTCAGCTCCTACTGTATTTTAAACTGCAGAGCCGCAGAGGGGTTTGGTCCCAGCCCCTGCGTGAGCAGGGACTGAGCTGGCCTGCCTTGCCCGCCTGGCTCCTACTGCCTTTTAGATGCAGATCTGCCTAGGCTCTGCATTTAAAACACAGTATGAGCTAGGCAGGTAGGCAGCTCGGTTCAGTCCCAGCTTGTGCCAGAACAAAACCCTGCTACATCTCTGCAATGTAAAACGCAGTAGGAGCTGGGGGGCAGGCTGCAGGCAAGTTGGGACCTTCCGTGGTCAGGGTCTGTTGCCGGAGCAGCCTCCCCTGCTTTTCCCCCTACCCCCGTCGCCTCTGCAGCAGCAACGGGGGGCAGACAGCACCACGGTGACAGTATTGAGGGGGAACCGACTTTTAAGCTGGTCCCCCCAGCACTGGCTTCTGCTTCCTCCTCCCCCTGGCTGCCTCTGATATAGAGGCAGTAAGGGAGTGTGTTGAATGCGAGTAGTCGAATTGACTACCCAATAAGCCTAGACTTCTCAGGTAGTCAGCTAGTCCACTACTCGCTTATATCCCTAGTTGGGGTAGGAGGGAAGTGGGGGTGCAGGATCTGGACAATGCTGGTGTGGGGTCCCCAGTGCTGGGGGTGGGGTTCCCTGAGCCTCACGGGCTGGATCCAGGCAAGCCAGTGGACGAATCCAGCCCCTGTGCCTTAGGTTCCCCACTCCTGACCTAAGGACTGAGTCCTGGAGAACCCTCTCTGAATGGGCAGTGAAGGAACAGGCTGAGGTCTGCACTAGAATCTCTACATCACACAGCTGTATTGATACAGCTGTGCCACTGTAGTGTTGCTACTGCACATGTTGTATGCCAATGGGATAGAGCTCCTCTGTCAATGTCATTAATCCATCTCCCTGAGCAGCAGTAGCTATGCCTCTGGGAGAGCTTCTCCTGCTGACAGTGCTGTGTACACCGGCACTTAGGTCAGTGAGACTTACAGTGCTTAGAGGGTGGCTTTTCCAAATCCCTTACTTAGTTACACCAAAATAAGTGCTACTGTATATGACCCTTGAGACATAGGAGATTCAGGAGCAATGAGGATGGAGTATTAAGAAGGGCATTATCAAAAGTAGGGATGTGAATGGGTAACCTTAACAGTGGGATTAATGGTTAACCATTACCTGGGAGCAGGCCCCTGGTCGTGACCTGCTCCAACCCAGTTGTGACAAACACAGGGGCGCTAACCCTCCCGTTTAATCGTTAATCGGTTAAACTTAACATTTAACCAGTTAACTAATTAAATGGCATTTTACATCCCTGATCAAAAGCAACAGAGTGGTATAAAGAGTAGAGCTAAAGACGTGAGGTTTGGTGAGGGGAGAGATTGGTAGATCTACCAATCATTTCAGTAGAATGGAGAAGAAAAAAATACTGAAAGGGCCGAAATAAAGAGCTGAAGGGGGGGGATTAAATACAGCAGTTGTAGGCTGCATATCTGAAAAGTTGAGGTGACTAGGAGAGAGAGGGTAAAGCACTTGGAGAGAAACTCTTGTGGGATGTGTGGTGGTGTTTGAGGATTGTAGAGAATAGTGTGGGCTTGCATTGTGAAAGGAATCAAAGGGCAATGAAAAGCTAAAAAATGGTTTAGGAAGGGAATGAGAATGGAGTAGTGCAGTAGAAGTGATTGGTATGGGCTCACGGGAAATTAGGGTTAGTGCCGGTAGGGGAGTAAAATACATGTTACTAAAAAAACAGATTTTTAAACAGAAAATAAAAATCTCTTCAGTTACTTAGATCTCACCACTATGTTGTCTTTTCAATTTCATTCATGATAATGTCTTCAAGAGCAAACAGAACCTTAATTTCCAAGGTAAAGTCACCTCAGAAAAAATACTTCAATTTTTTTAAGGGGTGAGGGCTTGGAATCTTTGAGCCTGCCCCTTTTTGCTTCTAAGGAAGTGATTTAAAAAATGGACATAAATGCGCTTTTCCTTATTGTAGTATTCCTTATTCCTAGTGTAGACATGTCCTTGGTTTCATGTACTTCACTGAACCTCCAAGAATTGTACGTGACTTGATCTTAAGTTGCTTGTTAGATTCCTGCAAGTTTGTTTCATGGGTATTTTTCTCAATCTACTAAATACCATAGGTCAGTAGTTACCAACCTTTTTAATACCGTGGACTGGCAAACCCCTTCACAAACTTTTGGCAGACAGGTAGCATTTTATTTGCATATTTGTTATACAAATAATAAATATGCAAATAAAATGTTATCGGTTTGCCAAGGGGTCACTGCAGCAGCCACCCATCACATGTTGGCTGCCGGAACTGAAGCTGGCTGCTCTGCGGTGGCTCAGGGGCCAGGGTATGCCCCGGCCTCCAGACCCACCATGAACAGCTGGCTTCAGGTGCAGCAGCCATCCACCATGTGGCAGCTGCTGAAGCTGGCTGCTGTGCAGCGGCTCAGAGGGCCTGGGGTGTATCCCAGCTCTGTTTCCCTGAGCTGCTGCAAACAGCTAGCTTCAGCTCCGGCAGGGCCTGGCAGCCAACAGTTCGCAGCCATAGGTGATTGATATGAGTTCAGCTACATTTTCAGTAAAGGAAGTGGGGAAGTAGGAATACAGTAACAGCAGTCAGTGTATCTAAAATGCAGCTGCATCAGGGAAGCCAGAGATAAATTTAAGAGTTTAGTTTGATTTTGTTATTAGAAAGTCTCAGATGCTTTACTTTCTGTGAAACATGCTATTCATAATACAAAAGCTACCCATCTCCCCTGCCCCCGTTTCTCAGCAAGGTATCCATCATATTACATTAAATGTAAAAGCGGCAAGGGGTCCTGTGGCACCTTATAGACTAACTGAAGTGTTGGAGCATAAGCGCAAAGACCCACTTCGTCAGATGCATGTAGTGGAAATTATCATTAACTGTAAATTATCTTCTATAGATTTACTCCCTTTGTCTCAAATGTAAAGAACTGTAGTTTACCTTGAAAGTAGGGTTGATGCTTCTGTCTGAAAGCAGAGTACCTAAAAATACAATTTCTCTTAAAGGCTCTGGGGGTTTCCAGCCAAAATGACCGAGCTACAATAAAGAAGAAAATTAAGGATATTAAAAAAACACAAGAGAAACTGGAAAAACAGAAAGAAAAAGTTCAAAAGAAGGAAAGAGAAGTTCGCAAGAGTGGCAGAGTGGTTGCTGCCGTAGAATCAAGCTGCTAAAATGATGTAGTTTTATTTTAGTACAGACTTACTTCACCTTGAAGAAGTGCAACAAAATTGTATATAATTGTACAATTGGGGAGGGAAAGTGCAACAGTTTAACATGGTAGGTTATTTACTTTAATGTCTGTAGTACCTCCTCATTACATGTTCTATTAAAATGAAATGTTTTCAATATTTTATATCTAGTTGACTCTGCCTGTACTAATAGTCAATAATTTAACTTTCTGCCTTAAGTACTGTGTGTGCTTCTAAGACTGCTATATAAAAACTCCATATCCCTGAAACATCCATTGAAACTTGTATGTTTGTAGAAAGTGGGATATGAGGTGTGGGAAGGTGGGAAGTATTCATTCAGATATTAGCCAACTCTTGCAGTTGACTTAAACTATACTCGGTTTAACTGGGTACATGGTCAATAGAAAATCCTACCATCAAATTCAGTGTGACTGTTTATCTGTTGCCACTAATGTTGTATAATAAAAAAAAAATTAAGTTTAAGAAAACAGCAATGTCAAATTTATTTAAAAAGAACAAAGCATGTTATTTCAAATTTAATGAATTGTATTCTTTAAAATCTTGTATTTTCCTGGTAGTCCATTTTTAATTCAGAATGTACTGTAATATATGCTGATTTTTGAATTTCATGTGTTGCAACTTACTGAAAAATGTATAAGTAGTATTCACAAACTACTTATGCGAAAGTATAACACTATATTCTCTTTGCAAGCTACTATGGGGTGTTGGAACAGGGTGTAAACATAAATAAAAGTTCATTTTTGCATAGTTTTCCTAAATAATATAGTTTTATAGTTTTATGCTATAAATAAGATCCATTTGCAATTAGTATTTCTCTTTTCTACTCGTTACAGGATTTTTGGGGACCAAATCTATATATTTGCTAATTTTTAACCATACTGTTTTTCCATACTTAAGACAGAGATAATAAATGTTTTCTACAATTTCAAGAAAGCACTGGGTTACTGCATTGTATTTAATTGTTCAATTGTAGATGATAGACTTTCTTTTTAAAGGAGGATTTGATTCTTGAAATAGTTTAGAATGTGGTTTGATATGTGTTCTTGTGTAATTGCATAATAGCTTCTAGAAATTACAAAAGCACATCCTTAATTAGATTTCAGAAAAATAATGGATTAAAAATACTAATTCCATCATGGAGTGGAGGAGAAAATTACAAAGTCTTAGCATTCTGAATTTCTAGTTCAAATATTTCAATTATGTGGACCAAGTTCTCCTTTAAAAATATGAATTAATGTTTTTCGTTTTTTATTTAAATGATCATTTCAATGTCTGACATTTCTCAAGTGTTTAAAATATGGAAAAATTTTCTGGAATTCAGAAGAGGTAAGAACTGTGGAAATGCACATTCATTCTCCTTATTTTCAAATAAAATTTAAAAATACATGTTTATTAAATGTCTTCTCTATTTATTTTTGTGTTTTTAATTAAGAAAACGTATTGCTTTGCTTAATTTTAATTCCTAAGAAATTAGCTTATTCTTGACATCTAGTCAATCAGTTTCCAGAGGTTGAGTGACCAGAAGTGATTCGTTGCTGGCAAAGGACAATATGTCTGCTGGAACAGGTTGGTCAGAATTCTAGGGTGGTACAAGACCTGCAATGCCTGGCATTGTTCCATCTCACCCTGGATTCCCTCCCCCTTGTGTATGTGAGGAATGAGTGAAGGGCTGATCAATGGAATGGAGGTTGTTGTAGTGTCCTAAGGTTTTGTCTTCTGCCAGCTTCTGCTTCATGTTTGAGGATACCTAAATAGTAGTTTCAAAAGCCTGTCTCTGCAGTGCTGTGGCCGTTGAACAGGAGCAGACAGGTGCAGATAAAGTGACTGGTTGTGGTGCATGTGGAGTCTTTGAAAGAGAGCCTCCCTTCTCGGCAGAAGAATACTGACTACTTCAGCCTCTAGCACCTGAAAGGGATGGATAACTCCTTGGAACTTTTCAGGCCCCAATCACCCAAAGAATAAGACAGCTGAAAGTTTGATTTTTATAAATTGCCTCAATGGACATATTTATTGCTTCAATGTGATAAAAAATTACCTTGCAGTTTCATTTTGCCATACACAAGCAAAAATTCAAATATAAATATATAGTCGAATCCCAGGGTTTCAAGAGAACTATCCGTTTCACCTTAGCTGCAGCCAGTTCATTTTTCTGTTGATACTTGACAACCAACTGTGATTATTTTTTCAGCAATGAAGATGTGTGTATAAAATCAATGTTTTGAACCAGCTACTGTAGTGAAATAAATCAAACAAAGTAAGTCAACCCTCATGTCTAGGGGTAAATACTACACATTCTGAAATTTACTAAACGGTTAATTTCCACCACAGTCAGCGGAGGAGGAAAAAAGTATTAAAAATCTACACTGGAATAATTTAAGGGCCATGACTTTTGTTCTGATAATCAAAACTTATGTTAAGCCATGGGTAGCCAAGATATAAGCAAAGGTTTTTTACATCAGTAATTCCACATGAAACCTTTTATTCTTTCAACAGATTTTCATTACAGGCAAACTGTTATGATGCTTTGCCATAGAATGATTGGCAATATTTGTTCTTAGACATTACTAAAATCAGTTTAATTGAATTCAGGTATGATTAAATATTTCAAAATTTTATACAAATTGTTCTGAGAAGTTCAAATATGTTAAACATAAGCTTTGAAACTTTTTTCGTTTTAAAAACCCATGCTATTACTTTAAGCATTAGGTTGTCAAGAGTGACAGCTGCAGCCATTTAGCAAACACTCCCCTCCTTTATATAAAATTTGACCCCATTTTTTAAACCCTTTTCCTGCCCGGATTCAGTCACAGGAAATAAATTATATTGCCTTTTTGACAAGTATATACAATGGTGTTGAGCCTCACAAACAAAACTTACGCTTGTAACAAACACTCCTCTGATGTAAGGGAGTATCTAGTCTCAATTTGCAGATGAGAATTCTCCTGAAGTTATCCCATGCAAATAGGACTGTAACATACTTACTGTTCTAGTCTCTTTCCTTCTCTATTCAGTAATAAATCACAGGGTTGTGATCAGGCAGAGCACCTACTCTATTTTGATCTGGTAGAGTGCTAAACATAGGTCGTGCTTTCTGAGGTGGCACATGCACATCTCTCACCCTCACCGATAGAGGAATTAAGGATTGGTCACCTATGTTAGGCACTGGGACTGCAGCATTCTGAGTTTTGGGGAAATGAGAACTGAGATGTATATCTATGACCCTGGAGACTATATATATAGTCTTAAATAGCTGGTGTGGTCAACAGCAAAGCTGAAGGTATCAGCATGGTTGCATCCCTCACTAGAAAGGGAGCGGATATACCTGAAATATTATAAGAAAAAAACAGTACATCAGAAACTGATATTTTGACATTAATTGCACTCTTTAGATAAACCTGAAAAGCTGGTTAACTGGGTAGATCCCGTTGTCCCACTATTTCAGTGATCTGCCCAGTAAAGAAACAAATTTTGCAATACCTTCGGCTTATTAACAGTAGTACTGGTGTCACCTAACAAATGATCCCAGAGTTCAAGGTTTCACCAGAGTGTCAAAATCACTCACTACTCACAAATGATATTTGGACACCTGCAAATCTTTATTATAAACCCTGAGAAGCTACTATTTCACATTAAGTATGCTATCTTCTATGTGTCATGAATTTTCAATATAGTTCTCAGAAGACCTGTAACTAGTATTAGATACCTACAACACTTTATACCAAAAGCAGCATTTAGAGTGGATTTTCAAAAAGAGAGCTATTTTAAAATAAATTATTTTCAGAGCTGAAATTGTATAGGCAAATACAACACAACTTAAGAATAGTTTACAGCTGTTGCCTTGTTCCTCTGAGTGCATCTAATACTGGCAGTACTCACTGATTTCAGTAACTAAAAGTATAACTACATGATTACCTACTGGAGCATCTGTACTTAAATTCAAATATTTGTTTCTAATTTTGCTAAATTTATTCAAGGTTGTAATACACTTTTGAGCTCCTTGGCTAGAAGATGATTGAGAAGTGTGAAAGGTTGCCTGACTGAATTTATAAATCTATTAATGCTTTAAATAACTACTTAATTGTTTCATCCATCAATGTTTAGATCATTTGAGAACTTCATCCACTGTTCAGTACAAATAACTGGTGTGTCTGGCTAGCTGGTATTTGAATAATGCTTTCATTAGCAGAGTTGTGAAGTTGTGTGACTTGTGCTATTCAAAGCAGCTGAGAAATAAGTTGCCATGGACCCTGTATAAAATCTAGTATTACTGCTCCCTAGTTCTAGGTAGGAAAGTAAACTGAAAATACAAAGTGGAACAAATTACAAGTGTATTTCCTAAACTGCATACTTTGCTTTAATTCATTTAATTCCTCAAGGTAGTATTGGAAAACTGTTATGGACTTCAACTTCCTATTATTCCCCACTAAAAACATTTCCATAAAGAATTTGAACCATATTTGGTGTAACCCAGCGAAGCAGTGTGTTTGCAAACAACAAAAGTATGTTTCCTGTTTCTGGATACTGGGCAGCTATATACTGCGGAATGTGGTCATGTCCTTTGGTTCACTGCTTGGCACACACCAGTCATCTGCTTCATGGTTTTCCATATAATGTTTCCAAGCTGACTTGTTATACACAGGGAGCCTTTCAATTGATTCTGTTGATAAAGCCTGTAAAGAGAACATAAGCTAGGTGGAGGACATTTTGCTGAGCATATTAAATTGTTTTATTTACATTACATTTTATATTAAGACTGATACCCTAAGGTAATAAACTATACCTTTATGTAGATAATGGCATCTGTACCATAACCCTCTAAGGAATAGAGTTTCAGATCTCCTTGGAAGTACTGTGCATACAGACGTGATATAGGCAAACCATAACCAAACCCAGCCTGATAAAAGGGAAGACAGAAGAGAGAAAAAACACACTTGAGTTAACTGCATCATCTGCAAAAGAGTTGCCAGCATACCAGACCAATATCAGCTCTCCTTAAATTTAGAGACAATCCAAGTAAGGTCAACATATTGCTGAATACGTGTTAAGTGTTAGTTTTTGTAATCACATACAGGATCAGAGAGATGGTGAAGACTCTTAAATCTTATTACTCTCCTCCATACTCCAAAGTTTCCATGTTTCCCTCCTTTCCTACTCATTTACCCAAAAATCATCTTAGCTTTTTGATGGAAGGGGAGTGCAGAGCCTAGACCCTGCATGGAGTGAACCCTCCCTCCAAAGGGCTACTATACAATGCAGCTGGTGCTAATGCAGCTATCCTAAGGCAAGAGCTCTAGTAGAAGTATTCTGCCTTGCTGCAGAACATTGGATGACTATATTCCTATGGAGGCACAATTCTAGTCTGGCTGCAAGAAGGCAGAGACTTAAACCAGAGATGTTAGGATTGCCACGGAGAGGGCAAGTGCATCAAGAAGCAACCCTCCTTAAATTTGCTTATGCCTATACTGTGAAAAAAGTCTGACAGGACAGGGGTCTGTCATTAATGATACACTGAGCAAAAATTAGAAATAGGCCTTTAACTTAATTGCTGGTTAATTTGCGCACACTCTCTGCAACCATTTAATTTGAATTAAGGAAACTTTCACTCATCCAATTGTATATAGAAAATTGTTAATAAAATAGGCCAATATTTTGAATAACGGGGTGAGAGGGGTTCCAAGGCAGAGTAATGTGATGGTAACATCAACTAGAAGTTAACCGTGGGTCCAATGCTACATTCCTACCTTAAAACATCCATTGAAGTAACTAGGTGTGAGAGAGGCCCACAGAAGCAAGCTCTTTATTAGCATGACCACGTCTCATATTGCTTTGTTCTTGTCAGGATTATATGACTGAAAACTGCAGTTATTTCACTCAAAACGACAAACCAGGGACTTCATCCAAAAGAGGAGGCAGTTTTAAAACCAGAAGTTCCTAAAACCCTAAATTAATTACAATCCCTGAATTAGTTTCCTTTTCTGCTATCCTTCCAGGACCAAAGTTTAGCATCCTGTACTCTCTCAGAAACAGATAACAGTAACTCCTACCACAGTTCAAGGGATGTTGTTCATTAGTCTCTCCTTTAGAGCTTGAAGAAGCAGAATTTCGATAAATATTAAAAATTAGTGTTTTTCTTATTTATCTTTAAGGCTATAAATTCTGTTTAATGCTAAAAAAAAAAATTATTTCAGAAACGCATTTTAATTAACACCAGAACTGCCAGATCACTTTTCTGCAAAGATACAGGTAATTTCTGCTTTCCTTACTCTTAAAAATATACAAGAGAACGAAGTAAATTCATAAAGACCAGAGGTGTTGCACGTGATGTCTCAACACGAGGACGTGGTGCAGTTGAATACATATAGTTGAACAGTACATCAATTTTTCTCATAGGAACGCCACCACCACGATCACTTATCTACAAAATGAATGAGCACAGAAGTAACTTCAGGTTCCATTTAAAAGAGAACAAACACAAGCTGATTTTCATAAAGAATAAAGTCCAAAACAAGTCTGAGGACTCTAGTGTCTCAACTTGTCCTTATTATATCATTATAAAGAAAACCCATCAGCTGATAAATCACAGCAATATATACACAAATCCCAGCTACACTAAAAATAGCATTTAGATGGTGATTTTAAGTTACAGCTTAAGATGGTGTTCAGTCTCTGAAGTCCACCTTTCACTAATCATTTTAGCGCAGCGGCACAACCCCCCTCTTGACATGGGTTGGACGGCTCACAGCCACATTCCCCATTTACATGTTTTTTTCTGCTTTTTACTTCCTAACCCTCCTTCCAGTTTCTAATTTCCATGTGAAGGAAGTCAGGTTCAGTAAAGTCAGCAATGGTCATAGCACCTGAATCCTATAGTTCAAAGTTCTCAGTGCTTTAGCTAGCACTTAGGAAAGAGGATACATAGTGCAATGTGTATTAGTACTCATTTACTACTAGAGCAAATCTGAAGATTTGATTCTACTTCTTATGCGAAGATAAATGTTAAGGAAAACCTACAACCAACCTTGGATGCCCAAAACTAGCCACATAAGAGAAATGCTGCATTGAAAAGAGATATCTACAAGGCAAGGCCTACCTTAATAGGTTTAACCTGCACTGGACTTGCTTTATTCCACATCTGTGCTACACCTCACTCAAGCAGTCACACAGGACACCTGCTCTGGACAAACTACAAATTTGGCTATTTTCCATTCCTAAATTCACACTCCACCCTTGAACAGAAGCGTGGTTTATTTACATTATAGTAACATAAAAATAAATATGTTGAAAGGGTAAAAAGATGTTATCTTCCATTCACATAAGACTTGACATCTTTATGATGTTCCCACACAACTGACCCAAAGCCTGAAATCCCACAAAGGTGTTATTTCTCACACAATCCACTATAAGCACTGGTACAAGTTCCAGCTAGTGTCACATCACCAATTCATGGTAAAATATTCCCCACAGATTCTGAACTATTTTCCATCAAAGTAATTAAACAGCAAACAAAGTGGTTACCTTCACAGTTAAGTCCTCATTGCCTAATGTGACATGTACTTGAATTGGAGGGTAAATGCTTCGATCAGTACAGTGTTCCATGGTGGCTCTCATTGCATTCTGAGATATTTCAAATTAAAATACAATAAAGAGTTTTAATCAAATCATAGATTTGACAGTAACTTTTAACTTATGCTATTGGCATGTCAACTTAGAAAACGGAGATGTAGATCATGAGATAACCTCATGCTAAGGGGCGAGCATCTGAATTCTTACAGTAACTTCTTCTCTCCAAGGATTAATTAAGCCGCTGGAATTAAAATACCAGCAACTGTTAATGAAAAATAAAGTTTTACACTCTCTCTCAATGACCAGTCTTCTGCAATATCATAAATTCACTGTTTCTCTAGTCAATTTGAAAAAAATATTAGTTTACAGGCATATGAAAGAGTGCAGCTTTAGTTCTGAATTGCTTCACTAGTTTCACTAAATTACAGCATGCATAGGTTCTATATGTTAGAAAAGACTCCGAAGAGATGTGGCCTGATGTGTAAGTCTTAGTATTCCTATATGAACAATTAAGATAAAGGCCACATTTTTAAAGCCTCTGATTTTACACAGTCATTTGTGTACAAATGATAAGATTTAGACCTCTATCTGATCTATGGGTGCAGTCTGAATCTTACAATTGCAGGTACAAATTTGCAAGCTTTTTTTTTTTTTTTTAATTGGTTCAACATGCCAAATTAATACACATTTCAGTACACAAACATGTCATGCACATTGTGTGATCCTACTGCACAAACCTTGAAAAGCTCAAAAACCATGTGATAGAGATGAGATGGTACATACACAACTTGCATGGATTGTCCTGATGATTTTGCTGGAAAAGAAAGTAATCTAATTAATTGGACAACATAATGGAGGCCCACTTTTAGTTTTGGCAACATTCAAGCAGTTCAAATAACAAATATAATCTGGTTTTGTTTTCACTGATAAAGTACAGGGAAGTGAAAAGAGAATTTGAATAGAAATCATGAAAACATTTGTTACTCTGGTGTTTGTCAAAACTCATTCAAAATCTATGTTCTTCCACAATTCTGAAAAGCTTGTTTTAACTTGTCTGAATTAATTTTAAAAGTTATTCCCACTACTACTAATGTTGCATTTGAGAACATAATATGTCTAAAGCAATAACTTCAGTACAATGTGGTCTTGGATTAATTTGTCTATTTAAAGATCTGATGTATCCAGAAACCTCTGATAAATATTCTATTTGTAGATAATACTATTCATCTTGGTTTCCAAATCTCTCTTTGTTCTCACTCTTTAAAACAAACAAAAGTTATTAGTAATATTTTTGTGGATTTTTCCTCCCCTTTTTTTTTATCATTAATCCAGGACCAGGGCTTAGAAAAGTTTACTGGCTCTAAAAACATTTCCATCAGTTTACCAAGCTAATTACATTTGTAATAGTCTTTTCCATGCTGTTTTAGTAGCCATTACTTGGTAAACCACTGCAGTTAGAGATTAGTGCTGTTTGCTATCTGGGATTTCAAATATGGAAAATTATTTTTACCCTCGCAGGTCAAATATATTGGATCTTAAAATATGCCACACCTACACTTATTCCTCACTCAGGCTGCAGCGCTATTTTACCTTTGATTAAAATTACTATAGGGGGCCTCAGTTCTCAGCTTAGCCATGCAAATGATGGGTGAGGCATGCACAGTTGGCCCAGAATCTGGGAAGTGCAAAAGTGGCTTTGAACTACTGTTGTGTTTCCATCACTGGGCACTAAGTAAGTGTAAGATGCATTAGCTGCTATGGCCTTGTGGTACCTTTATAGTAGCTAGACATTCTTGAGGTGCAGAAAATCACTTTACACTAGTCACAAGGTGATGTTTAGAAGCTCTTTTCCACTAGAGGTTACCCCTACCCTGAGGTGATCCTCTTGTATCTGGCTGTCAGCTTTAGGTCCAGGGTGTATTGCCAGAATGGGAAAGGGGCAGTCATAATGCACAGGAGAATCTCAGCTAGCAAGTGTTGCACATAGAACATCAAATCATTGATTCATCATCTGAAGTCTAAATCTTATCTTTGTGCTATCACGATTAGCTGTTGTAGAGACTGGGTTGTCAGAAACAAGATTATGGGACACTGAATGAGTGCCCTACAATTTCCAGCGAATAAGAAGCAGCTAAGATCTTATTTGAAAATATTAGTTAGTAATAAAACTGGGAAAGGGAAATAACTGTTTTTAAAAAAGTCTTGAAAATTTTTTATACTTTACAGTAATTAATTACACTGCAGTTACAATTAGTGTGATTAACTTATGTCCATACTTTATGAATTTAATCATAAAACCAGCTGACTACATTAAACACTAATCATAAAACCAGCTGACTACATTAAAGCATAACTACAATATAGGAGGACCTAGTGTAAGTAGTGTACCTAAAATCTAAAAAATATAAATGCTAAGTATGAAATTAATAAGTAATTCAATCACATAATATAATAAACACAATTCTAGATAATTAGTGCTAATGAGTTATCAAAAAGCATAAAGGGGTCAGAGCAGCAGAGTAAAGACAATGGACTTCAAAACAGACTATCAAACTGAGAAGACTGGTAAATAAGATCCAATATGAAAAAAATCTGAGGGGAAAAAAAGAGTTCAGAGCTGGCAGTTTCCAAGAGAACAATATCAAAGGCACAACTGCAAACTATCCCGATATAAAGGAAAGGTAAGAAGAACACTAAGGCTGCATCTACACAGCACCCTGAACTCAAAATAAGATATGCAATTTGCACTACGTAAACTGCGTATCTTATTTCGAAATAGCTTATTTTGAAATTTGGTGCATCTACACAACGCCAAATTTCGAAATAATGCACAATTTCGAGCCATCCCTTAACCTTCATGCAATGAGGTTTACCAGGATAGTGAAATATCACATCTGTTATTTCGAAAAATATTTCAAAATAACAGGCGGCTTGTGTAGACGCAGGGTAGCTACAAGAAATAGCTGTGCAGCGTGGACGAACCCTAATACACCAATAAGGCTCCATGAGGAGGTTTTAAGATATCTGAAAAAAGTAGAAATATGGACAAATTGCTAAGGATGAGTACAAAAAAACCAGCACAAGCATGTAACAAAATTAGAAAGGCAAACGTTCAAAATGAGTTACACCTAACGTGAAAAGCACTAAGAGGAGGTTCTTTAAATATATTAGGAGCATGAGAACAATGAAAAAAATGTAGATCCTCCGCTTAGAGGGAAGAAGAGCTAAAAACTGATGATATCAAGAAGACTAAATATTCATTACCTATTTTATTTCAATCTTTGTAAAAAAATTGTCACTAACTATTCAACACAATATTAACAAGGGGGAAAAGAATGCAAGCCAAAACAGGGAAAGAATAGGTGGAATATATCTAACTCATATTAATATTATTTAAATTAACAATTTCTGATGAAATTCATCCTAGGGCACTTAAACTAATTGAAGCAATCTTGGAATCATTAGTAATTATCTTTGAAAACTGGAGGACCATTGAGGTCCCAGAAGACTAGAGAAGGTCAAATATGGCAGTTGTCTTTAAAAAGAAGAACAAAAAAGAACCCAGGGAATTATAGCCCAATCAATTTAAATTCAATACCTGGAAAGATATTGGAACAAATTTGTACACACCTGGGAATAGCAGGGTTATAAGTAATAGCCAACAAGGATTTGACAAAAAAAATCATGCCAAACTAACCTAATTTCCTCCTTTCACAGGGTTACTGGCCTAGTGGATAGGGTAGCTGCAGCAGACATGGTATATCTTGATTTTTACAGCAGAACCTCAATTTTACAAATACCAACCTTACAGTTGATCTGTTATAAATAATTTTCCCCAAATGTGAAAAAAGTCATGTAACTAAAATTATGTTGATAAAAAACATGTCAACATTCCTTTGCATTCCTGTGCATTTATTGCAATGCTGTTAGACCAGTGAATTTTCAACATTTTTGCATTTGCAAGCCCCTAAAGTCTAATGGAGATCCAAGTGGAAATTTTAGACACAGACAATAGACCCAGGGTTGAAAATCACTTGTTCTATGATAATGTCAATCTTTCACAGACCTCTCACACATAGTTTGCAAACTCCATGTTGAAAAATACTGTGTTGGAGCAAGCATTGAAAAACTAACAGAAAGCTTCCTCATTTGAAGCAGGATTCACAATTCCCACGCACACTTACCATTCAACTCTTTAAGCATAAGTTCTGGAGAGCTCATGTAGTACAAATCACAAAGTCTCTTAGCATTTTCATAGCCATCTATAGGAAATCAAGACAGAAAAATGTAAACAGCCAATACATATTCTTCCTTTTCTTTAAGATGTTTTGTAGTTTATTGAAAAGAACGTGAACTAAAAACCAAAAACATCCTGCACTCTTATTGCAGACCTTTTATATTTTCTCACAAAAACTAAAATATTGGTAGAACTATTAAATTTGAATTGGAGTTTTCTGCTCCACATAAGAATATTATTAAGATATAAGAAGAATCTGATTTATATTAGTTCTAAATTTTAATGTACTTTTTTTCAAAATTCTTGTTCAGCTGGTCAGCCTGAATTTACCTTTAATAACTTCGACAACATTGCAGTTAGGATCAATGCTTCCAATGTGTTTGGGGTGAGCTGGATTAACTTTAATTTTCCCACCAAACAGCAAAGCTGCCAACAAAGAAAATAACATTTAATAGGCAATGCGATTTCACAATTTTCAGTTTTCATGTCTTCAGCAATGCTGAATGGAAAAGAATGAGCATAGCTTATAATTTTGGCTGTGACGACCTTAAAGAAAAATGGTTCATCTGCTTTGCTGATGGCCCCAAAAATGCTTTGTAGGCACACTCAGGAGTTTCTAAGGGGATCAAGAAAATGCTGCAAGCAGCATATTTAACTAAATAATCAATATCTAAAGATAAGACATATCAAACACGTTCCCATTCATGATTTTTCCCTTTTAACAGTGGTACTTACAGTGTTGATTGAGGAGCATTCTGATTGAAATGCGACTCATGTAGAAACGATCTAAAAAATACTGCACATTCTGACAGGTCACCGGATCAACACCAAAGCTTTCCTTGTATTCAGTCACACCCTGAGCCATTGTAGGAATGACATCATTGTGTCGGTTCCGGATTGTTATCACAGTATCTGTAAACCTAACATGAAAGAACTGTCAATTTTTCACTTTCAAGTGAATTTAACACTCATTAAATTCCTGTCAGCAAAGCCCACTCTTTACTGATATAGCACAGAACCATCTTAGCAGAAAAAGACAGATCCCTCTTTTGAGTCTCATTTAAACTGAAATTTCCAATAAGGGTGCCATATATAATAGGGGGTTTTATAGTTATTTTTCAATAAGAACTGGAGTGAGACCAACAATGTTTGCAGAGATCAAACGTGTGGCTGTCAGATAGCAACTACCTTCAGACACTCGTGACTTGAACTGGACTAAAAGTAAAAAGGTTGCATGTGCCATTTCCTAAACCACACCATTCTACTCACTCTCAACTTTTCCAGTTTCACAGAAACTGAGATTTTTGGAACACAATTATACTTTTGACAAATCAAACAAAAGGAAACATTCTTTTTTCTTGATTTAGTGAAAAACTGAGAGTCATGTTGTTATTATGATCCATTACTAAAAGGTCAACGACATGAAGGTATGTCTGCACAGCAGCTAGACACCCACAGGTGGCCCATGCCAGACAACTCAGGTTCACAGGGCTCAGGCTACGGAGCTGTTTTACTGCTGTGTAGATTTCCAGGCTTGGGATGGCTTTAGGACCCCGCAGACTGGAAGGTTCTTGGAACTGGCTTCCACACGAGCCTGGAAAGCTATACAGCCCAAGTCCCAAAGGCTGAAATCCGCTGGCATGGCCAGATGCAGATGCCAAGTTGCTGAGCAGACATATCCTTAGCGATTTTGTTCATCTGAACCATCATTTTTCTAGTGTGTATAAATATATATATTTAAAAGAATGTTAAACACACTTACCTATGAATAATTTGTGAATCTTCTGCACTTTTATCCTTAAAGTCAAGGATTTCCTGAAGACTCTGGACATACCTAAAATATAAATCCTGTGTGCTAGATTTTTACCATGATATTCCATTCAAATCCTTCTATTTTGTGAAGACATTAACAATTTTCTTCTAAACATTTCTTAGTTTATAATCAGGAACCATAGCATGGACTCAAAACAGTCATGTTATAGGTATGGTTAAAGAGGTATTTTCATTAACAGCTCCTGCTTTTGGGCACTTTCAACTTCCAAATTAATTTCTGGTAAGCTGAAAATACCTTGGCTTATTCTCCTGCCATCATCTGATGAAGTGAGTTTTTTAGTTTGCTAAAAGCCCTCACAGGAGGGCTCTTGTACATTTCAAAAGCAAAGTGTGGGGTCAGCGGGGGATTCAATCAGTCCCGCTCTGGCACTGCGCTCCAGGTGGCACTTTGCTTTTGAAATGTTCAAAAGCAGGGAGCAAGGGGCCAGCAGGGGACTGTTTGAGTCCCCAGCTCACCCCAGGCTTCCCGCAGCGCTTCTGCTTTTAAAATGTAGCAAGAGCCCTTCTCTTGCTTCATTTCAAAGGTAGAAGCGCCACCAGTTCCCTGCTGTGTTCCCGCCTCTGTCCCCATGGAGATGGTGCTGGTGGGAGGGAAAACCAGCTTTTAAACCAGCTCCCCCCAGCACCAGATCCTGCTCCCCCGCTTCTGCCTCTCTCTGATAGAAGCAGCAAGTGAAGGTAGGGGGGAGCGACTAGTCGAGTCCCTAGTCGACTATCCAATAAACATTTGCTTATTGGATAATCGACTAGTCACTTGCATCCCTAGTTTCGAGGTCAGGAGTCAGGTTATAATCAGCAAGCCGCGTGATCCTTAGATCAACACTGGTACTTCCGATAAGAGGGAGTCTGCTCAGTTAGAAAGAGAGATATTCATATTACAGGAATACTCATATAACAGAGCTAGAGAATATCTGAGAAAGGACTTTCTGTATAAGCAAGATGGGCAAATGACTTGAGCTATTTGCCATGAGGGGATGGGACCTTAACAAGTCTTCAGGAAACACTAGGCTGCAGGGAGGACCACCAACACCCAGCCAGGGGCTGAAAGAACTGTAGAGTAGGCCAGAACCCATAAAGCAGGGCTGGGCAAAAGGGCCTCCACAGGCCAGATCTGGCCCGCCAAGCAGGTTGATCTGGCCCACAGAGGTCCTGCTGATCCCCACCCCCAGGCCAATCAGGACAGCTGATGATTCAGAACAGCTGTTAGTTCTCTTTGTGGAAGGGCAGGGGTAAAGACTTCATGCGCTCCCCCACCTACAGACTAATCCGGGTCTGTGGGTGAGGAAGCATGAAAGTGTCCTGCCCCTGCCCCTTCCACTTGAGGCTCCGCCCCTTCCGGGGCAGCCCGGGGCCACTTCAAAAATTTCCAAAGTGGCTCCCAGTAAAAAATTATTGCCCATCCCTGCCATAAAGGGATGATGTTTGCTAAATGAGAGCCTATGTGTAGTCTGAGAGTGGAATTCTAAACAGGAAAACAGGCAGCGGGTGAGTCCAAAGCCAAAAAAAATAAGCCCCAGCCAAATGTATGTATTGGATATGGTAAATGCTGTGATTTATTTTAAGTGATATATTGGAGAAAATGAGCTAATCTCTTAAAGTTTTTAATCAGTATTTAAATGTGACAGTAAAACAAAAACATTACTGCCTAACGAAAGTAGTCCTATAGTGAATTCATAAAACAAGGTGTGAGTAACAAACCTAAAAATGGAAAAACCTTCCGAATTGCACTATGTATTTAATCTCACTGCTAGTGCATGACCGTTCAGTATAGTAATGGTAACTCTCTAAAAAAATTTTTGCAAAATTAATTATTAGTAATCATGACTGACTGGGCCATCATTTGTTAAAATCAGACTTAACAAAATATAAATCCAATATTTTCATGATGTATGTAATCGAAATAGATCCATTTTGCAGATCATTGAAGGCTCCAAGATCTTAAAGGGAGAGGGAGGCAAGAATCTGACATCCTTTCTGTCCAAGAGGTGAGAGAAGAGAGACAACAGAAGATACCGCAGGTAAACTGTTTTTAGGTAAAGTGGTATAAAATAGAGGTTTTAATAGACTCATAGGACTGGAAGGGACTTCAAGAGGTCATCAAGTTCAGTTCCCTGCCCTTATGACAGGACCAAGCACCGTCTAGACCAAGGGTCTCAAATTCCTGGCCCATGGGCCAGTCCCAGCTGGAACCATTACACAATCTGGCCTGGCACTCTTGGTGAGCCTGGGGGGTGAGAGACTGCCTAAGCCCAGTCCCTTCTTACCATCACCCTTCCTTCTCACCATGGTGCCCCTTCTTCCCGGCACACAGATTTAGGGATCATCAGTGGGATGGGATCTTTTTCAGGGGAAAAAGCAATATGCTGAGTTTATTGAAAGTACACCATGAAAAGCAACGCATGCATACACATACACATACACAGAGACACACATCCTGCAGATGATTCATATTTACTAGTCTATCATACTCAAATCAGTCTTACTGGCCAGGCAAGACTGGCTGAATGAGGAGTTGATGCATATTAATCGTGATTTGAGGCTCCTTGGATGCTTCGCTTACAGGACCGAACCCAGAGTCTAGTAGCAAAAGCATCCCATTTTATACATGTAATTTTCTATTTGAGTCTATGAGTTTTGCAGTGTCATGCTCCAATCATTCATCCTTAAATGGTGTTAATTTCAGGGTTTTCCACAGTTATTCTTTGATGGCTATTGTCAGGCTTCCCATTGTTATTTTTGTTTGTGTTTTACTTTTGGGGGTCTGCCTATCTCCAGGGTTCTGTCAATTCTGCTAATTTTATTCAGCCATGGGCACAATGGATGTTTCCTGGTTATCTTCAAAGTTCCCACTTCTTCAATTACATAGTTACTAGAAGACACAACTTTGTTTCTCATAATTAGAAAATGTCTGCAATGTAAACTAAGTGAAATAGAAGCATACAAAAAACATATAAGCAAGTAATTATACATCATACTTATATTCTTATACCAATACCAAAATACTATATTTTGGCTACAGCAATTCCTCTGTCCTCACGGGTGAGGGCTCCCACTTCCACCGCATGTGCCAACCCCCTTCCCCCCCCCATGATTCCCAAAACTGCATGCTCGGGGGAAGAGCACAGTGATAAGGGGTGGAGCTTGGGGGCCAGTAACAGACAGCTCCCCCACCCTCCAAGAGTCCCGGGTCGGACTATGCAATCACTCTAGCCCACAGACTGGGAGTTTGAGACCCCCTGATCTAGACCATCTCTGTTTGTCTAACCTGTTCTTTTGTGGAACACTGGATCACCTTCAATGGAGAAAGGAAAATGTGGGCCTTGGTCTGCCATCATCTCAGAAGAAGGAGAACCAATCTCCTGGGTGGGGGGGACAGACTAGCTAGAGCAGTTCAGGGTGCTTAATCTAAACTAAGGGATAAACACATTGCATATAACTGAGACTCACGATAGCATACATGTAAAGATTCAAGGGACATTCGGCACAGGGGAGCCTAGACAAGCCTTGTGTGTGATACTAAGGGGGATGATACAATCTCTGAATATTCAAACGGAGGAACATCAAGCAGGGGTGAGGAGATGATTTCTCTCTATGCAACATTAGTGAGACTACTACTGCATCACTTCTGGTGTCAACACTTCAAAAAGGATGCTGAAAAATTGGAAAAGATTTAGAAAAGAGCTAAAAGAATGACTTAAGATCTTGAAAACATGCTTCTAGTCAGACTTTAGAAGCTTAATCTACTTATTTTCCAAAAGAAGGTTAAAAGGTGACTTGATCAGCTGATAAGTACCTAATGTTTGATAGCTTTTTAATCTAGCAGAAAGACAGAATAGCCAGTGGCTGAAAGCTGAATCTAGACAAATTCAGATTAGAGCTAAGGTAAAAATTTAACAGTCGGGGCAATTAACCATTGGAATAATTTATCTATGGATACGATTAATTATCCATCTCTCAAAATCTTTAAATCAAGGTAGATATCTTTCTAAAACACATCATAATAAAAGTTATGGGCTTGATGCTGAAACTAATGGTTGAGATTGTGTGCGTTATGGAGGTCAGATTAAATTATGATAGTCTCTCTTTGGGCCTTAAAATTAAAAAACAAACAAATGCCTTCGCAGTGTCTTCAACCTAAATATCGTAAAAGTGTGTTGATGAATTAGAAGGATGAATGAAATTGACACAATATGAACTACCGAATATGAATATGAAGTGAAACAGACTAGTCTGTTTTTTTCTTTAAAGAAAAGCAAGGAGTAAAAATATGATGATCAGCCAGAAGTAAAATACTCAACACTCTCTCAATCTATTAATATAGATCAGGATATTTTCAAAATAGAATTTTAGATAGTAACAATCACACTCAGAAGGTACTGTTTTAACACCACCATACAATAGACAAGTATGTGAAGAGTTTCTTACGCAGGCGCATAGTGCATTTGCAATAACCTTTAAAAGTAAAATAAATTAATACAGGACAGTTCTTACCAGCTTTGCACCAGCTGAACTGATGGTGTTTTTAAAAGGTTGTCCGGAAGCAGACTTATTTCTTTCATTATGTTTGCCAATCTTACAGGCAACTCTTGTCTCAAAAACATAAATGAAGTCTTTTCACAAGCATTTTCAGATCCTAAAACCAAAATATATTTGGAAAAAATCAGGATGATATTAACATTTGTGGAACATCTTTTTACAGCTATAGGTCAGTATTTTCCTGCAAATTTTCTGGTCTGGCCCTGAGGTTAAATTAGACTATGTTGGAACATAGGTATAAACTTGAAAGTGATCCTTTGTAAAACTGCATTATTTCACTTCAAAGCAAAAATCAAGAAGTGCTAGTTCCCTTGTCACTGAGGAGCAATTATGTTTTAGAAAAGATTTTTCACTGTGAATTAAATAATCCAGTTGCTTACAAATAATATTATGGCATTGGGAGGGAGGATGAGGGATATCACAAGCAACCATAAAGCAGTGTGCATCAACAGGATCTGAAGAATCCTGTGCCTTCACAGCCCCAAAAAAGACTTTTATCATTCATCCAAAAAAATTTTTGTTTTACCTCAGCATGGGAGAATAGACTAGATTAAAACAAACAAAATCGTCCAAGACACAGGATTTGGTAGTGAAGGGGGTCTTCAACTCCCAAGACATCTGTTGGAAAAGTAATACAGCAGGGCACAGATTATCCAACAAGTTCTTAGAATGTATTGGGGATAATTTTGTATTTTAGAAGATAGAGAAAGCTACTAGGAAGGAGGCTGTTCTAGACTGGAGTTTGACAAATAGGGAGGAACTGGTTGAGAATTTGAAAGTGGAAGGCATTTTGAGTGACAGAGTTCATGATTCTAAGTAATGGTAGATTGGAGAACAACAAAATAAAGACAATGGATTTCAAGAAGGCAGACTTTAGCAAACTCAGCGAGTTGGCAGGTAAGATCCCATGGAAAGCAAGCCTAAGGGGAAAAACAATTCAAGAAAGTTGGCAATTTTAAAGAGAGACATTTCAGGTAGAAGAGCAAACTATCCCACTGCATAGGAAAAATAAAGTACAGCAAGAGACCACCCTGGCTTACCCAAGATATCACTAATGATCTTGGGAAAAAAAAAAAGAGTCCTACAAAAAGTGGAAACTAAGTCAAATAATAAAAGATGAATATAAGCAAGTAACACAAGTATACAGGGACAAAATTAAAAGGCCAAGGCCCAAGATCAAACTAGCTAGAGACTAGCTTTATGTCTATAAAGGGTAACAAGAAACATTCTATAAAAACCACGGATAGGATCGTACCATTACTGAGTGGGGGGGAGGGGAGGAATAGTAACAGAAAATGTGGAAATGACAACGGTGCTTAAGGACTTCTTTGCTTTGGTTTTCACCGACAAGATTGGTGGTAACTGGAACACTAGTGAGTGAAAATACGGTAGGATCAGAAGCTAAAACAGGAAAAGAACAATTTAATTAGACAAATAAGATGTCTTCAAGTCACCAGATCTTGATTAAATGCATTCTGGAATACTCAAGAAACTGACTGAAGAGATATCTTAGCCATTAGCGAGTTATCTCTGAAAAGTCATAGAACACGGGTGAGGGGTAGATTCCAGAAGACTGGAAAAGGGCAAATATAATACCAATCTATAAAAAGGGAAATAAGAACTAGGGATGCCAACGTAAAGACAACTACATGATTAACCAATAAGCCCAGGCTTATTGGTTAATCCTATCGACTATATGCATTCCCCCACACCTTTGCTTCCTCTGTATCAGAGGCAGCAAGGGGAGAGAGGGGGGAGAAGGTACCCACGGAGAGCCAGCTTTTAAACTAGCTCCCCACGAGCACTGGATCCACCTCCTCTCCCCACCCCACTCCTGTGCCGCTGCCTCTGATAAAGAGGCAACAGCATGGAGACTGAGGTGGGCAGACGGAAGCCGAGATGCATGAAGAGCGGGCTTTCAAGCAGGCTCTTTCCATGTGCCAGCTCTGAGGACCCGCCTCCCCCCCTTGCTGCCTCTTACAGAGGCAGGGAGGCAGGCAGGAGCCGGCTTAATAGCCAGGAAGGGAGAGAGCATCCTGTGTCCATGGTGAGCCTGGGTCTGCTGCAGACAGTGGCTGCTCTGCAACAGAAGCCCCTGTCCACCGGGGGTCTGAGCCCTCGGTGCACAGAGACTGCTCCGCATTCCATGGAGCAGCCTCTGTCCACAGGGAGCTCAGACCCACCACGGACAGGGGCTGCTGCCACCCTTCGCTGCTGCCTTTGTACCAGAGGCAGCAGTGCAGGGCGGCTGGATGGAGCCAGTCTGCGTGGGCAGCTGGTTTTTAAATCGGCTCCCCCAGCAGGGATGTGAACTACTAGTCCACTATCCGATAAGGAAATACTTATCGGATAGTCGACACACTAATCAACTAGTTGCTTCCCCTGCACCTCACTGCCTCTATCAGAAGGAGGGGGAAGAACAGAGGGTGCTTCAAAGCAGCAGTGCCGCATGGAGCCCAGGGTCTGCCATTTTGAAACACCATGTGCAGCCTGGGTCCCCAGCTGGCCCTGTGTTGCACACAGAATTTCAAAGTGGCAGCGCTGCGTGGAGCCCGGGGTCAGCTAGGGACTCCCCCACTCACCCTGGGCTCCATGCGGCTCTGCCACTTTGAAACACCTCAGGGAACACGGGGGACTGCTTGAGTGCTCCTGTAGCACTTTCGCTTTTGAAGTTTGGCAGCAGCCCTAGGGCTGTTGCTACACTTCAAAGGCGAAGGCGCTCTTATCGACTAATCGAATAGTCGATGCAAATTGCACTGAGTATTAAATTAGCTCATTAATCTAAAATTAACATCCCTATCCCCTAGCGGACTAACTCCAGCCTACCACCCCATGCTGCTGCCTCTGACAGAGAAGCAACAGCGTAGGAATGGGAACAGAGTGCACTGGCTGCCAGCTCTGCCCCCCGGGACTATTGAATACTTGTGTAACCGCTAAAATGTATGCGGTTACACAGCTATTCAATTACACACTATTTAACATACCTAATAAGGACAACCCAGGGAATTACAGACCAGTCAGCTTAACTTTTGTACCCCGGAAGATAACGAAGCAAATAGTTAAGTAATCAATTTGCAAACATCAAGAAGATAACATAATAAGTAACAATGAGTATGGATTTGTCAAAAACGAATCACGTCAAACCAACCTGATAGCTTTCTTTGATAAACCTGGTAGACATGGGGAAGTGGTAGATGTGGTATATCTTGATTTTAGTAAAACTTCTGATACTGTATTGCATGACTTTCTCATAAACAAACTGGGGAAATGCAACCTAGATGGAGCTACTAGAAGGTGAATTCAAAACTGGTTGGAAAACTGCTCCCAGAGAGTAGTTATCAATGGTTCATAGTCATGCTGGAAGGGCGTAACATGTGGGGTTCTGCAGGAATCAGTTGTGGGTCCATTTCTGTTCAATATCTTCCTCAATTATTTAGATAATGTAAAGATTAAACTTATACAGTTTGCAGACAATACCAAGTCGGAAGAATTCCAAGTGCTGTGGAAGGCAGGAATGAAATTAATGTCCTGGATAAATTGCAGAAATGGTCTGAAGTAAATAGGATAATGTTAAATAAGAACAATGCAAAGTACTTCACTCAGGAAGGTACAATCAGTTTCACACATACAAAATGTGAAATGACTGCGTAAGGAGGAGTACTGCGGAAAGGTATCTGGGGGTCTCAGTGGACCACAAACCAAATATGAGCCAATATTGTAACACTGTCGCAAAAAAGCAGATATTCTGGGATGGATTAGCAGAAGTGTCGTAAGCAAGACACAAGAAGTAATTCTTCCTCTTCACTCTGCGCTGATTAGGCCTCTACTGGAGTATTGTGTCCAGTTCTGGGCATCACATTTCAGGAAAGATGTGGAAAAACTGGAGAAGGTCCAGAGAAGAGCAACAAAAATGATTAAAGGTCTAGAAAACATAACCTGTGAGGTGAGATGGAAAAAATTGCATTTGTTTAGTCTTAAAAAGAGAAGACAGAGGGGACATAACCATTTTCAAGTTCATAAAAAGTTGTTACAAAGAGGCGGGAGAAAAACTGCACTTAATCTCTGAGGATAGGACAATGTGGAATCTGAATAAGCTAGGCCCTAAATTAGGCCTAAAACTCTGGCTAAATGTGCATGCCTGCTTGGAGGTCCGAGAAAGGGATGAGAAAAGATAAGGAAAATGCTGTTGAGTAAAGATAGGAAAATGCTTACTGTTCTTTGTTGTGAGAAAACTGGAATGATCCGGTTAACAGCAGTTAGATATGTTTTTTTGTTTTAGTGACCTTGCTTTTTCCTAATTTGGTAGTTGTCTCCTTATTTGGGACTGAGAAACCTATGCTGTATACCAACTATAAAAACTCTGTAACTTTCCTGCTGACGGGGGGGGGGGGGGACTCTCTTAACTGCGCAGTTTTTCTGTGTCGGTTAGTGATGACTCTCCCAGCAGCTGCTTACTTTCTTTAATAAAGGGGTGTCTGGCAAATCTGAGACAAACACAACGTGAAGACTGTGTTTTCTTCCACAACAAGAAGCAATGGTCTTAAATTGCAGCAAAGGAGGTTTAGTTTGGACATTAGGAAAACCTTCCTAATTGTAATGGCACTTAAGCACAGGAATAAATTGCCTAGGGACACTGTGGAATCTCCATCATTGTTTAACCTGCTCTTAAAAATCTCCAAATGCCTGTCCGGGATGATCTAGATCCGTGGTGTCCAACACACTAGCCACGTGGCTATTTGGCTGGTTGAGTATGGCTAGTTGGCTTGAACAATGGGGCTATTTGGCGGGTTGCGTGTAACTAGTTCACTATAGAACTAGTAACTAGTTCACTTCAGAACTGTTTGGACACCCCAGATGTAGATAATACTTAGTCCTGCCATGATTGCATATTTAAGGTAGTTTTAGTTCAGTGGTGTCTCCCAAGAGTCCGTATGGGGACCAATCCTATTCAACCTATTTATAAATGATCTGGAGAAAGGAGTAAACAGTGAGATGGCAAAAATTTGCACATGATACTAAACAGCTCAAGTTAGTTAAGACCAAAGTAAACTGTGAAGAGCTTCAAAAAGATCTCAGAAAACTAAAGCTATGTCTACACAGCAGCGTGATAGTGCATGTCTACACTACAACCCTTTATTTCAAAATAATGGCGAGCTGGAGGACTTCTTACTCGGACTCCTGTAACCCTCATTTTACAAGGAATAAGAGAAGTCAGAGGAAGAGTGCTCTAACTCGGACTTCCTGCTGTGTAGACAACGCCAAAAACTGAAATAAGCTATTTCAATTTGAGCTATGCAACTGACATACCTCAAGTTGCAGCTTATTTCAGCTTTAACCCTGCTGTGTAGAGGTGCCCCCAAGTGATTGGGCAACAAAATGGGAAATAAAATGTAATATTGATAAATGTAAAGTAATGCACATTGGAAAAAATAATCCCAACTATACATACAAAATGATGGGGACCAATTTAGCTATGACCACTCAACAGAGAGATCTTGGAGTCATTGTGGATAGTTCTCTGAAAACATCCACTCAATGTGCAGCAGCAGTCAAAAAAGCAAGCAGAATATTAGGAATCTTTTAAAAAGGGATAGAGAGTAAGACAGAATATCTTTTTGCCTCTATATAAAACCACGTACGCACACATCTTGAATACTGCATACAGATGTGGTTGCCTCATCTCAAAAAAAAAATATATTGGCATTAGAAAAGGTTCAGATAAGGGCAACAAAAATTATTAAGGGTTTGGAATGGGTCCCATATGAAGAAAGATTAAAAAGACTGGGACTTTTCATCTTAGAAAAGAGGAGACTAGGAGGGGATATGATAGGAGGTCTATAAAATCATGGCTGGTTTGGAAAAAGTGAATTAGAAAAAATTATTTACTTGTTCCCATAATAAAAGAACTAGGGGTCAGCAAATGAAATTAATAGGTAGCAGTTTTAAAACAACAGGTAGCAGATTTAAAACAAACAAAAGGAAGTTTTTCTTCACACAGTGCACAGTCAACCTGTGCAACTCCATGCCAGAGGATATTGTGAAGACCAGGACTTTATCTAGTTCTTTTTTGAACCTATTAAATTCATGGAGGCTAGGTTCATCGATGGTTATTAGCCAGGATGGGTACGACTGGTGTCCCTTGCCTATTTGTCGGAGGCTGGAAATGGATGACAGGAGGGGGATCATTTGATGATTACCTGCTCTGTTCTCTCCCTCTGGGGCATCTGGCATTGGCCACTGTTGGAAGACAGGATACTGGGCTAGACAGATGTTTGGTCTGACCTAGGATGGACGTTCTTATGTAATAATCCATTTAAAATATTGGTTTTGTGCATTTTAATTGCATTTGAATTGTGATTTATGTCAAGTTCAATTTGGATGACAAGTACAAAATTAAACAAATCTAATAACATTTATTTAGATACTACATATTTTAAGCTGTCCAAATGCTTAAAATGTGTGTGTAGATACAATATATCTACCTGATTAGAAAAAAGAAGCACCAAATTTAATGCAAAGGCTTTGTTTACTTGCCGATCGTTTTAATAGCTACTAAGACATGAATCAGCAGCTCTTTAGGACAATAACTAAAAAGTGCAAGCACAATCAAAGCTTCCTATTTACTCATTTAAATCAGTGATTTAAATTGCTTTGACTTAAATCAATGCATCCTGTATGACATCATATGATTTTGTTACCTGTACATTCTTTTAATGTAGATGTGGTATGAAATATTCAAGTTTTGTCGGTGTGAATGGTCCAGCTTTTAAAAAGAAAATCCAGACTGAAAATGCCATCCTATTGTAATGCACAGAGAATATATGATTGTGTATTATTGTCTGATTCCGACACCTGAGCACAAACCTGTATCATCTACTACTACAGTTTTTAGCCTCAGCCACTTGTTTTCTAGCTTTCGTGAACCTAACAAAAAGTTGGTATATTTTGAACATTTTTTCAGGTTATCTATGACCTTATATCTAACACTGATGGCCATAAGTTACTGATTTGCTGTAGGAAAATATTTAAAGTAAATTCCCACTGTATGGGAAACACTTTTAAAAACAAGCTACTGTAATTGTGAACAGTACTGCTATCCTTGTTCAAACATAGTGTAAATAGAATGATTACAATTGTTACTGTGTAATGCTGCAGTTGTTTAATATAATTTAGAATAGACTTTTTATATATTAATGATACACTTGTCTTTACATATCATATTGTGAAATGAATAATGATGTAAAAATGTTGACTGGACAAGGGACTCCATCACTTTCAATAGCTGAGAGATTTCTTAACTGAAATAGTAGAGGCCTGTGTTTCACTTAGAGTTCCCAGGTATGTCTGCATATAATTTATCAAAGAGATGAACTTCCAGAAGCTGGATGCATTGGATTGTGGCTTCCATACCCAGGCTCACGTGATAAGCTTTCTAATGTCTGCCTCTAAGATTGTTTTGTGTGTGGCACTTTGTTCTCTAGTGGCAGACTGCAATTAGAACTTTAAAAGCTCAGCGGGATATTTTGCTTTGTGGCCAGCTGTCACCATTTGTTCACTAGTGCTTCAATTTTGGCTGCAGCTGTAACCCCTGTTTAGAGCTTGGGGCCAGAAAGCTGGAAACCCCCCTCTGATTGGCTGCCTGCCCCACCAGCCCCCTTCCTAGGGGGAGGGCAGCCAACTAGGCTCCACGGAGGAGGCCAGAGCACGCTTGAGCAAGGGTCCTGCTGAGATATGAGGACCCAGACACCCTCTCCTCTGAGCACAGGGCCCCGGATGCTTTCCCCATCTCTGCAGCACCAGGAAGGGAAGAAGGGGGCGATGTGCGGAGCCTGTAGGGGGGGAAGAGGAGCCTGAAGACTCCAGGTAAACCGGGGACGAAGGGGGCGTTGAGCTGAGGCTGTATTGGCAGCCACACACCCCCACGGGGTCTCACAGAGTGGGGGCGGGGCAGCTGCAGCCTGGATGGAGCCAGGGGCCCCTCGGGCCAGAGGCCGGGCCGGGCACTCACCGAAGTCCAGGAACTGCTTCATGGAGAGGGGCGACGGGGAGAAGCGGGAGTAGAAATCCACTTGCTGCGGGAGGCTGGGCGGGGAGGCGCCTCTCAGCAGGGCCCGCAGCAGCCTCATGGCGGCCCGAGGACGAGACGCGGCTCCGCTCCTACCTGCCCGGCCCGGTCGCCATTCCCGCCTGGGCAGCTGCCCGGAGCCCCGGCTCCTGCCGGGCCGCGGCCTCCCGCGCTGCGCGTGCCTCGGAGGAGCTGGCGGGCGCCGCCGCGCTGGACGGGGGCGGGAAGCGGAGGCCGGGCGCCGCCTCCCTCCTTGCTCCTCCTGCTGGACGCCGCGCCTGGTGCAGGGGGTCGATCGCGGAGCCCCGACCTGACACTGCCTCAGAGGGGCCGGGGCCGCCTCGCCTGCGACGCCCGGCAGGAGCTGTGAGCTCGGCCCCACAGCGGGCCCTAGCGGGGAAGACCGGCCCGGCCCCCGCTTCTCGGCGAAGGTGACAGAAGACTGTTGGTTTTAAGATTGTCATTTGAGATGGCGGATTATCTGCATTGCTGCTCTCCTGTGTAACCGGGGCGAGACTGCGCCCCGGGGCAGGTTCTGAGCCACTCACTTACCGCTCGTTCCGCTGGCTATCTTAGCTGAAGAATGGGCGGGTCACACGATTAATCATTACCTTGGGACGCTTGCCACCTTATCTTGCTTGCTTTTCTCCTCCCCCGGCTGGGAGAGATTGGGGGAGCGTTTCAGGGAGCCCATGAAATAGCTGGGAGTCAGAGGGTGGCACCCACCAGGCGAAGTGGCATGAAAGAAGGCAAGCTTAGCAAACAGGGTGACTGTGGCCAAAAGAGCTAATGTGAGGTACCTTTGAAGGCCCCACCAAAAAACTGATTCAAGAGGGGGGGAAGGAGGGGAAGGCCTACCATGTTGCTTTTATCTTAGTGGTTGGGAGGGGGGCTCACCTGTGACTGAGGCAAAAGCAGGCCCGGCTCACATTTCAGCATGGGAAAGCCATTACAAAGGTGGGATATGCTCGAGTGCTATAAACCATGTGGAGACATGAATAAGAACTTATTATTCATCCCTTCATATAACACCTCTTCATATAATACAAGAGTCAGGGTGACCCGAGGCATAAATCAAACCAAAGATGGTGTGCCTTCCTGCAAGGTACTGTCAGCATGTGGCACTCCTTGCTAGTTGACATCGTGAAGACCAATCTGTAAGTGGGATTAATACAAAAGTGAGTAATTGTATGAAGAATGGTTCCCCTAAGGGTTATTAGCCAAGATGGTCAGGGACATAATCTCACGCTCCAGGCATCCCAAAACCCACCCCACCACCTTACCGTCAGGGCAACCCTTATCCCTCCTGCCCCAGGGCTGCCCAGCTTTTGGCCAACTCCTCTGACCTGACCTGACTGGGGGAGGCAGGACTTGAACCCCCCACCCCAGGCAAGTGCCCTATCCTCTAGGCCATGCTGGAACCCACCACACCAGCTGCTGGAAATGGCTGACAAGAAGACTGATCATTTGATAATTGCCCTCTTCTGTTCATTGCTTTGAAGTGTCTGGATTGGCCAATGTCAGATGATGTGCAGCTAGGCTAGCAGGATCATTGGTCTGATCCAGTCTGGCCATTCGTACCAGCTTAATTTCCTCCTTGCCTCATGAGAGAGGAGCTGAAGGTTCACCTGCTGCCTAGGTGAATGCCCTAATCATTGGCTCGGGCTACAGTGCTGAGGGCTCCTACAATGTTACCTGTTGAAGCTGTTTCATTTTAATTAGTACTGAGGTGAGGTGTATGAGCCTCCCTTCCTAGGCCAGCGGTGGCTTCTCTGGTATGTTAGGGGAGTTACTGGGTCAAATCTCCTTTCTGCTTACTGAAGAGGAATGTGCTGCAACCCATGTACATGCTTGGGTTATACAGCTAGCTATGGTGATGGAGGCTGGAGATCCCTTGAGCTTACCTGTTGAATCTGATACACTTTAAATATTATTGAGGTAGCAGCAACTCTGCACTTTGTTGTCCAATGGTTAATTACCTACCTTGCTTAGTGATGCTCTGAATTTGAATCTTCCCTCTGCCTGCATTAAGAAGGGCTTTGGAGGGGTTTCAAACACAATTGTGCTGCATTTGGGGGGGTGGGGGTAGGATTTACTGCCCTCTTACCTGTGACAGCAGTTTAATTAAATGTTGGCTAGGTGAGGAGCTACTTCTGGGCTACAGAGGAAGTCAGAAGTTTAGCTGTGGGCTTGAGCCAGGGCTGGATTAAGTGGGGGGGCTAGCCGGGCAGCTGTCTGGGGTGCCAACCTATGAAGGGCGCCTGATGGCAGCTCTAAGGGGCACCGTGCGCCTGGCCGCACGGCGCCCCTTAGAGCTGCAATCAGGCGCCGTGCACCCAGGGCAGGGGCCATATGGCGCCCCTTAGAGCTGCCATCGGGTGCCGTGCACCCGATGGCAGCTGTAAGGTGCGCAACACGCCCAGGGGCAGGGCAACGCGTACGCCTGGGGACAGAGCCGTGCATGCATCGCGCGCCCGCTGCCCGGGGCGCAGGAGTGGCTCGAGCTGGCCCTAGTTTGAGCCTGCCCTGGTGCCTGTGCCTGCCCCTGTTCTGTAACAGCCTTGCGCTCACTGCTCTCTTGTCTGTTTGAAGTGGCTCTGCTTGACTTAAATGTATTTTAAGCTAAGTTCACGGCTACATTCACTCTCTAATCTGATTACTTAAACAATGCAGCAGGAGACTGGAGGTGTTTCATAGCATTGCGAACAGCATGGGTGGCCAGTGTGCTAGGCAAGGGGAAGGCACAGCCTTTCCAAACTGCCAAGGTTGGCCCTGACGTGAGGCGAACTGAGGCAGCTGCCTCAGGTGCCAGACTGGGGGGGGGGGCGCCACTAGGACCCAGAGTGTAGAAAATTGTGTCTGCTGCTAGTGCATATGTAGGTAGCAGAGCAGTACCATGAGAGGAGTAGAACAGGAGGAAGCCAAAATTGAGACATTTCAAAGTTTTGGCCTAAGTGTGGGGGCATCATTTGAGCTCCCCCGCCTCAGGTGCCAAAATGTTGTGGGCTGGCCCTGCACTCTGCCCCCAGAATGCCTACTGCAGGCATTTTGGGGGTGGAGTGTGGCTGCCCCCAGGGCCTGCCCTCTCTGTGCTCTGAGGCTGGGGCATGCTAGGGATGTTAGCATGTAGTGGACTGTATGATTAACCAATAAGAGTAAGCCACGCATTTCCCCCCCGCCTTCCTGCTGCCACTATCAAGAGCTGGTGCCTGGGGCAGCCAGTTTAAAAGCCGGTTCTAGAGCTGCCTGCTCCTTTTCCCCCACACTGCTGCCTCTATCAACAGCATGGGGAGGGAGCAGGGGAGGCTGCCATGAAGCAGCCTCTGTCCGCAGGGAGCTCAGACCCCTTCCTCCCCACCCCACAGACAGGGGCTGCTGCCACCCCAAACTGCTGCCTTTGTACCAAAGGCGGTGGCAGGCAGCTGATCTGTGTGGTCTGATACAGAGGCAGCAGCGTGGGCTTGCAGGGGCTCCCTGGGAATGGGGCCAGGAGTGCTCTGGCTGCCAGCCCCACCCCAAGGGATTATAGTAGAGTAGAGTAAATGAGAGGAATTCATGCAGTTACTTGGCTATTCAATTAACTGATATCTAACATCCCTAGTTTAGACCAGGGCTAAGGATGTTTTCCTGATTGGTATTTACCAATCTGTCAGGGAGCTGCTTCAAAGGTTGATAATGAAGAAAATTAATTAGCATCCCCTGCCCTACTAAAGACAGTACATACAATAGTCACACAAAGCAATGGCAAAAGGCCACAGGCCAAGCTGCAATGGGATACAGGTCATATGAGGTAGCTGCAGCAGTGGAGATGAAACTGAAGGCATCTACACGATAGTGGCAGACAGCACACCCAGACAGTCTGGATAAAGGGCATCCAGGAACAGGACATGAGTGTCTCGGACATCAGATGGCCTGCTGCACAAGTGATAGAAAAGAAACTAGGCATATAAGCAACACAGAGGACCAGTAGGATATAGACCAACAGAATGAAGATGGTAACATGGTGAAAGAAAATCTCTCCCCAACAGCAGCCAAATAAAATTGGGAAACACTGGTATACACTAACACTACCATCCTGTCCCATACCTAATACTAGACCATTTGTACTAACTGCTGTGGACTGTTAGTTGCTTTTTATTAAGATTAATAAATTAATAAGATTAATGTTGCTAGTCCCAAGCACCAGTTACAGGGCTAGGAGGTCCCCTAAGCTAGGGTTTAGGGTTGAAGCTGAATGATTATCCTGTACAAAGATTGGTGCCCTAAGGCTATGGTTATGTTTGCATCCCACTAGGCTAGGGATAGTGATGGGGTCAGTTTGTGGTTCCTGGGCCAGGGTTAGAGATGGGGACTAGATGGTGGTGGTGTTATATTCCATATTATTTACGCAAATATGCTTACAATAAGAATATGCCATAACAGATATGCTTTAGGTAAGATGATATTGGAATGGCTGAGATTTACTGACTAGGATTATCCCATTCGTATGCATGTAGCATTTTTTTATGTGACGTTAGGAATATTGACCTGTGTACTTTTATTTTATATTTGCTGCTTTGGCCACTCCCACTTCTGACACTTCAGGGACTACAATGGAAAAACCAGACAGGGTTGATAGCCTATCAGCACAGACAGTGAACTATAAATAGGCTTGGCCTGCTTGTGGACCTTCATTACTACTACTGACTCATGGTCACTGTACTGCCCCAGAGTCATGTGACCTGGTCACTTAATATTAACTTGCATCTTGGTCTGCTGAACTGTTCCACAGGTGGGTGGGGGGAATCAGACAAAGGATTCCTTCCTTATGGAATTCTTATGAGAGGCGTGGGTGGCCAGTGACCCAACTGCCCAGGGAGGCTAGCCCCTGACCCCTCCTCTTGTGCCGCCCCCCCCACCTCTCTCACAGGAGCCCAAAGCACACCCACCATTGCCCACACCCCAGGACTGCTTGGCTGGGGACAGGGAGACGAGGCCTCAGCCCTAGTGTGCCGCAGTGGCAGGGCCTCTGTGCTCATAGTCCCAGGGGTCTGGGTCCCAGAGCACTGAGCAGGCAGCGTGTCCAACTGTGACCCCCTGCAGGAAGTACACTGGCCTGGGGGAGAGGCCACAATAAGCTGTTTGGGGATGCTCAGCCTCCCCCTGCTTACAATACTCATCACTCATGCTATTCTATCAATACTGTATTAATCCATAAATGAGCCAAAGAGATTCTCTTTGTGTCTTTCAGTGTCCTGCTGAGACAGAGACCGTGGCATGTGCTGGCAACTAGTCTGCCAACATCACAGCATCTACATAAGGAGAGATTTTCAGCTTCTATAAATAAGGTTGTGACGACACGTTGGGGTCCCCTGACTCCTGCACCCCCGTAATGGCACGAACAGACTCCACCAGCCCGTAGAATGGAGGGAGTTTATTGTTTCTCCAGGATACAGCACAGATGTAATCTGGTTCCAGGGCAGGCCTAGGATGCCTCAGCCCCCCCCTGGAGATGGGGGAGACTGGGCCCCTAAATCCCAGCCCCTGGCTTAGGCTGGTTCCTCCATGATCCCAGACAGAAACTAAACTAACTCTCTTCCAGCCCTGCCCCCAGCCCGGGCAGCATTCCCCCTTCCTTTGTCTCTCTCCTTGGGGGGTAAGCTGGTCAGACAGGTTGAGAGACCCTCTTTGCATAATGACTCATCTCCAGTCCTTCTGGGCTGTGGTACCGATGGCAGCCAGTGGGGGTTACCACAGAGCCAGCATAGAAACCAGCCAGATACCCCCCACTACGTCACAAAGGTAAAATGTTGTTAAGCATGCATAGAGGAACACTATAGGAATTTTAGTAATCTATGATCTCATCGTCATGTGGTTCAATTTTTAGATCCAAGGGAAACCTGAACACTTGAGAGAGGCTTAACCACTTTCTTATTTATTGCAAGCTTTAAGCAGTTAACATAGTTGTTTAAATTTTACAAGCCTTATAAACAATTACTACACAATTTAAACCTTAAACACTATAAATTCTAAAGCAATGAATAGAGCACAGAGCAATGAAAAAGCAATGGATAGATTATTATAATACAATAATTAAGCCTAGTTCACTTACACTTCACCTGTATGCTACCTACAGTACCAGGCAGGAGGTCGTGGTCCCTTTGATTCCCACCCAGTGGGACACCATGCACTGCTGCAGCCGGTGTGAAGGGTCTATTACTTCTAGTTACAATGAGCAGGACCTGTAGGTCAGTCCTGCTCACTCCCTCCCACTGATTATCTTTTCTACACCTATATTTATACTTGACTTGGTCGTTCTAGTAATATCTACCAATTGATTACGCATTTTACAAAATACCTATTATGCCCATATTTGGGATACGTCCTGCTATTCAGGCTGTACTATACTTGATTGACAGTTCTATGGCTGTATCTGATTTTTGCGTATCAGAAATATCATATACCAGTACCAAGTTTCTCCCAATGTTCTTGGGGTGGTTTCACTATACCATACTCCCTACGCATGATTGTTTAAAGCACTCCTGACTCTTAAAGCCCCATCCCCCTTGGCCTGGCCTTCGTGCATACGTGCACCAGACTTGAGTCAGGCCTGGGTTTGCTTTGTTAGAAATCTGCACTTTGGGCAAGACAGCCATCGTTAGTCCGGTCAAGGCAGGGCTGGACAATGCAGACATTATTATTCTGGTCAAGATGGGGTTGTGCAGGCTCCCCTACACTCATTGTATAAGAACCTTCAAAAACAGGGGAGAGCTAGAGCCAATTCTAGTTCACATGGGGAAGGAGTATGCATGCACGCACACATTTTACCTTATGTTTCATGCTAGAATGAATTAGGGATGTTAGATATCATTTAATAATCATGTAACCGCACAAAATCTTTGCAATTACAAGATTATTCCATGGTCCCCGGGGGCAGGGCGGCCGCCAATGCACTCCTGGCCGCACTCCTGGTCTCACTCCCAGAGAGCCCCCTGCCAACTCTGTATCAGAACCAATAGCAGGGCGGCTGCAGCTTCTATCTGTGGGGAGTCTGAGCTACCTGCAGGCAGAGGCTGCACTGGCATCCTGCCTGCCCCCCCCCCCTTGCACTGCTGCCTCTGATACTGAGGCAGCAGTGGGGGGGAAAGGTGGCTCTGCGAAGCCAGCTCCCCTGAGGCTCCCTACCTCTGTGGGAGGTAGCAGGGACAAGCAGCTCTGCAGAGCCGACACGCGGGAAGAGACAATTTAAAAGCTGGCTCCCCATGTGTACTGACTCCTGCCTGCTCCCCTCACCCTCCACGCTGCTGCCTCTCTATCAGGCTATGTCTAGACTGCATCCCTCTGCCGACAGAGGGATGCAGATTAGGCAGGTCGACATTGCAAATGAGGCAGGGATTTAAATATCCCGTGCCTAATTTGCGTAAAAATGTCGCCGTGTTTTGCCGACTCAGCACTTTGTCGGCAAAAAGCGGCAGTCTAGAGGGGGATCTGTCGAGAAAGAAAGCCTTTTTCGACAGATCCCTTATGCCTCCTGCAAGGAGGTTTACAGAATCTGTTGAAAAAGGCTTTCTTTCTCGACAGATTTCCCCAGACTGCTGCTTTTTGCCGACAAAGTGCTGAGTTGGCAAAACGTGGTGGCCATTTTATGCAAATTAGGCATGGGATATTTAAATCCCTGCCTCATTTGCAATGTCGACCTGCCTAATCTGCATCCCTCTGCCGACAGAGGGATGCAGTGTAGACATACCCTCAGAGACAGCAGTGCAGGGGAGGAAGGGCAGGTGGCTCTGTGGGTGGCTTAAAAGCTGGCTTTCCACTGACACCGACTCCCCCTCCCCTATCAGAGGCAGCAAGTTGGGAAGGGGGGAGCTTGTTTTAAATTGTTTGGATTAACGGATAAGCCTAGGCTTATCGGTTAATTGTTTACACGACTATACACTGACAACCCTAGTCTACACTAGGGTGTTACTTTGAAATAACCCCTCTTAGGTCAAATTTATAAGTGGAGCATGCACACTATCAAGCCTGTTGTTTTGAAATAATGGGCCTCTTATTTCAAAATCTGTACTTCTCCTGCTTTCCTCGGGGGGGGAATAACACTTAATTTCAAAATTAATTATTTCAAAATAACTACTCCCCAGATTAAATCAAACTAGTTACTCGCCAGTGCTTCCTGGGGCTCTAAGTCAAGGTAGCGTGTCCATATTAACAGAGCCTGCCTCGGGCTAATTTTGAGGCTTCCCTATAGTGGGGACATGTTTTTTCAATTTTGTAAAATCAGGAGTTATTAAGTTGAATTTAGTTATTTCGAAATAATTGCCTAGTGTAGACATGCCCGGAGATAAATAGCTTGAGAGTTTAAACTGACTTGGTGCCTTCTTCAATCCGCACATGGACCCTGTTCCACAAAGGGCCACAATCTTTAGAACAGGGTTGGCAGGATGGTGCCTGCCAGAATCCATGTTAGTGTGAACGCTGGTAAGTTTATTAGCATTTCTCTGTAATGCTTTTTAACTTGGGAATAAAGAGTGCTTTCTAAGCAAGCCCAGTTTGGTAACTTACATCTTCAGCAATCCCCCTGGTACCAGTATCTGAAGAAAAAGCAAACAGGTCTGTTGAGGCAGACTATCTTTGCTGGAAAATTCACAGTGAAGGCAGGGAACTCTGCAGCCTGGGCATACTCTGGTCAGAAGGGAGTGAGTTGTGAGTCTGTACCCAAGAGAGGTAACAGCTGCCGTGCTGGAATCCTGAGAGTGGGTGCCGTTGCTGGACCACTACCGGGAAATATAGGTACAGGTTCCCTGAACTATTACAGCATGTTTTGACCTTTCCTAAAAACGGGATGAGATTTCATGAGTCTGCAGTCACTTGTCAATCACATACTCTGCATATCTCATACTGTTCCATGCATGCTGTCTGTCGGGCACTCATGCCTGATCAGTAGAAATATGTCTGAGATGAGCCTGGACATGGCTTTTGTCCCCAAGTGTGAGCGTATTGATATGTCATCTAAGGATGTTAAGGACTAGTCGACTATCGGATAAGCAAATGCTAGTCAATTCCCCCCCACTCACCCCTTGCTGCCTCTATCAGATAGAGGCATCAAAGAGGGGGGAACAGGGAGTACTTCAAAGCAGCATCACTGCACAGCTGAGCCAGGGATCAGCCGTGCAGCACTGCTGCTTTGAAACCCCAGGCTTTTCAAAGGGGCAGCTGCCACACAGCTGATCTGCATGGCATTTCAGCGGAACCTGGGATCAGATGGGGACTCAGCTGACCCCAGATTCTGCGCAGCATTTCCTCAGACTCCCCAGCTGATCCTGGGTTCCGCTGAAATGCCGTGTGGAACCTGGGGTCAGCTGGGGAGTCCCCAGCTGACCCCAGGCTCTGCACAGGATGCAACGCAGCATGGAGCCCGGGATTAGTGGGGGACTCTGAGTCCCCCCGCTGACTCTGGGCTGCATGAGGGCACTGTGGCTTTGAAATGCACAAGAGCCCCCACTGGCAACTCTTGTACATTTCAAAGCAGGCACACCCGTGTGCATCCCGGAGTCAGTGGGACTTCCCGCTGGCCCTGGACTGCACCTGGACTTCCGCATTCCTCCTTTGAAATGTACAAGAGCCTCCGGGAAAGGGGGCTCTTGTACATTTCAAAGGAGGAATGCGGAAGTGCCTATTGACTAGTAGTAATTGACTAGTCGATTAACTGCAATTTAACATCCTTAATGACATCAGCTCATAGATTCCCAGGATTACTGCTCTACCCCTTTTAAACAAAATTCCATCTTGCATGCACAATTCATCCCTCACCTGGTGGTAGGCTTTAACCTTCTGGACTACTATAATGAGCTGTCAGCTTAAAGAAAGTGCAAAATTTTTGTGTTCTGTTTATAAATGTGTAACTGTTTCCTCCACTCACTGTGATATAGTTACCTACTGGAATTGAAGGGGTTAATTTCTTTCCTGAGACAGGGGGATTGAGTCGGAGTCACATAGACAGTAGGTAAGTTTGGGTTGATATGAATGAACTGTCAATAAAAGAATGAAGTTACCTTGGAGATAACACTAGAAGATCAAAGTCCTAAACATTAATTTTCAGTGGTTGCTAGCCAGCTGGGCTGGGCAGAACATGTGAAAACTAAGTGATTGCAATTTGAAACTCAAACCAGGTGAGCCAGCAGTCTGAGTTAAGTAGGTAGCTGCCAGGTTCAGCTGCCAGGCCTGAAAGTCACATAATGCTGCCATTGTGGACATGTGCGTAAGCTTGTGTCATGGATTCAGAAGGGTGCATTTTGTCTCTGACCTTTACATGATTTACCAGGAGCAAGAAAAAACATAAGTCTGTTAGGGCAGCTGTATATTTTCATTCTCCCTTTATGCTGCTTGTCTGCATTTCCCCACCTGTATTCTGGATACTGATTTCAGAATAGCACCAACATATTTGAGAGTTTCTGTTCTTGATAATGCTGGATATTATGATTTTACTGTCTGTATATATGATGGTAACCATGGTATCATGTATACTCATCTCAGTACTGCCAGGAAACTTGAGGCAGGTGGAGTTTCTCCTCTGCTGTTTGCCCAACCTGAGGGAATGGAGTATGTGGGCACTTGTAAATCTTTGTACTGTACTTCATGATTTCATAGCTTCTAAGGCCAGAAGGCTGTTCTTTGCTTCTTTCCAGCCCCTGTCTTGAAACTGGCACATAACTGGGTTGATGCTTTCTGTATCTTTGTGTTTTTCTGTATTTCTGTCAGGTTAAGGATTTCCTGTTCTTATTTCATTGTCCTTTTTATGCTGCAGAGCTGCTCTGGATAAGAAGTTACCTGTATCTCCGTTCCTTTCTTGTAGGGTACACAAGTTGTAGCGTTGCCGTTTCAGCAGCATATGCTGCTGGCATTTGGGGTCCGGTAAGCAGTGGCTCTTTAAAAATGCTCTCTAGTAGTTTATAGTCATGTTCTAATCAAATACCTTCCCATCCCAGATTCTGTACTAGCTGAATTGTTTTACCTATTTCTAGGTGTAATATGTCTGGAAGACATCCCTGTCATTTTAAAAACTTCACAGTAATCTTTTAGCATGTTTGTTGCAGGGTTGGTGCAGCAAATTGTCTGGGGGGTACATTTGTAGTTGTGGGAGTCATTTGTACCAGGTTTAGTATCACTAGGTTTGTGAATTAACTTGTTTAGCTGAAAACATTGTTTTCTGTATTACCTGAAATTTCAGCCTGTGTATGTTTTCTTGTTGTTCAGTGTACATTGTCCTTGTGATGTTTTTATCATGCCCTCTGCTTTCCTCTGTTGCACAATGCTGAAGAAGTCTTTGTGGCTTACCACAATCATTGGTGACCCACTGTTAATCTGGCACTCTGTTTCCGGTTTATGTGTGTATTGCCTTTGCAGTTGGTGCTAGTGTGAACTTTACAGACCATTAATTTTTGCTGTTTGGTACAGTTCTAATGTCATATACATACAAAATCTCATCCTGAGTCACGGCTAACTTCCTTATTATGGTGGATTTTTTCCCTTTGGTTGTGGGTTTGTATTTTTGCCTCCAAGCTTTAGCGTGTATAATTTCTCTTGCCCAATTATTGCTTATGACTCCATACATGGGGCACTTTCCATCATGTTTTTTTCTACTGCAGCCACAAGTTGTCTTTAGAAAAATTTCAATCTCCTCTGCTTTGTGCATTTGGTCTTCCATGAGTTCTAGTGTGTGGTGGTTTTTTTTTTTTCTTTATTGCGTGATGCATTGCCTACATTCCTCTTATTCTCTGCATTTACATGTGAGTTTGTTCATGAGTTTTGCTTATATGTATTCTCATTGGAGCACTTGCCTCTTTCATCCCTCTTACTAATCTATCGTAAATTAATCTATTCAAAGCTGATAATTGCATGAGTTAGCTATTTTGTACAATTTAGCAATTTACTGATCTATTATTTCTCCAGATTTTTGACAAGCATTGACAAGATAATTGTAAAATATAACATTTTGGGGGGAGAGAGGGATTCTTTGGGGGGATAACAAAGTTTTTTTTTTTTTTTTTTTTTTTACTTGAATTCTCCAGCTGCTCTTTACACCTGAAGATACTGTTGGGGCACATGGCAGCCCATCTCCATGTTCTTTTGGGACAGAAATCTGGTATTCTGAGGTTGTTGTTGTTTTGTAATATTTTTAGGAGGGTTTTTTTTTTTTTTTTTGGTTGTTACTTCACCTATCTGCAAGACTGACTTCTATTCTGACACCATGTTCTCACTGCTCAAGGAAGAGTCAAAAAAAGGCAAAAATCAAGCTTTATTTCTTTCTCCACATATATAGACCTCTCTCATCCTACACTCCTGAAAATACCATTCCTTAAGCTCCTAGACATTACCTATATATAAAAGTAAGATATCATGTCTCCCATCAGCTAATCTCAAGCCTAGCCCAGGGCCTCCTACCAAGACTAATATTAACCCTAACTTATAGCCACCAGCTAATCCAAACATGACCATCTATTCATCCTAAGTGAATCTTCCTTTGAGGATGCATACCAGCCCTATCCTTAATGCTCTCTTATCCCCTATCAGCCCAATCTTTAGCCCTAGACCAGAGATGCTTCCAGCCCAAACCATAACCCTATCTTAAGGCTGCCTACAGTCACTAATCCTAGGTTAGGTCCCCACTACCAGCTTCAGTCCCTAACATGTATCTGCCTACTAGCCTTAAGCCTAGCACAGAGCACTCAACCATATCCTTACCTGAGCTGCTTGCTAGCTCCAACCCAAACAGTAGCTCAGGGCTGGCTATTGGCACTAATAGTAACAGTAGCCCGGGACCATATAAACCTCCCCAACTGTAGGCCTAGCCTAGGGCCCCTTACCAGCCCTAACCCTGTCCCAAGGAACCTTATCATCCTCAGCCCACAGTCCCCTATGGCCAGAGCCACTTTCTATCCCTAACCCAGCTCTAGGAGCCACCTAACATTACCAACCCTAACCCTTTCCTGTAGCACCAGCCCCAAAGATAGCTCTGGGATAAGTACCCGTAACAGGGGCATACTCCCAACCCAATTCCCCTCCCCTCCCCTTCCCTTCCCTTCCTTCCCCAGAGCCAAACACCTCCCCTCCCTGCTGTAACCCAGTCCCCTTTCTCCTGCAACCTTATGTCCCGGTCCCAACAGACATCACCGCTTGAAACGCAACCCCCACCTCTTCCATTATTTTCAATGGGAAAATTAACCCCACATAACACGTTTTCACTTAACACGATCATTTTCTGAAACATATCTATAGTGTTAAATGAGGAATTACTGTATTTCGAAATAGCGTTTTGCTATTTTGAAATAGCGCGTCCACACTGATTGGATGCTGAATCGCATTTAAGGACGGCTGGAACCGGTTCTGGCAGGGCATCAGGTCAGGCGTTAGCGTGTGTGGCTGCTGCCTGAGGCTTTCTGAGGCCTGTGCTTAAAGGGACCGCCCCAAACACCCAGTTCTCAGGTTTCCCTGCTTGCTTGCCTACCTCACTGAGGGACAGCAAAGCTTTTTTTTTCTCTGTGTGCTCTGGTTGCCGTCACTCAGGACACCACAGCACTCAGCAGCATGGAGTCGGAGCCCCCGGGCACTCTGGTGCTTCTCTTGGACATGTTGCTGTGAGCCTGGTAGCAGGTTCTGCAGGCAGTAACAGTCTCCGTGGTGTGCCCCACTGGGGGCTTGTGCCTCATTCCTCCCTCACATCCTTCCATTTACCCCTCCCTAACCCCTTCCTGCTGTACAATAAAAGACACGTGTTCATTACAACAGAGTCTCTTTATTGAACAAAACTGGGGGAGAATGAAACTGAGATGAGACTGGGGAAAGAAGAGGGGAGGGGGAAACCTGTGAGGAGGGAGCTGCCAGGGGGAGGAGAAAGCTCAGGGTTAGGGGCCCAGCTGTCTCCTAGCACTGCGGGCGCAGGGGCCTCGGCAGGGTGGAGGAAGAAGCAGGAAGGGGAGAAGAGTGGGAGGAGGAGCAGTAGCTAGGGAGGTAGCAGCGGCTGGAGCACTAGGAGGCAGCAAGCTCTGCACCAGGGTCTGCACGTGCTCGCAGATGGCACAGCCCTGGGCAAGCTGCTCCTGCTGGAGCTGCAGGTCTTCCTGCACCCAGTGGTCGAGGGTGCGGTGCAGGGCTCGCAGTGCCCCGCAGGTGCTTGTGCTGGTACCCCTCCACTGCATGGGTGGGCCTGTGGCATCCTCGGGTGCGGGAGGATGTCCCGGATGGTGTGGTGTGCCCTGCATGCGCTGCTGGTGTGGCTGTGGAGAAACAAGAGAAGTGGTTCGTTCTCCCTGGGGACACAGTGGGTTGAAGCCCAGCCCCCCTCTGCAAGGCGAGGACAACAGTTCTCTGCACCATCAGAGCCGCTGGGCTTGCACAGAGGCCATGTTCGGGATGTCCTGCTATCCCCAGGAGTGGGAGCTGCCCCTTGACTACACCCATGCCCCTGTGCTGTATATAGTGGGGAGGGGAGAGATGTCCCCTGCCTCTGTGTAGAGGGGGCTTGTGGAGGGAGGGTGTCCTGCTGTGTCCCACCGTGGGGTCAGGAGGATGTCATGTCTCTTCACACATGCATGTGGCTAACAGGCCAAGGCTCCTGTGTGGCCGCCAGCTGGGGCCACGTGCCCAAGGGTGGCACGGCATATGCTTGCACGTGCACAGGTTGCTGTGTGAGCCGTGGTCAGCAAGGCCCACGCGCGTGGTCCCTGGTCTCCCTCCCTTCCCTTCCTCCCATAAGGGGACAGTGGTGGCACTCACATGTTGTTGCCTCCCAGATGACACCAGTGACAGGTCCTCTCAGGGGTCCTGGCTGTGCAGCACGCTCCCTCCGGGCTCCTGCAACTCCTGGCCTTCCTCCGTGCCCTGGTCAGGGCCCTCTTCCCCAGGGTCGATAACCACCTGGGGGGCACGGACCATCCCACCCCCCCAGGATGCGGTTCAGGGCATCAAAATAGGGGCAGCTCTCTAGGTCTGCCCCTGTTTGGGAGCTGCCCCCTGTGGCCCTGGCATAGGCCTGCCGCAGCTCCTTAATTTTCATCCGAACCTGCTCCTGGATTCGGATGTGGCCCTTGGTGGCTAAGCTGGCAGCCATCCTGCCGTAGATGGCCGCGTTTCTCCGTCTAGTGCGGAGATCATGGACGTTGGAGGCCTCCCCCCCCAAACCTCAATCAGGTCCATGATCTCCGCACTGGACCAAGAAAGCGCCCGCCTTCTCCGGCCCCTGGCAGGCTCCTGGGAGCTGGGGGACTGGGCCTGGGGAGCAGTGGAGGGCTGGCTGGCACTGGCTGCCTGGCTCATGCTGGGGCCACTGGGTCAGGGGCAGCAACTGCTGGCTCTGGGCTGGCATGCCTGGAGCTGGCACAGACACTGTGACCAGACTCTACCCCTTTAAGGGCTCGGGGGGGGGGGAAGGAAAGGAGTTTTCCTGGGTGGGGCCAGAGTGGACAGCAGGGCACCCTGGGAAGGGCTGGAGGCCCCCTATTTCAAAATAGTCCCTATTCTGTGTCTACACAGCGCTTATTTTGAAATAGGCACTATTGCTTGTGGAATGAGGTTTACCAAGTTCGAGATAAGCGCTCTGCTATTTTGAATTAATTGAAGTTGCATCAATGTGGAGAGAGAGTGAGATGGGGGGTATATTTTCAAACCCTTTTCCAACTTAGCCCAAGGCCTAGCTGTGCCAATGGCCGCTTGTTCCAAAGAGGGAGGACATCACTTTCCTTTTTGAAGAGCAAGCAAAGCTGCCTTGGCTATAGAATGCTACTTCAGTGCTCTGTCTTGCTGCAACGATGTCTCCAGGTTTCGCAAATCATCTCCTTGCCAATTTACCTTATGGTGGTGCATCCCCCTTCCCCTTTTCTTTTTCTTCTTTCATGGTGTTCAGCCAAAGCCCTTGTTGCTTTAATTACAGCTGATGATGTTTCTACTTGTTCTCGAGTTGATATTAGGGATGTGAAAGGTTAACTGGTTAACCAGAAACCGGTGAGGGCTGGAGTAGCTTTCCCCCTGCCGCCTCTGTCCGCAGAGAGCTTGGGCACTCTACAGGCAGGGACTGCTCCCATGTAGCAGCCTCTAGCTGTGGGGAGTACTGGCACTCCACAGGCAGGGGGCTCCTCCATTTCAGTCAGTTAATGGGTTAAACATAACATTTAACCAGTTGACTGATTAAGCAGGATTTTACATCCTTAGTTGCTATATAAACATTCCCTGATAAGGTGGCTGTACAGAGCCTTGAGAGAGAGTAGAAAGTAATTGGGGGAAGGGGAATGTTGGAGTGTGGGGGTTTTTTGTTTGTTTTCTTCAAAGCATCTAGCCTGTGGTCTGTCTATTGACTACTCCTGGCTTTGACTGCAAAGGAGGAGTTGCTGTTTCAGCACGCTGTAGAGCAGGGATCGACAACCTATGGGGGCTGTGTGCCAGCCCAGCAATGGGAACAGAGCCACGGCAGCCCTACAGGGGAATCCTGTTTGGGGATGTGGGAGCAGGACTGCAGCAGCAGAGCTGGGGCTGTGGCCGCCCGGCTGGGGCAGGCCAGCAGCCCGATTGGGGCTGCACACCATCCGCCAGCGGGGCCAGGGCTGCAGGCTGCTATGTGCCAGCTGTGCCAACTGCTGCAGCAGGGCCAGGGCAGCTGTTTTGCCCAGCCAGCAGAGGGCTGAAGGACTGTTATTGACTTTAAAATATCACTGGTACGCAGACCTGTAAATAGAAGTGAACAAGTTAAATCTCGGCACACCACTTCTGAAAGAAGAATAGTGATAGAAATGTAGCCATGTTAGTCTGGTGTAGCTGAAACAAAATACAGGACTATGTAGCACTTTAAAGACTAACTAATAAACCATCTTGTTAAGTCTTTAAAGTGCTACATAGTCCTGTATTTTGTTTCACTTCTGAAAGGTTGCTGACCCCTGCTGTAGCGAATGCAGGAAGTGTTTAACCTTGCTCAGTAGCTGTTCTGATGCTGGTAAGGAAGGCTTCATTAAGGGAGGACATTCCTGCATGTTCCCTCTTAGTTGGAAGCTGCTGACCACTTGCTAGTTCAGGGGTCGGCAACCTACAGCACGTGTGACATAAGTGGCAGGCAAGATAATTTCAAGTGGCATGTGGTAGTAGCTCAGTCTGCCCTCCCCCACGCAGCAGAGCCAGTCAGACCGCTTGGCCGCAGCAGTAGCTCCTCCAGTGGCCAAAGCCCAGGACCGCGGGGCTCCTGCAGGGGCTTCTCCAGCAGCCAGGACCGTGTGGCTGCTGCTCCTCAGACAGCCAGGGCCACCACCCAGAACAGCTGGGAAGTCATCACATGGCTGGCTGGCCCTCCCCGGCCCCAGCTTCAGCCCTGGGGAAGGACTGGAGCTGGGCTAGGGCCACATAGCAGCTGCTCCTGGGGCAGGCCCCGGGGCAGCGGCTTGGAATGGACCTGGGGCGGCTGTGTGGCATGGGATCAGGGTGCTGTTCTTCAGCCATCATCACTGGCGGAGTAGTGCCGGGGACAGAGGCTTCTGCGCTGCTTGAAGTATCTAACTGCGAGCCCGAGAGCAGAGAACTCATCAAGGGAAAGCAAGGCCAAGGATCGCACTAAATGGTAAGATTTGCGTCTTTCTTTCTTTCTTAATGAAACTGCTAAAATGTAAGTAGGACTACTATTGACTTTAAAAAGTGTCAGTGGCCCGCGGACCTGTAAATAGAAGTAAGTTAAATCTTGGCACACCACTACTGAAAGGGTGCTGACCCCAGTGCTATTGAGTGCTCTGAGGGTTACAAAACTCAGCCAGTTAGGGCACCAGTCAAATCCAGCACAGCCAGGAAATAGAGCTGCCGGGGTAAGCCAGGCTGAACCTGGGCAGTGGGTCTCAGTACAATTTCCTGTAGTTTTACAGAAGGCAGTGAGGATTGAGATGGGTGAACACCCTAAAAGAGGAATTCCAGAGTGGAAGCCAAATGTGTGCAGTGTTTTACATCATTGAATCAAAGACAATGTGTGAGCCCCTGGCTACAGTCACTATTGTGTGGAATATTTTTTTCTTTCTTATATATGTGCTCAGTAGTGAGGATGCTGAAATAACCAGTTATGTAATACCAGTAAATATTTTGACAAACTGTCAGTATAATACCCTGGTTAGCCTATGTGAAGCAGAAGATCTCTGATTTGTCAGAAGTAGGGATGTCACTGGTAAGATCACCCTTACCAGGTGATGCTTTTTGGTTACTGGTTAACTGGTGACCCAGCCAGGGGCTGCTCCAGCCCAGGCAGGCCCGCTGTGCCATGGGCTGAGGGCACTCCAGGCCAGAAGAGCCCCTCGCCCGCCGTGTGGTACAATAGGCTCAGCCCAAGCAACTCCCTGCCATCACTGAGGCTGCTTCAGCCGGACTAGGCCCATCACATCCTGGTTGGGGCTGCTACAGCCAACTGGGCACCCCACTCCTGGGATCCCATTTAAGCAGTTAACCATAACATTTAACCTATTAAATGGAATTTTACATCCCTAGTCAGAAGTCCCAATCAGAGCTCCCTGTAAAGTGTGCAGCTCTGTAGGAAGTAATTAAGATCCACCCACCTCATTAGTGGAGCTATGCAGCCTGCCTCCACCAATTGGCTATCTCCTCCTAGATCCTGATCTTGTAGTTAAGAGAAGGTGGAAACATTAAGCTGGGGGGGGGGGGGGAAGAGTCAGTGTGGGGGGTCCCATGTTAATTATCCATTGTTTCTTCTTCCATAATATTTTAAATATATCTAGGATTTTTGTTAGTAACTGGAAGGCGCCACAGTGGCAGGGAAGCGCACCTGACCTAACTCACTCCGCTCATGGATGGAAAAACTTAAAGGGAACATTGGTCCCAATCCCCATAACGGTATTTATTTATTTTCTGCTATATTCTTTAGGAAAATAACTGCTGGGCTGTAATGGTTTATCTTTGGAGTGTTATTCATAAAAAGGATTTTGAAATTGTTGTGCACGCACATGCCTGTGGCTATCTTATGGGTAAAGACTGGTACTGGATTCCTAAGGAGAGAAAGAAAGCAAAAGTTGTTTCCACTTAGAGGGTTCCTATAGAAAAGCCAGCTGTAGTCTCTGGCAAGGATAGGAATTCATGATTTGTGCAAGTACTTTAAATCAAAGGAATTCTGTAACACAGAATTGTTAAGTAAAATTGACTTACCTCCCCTTTGTATAAAGCTACATGAGGGAGGAGGAAGAGAGATATTAAAAGGTGCTCAACTACTGCCCTAAAACATCTTAGTTAGCAAAGCAATGGTTGGGAGCAAAGTGAACTGCTACAGACTGCTCCAGGAGAGGCAGCAGTTGTGCAAGGGGCAAGGACTGTCCACCTCAGCAAATTGCTGTGACAAAGGGGATAATTCATGCCACAGAACTGTGAATGATACTGGGCTACAGGAAGTAAAAGTGCAGCTTATCACAACTATCATGTATATAAGGTCTCAGACTACCTCCATAAGAGAGGCCAACAGGATTTGGCCATTTACATCTAAATGTAGCATGTATATCCTTCCAATTTTATTTATATATAAATAAAAATGGTTTAAATAATAAGTTAAAGAGGTCGTCCTATATAGTTCTTATTTCTCATTTTAATTCACGCTGAAAATTACATATAGAGCAGACTGGCTTTATTTATAACACACATTGGTGACCTGTGAAATTTAAGCACCACTTAAAGCATTAGCAACTGAGTTTCTGTAAGCTGCATAATTCAACAATTTACTCTGATAAAACAAACTTGTCCTGTAAGAAATATGCCAGTAAATACAAAGCCATTATGTTTTTTCACTAAAAAAATTTATTTCAAACTTTTAAACAAATACCCACAGGTAACTTCTAATCCGGGAATGATTTAGTAGTAGTCGCTGTATGTATGAGAGGATCTGTATACCAGTGACCTGACTTGAGATGATATTTTCAACAGTCTTAAATTTAACACTTCCAAGACTTGTTTATTTTGCTCTTATAATAAGGTGGTGCCCCAGAACAAACCATATGTTTTGTTTCAGTAGTCTCAAAATTCCCACTTCTCAGCAACTGATGAGCCCCATTTCCTGGGTTTTGAGCCACTCAGCAAAGGAGCTGTGGTTTTCATTTAGGGATAACAACTGATAAGTAAAGACCCAAATACAGTAAACAGCTATGTACACACAAGTGTTTGCAGAACATGAATTGCAATGTAATTTTGGAAGTATTATAGTAGGAAAATTCATATGGGACATGTTAACCCTGAAGTAAAAGAATACAGGTTCTAAACTATATTTTTAAAGAAACAAAGCTTCAAAATGAATAGCAGTAAAAAATAAAATCTACCCATTATTAATTGGTGACCATTCTTGCATTAGAACAATGGACTTCCGAGGAAAGGTGAACACTAGCAGCTTAGTAAAGAAAATTAACAAATTTTTGCATAGTTCTCATTCCTTTCTTTTAAAAAAAAGTATGCACACAATTAGAATTTTTCATATGGAATAAGAAATCTTAATTCTCATTTAAATAGTACCAACACTTTAGAATGTAGGTTTTAAAACTCCAAAAACCCTCTTTAAATAGCTCTATCAGTTATGTTACAACAATTAGGTTACTAAACAGCACAACATTGTGGCACTATTCTTACAATTAATATTTATATATATTTAGGACATCACTCAGTAGTCTCAAAAGGGATCAGTGCAGATGGGAGCTTATGTTTTCTATCAAGTGCTATACAACATTTGCAGTAGTAGACACTGTTCTGTAAATATGAAAATTGTTTCCAGAAGCACCTTTCACTTTTTGTATTAAGTATAAAAAAGTATATAGAAAAGCATACAGATTGGATGTACAAAAGAAAATTCTAAAAATCCTTCTCAATTAATACACAAATTATGTTACAGGAGCATAATTAGTCCTAGAAATGCAGAACTGCAAGGGGTCTCAAGAAACCCTCAAGTCCAGCCTTCTGCTGTCAGGCAGGACCAAGTAAAACCTAGCCTAGACCATGCCAGACAGGTGTTTGTCCAACCTGTTCTTAAAATTCCTTACTGATAGGGCTTCCATAACCTCATTTAGAAGCTTATATAAACTCCCCTTGCTGTCCATTGGTCTCTGAAGGCAGTTCATGGAGCGCAGAACCATTAATCATGGTTCTCTTCATAACAGCCCTTAACATTTTTTAAGACTTCTCTGATTCCCCTTTTCCCCCTCAATCTTATTTTCTCAAGACTAAATACATGCTCAGGGTTTTGTTTTGGTTTTTTTAACCTTTTCCTTATGGTTTCTTAATTTTTTTTTTTTTTTTTTTTTGCTCTCTGAATTCTCTCCAATTTGTCGACATCTTTCCTAAATTCTGCTGCATAAACAGAAACAAGAAAAAATGCTCACACAAACAAATGGAATGAATGTTTACATTTCAAGGTTGTCAGTGATTTGAAAGTTATAATTTTAAAAAAGCAGTGGCACTTGTTAGGAGCTAATTAAATACAATCAATGCTTCTTGTCTATCTAACTGGACTTTCATATACTATTTAAGAACATCCATACAAGTTTTAAGGTTCACTTAAAAAGTCTCTTTGGCCTAATTAGTCAAAGACAAATGTTGCAGATATTTTTTAAAAAATAAATATAAATGACTAAAATATATACAAAAACATACAAATAATATTTAAGCTTTTTTTTTTAAACCTGTGTATATTTGACGTAAGATTCACCAAAACTGAAATTAGAAATGTAACAACATGATCTATTGCACATTTAAGACATTTTAGGTTTAGCCCTAACTACTATAACTGCAAAAGTCTTATAACAATAGCACATTTTGCAGATCCCCAAATTGTACATGAATAAAGTGTATCAAGACTACAGTGTGTTTATAATTGTATATTTTGATGGAGGTTTAAAGAATATATTTAGGACTATATCCTGCATTCCTTACGCATCCACTGATTTCAGGAATGCAGGAAAGGACCTTTTGTGGCATCATTACACACTAATGTGCATATTTCATAGAATGCACCATTCTATAAATGCAAGTTTGCCTCTTTATGACAATCTGGAAGTTTAAATAATGCAAATCAGTCAATCAGTCTTAAATTTAGCTGTGCAAAAAAAAAAAGCTTCGATATAAGTAAAAAATATGTACAATCAAAAATATAGGTCCATATTGTATGTAAGTCTGAGTCCATTAATGAAATATTAATCTGTCTGAACTTGGAGTTGAAGGGGAAATTTTCCCTAGGAGTAACTTTCATTTTCATTCCATTTTGTAATCCATTGTTTTTTTTCAAGATTCTCTTTATGTTTCCCATCTTTGATCTGTCGCTCCTCTTTCCGAATTCTTACTGCATGGTAGCGGGGGACACTGTCATCGTACCTGGAGCGCTGGAAGAACCCACACTGGGAAAGGGAACAATTTAGGGTTAAATTACAAAGTACTGAAGGCATAAAGGTCTGAAGTTCTTTGTATTCATTAATACAAATGGATTGGCTTCTCTCAAGAAAGAAGCAATAACTGGGCAGCTAAAAAGTTATTTTAAAAAATGCATAACCAAGTATACACAGCTGTGACAGTCTATACATTGCAACTCTATCAGCAGCAGCTGAAAGCAAGCAGCACAATCCAGTATTTCAACAATTTAAGAGTGTAAAACAAATTCTTTCCATTAATTCTGTAAGTTTTTGTTTTTAAGATGCACAGGCCTGCAGTGTGGTGCATTAATTCCTGTTGACTTCTGAGCTACTAGTGAATGTGGTTCTGCTGCAGCTGTGCTTCAGTCACACTGTAGGGAAAGATTTTTTTTTTTCCACTGTAGTCATTCCACCTCTCTGAGCAGTGATAGACAATTAGATGGAAGAATTTTTTCAATGACCTAGCTGCATCTACACTGGCAGTTAATTCAACCTAACTATGGGCAGGTTTACACTTACCAGGAGATCAGCACTGCACCAATTGATCTCCCCAAGGGCTGATTTAGCACGGGGAGGCAACCACTGACCCAGAGAAAAATGTCAGGAGCTGCACCCAAGCTAATAATAAGAATGTAGCAGTAGGGATATATTATCAACCACCTGACCAGGATAGTGACAATGAAATGCTAAGGGAAATTAGAGAGGCTATCAAAATAAATTCAATAATAGTGTGGAATTTCAACTGTCCCCATATTGACTGGGTGCACATCACCTCAGGATGGGATGCAGAGAGAAAATTTCTTGATACCTTAAAATGACTGCTTCTTGGAGCAGCTAGTTCTGGAACCTGCAAGGGGAGAGGCATTTCTTCATTTAGTCCTAAGTGGAGTTCAGTATCTAGTCCCAGATGTAAATATCACTGGACCACTTGGAAATAGTGACCATAATGTAATAAAGTTTAACATCCCTGTGGTGGGAAAAACACCTCAGCAGCCCAACACTGTGGCATTTAATTTCAGAAAGGGAAACTACACAAAAGTGAGGAGGTTAGTTAAACAGAAATTAAAAGGTACAATGACTAAAGTAAAATCCCTGCAAGCTCCATGGAAACTTTTCAAAGAAACCATAATAGAGGCCCAACTTAAATGTATACCCCAAATTAAAAAACACAATAAGAAAACCAAAAAATGCCACCGTGGCTTAACAACCAAGTAAAAGAAGCAGTGAGAGATAAAGACATTGATTAAAAAGTGGAAGTTAAATCCTAGTGAGGAAAATAAAATTAAAATAAAGGAATTTGAAGAGCAGCTAGCTAAAAACTCAAAAGTAATAGCAAAATGTCCTGCTTCTGATGTACTTAAAAAAACACCTGCTAAAGAACCAGTGGGGCCCCTGGACAATCGAGATGCTAAAGAAGCACTCAAAGATGATAGTCGTTGCAGAGAAACTGAATGAATTAATTCTTTGTTTCTGTCTTCACAGCTTAGGATGTTGGGGAGATTCCCAAACTTGAGCCATTCTTTTTGGGTGACTGGTCTAAGGAATCATTCCAGATTTGAGGTGTCATTAGGGAAGGCTTTGGAACACCTTGATAAACTTAACAGTAACAAGTCACCGGGACTAGATGGCATTCACCCAAGAGTTCTGAAAACGCAAATTTGAAATTACGGAACTATTAACTGTGGTTTGTAACCTATCCTTTAAACTAGCTTCAGTACCTAATGACTAGACTAGAGGATAGCTAATGTGACGCTAATATTTAAAAAGGGCTGTGGAGGTGATCCTGGCAATTATAAACCGGTAAGTCTAACATCAGCACTAGGCAAATTAATTGAAACCATAGTAAAGAATAAAATTGTCAGACATAGATGAATATAATTTGTTGGGGGAAAGCCAACATTAAAGGGAAATAATGCCTTACTAATCTACTAGAGCTCTTGTCAACAAACATGTGGACAAGGGGGATCCACTGGGTATAGTGTATTTAGATTTCCAGAAAGCATTTGACAAGGTCCCTCACCAAAGACTCTTAAGCAAAGTAAATAGTCCTGGAATAAGATGATGATCCTCTCATGGATTGATAACTGGTTAAAAGACAGGAAACAAAGGGTAGGAATAAACTGGAAGTTTTCTGAATGGAGAGAGGTAACCAGTGGTGTCCCCCAAGGGTCCATACTGGGACCAATCCTATTCAACCTATTTATAAATTATCTGGAGAAAGGGATAAACTGTGAGATGGCAAAATCTACACATAATACTCAACTGATAGTTAAGACCAAATCAAACTGTGAAGATCTTCAAAAAGATCTCACCAAACTAAGTGATCGGGCAACAAATTGGCAAATGACATTTAATATTGATGAATGTAAAGTAATGCACATAGGAAAAAATAATCCTAGCTATACATACAATATGATGGGGACTAATTTAGCTACAACTACTAGAGAGAGATCTTGGAGTCATTATGAATAGTTCTCTGAAAACATCCACTCAATGTGCAGCAGCAGTCAAAAAAGCAAACAATGTTAGGAATGTTTTAAAAAGGGATAGATAAGAAGACAGAGAATATCTTATTGCCTCTATATAAAACCACGGTATGCACACATCTTGAAGACTGCATACAGATGTGGTCGCCTCATCTCAAAAAAGATATATTGGCGTTAGAAAAGGTTCAGATAAGGGCAATAACAAGTATTAGGTGTTTGGAATGTGTCCCATATGAAGAAAGATTAAAAAGACTGGGACTCTCCATCTTAGAAAAGAGGAGACTAGGAGGGGATATGATAGAGGTCTATAAAATCAAGAGTGGTGTTAAAATCATGACTGGTGTTAAAGTAAATAAGGAAAAGTTGTTATTTACTTGTTTCCATAACATAAGAACTGGTGGTCAGCAAATGAAATTAATAGATAGCAGGTTTAAAACAAACAAAAGGAAGTTTTTCTTCACACAGCGCACAGTCAACCTGTGCAAATCCATGCCAGAGGATGTGGTGAAGACCCGGACTTTATCTAGTTCTTTTTTGAACCTGTTAAATTCATGGAGGCTAGGTCCATCGATGGCTATTATACAGGATGGGAAGGACTGACACCCATCAGACTGATGTAGGACTTGGATGTGATCTCTGATAATCTTTGTAGTATATATCTAGCTTCTTTTATTTTTTAAATATCTTCCAAGTCTCTAAGGGTGTCTATATCCCAAAATAGCTATTCTGCATCTTTGAAACAAGCCTGTTATTTTGAAATATAATGGGCTTGCTATTCTGATGTCCCTGCAAATCTCATTCCATGAGCATTAAGAGATGTTTTGCAATAGCAGTTTATTTCAAAATTCAGTGCTGTGCAGACAGAGCCAAATTACAAAATAAATTATTTCAAAATTAACTCTAAATAAGCTACACAATTTGCATAGCTCAAAGTGTGTAGCTTATTTCAAGCTAAGGGTGCAGTGTAGACTCACCCTAAGGGAGCTCTATTTTGATTAATAAAAGGGCTCAAGATTTCAGAGTCAAAGTCTGAGTGGGAAACGTTAAAATGGACTGACAGAAGCTCTGATGGAATAGTTTGCCATTAGAGCCCAGCTCTTCCAAAATTCTATAGGTCCACACTTAAACTTGACCTCACAGGGACTATTCCCTATGCAAAGTTAAGCATATGAGAATGGTTTTGCAGGATCAGGGTCTGCAAGAGTAAGTGATACACAAACAGAGTAGTGAGTGTTTATTAAAAAAAGCTTCCTGAGCAGAATGCATTAGGAAACTGAATTTAAGTAAACTTGTAAGAAATACTGCTCTTTAATTATATAGTATTGAAAAACAATGTTAACTTTAAAAATAATAAATAGTAGCAGAAAAAGTTGAGACCAGTATTCAGGTATCTAGTTGTCCAGTGTCTGGAATGTCTCAGAGGTTTGGTTTAAGTTCATCTCTTTTATCTACCCTTTCATTGTGCACATTGTTGATAGATTTTAGCTAGATCCCCAAGCATCATCAATTAAGATATACCATATTTATGATTTCCAAATCTGAGCAAAATTTACTAAAAGCATAAAATATCTGGCAAGTTTCAGGAGAAAAAAAAGCACATGCTCAGATCACTGAAGAGTTTTAAGAACTAAACAAAATTATTAAAGCTTTATCAATTAAAAATAATTATAAAGAAACGCTTTTTCATCATGAGTAGCACAAGGCCTTTAGCATGCATAAGCGATTAATAAAGCGATTTATGTAACATCCAAAAATTGGGAAACACTAGCATAAAACCAAAATACTAGCATAAAACCAAATAAACTTCATTTTGCATCTTAAAACTCTATGTGATTACCATGTGTAGAGTTTGAAAATTGTCTAATATTTGTATACTAAGTTATTTCTTCAGTGTGGAAAATTCCACTGTAGAGGTTAGGATTTTTTGTTGAAACACACACAACAAAACACATTTTAAATAATATGTGAGAGCCTGTGTGTGTGTCACCTCATGCACTGAAAAAAAGTGAAGATTATAAACAGAGTAAGCAAGCAGATATTGACATTTTGAAACCCAGCAGTTAATGGAACATATGCAGCAAGCTTCCCATTGTTAGCCACCACAACCATATAGCATGTCCCACAGCTAGAAATTAAAAAAATACTGATCAATTACCAATTACAGAAGTAGATCAATACTATGCATCAGAAGTAAGCCTCTCTTTATCAGATGGCTGAGTATGGATCTCAGCCTTGTGATATGTGGCATCATAATGATTTTTCTTACTTCTCTTGAAGAAACCACACTACAAGGAAGCAAGGTATTTAGTCAATTTTATGGATTGGTATTTTAAGGAAAAAAGTGACAGTCTATTAAACCATTTAAAAGCCAAATTTACAAAACAATCACATGGTATGAACAGTAATTCTTACCATCCCATCCCTTTCACAAGAGCATCAACTGTGAACATGGATGAGGATGGCAAAAGGTATTTTAAAAAGCTCTTCCCAGGATATCATGTCCCTCTGCATAATAAAAATCCCTCCACTAGGATAAAGAGTATTTGTTATACCTTGTTGTAGTTTAAGAGTATTATGTCAGAGTATTAGGGCACACTAATGTTCATGGCATGCAGAATAGAGATGTAAAATTCTATTTAACCAGGTAACCGGTTAAACATTAGGTTAACCTAACATTTACCTGGTTAACCAACTGAACGGGATCCCATGTAGGGCACGACTCCAGTTTGGTTGGAGCATCCCTCCACCATTTTTGTTAGTGCCACAAGACTACTTGTTTTTAAAGTTACAGACTAACATGGCTGCTCCCTGAGACATTTAGTAGGGGGGTATTAGGCATAAGCTTTCATGAACTACAACTCACTTCCTTAGATGCTGAAGAGAAGAAGGACAGACACAGGAAAAAAGATACAGAGATGGGACTGTGACATCAGTTCTAATTAAATGAGAATTTCCCTGAACGAGAAATTATCTATTGTAACAGAAGAACGTTGGTTCAGGGTGTAAAATTTGCATATGAATTGCAGTTTGGGGGTGGGGATTCTTTTTGCAATCTGTTTTTGAAGTTTTTCTATTTACTGCTGAGCTGGAATTCATATGCAAATTTGATAACCTTAACCAAGATTTGAAGTAAACAGGAGGGTTATGTCTACACTATGAGCCTCTTGCGGAAGAACAAATGCAAATGAAGCGCTCATTTGCATATGTCGCCCTCATTTGCATTTCCTTTTCCTTTTGCGCAAGAGGTTTTTGCACAAAAAAGCTGTGTAGATGGCGTCATTTTGCGCAAAAACCCCCTTTGCACAAGAGCCGTTCTTCCTTTAGAATGGCTTTTGCACAAAAAGGTGCCGTCTATGCAGCTTTTTTGCGCAAAAACCTCTTGCGCAAAAGAGAAAGGAAGAGGAAATGCAAATGAGAGGGCGACATATGCAAACGAGAGCTCTGTTTGCATTTGCTCTTCTGCACGTAGCCATGGAGTGGTTCTCCCATTACAATACGTAATTTCCCATTCAGGTATTTGCAGTCTCTCACCACTGTTGGAGATAAGCCACATCCATTCTGATTTAATTAGCACTGTTGTCACATTCCCATTTCTGTGTCCTTTTACCTTCCTTTCTGTCTTTTTCTCTTCAGCATCTGATTTGATAAATGAGTTGTAGCTCATGAAAGCTAATGCTCTAATACCCCCAATAAATTTGTGAGTCTTTAACGTGACACCAGATTCCTACTAGCAATAGAGAGCAACAAGACATTATTAGAGAACCAAGAGTTTATGGATTGGCTCCAAATAAAGAATACACCAGCTAGAAGAAGGAATACCATCATCTTCACACATGTCAAATGCTAGAGAAAAAATGGGTCACATAAGGTCACAGATGGCAAGTGGATATTTACTGTGCTGAACCCAAAAGGGTCATTTGTTTTGAGATGGTCATTTATTTTCTACATGAAACTACTGTCCTTCCCATAATGACTGAAAATTCTTGTTTCTTTCTCTCTCACACACACACACAAATCATTTTTGCCCTTTGGTAGTGAGGAAGGCATCTTATATTCCATTTACTAGAGAGAAAGGTCTAAGCTTAAGTAGTTTTAATTCTCCTTTCAGTTGAATGGAACATATGAAGCAAGCTTCCCATTGTTAGCTACCACAAAATAGCTACCACAAAATAGTCGCCAAAAGTGAAAACTGATGAAACCAGGTTTTCTGCTTCCCGTTGTTGACATTTCATGGCCACGTTGCTAGCACCCTGTTGACAGATAGAGGAAAGCAATGTGGATAAGCATCCCACAGTGCAGCGTTGTGGGAAGGCAGAGCTGATCCCTGAGCTTCTTAGGATTCCTTCATAGCTCTGTGAGCTCTCCATGCCAAGGAAATATCAAAGCAGCACAAGAGTCTCTCCAGCCCTCCCCCGAAACAGCAGTTTGTTTGCTGCTGTGTTTCAAGCAGGGCAGAAGGAGAGCACTCTAATAATGATTTGCTCTTTTTGTTTATTCCCTAAACAGAGCAGCTCACTCAGCTGTCAGATACTTCCTGGAGCTTTGAAAGGGGAGGGTCGCATGCCTGCAGGGCAGCAGAGGTCACAAAACACTGAAAACAGCCATCAGGGCAGGTTTTGTGGGATACTGGTAGAAACCAGTTCTCTTGACAAAACAAACAGCAGAGTCCACACTGGCTCTTTATTGACAGTAAAGGGAGGGGAAGAGAAAAGTCTCTCACAGGACTAAGTTTTTATGTTGCCAAACAGTGTTTTTCCCAACAAAAGTCGCATTGCAGTATAAACACTCTCTCTGTTTTGTCGCCAAAAGGCAGGTTTTGGCAACAAAATGTGCCAGAATAGATAAGCCCTGAACGTAAGAACCAAACCAGCATGAAAGGAAAAAAAAAAATCAGATGAAGGTCAACTGGGTTTGACTTCATGAACAAACCTTGAATCTTGTATTAACTTCAAGGGAGAAAGTAGGTTTAAAGATAATACAGCATATACAAACGACATTTTTCAGTTGTCAGCATTATTAGTCTAGCACATTGTACATAAGGGTAATAATGCATTCTGTCTGGGATACTAAATAGGCTTGTAGTATCTGTTTCATAATATTCTCAAATCACAAGAATACATCCAAGTATCATTATCAGAACAAGAAACTTTACTGTTCCAGGTACTCTCTTTAGTACTAATTTGTGATGCATCCACTCTCCAGTTCAAGTCACTTCAAATTGGCCTGTTCATTGAAACTGTCAAAGTCCCAACCAGGTCTGGCTACTCCATATACCAATCTAGTTATTAAACTTTTAATATTGTAAAATAACACATTCCCAAAATTAGATATTGTATACAAACTTTTTATAAATCGTAACAAAATGTTTTCAGGGAGTTTTTCAAATTTCCAATAAAAAACATTTCCATGCAGAATTTTCAGCAAAAATGTTGCAGAAATGAAAATTACTATTAATTTTTGCGACAAAGCACAAATGCAACTTCTGGTCAGTTTCCAAGATGACAAATAAAACAATAATTTTTACTGGTAGCATGAAATGAAACTTGTTTAATGATTAAAGTAGACCATGGCAACCCTAGAGCAATATTTTGAGAATGCATTTTTGGAGTTGCTTGGCTAGTTTTCTGCCTTATTTCATATGTTGAGCTGTACCTGAAAAATAGGAATGGTTTTTAAATAACTCACCTTCCATAGTAAAAACACCAACAGTGCAAGCATCAGTATTCCAGCAAGAATTGCCACCAAGATGATCCACCAAGGCACTCCTGTATAGAGTGCTACTGTCTTTGCAGGAAAGACCGTAACTCGCACCTAAGGCAGATAAAAAGTTTTAACTATAGGGGATGGAAAATTTAACAAGTTCTTAATTTCTAACCCAAAACTCACATCTATACTAGAGAGGCTAATCACTAGGCTGAAGAGGACAGCATGTCTCCTATGACTCTTATATATCTACTTGAAGAATTTTTTATCATCCAGTTTTCATGAGCAGCATCTGCCTGGCTCTTGAGAATGATGGTGGGGATTTCATGGGACATACTCATGTGAGATTTAATATCCCTGTGTGGCACTGGAAGTTCAAAAGCACGTAAAGCCTACAGCTCAGAAGTACTTAACTCTTCCCTAGCTAAAAGCTCCATTCCAAAGAAGAGCCGGCAGAAAATGAGAAGAGGGTAGGGGGAAGAACTAGGTTAAACTAAAACATTCACTAGAATCCCTCCAAAACTATTATTTTTGGAGAAGGTTGGGGAAAGAGGAGTTAAAAAAATGAACCTGCCCAACTCAAGGGAGGGACTGTGTTTTTTCTATGTGGAGAATGTCACTGATTCCCCCTCTTCCAACGCAACACAAACTAAAAACTATTTCTTAGATCTTCAGTAGTAATTCTTCTTTGGAGGGGGGAAAAAAGTATCTAGGATTGGTCTGGAATTATGTTATTCCTTCCCATAATCCACACAGCATGTAAACTGATGATACATTCAGAAACGCAGAGAATTAGATATATTGCAGTAAGGGAGGCAAAGTACTAATATGCATATTTTCTCCATACTGAGCACCCATGGCTTCTGCAGCCACAAAGCTCTCTGGGTTTTACAGTAGAAAAACCTTTGCTTCAAGTCAGCTAAGCTAGGACCCATAGCTTTCAACAGCTTGTGGAGCTGGAAAGGCAGTATGTTGGTGACCACATCTAGCTAAATGAAGTGTTTACTCTCATATTATGCAAAATGCCTCTTACTAAGGAACAGAAAGATCTATGGAACCAAAAGTGATGAGAGATGCTCTGAATTAGCATGTTCACTTTATAAACTATGTCCATTACGCCTGAGGAAATTTTGTGCACTATTTTAAAATGTTGCCTGTTTTATTTGTCAAAATAACATACTATAATCATGCCAATTTTCAATTATTTTGGTGTTTTATTTTAAAATACTTGTGAACAAGTATGTCTGTAACAATGCAGACACCAAAAAGATTCAGGAAATGTTACTAGGCATGTCTGTATGGCTGTAAGCAGCTGGTATTTAATATTTCCATACATGTCAAGCACAGAAAATTAAGGGTATGTCTACCCAGCAAAGAAAATTCCACAGCTGGCCTGTGCCAACCAATTGAGGACTCAGGCAGTGGGGCCGTTTCACTGTCATGCAGAATTCAAGGCTTGGTCTATACTGCAGACTTGGGCAAAATACCCTTGGCAGGCCAGATCCATCCCGCCAAGCCATTAGATCTGGCCCATGGATGCAGAGGGGAGCCTCAGGCAGACTCCCTGCCTGGCCCCGCACTGCTGAGAAAAGTGGCTGTTACCAGGTCTGTTTGAAGAGCTGTAAGCCTGGGGGAAGGAGGAGAGGTTTCATGTGCTGCCCCCGCCTCCAGCACAATCCCATTGGCTAGTTTCCAGCCAATGGGAGCTGCCTGTTGTCAACAGGCAGCTTGTGAAGCACCCTGCCCCACTTCCCTCAGGCTCATAGCTGTTCAAAAACTACCTGCAGTTGGGGTGGGGCAGGCAGGGAGTTTGCTTGAGAAGGCTGCTAGTCGGGAGTTAAGCGGTAAGTCTCCCAGCCTCTGGCATCCCAACCCTTTGCCCCACATAACCCAAACCCTCAGCCAACCCTCCTGCACCTCAATCCCCTGCCCCAGGTCACAACCCAAACCTCTCCAGCCCCTCCTATATCCTAGTCCCCAACACAGGTCACAATTGCCTCTTTTACCCAAACTCCCTCCCAGACCCCACACCCTCTCCTGCACCCCAGTCCCTTACTGCAAGCTCCATTCTGCACCCAACCTCCATCCCAGACCCCACACCTCCTCCATTAATATTGAAGAGTACGGCTCTTGACCACTTTCCAAATTGTTGGAGTGGCCCCTCCCTCCCCCGTCAAAAATTATTGCCTACCCTAGAGCCGGAGGCCTGGGACCCTACCACGCTGCAAGGTCCTAGAGCCAAGGCTCCAACCCATCACTGTACAGTCGATGCATGGGGCTTGGTGTGGCGGGAGACTGGATTTAGGGGTACATTAATCCCATACAAGTTGGCTGGTGAGCAATGGGGGGCAATAAAGGAGGGAGGGGGAAAGAGGAAAGTGTACATAGCTTCCTGCAGCCGGGAGAGAGTCCCAGTGGTGGGTCCTGAGTTGAGGGAAGAGGAAGTCCTGTCTCTAACTGGTTGGCACTAACAGCTGGACCCTAGCATAGGGTAGGAGCCACCAGCCAGGACATTTCCAGCCCTGCCTGTCCTCAGCACCAGGATTGTGGGCAAGAAGGACAGTCTCTCAGACACACCAAGTCCCACCCCTCAAGGCAGTGATTTACATCTCCCTGGCTGCTCCTGACATACCCACTTGGGACCACTACCTCAGAGGGCAGCATGCAAACCAATTATTCTGCAGGGGGAAGAGTAAAATCTGCAACAGACATTAATTCTACACTTGAATGGTGGTGTAGGATTCCCTCCTCCCAACCCCCAGAGTAACACATATATACAAAGGTAATGCCACAGCACCAACATATATGACCCATTTTAAAGAAATTTTGAAAACTCACTTGAGCACCTTCATTTGTGAGCTTAATGTTTTCAGCTGCAGCAGGAACACTGATTGTAGCCCTAACAATAATGTCTAGGTAGTTCAGCTTAGAGTATTCCTGTTTCAAAATATAACATGGATACATTAAAAGAGAAAAAAGACAGGAGAGTGCACAAATGCCTCAAGAATAGCAATAGAATATACCTCCAGGAAAGTACTGTTCCACAATCTTGAACGCAATACAACCAATGCCTTGCTGTCCAAACCTTGCAGGGGACATTTTATATTCACACAGCGCGCATTCACGTTACAGTCCTGTAATTTAAATAAATATACATTCACACATGCACTTCAAAAGTCACATTTTACAAAAGAATACCTGAGATATTTGCAAAATTACATGATGGGTTAAAGTAGCTGTAGCAAAGAAACAGGAGGCTGTACGTACCAGTAAACATAAGGTGTGGTCCCATTAGAAAGCCCAATTCCTTGACTTTCAGTGGCAAAACTATTATTAATTTCAATGGTAACAAGATGGGTTGACTATATCTACATCCATCCCAATATCTGTTAAAATGTAGGTGTCAGCCTATGCACAATTTCTTTACTTTGTTCTTATTAGTTATCCTGCTCCCTTTTAAAGTTCATTTTGGAAAGCTAAATGCTTACCTAGATACATTGCTTACTAAATCTCTCACTAGATTTAAGTTTTCAGTTTTTCTAGTGTATTCAATTATTCTTTTACAGCTGTCTGGAAATTATTCTAATATACTTACAAGATTTAGAAAAGAATAATATTAGAAAACAAAGTTATAAAAACCCCCTATGGAATACTTATACACCTGCTAAACCTAAAAAGGTTCTGTAGGAGTAAAGCTAATGTAAAAAGGCAGAAGAGTAAATGTTTTCATATGGAAATGCTTACCAGGATCTTATATTTTCTTTCTGGAAATATAGATATTTTTTTGTCATCATTAGTCTGTTTCTCTGCAACTTCACGTTTCCTCCTTGAGCTGTGAGATGCCTTTAAAGAAAATCATTATATATTGAGAAGCAAACTACATGAAATGGATTGATTACTAAACAGAAAAGAAATGTGCAACAGGCTATTTGAATATTGGGCACTTAAATATTTAGCTTCTTGCAGGTGTTAAAAAGCAATTTGAGTACTAAAGGATAGAGATATAACCAAAACTGAGGCTTGTTTAGTGTCAGTTGCAATTCCCATAATATAATCCCCGTTTTCAAGGGTTATATATACTGTAAACATAGCTTGGGTAAAAACAAGCTTTCTTTTCTGGACTTGAACAGGCCCTCAGTTTCAAGAAGCAGGCTAAGGAATAAATATAGTCAAATCTGAAGCTATTTTGCCCCGGTGTAAAACATTCCTTCCTCCATTAATTGTTGGCATCACTAGGGTATTTCCTAAACCTGACCCTCCAAGTAAAAATAGAGAGATGAAAGAAGAACAGTGACTGCAGGGGTAGTGCAGATGTCACGTGAGGCAAATATACGTGTCTGCCACATGACTGCCAGGATTCCACATCTGAGGCTATGTCTACACTACAGAGTTTTTTCGGAAAAACTGCCATTTTAAGTCCATAGTAATCATAGCTTAAATGTGAGATAGCATCCACAGTGAATGGATGCTATCTTTCGTAAAAGCAGATTGCTTTTTTGATGTGCTTTGGCAGTGTGGATGCTCTATTTCAGAAGAAGTTTTTTCCGAAGATCTCTTCCGGAAAAGCTTCTTCTGAAAGAAGCCTGCAGTCTAGACACAGCCTGAGCACTGCTGCCACAGACAGTATTTCCATGAATGCCTGCTAATACTGAATGCAGCTAGCACAGGATTTAAGCTGTAACTTTAAAAAGTGATCTAAACAAAATTGGAGGGCAGTGAAGGCAAGTGTTTCACTTGCAAGTGGCTTCAAAGCCATTTCATTTTTTAACATGCTAACAAGTGAGTATGTGCTATTCCTACTCCACTTATAAGGAAAAAACCCTATTCTAAAGTTGGTCCAATAAAAGATATTATTTCACCTACCTTGTCTCCCTAATATACCAAAGACAAACACACAATAACTTCTTTGCACATATTCCAATGTAGGCAGATATGCTCTTGTTAAATTTGTTCAAGAAGGCTACGTCTCGACTGCAAAGAAAAGTCAGAAAAAGATATGCAATTTGCATATTTTTTTCCATTTTTTTTTTCCAGAAAACCCTCCTCTTTCAGAACATCCCTTATTCCTCATGCAATGAGGAATACAAGGATGCCGAAAAAGCGGACGCATTCCTTGGACGTGGCATAGCTTTTCCGGGATACTGCTCTGCAGTGTAGACATAGCCTCAGTATGTACAATAGACATGTCCCACACTCCATTAGTTCACCAATCTAGCAAAGCAGCTTATAGAAGTGTGTGTGTGTGTGTGTGTGTCCTTGCTTATTGTGTGTATGTATGCAGATATTAAGTTATTAATTAAGTTTCAATGGGAAACTTGCAAATTTTTACAAAACCTGCAGAGTTCACATTGTTTAGTGGAAGCATATGAATGTAGTATGTGTGGAAAGTCAGGTCATGTATTTAAAAAGAAAAACATCCACATCTGTCCCTTGGACAAATTCAGCTCAGTTATACTCATTACACATGTAGTATGTTTAAAATAAGCAGGATTGCAAGAATATCAATGAGAACAGAATTTGGTGCGCACACTTTAGAAGTACATTACAAGTACAAAACAGAGCAGGCGTTATGCATTCCTTTCTAATGGAATGGTAAAAAGATTATTTAGATACCTAGGTTTAAAAGTCCTTTCAGTTGTAGTTTATAGACATTTAAAGGAAAAGAAAATGGGCTTAATCCTGCACTGTCCTCCAGATGGAACCCTTACAGAATTCAACACAAGCATGTGTACAGAGGGCTCACAGGATCTGGTCAGATGTTTATTATTGCCTACCCTTTGTTCTTGGGGCTGTTCTCTTTAAAGCACTGATCCTGGCTCTCCTCACTGGCTTCTGCTACAGCCTGGCAAATATACAGACTCTGAGGAGCAGAGGGGCAGTTCTTCAGTTGAAGCTTGCTATTGGAGAGGGTGAAAAGATGGTGGACAGCAGAGAGAGGCAGGGAGAAGAATCTCACAACTTCAAATACTGTTCCTTTCCTTCAGGATCCCAGCACTTTGTGGCCCTCTTCAAAAATCTAACTAAAGGTACCAACCCCAAATCTCCTCTGAACGCAAAAAGAATTTTGCCAGACGGGCTGCAAGCTTGGTGCTTTAATTTTTAGCAGAAAGTGAGAGAGATAAAACTGGCTTCTGGTAAAAAGTCAACTGAGTTCAAGAGGATAAGGAAAAAGAAGTTCAAGCAATCTAAGCAGGCTTAAAAACTAATTTTTGAAAGGGGAATTCAATAGTTGCCCTGTTTTACTTATTCCTTCACCATTAACTAGTTTTTCATCATGGAAGGAGTCACTACTTTATTAAAATACAAATTAGGTTTTAAAATGGCCTTGCTTTTAAATGTAAAATGAAGGAGCCATTGTCTGATAGCTCTGGCAGGGTGCGTATTAGCATAGGATATTGATGCACTTCTCAGGTCACTGAAGATACAAAGCTCATTTTGAGGCAGGCACCAGTATCCTACTAACAAACCCCTTGTTGAACTTTATAAGCAAGCTCATGTAACATTAATCAGGTGAAAGTGCATTAACATACCTCAAGTTTCAATGAGTTTATTTCTTCTTGAGGTTGACAAGGGATTTCCCCCAATTCTTTCGAGTCTATTTTCATCAAATAAAGCAGCCATTTCCCATTGCTGATTTCTTTTGGCCACTGGATGTTCAAAGATGCTGTGCCAAATGTTTTAAGTGGTCTACCCAAGTTAGTTACCTATTAGGAAAAGAAAATCCATAAATTCTCTTATAAACTTGAATTTACAGCTATAAAGCTGCACTAAAAGGACAAAGAATACTGTTTTTCTGGCATTAAGAAAAGTCACAGGAAAGAACAAATTCTGAAGATACCATATATTTGGATTTGCCAAACAACTTTTGAATGGAAATAAAAGGTAGCAAACCTTGCAAATTCTAGAAATCATCATACATAATATTCTGGATGATCTAGCGTACAATTTTGTACAACAAAATCAGGGGAAACTAGATTTTCTGAAATTTTATGTAAAAGTTCTATCATCTATGAAGTACAAACAGAATACAAAGGTGGAACAATAAAGACTTGGTCTGGGTGACAGCATCCATATTTAGTATTACAATGTTTTCAAGGCTGGAATGCCAGCTCCCAGGCCAGTAGTGTATGAAAATAATTCTTTTCTGTCGACAGCAACAGGAGCGAGAACCTTTTAACAGAAGCAAAAATGTGCTCAGTTATAGCAAGCAGGATACAACTACCAGGGAACATCTGGTGCCACAGAATGACACCTCCCTCCATCTTGCTCCAACAAGTATGATAGGTGGTTTTTAGTTGGAGAGCAATTCTGCAATATCTAGAGCTTTGTCGTCACTGAGCAAATAAATTACAAACACCACCAAGTATTCTAAATTACTGTATCAGGTATATTTAAAACAGCTGCAGAAGGAAATTTTCAGGAGCCAAAGGCAAGCATGTGAATTATAAAAGAGATCTAGGTTCTTCTGAACTTGAGACATGTCCCTTTTTTCTTCCCCTGAAAACCTTCACTCCAAGCTTCTGAAAGATGCCACAAATGCCCAAATTAATAACCGCTTCATGAGAACACAGAGTATGAGGAGGGAGGGCCAGGATTCCAGCTATAAAACGCACTGCCAGTCAGGATGTGTTTTAGAGGTAGGGAACAAGGAGGTGATTCGGGTGCAAGAGCAGCCAATTTGGGGGGGGAATAGACTATACTGAAAAGCGTGGACCACATGTGTGTGTGTATGGAGAGAAATACATGGAGCAAAAATTTACATTGCCACAACTTACAGACCATTTGAGACACATGGATATGAGAGCCTTCTCTTAGTAATTAAAAGACAGAAGGCCAAGCAAGTGAGCTCATAGGGCCATATTATCAAAAAGGGATACAGCACAGCTCGTTTGTGGATGTTCAGCTTTATGTGCACAAATATCTGCGCACGCTTTCTGAGCTCTAACACTGGGCATACCATTGTTAGGTTTGTGTATGTAAAGTTTTGTTACCTGTAGGCAAGGATGTTTATGCTGGAAAAGTGTAGGTTCAGGGGATAGCACACAAACAAATTAGAAAATATTTTCTGAAAGTGTGACCCCGAACTTTCAAGACTGGGTGAAGCCCCAGTCTTGACAGATCAGTCAGGTTGTTTGTTGTGGAAAGGAGGAGGAAGTGTTTAATGGTGGTCATTTGGGTGCTAAGGTGGTCAGCTTCAAATCAGCCAGATTTTTAAAATATTCCATGAGTGTCAGGAAAAAAAAAATTAATGATTTCTTAATAGATCAACTCACTCTGAATTGATATTCTATTATATTTCCAACATCATCTTCTGACTTCATACCACTCTCTCCGATGACATTACCTCCAAAGTATACCTGGGAAGGCTTAGCAACTCTGTTTAATTTTTAAAAAACAGATCAAGTTTTAGTATGGGTTGTAGGAAAGGGTTCATTCTCACATTGATTTGTAATGCTAACTATAAACACTTACCCAGTGAGTGACAAAAGCAATTCAATAACCACTTTAGCGGTAGCAGTAATTGGAGCCAAATTAACTTGATTACTTGTTCTATAATGAAAATGAAATGGCAATGTTTATTTTAAATTTTAAGTTTTCACATTATAATAAAATTGCCTTTACAAAACAAATTGAAGCCATTCCTTAAGGTTTACAAGTATATGTGAAAACACCACAAGAAAAGTAACAATGACAAAAAAATCTTACGTTTCCAACTGCAGATTAACATCCAAGTTAGTTGTGTCAACATTAACTTTGGTTGTACTTAAAATTAGATAAAAGGTTACCTAAACAAGAAAAAAATCCACACAATATGATGTTATATTAATATATTTTTGTAAGCACAAACATTTTGTTTTATATTAAAAAAAAGTCACAGAATTCTGAGATGTTAAAACTAGGATAGACCCCCAAACCAAACCCCAACACATAAATACCCCCTGAACTCAGGGCAAGTTCCAGTCTAGCTCCATAATCTAACTTTATATATTAGACCCATCTAATAAAAAAAGAAAAAACAAGCCACCTACATTGGAATTTCTCTTAAAAGGATTTCCAAGTTCACATTCTGCTTGAGAACCATTTTGATTGGCACCACAGGTCAATTGTTTTTCCTGAATTAAAGATATTCAGAAGTCAAAACACAATAAGTATTTAAATATATGTAATATACCTCTGTCCTGGTTTTCTAGAACACTTACAGGATAAGCCCTCAGTTCTCTGAAAGAAGAGTAGGTCAAACTATCTGGAAAAGTTGCAACTAGTTTAGCTTCATGGGCATCTTCACCATCTTTTTGGGGATTTTTTGCATCTGATGGATTATTTGCCACCATTATTTCTAGTGCAATCTCCTTCTGATCTTTGAGGACAAGCACTGGAACATTATTCTCACTATGGAAACAAAATGCAACAAGTCTCACACATTGGGGAAAAAAAATATGTCCCTGCCAAACATCCACCCAAATGCAGTCATTTTTACTAATGTATAAATTAAATCTTACATTGGCAAATACGAAAATCTGTCTCCTTCTTTGGTAAGGAATCTATATTGAAGTATTAGGTTGCTATTACATATGTTGTCTGCTCCACATCCTTCTTTTAAGAACTGCACCTATATAAAAGCTAAAAGTCAGTTTACCTTGGGACATACAACAATTCTAAAATCTATGTTAAAAATCCAAACATCTGCTGATATATGCTGCAATTCAAATCCATAGACATTTCGCACCCTCTTCCTTGTGGAGACAAGGCCTTAGTCTGACTTCACCTTTTCAGCTGTAAGGAGATGGGGATACTATTGCTTTGCTGGAGATGTGTATCATTGCTGCTAAGTAAAAGTGTTGTGTCACACAGAAATACAAAAACTGGGCCAGTTTGGGGCCAACTGTTTCAATGTGATATGTGCCTCTCCTGCTCAGTGCTTTAATGGGAATTGAGTTAGCTATGTCTCCTCAAACTGGAAATTATATCTCTGGTTCGAAATGTAGACATACCCCAATTTCTAAAGGAAATTGTTCAGGGACACCCTGACCCTGCAAACATTAATTGCATAGTGCACTTGTGAAGCGGGACGCACTTTCACAAGAATGAGACAACTTGATCAATTTTCATTGGTGACCAAACTAAATTTCAACCTGAGTCTCACGGGGTGCAGTTAGTTAGTGTCAACCAGCTGTGTCATCTTCACTTCTGTTTCAAGAGGATGCAGAAGCATGTTTTAAATTTCTGCTACCACACGTAATAGCCGCTTAATCCCACACGTGAGGTTATAAATTAATTGTATGTCATGTGTCTCCTCACTTATTTCTCTTTGGTCATAGCTTAGTTTTTTACAGCCTTTAATTTAGCGACTTCCAATACAAGTGCATGTGATATGCATAAGCGCGCTCGCGCTCTCTCTCTCTCTCTCTCGACTTGGAGCTTAATTCTAAATTACCCATGCAAATAACCCAACCTCTCCACTCTTCTGTCATACAAATTGTGAAGTTCGGTTGTCTTAACAATCCACTTTGCATCATCTTCCAAAGATCGAGTCACGAACAGACTTACTTCTGAGTTCACTGTTTCTGGTTCATTTGAATTTAGAATTGGAACAAGATCAGGAAGCGATCTTCCTTGTCTTTTCTTAGATGGTAAACTGGATTCCGAGCCGCCACTGATTTTAACACCAACCGATACAGGAATGGGCCGTAGTTTATCTTTGATATTCTCCTATTAAATGTGAAATAAATAGCTTCTTTAGTATATAGTGTAAAAATCTCATTTTATTTGGTAACTGGGCAATATATATTCTGTTTTGTTTAGAGTGCAAGCAAAAAAACGTTCACTATGTTTCTCAAGGGAAAAGTTGAAAGTCTTTATATTCATTGACTTAAAGAACATTAACATAGAAAACATGATACAAGGGCATCTGAAACCCAGGTGCATTGGTTTACTAATGATCTGTCTCAGAGGTTTGATCACTAAGAATGATATCTGGGAACACAGAGGTAGTAGCATCAAATCTGTACTAACGATTCACTAGAAGAGGAAGTGGTAGACATACTTTTCCTCTTCCTGTAGAGCAGTGACTTTCAACCTTTTTCATTTGCTGATCCCTTAAAAATTTTCAGATGGAGATGCAGTCCCCTTTGGAAATCTTAGACATATAGTCTGCAGATCACATGGCAGTCTGCAGACTACAGGCTGAAAACCACTACTGTAGAGGATTCATTTCAATTGTGTGAGAAGTGAAGCAAAAATCAGCTTGCAATAGTGAAACCTTCAAAGCTGCTGCTTAGTAACAGCGTAGGCATGTAGTGGAAACCCATTTTTCTGCCCCTCAGACTCAGCCCCATGGTAAAGTCCTACCAGAGACAAAGCCTTCCATAACAGTCCTTCAGTCCTATAAGAACCAACAATTCATTAAATGTTCAAAGCTATTTACTCCTGAGGAATTCTGTGCTACTATGCACATACAGAATTCATAGCCCCCCTCAGATCATATTTTCTCTGCAGAATTTTGATTCTGCTGGAGAGGTACTGCAATCACACCTTTCACCCACCAGGAGCTGCTGTGGCACCAGACGATAGAACATGGATTTACAGAGGCTGCGTTCCTCATGGGGAGCCAGCTGAGGAGGGACTGAGGGGGGCACATTGAACTGCTGGGGGGGTTTACAGTCTAGGGTTCAGAAGAGTTAATGGGAGAAAAGACTGCACAGGAGCTAGTAGGCTGACATTTAGCCAGGGCTAAATGGGAGGGGAGTTGCAGGACCATATTGGGGAAGAGAAGGTAGAAGAGAGCTGAAGACACACATAGGGACAAGGACAGATGTACCTGACTGAATAGGAGAGGCTAGGGGTCAGACAGGGAGTTGGTGAGTCTCCCCTATGCAGACCCTAACAATCTCCACCCCCACCATCACCACAAAAAACACCTGTTCCACATTTCTCCCACCCACACCCAACAACTCTCCATATTCATTCCCAGGATCCTTCCGTCTCACCATCTTCAGTACTCTGACTCACCCCAAGCCCTCCCTGCTTCGGAGGGGTGAGTGAAATACGGTTCTGTACTGTAATTTAAATGAATTATTCCTCAAAGTTCTATATTAATATCCCTAATAAGGAATCTATTTTTAAAAAAATCATGATTTTTAAAATTTATTATTTATTTTTGGCCTGTATTATTAGAGACATACTTGCTAACAGGTATTTTGAAATAACTGAAACTGGCATGATTATATTATGTTAATAAAATGTTGAATTTTATAGAATTTTTGAATATTGTGTTCAAATTTTTAATTTTTGGCACAGAATTCCCTCAAGAGTAGCTATTGTACTTGTGTACAAGTCTTCCATGAGAGCCCTCAATTTTGGAATGTACTCTGCTAGTGGTGCTGGCTTTATCTGTGTTAAAATCTACCCGGTGCCCAGGTTAAAAATGTTTATATTCGGAATTACCCAAAAATAAAACAAAATACTCTCCCATTACTTTACCTGCATCACAAGAGATGTTTTCACACAGTCTCGTCTATTCTGTCCTCCCAGAGTTATACTTCCACTCAACTGATCAGACAGAGTCTTAGAAAACTGAACTCGAGAGGGCAAGCCTAACTGCCTCCTGTTATTTTCTGCTTCAAAAGTATAGTTAAGTTCTAGATCAAAAATAAAAGGAAAATACAGAATTATCATTAGGAAATAGAACACTAAAGAATGCTAATTTATGAGTTGTTGGCCTGTCATCTTAACCAGACTCTCTGTCGAGTTTATTTACTACTCTCCTTCTTTTGTGAAATTATCTTTGGGCCATAACCTTCACTATCGGCTGTTCTGTCCTTTTCACATTTGGCAGCCAATTTCTCTTTCCCTAAATATATCCAAAAGGAGCTTTTACAATTAATAGGTTCCTGTTCAGTGTACCTAGTCTCCCTCATGTGCACGCTGCTGTGCACAACACGAATAGTAATCACACTGCACAGCCAGCAGAGGCAAGGCTGGAACAGAAAACATTCTGAAGGCCCCACATAAACGTTCTCTTTTTCTCTGATGTGCCCCACAAGTCCATGGCTGGATCAGACAACAGTACCCACTGTTAGGTTTTTATATAGCGCAGGGGTGGGCAATAATTTTTTTATGGAGGGCCACTCCCAGAATTTGGCAAGTGGTCAAGGGCCGCACTCTTGCATATTAATGGAGGAGGTGTGGGTCTGGAATGGAGCTTGGGTGCAGAAGGGAGCTTGGGAAAAGGGACTGGGGTGCAGGAAGAGGTGTGAGATTGGAAGGGAGTTGTAACCTGGGGCAGGGAACTGGGCTGCAGGGTCTGGGAGAGGGCATGGGTGCAGGAGAGGATTCTGACCTGGAGGAGGGGTGCAGAAGGGAGTACAGAGTCTGGGAGGCAGTTGACACCTAGGGCAGGAGTGCGTACAGGGATCTGGGTTGTGACCAGGGGTAGAGAATTTGGGTGCCAGATCTGGAAAGGGTTGTGATCTGGTGCCGTGGATTGGGGTGTAGAGCCTGGGAGGGAGTAGGAGTGCTGGATGGGGACAGAGGATTGGAGGGAGAGAGAGGCCAGAGTGCCAGAGGCAAGCTCTGGCCAGCAGCACAACAGGTTCCTCAGCCAGAGTCTTTGATGCCCCTGCACCAGCTGTGTGGACCATGTGGGGCTGTGAATGCTGCGAACCCTAAGGAGGTACCTAGTGTGCCTGTTCTGCAAACAAGCAGCTCCCATTGGCCAGAAATTGGAAAACCCTTAAAGACACAAGTAATTCTTATTCCAATTGCTGCTTCCATGGAACCATTCATGTGAGGAACACTCTTAGTAATAAGAGTTTGAAGGAAAAGTCCCTCAACAAAAGGCAAATGCTAATTATCAAACAGGCTTTTAAGACTATATTTTATGGAGTGATGCCAGTGTGTGAATAGGCTTTATCGATCCTATGGAGTGTCTTTTGGCTTACATTCTACCTGGCTTTGAACCGGTAAGAATCTAACTTTCAGACAAGAAATTTAGTCATATAACTTAATTACACTTCTACAGAATCCTACACTTCTGTTAGCTCAAACTGCAGCTCTCAAGTGACAGCTAGTACTGTCAGTATATGCTGAATTATATTTTAAATCTGACACACAGAATTCGAGAGTTGTTGAATTTTACATACCTACCTCTGCAGTTAACTTTTATTGACCATGGCTCTGTTTTACCAGAACATTAAACAGCCCTAAAAACAAGCAAAACAAACAAAAACCCCTCATGAAAAGCAAATAAAAAGCATTTGTAACTACTTACTTATTCTTGGATTGAAGTCAGTGGGCTTAGCAGTGTATTCAAAACATGCTTCAACATCCATGCTGCAAAGAGTCAAGAATTTAAAAATAATGTTAAGAAGTCATGTTCCAACCAATTGAACATTTCAGTATTTCATTAAAAAGAAGCCACTTGTCTATTATCCTGGCTTTTATAATGTGATTCATATTATATGTATCATCAGAACTTTGTTTCTTAGTGAATGGTAACTTACAAAACCAGAAGAAAAAGTGCTTCTCTCTTATTACTCTTTCAGATATTTAAAAAAAAAAAAAAAGTCAAGAAGTTCTTACAAAAGTAATTTTTTCCCATTTCAATAAAATAAAATAAATTGTAGCTTTACTGTATTTGCTAGAGGACCTCTGGAAGAAACAACTGGATTTTGACACAACTAGAGATTGAAACCTGAGCAAGTGAGTGGGTAGGAATGTTTAACATGAATGAGCCTAGGTCAGAGGTGGGCAAAATAAAACCCACAGGCCAGATTCAGGCCACCAAACTGCTGGATCCAGCCCACAAGCACCTCTCTCTGCCTGGCCTGCCCTGCCCCCCCTCCCCCCCACACACACTGCTCAAAGAAGCTCTCTGAACATTGCAAGCCTAGGGGAAAGAGGGGAGAGGCTTTGCATACTGCCCCCATCCCCAGCATAATCTCTTAGCTCCCATGGGTCAGTTTCCCAGCCAATGGGAGCAGCCTGTTTGTAGGACAGGCAAAGTACCCCTCCTCCTCAGGGCTCGCAGCATTCACAGCCCCACACGATCCATGCAGCTGGTGCAGGGGCATGGAAGGCAAGGACTCTGGCTGAGGAACCTGCTGGGCTGCTGGCCAGGAGCCATGCATGTAATGTCTCCTGGCCAAAGCCTGCCTTTGGCACTCCAGCCCCTCCCTTACCCCAACCGTCTGTCCCCCTCCAGGATCCCTCCCAGACCCTGCACCCCAGTCCCCTACCCCAGGTCACAACTAGGGATGTAAATGCAGTTTAACTGATTAAACATATTTTTTAACTGCTTAACCGATTAAAGAGAAGGGCAACTGGGAGGGAGGGGCCACTCCAGCCCAGCTGCCTGTGACTGGGCTGGAGGGCTCCCTGCCCCTGCCACAGGCAGGGGCTGCACTGGCTGGGCTGGAGAAGCCCCTGCCTGCAGTGGCTGATAGCACCCGGCAGGCAAGAGCTGCTTTGGTGTCCCAATCGAAGCAGCCTCTGTCTGTGGGGCACCCAGGCCTGTTGCAAACAGAGGCTGCTCCAGTTGGGACACCGGACAGTCCCTGCCAGGGCAGACTCCAGCAGGACTGGAGCAACCTCCTGCCTGTGGCAGGCAGGGAGGTGCTACAGCCCCTACCAGTTAACGTTACTGATTAAATCTTCACATCCCTAGTCAACAACCCCCTCAGATCCTGCATCTCCTCCCACACCCCTCCTCCAGGTTACAACTAGGGATGTCAACGTATAGTCGACTATTTGATTAACCAATAACCTTAGGATTATCAGTTAATCTTGTCAACGACACATATTCTGTATCAGAGGCAGCAAGGGGGGGGCAAGAGCCGGTGCTGGGGGGAGTGGTCTAAAAAGCCAGTTTCCCCCAGCACCAGCTCCACGGTGGTGCCTATCCGAGGCAGCAGGGTTGAGGCAGGAAAGGCTGCCCCGAAGCAGCCTCTGTGCACGGCAGGTCCGAGCTCCCCACAGAGGCTGTTCCCTCCTCCAATGGACCAGCCTCTGTCGAAGCCAGCCCTGGCCGCTGTAGACAGAGGCTGCTTTGCAGCAGTCCCCCCTGCTCCTCTCCCCTACCCCCGCAGCAGCCTCTGTCCATGAGGAGCTCGGACCCCCACGGATAGAGGCTTCTGCCACCGAGCACTGCTGCCTCGGATACAGAGGCAGCAGCACGGGGTGGCAGGCAGCCAGTCTGTGCAGGGAGCTGATTTTTAATCTGGCTCCCCTCGCGGGCTAGCTCCCACCTGGCACCCCACACTGCTGCCTTTGATACAGAGACAACAGTGCGGATTGGCAGGGGGCTCCCTAGGAGTGGGGCCGGGAGAGCACTGGCTGCCGGCCTCGCCCCCGGGGACTATCAAATAGTTGTGTAACCGATAAGATTTTAGACACAACTATTCAATTACCTGATATTTAACATTCTTAGTTACAACCCCCCTCCAAGACCTTGCACCCTAATTCCCTATCCCTGAACATAACCCATATCCCTGTACCCACTCTGGCCCCAGGTCACAACTGCCTCCTAGACCCTGCACCCCTCCTCCACAGAATCCTCTCCTGCACTCATACCCCCTCCATGCAACCCCTTCTGCACCCCAGTCTCCTGCCCCAGGTTACAACTCCCTTCCAGATCCCATACCCCCTCCTGCTCACCAATCCCTTACCCCAAACTTCCTTCTGCACCTACCTCCATCCCAGACCCCACACCTCCTCCATTAATATCAAGGAAGAGTGTAGCACTCAGCTGCTTACGAAATTCTTGGAGTGGCCCCCCATCAAAAATTACTGCCCACTGCAGTCTACTACATCTGAGTGCAGAAAGGGTCTTTCCCTTTTCTAGTAGTTTGCACTTTTAGTTTGTTATAAAATGTCCAATAAAAAATATTTATTTATGTTTGGTCTTTATGCTTCCATTTAATGCCAATGACTAAAGGCCATCCCAGAGTCTCTAAAATATGCATGTATGTTGAATTAAACAGATAGTGATAAATCACATGGGAACACTATGGGACCAATACACACATACATGTTCCACCAACCACTTCATTCTTACACTGAAGTTGTATTAAAACATTTTTCAACATAAGCTTCTAAGGAAGAGTGACATCAAATTTTATTATTGCCTAATATGTCATCTTGAAAAAAAACAACTACTTCTATGCCCTAGTTAGCTAACCTTTGCCTTTTAGTATCTTGATAAAGATATCTGCCACACAACTGATAGGTTTTCCAGTCAAGCTAAAACTTGGTAACAGGTTCTAAATTATAAGTTACAGGACAAGGACTAAATGCATATAGATGGCAATAACTGAAAATAATTCTCCTATTCTAACATTTCAGAAGAGAAGCCAGCTATTAGACAAGATAAATGTGAAACATATTCTTATGCTGCATATGCCTCTCTTCAGCCCAGTGGATCTGCATGCCCATGCCCATGCCCATGCCCATGCCCATCATCTTGAAAACATGAAGTGCTCAATATGCCAAACCTTACAACAACAACAAAAAGTATCCTACCAGATTCCACTGGGTTCACGACAGGTCTTTCTGTTCAGGTCAATCTTGTCAGGAGATATTCTGATGGTTTTTTTAACGCTTATAATAGGCCGTGATCTTTTTTTTATTATTATTTGGAGGGGTGGGATGGAAGAGTGGAGAGAGAAAAGAAAGAGAAAAAATTGTTACAATTAGTAAATTATGTGTTACTCTGACTTTAACAGAAGCAGCAGCCTCTTATACTTGCACTGATTTGCTGTGAAAATTCCCTATATCACAATGCTATTAAAAGAAATGCAGGTTCTGAGTTTCAGAAAGGTTGGAAATAAAACTTACAGCATGTTGGGGAGACAAGGTGGGTGGGGTAATATTTTTTATTGGATCAACTTCTGTTGGTGAGGGAGAGAGAGCAGCTTTGAAGCTTAAAATAGAGCTCTTCTCCTATACATAATGCTGAAGCTGAACAACCCTGAAAACCCACGAAGGTCAAGTGACTTTACTAATTTTTTTAAAACCACTATGGTAATGTTACAGTTGTCATTTTACAAACACAAAAAGTCAGGAAATTCAAAGTGATGTTTCCCACGGCAATTGTAATTAATCCATGTGTGTAGACAGTGAATAATAGAAGTAATTTTAGATTAACATACATGTCAACTTTAATGTGCAGTGTGAATGGCTGAGTTCTGGCTGCTAAGGCAAACAACATTTTCACTTCCTGACTTTCATACATATAGGGTTGCTGGCATAATGCTGCATTAGCAGATTTATTTTATGTTTTAAACATGAGGGGAGTGCATTTCTTTTCTTTTTAAAATATTATTTGTATTATGGCAGTATCTAGAAGCCCCAGTCAACATGGGGGCCCCATATTATGCTCAGCATGCTACAAAGTAAAAAATGGCCCCTACCCCAGTCAGGAAGACAACAGATATGTCTGCAATTGCAAATCCACTGACCTTGTCGCTCACACAATGTCTCCTTGCACACTGATGTCGAGGGAACCCCATAGAACAGATTTTCACGTCACAGGTTTAAGAGCTGCCTACATGAGGTTTTGGATTCAGCCCCTCCCTTTTACGCCTCACACAGCATAATGCAGTGATTCCTTAGTGTTAAGACCTTGCTTGGTCACAGTGGGCACATGTGCATTCAGGATATTCCAAGAGCTCATAATCTATAGTTCTCTTAAACATTGCTACATTTTCTTGAGAAGCACATAACAAACCCTAAACATCAAGGATGTTAAGGTTATCTTTCAGCCAGTTCTGTAGAAGGGTATGTCTACAAAGTACATTATATCCAGATCTGCAGGACTCAGGCTTGTGGACTCGGCATTTCCAAGCCATCAAGCATCCACACTGCATTATAAAAATGGGTTTACAGTTGTTGGACCTGGGTCCCAGAGACATGTTAATGTGTCTATATCGCTCTACACACACGTCCTCCCTCAGGTGTGTAGCTTGAACAGCATCCACATGGCAAAATGACAGAGCTTACCTCAGTCCCAGCAGGACCTGGGCTTTGACCCATCCCCAGCAAGATCATCAGAACCAGACTGAGTGTTTGGGTCAGGTTCTGAAGACCCTTCTGGGGAAGACCTATTGATTTGTGTAGATGGAAGGGTGTTTGGGCTCTGAATAAGAGCCTGGGCTTATAGTGTACATTGTAGACCAGGAGTGGACAATATTTTTGATTGGGGGGGGGGGGGGTGCTCCAAGGTTTTGGTAAGTGGTCAAGGGCCTCACTCTTCTATGGAGGGGGTGCGACGACTAGGACGGAGGTTGGATGCAGAAGGGAGCTCAGGGTAGGGGGCTGGGGTGCACGGGAGGGTGTGGGGTCTGAAGCAGAGTTTGGGTGAAGAAAGGAGTTGTGATCTAGGACAGGTGATTCAGGTGCAGGATCCAGGAAGGGGGTCTGGATACAGGAGAGGATTCTGGACTGGTGGGGAAGTGTAGGAGGGGGTGCTGGGTCTGGGAAGGAGTTGTATCCTGGGGGAGGAAGGAACGTAGAGGGTTTGAGTGGTAACCTGGGGCAGGGAGTTGAAGTGCAGGAAGGGTAGTGTGCTCCTAGGCAGCTCCTGGCCAGCAGCCCAGCAGGACCCTTGGGCAGGCTCCCTGCCTCCTGCAGCCCCAGGCCACTAAAAGCAGCCAGTTGCTGGGGCCTTGTGCCTCTCTGTAACGTATGCCGCAGAGGGGAGAGAGACTTCCCCCAGCACAATCATTGCAGCTCCCATTGGCCGGTCCCTCCCCATTTGCAAATGTCACGTGGCGCCTAGAGGCAGGCAAGAAACCTGCCTGAGGGTCCTAGCGGGCCACAAGCCCGATCTGGCCCGCGAGTCGATTTTTGCCTGCCCGTGGTGCAGACCTACCCAAAAGAGACCAGACTGATGTATGTGCATCCTTCCAACTTCTGGACAAAAAAAGATTACAAACCTGAAACAAATCACTTCAAAGCAGTTTGTTAGAAAACCAATCTAGATTTAGTTTAAATGCCACATGCAGTACACACCTGTAAACAGACACGGAATCTGAAAGTGACCCAACAGCAATATCAGGGTAGGAGTTTCTATCAAGATCCATATTTCCAGTAACAGAATAACCAAAAAATGAAACACTGGATTTTTTGCCATCAAGAATCTAAAAACAAACAGATTGGTGGGAATAAAACATTCAAGTAATTATCATTGTTTTATATGCCGAACATCTAGGAAATTCGCAAAAGTGAGGCATACAAATCACATGTTCCTTTGCTCCAATTTATTTGTTCCTGGGGTTTCTACCATTTGGGAAATGCAGTATGAGAAAAATATCATTAGCTGGTGAATGTTGTACTCTTCCTTTCTGAACCTGTGTTCTCAGTCATAGAAAAGCAACAGACGACTTAGATTTTTCCAAAGGGACATGCCTCTGAAGAAGTGCTCCTTTCAGGTGGGACTTGCTCCCTTTTCCCCACGTTAGGTCTGGCAGATGAAAGGAATGTTCAAATTTGTCCCTTAAATGCTATAGGCCAGATTGGCACAAACTGTGCACTGTAAACTGTGCACTTTGTAAGTGCAAACTTACCCTAAAGCCACTGTAGCCAGCCAGGAGGATCATATCAGTGTAGTAATACAGGAGCGAGCAATAAAATGGCGATGGGCTGCCACCACTATATTTACTTGCGCCTCTGCAGGTACAGGCGATTGCCGTTCCCATTGGCCACAGATCACCGTTCCTCATCAATGGGAGCTGCAGGAAGTGGTATCCTGGTTCATGCCACTTCCCACAGCTCCCATTGGCCAGGAACAATGATCCATGGCCAATGGGAGCTGCAATCACCCGTACCTGTGGAGATGCAGGTAAACATACCACTGGTGGTCCTCCAGAGGCTAACCCTAGGGAACTAGATCCAGCCCATGGACAGGTATTTCCCCGCCTCTGGTGTGGTAGGATCACTATGTAACTTAGAATCAGCAAGATGTCCATTTTAGGGTTTTATGCTGCAAGATATATTCTCTACCACCACCCATTCCAGCTGCCAGCATAGAGGGTATGGCTGGACTTCCTTGTACTACTGTTGTGTGCCACACTCGCTCACTGGGAATCCTCAGGCTCCTTTAACATACAGCCAGAGTCCAAGATTGGAGAAAGCAGAAGGAGCTAAAAGCCATTTTTGCAGAGACACCTTCTTGAGCTTTGCTACAGCTGAGGATTTGGGCCTGCAGAAGGTGCACAGAGTGATGTCTATTGTGGAAGTTACCCAGTATAATATACTTTTGTGGAATAAAAATTATGTTTATAATGCTCTGCAAAGCTAAGCACAGGTGGTAACAGGTGTTTAATTACCTGGGCTGGCTTTGGATTTATTCCATTCTTGGATCCGTGATATATGAACACCTTGCCATTCCCATCATATGGTGCCCCCACAGCAATATCTGTTGAGGAAAAATTAGGAGATTTGAACAAATGTTATCCTGCTGGTGACATTCATGACAAAATAAGATGCTCTGAAGCTAGTTTTAGAAAAATGTATGGACATTGATATTTCAAGATCAGTTTTCTCACCTGAGAATCCATCCTGATTAATATCTCCAATATTTTCAACTGCAATGCCAAACATAGAATCAGTGGTTCCATTGAGGCGAACTGGCTTTACCCCTTCCCATTTGCCTTGATGGTTAATGTAGATGTACACAGCACCTCCAATTTCTCCATCTCTATCAAAATACTGTGGGGCTCCAACAACAATATCTTGCCAACTTAAAATGAAACAAAGTACAGCAATTTTAAAAGAATTGTGAAAAATAAGTAAAAAGTCCTGGAAAGTTTAAAATTACACTCAATATAATTTAAGTAAACTGATCAGACAAAGAGGCATGTGCTGAGGAAAGATCACTGGGACCCACTTTCAACTGGATCAAATAGTGAACATTTTTTATTAAAGGAACAAATTAAGTTAGTGGTTTTTCTGTGCTGTATAAAAGAAGGCCCCAAATGGTTTTTGTTTTGAGTGTGATTTTTGTCTTATTTTTTAAAAACGTTACCTATTCAAGTTTGGGTCAGTCAACTTCTCATTTAACTGGCTGCCCTAATAATGAGTAGAAAAGAAGTCTGAAACCACCAGTAGTCATACACCCTCAAATAAATTCAAATTTAGGAGTATGTCTACACTACAGAGGTTTTTTTTGGAAAACGGCGATTTAAAAAAAAAATTTAATTATGTCCACACTGCAATCACGTTCTTTCGAGAAAAAAAATTGAAAGAACTGAGGGTTTTTTCTGACATTGGTAAAGGCGTGTGTGGATGGGAAAGAGGGAGTTCTTTCGCAAGAAGAGGAAAGAGGAAAAAAGCACAGGTGCCCTGGTGGCCATTCTGCCCATAGTAATCACAGCTTATATGCGAGATAGCGTCCATTCAGTGTGGACGCTATCTGTCAAAAAAGCAGATCACTTTTTCGATGCGCTTTCGCAGTGTGGACGCTCTCTTTTGGAAGACTTTTTTCAGAAGATCTCGTCCGGAAAAGCTTCTTCCAAAAGAAGCCTGCAGTTTAGACATAGCTAGGAGACAGCATCAGTGTACTTCTCTGAAACTCTCAATCTATCCTCCAGTAAAACCAAAAGCCAGACTTAACATGCCTGATATTGCTAATGTGAAAATTAAGCACGAAAAACAAGCAAACTGGAAAGCCTACTCTATCCATCCTAAACTGGAGAGTGGGCACAATTACCATTTCTCTACATTTTCACCCATTTGCAGGTCATCTTTAGGTACACTGTACATACAGTACACTGTACTTTAACAACATAAGCTTAACAATCACTTTACCCGTCATTGTTGAGATCCACAACTGCAACATCGTAGCCAAAAGAAGAGGCCAGCCCTTCTCCTTCAAATATATGCACAAGTGAAAGTGCTCTCTGAAACTGAGGATCTTTTTTCAGCAGAACAACAGCGCCACTGTGGTTGGCTCTTGGTGCGCCAGATACAAAAGTTGTCTCTTCTTGTGAAACAATGCCTTTACCAGTGTCTAAAGAGAAACCTAGAACAAAAGAAAACAAAAACAATAGCTAGAATTTTGTATTGTTAGATCTGAAAAGTACATGCATGCACTATATTAAAGTGGTGCCTGGTAGCATTACTGCAACCAAGTTTAGCAAATATACTCACTACATGCTACCATAATTATAAATCCGCTGTAATGATAAACAGCTTAAAGATGAAATAGTGTGAAGACAGAATTCTATGAAGTGTAAATATCTATATAATGTCTGTAGGGGAAAAAAAAGACCTATATTGAAAGTTCTTAATATTACAGACATATCTTTATATATCCACCACAGTCACGTCTGTAAAATGTACAGACTGGGCAAACAAATTTGACACTATGTATATATGCAGTCTTGAACGTGTGTATCGTGTGTACATACACCACCACACCAAGCATTTGTACATTTTATAGACACAACGCGTTGTCATGGTAGGTACTAAAAAATAACTTAAAATCAATTTAATAAATCTACCCACTTCAATACAGTTTAAGTACTTTTCCTCTAACACAGAATGAGCACTTACGAATTTTAGACAAATGTTATTTTGTTATGAACATGCAAAACACATTGTACAAACACAATATTTTATGTTATGTTATACAGTATTTGAGAATCTGCTGTATACAGTGGTGAAATCAGCAGAAACATGTTAATTATGTCTATAAAGGACATTTTAAAAAACATGCAGTCTTAAATATTCAGTTTAAATTCTAAAGTTATTACATTAGATAATTATTATTTTACATATTTTAAACAGGGTTGCTGCACGCGTATATTGCATTCTGGTATGAATTTGTACTATAAATCCCTGTATCAACAGTCATACAAATTCTGAGGAAAAATCAAGATAAGAAGTAAATATCAAACCTCCGTCATCCCCTTTTCTTAGAATTCTTCACCACTGTCGTTACGATTCTCAATTACAAAAATAAGCCAGAGTTTCAGATAAGCTTGGTAAGAAAGCTACAGTATATTTTGAGAGCTACATTACAGATCAAATTTTTCCCAAAGCCCCTTACTTTATAAGCTATTCTTCATCTGAATCCCTGATGTTGCATGCTTTTACTTGAATGTATTTGAAATGGAGAAAAAATACAATAAATAAAGATGTCAGACTCTGGATACACACACACACACACACACACACAACTAAGACCATATATAGTGTGTACACACACACACACACAGAGATGACTAAGACCATATATAGTGGCACCTCACATAACAAACCTAGATAGCTATTCATCATCACACCAGTGGATTTGTCCACCCTTGCATTGGGAGGCAAAGTTTTGTATACAAACTGATCAGGATCAGTATCAGACACACTTGTCAAAAACAGAAGACCTGTGGATATATATTGGGGGGAAGGGGGAGAGATCAAAAGAAGAAAAACATGGTAGTTATGCAGTAAAAATAACTGCAGCATCATGTATAACCTAGGCACAGCAACTGCCAATTAATGCCATTTTCATTTCTTCACTCTAAGATGGCTCTCTCTTTGGCAATGCTCTCTCATAGACATTAATCGCTTTCTCATTCCATTACCAGCACTTCTGGCTCCATTTTACTAGCATATGTTTAAACCCATTGCAAATGTAGAGTACTGGTGCAGAAGTGTCAAACAAGTCAGCATCTGCAGCAGAAAAGCGATCCTTTCTCTTGACACTGTCCAGTTTTTCAAATATCCCATTTAGCCTTTATTCTTAGCCAGCTTATCTTTCTGGTTTGTAATAGCATCTCTCATTTGGCCTTTCTTCATTGTTCGCATTAAGTAGGGCAGTTTTCTTTTGCTCTTCATCAAGGAAAAAAAAAAATCACACTACATTTTTATCCATGTCAATCCACACTAATGATTAAAGCTTTTAGAAAACATACCTGTAATTACCATGATGTATTTGAGTTATTTAAGACAGCCATTAGCTGTGCAAAGAACCCTTAGCAGCAGTTAAGTGACTGGTCACTGGGTGTAATTTTGCTGCTCCCAGCACATACACAATGTAAACTTACCAGTCACTCTCAGAAAGTCAGGTTTTACTACAACTCCCAATGCTATGTGCTCGTGGCCATATGATTAAGGAGGAGGAATACTTACTGTTAAAGAGTGATTATAATCACATCGTGAGAATTTGCAGGTCCTCACCATAGCTCTTATATGTCTCATTATATTTGTAACTCTTACAGGTACCTCAATTGAGTATCATCTTGTACTTCAAACTAGCCCATAAATGTAGAGGAGGATGTGAATGACTAAATATGGGTTGCATTTTACAGGAGCATAAATAAATTACTTTCTGCTCATATTGCATGTTATTGAACATCACTTGGATAGTGAGTGTTCAAGAAGTCTGAAGAGTTTTACCATCTGGGATTAATCCTACCTAAATAACTGTTAGCTGGAACAGGAACTAGACTCTCAGCTTGGCGGCTCTCATCACCAACTTCATAAGGCCCATCATCATAGATCCCCTGGTCATAAAATGAATTATTCTTTTGCTCTGCACGAACCACCCCTGAAGGAATGAAATGGTAAAATAAAAATGGATGAATGACAAGAGAGGAAAATAATAAAGACATGGTTCTTGATTTACATTAGCAACATTGTCCTTGTGATCATTGTTTGAATCTCATGCATATGGGTGTCATGATACAGAAGTTTTGTGATGCTATGCAATGATTTGGAATACATAGTATACATTATTAAAACTGTCAATAAAACATTAATAAACTGATCACCAACCCTCTTCACTCACCATATCATTTCACCCTTTCAACAAGATATTATAGAGAAAGCATCAAGATCAGGGGTCGGCAACCTTTTCAAACCAAAGAGCCAAAAACTACATCAAAATTCACAAGTGGTCAACAAAGAGCTGTATAAAAATATACAACTTAATATTATTGATAATTGACATGATGATTAAGAATAGCATAAATGAAACAGTGAACACACAGTCTTTATTTAATGGGACTTCTGTTGCTGCATCTTTTTGCACATTTCTTTGACGTTAACTGGTCAAATCCAGCTTCATGCACGCATTCAGGCTATCTTCTGTCAATCTTATGGCAGGGGGCTGGCGGTGTATGAGGGGCTCAGGGCAGGGGATTTGGGTGTAGGAGTGTTATGGCAGGGCACTGGGGATGTGGGGGTATGAGGGATTCAAGTGTACGATAGAATCATAGGATCATAGAATACTAGGACTGGAAGGGACCTCGAGAGGTCATCGAGTCCAGTCCCCTGCCCTCATTTCAGGACCCAGTACTGCCTAGACCATCCCTGATAGACATTTATCTAACCTACTCTTAAATATCTCCAGAGATGGAGATTCCACAACCTCCCTGGGCAATTTATTCCAGTGTTTAACCACCCTGACAGTTAGGAACTTTTTCCTAATGCCCAACCTAAACCTCCCTTGCTGCAGTTTAAGCCCATTGCTTCTTGTTCTATCCTCAGAGGCCAAGATGAACAAGTTTTCTCCCTCCTCCTTATGACACCCTTTTAGATACCTGAAAACTGCTATCATGTCCCCCCTCAATCTATTCTTTTCCAAACTAAACAAACCCAATTCTTTCAGCCTTCCTTCATAGGTCATTTTCTCTAGACCTTTAATCATTCTTGTTTCTCTACTCTGGACCCTCTCCAATTTCTCTACATCTTTCTTGAAATGCGGTGCCCAGAACTGGACACAATACTCCAGCTGAGGCCTAACCAGCACAGAGTAGAGCGGAAGAATGACTTCTCCTGTCTTGCTCACAACACACCTGTTAATGCATCTGTGACAACGCGTTGGGGTCCCCTGACTCCTGCACCCCCGTAATGGCACGAACAGACTCCACCAGCCCGTAGAATGGAGGGAGTTTATTCCTTCTCCAGGATACAGCACAGCACAGCACAGCACCGATGTAATCTGGTTACAGGGCAGGTCTAGGATGCCTCAGCCCCCCTTGAGATGGGGAGACTGGGCCCCTAAATCCCAGCCCTGGCTTAGGCTGGTTCCTCCATGATCCCAGCCAGAAACTAAACTAACTCTTCCAGCCCTGCCCCAGCCAGGGCAGCATTCCCTTCCTTTGTCTCTCTCCCTTGGGGGTAGCTGGTCAGACAGGTTGAGAGACCCTCTTTGCATAATGACTCATCCTTCTGGGCTGTGGTACCGATGGCAGCCATTGGGGATTACCACAGAGCCAGCACAGGAACTAGCCAGATACCCCCACTACGTCACAGCATCCCAGAATCATGTTTGCTTTTTTTGCAACAGCATCACACTGTTGACTCATATTTAGCTTGTGGTCCACTATAACCCCTAGATCCCTTTCTGCTGTACTCCTTCCTAGACAGTCGCTTCCCATTCTGTATGTATGAAACTGATTGTTCCTTCCTAAGTGGAGCACTTTGCATTTGTCTTTATTAAACTTCATCCTATTTACCTCAGACCATTTCTCCAATTTGTCCAGATCATTTTGAATTATGACCCTATCCTCCAAAGCAGTTGCAACCTCCCCCCCCAGCTTGGTATCATCTGCAAACTTAATAAGCGTACTTTCAATGCCAATATTTAAATTGTTGATGAAGATATTGAACAGAGCCGGTCCCAAAACAAACCCCTGCGGAACCCCAGTTGTTATACCTTTCCAGCAGGATTGAGAACCATTAATAACTACTGTCTGAGTATGGCTGTTGTTGTGGGGAGGGTGCAGGAGAGTTATGATGCTGTGGCCAGAGGGGCTTGTTGGCCAGGCTTCATTTTTAAATAAAGTAAAATATTATGTACAACACAAAAGGTTTCAGCATTGTCTTTATTTATGGCAGGGATGGGGAACCTTTTTTTGGGTTGGGGGCCACTGACCCACAGAAAAACCAGCTGGGGACCACACAAGCAAAAAAAAAAAAAAAAAAAAAAACCTAAAAAAACCCCCACACCTTCCAAAACCCCCCAACCCTCACTGATGTGGCCCCCAACTCAAACATCTCACTCACTTGGTGTTCCAGCCCCATTGTGGGGGGAGGGGAAGGGAGGACTCAGGTTCAAGGCCTCAGGCCAGAGTTACTCTTCTGGTTTTGCAGGGTTAGTAGAATTTGTGGGCCCCCTCTAGTCTCTGAGGTGGGCCCAAAAATGAGGGGTTGTGTGCGCAAGACAGGGCTGCCCGTGAGTGGGAAAGGTATGGGGATGCAGGATCTGGACGGGAGATGCAGTGTAGGAGGGGGTGCGGGAGTGAGGTCTCGGTAGGAGGTAGGGTGCAAGAACAGGCTGGGAGTAAGGTGTCTGGCTGGGGGGAAGGAGGCAGGAGTGGGCTGGGAGTAGGCTGTCTGGAGGGGTAAGGAGGTAAGTAGCGGGGATGCAGGGGATGGGCATTAGGGGATGGATAGGGACACTTACTTGTTTTTGTGCTGCATCGCGGGCACTGTGTAACACGGCCTCCTGTTGCTCCCATTTGCAGAAGGAAGTGTGTCCCAGGGGAAAGAAAATGGCTGCACGCATGGAGCCATTTTTGGCTGCTTGTTCCCTGCATGCCAGGGGAAGGAAAAGGGCAGCGCACAGAGCCATTTTTCACTCCGTTTGTTTCCTGCATGTTTTCTGGCAGAGAGGCTCAGGCGCTGGCATTCCAATCTTGCGGGGGGCCGTAAGGCTGTAGCACCAGCGCTGGCTCCCTGCTGTGAGGGAGTGGAGTTGGGGCTCCAGAAGAGCCATATTTGGCTCCCTAGTGAGCCATATTTGGCTGTTAGCCACAGGTTGCAAACCCCTGATCTAGATCCACAAGATTTCAAAATAACAATAGTAATTTTCATTTAAAAATTTCTAAACATAAACCAAAGGATACCAATATATCCATTGTTTTTCTGACATTTTCAATATTTGGTAGGTGATGTGTCAGCTGCCACAGTCTTTTAGTTTTTGCTTAGGCAGAAAACCCATTAAATTAAATGAAGTTTTAATCACCTGCCTCCTTAGGCTACAGAGCCCAAGCTCCAGTCTGGGGTGCACTGCTGATTTTAACCCAGAGCACGAGCCCCACCACACAAGTCTGAGATGCTCAGGTTCTCAGACTTGTAGCTACAGGTTTTAAACACATTGAAAAGGCACCCATGATTTCCACACAAGACAATTGGTGTCACACAAAAGAACAAACACACTGCAGGATCAACTAGGATATAGGTCTTAGTGCAGACACGTATCTGAATAATTGCTCAAATTCAGAAAAATGAGATGTTGGCCAAAAAATGCTAAATATATGTATGTATATGCTCAGCAGGAAAGTTCCACCCTTTGAAGCAAATACCGAATCCTGCAGTAAAATTAAGACCGGCGAGGTAGGAGTTTCCTACAATACCATGTGTTAACGTATGTAATCTGTGAGTTGTAGGGATATAAGCAACTAGTCGACTACCCAATGGGGGAAAGGTTGTGAAGGGGCATGGTCTCGGGGAAGGGGTGTGGCTTTGGGCAGAAGGGACGGGGCTTCAACTGCCTTCCCCAACTGGGCCTTCATCCACCACCTATGGGCAGCAGCCAGGACCTGGGCAGCCAGGCGCAGGAGTGGGGCAGGGTGGTGCTCTCCACCAGCCCCCCACCCACCCACAAATGTCCCTACATATTAAGGGTCTCTGCCTTATACGTTTTTTATGTGACTTTTTTTTAGAATAACTTTAGCAACCTTTCATGGAGCTAAGAACTTAGTATTTACAAAAACAGTGTAAATGCTGAAAAATCTAGGAGGGGGACAGAGAGTGGGTCATACCTTTCCAGTTATAAGTTCCTGGTGCACCAAATACAATATAATGATAGTCTCGAGTAAAAGTAGCAGCTACACCTTGCTGGCATGAACCAAATTTCCCATGGCCTCTCAATCGGCCTTCACAAAATCTCCAATCTCCACCATCCATGTCTCCACCTTCCACACCAGTCTTAATAGTGAGATCCTGACTCAGCACATAGCACCTTCCAATGATATCACGCGTTTCCTGATCTGTGTTTACATATTGCCTTTTCTCATAGCGATGTGCACATGTCTGCAAAGAAAACAAAGATAAAGCAAATGAGAAAAATATTTTATGCCTTCTGTATTTTTTTCTGGTAAATCATCATTAAAGTCAAATAATGAGGCCATTCTCTATGAGCCACATGCTCCCGTAGCAGCAATAAACTACAGGTACAGTAAACAGGATATAAGTGGTGCCGGAGGAAGGAGGGAGAGGAGCAGGGATCGGGCGCACTCGGAGGAGAAGACAGAATTGGGAAGGAAGAGGCAGATGAGGTGGAGAAGGGTAGGAAGAGGCAGGATGGTCTATTATTTCTTATGGGGAAAAATTCCCTGATATTGTGTTCTTAAAAAGGGCAATGGACATGAAAATGACAAATACCAGGGAATTTTTCCCCATAAGAAATAATAGCTCACTCTGCCTCTTCCTGCCCAGTTCCATCCTCTCCTTTGAGTGTGCTCCATTCCCACTCCTCCCTCTTCTTCATGTCACTGAATAGGCATCTGAGCAGTTGTTCCAGGCTGTGCGGGAAGCATTGAAAGGGAAGGGGAGGAGTTGATGGACCCATTGGCAGAAGGGATGTGCTGAGGGGGGGGATGGTCGGCACCACTGGCTGCCAGTGGGTGATAAACATCAACACAAAAGCAACACAAAAGGTGAGGCCATGTTGTAAATTGCACACAACGGATGTGCAGCTTGGAAGTGACGAGAATTGGAAGATGTTCCCTTATTGATGCGCAATGGATATGCAAAATTACGGCTAAGTGGGAGAGAGATATATATCGGGGACTCCCTGTACTTACATCTGGAAGAATTGTGAGAGACTCAGAAGTTGAGCCATATCTTGGAAACCCTGCTGATCACAGCACTTACATGCATACACGCAACATTTCACACAGGTTGGTGTGGGGGACAGGTTTGCTTCCCCCAGAAATGGCAGCATGATTGTGCAAAAGCCAGGCTGTCACTGGTTCCCTGCTGGTGACAACAAATTTGCTCCTGCCTCTAAGCAAGTTTAATGCTTCCTCCAGTAGCATTGCTAACTAACAATTTTGGAGGTAAGGGAGAGACAAGGCGGGTGAGGTAATGCATTTTTGGACCAAATTCTGTTGGAGAAAAGGACAAGCTTTTGAGCTTCACAGACCCTTAGCTGATGTACTGTACTACCATAAGTAGGGTATTTCATAATGAAAGCATTGGGATACAAAGATCTATGGCGGCTAAGGTAGGAAAACTTTTTTGGGTTGGGGGCCACTAACCCACAGAAAAAAAAAAAATCATTCAAGGGCTTCAGACAAGTGAAAAGCAAAACAAAAAACATGGCCCCCGACTGAGAAGGAGAAAGACACCCCCACATTTCCCTCACGTACCAGAGCCTAGGGGAGCCCAGCCTCAGATTTTGTGTGCTCCAGCCCTGCGGTGGGGGAAGGCTGGAGTGCCAGTATGCACTCCCCAATGCTGGGGAGGTCCCTAAGCCTTGGAGGCTGGATCCAGGCAAGCCAGGGGCCGCATCCATCTTCTGGGTCTTTGGTCCCCCCCCAACCCATGGCACGTTCTGCAGTAACTCATGAGAATTTCTTCCCTCTGCACCATATAAAATAAGGGCATACAACCTCATCACAATTAACATCTTTCACTGAAAGATGAATCACAAAAAGAGATTTCATTCCACAATGCTAGAATGAAAACAATCATGCACTGTTCGAGTTCATCTATTCCAGGGATGGCCAACTTGCAGCTCGTGAGCCGCAGGCGGCTCTTCCCCCCTTAAAGTGCAGCTCGAGAAGCCTCCCCCACAGCTCGTGAAGCCGTCCCTGAACCCTGTGGCGATTCAAAATGGCACTGCCAAGGCTGATGTGGCCTTGTCTTTTCTTTTAAAGGGCCAGTGTCTCTCTTTTTTTTTTTTTGCTCAACAAAAATTGCTCACAAAATTCTGGTGCAGCTCTTTGCATTTTTTTCCGCCGCTGTTTCAGCTCTCTTCATTTAATGGGTTGGCTACCCCAATCTATTCCTCTGTGATTGTCACTCACTCTTGGCGATCCTCAGACTTAGGGTTGTATTTACTAATACTGACGAGTCCAAGAAAATATGACATTTCTCCCAAACTCATACAAGAGAATTTGAAGAATAAAATTCTCATAGTTAAAAAAAAAAATTTAAATTGAAAACTATTTCATGCTTCCATTTTAAAAACATACTTCAGTAACACAAGCCACAGAGATGATTTACTGGTACCTACTTGTCCATCCTAGATTATGAAATCAAGTGAATTCAAAACTCAGATGAGTAGAAAAACATTCAAAAACTCTGCTGTTCCTGACTTGTCATGACAGGAGACCCTTGCACGTTATCTGCAGTATCTCACTCCTCTAGAGAAAAATGCTAATTCCTTATGTTTAGGAAAAAAATGTAATGCAACAAAATCTACAAAGAATTCTTCAAAGGTCAAATACATACAATTTTAAAACATGCAGCATAAACCTGAACAAACATGAATATTTAACTTACCACCACCTTTCCTCCTGGCCCCTGACTTTGGACAGTTACACCCATCCACTGGTCTTCTTTACTTTCGATTGCTGGATCAGCTGCATTATCACAACACAGATTTACACACTATGGTTAACTCTTGTAAGAAAATGTGTGTTTTATTATAAACATAGATTTTTAATTCAGTAAACAACTCCATGCAGCACCTGAAACAGCCATTAGGTGGCACTATCTGTACACTTTACCCATACAATAAAAAACTTGAATTGTTGAGGATTAGTTATATCAGTGAAAAAAGATTTGTGGTGGTGGTGTTTTTGGTTTTTTTTAATAAGATGTAATACTTACTGAAGAACATAATCATAAGCAAAACATCTGGATTCAAAGTTATCAGTATTGCTTTACCAATTAAGCTAAGGCTTGTTTTCACTCAAAAAAAAATAAGAAAAGCATATCTGTATAAGAGGATAAGAATAAATTTTCTTTGTGATCATTGGTTTTAAGAAAAAGAAAGATGGTGTATTCAATGGGGAAGACCATTGAGGCCTACATCTGATGAGCAAAACAAAAAAAGGCAATTACTTCAGTCTAAAGAAAAATATGGAAGAGACTACCTGTCTCATCAAACAGGACACGTGTGCATTGTGTCTCTGGGGATGTAATGTCACAGCTATACAACCCTCCAGTTCTGTTGGCTTGCTGGGATGGAAAGGCTTTATCCCGAGGCGCTCCAACCAGCAATCTGTTGAGAGAGAAATAGCAAACCATATATTTTGCAGAACTTGGCATAACCTGAAAGAAACAACAAAAGGAATATCAGGGGATGTTGTTTATCATGCCAGTAGAGATCTGATTTGTAAACTACTGAAGGCAAGTGACATAACTATACCAGAGCAAACTAGTATTTTTTTTAGAAGTAGGAAAAAATCTCTCTCAGAGAATGGTTTTTCTATGAAAACTGACAGTGTAACAAATGGCACTGTAAGGTTATTCAATTATCATTTAAAGATTCCATATCAAATATGCTCAGATTAAAAATATTTTTCCATAATTACCATCCAACCATTAAGCCTGGGATCTGAGAATCACATTGGATTCTTTATGGCTAATTAATATTCAACAGTAGTAAAGAAGGTGACTCTGAAAAACCCTAGAGCTAGTAGATAATCAGAATTTAAATCCAATGGCAAATTCTGTTACAGTATTTGGAAATTTATTTTCATCCCAAATTAGGAGGAAAATTGAAATTTTTTTCAGAGCACTGAAAATTTTGCTTCATAATTTGCTTCATAATGTTTCATTTTTTTTATCATAAATGTCAAAATGAACAAGAGGGCAGACCATAGTGAATCATGAAAAATGTAGTCCACAGAAGAGGATGGAGGCATGTGGCACCCAAACTAGAACTCCCATGAGGCAACATGGGAGCTCACGCCCGCAATAAGTAACATTGAACTGACCAGAAACAAACTGCTGTGACAGAAGTGGGTTGTACCCACGAAAGCTCATGATACCATCTACATGTTTTGGTAGTCTTTAAGGTGCTGCTAGACTACTCGTTTTTTTAAGTTACCAACTAACTTGGCTACCCTTTGAAGCTGTTGTGATAGAAGCATTTTAATTTGAACCAATTTCAGTTCAACCTGAACCAAAATATTTTGTTTAAATTTAGCTAATGGAAAAAAGGTTGCAAGATTTCAGTTTTTCAGAAACAGCATTTTCTGCTGGAAAAAAAAAATCAAAACAAAACTCCCAGCTCCATTAAAATTGCTTTCAGCCTTCTACACACCATAAGGGAACAAAAAAATAAGAGCATACCTTTATTTTGTTTTCAAGGTTACTTTTTAAAAATAAATCCAATATCTAAGTACTATTAATTTGTGGTTGCAATAGCATAGTACCCAAAAGTCTAAACATTTTTCAAATGCTTTTGCCGGCAGTTGCTGTTTGTCCTTCAAGACTATTACTGTACCAGGTTCATGAACCAAGAAAAATTTAAAATCATCTGACATAAATTACTGCTGAATGGTTCTGTAAATCTTATCAGATGCACAAGACAGTTAAACAATCATGACTCTTATGAAGAGACTCTAAACAGGTTTAAATTAAATAGATACAATTAGTACATTCTAGAATGCATTTTCAAAGCACGCCCAAAAAGGCATTTAAATGTGGTAGAACCAATCCATGTGCAGCACTACATGTCTGCCTTGTAGAGCACAACAGAGTGGCCTAAAAGTATCAGGCACTGCAGCACAGGTAATTGTGAACATGCTGAGAACTATTAACTTTAAATTTTAATTTCTTTTGTTCATAATATTGAATTAATCTTTGGTTCAAGTCAAGCATTCCAATTCATGAACAATGCACTCTACTCACCCTACACACCATTCTTAAATAGCACCAGTCTGTAACAGAAATTACTGTACTATCTTCATAAAGTAAAAGTCAATCTCTGGTTATGGATGAGATATGCACAAAGTTAGTGATGCTGAGCCTTATGCACCAGGGTGAGTTTCATCTGGGCCAAGGCAGTCCAAATTACTCAGATTGTATGTTGACTGGATAAATTGTGATGGATTCATGAGAGCATCATTACAGATTGATCATCTCTTTTTACATGTCAGTAGACATTGGACTGTTATTTATTCTACTTTAAAAAAAAAATAAAAGGAACTTCAACAACAACAAAAAATCAATGTGTACTTATGTTGAGAAACAGAATTGTTTCTGCAGCTGTGCTCATTCTAGAGTCTATTTTAGCACTTTTGCTGATGATCAAACCCCCTTCCTCCCAGAACAATAGGATTTAAAATTAATAATGATGTTTATATTGGCCGGGGAAACAATCAAGATTAATAAAATGCTTTCTGTGAAAATGGAGATTAAGTGAGTTCTTGATTTTTTTTCTGAGGATGATTTACGGATTTATTGAAAGCTCTCCCTTAATGTACAATGGCCACAACCAAAACTTTCAAACCTGAGTACTAACAGTAAGGTTTTAGTCACCTACAGAATAGTCTGGTTTTGAAAGTTCAGTCAATGGGAGCAACAAGTGGATGTCACTAGGGATGTGAAATGTTAACTGGTAAGCATCGCCATTAGCAGATGATGCTTACTGGTTCCGGTTAACCAATGGGGGCTGGAGCAGTTCCTGCTTTCCACAGGCAGGACCTGCTCTAGCCCCGTGGGGGAAGCTGCTGTAGACAAGGGCTACTCGGGATGTTTGGAGCATCCCCTGTCCACAACAGACCCGGGAGCACCTGTCTGTGGTGAACCTGGGCGCCCCACAGACAGGGGCTGCTATGGATGACCCAAGCAGCTCCTGCCTGTAGGATACCCAAACCCGCCACGGACAGGGTCAGGCTGGAACTACCCCTTCCTGTGGTGGGGGGACCTCCATACCCTTTTAATGGGTTAACTGGTTAAACATAATGTTTAACCAATTAACCAATTAAAGGGATTTTATTTCCCTAATGTTCACCAGAGACTCAAGTTCCATAACTGATTTTTCTATTTAATATGCAGCTTAACATATTACCATTTATGTCATTAAATGTCAGCCATGAAATATCAATGATATACAGCAAGTTGGCATTGCTGTCAAAACCTTAACTTTTTACAATTTCAGTTATGCAAACTTAGGACTGATTACTAACAAATAACCTCAAAAGGACCATGACAGCATATAAATACACTACTCCACATGGATTGAGTACTGCAGAATCAGATTCTTAACGTTCGCTAAGTCTATATTTCTACACTCATTTGGTTTAAGTATGTATTATACTACTGGTGGCACTGTCTCTTAGCCACTGAAATTGCAAGTTAATTAAAAGAACTAATAATAGTCCTTCCATATCATCCTTGCCAAAAATTCAGTTAAGGACCATTCTGCCACTGGACCGAGTTTGCTTTCAGCTAAACTAAAAGATTTACCCAGCATTGCTCAGGTCCTTCAGGGCTGGGAGTGTGGGAGTGCAGGAGTCAGGGTTGGGGGTCAGGATAGGCACTGGGGTGGAGGTGCAGCAGTCAGGACAGGAGATGGGGAAGCACAGGGCAGGGCAAGAGGGTGCAGGAGTCAGGGCAAGGGGCCACACTACTCGGCTGCTGATGGCTGCCCTGGGCCAGGACGGCGAGGGCCATACTGCCCAACTGCTGGTTGCTGCCCTCGGCCGGCAGGGACCTCTCCCCCCCCTGCCCGTGCTATATCTGATACAGAGGCAGCAAGGGGTATGTATATGTGTGTAACTGTTAGGATTAACCATTGAGCCCAGGCTTATCCGTTAATCGTGTAAAATGGCTACACGCTAACATTTTCCTAACATACAAATTTGGTATGCAACTTCCTCTCACCATTACTTAAAGTAAGATAAGTGTTTGGTTGTGCCAAGACAATGGAATGGGCCTAGAATTCAATTGTTTCTCATAAAATGGAAAGGTAGAGGTTTGGTATGAGGGAGTTATACTGTAGAACAGGGGTTTTCAAACTCTGGATTGTGGCTTGTAAGGGCAAGCTGCTAGTTGCCACGAGATGCTATGTTTACCTGCACTTCTGCAGATATGGGCAATCGCAGCTCCCATTGGCCATTGATTGCTGTTCCTGGTTAACGGGAGTGGTAGGAAGCAGCGCTGACCAGGGCACCACTTCCTACAGCTCCCATTGGCCAGGAACAGCAATCTGTGGCCAATGGAAGCTATGATCTCCCATACATGCAGAGGCACAGGTAAGCAAAGCGTCTTGTGGCCATCTAGTAGCTTGCCCTTATAAGCTGCAACCCAGAATTTGAAAACCCATACTGTAAAAGGAGCACAGTGGGGCAGCAAGGGGGCCAGAGATGGAGACCAGGATAGCTATAACCCCACAGGGCCAGCAGGGGGCAGGGATGGAGAACGGGACAGCTGTCTACTATATATTTCAGAGAGTTTGTTTGTTTGTGTCTGTCTGGATCACAGTTGGGGGACATGCACTCCTTCCCCAGCTGTGCATGCTGCAACTGCAGCGACTATGGACAACCACTTCTCATCAGGCCCCAAGGTGCTGCAGAGAGAGAGAGCCGGGGTTGTCCTCTCTCCCTGGGGCAGCCTGCATCCTGAACCCCTCATCCCCAGACCCACCCCAGAACAATGGGTTAAATGAAGAAAAAGAAAACTTATTTGTCTTAAGGACCCAAGCAATGCTAAGTAAATCTTCTAGTTTCAAATAAGTGAAAGAAGGTGGGAATTAGCCGCCCAGACATTGTTAGGTAGATCTATCTACAATTGGCAATTGTTGCTGATCACAGTTCACTGAAGAGTCTGAATTTCAAACAGATAAATGGAAGCAACCTTGTTTCAGCAAACGTAGTCCAACAAAGTTCTTAAAAATTTTAAACAGCTTCTGCAACATCAAGCAATCAAATAAACCTGCAATAAATTTCCAGATTATCAGTCAACAAGAAATATTAACTGAAAGACTATTCTAATTTAAATTTCTTTCTGCTTTCATCAACAACTTACCAAGAAACTTAACAAGCAGCTATTGATGGAACTGTATTATATGCTTGCAGAATCCTTTGTTACTAATGAAAACTACAGTAACACACATAGGCTATGCCTACACTGGTGGGTTGTTGCGCCAGAAGTATGCAAATGAGGCTAAGCGTGGAATATCGCCGAGCCTCATTTGCATACCTAATGAGCCGCCATTTTTGCAGAAGAGGCTCTTGCACTAGAAGTGTTAGAGAAAAGAAACTGCTCCCCCAGTAAAAAAGTTTGGCCAGGCCGCTCTTGCTATAGTGGGCTGCAGTACTCCTTGAGAGAAACCGGCCGCACCCTTCCTGCATACCATTGCCTTTAGAAAAAGGGAAGGTGTGAAAAGGGAAAATAGCCTCAGACTCTCCCACCCGTCACCTTGGCGTGAGAACTGCGGGGCTTACCTGGTCGCATGAAACCTGCACAGTTTCGGCCCAACCCCTGGGACACAGACTCCCCTACTTGATGACCATTGGGCCATATATGGTAATATGCAAGCGCAGGAAAGCGATGTGCAGATTTGGGGATAAATACCCATGGCACAGTTCGCTCTAGGAGGTCCTCGCAACACACGTACCACCGTGCGTGTGCCTTCTCGTATACTTCAAAGCGCTGCCGGCCTGATCAACCGACCAGCCACCTCCCCCGACTCTCGGGCGTAACCAAGGCCTTCGCAACCGAACCAATATCTTTGTAATGTTCCGTGTGCTGTGTAAGTTGGTATGTATGATTTGATTTTTTCCTGTTGTATAAGCTTAGTGTTGTAGTTGTTTTTGGGTAGTACATAAGAGTTTGTAGTTATCACTGTTATTTTATTTATATTTATAGAATATAACAAATACTGTAAATTCATTATTAACACGGTCTATTAAAAAATCTTAGAATAAATACTATAAATTCACCACTGTCATAAATAAATAATTTTTATTTGATAAAACTGTCCACCTGGTTCTGTCCTTCCCCCCTTGGGTATTCATCATCGGGGAAGGAGCTGTCTACACTGCCCCTTCTTGAGCAAGAAAAACCCTCTTGCGCAATGCCATTATTCCTGAAAATAATCAGCGTAGCGGCATTGCGCAAAAGGGTTTTTCCTGAGCACGAAGGGGCAGTGTAGACAGCTCCTTCTGGCGCAAGAGCCTCTTCCACAAAAATGGCAGCTCATTAGGTATGCAAATGAGGCTCAGCAATATTCCACGCTTAGCCTCATTTGCATACTTCTGGCGCAACAACCCATCACTGTAGACATAGCCACAGGGTGTAGCGACAACTCAGAACTATCTTATTCTCCTCCCCCATTGTATTCATGTAAACACATCCATCATTTGTGAAGTGGGATCTGCAATTAAGACGAAAACCACGTATCAAAGATTTTTTTAGAACGTGTATTTGCTCATAGCCCTCAGCACTATATCATTTGACTCAAGAGTGAAAGTAACTTAATTTTTTTACAGGTACTTTCCTATCGCAACCTGCAATAGGTCAATACTGCTATGTCACATCAGAGTAGACATGAACGTATTCCCCCTGACAAGAAGTAAAATCTGAAAGCTGAAGGGAATTTGTAATGTAAAATATTGTGAATGTAAAATATTAAAGCATTAACTCTGATTTTCTGTTATTAATGCAGTTTTGTTCCCTTTGGAGTGTGTGCAGGTGTGGGGAGGCTTAGGGCAGGAGGTTGCTGGGAGAGTGGAGGAGGGCCAGAATCATAAGAAAGGCCAGACTGGGTTAGACCAAGGTCCATCTAGCCCAGTATCCAATCTTCTGCCAGTGGCCAATTCCAGGTGCCCCAGAGGGAATGAACAGAACATGTGATTATCAAGTGATCCTTCTCCTGTTCCCCATTCCCAGCTTCTGGCAAACAGAGACTAGGGACACCATCCCTGCCCATCCTGGGTAATAGCCCTTGATGGACCTATTCTCCATGAATTTATCTAGTTCTTTTTTGAACCATGTTAAAATCCTGGGCTTCAGAACATCCTCTGACAAGGAGTTCCACAGGTTGACTGTATGTCAAGGCATGCGTGGAGATGCCTGCCTCTCCTCCATGCTGCACCCCCACCTCCTGATAGAGAGGCAGCAGCATGGAGGAGGGGCAGGCATCTGTGCAGGAGCTGATATGCATGGGGACCTGGCTTGAAAGCCGGCTCCTCACAGGCACGGGCTCCTGCCTACCCCCCTCCATTGCTGCCTCTATATCAGAGGCAGCAAGGGTGGGAAGTGTGTCTAGTCGATAGGATTGACTGATAAGCCCAGGTTTATCAGTTAATCAATGTAGCTGACTACATGTTGACATCCCTACTGGGTTAAAAGATGGGAAACAAAGGGTAAGAATAAATGGTCAATTTTCAGAATGGAGAGACATAACTAGTGGTGTCCCACAGGGGTCCATACTGGGACAAATTCTATTCAACATATTCATAAATTACATGGATAAAAGGGTAAACAGTGAGGTGACAAAATTTGCAGATGATACAAAACTAATCAAGATAGTTAAGTCCAGTATTCCCCTAAGCTGTGAGGCAGCATAGCTTCACAGGTGATTAATCAGCCCCACCCAGTCAGTCAGCTCTGTGCAGGGGAGCCCTGAGCCTCTGACTGGAGGCGGCTGATTAATCACCTGTGAAGCTGTGCTGCCCTGCCCTTAACACTGGTTAAGTCCAAAGCAGAAGAGCTTCAAAAAGGATCTCACAAAACTAGGTGATTGGGCAACAAAATGGCAATTGAATATTAATGTTGATAAATGCAAAGTAATATATATTGGAAAATATAATCCCAACTATACATGTAAAATGATGGTAACTAAATTAGCTGTTACCACTCAAGAAAGAGATCTTGGAGTCACTGTGGATAGTTCTCTGAAAAACATTCACTCAATATGCTACAGCAGTCAAAAAAGCAAACAGAATGTTAGGAATCATTAAGAAAGGTATATAGAATAAGACAGAGAATATTTTATTGCCTCTATATAAATCCATGGTATGCCCCCCATCTTGAATACTGTGTGAAAGTCAAGTGGGAAACATTCTGTGTACAATACAGTAAGAGCAGACTGTGGCAGAAGTTAATGAAAACTTTTATTGACCTCAATAGTAACAGGATGGGCCCTATGTGTGTAAAGGCATTGTTCCAACCCTCTTTGAGGCGTATCATTACAGGCATCTTCAAGTGAGCATTGTCCCTATAAACGTCTTGATGAGTTTTTGCTTTTTTTAAAATGAAAATAGCTCAACCTCAGCAAGATTGCTAACAACCTGATCAATACAGCACAGAGGTTTTATTTGAAAAGCTTGTGTCTGACACGATCTCTGCTTCATAACTCGATTCATCTGAGATGACGAAAACAGTACAGGTCACTGATTAAAAATTAATGGGAGATCTATTCTTCCCTCTGTATACATGTGAATTCCTGTTAACATGCACAGGAATTATATGTCAGCTCATCAAGAGATCAGCCCTCCTTTTCCCACCCAATGCTCAAGATCTCCCAAAAATCCATTAGTTCAAAACCACTATGTGACTTTTTCTACAAGGATAAACATCATTGAGGCTACGTCTACACTGGCATGATTTTGCGCAAGAACTCTTTTGTGGAAGAGTTCTTGTGCAAAAACTCTTCCAGAAGAGAGCGTCTACACTGGCATGTGCCTTTGCATAAGAGATGCGCTTTTTTTGCGCAAGAGCATCCGTGCCAGTGTAGATGCTCTCTTGCGCAAGAAAGCTCTGATAGCCATTTTAACCATCGGGCTTTCTTGCGCAAGAAATTCATGTTGCCTGTCTACACTGGCCTCTTGCGCAAGAACAGTTGCGCAAGAGGGCTTATTCCTGAGCGGGAGCATCAGAGTTCTTGCGCAAGAAGCACTGATTTCATACATTAGAACGTCAGTGTTCTTGCGCAAGAACTCGCGGCCAGTGTAAACAGGCAGCAAGTTTTGGCGCAAAATTTGCGCAAGATCACACCAATGTAGACACATCCTTACAGTTTGTACCAATGGATATGTTTAGCTCATTAATATGTGAGATGTGAAGTCCTGCCTTCAGTGCAGGGGGACAGGACTAGAAGACAGCTCCTTTCCAGTATTATGATTCTATAACTCCGTAGGTGTATTTTCAAATTACTAGTGCAAAGTTGCTTCCCAAATACACCACTAATCTGTTTCTAAAGCCCGGGTGTATAAAGTGGTTTTTATGTTATTTGTACAGCTTGTAAAGAGAGATCATGTCATGGGAGAAGAGCTAGTTCAAGTAACTACAATGCAAAACCAGGAAAGGCAAACTAGCCTCTTTTGGAGTATAGGAAGGGTCAACCCCAATAGTTCTGTGTTCAAATAATCTGAAAAACAAATGCTCTGCCTTCACATTCATTCAAAGAGCCTATTTCATATGGATTTTAAGGATCTTTAGCAGATCTCCACTGTTACCCAAAGCCCCCTCAATGCCAAATGGCCAAGGAGTTACAAGAATATCCTGATTCTCATATATACATTCTAGTTCACCAAAGAATGGCATGTGAGGTCTTAAATGAAAGCCAGGGTTACACTGGTCATTAACATCCTAGTGAAAGGTATGTGCAAGATACCAGGTAAACATCTCTGTGGAAGGTATGTGCAAGATACGAGGTAAGGCGTTATATATGTGTGTGTTGAAGATACGTTCTTACATTCCATATCACAGAAGAGGTAAGGAAACAGGTTTCCTGTCAGACAAGGGATATTTATTCATCTCTGGCATATAAATTCAGCATTGTGAGCTAACACAACAGAGACATGTTTACGTATGAAGTCAACAAAATGATACAAAATCATAAGAGAAGAGCACTCTGCAGGGGGAGAGAGCCTTATCTTGAGAGATTCTTCAGAGGTTTGCTGTATATCACAGAGGAGTACTGCAAAGGACTACCAAAATAATGGCATATCTCAGAAGAGGTGGTTTGGTGGTGGTGTCAGGAAGCCGATACCAGGTGACGCACAAGCCAAGTCTTCCTCATGCAGAAGACAGGGTAGGAACAAGGTGACTCTCAGTCCTTGGTATCCAGAAAACCATTATCTCTACAGTAACAGGTTTGATTGCCATGATGCTGGACCTGAGAGCCCCAGCAGCAAGCCCAACCAGCAGCCCTGGGGCAGGGAACGGAGCCCAACCAGCAGCCAGCTGAGCCTGACCAAGGGGCTGGGGGTAGTGGAGCCTGGTGGCCAGGGCCGGCAGCCAGGAGGTGAGCCTGGCCAAATGGCTGGCAGCCCCCCAGGAGAACCCGGGGGCCTGACTTCCCCTGATCCAGCAAATTCCCTTGTTCAATACCAGTCAGTTCCCAAGAGTGCTGGACCAGAAAGGTCCGACTTGTATTTTGGTACAAACTATATTTTTTCCTGTCAAACTATGAAGATAATTTGTTTGGTTCAAAAGTTTATTTTAAAGTGTATTTTTCCATTTCCTTTTTGAAGTTCTATAAGTCTAACTTTGGAGCAGTATCGCCATTGTTCAAGAAGGACCATCAGAGGAAAAAGAGATGGGGCTGCAGTTTACATCAAGAATCTATATACTTCTTCTGAGGTCCAGAAGGAGGCAAGATGCAGACTAGCTGAGAGTCTCTGGGTAAAGATAAAAGGGCTCCCATTATGTAGCTATTACAGACCATCAAATCAGAACGATGAAGAAGTGGATGAGATTTCTGGAACCAAAACATTCAAACACAACTGGTAGTACTGGGAGAGTTAAACCTTTTCACACCTTTTTAGTGGAGTTTTGGGAGAGGATCATTTTATGTACTGGGAAGTCTAAAAGGCACCCATAGCAGCCAGCTAGTGGGTCCCCAAACCCAGAGGCAGATGCCAAACAGAAAGTCTGTGCCCTGAGAGTGTGCTTTCAGACCCCTAGATTAGGACAATGGTGGCTTGACTCCATTTAGGCTCCAAGAAACACCCAAGGATTCAGAACAGCAGAAGCTTTGATTTCCCAGACAACAGTCAAAGTGGGTAGTTTGAATGGGGCACTGGAATCTGTGACAGTAAGTGACTGCAAGCTATCCCACTGAAATGAACTCAACAGTATTATGAGCTCTATTTGTCAAAGAAAAGCTAGTGATTAGGTTTGTCCTGTTATTACACTTCATTTTTTCTAATGACCATGATTTCACAAGCTCTATATTTCCTATCTGCTAGAAACATGCTGTAACTAGACTTTCTTTTACCTAAGATATCCTGAAAAGTCTGAGCCTGTCAGTTATAGCTCTTGTTTTTGCATCAGCTTGTCTTCGTACACTCTACAAAAGGCCTCTCTTTCAACCAAGAGTCTCATAAAATAAAAGGCAACACCCATGTACATAATCTACTGTGCTGTTTTTCTGAATATGTACCCAGAAGGGGCAGTAATTAGAATAAGGAAAAGGCTGGTTTGCACTGCTTTCCCAAAAGCAATTTGAAAAGGCATAGTATTGCCAACAAGCTATTCAGAAAGGACTATTTGCTGCAGAGTTAACAATTATAAGGCATACAAATCATTTGCCAATATTTGACAAAAGTAACAAAAGTTTGAGGTGTTAGTTAGGTTGCCATAACTGTTTACAGCGGGAGTTCAGTCAACCTAACTACATTGCATATGGCTGAAATTTTTCACATCCCTGGATATAACTAAGTCAACCGAAGTTTTAGCTATAAACCAGGCCTAAGTCATAGTCTCAGAGCAATGTGGGTGTTCACCCATGTTTGGCCAAAAGTGTGCTATCAGAGCCTATTAAGAGACATTCACACCGACAATGCCAGCAACATATGGTTTTAGAACTGAGATTTATCTTGATTTGCTTCACAAAAACTCCAAAATCCAAACCTGTGATATCACTGGGGAATTGGGTAAGAGACTAAAATCAATTGTTCATCTTCACAGTGAATGTGCACAGGCTGGGTGATCAGAACATAAATAAGATTTCTGTGAACATGAGACTATCATATATCCATCCACTAGACATTTATATAATTGCCAAAGTCAAGTCATCAATATGACTCCTGTTTTAAAACCATCCTCGCCCTCAGTTAACTGCTGATAACAGGACAAAGAGAGTTACTATCAAAAATTCAAATAAGTCTGTGTAGTTTTAATAAGAAAATTCTGCTTTCCACTGCACTGAAAACTTCCTTAAATCCAGAGCCTAATCAAAAAGGAAATGTGCAATTAGGTAGGTCACCCAAAAAGATTTTCAGTTTATTCAAATAAACTGAAAATGCAAATCGTTGCCTCACTTGGAAGAGCACCAATCTGTTAAAATGTTTTATAGCAGTACAGACCAAAGTTCAAAAGGAGTTGCATGTTTATTCAGAATATCCAAACAGCCTCTTTGGTTTAATTTCATGATACAGACTGAGTAATATCAAGGAGGTAAACTGAAATTCGTGAGGCAAACACTGGAACTCAAAGTACAACTTTTGAGACTCTGATATTCTTCCAGACTACAAGTTAGGCAAAATGAATTTTCCCATTCCTAGTTATTAGAACTCAGATAGATCTCAGTTAACAATAGCCAATGTTTCCTTGCTAATGTGTGAGGGAAAAGATATGTTAAAAGACACAAAATTGATTGCTAATCAATGTTCTGAGACCAGACCTCATAATCAAAAAATGTCTCCAGCTCAACTACTACAATTTGTGCAGATGAAAATGTCACTTGGTCTTATGCAGTTACCCCGATGCTCAGAAAATCCATACAATATTATTCTCTTGTATGTATGAAAAAAATTTTATTTCTGGGAGCTTCAAACGAATACATTATGTCACCTTCACTTGAGACCAGGCTCCCATAAATGAAGACTGTTGGTCACACAAAGTGAATATAGAGAAATTTTAAGAGAGAGAAGAACAGTGAGCAATTGTAATTGTGTTTCACTCTAGAAAGCAAAGGCTAGAGATGCAGCCAGTTGGGTTCACTATTGCAAAACTTCAGCACCATATAGGGTAGAACAGGGAAATAAAGTTATAACAGTGGTCCTTTATCAAGAACAGCAAAAAATAAACAGCATGGAAATTGCACCAAGAAAATCTCAGACACATGTCAATGAGAGACTTGCTATCAGCAACATCTAGTTGCCTAATTTGGGTGTTTGCTAAATAAACATGCATTTCCTTTTGAACTTCAACCTGTGGTTATGCTGCTGGGCAAATATCACTTACATTCAAGCACCCACTTTGAAAATGTGACAAAACACTCAGAGGCTGCTTTCAGTTTTATTTTGTTGTGCATACAAAAGATGTATCTTGTGGATCCAATTTTCAGAGACACTGAGTACCCAAATCCCAAACTAAAGCCTATGGGAGCTGCAAGAGCTCAACATCTCTGATAAAAATCAGGCCCCAACTCTTCTTCAGCAGATCAGCTATTTTCACAGCTGTTATCCCAGGGGTCAGCAAACTACACCACGCATGCCAGAAGTGGCACGCAAGCCCATTTTCACTGGCACACAAGCCTCCCTGCCAGATCCGTATGCCGACCATACGGAACTGTCCTGATTTTAACTGCCATTGCTCCTTGTGCAGCGCAGCAGCCGCCTTCTTGCCCTCCTCCCCTATGAAGCGCATAGGTGGCTACATTGGAGTTTTGCCAGTGGGCAGCCGGGCCGGCTTCTGGTGATGCACATTTTCCAGCCACTCTGCCGCCCACTACCCCAGCACTGTGCGCCACGTGGCCTCCTCCATGGGACTGCCTCTGGCACGTGGGGCCCTCGGTCCGGCCACGCCACCGCCTCCTCCTCCAGGCCGCCGCCTCCTCCGCTGCCACTGCTGTCAGTGGGGGGGAGAAGGGGGCTGGGTAGGTTCAAAGTAAAACCCAGCAGAGTCCACTCCTGGACCTGCTGCTTCCCCCTCTGCGCAGGGGCCGCGCAGAACCCAGCTGGGGTGCTGTGGGGCAGGGCACGCTCAGGCTCAGCAGGTGCACTCTGTGTGCTGCACCCTCCTTCCTGGACAGACACCCTGCTCCCCAGTCTACTCCTGCACCTCCCTCCTGGCCAGACACCTATCCCTACTCTGCTCCTGCATCCTCCCTTGCTCTTGCTCCCTGACCCTGGCCATACACCCTACTCCCAGTCTGCTTCTGCAACCTACCTCCCACCCAGATCCTGCACCCAATCCCTATCCCACACACTGGCAGCCCTGTCCCGCGCACTGAACCCCTCATTTTTGTCCCACCCCAGAGTCTAAAGGGGTCCATAAAAATCCACTAACTCCAGAATCCCAGAAAAGTAAATCTGGTCTATGGGAAGCCCTGAACCTCCGTCCTCCCTATCCCTTCTCCTCACCCTGTGGGGCTGGAGTGCCAGAGCAGTAAGGTGTCTCAGTTGGGGGCCACATCAGTAAGGGATGGGGAGGTTTTTGTTTCTCACTTGTGTGGTCCCCAACTGATTTTTCTGTGGGTCGGTGGCCCCCAACCCAAAAAAGGTTTCCACTTCTGCCATAAATAAAGAAAACATTGAAACCTTTTGTGTTGGACATAAATGAATATTTTCTTTATTTAAAATGAAGTTTGATAAACTAACATGAGAAAGTTAAAACACCTAATCTGTTTAATAATTTAAATTAAACCGTTCTCCCTAACTGCAGCTGGTTCAGAGAATATGGTCACCATACCTAGCTTGCCCCCCACTGCACCCCTTCAGCACACAGATACATAAATAGAATTGAATAAGTTAAATCTTGGCACACCACTTCTGAAAGATTGTTGACCCTGTAATATCCTTTGGCACTCATGTCTCACATAATGTGGAAGGCTCATTAGAGTTGAGTCAGCAAATGACGTTATAGAAGAGACAGTTCATACATACTCTGTCTTGGTGTCTCAAAGATTCCTCATTTTCTTGAGCAAAGGGAGGATATGAGCATAGCTTAGACCAGTGCTGGACAATAATTTTTGGCTGGGGGCCACTCCAAAAAAAAGGGCAGGGCCAGGATGCTTCTGGGCTTCCCTACCCACAGACCAGTGGGGGAGCCCCTTTGCCCCCCCCCCTTCCTACTAGGCACCCATGTCCCTGGCAGGGCAGAAAGAGGCTTTGCACGCTTCCCCACCCCAGGCCAATCAGGTGGGGGTGAGGGAGCGCGCGAAGCCTCCTCCTGCCCTGCGAGGAGCACATGGCACTTTGAAGTGCCGTGCTCCTCACAGGGCCGGGCGAAGGAAGCTTTGCGCAGCTCCCACGCCCCCAGACCCTGATTGGCCTGGGGGTGGAGGGAGCACGCTAAGCCTCCTCCCGCCCTGCGGAGGAGCACATGGCACTTTAAAATGCCACGCGCTCCATGCAGGGTGGGAGGAGGCTTCGCGCGCTCCCCCAACCCCAGGCCATTCCCCCGGCCCGCAGAGGCCCTTTTGCCCACCCCTGGCTTAGACAGAGGTGTTAGAACACTTTTTATAGTGAGAGTACTGAAAGCCATTGAAAAAACTGTAAACCCTGTATATGATGGAAACCACTTCAAGCTAGGGTGTGCTCCCACACCTCCAGCATCCCTAGTGCCAGCACCTCAGAGCTTAGAGGTTGCAGAGGAATATGCACTGCACACATTTTATACTATACTAAAACTGGGTTTCTAAGGCACTTTTCCACAGTGTGTACTGTAACCAGAGAGCACATCTTACACAGCATCTCTCATTCTTGACCCTGGGGACCTCCAGCCTTCCCATTCGCAATCATAATATCCTTATAGAAACTATAGCAATTGTTTAGATGGGAAAGTACTATTCGTAAAAGGTATATTTAGCTGTTATTTAGCAAATGAAAACAAGGAAGAGAGCCAACCATGCACAGAGCCAGCTTACAGGAACCACATCAGAAAGCATTTTGTGAACCAAAATTTGAGAGCCACAGGTTTTAAGGTTTTACCAAGATTCCTGAGCTTTGTACAAACAGTCTCTTCTCATGTACTTTACAACAGAATACTTCTGAGTTGCTTATGGAAATAAAATGACTCAACTGGACTCTTGTTTGCAAAGTAAGAATACCTGTTTGCCTCTACCTCTAAGGAGTTCTGGGCATATAGTGCTCTCATTTCTTAGAGACAAGGGGATGTTCCATCTTATCCCAAGTACAGTACCACACATACTATGCTAAAGATGCAGAAGGGATCTGTGCATAAACACACAAGTTAAATAATGGAGCATCCGGTATCTTAAGTGTAAATAACTTTCTAGTGACAATAAAGGTTAAAGAGAACAGTCACTTAAAAGGGACAGATATGATCCACTAAGATAAAACTTTAAACACATTTTTGTTTCTTCTAGGCTGGACTCTTACGTGGCTATTTACTGTATACCAGCCTGCTTGTGCATATCTGAAACTAATAACAATTATTTCATTTCCTAGAAATAAATACATACATTACTCATGAACTTCCCATATAATTTTATACAACTTCTTTCTTTCAAAATGTCCCTTAGTATATTTGTATCTGAAATATACTACCCAAAGACTGTAGCTTTATATCAAAGTACATTCAGTCAAAAAGTTAAATGTAATCTGTCCATTTGGTGTGGATCATTTTTGCTTGTTTTCAAAGTCCATTAACCTGTTTTCCTTTGACCTAGTTTTATTCCCTACATCTCTTCTTCCCAAACCACTTTGTTTCTGTGACTCCTGGGATAGAAATGTTTTGTCCAGTTCCAACTTGATTTTGAAATGTTTATAAAAAGTGTCACAGAATGGATTTTAACAACATATGCAATTAATCTGGCTCTTTCTATGATCAATTTGCCAAATAACAGTCTTGCAAAGGAATTACTGTCACATTTGGAGTGGAGCTTTGCCTACTTTACAAAAGAAAATTGGGCTGGCACACACTGTGGCTGGTGAAAGATTTACTTCTATAAAAACACCAGGCATCTAATCAATATACTGATTTGGGAACTGTTCTGTTTTATTTTGTGATATGGAGAAACCAGACAGCAATGAATTAGATCTGGAAACCAATCTGCTCTGTAATTAGCATCACAAGGAATACCATTTGTGGGAAGTCAGTCTACCTGCTCTGTTTCTGAATGACAAGCTATCTGACTTATTTTTAAAAAAAATTAAGGATAGTTGCAATTTAAAAATGCATTGCACACAGCATTTTAATCTGCTCAGCTATTTTTATCACAAAATTTTGCACAAATCACTTAATCTCCCTTCCGTACATTTTGTCTCTCTCTAAAATGGGGATAGCGCCCACAATTGCAAATTGCTTTGACATCTTCAGTTGAAAGATGCTATACAAGTCCAAATTGTTTTGGATTTTGTAAAGACTGTTTATTACCAAAGCAGGCTTTCACAAACATTAGCTAATAAAATATGACTTTTTCCCCATTTTGATAAAACCATTACACAAATTTACAATGGCCTCAACCCAACTCATTCTATCACATGAACCAGATCCAACCAATTTTATCTCAAATAGCTATTTAAAACAGACTGTTTGTCAGACCTCCCATTCAAGGAAAATGATTTTTTTTTCTACCTAGGCATCATGACTGGAAAAAAGGGGTGAATTAGGGCTTGTCTGCATACAAAAACTGCACTGTTTTCACTATGCCAGTATGCCCTCCCTAGAGCGGATGCAAATACATCTGAATAACCATGTATATAGCTTATTCCTCTAGCAAAGGGGAAAAAATTGTACTGATACAAAGCCACATTAATATCAATCAATATAACACAATCCACACTAGTGGTTGCAACTATTTAATTTCAGTAAAAAAAATATCCCTGCTAACCATAATAGTTAAATTGGTTAAAAAAATTGAGCATAGAAAAGGACAAACTCTTCCCAAGAAAAGCCTTGGACATGCAGTTCCAACAATCTGGAAATTCCTTCAGTCTCCAAGATTACTACAGTTTGAACCTCTCTAGCAACATCCGTAGTCTGGCATGATTTTAGTTAGCCGGATGTCTGCTTATCATGGGTGTGGCCAAGTTTCCCACTGTCCCATAAAGTTTGTTCAAAGCCACCAGTCCTGGCTCTCAGTGTTCTGTGCTGTTATTTAGTTCTAATTTACCCTTAAGCATCTTCTAAGAGCCCAATAAGCAGTGGAAGTGTTGGTAATGCTGCTAGACATTATTGACTTCCCGTAGTTTGACAAATTCTCTGGTTTGGTACCCATCAGGTCACGAGGGTGCCAGACTACAGCGGTTCAACCTGTAGTACATACAAGGTACTTTGTTTCACCGCCACCAACCTGTGTCTTCATCTCAAGCCCCGTTACTCCCTCTGCAGACCAGTCTAAAAGCTTCTTCCTCAGCATAATTATGGGAGGAGAACTGAAACAGAGTGGAGGATTTCTCCAAATATAAATAGGAAGTTTTAAGACTCTAATATCTAGAATACTAGATCATGCAATGCCCTTTCAAATGATACTGTTATAAATCTAATTCTGCTCTTTTGAAGCAACATAGCACACAGCTTTGAGGGCCTCCTTTTATGCCACAATATATGCTTCTAAAGGCACTTTCTTTACATCTTTTCATCTTGACACACATGCTCTATGCTTCTACACTTTTTCAGCTGACTGGGTCATAGTTTCAATCTAAAAAGCAGCGTAAATCTTCTTGTGCCAGTCAATGAGATTAATGCTGCAATTGGTACTTTTGAAGCTCTTTGCCAGCTGAAGCTTTCAGGATTCTGGTTCTACACAGAACCTCAGTTCTTAGGTCAAAGTGTCATTTCTGTACAGGATGAAATTGAACAGAACACAAAAACAGCGAGTATGTCATAGCCAACATCACCCCTTTGGTTTCAGTTTTCATTTGAACAATGAGGGCTGAGGACAGACTCTTCTTCAGTTCTTCCTTTCCCTCCTCAGACTTTTGTTGGTAACAGTTATCCCATCCCACTGACATCTAGGATTCTCAGTCTGGAGGGTACCAGATGTTTTACTTGTTATTAAATGGATGTGTTAAGTATTACGACCTCTTTGGACAAAAGAATGATTCATCAATGCCTTCATTGAAGACACAAGGCTTACAGTTTAAGTAGGCGGCATAACTGTGTTGTGTGTGTCTGACTACATGGCAGAGGTCTGCCCATCTGTCTGTGCATGTCTACATCAGCCTGGTCTGGAAAAAAGGAGCAGAACAGCTGTGTTATTGTTCACCTCTTTCTTTTTCCAATCACTTATATGTATAGTTCTTGGACTGGATTTAAGTTCAATTATTTTTATAACTCACAACCAAGGCTAGAATGAACATTTTTAAAAAATAATTATTTTCCCTCTGTCCTCAAGATGTACATTCAAATATTAATTTAGATGAATGACAACTGCCTTTTCCTTCTTTCTCCAACTCAAGATCTGCCCTTGTTTGCACTGACTATGTTTCTTCTGTTTGCACTGCCCTACCCTCACCTTCAGTCTGGGAGTATGGAAGATTAATTTTTAGATCTAACTCCTTTCTTATTTCTGAGGTATTTTATTGGAATACTAAGCTAGCCATATATGATGTCAAAGTTGATTTGTAAACTGTAAATTAATTTAATTTAATTTAAATAAAAACTATCTTGAATACTACACTATAATCACAAATTCACCCCTTTCAGAAAGGGTGAATGCAATAAAAGGGAAAGGTAGGAAATTAAAGCAATTTTGGTAAAAAGAGCAATTATATTTAGGCCTGCCATAATTCATTTTTTATAATTTTAGGATAAAGCTTTAAAATAAATATTGATTTATTTTAGTGTTATCTATTTAAATTCTCACACCTGTAGGAAATTGAGGAGGTCAATGATAGTAGACACTGACATTCCTAAATTTAAAGCTTCACAACTGTTGAAATACAAATTGTCAGCACCCTGTGTCAAAATATACAAATTAAAATCAAATTCTAATTAGTTCAAGCAATTTTTTTCCTCTTTGCCTAGCTGTATATTTCAATTACAAATTATAGAAAAAAAAATTGTTGGGTTTATGTGCATAGGGTGAAATCGATGTTTATCAACATTTACCTATAAAAAACGAATCCTTCCAAACCTAATTATAAAAATGTTCTTGGAAAGGCTTCCACATCCATGTTTTCTGCGAATAGTAAAATATCAGCTTGCAAAACAACAATGCTATTGTTCCAAACACAAAACTTAGAGTGGGGCTATGTCTAGACTACGGGAACACATCCAGGGAACACATCTGCTCTTCCACTTTTTTTTTTAGGAAAAGCAGACGCGCTCTTTTGGAAGCCCTGTCTTCCTCCTTCCACGAGGAAGAAGGGCTCTTCCAAATTTGGCCCAGTGTAGACCGGCCAAATTTGAGAAAAGCCTCTTCCGACAAAACTATCGGAAAAACGTATGCAAGGTATGCAGAGCGCATTTTGCATACCTTTTTCCGATAGATCACTGTAGTCTAGACATAGCCTGAGAGACTAAGAGAGCTTCCAAGGATTTCTATTAGAGCTGCCTGAGACTTTGAAGTTAGAAAGATACAAGTTATCAATCCATACTGCTCCTTAGCTCATCCTCTCTGCCATCTGCATATATCCTGTTTTCAGAGAGTAAAGGCCAGATTCAACTCCTATATAAGCTACAGAAATTCCTTAAAAGATGATGAATAGCATGGACTCACATTAGGACTCTTATTTGGCCTTCAGCCTCTACATACTTAAAGATGAAAATCTATTAAACCAAGCAGAACAATTGGCTGTGTGTATTTTCCAACAGTTAACACCCCCAAAAAAGTTTCACAACCTTTAATTACAGTTGATGGTCTAATTTGTTTTTTGAAAGTTGGAGACTGAAGTTGGGGCTTTTTATCATCATTATGCACACTGGGCCAAATCACACAGTTCTTCCTCAGGCAAAAACTCCCCCAGAAGTCAAGGAAACAAAGTAATGAGTTGTTCTTTTGTTTGGTCCTAATATTTAACAATGCTGTTTTAAAAGACATTGTGTGTCTTTCATACTTTTGACAAAAAATCCTAAACATCTACAGACTACAGGAAAATTATCCAAAAAGCACAAGTTTTACCAACAGTGTTCTGGGGCAGTGAGAGACTACTGGGCTAAAGAAGTTTGTTACCCTGTTCTCTTGCTTAATTTAGGTGAGCAAGGTCTGAGGTCTTGCCTACACTTAACATTTTTGATACTTTAATCACAGAATTAAGCAGCAAAATCCCTCTCATGTAGATAACGTTATAGTAGCATAGGAGTGCTCATACCCGCGCATCTTACTCCAATTCAGCAAAGCAAAATAAGCTATAGAGGTACAAAGCACCTTATACCGGTATAACTGAATCTAAACTAGGGCTTTTACTAGCATACCTATGTGTCACCCCCATTCCCCCCCCCCAAATAAAAAACACATCAAACTGCTTACCAGTATAACTATGTTGTAAAACTTTTTGAGTGCAGACTAGGCCTGAGAAATGGACTGCAGAAATTGTGAACAACTTCACTGAGATCATGAATGGTTTGCTTATTCCAAGATTCCCCATTTTACATTGTTTAAATATTTTCCTCTGTAAAATGACAAGTCATACAACTCATAACAGGCACATGTGTTTGCAGAAATACATTGAGGAGGATAAAACTGTAACAATCTTTTGACAAAATTCACCCTCCCTTTTGCCTGGAAGCTCTCAAGATGCTCTATACTTCAGTGGCTTTCTTTATACTTTCTATACTCTCTATACTTTCAAGTGGACAAAGCTGCTCCAGTTAGGATAAATTAGTTTTAAAACTAAAAATTAAACTCTTAAACTTAAATAACTAGAGACATGATTCTAAACCAGTTTGGTAATACCAGTGCAAACTGCTGTTTGAACTAGGGATATTAGATATCGGGTAACTGAATAATTGTGTAACTGCAAATATTTCATGTGATTACACGACTATTCAATAGACCCCAGCGACAAGGCTGGCAGCCAATGCACTCTCGGCCCCACTCTGAGGGAGCCCCCTACCGTCCCGTGCTGCAGGGGGAGCCAGTTTAAAAACCAGCTCCCCCTGCGAAGCAGCCTCTGCCTGCAGCAGGCCCTCCTCCATGGGAGGGTAGGTGGCACTGCAGAGCTGGTGCTGGAGGGAACTCGCTTTTAAGTCAGCTCCCCCTAGCACTGGCTCCTGTTCCCCCCTACTTTGCTGCCTCTGTCACAGTAACAGCAAGGGGAGGGAGAAATGCATGTAGTTGAAAAGATTAACCAATAAATCTAGGTTTATCGGTTAATTGTATAGTCGACTACACATTGATCTCCCTAGTGTGAATCCTTCTTTTTAGTTCAGTAATTGGTTGTTTTGATTTAGATTAAACCTATTCTTGGTCAATTTAAACTAAACTGAAGTAAGCTTGATTAAATCAAAATAAGAGTGTCCACACTGTCTTTTGTACCAGGTTTACTTTTTTGTTTTTAAGTCACATCTTTGGAAAACCAGGGCAACTTTCTAATATATAGATATGAGCACAGAGAGCCATCTTGCTCCCAGTTCTCCCCCTACATTTCTGACTACTCTTTCAATTTTTCCTTTAGTGGGTGATGATCCTCCACCCATCACCCCCCATATGTCCATGCCCTTCAGAGTTCTGTCCTTGGACTTGGAAATCTCTCCTCCTCCATCTGTTGTAAAAGGAATGGGAGTCAGTAAGGACCCCTTTCACATGATAGGGATAGTAATTTTTTGGAACTTATGTCAAGTGACTGGGACAGGTAATGTGAAAGGTGGTAAGAGAGAGTTTCATATCATCAACTATCTCTCTTGGGCCAGAGATGAGCCACAGCCAACTCAAACTCAGAGGGAAAAAAGCCTGAGTTCTTTATCTTTCTTTGCAAAACCACCTTTTCTCCTCCGGTGGTGAAAATTCCATAATCCTCCCTGCCACTTAGGCCAGGAAGATTCGGCTTAAGGTTCACAACTCCAGCTATGTAGAATACATAGCTGAGTCGGCTTATGTTAAGCCAAACTTGGTGGCATCCACAGTGGGAGGCCAATGGAAGCTAACGCTCCCATTGGCTTCCCTTACTCCTTACAACTGCGAGAAGTACAGGCGCCATATGGAGCTGCCCTCAGCATTTGATATGCGAGTTTATACTAGATCCACTAAGTCAAACAACAGGTCTCTGGCAAGTCTAGAGTGCCCTTCGAGTAACAAGTCAAATAGCTTTTCATTCCCTCTTTCTCCTATCACATTGACATCAATGATCTTACTGCTTTTCCTTCCGTACCACCTTCCAAAATCTGCCCTTTCTTCTCCATTGCTAACGCCCAAGCCTATTCCTATGCCCTATAGCTCTCACACCTCAACTTCCACACCCTCTTCCTCCTCTCCAGCCTCAGCCTCACTGACACTCACCTTAGCAGCTACAAACTGATCGACTGTCACACATAAAGGCAGAAAGGGAAGGCCTGCACTATCGCAGTAAGTCACCTAAGGTATGCAAGTCCAGCTACATGAACGGCATAGCTGGAGTTGATGTAATTTAGGCTGAATTACTGAAGCGTCTATGCCACATGGGACTGACAGGAGCAGTGGTCCCTCTAATTTTTCCCTCCCCTGAAGGTTGATGTGTGTAGCAACGCGGAGGGAATGTGCGACACATCACATTCATATTGGTACACGTTACAAAATTTGTGTGGTAGGAGTGAAGCCAAGGCTACTACAAGGAGAGACAACTCCCCCAGCTATCTCCTCTCAGCAGCACCTGGACTGGTAGGCAAAGGCACCTCTCCCAGGCATGGAAGCTCCAGGCCTGGGCTGGAGCTGGGAGAGGGGGTCTGGGCTGTGGCAAGGGATTCTGGGCCACTCAGGCCGCAGCAGAAGGGCTCGCGGGATGGGGGATCAACTCTGGAGGCAGCAAGAGGCTTCCAGACTGCTCTGGGGCACACAGTTGGGGGGGAGTAGGGGCCTGTATTCGGGCCAGGGAAGCTGTGTTTGGGCTGGGGAAGAGGTGCTGGGCAGTCCTTTTTTCCACCTTGGCTGGGTACCTTGAGCACCTGCATGACCAAAAGGAACTTAGGTGCTCAGCCCCAGGAACTGCCCCCACTCCACCCCTTCCCCAAAGCCCCCACTCCTCAGCTCGCCTCTTCGCACCCCAATCTGCTCCATCCTGCCTCTTCCCCGTTCCCATTCTCCCATGCTCCCTTTTCCCCCATCCCCCCTATTACTGTCACTCAGGAGCAACAGAAAAACCATTTTCATTGGTATAGATTGTGTTTACATTGTTGGTTTACAGGGGGCATAGCTACAAATGTTATCCCTTTATATCTATCCAAATGCTAATTTCATCGGCACTACTCCTACACATAAAGTTAGGCACAGGCTTAAATACTTATGCAATTAGTAGTCTAATTCACAATATTCAGGCTGGCGTTCTTTCAGTCTGTGGTATTTGGCAAAGCCCTACCAAAAGTAACTCAACAGCAGTCCACAGGAATTGTGATGTTTTACTTGATCTACAAATATTATGACATTAATATAAACTCCTTGTCATCTTAAAGTGATAGTTTTTTTTAAAAATTATCATTTGACTCTAGGAATATATTATTAATTGCATGTCATGAATGAGAAAATGGACGATGAAAAACAAAAACTGTGCTTTATTAAAGGCAATTGCTGTTAGCTCTTTGTTACACTTCTTCAGACTTCTCTAGCCTTCATCCAACTGATGATTTTAACAATTGTCACTCTGATTCAAACACGGATTCATTCCCAATAGGGAAAAGAAAATTATTTATCTTTTAAAACTTCATCAGATAAGGGGCAGGGAAAGAAAGAGATTAAGGAAATGAGATAACTGTGGTTGTCTGTAATGAAATGTAGTTTGCTTTTTTATCATCCTCTTTATCATTTACAGACTGAAATGGCTAATGTATTCATTCCTAGGTTCAAATGACTGCCCGAAGCGTCTTTATTTGCTGCTTGATGATTGATGGTTTCGTTTGGTTTGGTTTGGTCTGGTCTGAGGGGGGAAAGGTTGTTTGTCTGTTTATTACATGTTTGTTTTGTTTTTGCTAAAGATCCAATTACCTGGTATGAGACAACTGTATCCAGACCAGTTATGATTCTATAAGGTTTATTTTCAGTTTAGAATGAGAGCCTCTTCCAGAAGGGGTCACAACTGTCACTAAGTTTCAATATGAACTGTCTTTCTGTATTTTGGCGACATATTTAAGTGTTCATCTATAAATAGGCATAAGTGAGCTTTGAAGACAGCATCCAATCAAGAGCAATGGGTGAAATAAATACTTATTGTTGCTGTTGCTTCAATCTATCTGGGCTTTTGACTCAATGAGGCATCTGTAACTATCTTTACAAGAGTTGAAAAACATGATGAAAAGAAGAAATACAGATGGAGATTCATGGGTATTCCACCATTGTCGCCCTCTCCATGTTCTTATTCTCTTAGCTTTGATAGGGCAAAAATGACTCTTCAAACAAATGGGTTCAATTTGTGTCAACTCTTCCAGCACTGATTGGCTCACTGTCCTGAACACCTGGACAGCAGACGCAGCTTGTCCTGACCATAACCAGTTGCTATGTTTTGCATAGCCACTAGGGTCAATACCTACCAAGAATTCTAATAATTATAATTAGTGTCATTAATTTTGCAAATGTAAGATCAAGCCTGAAAGTCCTTTTTTAGAATTTATCTGGAGTTTTGGCGGGGGGTAAGAGGGCAGCAGAACCTCCATCAATTTCAATTAGGTTTTTGTCTAAGTAAGGACTGAGTAAAAAAGGTTCAGATTATTAAGGCAGTTACACCATCAGTGAGAGATCAGAAATTGGATCTGAGTAAGGAAGACACTTTTCCTACACCAGACAGTTTAAAATGTAAAACCTCTGGAAGGCAACATTATCATTTTATAGCAACAACAACAAAAGGAGTATTTATTTCATCCGTTGCTCTTGATTGGGAGCTGTCTTCAAAGTTCACTTGTGGCTATTTAAATATGAACACTGTTAAATAAAAATAAAAAGAGTTTCTATCCACCTATCCAAATCTGGTCTCCATTACTATACTGAGCACAACACAATCCTATTTATCCTCACAACAGCCATGAGGTAGAGAAGTGCTAGGATCACCATTTTACGGATTAAACTATTTGCCAACAGTCACACAAGAAACCTAAAGCTAAGCAGGGAACAGAATCCAGACTTTCCATCTAGTATGCTAATCACTAGACCATCCTTCCTTATTCTATTTTTGGGAGATTGAGACCTTATCTACACTGGCACTTTGTGTCACCAAAAACTGCCTTTTGTTGAGAAAACAGTCAGAGTGTACACACGACAATGTAACTGTTGTTAGGAAAAACACCGAGTTTTGGCAACAAAAAACTTCCAGCCCTGCGAGAGACTTTTGTCTTTTCCCCTCTCTCTATTGCGGGCAAAGACCCAGGTCAGACTCTGTTGTTTGTTGAGAGAACTGGCTTCCGCCGTACTCCACAATGCCTGCCCTGATGCCTCTGCTCAGTGTTGTGTGATCTCTGCTGCCCTGCAAGCATGCACTCCTTCAAAGCTCTGGAAAGTATCTGACAGCCGAGTGAGCTGCTGTTTGGGGAACAAACAAAGAGCAAATCATTGGGATGCTCCCATTCTGCCCTGCTAGAAACACAGCAGCAGGCAGACTGCTGCTTCAGGGGGAGGGCCTGAGAGACCACTGTGTGGCTTTGACATTCCTTAGCACAGAGAGCTCACAAAGCTACTCACGATGCTGCTCCCAGCAGCTGAGAATGTTGTGGGAGAACTCTGAGAGAATCCCAAGAAGCACAGGGATCAGTTCTGCCTTCCCACAATGCTGCACCGTGGGATGCTTACCCACATTTCCTTGCTCTGTCTGTCGACAGGGGAGCTAGCAATGTGGCCATGAAATGTCAATAATGGGAGGCAGAAAACCCAGTTTGACCGTTTTTTTCTTTTGCAGGTTGACAGCACTTTTGTCACCAAACCTTCCCAGTAAGACTCAGCCTAAGATTGAAAGGAATAAGTGGTCAAAATGTCTTTAGATACCCAAAGTACCTAGCAGCCTCTGCACACAGCCTACATTATTTGGTTTGTCCTTTTTCAGAATTTTGTCCCCTTTACGTGGAAGTTTAAAAGATCCAGGAAGCTATGTCAAAGTTGGAAGAATCTATGGATTTTCTCCATCCATGGATCTGGATTACTCTTCAATACTGAGAAGGCAATTTCATGTTAATAATTTTTTAAGATGTTTCAGTTAAATTTCACAGACTCAGAGTATTGTGACTGTCCTCCAAGGGATTATTAGGGTCTCATGAATAACTGTAATTGTCCCTGCACATCTTTATACACTTACTAGTACAGGCCTGGGCAAAATACAGCCCGCGGGACGGATCCAGCCCACCAAGCCACCAGATCCAGCCCGCGGAGGCAGCGGGGAACCTCAGGCAGGCTCCCAGGCTTGCCCCGTAGGCCCGAGCACCCTGCAGAAATGCAGCTGGCAGGGCTCTGTTTCTGTTTTAAAACTGGCAGGGAGAAGGAAGTTTTAGGAGCTGCCCCGGCCCCAGCACATTCCCATTGGCCAGTTTCTGGCAGAAACTGGCCAATGGGAGCTACTTGTTGAAATAACAGACAGCTAAGAAGAATCACACCCCCTCTCCTAGACTCAGTTATTCATGATGCACATGGCCTGCCAAGCAAGCAGGCTGGCTGGGAAACATTTTAACCTCTGCAGGACAGGCAAGCAGGCTAGTAAGTCTCTTGGTCACAGCCTGCTTCTGGCATCCCAGCCTTTTCCTGCCCCAACTCTCTACCCCTCCCCCCCGACTCAACATACCCAAACCCTCTCTGTCCCCCTCTTACACCCATACCCCCTCCCAGATCTGGCACCCCAATCTCCTGCCCCAGATCACAGTACCCTCTTACCCTAGGTCACATCCCAAACCCCTGCACTCCGAACCCTACACTCCAGTCCCCAGCCCTAGGTCACAACTGCCTGCTTCATCCCAACTCCCTCCCAGACTCCAGTCTCCCTCCTGCACCCCAATCCCTTCACCCAAGATCCCTTCTGCACCCAACCTCCATCTCAGACCCCACATCTCCTCCATTAATATCATGGAAGAGTGTGGCCCTCAACCACTTTCCAAAAATCGTGGGAGTGCCTCCCTCCTGTCAAAAATTATTGCCCACCCCTGTACTAGCAGCACTGACAGTACCATGGGGTTCTAATAAACTTAAGATAATCCTTTTATTGATAAAGAGAAAAATGAGACAACTTTCAAGAATCACATGCATAAGCTGTGACATAGGGGATGTATGATACTAAAAGGCAATTTCTAGGGTTTAGATGTTTCCTTCTTTAGCTTTGGAGTAGTTCATGTCATCAGTAACTATGGAATTCATGCAGCGTCCCTGAAATCAATGACATTATACAGGGCACAACTAAGGGCAGTACGTGGCCCTGGAAGTTTTAAGTAAGATTATCAAATAACTTTCTTTCTGGCTTCACTTCTCTCATGCACTCTGGATTCTCTTTTGACTTCATGCTCTTAATTAAAATAAAATCTAGTTCTGGTCTTTCATAAATCCTCACATGATTTGGTATCATCCATAGATAACATCTACAGTAAAATCAGTAAATGTGTTCAAATTTATACAGACAAGGTGGATTCGATAATTTCTTTCATTGGACCAAATAATTCTCCATTCAGTTACTCTCATGGTCCTCCCTGAGGGCATATAAAGGAACATTTTATTTTGCGGTGGGTCTTCCATGAGCAATCCCTTTATTAACATGATTACGTTGGCAACACCCGATTTATTTGCCCAGCCCTTCCTCAAGGATCTCGCATCTGTAGTGTGGAACAGGTTCAGTCTTGAACACCAGCGATTTTATTGCAGAAACACACACACACACACACACATCACCACTTGGGCTGCTTTTGATTCAGTCATGTAAGTCAGATGGAACCTAGGAAGATTATTTTTAACTCAAAAATTCAATTAAGATTTTATTAAAAACAGCTTACTTAATCTCAGGACAATGTCTAGATTAATTCCTACATCAGCAAAGAGAGATTATCACAAGTTGCTGATCCATGATTCCTGTTATGCAGCAAGAATAAAGCTTATCCCTACAGCTAGAACGTAGAGTGACCTACACAAATGGGAGCACATTTAAAAATCAGCAGTAACTACTACTGTAAACTAAAGATTTACTGGCATGCATCAGTTTCTTCATTGGCTTCAGTCTGCTTTTCCCTAGTGGGAGTACACTTGCTTAAGCGCTTCAGTCTCATGCCACTGCTGCTGCTGCCTTGAGTTGAGAACAGCGGAGGCCTTTGGGGGCAACGTCCCTTTGTTGTCATACGCCCCTGCGGAATTCTTTGTTCGCATGAGCAGGAATGCAAGGTCAGCGTTTGCCACCAGGCTCACACGTCTCGCCGCACTAGTGCTGCCCCCCCCGAGCCCTCGATAGTGCGGAATCCCTACGGCAGAGAAAACAACCGCGTAGGTTTTCAAGGGGCCATTTCTGCCGGAGCTCGCCCTGGCTGCTGCCCCGGCGCACAGCAGCACAGAGGGTCTGGTGCGCCCCGGGGTTTGAAGCCATCGAGCTTAGCTCAGACATTTTGTTTTAAAGCAGGGAGCACACACGGCGGGTGCTGTGGGCGGCAACACGGGCTGCGCCAAGCGGCGGCGGTCGCAGCCCCACAACTTCTGCCAACAGGTGGCTGCTCCGCTTGCGCGCGGCCCGCAGCCAGGAGCCGACCCGCCAGCACGAAGCCCAGCCTCGCCCGCTTCCCGGAGGCGGCCCCGCGCTGCAGGAGAGCGGGAGGGAGGGACGCGCCGCTCCCACCTGCAGGCTCACCCGGGAAACGCGCGCGCAGCCCGAGGAGCCGGCGGCGGAGTTTGAAACCTGCCCCCCGCCCGGTCCCGGGCCCAGCCCGCAGGAGCACCAGGCAGGCAGCGAGCCAGGGCGCTGCAGCCTGGCGGCGCCACCGGCTCCTGCCTTGTCCTGGAGCCTGGCGGGGCGGCGGCCCCCGCGCCGCGCTGCAGCGGGAAAGTTTCTGTGCGGAGGGGAGGGAGAGTTCCCCGGCCCGGGGCTACTTACAGCCTCTTGTCCTGCGGCGCCAGCTGCCAGTGCATGGCCAGGGAGAAGCCGAACAGGCTGCCCGGCTCCCCTCGCCGCAGGATCACATTGTCCGCGTCCAGGTTGAAGGCGGAGGCGAGGCAGGGCAGGAGGGACAGGTAGAGGAGCGTCTGCCCGGGAGCCATCCGTTCTGGCCGGGAGCGGGAACCTGCTGCTGCCGCTGCCCCTCGCCCGAACGCGCCTGGCGCTCCACAGCAGTTCCCCGGCCGCTCCCCGCGCTGCCACTCGCTCAATGAGCCCGTTGTTCTCCTGAGACTCCCAGCTTCGCACTAAGTGACGAAAAGAGGCGAGCCCCGCCTCCCCCACCCGGCGGGCTGGGTTCGGCTCGGGTCTGCGGCCCTCAGCCTCTCCCTGCCCTGCCCTGCCGTTCTGTCCCTGCCAACCTCCAGCCAGTGAACAGCGCCACGAGGCTCTTCCAGACAGAAAAGCGCCACTAAGCAACCTCTGCAACTGTCCAGGATTTAGAGCCTCGCCCAGCCCTGCAGCCTTTCCCAGGCTCCAGCCAGCCCTGCCCTATTCATTCCCTCCTCCCCCACCAACGTCTTGCTGGAGCACTCAGCTGCTGCAATCAAGGGTCACCTGCAAGGGTGCCGTAGCTGGTTACTTATTCCCAGTTCCTTATTCCAGGGTTCTGCAACAGAAATGGAATAACTCACTGGAGTTCCAGTACAAAGAAGTGACAACAACTCCCGAGTTACCCAAATCATCAGTATCTATGTCCATCTTACCTTTGGGAAAAGAGAAATTAAGAGCAGGGGTATCACACTGCAGCAAAATAAAGTTTTGTATCACTGATCTGCCCCCAGGCTGTTCAGAACCCTTCCACAGACACAGAAGAATTAGGGTGACCCAAGAACTATTTTGTCATTTACATCTAGTCAAACCCCAGTTAATTATTCAAATCAAGAGTCCTTGAATAAGTAACCAACACTAGGCAAATATAAGTCACCCAAGCACATTGATTTCACTCTCTTCTGGTGGCTTGGTCCCTCAGTCTAAAAATTATACCAGATGCTCCACCAAGGACACCTCCCAACACCAAGCTGTCAGTTAAAAAAAGCAAACTATGAAATGCTGAAAATTGATTTACTAATTTAACTAGCATGGAATATATAACAGCAATAACAAGAAATATCCAATAGTAAATACATTCCAGGTTATGAGATAGTGACTACATTTCTAAAACATTTTAAGAACCCATTGCATCTATTGAAGAATCCATTCTTGACAGCGGCACTCAGAACTTCATCTGTTTCCAGTATTCCTCTAAAGATAAACTAAAACAAAAACCACAATCACCAATGTGTATCTATATTAGTTATTTTAGTCCCTGCTGGAAAGCACACAGAAAAAAAAAACTTTAAATATACATAAGTGTCTTCTCTAAACTGTCTTCAGAGCATTTGAGCCTCAAAACTCCATAATCTCTGAAGAGATCTGAGATTGCCCAACTCCTAATCTACAACTGTTAAAAAACAGTATGCATATTATCTCATGCAGTCACGCAGAACACTGCAATGTACAGAACATATTGGAAGGATAGAGTGTCAGCAGTGATTTTAGTTTCGTTTGCAGTTAACTTTTATTACTACATCCTGCATTTTCTTTTCCTAAAGTAAAGTTTAAAAAAAAACCTATAAAAAAAAATAAATGGTGGCATGCCATAATAGTTTTCCTTGGCCATTAGTAAGTATTCTACGAAAGTAGGGGCAGGCCAAATTTCAGCTACAAAGATCAGCCATGAATCAGGAGTGATTATACCTATGCTTCCACAGTATGGGCCTTTCTAGGTCTTTCATCAAAATGCAAATATCATCATGACCCAAATGTACTTATAACACGATGATGGCTTGTGATTAGAATCTATTAGACTTGAAGCTGACATGTTCAATTTAGTCAAGACAATACTGTACATGACTGGTTTGAATAGGCTGGTGTTTTTTCTCCTAAACCTTTTGCCAAACCCCTATGACAACATTACTGTAGTGGAATTATTTTGAGTGTTCGTCTATGAGCAATTGAGTCTGCTTGAAATGCCATTCAGGCAGATTTTTAAAGATTCATTTTAGCAAGGTCATCATAATATACTTATTATTTTCTTATGGGTATTGATACTGCAAATAAATTTTTAAAGAAGAGAAAATAAATCTATCTTCTTCTCTTATGAAGTGCCCCCCACACACACACACATACCCCCAAATGTGCTTCCATAGCCTGGAAATCAAAACATGTATCTGTTGAATTAGGCTCCATGATATTTGTTCCTAATAGAAGCCACCTCTTCCTGTCTGATTTATTCAAAACCATAATCCATAATCTAGTGTTCAGTTGCCTCACAATCATTCCTCATGGCATAGACTTGTGTTAACACAAAGACTAGACTGATTTCACAGGGGGAGAGGGCTGGACTCATAAGGGAGCAAACTTATTACAATTCATAAATGTGATGGTAAGTAGCAATTACTAGAAAACAAAAACAAGCGTGAGCCCTTTAAAAATAATTTTGAGTTTTTCCCCACAAATAACATCCAGCCTGTATACCAGGGCTGGGCAAGAGACTGTCAATGGGCCGGATCTGGCCCGCCAAGCACTTTGATCCAGCCCATGGCAGTTCCCAACTCCACCACTAATGCGTTGCCGGGGAGGCACAAACCCTTTCAGCTGCTGCTATTTAAAGGGCTTACACCTCCCCTGCGGCTCCCAGGCAATGCATTAGCAACGGAGCACAGGAAGCGCAAGCCCTTTGAATTGCTGCTATTTAAAGGGCTCACAACCCCTGGAGCCCAAGCCAGAGCCGGGAGCCCTTTAAATAGCAGCAATTGGAAAGGCTCATGGCCACCCTGCAGCTCCCCCACACTCAGGCCAATCAAGACCTGGGGACAGGGGAGTACGCGAAGTCTCCTCCCCCCGCCAGGGGCACAAAGCACCAGTGGGAACTGCAGGCTGTTCAAACAGCCAGCAGTTCTCTCTAAGCACTTCATGCCCTTGGCAGGGAAGGGAGGGGAACTAAGACTTCATGTGCTCCCACACCCCAAGGCCAATCAGGGTGAGTGGGCTGTGAAGTCTCTTGCCCCTGCCCCCTTCAACCTGAGGCCCCACCCTTTCCAGGACAGCCTTCAACCTCTTCAAAAATTATTGCCCACCCCATTATATACTACAGTATTTTGAAAAAGAAGCAATCGCTCTGAATAACTTTGGCAGAAAGTAGGCTCATTCAAGTACTCAAACTAGACAATGCTGTCATGTTACATTTATTGGATCCCTCTTGCCAATGCTATCTTAGGCATTTTTATTTGTTCACTATTAGCCACATCAGTGGCGAGAGGATATCAATTTTACAGTTTCTTATTACCAGAATTAGCGACATTTAAAAATGTAGTTACATTGAAACCTCTCATGGGACAAATAGAAGAAATGGATTGTTTGTAAGATGGAGCACAGATTCACTCAAAACTTTTAGAGTTTCATTGGAATAGTCTCAAACAGGTGAGACAAGGTGGATGGAGTAATATTTTTTATTAGACCAACTTCTGATCATGAGAAAAAAAAATTTAAGCTATAGATGATCTATTATCTAAATTTCACTTTATTTTCTTGAATATGTCCTTCCAGGCAGGGGAGGGGAAGCAAGTGTGAAAACATAGGTTTCTTCTTTATTCAAGTGACTTATGATATTGCAGAGATTAGGCCATATGCAGAAAAATGTTATGGGACATCTTCTAGCAACCAACACATTCTTACACACTTTTTATTTGGTCCTATCTCAGTACAAAGGAAAATGAAAATTTGGTATGATGATCAATTAACTTTGACTGCTATAATAATATACATAATAATTCAATGAAAATAACTCACTACCCATAGCTACTGTCTCAGCCAGCTCAAAGCCATGTGTCCTTTCTCTAGTCTGACACATGCTCTGCCATAGCTGAGTTTTCAGCTGCCTGTTTATTAATGGCATGTTGGTATTCTGCCAGATGGGCTGCAAGACATTGGCCTGCTGCTCCTACATATTGAGCATCAGTGCCAAAAATGCTCTCCTCCTCAATGTAGCAATTGTTGATTTAATTATAAGAACTAATTTTTCATTTTTAGAAATGAAAGTGAAGAACTGAAGCCAGATAAGACATTTTAATCTATGTTCTAGAGAAACTCTAAAGAATGATGCCTTGCATTGTTGACCCTTTCATCTTTCAGATTACAAACACACCTTACATTTATTTGGCATAAAAAGTAGTGCATCATTTACTGGTATACGTAGATGCACAGCTGTGTATCTTTCACGCTGCACATTTAAAAAAGCAAAAATGTGTTGACGTATCCCCTATTCTTCCTTATTAAATTCCATATACTCATTTATTATATTTAATTTCAGATGGAAAATTGGCTCAGGCCTGCATTACTAAAACTAGTTACAAGCTTCTCTAAATTCTTAATTGCATCAAAGTTTTAGGGTTCAGAATTTATACATGGAATCAACTCTTTTGAATAATTTCTTTAATGCAATGCCTTTACAAGTTTTAGAATTGCTAGCTTTCCCTGAAGACTTAGTTCTAAATAGCTGATGCCTCTGAATAGCAAGGCAATCAGGTGAATAGACTATTACTCTTTTGTACACAAGGACATTTTTGCTAGAATTTTCACTACTGCTATTTTCAGTTCTGCTCCACTGGTGTTAGTACTCGTGAGCAATAGAGTACACAATATGCCTGCAGCTGTTGGCATTTTAAGCAAAAAGTTGTGCTCTGTGCAGATTAGATGTTACAGTGATTAAAATGCCAGTGGCTTCTTGGAGGCCTGTCTACACTAGCATTTCCATTGTTACAGCTCCATCATTTGAGTTGAAGGTGTTCTAGTAAAAGAGAGGCATTATTTTAAAAACAATTTTTTTTACAATCCTAATGTAAACACCATGACCCAGATCTACACAATGATTTAAGTGTTGCTTGCAATCACAAGAACACGATGTAATCCACAAAGCCTGAGTTAGGTGTATGAGCTCCCTCTGAATACACAGAGATAGGCACCTTACAAAAGCCAACATGCTAGGGAGCTACCTAAAACAACCAATGGGCAATGCTGACAAGAGAGGTATGTCCTAGGTCCTGCCCCTCTCCCAGAGTAAGTGCTAAGTCCAGGCTGCAAAGTAGCACCTACCTCTGCTGAGCCACAAGCACCAAACCACCACCTGGAGTCATGCAGCCAGAGCAGTCCCATCCACAAAGTATTTTTCCTACAGCCTGGGGGATTACCTCAGGAGCCTGGGACTGGCAGCATAGCCGTGGGAAGCAGAGTGAAACAGTGGCCTGCTCCACTCCACCATCTCTCAGCTGGATTGCTCCACAGAGCTCAGGGGAGACGAATGGAGCAGAGTGGGTTAGGACTGAGGTGCTCCAGTTCTGCCTCAGTGAATGCTGAGGGGGCCCCAAATGCTGCTGCCGTACTATGCCAGGCCCCCAGTAATCCCTCTGGCTGTGTAGCTTGTGGAGGGGGCTTCAGGTAAGGGGAGGAAGGGGCCGATCAGGGGCAGGAAAAGGCAGGACAGACCTTGGGGGAAGGGTTGGGGTAGAAGCAGAGCTGGGATAGGGTGGTAGGCCATCCCCAGATTAGGTACGTAATATAGTGTAATCGATTAACTGATAAGCAAAAGCTTATAGGTTAATGCTCTAGACTACACGCATTTCCCCTCCCCCCACCTGCCAGTACATTTTTTAGCAGGTTGGACAGCAGCCCAGCTCAGTCCTGGCTCACGCCAGGTTCGGGACCTACCCTGCTGCAGCTCTGCATTATAAGTGTATTAGGAGCCAGGCGGGCAGGCAGCCCAGCTCAGTTCCAGCTCGTGCTGGGTCCAGGAGCTCAGCCCCTTCCCTGGACAGGGACTGCTGTCACCCTGCACTGCTGCCTTCTGTATCAGAGGCAGCAGCGCGAGGCGACAGGCAGCTGGTCCACGAGGGAAGCTGGTTTTAAACTATCTCCCCTTGCGGACCAGCTCCCACCTGGCACCCCACGCTATTACCTCTGATACAGAAGCAGCAGCATGGACTGGCAGGGGGCTCCTCAGGGACTATAGAATAGTCGACTAACTGATAAGAATTCATGAGATTAATCGACTATTCAATTAACCGATATTTAACATCCCTACCTCAGACTATGTGTTGCCCTACGAATGGCCCTCCTGCTGGCAGCTTAGGTGGAAATTAATTAGGTGCTTGTCTCTCTCCATGCAAAACTGGACAGAGGAGGAGGAAGGGGTGCTAGTGGTGCTGCCAGTGCCTACCATATAACTTTTCTTTCTGTGAAACAAGGTTTACCAGAGCGGTCGACAAAGGCTTCCCTTGTCGACCTCGCCGCGTCTAGTCTGCCGCGCTCTGCTGGATCAGCTGATTGTTGGCACAGCGCGGCGGCCATTTTTATTTTAATGAAGTGGGGATTATTTAAATCCCTGCTTCATTGACTATGCCGAGTAAACTATTTTACATGGCTCCGTCGACGGAGCCATGTAGTCTAGACATACCCTACATGCCTGGATGCCTGTTTCCTACTGAAATCCCATGGGGAACAGTCATGGTAGGGTGGGGATGAAAAAGAGAGAGACTCTGAAGTTCAGTGGTTAAGTTACTCGTCTAGGAGGTAGGAGATGCAGAATACAGTCTCCTACCCCAATCACTGTTGTTATTTATCCATAGTGGAACAGCTCAAACAGAGAGATTGAGAGAGCCCCACCCTATATCAGAATATCCTGTAGCTTGGGGGTTAGAGCACTATGTTAAAAGCCTTTTCCCCCTTGTGACAGAGAGGGGAATTGAACCTAGATAGCCCACCTTCCAGATAGCTCACCTGCCAGATCCTATATACCTCCTTTTTTGAGGGATAAAGGATCTTGCGCAAAAGGGTTTTTTTGCGCAAAATGGCCCCATCTACACTGTGTTTTTTTCTGCAAAAACCTCTTCCGCAAAACAGATTGGAAGAGACTATGCAAATGAGAGCGCGAGAAATACTAATGAGTGCTTCATTTGCATTTCCTCTGCCGACAAAATGCTACTGTGTAGACATAGCCTCAGTTTCCCTTTTCTTTTAAACATATATTTGCATAAATAAAAACCATGTAGTACTCTATGAGAACATCTATACGGCAGGGCAAAAGTTGAATTAAACTATGCAGCTTGAGCTATATCAATTGCATAGTTTATATCGAAATAGCTTATTTTAGCTTTTGGTGCTGTCTTCACAGCAGGAAGTCAAAGGAAAAAAACTCTTCCTTCGACTTCCCTTACTCCTCTTAAAATGAAGATTACGGGAGTCAGAGTAAAAAGTCCTCCCGTCTGTCATTATTTCGAAATAATGGCTTGCAGTGTAGACACACACTTATTCCAACATAAGAGCTTGCTGTGTAGATGTACCCTACCAGATTAGTATTCCTTTACAAAGAGAAACCATGCTCTACCTTTGGAGATAATGATTCAGAAATTGAATTTCAACAGTTCTGATCTGAAATCTTCAATTGTTGTATGATGTTTTCAGTCATAGTTTTAAAACATATTCTGGATGAAGGAAAATATTATGTCCAGAATTTCAGTTCACAGAGTCTAGGTTCACACTGCTTTCAACTCCTTTCCCTTTTTTTCCTCCCAAAATAGCTATCTACTTCTATCTTTTACAAGAAGAGATCATTTTTTCCACCCAAGCTCTGAGGCACATTCCTTCAAGCATTTTAAGAATGACCAGTTTGAACTGTCTGGAGAGCAAACATCTTAGAAAATATTCCAGAGGCAGTTATCTTTTCTGATGAACAGAGAGGTAGCAAAGGTGGCAGAAATGGTGGTGGCAAATGGGAACAGGCAAGGTACTAAATGGGCTATAAAGTATTAAACACCAGCCTCCTGGAGTATATTGGATATATTTGAAAGGAGGCAAAAATTGGCTTCAGAGATATTTATAATATAATTGTGAGGGGCCTCACTACATTTCCCCACTCCTTAAAAAAAAAGCAGAAAAAACCTTATGTAGAGAAAAAAAGATGCAAAAGAAAGCAAAGTTACTTATCTCGGTGCAGTAACTGTTGTTCTTTGAGATGTGTGTCCCTGTGGGTACTCCACTGTAGGTGCTGGGCTTGCCCTGGAGCCACAAGATTTTTCCAGTAGCAGTACTCGGCCAGACCGCGCATGCGCGGTGGTATCTCATGGCGTTCGCACTCTTTTGTGTGATTGCGCAGTCTGGCCCCCGCCAGTTTGTCGAGGCTGCCTCGGAATCTGGAAGACATAAAGGAGAAAGACTCCGAAGCGGGAAGGAGGGCGGGTAGTGAAGCACCCACGGGGACACACATCTCAAAGAACGACAGTTACTGTACTGAGGTGAGCAACTTCACTTTCTTCTTCAAGTGATGTCCCCGTGGGTGCTCTACTGTAGGTGACTGAGCAGCAGTACTCCACTAAGCAGGAAGGTGGGAAAAAACAGAGTCCCTATTTGTCTGTTGAAGAGAGCACCGCTGATGCCACCACAGTATCTGAAAACCTCCTCTGATGTGTAGCGTAATGTTTTACAAAAGTGTCATGTGAGGATCAGGTGGCTGCTTTGCATATGTCTTTAAGGGAAACACCCTTGAGGAAAGCCATTGAAGCTGCCTTTGCTCTCATGGAATGGGCTCAAGGTTCTGTCGGAAGTGGTATACGCTTGGATGCGTAGGCCTCAGTTATGCACATGGTTATGAGTTTTGAGATGCGCTGAGATGATATTGGGTGTCCTTTCGATCTCTCGGCTAGAGACACAATCAGTCGGTCAGTTTTTCTGAAAGGTCTCGTGCGTTCTGTATAAAATGCAAGGGCTCTGCGAATATCAAGTGAATGAAGGGACGCTTCACACAACGAGGTGTGAGGTTTCGGATAAAAAGATGGAAGGATAATTGGTTCATTGACATGAAAAGTCGACGAAACTTTAGGGATAAATGTTGGGTGAAGCCTTAGGACTATGCCATCCTTATTGAAAATGGTATAGAGGGTGTTGCCATAAGGGCCACCAACTCGCCAACTCTACGTGCTGACATAATGGCAAGAAGGAAAACCACTTTCATAGTTAATGTCTGAAGTGGTATAGTCGCCAACGTTTCAAATGGTGGAGTTGTTAGAGCTCCAAGTACGACATCTAAGTTCCACACTGGAGGAACGGGCTTGCGAAGAAGGCTTAGGTTCATAAGGCCCTTCATGAATCTCTTGGTAGTTGGGTGGGCGAATAGGGAAGTGCCTTCACTCGGTTGTCTGAACGCCGAAATGGCTGCTAGACGAACTCTGAAAGAGGCTAATGACAGCCCTGTGTGTTTTAGGTGTAGCAAGTAATCAAGGATAACATGAAGTGGAGTCGACTGAGGAAGCAGTTGCTGTGTGGAACACCAGGAAATGAACCTGCGCCATTTTGAGAGGTAAGTGGTTCTGGTTGTTTGTCTTCTGCTGTGTATTAGTATTTCTCTGACTTGTGTGGAGCAAAGGGACTCAGAGGGATTCAGCCAGTTAGGAACCATGCGGTGAGCCTCAAAGTGTGTATCTGGGGGTGTCGTAATGAGCCGCAGTTCTGGGTGAGAAGGTTTGGGAGGGCTGGAAGTGGATACGGTCTGCATGGTGACATGCGTCAGAGGAAGGGAAACCAGTGCTGATGCGCCCATGCTGGCGCTATCAGTATGACCGGGGCCCTGTCCGTTCTGACCTTCTGCAGAACTTTGGGAATGAGAACTGTAGGTGGGAAGGCATACAGGAGAGGTCCCTTCCAATTGACGAGGAATGCATTACCTAGAGAGCCGGGGCCGAGTCTGGCTCTGGAGCAATACTTTTGGCATTTTTTGTTGTGACGAGTGGCAAAGAGATCTATTAGGGGAGTGCCCCAGCGTCGGAAGAGAATATGGAGGACCCCATCATGCAATTCCCACTTGTAATCTGGAGCGAAGTGCCTGCTGAGAAAATCCGCCGCGACGTTCATGGTGCCAGGTAAGTAAGATGCCACAGGTGTGATTCCGTGGCGAATGCACCAGTTCCAAAACCGGATTCCCTCTGCACAGAGGGAGTGGGATCGAGCTCCGCCTTGACGGTTTACATAATACATTGCTGCGACACTGTCTGTGAGGATTCTCACTGTGGATTCTCACTGTGGTATTGCGGATGTGGTCGTGAAAGTATCTGCAGGCGTTGAAGATCACCCGAAGTTCCAGAATGTTTATGTGGCGTCGTGTCTCTGATGGTGACCATCGGCCCTGGAGGATATAGTGCCTATATGTGCACCCCACCCTAGAAGGGAGGCGTCGGTGGTGATGTGATGCGAGGGTTGCTGTTGGTGGAAGGGTACGCCGGTAAGAAGGTTTGTGTGGTTCGTCCACCAGCAGAGCGACTGGAGGACAGATTGTGGAGGGGTCACTGATCTGTAAAGGTCTCATTTCATGTGATTGTATACTAGTGCTAGCCAATACTGGAGGCTGCGAAAATGTAGTCTGGCGAAGTGTACCACGTAAGTTGTGGCAGCCATGTGACCCATGAGCTTTAAACAAATGATTATCTGAATGGTTGGACTGCCTCAAATGATTTGTATCGAGTCTTGAATGGCCTGAAACCTCTGGAGGGGTAAGTATGCTCTGGCGTTGTTCGCATCTAACCAGGCACCAATGAATTCAAGCTCTTGAGTAGGGTGAAAAGTGGACTTTTGGTCGTTGATAAGAAGTCCAAGGGTGTGGAAGGTTCTCATCATGGTGTGGACCATATTGAGCACTTAAGTACATGAGTGATTCTTCAGTAGGCAGTCGTCTAGGTAAGGAAATATGATTATTCCTTCTCGACGGAGGCGTGCTGCGACTACCACCAGGATTTTTGAAAATACCCTGGGGGCGGACGAGAGGCCAAAGGGCAGGACTTTGTACTAGTAATGATCCATGCCGACTGTAAACCGTAGGAATCTTCTGTGTGCTGGATGGATTGACACATGAAAATGTGCGTCCTGGAGTTCAAGGGCAGCAAACCAGTTGTCACGATCCAATGCGGGTATTATAGCAGCAAGTGTCAGCATCTTGAATTGTTGTTTTCGTAGAAATCTGTTCAAACACCGGAGATCTAATATTGGTTGCCATCCTCCTGACTTTTTTTGAGTGAGAAAATAATGGGAATAGAAGCCCTTGCCCCTGAAGTCGTCCGGGATTGGTTCTACTGCACCTAAGGAGAGCAAGTGGTCGACTTCGGTGCGTAACAGGGCCTCGTGAGATGGGTTCCTGAAGAGGGACAAGGTGGGGGGAGTAGTGGGGAGAATGGCGAGGAAGGGTATGGACTATCCGGATTGAACTATTTCCAACACCCACTTGTCTGCAGTGATTGTGGCCCATTGGTGGTAAAACGGCCCTGGGCATTGGTGGAAGAGGTGAGTGTGGTGACTGCTGCTGTTTGTCTGCATACCCCCGACCAAGACAACAAACCTGCTGTTTGTTGTTCAGTGGGGTTTGCGTACGGTTGCTCAGGTTTCGATGCCTCTGGGGTCTTTGGTGCAGATGTTGCTGATCGAAAGTCCGTTGTTGTTGCTGCCACTGCTGCCTGACATATGGGTAATCATAACGACGTTGGTAAGGAGTATAACGATGTCTCCTGTATGGTGGGGAATACATACCCAATGTCCGAAGGGTTGTGCGTGAGTCTTCGGACGAATGTAACACACTGTCTGTCTTTTCAGCCAATAATTTGTCTCTGTCGAATGGTAGGAGGTAGGATGCTTGCCTCATAAATACCGCCATAGACATGGACCGGGCCGCTGTATCCGCCACGTCCATTGCTATGTGGAGCACTGTCCTTTCCGACATGTAGCCATCCTGCACAACTGATTTTAATATGGACCTTTTGGACTCTGGTAGATGGTCCAGCAGTGGCATCAGCTTTGTGAAAGTATCAAAAATGTGACTGGAGAGATGTGCAGTGTAATTGGCTATTCTGAGTGTGAGCGTTATGGATGTGTAAACTTTTCTGTCCAATAAATTGAGTCTTTTTGTGTCTTTGTCTGAAGAGGCGTGTTTGTATTGCAGTGTTTTTGACCTTTGATGGGCCGCATCCACCCCTAAGGAGTTGGGCTGGGGATGGGTAAAGAGGACTTCCATGCCTTTAGGAGGTACAAAGTACTTCCTGTCACCTTTCTTGCTGGTCGGTGGAATGGAGGCCGGAGTTTGCCAGATTTCTTTGGTGACCTCCAATATGGCGTCATCCAAAGGTATAGCTATCCTCAATCTATGTTGGGGCTGGAGATTTTTGAGAAGACGATGCTGCTTGTCCTTTATTTCATCCAACGGTATCTCCTGGCTTACCACCACCCACTTGAAGAGCTCTTGGAACTGCAAAAGGTCGTCCGGTGGGGAAACATCTCCAGGGATGACGGCTTCGTCTGGAGAAGAAGAATGATCAGTAGGGGACACTTCCGGTGGGTGCTCCTCAGTGATGGAAAGGTGGGTATCATCTGGCTCTGATGGAAGTTGTTGTGGAGATGCAGTTTGTCCTGTTGGGGTGGGAGGAGCTGGAGTTGGGGAGTGTCTGGGAGATGTACAGTCACAGTATGGCCTTCCATGAGATCTGGACCTATAGTGGTACGAGTATCTATTGGGTGAATAATGGTGGTAACGGTTATCACGGTGGTAAAGTCTGTCAAGTGGTGAGCGCCTGTCAGAATAAGTAAGTTGACCGTGATCCCAATGGCATATGTGAGGAGAACGGGGAGAGCGAGAGCGGATGTACAACGCTCTGGAGGAAGCCGGAGAAGCGGAGAAGTGTCGATGATGGTATTGACGGTGGACCCTGTAGGCTGCTAAAAATGGGGAGAGAAGCCTCTGGTGTGGAGAGTATGGTGATCGGCAGCATTGCACGCTGTAAGATCTTGGGGAGCACGGTGCTGGTGGGGAAGGCGACGGTGCCGGTGAAAATACCGGGGATCGGGAATGACTCTGGTGTAGAGACGTACTCGGTGCCGGGACGTGTGGTTTGGTGCCGCCCGTATGCGGAGTCGGCACCACCGGTGCCAGTGCCTTAGAGCTCGGTGCCGATCCCCGCTCTGAAACAGTGGTGGGCGCCAGTGCCGAAGTCGCCGCCGCCAGTGCCGATGATGACCTCGGCATAGAGGAGTCCTTCGGTGCCGAAGGTTTAGTATCGGGTGGTGACGAGGCAACCATCAGTGCCGCTGTCGGTGCCGCTTCTGCCGGTCTTTTGGCTTTCGGTGCCGCAGAGGTCTTCAGGCATGGCTTCGCGGTGCTTGAAGTACTGGGCTTATCTCCCGTGCTAACTCTGCCGAGCGAGGTGGCCGCTAAAGACCTGGTCAGTGATGCCTGCGATCTTTTGGGCGAAACAGCTGAAGGAGATGAAGTCCTACGTTTCGGGGGCTGATCTGCTGAGGCTGACTCCGAGCACGTTGGCTGGAGGGCTTTATCAAACAAAATCATCCGCAGCTTCATTTCCCTGTGCCATCGGGCCCTTGCGGTCAATTTTGTGCAGTGTGGGCACTTCTGTGGGACATGAGCTTCCCCCTAAGCAGCGGATACATGAGGAATGCTCGTCAGAGGCGGGCATTGTCTCTTGGCAAGTGCGCAGTTCCTCTGTGATGGAACAATGGAAAGGAGTGACTCAGCACATACTCATATTGGTAAATGGAGGCTCAAACTTTTCCCTGGGCAGTTTACGTTCTCTGTGAAATCAAAACACCTTCTTCCTTGCTATTGGTTGCAGGAATTGGTCTGTCAGAGGAGAGTTTGGAAGATTTCATCTTTCTGAGTTTGTAACTATAGGGTTAAATTTAGCCCTGCTATAAAGTAGTGCAACTTCTATTGACTTCAATGACATTACAGCTAATTATGCTAGGGCTGAATTTGGCCTGAGGTTCTTTCAGATAGGGAATGTTCTGAGTTTTAAGATGTTAAATAAACATCTAGGTTCCTTTTTTGAAACCCAGTTTTATCAGCTTCTATTCACTGTGTTGTTAGTGTGCTTTGTGGCAACAAATATGACTTTGATCTCTTTTAATGAAGTGGTCATTAGCTATCGGATTGTTGTAAAAATAAATATATCCTACATACTTTCTGTCACTATACCTCTAGTTTTATTTAAACTTATTTATTTATGTATTAAGACAATGGAAACTTGGAATAGGTATTTTTGGGAAGTATAATTAGGTGGCTTTTTAAAAAAAACTCTCGGGCTTTCACTTACACAGATTATTTTACATATTCTCCTCTTCCTGCTCCTATTGTTTAGTTGGCAGCAAACACTGTAGCATTAGTCATCAAGGCATACAAGGGAGATAGGCACAAGCAGCCCAACAACCATATATATGATTTGCGCATTTACTACTCACCTCTTTTAAATTTACCCACAGTTGTGTAAGCAGAATTGCTCTTTTCACCCATTCCAATATTAAAAACAATACAACGTTTCCCTGAATATTACTATGTGATACACCCACTCAACTGTATTAGAGCCCTCATGAATTACTTTCCACAGTTTCAAGAGGCTCAGGGTTATCATGAGAGTATAGAAGAAGGGATCTCGAGCTATCTGGGTTTCCCAGTACCATGGTGTACCCTAGAACATAAGCTCCAGGTAGTGGCAAAACAATCAGAAAGCCCAATGAGTGCCTGATTCCTTCCTGAGTAGAGAAGAAGCAGACAGTGCCTGATATCCCCTGAAGGCCTAAACTAGAAACAGAAAGGGTACGTCTACACTTGCTCACTATCTCGAGATAGGGATGCAAATGTAGCTGACCGAAATTGCTAATAAAGCGGGGATTTAAATATCCCGCGCTTCATTAGCATAATCTCGCCCGAGCGCTATTCCGCTCGACAGCTGATTCGAACCAGGAAGTGCGCTCCAGGAGGCGTTAGTTCGAACCAAACCCCTTGGTTCGAACTAATGTTACTCCTAATTTTTTGGAGGAGTAACGTTAGTTTGAACCAAGGGGTTTGGTTTGAACTAACGCGTCCTGGAGCGCACTTCCTGGTTGGAATCAGCTGGCGAGTGAAGTAGCGCGCGGGTGAGATTATGCTAATGAAGCGCGGGATATTTAAATCACCGCTTCATTAGCAATTTCGGTCGGCTACATTTGCATCCCTATCTCGAGATAGGGAGCAAGTGCAGACATACTAAAAGAGAGCTTCACCCAAGAACACAACACAGCAGGCAGCAGCAGGTTGGGGCCTGGTGGGACCAATACAAAATTCTGATAAATCTGATTAGTTTGGGATAAGGGTCTGAACTTCAGTATTTTTTTCTAAAATGAATCTTTTCTTTTTATGTTCTCCATGACAAGTTATAAATTAGAGCTTTGGTACTTCAGACATGCTCCAGCCAAGCCACATTAGTAATTGATTCAGCTGACACTCTGTTTAATACAAGTTTAAAATGGGCTTTCACACTCATTTCCTAGCACAGTGAACACAAGACCAGAAGAGGCAGCTGCGATCTACAAGGGCTGGTGTGAATAAATTGTATTTCACCTTAGGAGTCTCCAAACTGCTAAAGGTTGTAGTATTTCAGACAGAATGAGAAGAAAACAAATAAAGCTTTTATTTTTAGATGGACATTATCATTTTCTGGAGAGTAAAGCAGCCAAGTAGACACCAGATGCTACATAGCTGCCATTTTCACCTCTTTCAGATGCCTAATTATAATATACATTACATCTGAACAATGTCTAGTAATAGCTTTGTCTTCAGTGAATAGCCCTTTTGCTGATAGGATCTGCAGTTTAAATTAGGTGGACAAATCTTAAAATCCTTTCACTGATTGTACTCAACCTCCCTAACAGAGGCAACAATTCCACAAAAATCAGTTAAGAGTTTTAGCTGACCAAAGGCTTCAAAACACACTAAGACGGTCTATGCCGCTGCTTGAACAACAAAACATCTGTAGTTCATAGGTGCTTAAAAAAGCCTCCCCCTCTCCTTAAAAACAGTCTTGCAGCAGCAAATGGCAGTTTGAATGGCTTGTTGTCCGCAGGAGCACTCACTTGTCAACAACATGAACCCCGCTCATAGGGGGCGGAAGCATTTTGTCAGCAAAACTACAGAAAAACAGCGTTTACGCTGCCTGACTTCTATCTCGAAATAGCGTTGCAATGTAGACTTACCCAGAAATCACACAGAAGGACATCTAACCACTCTGTAAGTGTAAATAGCAGTTTGTCTATATACAAAACATTACATGTGGAAAGGGGGTACCTGGGTGCTGTTATAGGAACTGAATTAAGGTCCCTTTAAAAATTTCGTTCATTGCATGACTCAAAGTTGACAAGAAAAACAGAGAACAGTAGGAGTGTTGGAAGACAAGAAATGTTAATGGGGGGAGGTTTGGCATTCCTGAATCAGATAGTATTGCTATGCAACAATGTGTTTTTTCCTATAGCAAAAAACACATGGGACACTAGAATATAGAAGAAATATAGATTGCAAAAGAAGGAAATATTACATTGTTTGACAACAATTTAAAGTTTTTGTGCTGTATCATCAAACACATCTTTCAGTGATTAAAATCTTCACTAAAACTACATTTTTTAACCTATTAATACATAGAACATACAGGTTCAGGGTCTCTGCTAGCTTACAGTTTTCACACTAAAAGATATTCCCACCTGCTAGAGGTCCCCAATGGTTGAAAGTCTGCAAAGAGGCCTCAACTTCTTTTGCACTTGCAAAGCCATCAAGGTCCACTGTTGCACAGAAGATATGCAGCTCTGGCCAGAGAACTGCCTGGCTGAGGAATAGGATGATTTAGCACCCCTCTCCCTCATAGTGACTCATGCCAGTAGAACTCCAACAAAAATTAAAGCAGTCCTTCCCAACTAAGAGAGGGCATCAGCAGAAATACTATCTGCCTTCAGCTCAGTGAATCTTCACCAATTGATATTGATTAGGTAAAAATTACATCCCTGAACCAGTTATGTCATCTGTTCCTACAAGCTCCACTGTATATATTCAAGAAATAACTGGTATATAGCCATTAGCACATGTGTAATATTATTTACCTCTTAGCAGTCTGCAACACAAACATGCTTTGATTTAATTAATTAAAGTGGTGCAAAACCCTATACTGAGAGTCTTATTTTGGCTGAAGAATAGCTTAGCTTAAATCTGTTCGTAGTTAACTAAAATAAACCTGATTTAAATAAAAAATAAAGATGCTCACACAACTTTTTGCCATGATTTAACTAAATTGGTTGACTATCACATCATTAGATAAACTGGTACAACTCAGGCTATGTCTACACTGCGGTTTTTTGTGTGTGCAGAAGAGGATACGCAAATGGCGCACTCATTTGCATATCTTCTTCCGATTCTTTTTTGCGGAAGAGGTTTTGCTGCTAAAAAGCCCCGTGTAGACGGGGCCATTTCTCAGAAAACCCCCATTTTCACAAGATTCCTTATTCCTCAAAAATCGAGGTTTACAAGTTCTTGCGAAAAAGGGTTTTTTTCTGACAAATGGCCAGGTCTCCACGGGGCATTTAGCGGCAAAACCTCTTCCGCAAAAAGAATCAGAAGAAGATATGCAAATGAGTGTGCCATTTGCGTATCCTCTTCCGCAAAAAAACTGCAGTGTAGACATAGACTCAGTGAAGATGAGACAAGAGAGAGGCATATTCCTTGACTTGGTATTTTCAAAACCAATACATCACAAAGTGATAAATCACAAACAAAGTAATGACTGAAATTTAGTGCTTCTGGAATTGTGTATGTTCATGTAACTCCAATCATGCAATATATTCCTGTTGACAACCAGGGGTTATAGGTTCTCTCAATAAATATGTATATCTGCCTCTCCATTAATCTTCTACATTGAAATGTTAAAATACATAATACTTATGAAAACATTAACACAGTGTATAAACTATATGAACGTTAAAGTAGAAATTTCAGCAGCTAAAAGAAATTGCAACCCAACAAAATTGCAGCCCAACGAAGCATAACTGCATATCTGCATAAGATTATAACTTCCAAGGGATGTACCACAAATGAGCACATGGAAAGAGACTTATGGGGTAAGTTTCTGACCAGAGCAAACCAGCCCACGACCAAGGTAAGTCCCAAGGTTATGACCTACATGGGTAAGTCCCAAGGTTATGACCCATACCAACAGTTATGACCTAATTTGTCATATGGAAGCTGATGAAAAGATGTGTTACACAGAGACTGGAAAATTCCAGCCCCAGTTTCAAGAACTCAAAAGCTGATGTCTCATTCCCTGATTGGATGGGAAGAAAGGACAACTCTCATTTTGGCTGAACATTTAGAATCTCTGGAAGAAGTATCAGTTACCATCTCACTGGCTCACATCAGCATCTCCAAGAGGAGGAATCAAACTGGATCATCCAGCAGATAAAATGGTCTGTCTCTTCAGCACATCACTTCCCAAAAGCTGAAGACATATGGCAGGGTAAAGACTGAAGTCCTAGGCCAGCCATCAAGCAGTCTTCCAGGTAACACCAAGAATCTAGCTCAAACAGCACCTTTAACTGTCTCCTATTTTCCAGCAACTTGGGTTACTTATTAGCGGGCAAGATCATAGCTATGTTCATCCTTTGCTTAATCTGTTTTTGCAATATCAATTCCTGCTGTCAATAACTGAATTGAAAGCTGCAGGCTGAGAAAAGTTCTGATGAAAAGTCACACACAGACTGTATTTTGGATGACTATCCAAATCAGTTAATTTACCGCTTTCTGAAAGTAATTAATTAGTAAGGAAGAGTACAGGCTTGTGTAAGTATTTTAAAGATTGTCACGGAATTACAATATATGCTTTTGGTTTGTAAGAGAGTCCAATTAAGACTGCTGTAAAATATCTTTCAAACTAAACAAGTAACTGAAGAAGAGTTGTGTGTTAGCTCCAAAGCTTGTCTCGCTCACCAACAGAATCTGGTCCAATAAAAGATGTTACCTTACCCACCTTGTCTCTCAAATGACCATTGTTAACTAAGATTGTAGAATGCTGTACCTGTGTCTATAGTAGCTAATTATTTAATGCTGCCTTTGAAGTTCTAGGTATATACTGACATAAAATGAAACTAATTATGCAAGCTTTTTAAACTGCAGTCAGTCTATACAGTCTGTCAAAAATGCAAGAGTTTATTTTTAAATAGTTAGAAGTGTTAGTCAATTCTTGGGGTTAATACCATTCTTTGGTAAGTAGGTTAAAAGTAGGCTCACTGCTATAGAGTCATTGGGAAGGAGACTGAATAGGCTTGTAACTAATTGACCAGTCTTGTGATCTACCTTTGGATTGTTTTCCCCCTGTTGTATTACCAGCACCACTGAAACACAAGTGCCAATTGGTACAAGTGGTATCTGTTATAAATAATAGACACTGGAGGGGAGGGTGTTTGACATTCTCCTTTTCCTCCATACATGGATACTATATTTAAACACTAATTTATTGATTGCTTTGTAAACCAAGCAAATATATATTTTTATTAAATATAATATAATACCTTGTACTTGCTTTGATTCGTAGCTAGAAATGCAAGATAAAGCAAAACAAACAAACAAAATACCCCCTGTTATGCTATAAGGCCCCAGGAAATAAAACAAGATTTTCAAATATACAGCTGAATTGCAAAACAAAAAAAATAGATATTTTGACTGCTATAAATTAGTGCTAAAGTAAATGTTTATCTGGGTAAAATAAAAGTTGAGATTTGTAGAAATAGATGAAGGAGGAGTGAAGCCTTTTGTTTCAACCTGAAAGGTATTTAGAGATTTTGAGAGATCATTTACAAAATATTTCTGTTATGCTACATTGTCTTTATCCTGCTGTACTTTACTGCCCAATTCTCCTGTCCATTGCCTGGAGTATGCCCACACATAATGAATTGCATGGCTGGGGCCTAAGTTTGTTTTCTTTCCTATCTTTGTTTTATTTAATATAAATTGCTCTAATCTACCAGAAATATTTTGGAATTAATCTGCTCTTAAGGGAAGATTTGTTTTACAGCTATCCCTCAAGAGGTAAACATCAAACAGACTGTATTTTAGTCTGAAGGATTCCATTACATTGTTTGGTTGAGCTTTTAATGAAGTCATAATACTCAGCTCCAATCCTTTGAGCCCAACATAAAAATATTATTAGTTAAACCCCATGCAATTCTGCATTTAGGCAAACCCTAAAGGTTTTGCTACATGCAAACCCACTGAAATAACACAAGGGGAGAATTCAAACTGTTTTAGCAATTTTGGTTGAAGTTTGTATATGGAATTGGGTATTCTTGTTTTGCAATAAAAGTGGCTAAAGTCAATTTACTGCTAAATTATAGATAAAAATTGGTTGTAATAGGACAACACCTCCATTTTATTTGCAAAAGCTTCACTGATAAAATGAGATGCACTTTCGTCCACATGGATGATAGGGCTGATAGAGTTGAACTCTCTGGAGATGAGATGAGCATGCTCCTGTCCAGGCCCTATCAGAGGGGGGCCAAGAGGGCCATTTGGCCTGGGCCTCAAAAGACAAAGGGGCCTCATATTTTGACATTTTTCTACCAAATTATTTCCCTTTATTATATACCTTGCAATGATAGCAAAAGACGCTATATACACAACTGCAAAAATGGATTTAAATCATTGTGGGACCTCGGGCCTTCACCATTTCTTTGGTCACACCCGAGTTTTCATCTGCATGACTGGGGACTGGAGTAGCTTCTGTGATTAGTCATTCTATGTTACAAAACACTGCTTACAAGCTTTGCATAGTTTAGAGGTTTTAAAAGTCGTAATTTATTCCATTACTGTAAAGTGATTCTGCTTGGTCTGAGGATGAGTTTAACATTTAAATTAGATATTTATCTCTGCATAGGAAATTTTCATATTTCTGTTTTTTCTTAAGCGTCTTCGTATACAATAACCATATCAGGCTCAGCTGTAAGCTACCTCTTCATCCAGTTTTAGATTCACCTTTAAAGGCTTTTTTGTGATAATAAACTTTTAATTCTAGTTGTTTAATAAACTTTATATCTAATCTGGCAATCACCCCATATTCATAATAATGCACTAGTTATTAGAGGAATTTAATAATGGGAACATATTAGCAGATGAAATTTCAAGACTTTGAAATAAGGCTGTAAGGTTTGTGGTAAATAATTCCACCAAATCATTATTACATAATATTAATTGTGAAGTATATACAATTAAAATTTTTTATAACCAATAGTCTTTAGCAAATTAATTTGTTGTGTGTTACTGTGTTTTAAAAGAACCCCTTTATAAAAATTAAGCAAAGATTTGAAAGTGGTGCAAGTAGGAGAAGGCTAAAGCAACAGAGTGAAGCAGCAGTTAAGAGTTTAAAGAGTAGAAAAGACTCCTCGGCCATTGGATGGTGACCATACTGACAGTGACACTTCCAGTTCAGATGATGAAAACTTTGTACCACAAATGATATTTCAATGCCACTGCCTCAAAATGAGGAGGTCATTAATCAAGACACAGAAATGCCAACAGTAATGATAGATGCAGAATCTACGCTCAATTTAGAGACTGTGCAGGCAGAAAATAAGGACCTTGGAGATGCTGCGCAGCAAGAGCAAGAATTTATGACTGCACAGGACACAGTGTAACAACAGTGGCATCAGAACCTGATATTGGACTTCTTGATAATAACAATGTTGCTTAAATGCAGTCATATCTTAAAGTTAGTTGTTTTCCGATTCCAAGTAATATACCAAAATATGCTGAAAATATGCTTTTCCCACTCGTCTGCTGACAAAAACTCTTCCAAATGGAGAGATCCATACAAAAGACTGACTCTGCTGGACCATGGAAAAGCAGGCTCTGTACTGTGTACTCAGATTCATTTTTAACAGTAATACTTCAAATGCATCAGTACTGTCTGATCCATCCGGTTGGAGCACCAGTAGAGGTTGGAAAAAGTTGAAAGACCAAATACCTGCGCACATGAAACTTCGGTATCACATAAAGGTAACTATGTTACGTGGAAATTAATTAGTAGAGCAGCACTAGCTGACAGTTCAATTGAAAACTTACTCCTGAGTGAAATAATCACAGACACTGATAACTGGAAAAAAACTCCTTGAGCACATGTTGAATGTCATTCTTTTTCTTTCTGAACCGGGATTGGCTTTGTTTGGTTCCAATCAACATATCGGTGACCCTACAAATAGAAACTTTCTTGGTATACTTGAGATTCTTAGCAAGTATGACCCACTTTTATCAAGCCATGTTAAGCGTATTCATGACTCTCAAGAGAGCAGAAAATGCATGCAAGTCTATTATGTGTCAACCAAAATACAAAACAAGTTTATGGAGCTGCATGGAACATTTGTGCAATCAACCATTCTTGAAGAGATACAGCATGCGAAGTACTGTTCAATTATTACTGATGCAACTCCAGACTGTTCTCATAAAGTACAGGCAACCTTGGTTGTTTGATATGTTAAAATTGCAGATATGTTGGAGGGCTGGTCTGGGGCCTCTAAACTCAAAGTGGTCTGGGCCTCTGTCATTCTCTAAGAAGACCTGCTCCTGGCAATAGGAAATTGGCAGTCAAAGACAGACATTTGTGATTCAAGTGTTTTGTGGCTACATGCAATGTCCTCTATGCCTTTGCTCTGTTAAAGAAACTACAATGTATCCTGAAACATTTTCCCTCCAAGATACTATCCTGCAAAATGAACCATAGAAATACAACTCACTGAAGAGAAGAAACATGTATATTTCTTCTCTCCATACCACAGTGGACTCTTCTTTGATTTGTATTTGCATAATTTGGCATTCACCAGCCATGTTCTGCCTGAGTGAATCACTTATTCTCCCCCTCCTCCTTCCTCTCTCCTCTCCCTACTCTACAGGTCCTACCACCTGATTACTCAGGTGTATTTTAGTGGTAGCTCCAAGTATTTCTGTGGGTTAGGTCATCCTAAATTTTAGACCATCTCTAGAAATTGCAATTTTCATCTTTTTTATCTTTTGATATTTTGAACAAATGGATGAAACCATAGACCCAATTTCAGGTTGATGCCGTGGCTCTAATTCTACAATAACCACATTTCTGTCTACTAAACTTAACTCTCAGGCATTGTAACAACTCCTGAATTTCACATGCAGAGTGTGGAAGTGAATTGACTGTCATGACCTGTGTTCCCTGTAAAGTGTGCACTTGTACAGCTGCTCAGGAAAGATTCAAATGCTGCCCAGCTGACTAGCAGAGCACCCCACAGTGAGGTTTTTTGTTTCTGCTGATGGTGCATGTTCACACATGCCTCAGTGCACATAAAATTGTTATGCACATGGATGGAAAAAATCCACACATGGATGAAAAAGATTAGAGGGAACACTGATCATAACACATATCTCATTTCTGAGACACATTATCTAATCTATGAAAGGGATTAAAAGAACATTTGTTTCATTATTATTTTTAGGAGGTCACTCATCTGTTTTGTTGAGTAATGTTAGCTTTTCAATGAAGATATTGGAGAATGTGCACTGCTCTATATTGGATATGGAATTTCAGTGAGTTAATTTTAAAAGCAACTCACTAAATAGCCACAGAACATAATGCACAGCAAACCCAAAGGAAATGTCACTAAAGCACAATTTGAAAAGGAGAGCACTAGAGTTTGCTTTGAAAAGAAAGCCATTATGGTACAATTTTCAAGCCAATTCCCCTGGGATTTTCAGTGTTGGAAGGAGCAGTTGCTATGCTACAGTACAGTCTAAGAACCTAATTATTCTGTGCGACAAAAGTAAAGGGAAGTAAATTGAGGTTATTTATTGAGAGGCTATCAGCACACTCAGCAATCAGTAATACATACATAATAATACATTTATCTCCTACACGTCCATCTGGGCTACAGTGATGGCCTGAAGATACACTTCCCAGAGGCACATGCATTCCAGGTAGTCTCTCTGCCTTCCAACAGATGGATCTGAGTAAGGAAGGAGCAGATGGAAGGCAGTGCAGCAGCATTTAGAGATAGCCGTTTGGGCGGGAAGGGGCTACTCATTGATCCCAAATGCAATCTCCCTTCCCCCCACTCCCCGCTAACCTTGCTCCCCAGACAGATCCTGCTTGTCTATCTTAGGACTGACCCACCTCAGATATCACTCAGCACTCACTCACAAAACTGTGTGTGGTTCCATAGCCTACCCGTAGCACTGCTAGGAGAAGGTGTATGGGCAAAATTGGTGCCTGTCTACCACCCATGGAGCTGAACAAAACTTGGCATCTATGTAAAAGTTTATGTTAGCTCTACCCTGCCCCCTGGAGCAGACAAGGAATTAGTGGCATGTCCAGATTGCAATGCCCTTTGGTAGGGATAGGGTATGCAATGGTGGGAGGCAGGGCTGGAAGCCCTAGGTCCCTTCTCGTTCATATCTAATGATCCTAAATTCTCATGCTTTATAGGTTCAGGGTTAGGAAGGAATTCCCCGTCACCAACAGAAAATGCATTATGCGACGGGCTGTTTTGTTTTGTTTTTATTTGTATTTATTTTTAACTCCTTTCTCTGAAACACCAAAGATGGCCATGGCTGGAGATAGGACACTGAATGGGGAAGGCTGGTGCCCTTAGGTGGCACCAAGCATTCTATCTCCCAGGTCCTTGGCTGGCTGGGTCTTGCTCACATGCTCAGTATCTAACTCATCACTATATGCAGGGTTGGAAAGGGCCAGGAGCAGAGCCAGAAGTCAAGCACAAACCAGCACATTGGAAAGTCAGTGCCTGTGCACAGGAGGTCAGACTAGAATGATCTGGTGTTCCTTTCTGACCCTGAATTCTATTAATCTAGTCTCCATTACCCAGACAAGAGGCAGGAGGAGCAGAGCATAAATTAGACAACAGCTTGAGGAGCTACAAACTTACACTGAGGGAACCAGGCAGAACTGTAAACATCCACAGTATAGTGGAGTGGTAAACATGACTTAAAGCTATCATTTGTCAACTTTCCTCCTCTCTGTTCCCAATCCAAATGCAGAAACAGCATAACTGAGAACTGGCCTTATGCCTTTGGAATTCCTCTCACCAAGCATTGAAGACCAGGTGGAAATCCTTCCTCATGACAGGGATGCAGACTTTTTGAAAAGAAGAAACCAACAAGCAGCTAATCCATCCCCATCAGTTATGCAAATGCTTGGAATCTATGGTGGGGAAATCTGTTGGAATTTATTATTAAGGGTGGGTGTCTTGCAGCTGTCAGGATAACAGGTGGTAAAGAGAGTAGGAAGTTTCTGTCTAATACAGAGATAATTGTGCTTCTGAGGGAAGGAACTGGCTATTAATAAATACACAGATGAATCTGAACTCTCTCACTTAAGCTGTTTTAAAAGCCTACACTGAGCCCTTTAATTTCTCTTTGCCAGCTTCTAAAGCCCTGACTACATCGCAAGAATGATTATGCTAGCTTACTGTTCTTTGTCACAATTAGGGGACTTTGCATCATGCTTTTACTGCTTGTGCGATTGAGAAAAGATGCTTCCAGAACCATATTAGAGAATTGCATTCTAACATACATAACCTTAAGATTTGTCAAAAAATAAACATTTACTTTATTTAAAAGGACATCATGATACCCATCTGTCAAACATGGTTAAATTGTGCTCCCATGGTAGCTTTTGCCACAACTCAACAATGCTAACCATGTTTGTGCATGGACACCTAGCACACTCCGACTTTACTTGCATTGTGTGACAACTTTCCCAGCCCCTAACCTGCAAAAAATATCTGTAAGTTTGGACCCTGTCCTGGCATAGGAATTCTGTGTCTGATTATATCAAGAGCCCATGTGTGCAGGCCCCTTCTTCAGGAGGAGGGGCCTAGGCCTCAGTCCTGAACATCTGCAGAGCCCACTGAAATCTACAAAGCTTTGCACTAGCAAAGCAGTGTTGCTCATGTTACTCCACACACAATGAATTGCAGGATCAGTTCCTAGAATGTAAACAAATAATTATATAATACCTCTCAATTTTTCATCAAAAGATCTCAAAGACCTTCACATGTCATTGCCCCCATTTTACAGACAAGGAGACTAGGGGTATGTCTAGACTGCATTCCCTCTGTCGGCAGAGGGATGCAGATTAGGCAGGTTGACATTGCAAATGAGGCAGGGATTTAAATATCCTGTGCCTAATTTGCGTAAAAATGGCCGTCACGTTTTGCTGACTCAGCACTTTGTTGGCAAAAAGTGGCAGTCTAGAGGGGGATCTGTCGAGAAAGAAAGCCTTTTTCAAAGGATCCTGTAAACCTCCTCGCAGGAGGCATAAGGGATCTGTCGAAAAAGGCTTTCTTTCTCAACAAATCCTCCTCTAGACTGCCACTGTTTGGCGACAAAGTGCTGAGTCGGCAAAACGCTGCAGCCATTTTCATGCAAATTAGGCACGGGATATTTAAATCCCTGCCTCATTTGCAATGTCGACCTGCCTAATCTGAATCCCTCTGCCGACAGAGGGATGCAGTCTAGACATACCCTAAGGCACAGGAAAGTGAAATAACTTCCCAAGGTCACTCAACAGACAGGGACAGTAATAGAACCAGGGTGCCAGAGGCTCATCATTGATCTATCCACTCAGCTCCACAGTCTTCATGCCTACTATAAACTTGTGGCTAATATAAACAATTAGATGGCTGTGTAGGGTTTTATGAAATGAAAGAAATTAGAACATATTATAGTACAAAGGAGACACAATCACATTTGGCTGGCAAGGAGATTTTGTTATGGTGTTATTTTGTCTTTGATGGGTGTTAAGTTGACTACTTTAAACCACACAAGATCTATACTAGGCATACTAAACATATGGTAAACACATGGATCTTGGCATCCTTATAAGCAAAAGTCACTTAAGATAATAAAGATTAAAAGCAAGAGGATCAATTATCCCTAATGCCTGTATTAGATCAAAAAAGAAACATGATATTTAAAGAACTGGGGGGAAACCAATTTCTCTGAAGCATAAACTGAGGTACAAATTGTCCTTTAAATACTCATTAAGTTAACTTTATTATTTTAACAGGTTTGTTACGGCATTTTAGTGATACATTTGTATAAGAGATTCCAAATACAGTGTTTTCTTTATTAGTAATGAAGTTTATAAACTCATCTCCACTATTGTGCACTGCTACTATTAGATAAACTGTTTCAAAAGAAACTAAAGAGAAGCAGTGGTAGTGTTTATTGTGGCTTATATAAGATAAACATGTAAAAAACTATAAAGGGTAGAATGACTCATCTTTATAATTGTTACATTGTTGTTTATGTACCCAAAATGGACAGAGGGGAAGCAGTTGTTTCCAGTATATAAAATTTGCATTGTCATTCACACAGGGGTGGGGAACCTACGGCCCAGGGGCTGGATTCAGCCCCCGAGACTCAGAGCTCCCCCCGCCAGCAACAGGGAGCCAGCGCTGATGCTCCAGCCCTGTGACCTTCCCTCCACCCCCCTGCAGTGCTGGGGTGCCAGCGCCAGCTCCTCACTGCGGAGGGGGAGAGACCCAAGCCTCATAGGTCAGAGTCAGGCAAGCGCAGGGCTGAATCCAACTCATGGGCTCTGCCGGGTGGGGCGAGGAAGCAGCTCCATGAGCTGCTGCTCCCCATCTCCCTCTCTGGGGAATCGGCACCATAGCAAAGCATTGTCTGGAGGCTTCCCCCCCCTGCTCCAATTGGCCATAATCATGGCCAATTGGAACAGCAGGGGGTGGTGCCTGGGAACAGCAGGGGACATGAAGACATGTGCATCCACAGGAAGCTGCACCAGATAAGTACCCGGACCACGCACCCTCACCCTGCTCCTATACCTCTCTCACCCCCAACCCACTCCTGCACCCTCCCTTTCACCCCTACCCCAAGCCTGCTTCCTGGTAGCCCCCTCCCACACAATGAACCCCTTATTTTTGCCCCACCCCAGAGCCTGGGGGCAGGGAATCTACTAGCCTGGGCCTCCATAGGCTCTGGTGTGCAAAGGGAATGTGGGGAGTGTCTTTCTCCTTCTCAGGTAGGGACCATGTCAATGACATTTTTTTGTTTGTTTTTTGCTTTGTTTTGTTTCTCACTTTTGTGTAATTGTGAGCCCACAACTGATTTTTCGGTGGGTTAGCAGCCCCCAAACCAGAAAAGATTCCCCACTCCTGACCTAGCTTTGAAATGTGAATCATCTTTTACACACCTCACGTGGAAGAATACTCTGGTGCACAAATTTTTCATACTAAACAGGAACCAACCCAGGGCAGCCAACATTTGAGGTCCAGGTTGGGCCCTTAGCAACTGTATATATGACAGTACGGGTGCCCTCTCAGCTCCACATCCCACTGGTGCTAGGTTTGGTGTCTCTAACTCAGCAGCACACTCCACCAGGCAGGGATTAAGCCATTATGCCTAGCCAGTCTCTGCTCCCCAAACCTGCTGGGCAGGAACAGACATTTGCTCATCATCCTGCTGTGGCCACCCACCGTGGAAAAGATATTAAACCACTGACAGAGGCAGGGGAGGGAGGCCGTTGCAATTCTCCAGCACTGAGCAGTTGCCATCAGGGTCCAGGGTGCTTGAGTCCTAAAAGCAGAAAAGTACTGGAAAGCCATTCTGGCTCCCCCCAAAAGTGCCAGACTGGCATTCTAGACCGAGCGTTGCCTTCCACACTTTTCTGAATCGTCTATCTGCATGGGAAGCAGTTGCCCCTATGACTTTGTCTTTGCTGCAGATTAACCTTGTGCTCAGCTCTAGTGTTCCCCATGAACATGGGACATGTTCTCATACCCACTAGCCTCCATCAATGCCTCATAGTGGGGTTGTCAGCATGCTGTGATCTGGAGGGTAGAACTTTTGGTAATATTAATGCATGTTTCTATCATGAGGTTTATGCAGTACAGTGCTGGGCAAGCACTCTAGATATTATGGTCCTTCAATCCATCTCATGGGTACACATTCCTATGTACTACCTTGCAGCTACTAGTGCTTTGACCCCGGACTGGAAGCATTCTACCTTTATATCTCTCTGATCGGTCAGTATCTATGGTCCCACTAGGCTTGCAACTTCTCCAGTTTCATCCATCTCTGATGACTGGATCAGCAGAACAATGGCTCCTGCTAAGCCTGTGGATCAACATTCAGCCACCAGGCCATATGAACACATCAAAATCTTGGTGCAGTTTTGGGCTCAAGTGAGCCAAACCCACAACATTAACAGTAAAACGAAAAGCACACACACCCTGTACCCCATAGTTCCCACACCTATGGCACCAAATTAACCTGGTCATTTATACACAACAAATTTTGAACAAATTGCTCCATTGCTTGCAGCATATTTCATTACGATAGTCCATTTTACAGTTCTCAGGCCCTACAGATTGCTATAAGTAAACTCCTAAAATTCTCTGGGTTTTATTGCCAAAACAGTAGGTAGACCTGGAATTGCCCCAAAACTAAGGCCCAATTCATTACACTTCTGGGTGTGACTTGTGCTCCAGAAATGTGCAATTTATGAGCATAACACTTCTCACTACATATCTCCAAGTACATTGCAACCACAAAGGAACCACAACCACATCTTTGCTAACTACCTTACCCATTTCAAAGATAGCTTCCCCAATTATCACCCCTAATATCATTATCTTATAAACACAAAGCTGTCCCCCCCCACCCCGTTCTAAAATCTGATTTGTCAATTTTATATGTGTTCACTTTTTTTTAATTGTATCCCTTTGGTATATATGGTCATGCCAATTTTCTTCCACAATTTGATCTGAGGAAGTGGGTCTGGCCCACGAAAGCTCATCACCTAATAATCCATCTTGTTAGTCTTTAAAGTGCTGCATAGTCCTGTCTTTTGTTTCAGCAAAGACCAGACTAACACGGCTACATCTCTATTACTATTTTACATTATCTATAGGAACTGCTGCATAGGAGCTCTGAATCCTAAATCTGGTAATTTCAAGTTTAGAAAGACCAATGGGTTACCACAATACTTAATTGATATGCTGAGCTTTAGGAACATTTTAAACACTTGGATCATTGTCTTTAAATGTAAAAGATCAGGATTTCTTTAAAATGCACATATCACATATCAATAGGCAGCTGATTAAATGGAAAGCAAGGAACCTTGGGCAAAGAGTGGCAGACAAACAATATGCACAATTTAAACTGAGATTTATAGCAAGCTGTTCTGGATCTTAGTTATCACTTTAAATGGAAAATTCATTATAATCTCTTCCAAATATACTAGGGTACTATCAGGCCAGTGAGCACGAAGTAGTAGTGGAATAGGGACAATCATTAGCCAAACACTGTGTCTTTATGTTACATGACAAAATTGTGAGAGTTGGTGTCTCATGATAATTATAACCAGGGCTCGAAAAATAATGTAATCTATTCGCCCGTGGCAAGTAGATTACAACCCGGAAGAGCCGGCGCAGAGCGATCTGCGCATGCGCAGAACTCAGAACCGCGTGAAACTGCGTGGCTGGCGAGCGGGGCTCACCGCCGCTTGGCGAGCCCTGATTATAACATTCTGGCATCCCTGTATTCATCCCAGTAATCTGATTATGATATGGTTATGATATAATTATTTGTTTTGAAAAAAGTATTCCTTGTGAGGGATCATTTTAAAAATCTTGACCTGTTAAAAATTAGTAGCCCATTGAATTGTATATGAAGTTACAAAGTTTGCTGAATATGTGTTATTGAAATACTTTATGAGGTTGGGAATATCCAACAATGGGTGCAACACTGAAAAAGCCAGACAGTGTTGATGGCTTATTAAGGGGAAGAAGAAGTTACTCACCCTGTGCAGTAACAATGGTTCTTTGAGATGTGTGTCCATGTTGTAGCCTGGGAAAGAGTTTTGTGAAATTTATGGATGGGGAAGGCTTGCCAATCTGATCAGAGTAGATCTAAATTCGTCCTCTATCCCAGATTACAATTCCGTGGAACCACAAGGCTCCTCCTCTGAGGGTCAACAGGCGATGGACAACAACAACACCTCAACTCAGGGAATGAAATAGAAAACAGTTTTATTGCTAATGGAATAATGATTATGATCACCACAGCAAACACTACAGTAAGCGCACAAATCACTTGAATTCCTTCCAAGATGTCATTAACACATTAATTAATCTCATTAATCTCATTAATTAATCTCAAACTTATCTAAGTATACAAAAAGTAATGATACTAATAGTAATAATAATAATTCCTACACACACAAGGATCCCAAGGCTGAATGGAGAAGGGTGGCTTCCCTTCCCCTGGAGACCTGGGAGCAAGTGTTAATAGGATTCCTAAAAGCAGACTTAAACAAGAAAAAGGAAAGAAGCTGTTACAACAGAGGGGAATAGAAATAAGTCCTAAGTTTCTCTAAACTTGTACTTACGCGACCCGGGACGGACTGCTTTCTTTTCGCAAAGCGTCAGATTGCAGCCCCGATCTCTCTAATCCCTAGGCCTAAATACCTTTTGGGCGCCAAAGCATACCTGAAATACCACCCTTTTTCCATAACTGGGCTTTCTGAGGGTACCACCCCAAGATTTCTGAGGGTACCACCTTTAATTGGAAGAAATCTCTGGATATCTAATGAATATTTATTATGGGTGCCAGATGGCTTTCTTGAACGCTGTTCCTATACCACACACAAAAGGCGGGCAACTATACGGAAGCTGCGGTTAACAAAGTTCCATCTGTTTGGATTGCGCCAAGAGATGAAAAACCCATAACTGCCATGTTAGCAGATTTATACCATAAATTCCAGGTAAGGCTCAAAAAATAAAACTTGCCCTGACCGCAGACTCTTGCTTCACCCCTTTATGGAAAATTACAAGCACAAAGCATATTGTTCCCCACTTATATCTTATTGCCATCAGCCATCTTATAGAATCTGGATTCTGTAGGCCCCTTGTGTTACCAGCATTTTTCAAATCTATACTAAAAGATATAAGAATAACATAAAACTATTACTTAACTAAAACGAATATCATATTCATAGGCCAAAATAAGGCGAGTAATGATTAATAGGCTACAATGTGGGTGCTCCACTCAGGTCTCAGTGTGTCCTCGTACCACTGATCGGAGGTTTTGGGTGAGCACTGCCCCTTGCACCTGTGCACTCCGTGCCTAGCGCTCCTGCAGTTTCTTGAGTGTGTGCACGGCGCAAGCCCCCTCCATTCCTTTTCTACCTGACGTCCCTTAAGGGATTCCAAGGAGAGAGGAGGAAGGGAGGGTAGTGGGGCACCCACAGGGACACACATCTCGAAGAACCATTGTTACTGCACAGGGTGAGTAACTTGTTCTTCACTGAGTGGTGTCCCTGTGGGTGCTCCGCTCAGGTGACTCAGTAGCTGTACCCGCCAGATGGTAGTGGGCCCTGGAGTCATTTATGTAGAGGAAGGAAGGACCAGATCTGCCAGAGATGTGGCGGGTATGGGTCCTTTCTGTAGGATGTAATGTTGTGCGAAGGTGTGAGGGGAGGACCATGTGGCAGCTCTACAAATGTCCATTAACAGTACGTTATGTAGGAAGGCCATCATTGTGTCCATCGCATGTGTGGAGTGAGTCCTGATAATCTGGGGTGGCTGCTTCCCCCAAGCTGTGTATATGCAGCTGGCAATCCATTTGGATATACGTTGTGCCAAGACGGCTATTCCCCCTATGTGGCCAAGACCAAGAGACGAAGAGTTTATCCAACTTTCTGGTCTCTCTAGTTCTATCTAAGTAGAACGCAACAGCTTGTCTTACATCCAATGTGGGCAAGATGGACTCTTTGGAGGTGGTATGAGGTTTAGGAAAATATGAAGGTACGTATATGGGTTCATTTAGGCGGAAGTTGGATATGACCTTGGAAAGGAACTTAGGGTGAGGCCTGAGTATAACTTTATCTTTTGTAAAAGTAGTGAAAGGTGGGTCGGCCATGAGTGCTGCAATTTTGCCTACAAGTCTTGCTGATGCTGTTGCCACTATGAAGGCCACCTTCATGGACAAAGTATTATGGTGATGTAGTGGCTAGAGGTCCAAGGGTGGCCTGGTGAGCATGTCGGGAACAAGGTTCAAGTCCCAAGGTGGCACTGGGGGGCACAGGTTTGGGAGCGTTTTCTGTAGGCCTGTGAGGAATCGCTTCATCATTGGATGTGCGAGGAGAGAGAAGTCATCCACAGGTTCATGGAAAGCCATGACCACCACCAGATAGACATGGATTGAGCTGATGGAAAGACCTGTATCACTGATGTCCATGAGGTACTCTAGTACGGTAGGTATAGGGGCAGTATTGGGATGTAAACTCCGAATCGTGCACCATTATTGAAAACGTCTCCATTTGTTTTGTTAGGTACTTCTCGTGGAGGGCCATCGACTGTTCAATAGGAGTATTTGACTCTGTCTGAACAGGTAAGTTCCTCATTTTGGAACCATGGAGAAGCCGTGCTGTGAGTTTCAGAGTTTTGATATTCAAATGGCATGTCTTGCTGTGGTGTTGCATTAGGAGGTGTGGCACCGTGGGGAGGGAGATCGGTTGATCTACTGAAAGGTAGTGCAGATAAAGGGAACCGGGGTTGTCTTGGCCAGGCGGAGGCTATCAGAATTACCGTGGCCTGGGCGGACCAAATCTTGTTGATCACCCTGGAGAGTAGGGGGATTGGTGGAAAGGCATAAAGTAGGGGAGCTGTCCAGCGAATGGTGAAGATATCTCCCTCCAATTTCTTGCCCTACCCTGCTCAGGAGCAGAACCTATGGCATTTCTGGTTGAGTGCTGTTGCAAAAAGGTCTACAGCTGGGAAACCCCACTTGCGAAAAACTGAGAGGAGAACATTGGTGTTGATCTCCCACTCGTGTTGCTCTAAGAAATATCTGCTCAGTTTGTCAGCCCTCACATTCTGCTGTCCTGGTATGTATGTGGCGGTTGGAGTTATGTGGTTCCTGATACACCAGTTCCAAAATTTAATTGCTTCTGCACATAGTGAGCGTGATCGGGCACCACCCTGTCAACTGACGTTAAACATAGAGGGTGTGTTGTCTGTGAGGACACGAATGGTTTTGCCCTTTATCAAGGGGTGGAAGTGAGAGCATGCCTCGCTAACGGCCCGGAATTCCAGGATGTTGATATGAAGGTGCCAGTCCCAATGGGAGAGACACCTTCATATCAACATCCTGGAGCTCATCTGCCCTGTATTGTCATTCTGCCCCAGCCCAGAAGTGATGCGTCCATCGTTATCGTTATTGACAGATCTGGGCAGTGGAAGGGTTTGCCGGCAAGTAGGTTGGTTGGAGAAGTCCACCAGTCGAGAGACTGTAGAACTGGCAGAGGAAGTGTGAAACGCCTCGCGAGGCTGTGTCGGTTTGGAATGTAGGTTGTTGTGAGCCAATGTTGTAGACAGCACATGTGTAGCCTCGCGAATAGGACTACAAATGTTATAGCCACCATGTACCCCAGTAATTGGAGGCACGTGCGGGCTGTGGAAAAGGGAGTATGCTTGGCCCCCCAAATAAGGTCGCATAGCACCTTGAATCTTTGCAGTGGCAGGTAGGCTCTTGCTGTCACTGAATCTAGAAGTGCTCCGATAAATTCTGTCTTTTGTATGGGCTGTATGGTGGACTTGTGTATATTGATAAGTAGGCCAAGTCAGGATAAGCATTCTCTGGTAGTGGTTGTCATAGCTATAGTTTGCTGACACGTGGATCCGTTGATTAAACAGTCATTGAGGTAAGGGAAGATGATGACATTTTGTCTTCTGAGAAAAGCCATGACCATGGATAACATCTTCGAGAACACGCAAGGGGCCGTGGAAAGACCAAAGGAGAGGACCCAGTATTGGTAATGGTCTTGACCTACGACAAATCTGAGAAATCTGTAAGCAGGATGGATGGTTACATGAAAATATGTGTCCTGAAGGTCAAGGGCTGAAAACCAGTCCCCTTTTCCAGTGCAGGTATGATAGTTGCAAGGGTCACCATTCTGAATTTTGTATTGAGGATGAACTTGTTGAGTTTCCTGAGATCCAAGATTGGCCTCCAGCCCCCTGTTTTCTTGGCTGCTAGGAAATAATTGTAATACAACCCTCTTCTCCGATATTCTGTGGGAACCGGGTCTATTGCCCTTAGGGTGAGTAGCTTTTGTACTTGTAGTTGGGGCTCGTGAGATGGGTCCCTGAAGAGGGACAGGGTAGGAGGTTGGGTAAGGGGTATGGATGTGAAGGGGACTGTGTAGCTCGATTTGATAATTTCCAGGACCCACTTGTCTGTTGTGATGTGGGCCCATTCTTGGTAGAAGGGTCTCAGGAGGTGATGGAAGGTAACATTTGGATGCACTGGATCTGTGGGTTGGTCACTCCGACCCCCCGACCAAGACTTCAAATTTGCTGCTTGTGTGAAGTCAATTGGGCATTAGAGGACTGGTTCTGTTGAGTCCTCCTTCTGTTGGAGTGTTGCTTGGGCCTGTTCTCATATGGCCTCTGCTATTGTCTGTAGAAGTTATAGTCCCTTGGCCTTTGGTAAGGGGTGTATTTGCATCTCTTGTTAGGTGGAATGTACATCGCCAGAGTGTGGAGTGCGGTAAGAGAGTCCTTCATTGAGTGTAGGACTTAATCTGTCTTTGTAACGAACAGCTGGTTTCTATCAAAGGGGAGGTCCTCCACTTTAGATTGTAATCTTTTGGGACCCCTGACTGTGAAACCTTCCCTTTAAACACCCAAAACCACATTCTACCACCATTCTGCACCACTCATCCTGTAGCTGAACTGTTCCTTACTGCGATCTAGGCTGCCCGTGTATGGGTTCATGAGTCACGGGAGCAAAGGATAGGCTGGGGTCTCCAAGAATCACTACTGGCATTTCAATGCCTCTGATGGTAATTTTCTGGCACGGGAAGAAAGTTCCAGCTTGCAGCTTTCTGAAGAATTCGTAAAGATGTGCATGTCATGCACCTTTCCCAACCTTCCCATGTCGATGTCAGTGAAATTGCCCTTGTGATTCACCAGCACCTCAGCACCATCAAGAGGTACCCCTTGCAGTTTATGTACTCTTTGGTGAGGTGGTCGTGTTCTAAGATAAGGATGTGTGTTCAATTTATTGCTCCACCACACGTAGGGAACCCCATCACAGCAAAGCCATCCATTATGTCCTGCACACTTCCCAGAGTCACTACCCATCATAGCAGAAGGATATTGATTGCCTTGGCTACTTGAATCACAACAGCCCCCAGTGTAGCTTTCCCCATGCCAAACTGATTCCCAACTAACACTGCAAGTTGTCTGGCATTTCAAGCTTCCACAAGGCTATTGCCACTCGCTTCTCAACTATCAGAGCAGGTATCATTCTGGTATTCCTGTGCTTCAGGTTGGGGAAAAGCAATTTGCAAAATTCCGTGAAAGTGGCTTTATGCATGTGAAAGTTTTGCAACCACTGCTGATCATCCCAGAGCTGCATAGCTATGCGGTCCCACCAATCTGTGCTTGTCTCTCAGCACCAGAACCAGCGTTCTATTGTGTCAATCAGATTGAATGCCAGCAGCATTTGTCAGTTGCCCAACTCAAGTGCTTCACAGAAGAGTACGTTCATGACTTCTCAAGAATCTTCCTCATTCTGGCAGGCCCTATATATGCTCTGGACACATTCCAGCATAGGCACATGATGGTTAATATGATTGCCATAGCATTTTTCTGCTGAACAGGTTCCATTCAGCATCTGCATTGATAACCAGGGGGAGGGAAAGGATGCAAAAAGACTGCCGTTGCTTTCAAGCGGGAAGGGGGGGGGGGGAGAGGAGGAAATGAGTGCACTATGGGATGCTGATGACATATACCCAGAACCACCCACAGCACAGCTTTGGTCCCAGTGTGCACTGGGAGTTTAACCCAGAAAATAAAGGAGCAGCAGGAACTGTGGGATAGTTACCCACAATGCACTGCTCTCAAAGTTGACGGTAGCCACCCTACTGGAAATACACTACATTGAACTACATCAAATTGTTGCACATGGGGACATGCACCTTCTGCTTTACAAAACTGGGTGCTAGAATATCGAAGTTAATAAATTAGACTTTATCTCTCAGTGTAGACAAAGCCAAAATGAAATCTTTGCATCAGGTTTCATGGCTGAAGATATGAGGAAGATTCTCAAATCTGAGCCATTCTATTTAGGTGACAAATCTGAGGAACTGTCCCAGACTGAGGAGTCATTAGAGGAGGCTTTGGAACAAATTGATAAATTAAACAGTAATAAGTCACCAGGCAAAGCTCTGAAGGAACTCAGATGTGAAATTGCAGAACTACTAACTGTGGTCCTTTAAATCATCGACAGTACCAAATGACTGGAGGATAGTTAATGTGACACCAGTTTTAAAAAGGGTGCTAGTGATTTCACCATTCTTGTTTTTATAAGTATACAATTAACTTCTGTTTAGGAAGCTTGAGGTTTTGAGAGGTTTATTTATTTGAACAATCACTATCACGACAGACATTTTAAAGTGCTTCCCAGAGTTTGGATTGAAGATAAAATACAGTGAGCTCCTCAACTGAGGAATCTAGATGGATTTTATTAAGAAGATTAGAAATCTGATGTGTTGGTCCCCCATCTGGATTGCCTTTAATATTTGTGAGTTCAATTACTATTTTTGAAAAGCAAAAAATTACTTATTACACCTCTAATGCTATATTTTTCAGGATTTAGGCTTATTTTAAGATTAGACCTGTCTTAGTTGTACTAAACTATAAACGATCTTGGAGCCAGGCTATTGAAATTCATTATTATATATCTGTCTGGCATTTGCATATAACAAAGGTGGAAGAGGAAAAAAGAGACTATATTTTTAATGTTTTTACCATGAAAGAATCAGCATCTTGCTCCTAGGTGAATTAAACCAGAAGACTTTTGTGAAACTTACAACATGTATCAGAAAAGTAGAATACTTTCTATTTTGGTTGTAAAGTTAAATACTTGATAAATTAAATAGCTGTATAATTAATTTTGTGTGTGTTATTTTAACAGTTAATCAAGAGTGATTAAATAATAATAGTTATGCTGAGGAAAAATGTATAATTCTTCAGAAAATGTTTAATTTTGTCAAGGAATAAAACACACATTTGCCATGATCTATCAAATCAGTATGCTGTCCAATGTGAGGTTTACTATGGGGTTGACCTCTATTCCAGTGCACACACGTTGTGATTAATTGTAATCAAAGTTACACATGAATAAGGGCAGTAGATTATTATTACTTGTTAATGGTTTTCAGCAGAACATGTAAAGAGTGCTTCCCTAAACATAAAAAGTCACACTCCCTTCCCCAGAACACACAATCCCTAAATTAAGGTGTTAAAATGCTCTTATCCTTACAGTGAATCCTCACTTTGTACACCAGCCCAAACTCTAACCCTCCCTCTTCTCAAATGGCACAGTGAAAATCAGAGTACATACCCTGCATTCTTTGCTCACTCAAAATTCCCATGTCAAGTCAATGCAAGTAAAGTATGCAGGATCAGGTCCTTAATGTAACAACTTGAATGCTGTTATATACTCTAACAGTAGATCACTGGAAGGGAAAAAACAAATAAACATAAACATGATCTTTCAAATTAAATGGCCTATTTTAATTTTTCTGATTAACTCTGTGTTTATCCATTTAGTTTTTATATCACACCCATCATTACGACCAGCAGCTCCTTAAAAGTCTATAGCTGTGCAATACAAAGGAAAATTTGAATTGAATTAAATTAAAGTAAATCAAATCAAAAAGGAATTTTAAGAAAATGCTTTATAATGAAAATCTGAGATGATTGTTTCAGCTAGTCTTTGATGAAAAAAATTGCTAAGGTTGAAACTGGATTTCAGGTGTACATTTCTACCTAAAACTTAACAGTGTCATGGAGTCCAGATGCTTGATTACAGGCTGTTTTCAGAGAACCATTCTAAGAATGTAGAAACTAAAAATTGTTGGGTTTGTTTTTGTTTTTTTAAACTGACATGTTTGAAATTCTAGCTTACTACACATTGAGATGAGGTTGAAAAACTCAACCTGTAGGTTAAATCCTAGCAGGAAAATAAATCCTTATCATAGGGTGTTTTTGTAAAATATTTCACGGAGTTACTTTTTAATCACAGTGTTCCCTGGATATTTCGTTAATCACGTGCTTATAATGATATCTTTCAGGTACTGTTGACTTTAAAAGGTATTAAACAATGGAGACCTCAGGCAGAAAAATAAAATCTCATTGAAAACAAAAATATCCTTCTGTTGAAAAGTGGGAAGAGCGGCTTAAGGGGCGGGAACCACGTGGAAAACATTCTATTTACTATTGCATAAAGTCAGTATATAGCCAAACCCCAGACATGGAATTAAACTTCCAAATACATTCTAAATTAATTTTAGTATTTGTTGATGCCCAACTGCAATACACTTCAGGTAAGAATCATAGAAATGGAAGGGACCTCGAAAGGTCACCAAGTCCAGTCCCTTGCAAATAAATAAAAATAGAATGCTTGATTGCCCTCAGGTCTTGGGAAACAACAGAAACAACAGTAATAAAAATCATAACGTAGGAAAGAAAGAAATTCTTAGCTGGGGATGAAAAACATTCTGTTAAGGGCAGGGACAGTATCAAGGTGTGGGTAGAGTTTTTCTACTTGTCCAAATCTCTTTCATGTTTCCCACAGACTATTATTTCATTATTCATCTCTAGATGGCCAGATTTCCAAAAGAGCTCAGGACCCTCCAGTTCCCATTGTTCTGGAGCAGAGCGCTGTTGAAAGTCCATCCATGGCACTGTAATGGTGCAGCTATACAGCACCCTTACCTTGAAATAAGCTATGCAATTTGCGCTATGAAAATTGCTTAGCTTATATTGAAATTTGGTGTTGTCTACACAGTGCCAAATTTCAAATAAAGCACTATTCTGACAAGTCCCTTAACCCTTGTGGAACAAGGGTTACAGGGATGCCAGAATACCGTGCCTGTTATTTCAAAATATATTTCAAAATAACGGGAGTGTTTAAAGAACATAAGAATGGCCATACTGGGTCAGACCAAAGGTCCATCCAACCCAGTCCATCCAACCCACTGCTGACAGTGGCCAATGCCAGGTGTCCCAGAGGGAGTGAATCAAACAGGTAATGATCAAGCGATCTCTCTCCTGCCATCCATCTCCACCCTCTGACAAACAGAGGCTAGGGACACCATTCCTTACCCATACTGGCTAATAGCCATTTATGGACTTAACCTCCATGAATTTATCTAGTTCTCTTTTAAACCCTGTTATAGTCCTAGCCTTCACAACCTCCTCAGGCAAGGAGTTCCACAGATTGACTATGCGCTGTATGAAGAAGAACTTCCTTTTATTTGTTTTAAACCTGCTTCCCATTAGTTTCATTTGGTGGCTCCTAGTTCTTCTATTACGGGAACAAGTAAATTACTTTTCCTTATTCACTTTCTCCACACCACTCATGATTTTATATACCTCTATCATATTCCCCCCTCAGTCTCCTCAGAAAAGTCCCAGTCTCTTTAATCTCTCCTCATATGGGACCCGTTCCAAACCCCAATCATTTTAGTTGCCCTTCTCTGAACCTTTTCTAATGCCAGTATATCTTTTTTGAGATGAGGAGACCACATCTGTATGCAGTATTCAAGATGTGGGCTTACCATGGATTTATATAAGGGCAATAAGATATTCTCCGTCGTATTCTTTATCCCTTTTTTAATGATTCCTAACATCCTGTTTGCTTTTTTGACTGCCACTGCACACTGTGTGGACGTCTTCAGAGAACTATCCATGATGACTCCAAGATCTCTTTCCTGATTAGTTGTAGCTAAATTAGCCCCCATCATATTATATGTATAGTTGGGGTTATTTTTTCCAATGTGCATTACTTTACATTTATCCACATTAAATTTCATTTGCCATTTGCCAAGATGCAGAATTGCAATTTTGGGATACTTCCACTATCCCGAAATAGCCCAGCTGTCTAGACTATTGCGCAAGTGTGCAAGTCCTGCAGAATAGGCATGATGTGCCAAGTAAAGAAAGCAGTTCTTGCACTGAAGAGGTTATAACCTCAGCACTCAGAAGCACAAGCAGATACAATGAAGAGACCAAAGTGACAAACATACATATATGTGGTCATTGTAATAATTAAACTACAAATGGAATGGATTTTTTAAGGAGAGATTTGGGGGAATAAGAAGCTCAATATGCAAAGGTAAAGAATAAGGAAGTCACTAATGACCTTGGCTGCCTTTCACTGCTTAACTGAGATTATTACTAATGACTCAGAGCAAAGGAATCATTCTTTTCAGCGCATAACAGCAGCCAGCAAGATACAGAAAAGTCTCTTAGGGTTAGCCATTATGTCTACATTTCAAATACTACAACTGCTCCACTAAAACATTTCAGTGTACACACTCAGTACAGTGACAAGAGGTTTTTCCGTACTGTAGTCCAGTGGTCACCAACCAGTAGATCAGGATCTACCAGTAGATCTTGGAGCCTCTGACATGTGATCCTGACTGGTCTGACCTGGACGACCTGGCACTTCAGTTGTCCCTCCATCCACTGTCACGCTGCTCCTGCTCTCTGCCTTGGAGCTGCCCCCCTGGGAGCCTCCTACTTGCTGTGCAGAGTGTGGGAGGGAGAAGCGGGGGGAGGGGGGAAGGACCGCTGATGTCAGCGTAGCCCTCCTCCCCCACTTCTGTACCCTATGTCCACACAGAGAGAAGGGGATGGAGGGAGCTTGGCAATGCAAATCTCTGCCACTCTCACACACTGTGTGTGTGTGTGTCATTCTCACCAACACACACTGTCCTTCGCCCTCATTTCCTGACCCAACACATATGTGAGGGGTTGTTGTTACTTCTTTTACTGCTTGCAAAGTGGGTTAGTTTTGGGTTTTGATGGGTCTGTGCATTTCATAATTTGCATTTCTCTCTTACACTTACATTTAATTCTTTGAGTAGTGAGTTCTAAAATGCCTAACCTGTCTTGGCTGGAGTACTTATGCCTTTGGTAATTGCTGCTCTTGGAAGTGGTGGGCATGTCCCTGCGGCCCCTGAGAAAGGCAGAGCAGAGGGTCTCCAGATGCTGTCCTTGCCTGCAGACACCACTCCTGCAGCTCCCATTGATCAATAACGAGGAACCGGGGCCAGTAGGGGCTGTGAGCTCAATGCCTGTAGATGAGGGGCAGGACATGGTGCCATGGAGCCAGCAGGAGTAAGCCTGCCTTAATTCCATTGCTCCACCACCCGGAAGCCATCTCAGTTAATCGGTGCCCAGCCAGAGCCTGCTTTCTGAACCCCTGTCCCAGTCCTGAACCTTCTCCTGCATGTAACCTCCTGCCCCAGAGCTGAGTCCCCCTGCACCTAAACTCCTTCCCAAAGCTTGCACCCTGAAACCCCTCCTGAACCCCAATCCTCCACCCTGGGCTAAGCCCCGAGCCCCTCCCACACTCCAAACCCCTGGGCCCAAGACCAGAGCCTGCACTTCAACCCCCTACCCTAGCCTGGTGAAAGTGAGGGAGGATTGGGGAGGAAGGGGGCTGGGATGAACAGGGTGAGGCCTTGGAGAAGGGGCGGAGTAGGAGCAGGACCTCAAAGAAGGGGCGGGAAGGAAGTGGGGCAAGGGTATTTAGGTTTGAGGTAGATCTTACATTGCACTTAGATTGAAAAAGTGATCTGGTGGTTCAAAATGTTGGGGACCACTGCTGTAGTTAATCCTTTGATGGTAGGTAGATCAACAGAAGAATTCTTTCATCAACCAAGCACTGTCTACACCCAAGGCTAGGTCAGTTTAATTACATCGCCAAAGAGTGTGGATTTTTCACGTTCCTGCCCTGAGCGATGTAGCTGGGCCTACTTTTCTTTTGGTCTACATTGCAAAAACAATTGTATCAGGAATCATGTTATGGCATACTAGTCTACCAAACTTGTTACAGACCCAAACCATGTTTTTTAGTACAGTTATTATTTTACAGCAGTCAGAGCCTATCATAGTATGGCTTATTGTCCTGACTTATTTGCCTGTGTAAAATCAGTCTTCATGAGAATTGGTGTTATATCTAGGCAATGATTTAAATGCAAATATTCAGTAGAAGAAGGATGAAAACAGTAAGGAATATTCCCGGAAATCGACTAGTATTTGGAAACCTGTGGCTGGCTAGGGCAAATGCATGTATTCAGCAAGAGTCTCAGAGACCAGGTCCACAGGCTGAGGCTTGTGGGACTTGTACTATGGCTCAAAAATAGCAAAGCTGACGTAGCAGTTTGGGGTGGAGCTCAGGCTCTGAAGCCTACGGAGTGGAGGTGGGGTCTGAGACATGCTGATGCAGGCTGTGTAGACATACCCTGAGAAACTATGTTGGCACCGGATGACCCCTTCACAGTCTTAGCATGTATTTTGGTTGCCATTTCTGGAAGCATTATCGTAGAAGGTGCCAGTGCTACTTTCTGGAATGATAGTATAATGCTCCTATCTGGCGTAGACACAAATCCTGGCAAAGATCTAGTTTCACATTAGTAGCTCCATGCAGGGCTTCTAGAATTTTATCTTTTATTGGGACTGTGTAAACCACGTTCAGACATGTTCAAGTGAAGCTAGACTGCTAGTCTTTACTTAAGTCTATAAACATGCTGGTACAGCTAGGCATATTTAGTACACGATTTGTCAACAATATAATTGGCTCTCTCTGCTAAAGACAGATTCAGAGCTCTGTTAGACACAAACTAAGGTGGAGTAGAAGGGCTGTAGGGGAGAAAAATCTGTGCATGATCTTTCTGTGCTGCATGACCATCTATCCATTATTACTTGTGTCCCATATTTGCCATTTGACCACGAAATTACTCTTTAAAAATGAATCCACTTTATTCATATGCTAAAAATCCACAACATTTAGCATGAAAACTCTTGGCAAGATCCAACTGAAAAATAAAGACAGAAAATTAATTCGAAACTTTCTTTTATGCTATGGCTTTCCTCTGAGATACAGTTCAGCTACAGAAACATGTTCAATTTAAAAATTAAATGAAATTATGTATTAACAATAATTGGCTGAGCTTGTCAAACCTTTATACTCAATTCAATGATATTTCTGCAAATGTCTATAAAATGATAACTTTTCAATTCCAAAATTTCAGAGAATGTTTAAACCCTATTGTCTTAGAGGAAAATTTAAAAAACAAAACAAAACAAAACTGGGAAATGGGGAACCCTTGGAAGCTCTGCCATCTGATTAACATAGCCACAGCTTCAGGTACCGCTGCAATAATGTACAGAAGAAACAACTGGTTAATGGCACCCATTGTTGCCTTCTAACATAACAATACTCCATCTCATCTCTGCTCATCCTTCCAGTAGAGTTTAACATGTTGGCAATCTGAATGTTTTACCTCCCAGACAAATGATAGCTGTCAGGAGGGATTAGGGACATGTCAGGAGGGATTAGGGACATGCACACAGCTTCTGGCAAGCAGATAATGGGGGATCCTGCCACTAGGCAGGGGGCACACATAGACCTTTGCATGGACAGGAAGGAAGAAAGGACTGGGTGGCAAATAAAGCATCCACCCTGGGGAGAAAGGGAAAAGGAATGCAAACTGAGCCTCAAAAATAGGGGAGAGATTGTGGGATTTATTTGGGAGGAAGAGGAGAAATGGGGCTTGAGAGGAAGTGTGGTGTAAACAGGGCCCCTGCCATAAAGGGATAAGGAGAGATTGAAGATATACATGGAGCTTCTGGAATAGGCATGGAATGGGAGACTCTACCATGTATGGGAGGAAAAAGGTAGGGAGACCACATACCAGAGTGTATGGAAGGAAGTTTGGGGGATGTTGCAAGGAGTCCCCAAAATAAAGGATGGTAGAGATACAAGGAGCCCCTAGCACATGCAGTAAGCTCAGCAAACTCAAGATACAAAGTGTGCAACCTCCTATAATTTATAATAATAAAGGAGCCAGTCCAAGCTGGGATAGCATTTAGAGGGAGCCAAGAGATTACAAAAGCTGGGCCCTAGCTGATATGGTGATTGGAGTGAGTAGGGTCCACAGAACAGTACTCAAAAGAAGCAAAGAGTCTAGCATGTCTCTCGAAATAAAAAGCACCTACATTGTATTTAAACAACAAAACAAAATATTAAATGATTGTACAAAGGAAACTGAGTGAAGAAATTTGACTAAAGGGAAATAATGGAAGGGGAATGCCTACCTGCCTATCTCTGCTCAAGCCCCTACTTACGATTAGCCCCTAAACTCTGGCTTCTGATCTTGGTTTGTCCTCAGCTTTCTCTTCAATTGCTGTCTCTAACTTGGTGCCCAACCCTGATCTCCTAGTAACCTGACCTTGCCTGCCTCCTGATTCCTGCCTCACAGTTAGCCCTCTGGCCTGCCTTGGACTCTAACCTCCTGGTACCTGACTCTAACCTCAACTCCTGCTCCAGTCACCAGGGCTACATCTATACTGCAACCTTCTTCCGCAAAAGCTTATGCAAATGAAGCAGGGAGTAGAATATCGCTGTGCTTCATTTGCATAATTAATTATGCAAATGAAAGGAAGAATGGGTCTTGCACAAGAGGGGTTTTTTGCACAAAAAGGAGCCGTCTACACAGCTCCTTTTTGCGCAAAAGCCTCTTGTGCAAAAACGGCTGCTAATTAATTATGCGCTTCATTTGCATAAGCTTTTGCAGAAGAAGGTTGCAGTATGGACATAGCCTAGATCTGATGGCTCCTCATCCTAGCATAACAACAGGTCAGAAATAAGGTAAGCAGTGCTACATGAGGAAAATTCTCTCCTCACGAAATCGAGGCAGGGCTCAGTTCCTTAATCTCAAAAGATAAATGCAGTGCTTCCACTTTATTAGATCACTGATCCTTGCTTTGCTCAGTCAACACCATTTTTATCTATTTTTGTTCAATTTATTTATGTATTTATTTATTATGCTAGAACTAGCTAATTTGATCACAAATATACTGAAATCTTCCATGGTAATGGAAATGTATCTCATTTCTGTTTGATCTACTGAACAGCATATGTGCTGACATATGAGTACCAAGGTGCGAGGCTAGTGTGGAAAGAAAATTACAAACGTTCTGCACAGTTCTGACAGAAGATAAACAAATCCATCTGAGCTAGCGAAGTACTACGTGGTAATACAGCCCTCAGTATTAATATCATGTACTATCCAACAAAAGCTTCAAATATGAACATGAAAAAAATATCTGTATATGGTCAATTAGAAAGTTTATTTATAAAACTACTTTTTCAGATGTCTGAGGCCTATTTTTTGTATAGGTGAAAGTCACCCTATACTCTAAACTAAACAGGTAAGATTGGATCTGATTTTCATTCAACAGTCATTTAGTCCAGGTAAGCAGGGGGGCTGAGGGTGGTCCAGGCCCAGTTGCCAAGTGTGTAGGGTTGCCAGGTGTCCGGTATTTTCACCTCCTGGCCAGGAAAAAAACAGAAAATACCGGAAATTTCAGGTGTCCAGTATTTTCTAAAAATTTTTACCGGACAGGAGGTGAAAATACCGGACTGTCCGGTAGAATACCGGACACCTGGCAACCCTAATTGGTACTATCAACATGCAAAAGAAAATTCAGTCCATTTTTCCCTTAGAAGATATAAAGGGCCTGAATATAGGTGTTTATAATGGAATTACTTGTTCAATCCATGTTTATGGCAGTTGTAAAGCCAATCATTGAAAAGGGGAAACCAAGAAGAAATCCATAGCTCTGATTTCTCAAGATCTTCAGAAACGAATTCATTTTCTTAACTTTTTTAATCAGCTAAATTTCACTGTGGAACTAATACTTTTTCCATTGAAGACAATGGCAAAACACACATACCAGTATCAACAGAAGAAGATGTGGGCATTGTATTACACCTATATTTTATATTTTCCTCTTTTTGAATTGTTAAAAACAAATGTGGGTTTTGAACTGGTCTAAACTAGAAAGTTAGGTCAACCCAGCTAAAATTCACATCCCTGCAAGACATAGTGAAGCCAATGTAAGTCTCAGTGTAGCTAGCATTAGATCAATGAAAGAATGCTTCCATCCTAGGCAAGGCAGGGGGCTGACAGAATTGCCAGGCCTCTGGGCAAGATGCAGGCGTGGCTGAATGCTCACAGAAGGGGCAGGACCGGGGGTAGAAGGGGCAGGGCTGGGGGCTAGCCTCTCCCCGCCAGCCCTTCAGTGCCACTCAGAGTGCTATGCCCTGGGCAGTGTCAGCAGCAGCCAGGAGCCCCAGTCCCTTTAAATCTCTGGGCCCTGGGGCAGTTGCCCTTCCTTCCCTGTTCCCCCCGTTGGCAGGTCTTATCATAGAGGCTGACTTCCCCTCTTGGCGGGAATGCTCTACCCCCGTCATCCTAGGCCCTATCCCCAATTCCATCCCTTCCCCCAAGCCCTACCCCTGCCCTGCTCCATACCACCCCTTTCCCCAAACCCCGCCCTTGCTCCTTCCACACCCCATTCCACCCCTTCCTCAAGTCCCTGCCTCTGCCCTGCCTCCTCTCCCCCATCACCACTCCTCTTCCTTCCTCCTGGAGCTGCTGGGAAAGCAGGTCACCAGTAGGAAAGAGGTATGGGGGGAATGGAGGCATAGCGGGAGAGCTTGGTTGCCAGTGGGTGCTCAGCACCCAGAGTCAGCACCTGTGTCTTCCACTGATATAGGTACAGCCTCTCTGATAGGTGGACTTCCTAGAAAGATGGAGGAATCTCTTCCAGTGCTAGAGAAACACTCCTGCTATGCCACTGTAGCATTGCTCAAGTAGACAAAGTGTTCTTAAAGCACTCGAACTATCCCGCTGCTGCTTTGGAGTTTTTTAATGGGGGAGGGAGGTCTGAAAAGGAAGGGCAGTCAGTTGTTTCAAACAACTAATTGAAAAGAATAAAAAATGAATTTATGACCTACTGTTTGCATTAGCTTCAGTGAGAATAGGCACTTGGGATCAAGTCAGTTGGTAGGAGTCTTTCCATTTATTCCAATGGACATTGGATCAGACCCTAATACTAAAGCTGGACAAATGTCTTTGGGTTTTAAATACAATGGTTTTAGAAATTTTGAAGATGAAATTTTTTCTGGTGACTGACAAGATTCAGAAGTTCATGTAGGAAGCACGTGTGTGCATGCAGCATAGAGAGAGCTCTGGCCAATGAAGTGAACATCAGTGGACTTTGCAATGTTCAGTGATCCATTTATAAAAACATTGAACTGCCAGTAAAGCAGCACAATGGGTGGTAGCTCAATCCTATCACACATGGTGGTCATTATTGTTGGGTTTTGGGAGGGACTGAGGAGAGGTGTGACAGACCAGAAAGGATTAATGGGGCTGGAACCAGGGGATCTGTTACTACTCAACACCACTTCTCAAGTCATGCTGAAGGAGGTGAGCACAGGAGGTAATGCAGTCCTGAGTAAAACCTGCAGAATTAAGGAAAGTTCTTCCTAGTCTCATTCCTCAGGAAGCCCCTCCGGCCCAGTGTTTTGGGTTCAATGCCATGAACAAAATGTTCCCTGTAGTGTCTTGTGTTGGATTTTTTGCTTTGTTTAAAAAATAGTTTGTGCATTTTTCAGTTTGAAAGTCAAGGTCAATATTTTCAAAAATTGCATCTGACTGAGATAACTTGGACTTGATTTTCAGAAGCACTGGGCTTCCGCTACCACATAAGAGGCCCAGAAGAGTTGTAGATGCTCAGGACTCCTGAAAAGTAGACAAGAATTGACAAGCTGGACACTCAAAATTTTGACCCAGTGCATTTAGTTGAATTTTCTAATAACCACACAGCATAACCCTTCTAGCAGAGAGGAGAACAGCTAGTAGCAGGCCCACTGCTCCAAACCAATTAATCCCATCAACTCTGAGTCACCTTTTAAAAATATTTGTGCATTGGGAAGTGGCACTAGAACAGTTTTTGCAGTGGGAGTGCTGAACTGCACCCTCCCTCACTCCCATCCATGCCCTGTCACTGCTCCTTGGAGCTGGGGTCAGTGGCTGTGGCCTCACCTGTGGAGCCAGTGGCTGGGACTATGGGGCTGGCGACATAACCCCTGTGACAGACCAGGCCGGGTCTGGGCACCGCTGAGGGCTTCCGGTCAGGGCGAGTTGTTCAAAACCAGGGCTACTTACAGCCCTCAACTGGAGATCTTTCCCAAAACAGGTCACAAATCAGTCACATAGAGCACTTCAGCTGCCAATCTGGCCAGCAGGAAGGCTCATGAGCAAAACCCCTCAGACATCCCAGCTCTCCCTGTGCTACAATCAGCCCTGGGCCTACACACGGGTGAGGGGTTATAGAACCCAATCTCACCTACCCCGAACAGATCCTCCTGGTCCCAAAAAAACAGCCACAGATCCCCGGTCAATTTATACTTTAGATCTTACCCACAAGATCACGCTGGGCCAATCCTTTACAATCTAAAATCTAAAGCTTTATTAACAAAAGAAAGAAAAGGTTGAGAGTAAGGTTGTTAAGGAGAATACATTACATGCACCAATCACCACGGTCTTGATGCAGGCTCTTAGCAGATACTGCTAGCTTAGAAGTCTCTGGTGTACATCCTATGTCAGGATGGGTTGGCAATCCTTCCCGGCTCTCTGTTCCTAGCAAGGCTGCATCTGGGATCAGTAGCAAGATTGAAGACAAGATGGAGACTACCTCATGGCATTTTATATCCATTCCTGGTACCTCCCAAACTGGAGTGGATCACATGGTCAAGTGACCTGTCTCTGTTCCACATGCCAGCCACCATTATGCCCTGGCTAGTTGCAGGTTTCCAGACACATTCCTCAGGTGTATATTGGCCTGAGAGCCATTGTCCTTGGGGCCGTGCTAATTAGCATTGTCATTCATTGGACATTCCTTCCTTACAGCAGGCAGAGCAGGCTATTACTCTGTCTCAGAGAATGTTCACAGTACCAGCACAGAGTCCATATGCATAACTCCACATACAACCATCACACAAGTACATGAGTAGCATACATAGAATCAGTAGAACATAAGCTTTCATTTGACACCTCACTTGGCCCACTTTGTGCCAAATTTGGGGCAAACACTCCCCCCCCCCCTTGGGCGCAGCAGTGATCTGTCTGTTCACTTTAAAATCCAATAACGTGACAACCCCTTTGCAGGGCTGGCAGCTGGACTGCACTCCAGTCTGTTAGTAGAGCTCCTGGGTGCAGGGGCAGTGAACAAATGGGACCCAGGGCTCACAGCAGAAGCCCACCCCTTCTGCCCAGGTCCCCCTTCCCCAGCACCACAGGGAGGGTGGAGGGCGCACGGCCCCAGCCTCCCTGGCCCAGGAGCACCAGAGAGGGCAGGCACTGTGGGCAAAAACACTCCACCCCCAGCACGCCTACATTAGGCATTCTGGGGCAGAGCGTTGGCAGGGCCATGCCTGGCAGTTTGAGAAGGCAGTGCCTTCCTCTGCCTATGATACCCGCTGCCCCTGCTCCCCCTATTTCTACATAGGGGATGAAGATAGTCCCCATTGAGCTGTCCCATTTGTTCTGCTGCATCCAAGACTCTTCATGCTAAGTTGATACAAAATTATGATTGAAAATTTAGTCACACAAAAATCAGTGAATTCAAATCAATGGTTCCTAGAGCCACAATCTTGGCCACACAGCATTCATCCCATAGGCACAAATTCAACAGCTCATACATTAATACTGAAGACTACGTGCACAAGGAGGAAGGGTTATTATGGACATGGGAATTCCCTGATTTATGCATCTGAATTCAGCAATATTTTACATTCATTTAGGGGTAGTTTACACTGAAGATATATGCTCACAACTGATTACAGACAAGCTCTATAGAAACATATCACCTTCCTTTATCTCATATAAGGAAACTGGCATGGCCAGATGCTCAGGTGGTGTAAACTGGCATAGCAACTCTAATGTCATTAGAACTATATCAGTGTACATTAGCTGAGTCACATCTATGCTAAGAAGCATTTCTTCCGGTTATTGGCACAATAAAAAGCTTTTTTTTCTGCTGACCTGCAAGTTCTTTTATGTGCTTGGTGGAGGGAACTCAATAAAACTTGCCTAGCATGCCAGCTAGGGCTTTTTGTGTTTGGTTGGTTGGGTTCTGTACTAAGAAAAAAGTTATCCAAGTTTGCCAGCCAAAACAAGAGTGACCTACATTTAAAAGAAAATTAAGATCTCTAATGTGAGAGGACAATTAGTGCAGGGGAAAAAAAACTTGGTTTGGTTATGTTAGAAGGTTTTCTTTCTAATGAATCCTCCAACCATTCTCTGTGCAAAGCAGCTGGTGTGCAAATAAGAGGGTTCTGCAGCAGTTCCACACGTGGAAATATTCAGTTTGCAGGTGTTTGCTTTTAGACTTTATAGTGCTAGTGAAGTCGTACATTATCCAGCAGCTGCTCCAAGAAATGCTGAAACAACGCTCAGCTGCTTGGTTTCTCATACGCTTCTCTTCTGCTTCTCCCCCTCCTCTCGGAGTTCACAAGGACTCTTTTTTAAATGCTGCAATGTTAGTTGTTTCAACTTCTCCATTACTTGCCTGAGCTTGATAAGTTTGACCAAGGTGCTATTTCTTTCCTTCTCTTTTTCAAAATTAAGAAAAAGAAGAAGAAAAGAAAAAGAAAATCTGCTTATCATTTGTTAAAGTCATAGCAGCAAACCAAATAGAAGTCCGTTTCAGAAGCAGTTTTTGTATTCTTGCATTTGAATTATAGAAGCTAGTCATAGGCTTGTTAGAATTGTTTCATTCATATGTGTGTGTGTTTATTTTAAACACTATTTTATATTTTTGTTTATCATATACTCCAGTTTATTCAAAACTCTTATCTGAACCTCTATATTATCCAAACCCCTTTTTGGTCCACTTGCATCAGACACGCTGCAGAGGGCATATAAATCTTATGCTGTGAGACAAGGAAGGGATTTGGATAATAGGAGCAAAGATGCCTGGGCAGGACTGTGATGAGGAGGAGTTGTTGCCCTTGGCTACCTTGCTGAACAGTCCTGCTGAAGGCCTGGGAGACCCTATGTAGCCCTGCTGTCATTGGAGTGAGTGAGCAAGATTCTGACAGCAGGGGAATAGAAGGCTCCCTGTGCTACTACATGGCTGCTGATATCTGATATTCACAGCACAATGTGTAGTGGAGGCCCCAACCAGAATTACAAGCAGGAGGATGACAAGTCCCTGCTTGTGGGGAAAGTCACCCACTGCTAAATGACTGTATTTTTATGTTCACATTTGCACAAAATTATGGACTTTAACATTTTAAATTTTCACAGTTATGGGAAGTTAGGGAGAGTTAGATCATAGGCACCAACTCCATGGGTGCGCTGGAGCTGGAGAGCCCACTGAGAAAAATTAGTGGGTGCTGAGCACCCACCAGCAACCCTCATTTGCTCCCCTCCACTCCAGCGCCTCATGGGCCCACTGATCTACTCCTGTGAAACAGCTGTTTTGTGGTGTTCAAAAGCTCTGGGAGGGAGAGGGAGGAGCAGGGATGGGCATACTCAGGGGAGAGGGTGGGAAGAGGTGGGGTGGGAGCAGAGGCTTGAGGAAAAAGGGGTGGAGTGGGGATGGGCAAGATTGGAGCAGAGGTGGGAAGAGATGGGGTGGGGGTAGAGCCTAGGAAGTCAAACACCCCACAGCCAGAGCAGAAGTCAGCACCTAAGAGTCAGATAACTATTTTATGGTATTGGTCACGGATTTCAAAAAGTTAAATCTTTATAACCATTAAAACACAAATTGTCAACATTGCATTTCAAAATATATGAAGTCAGTAGCCTTAACTCAAACTCTAAGTTCTCAGGCAGCATTTGTCTTACTTTACTTTTGTAAATTTTGATTATCATCAATGGAAATCCTTTTGCATCTGTTTGCACGGTGACATTAACATTTACTGACATTTACCAATAAAAACCTAATCCTTGCATGTCTAGCTATTTTGTATAATGTAACCACTGATAGGAGAACATAGAGGAAGTAGTGTTGATAGAAGACTGAAAAAGGAGTCTGAACCTCTTGATTCTAGTCCTAGCTTTGTCACATCTCATTTGTAATCTTGGGGAAATTATTTACTCTGTATCTCAGTTTACCCATCTAAAAAATAAGGATAATATATACTTAAACACAACAGGATTTAAAATACAGGCTTAACATTTGAAAAGTACTTTGAAAATATTGGATCTAAGTAAAAAGTATTGTTTCTCTAAAATACAGATTAGTGTAAAGGGGAATGAAGCAAAAAGGAAAAAAATAAGAATTTGATCAAACTATTTTGTTTAGGACAATGGCTTCTGTACAGGCATAGCAACATTTTCAAAAGAAATTGCATGCTTTTAGACTACACGTGTAACTACTATGTTTGACAATGAGCCATTACAGCTCTTTCAGTGCCAGCACTCTTCATAATAAAAGCATGTGTTTTTGTAATAGACTATAATGGCTCTGCAACAACCATCAAGAATTTCTCTTATTAAAATCCATGTACTAGGAAAAGAAGTGAGCGCCCAAAGACTATTTGGTATTTTAGCATCACTGCAGTCTATTTTGTTAGTCACAATACTCGTATAAATATCTGGGTTTTGTGACTTGGCTTGACATTACATTAATATTTGTCACTTCTAGGCAACTCTTTAGCATGGTATGTTAATGTATCTCCTCCACAAATGACAATATAAAGTGGTCAGGAATATTGAGATGACAGAAGCATGTGTTTGTCACTGTTCCTGTTTGGATTATTTTTATTTAATAATGTATTATTGTGAAGTATATGTTGCAATTCTTTGGAGTAGTGGTGTTCATTGACAGTTAATCAGCGTGAAGTCAGGTTTTTCAGGTACAGCTTAACAAGTTTAGTACAGGGGCAGAAACCTTGCAAGGGGCAGGGGATCACTGTAACAGGAGATTTCACCATTAGGTTACCACTTCAAGTTCTGCCCAATATACTAGCAGCAAGCATCAGGAAAGTATTTACTGGCCATTGTGTAATGAATTGAGATCGGGTCTCACTTCACATGAAGTCCACATACAAAGGCTTTTCTATGACAGACAGAAACTCCTTTCTTTGATTGTATCACTTTGGTATATATGATCGTGCCAATTTTCTTCCACAAATTGATCTGAGGAAGTGGATCTGGCCCACGAAAGCTCATCACCTAATAAACCATCTTGTTAGTCTTTAAAGTGCTGCATAGTCCTGTCTTTTGTTTCAGAAACTCCCAGAGTTAGCATGTATATTTTGACTGCAAGTTCTCCACAATAGAGACTATCTCCCCACTCATGTGTCTTTATAAAACATAGCATTTTGACACTACACTAAATCAGACAATAAAACAATAACATCTGCTTTCCTACATTCTGCACAATTGACCCAAAACCCAAGAGCCCAAATAGATCATGAACATCTTTAATCTGGAAAAGGATTGTGTTTATGGTAAATTCTAACAATCCTAAAATCAGCTCCTATCACACAGAATGATTTCGGCTTCAAACACTTTCCATATTCTAAAGATCATCCTGCAAGCATAAAAAGCACCTCAGATAATGAAGAATAAAGTTCCTGAAGCAAGTGATATATATCTTCTAAAAAGAAGTAGGGAGTTCCTTGTAAACATTGCAGATGTCATGGATATTTTATAAAACGGATACAAAAAAGGTTATTTCACATTTAATTCTAGCAGAAACAAAACAGTTCTCTGACTTGCTGGTTCAAATATTTTAATTAAGCATGATTTTACAACATGCTTGATGGCTGCAAACTTGATGGGGTAAAATAATGGACCCTATCACTATAATGTAAACATGTGTCTTAAAAGCTTATTTTCAGGCTAGCATCATAAAGCAGAGATTCCCACAAGAAGGGGGCAGGGATGGAAGAGAGTATATATTTAAATATGATCATTGTACATGGTGCTCTACAAATAAAGACAAAGCTCTACCCCAATAGGGTATCCAAGGCACAGAGTGCTAAAGCCCAACATTTTCAAATGTGTGTCTAAAAAAGGCCTGATTTTCAGAGGTTGTGAAAAACCACATCTTCCATTGAACAAGCTCAGCATTTCTCAAAGGACTTGGCTTTTGCAGGATTGGACCTAAAAGCTCCTGACTTACCATCCTGTGTGCTAAAACATTCAAACCATCCCTCCTGTCATGTCAAGTGCTAAATATTATTACTGAGATACTCCGTGGTCTATATGCACTAGCACATACTAATGACAATAATACATGACTTAGCACAGCTTTCGTTCTTCGATGTAGGGAAAACATCAAATTGTTGGGAAGAGAAATTCCATCATGCAGGGCCAGATTAAGACATGCTGAGGCCCTAAGATATGACAAGTTTAAGAGGCCCCATAGCATTACCAAAAAAATGTGTATTCTTGTAATAGAAAGGACAATGAAAATAGAAATAATAATGTTTTATATTTGCATATATACTGGTACATAGGTGAGGTTGCAACTAAAAGCTACAGGTTGAACCTCTCTAATCCAGCACTCTCTGGTCTAGCAACATCCATGGTCCAGCATGATTTTGGTAGCCGGAGGTCCACTTATCATGGGTGTGGCCAGGTTTCCCGTGGTCCCATAAAGTTTGTTTACAGCCACCACTACTGGCTCTTAGTGTTCTGTGCCATTTATTTAGCTCTAAGTTACCCCTAAATGTCTAAAAGCCCAGTAAGCAGTGGAAGTGTTGGTAATGCTGCTAGACAATTTTGACCTCCCATGGTCTGGCAAATTTTCTGGTTTGGCACCGGTCAGATCCCAAGGGTGCTGGACTAGAAAGGTTGAACTTTTAGTAATTGTTTTGTAGTTAGGGGATCCTCATAATCTGAGGCCCTAAGATGTAGCTTACTTAGCTTGTGCGTAAAACAGGCACTGCCATCATGCCGCAATTTTTCATTATACTAGGAGGCAGATCTTGCAGCCAGAACACTATCTTTTCACTGAGGGGGCCTATAGTAAAAAACTGGTCCGTTCCCTTGCCAAAAAAAGGCAAGATCCTTCTCCTAATGAAATCTGTGGAAGTTTTCCCAATGATATAAGTAGAACTAGGATTTGGGCCCAAATCATTTCCGCTTGCAATAGGACTACTTTACACTATTCTGGCACTACAAAGGGGCCTTAAAGTGACTGTAAGTTACATTTCAACTTACTTGAAAGCCCCTTTACACTGCCAAAAAGGTATAGGGTAAATAAGAGCCAGGACCAATAAGTGCATTTTTGCCATATTTATAGATTTTTTTTGAAATCCTAAAATCTATTAAGATTTTTAATGTAGAAGATCTCAGCTACATAGCTGTAATAATCAAACATTGACTTCCTTGAAAATTAACAACTGCCTCTTTTTCAGCTGTCTAAACAAGATTTTCCTTTCTCACATTTGTTATCAACATGCTAGCTCAAAGATAACCAACAACCTTGGAATGAAAGCAGCCCATTGAAACGAAAGTGTTCATTGTGGATTACAAACTAAATTCATACCATGTAAACACAGAGCAGATAGACTGGCTGAGAAGCCATGTGTACTAGGAACACAGCAGCTGCCGTGCAGTTTGTTTTGTTATATAATGGAATCTCAGAGTTAATCTCATGAGTTACAAACATTATGGACCAGTCAACCACACACCTTATTTAAAATTGCAAGTACTCAATTAGATAGCAGTGGGGGGGAAGAGCAAATACAGTACAATACTGTTTTAAACATAAATTCCATAGCAAAGTTTTAAAACTGTATGAAGTCAATGCTCAGTTGTAAACTTTTTGAATGAATAACCATAACATTTTGTTCAGTTACAAATATTTCAAAGTTATGAATGGCCTCCATTTCCAAGGCATTCATAACTGTAAAAAAATCTAAAAGATTTTCCTGAGATGATTTAGCATAGACTTTATAAATCTTCTTTACAGCAACCAACTCACTTTATATAGTGCCTTCCCACCCTCCTAAAACACACATAATCCATGTCACAAAAGATAGAGAACCACATTGCAAAATGGCACTTATGAGGAAAACAGGGTAAATAACTGAAATGTGGCTATCCAGTCTTTTACTCTATTTGTCACAGGGCTATTGTATCTTTATCAACATATGCTTATGAATATGAATATGCATAACTGGGAAATGCTTTATGTTAAATACTTCATGTAAGAGAGAGTTACTCACCTTGTGCAGTAATGAGGTTCTTTGAGATGTGTGTCCCCATGGACGCTCCACCTTAGGTGCTGATGAGTCCTTGCACCAGTGATTTGGGATCTTTTCTAGCAGTGCCCTGTTGCACTATGCATGCACAATAGTGTCCCATCGTGCTGCTAGCATCCATTGATTGTGCACGTGGCACGGCGCCTCCATTCCTTCTCTGAATGGAGTCTTCTCTGGAGCCCTGAAGAGGCTCCAATGTGGAGGAGGAGGGAGGGTAGTGGAGCACCCACGGGGACACACACAAAGTAAGTAACTGCACATAGTGAGTAACTTTCTCTTCTTCTTCTTCAAGTGCTGTCCCCTTAGGTGCTCCACTTTAGGTATTTAAAGAGCAGTGTGTCTTGTGGAGGTGGGTTTTGGAGCCATGTCCCGGATAGGGATGTTAGATTTAGATTAATTAACTAATCGAACAGTCAATGGGATTTCCATCAACTATTTGATTACCCTATAAAGGCACCTTCACCTTTGAACTGTAGCAAGAGCCCTCCCAGGCTCTTGCTACAGTTCAAAAGCAGATGCCCCCCAAGGAGTACAGGGCCAGCGGGAGACTCCCGCTGGCCCTAGGCTCCCTGCAGCGCCTCAGCCTTTGAAATGTACAAGATCCCCGGTGGGACAGGTTCTCTAGCCCCAATTTGTAGCAGATGTTGAACTTCTAATTATAACAGGTTCTTATGAGAGTGGTCCCTGAAGGGAGCCGGAGGATGGGGGTGGATGTGAAAGTTATGGAATAACCCAAACTGATGATCTCTAGAACCCACCAGTTGGGTGTTATCTTGGTCCAGTTGGAAAAAGGACCTTAGCCAGTGGGTCAATTGAAGGTTGGATGGCGTAGAAGGTGGTATAGGGGAGATGTTGCTCAAACCCCCAACTAAACCTTCAAATTTGCTGCTTGCATGTAGAAGGTTGGTTCATGTTAGATTGTTGTTGTTGCTGTGGACTGCGCTTTTGTTACACCCCTTGTACAGTAATGACAGTTCTTCAAGATGTGTGTCCCGTGGGTGCTCCACTGTTGCTGTCGGGTCATCCTGGCACCGCAGATCAGAGTTTTCCTTAGCAGCTGCCTGCCAGACCATGCATGCACATCAGGCACCTCGTGCCATTTGCGCCTTTCTCTTTGCACGTGCAGTCCGGCTCCTGCCAGTTCCTCATGTCTGCCCAAGTATCAGAAAGATATGATTAAAGACCAGAGATTCCGAAGTGGAGAGGTGGGTGGGTAGTGGAGCCCTCACAGGGACACACATCTCAAAGAACCGTCATTACTGTGCAAGGGGAGTAAATTCCTCTTCTTCTTCAAGTGATGTCCCCGTGGGTGCTCTACTGTTGGTGACTTTGTAGCAGTACTCGAGTACACAAGGAAGGTGGGTCTTGGAGTCATGGTTTTATAGCTATTGATAGTACTGCCAAGGCTACCAATGTGTCGTCAGTTAAATGCTGAGAAATAGTGTAATGTTTCATGAAGTTATTGTTTGAGGACCATGTGGCTGCACAGCAGATGTCCTGGAGGGTAACCCCTCGGAGGAAAGCTGCAGATGTTGCTATGGCTCTTATGGAATGAGCCCTGGGTGCTCCTGGAAGTGTCTTGTTCGGATAGTATAGCATTGGAAATGCGTTGGGATGAGATTGGTTCACCCTTGTAGCAGTCCACTATGGAAACTAGCAATCATTGCAACTTGTGGAAAGATCAGGTTCTGTGTATATAGAAGGCGAGTGCTCTGCTCACGTCCAGGGTATGAAGAATAGCCTCTTGTCGGGATGCATATGGCTTAGGGTAAAAGGATGGGAGAATGATTGGTTTATATATACGGAAGTCGGAGCACACCTTGGATATGAAAGAAGGGTGAGGTCGTAATACAACACTGTCCTTATTAAAAACCACCTTGATCATCATTATTGAGAGTGGGCAGGTAGTTTGAAAGGGGGTTGGGTAAGAGTGTCCAACACCATTTTGAAGTTCCACGCTGGTGGTGGTGTCCTGCCCGGCGGATTAAGGTTGCACAAACTTTTGATGAATCTCTTTGCAGTAGGGTGTGCGAACACTGAAAAGCTGTCTATCAAATGGAGGAAGGTCAGTGACTGCTGCCAAGTATACTTTCAGGGAAGCAAGGGCTAAGCCTGATTGCTTCAAGAGAAGGATATATTCTAGGATTTTATGTAATGGTACTGTGTATGGATTGAGAGCATTTATGAGTGCACCAAGACACGAATCTACACCATTTTTGCCGGTAAGTGGAATGTGTGGTGCACTTCCTGCTATGCATCAAGATTTCTTTAACTTGGTATGAGCAGAGCATTTCAGATTTGTAGAACCAATGAGGAGCCAGGCTGTCAGGTGCAGAGCATGGGGCTGAGGGTGCAGCGGGGTTTCATGGCATTTGGCAGGGGGGATAGGGTGGTTGGGGAGACATCCAAGAGAGATAAGAAAATCACATCTGTCATGCCCAGGTGGGGGGCTATGAACATCACATCTCCCACTCATGATCTGGTGCAAAGTGTCTGCTTAACAAGTCCACCGTGGCATTGTTGATCCCAGGTAGGTAGGACACAACCAGAATGACTGTTGTAGATGCACCAGTTCCAAAGACGCACTACTTCGGCACACAAGGAGTGGGAACTGTTGCCCCATCAATTTATGTAATACATCATCGTCATGTTGTCAGTAAATATTCTGACAATGGTATTGTGAATGCGCACACTGAAGTGCTTGCATGCATTGAAAACTGCTCTCAGCTCCAAGAGGTTTATATAGAAGGTTGTCTCTCTCACCGCCCATTGTCCCTGAGCTGAGATACCGTCCATGTGGGCACCCCATCCTATGAGGGAGGTGTCTGTGGTAATATGAGCGGACAGTTGGTCCCGATGGAATGGGACTCCCATTAGAAGGTTGTGTGGCTTGAGCCACCACTTTAGGGAAGTTTTCATGTTAGGTGGAAGAGAGACTTGTTTGGTGCTTTGAAGGGATATACACCAATGCCAACCAATGTTGGAGGCATTGGAAATGTAGTCGTGCATGGTGCACCACGTATGTTGTGGCCGCCATATGTCCTATGAACTGGAGGCAAGTTAGCACTGGTAATGAGGGGCTCATAGTGACAGTCATGAAAAGATCTTGTATTGTCTGGAACCTTTGGATAGGTAAGTATGCCCATGCCATAGTGGAGTCCAACCAGACACCTACAAAGTCCAAGGCTTGTGTTGGCTGTAGTGTAGATTTTTCATCATCGATGATAAGTCCAAGTGATTCAAATGTTTGTATCACTGTGAATATCATGTGGCATGTTTCCAGAGAGGATGGACTCTTTATTAGGCAGTTGTCGAGATAAGAAAAAATTATAATCCCTTGTAGATGTAGGCATGCTGCTACTACTGTGAGTGTCTTTGGGCACGGATGGGAGGCCAAAGAGTAGGACACAATACTGGAAATGTTCTGATCCTACTATGAACCGAAGGAACTACCTATGAGCACGATGGATGGTGACGTGGAAGTAAGCATCTTGTAGGTCTAGGGCTGCAAACCAGTCCTCTTTGTCTAGCACTGGGATTATCAATGCCAGGGTAACCATTTTGAACTGCTGTTTGTGAAGATATCAGTTGAGTTTGTGAAGGTCGAGAATGCACCTCCACCCACCCATCCTTTTCTGCATGAGAAAGTAGTGAGAGTAGAAGCCTTTGCCTCTGAATTTGACTGGTACCCTCTCTACTGCTCCAATGGAGAGGAGTCGATGGACCCCCTGCTTTAGTAGATCTTCATGAGAGGGGTCCCTGAAGAGGGACGGGGAGGGGAGGGAGGTTGGAGGAAGGGCTGTAAAAGGGATGGTATACCCCGATGCCACAATCTTGAATACCGAGCAATCAGATGTAACGGTGGCCCAACGATGGTAAAAAGGCCTCAGGCAGTGATGAAAAATGGGAAACTTGTCATTGTGGGGAGATCTTGCATGCCCTTGACCAATATCTCAAACCTGCTGCTTATTTGTGTGTTAATTTGTATTACAGCTGTTCTGAGGTCCATTGCCTCACCTGAGCTGGTCGAACCCCTATTGTTGGTATCGGGAAAAGTCGCGGGTGCTTCTGGTATGGCGTATAATGTTTGCAGTGCTATCGTGGCGTGTACATACCTAACATATGTAAGGTAGTTCTCGAGTCCTTACTTGAGCGAAGGACGTCATCGGTCTTTTCCGCAAATAATTTCTGTTTATCAAATGGAAGGGCCTCTACTTTGTTTTGTAGCTCCCTTGGGACCCCAGCAGTTTCAAGCTAAGAGGCTCTATACATCACTATTGAGGTTGCAGTGGAGTGTGCTGCTGTGTCAGCATCATCAAGGGTCATTTGGAGGGCCATTCATAGCCCTCTTGAATGATTGACTTGAGAATTAGCCTTTTATTGTCCGGTAGGTGCTCCACAAGGGCAGTGAGTTTGGTGTAATTATCAAAGTTGTGATTTGCCAAGACGGCTGCGTAATTCACGATGCAGAACTGAAGGGTTGAGGAGGAATACACCTTCCTGCAAAAAAGGCCATCGGCTTACTCCCCTTGTCTGCTGTGGCATTTTTGAACTTAGGTAGTTTGGACCTCTCTTGAGCAGCTTCCACCACCAGGGAATTAAGCTGGGGTGAGAGAATAGAAAATCCATGCCGTTGGCAGGGACAAAGTACTTTTTTGTCTGCACACTTGTTAATAGTGGGGACAGAAGCTGGGGTCTGCCAGACTTCATTGGCAGCCTCCATAATAGCCTCATCAATGAGTAGTGCGATTTTGGCAAGTTGGGAGGGCTGGAGGTTTTTGAGGAGGCGATGTTGTTTCTCCTCCTCTGAAGTTAACTGGACCTCCTGGCTAGTAGCCACTCTTTTGAACAAGTCCTGAAATTCTTTCAGGTCATCCGTGGGTGACATATCCCCAGGAATCACTGCCTCATCAGGGAACGAAGAGGACTGTCCAATGGGGGAAACATCAGGTTGCTGTTCCTTGGGCTCAGATATTTGCTCCTCTTCAGCTCAGATTGGTGAGGCGGAGGGGAGGAGCTGTGAGGAGGTGGTGAGATGGGTTGTCTGTGAGCAGGCATAAAGGAAACTGCTGATCTGTGTCTGGAGGAAGACCTGTAGCCACGTGGCAACCAGTGTCTGGAGTATGTTGGTTGTTGGTGCTGGTACTCCATTACCCGATGGTGGGGGAGGGGAGCCATAGAAGTGTCTCCGTCTGTAGTACCCACAGTATAATCTTGTAGGGAAGGAATGTCTGGATGAGAAAACACTCCTGTAATCTCTGTGGTAGGCTGCATGCATTGACACAGTTGGAGATCGAGGTGATCTCACTGAACCCCTTGAAGAAGGGGCAGGAGATAAAGACATGCCCCTTAGTGGGGCACCATGTGGAGATGTATGTGGTATGGTGCCGGAGATAATGGGAAGACTGAGCTGTGATGTCTCCTATGCAGAAGCAGATCATGGCCGGCCATGGAATGCCTCGGAACCGATGAGGGCAGTGCCGGCAATAGCGACGACGGTGCAAGGGAAAAAGTTGGCAGTTCTGGACTAGGCGCCCTGGTCTTATTAGAGTTTGCACAAGTTTTGGTCACTGCCTGATAGGGTCCGAACAGGCAGTTGAAGGTGTTGAAACAAGTGGTTGAAGCACCTTGTCAAATAGGAGCATGTGGAGCTGAATCTCCCTCTCTCAATGTACCCTCTCAGTCAGCTTCAAGATTAGGGCATTTCTGAGGTACATGTGCCTCATGAAGGCACTTAATACAAGATGAATGCCCACCCAAGCCTGGCATGGGTTTGCAACAGTTGTCGTACTTTAGAACCCGGTGAACCTGGCTTTAATTTTTCTTTTTTTTAATTTAAAAGAAACGGTTTCCCAGCTATACTTTTGCAGTATTACCAGTTGGTACCTTTTTCCCATAATCGTTTGGGTTATTTCTTGGTGATTGACTTGTGCCATTATTTTTTGTTTTGAAGGCCTAAAATAGCTAAAGTTTTGCGGGCCACAACTAATACATTCTTGCATTTTATCTACTTTTACTTATGTTTACCATATAGTATAAGCAACATCTCAAGGAATGTGTCCCTTACAGCTAGTTGGAACTGGGTTAAGACCCTGGGTTTATGTAAATATAGGTCACTCCTGTTTGCTTAGATTTTCTCTACAGCTGATGGAGTGGTGTTTTGCTGAGTGCAATCAATTTGTTGTAGGATCACATATTATGTTAATACTAAATGCAGGAATTGTGAAATATGATCACCAATGCTTACTATTATTGTGGGAATACAGAAAATACAGTCTATGTTTACCCTGTTTCAAAGGAGGGAGACGCAGTCACTTTAAAGAACCTCGGCTGGACAAGGGCTTCACTGCCAGAGTTCTATGAGGCTAAGAGGGGAGGACAGGACTCTCAATCCACAGGCTACATGCCCTCCCTTAAGGTGCTGACTGTACGACTGGTTCAACCTGTTTCTCCCCACTGTCTCAAGAGTAGAGCTAAAACAGGCGCTACAAGGAGTTTCTTATTTTAAATTTACTCCAGAGGATGTTGAAATTTGTTGTGGCTGGACTATGCTTTGGGTCAAGAGCTGAGAAAAGAAATCATTCATGGCAAGGCTGTTTTTTGCCCACAGCCAAATCCTCTGCAAGTGAATGGCTAGTGAGGTGGCCGGTGGGAGTAGCGACCAGGCAGCCAGTGGTGTGGTTGATAAGAGCAGTGAGTGGGCAGCCAGCAGAGTGGTGATGGAGAGCAGTGGGCAAGTGGATGTTGAGAGTTCAACAGAGTGAGTAAGATGCCTCTTTACCTCTGCTCGCCCAAGATAGGAAGTGAATTCTGTGAATGCCTCTGAACTCTGGGTCTGCTCTGACTAAGGGCAGCAACTATGAGGGGGTGCAAAGAAGGGTTGGGCATGTGACAAGGACATTCAGATTGCTGGACTTAAGAACCTGAGGGGAAAAAGACACTGCCCAACCTATTTGAATCAGAACCAAAACCTTGTCTCCAAAGAGTCTCCAAAGAATCAAGAGTTTGGATCCACATGTGAGACTTATGGTGGTTCTCACTCAACTCAGTGCTTTAATTAATATTCATTTAGCATTCCATCTATTACAGAAAAACAGTAAAAATTGTATCATAGGTATTGATAAGTGACCCTCAATAGTTTGGCTGATGTGTTTAATGCCCTTCCCAAAAAGTCTGGTTCCTACCTCTTTGATCTTAGGATTCCATTGAAATTAAAGGCATTTGAATTTGGAGTCTCTAGAGGCTGAATTCAAGTTTTAAGCAAAGATTTTGGTCACTTCTTTCCTTCTCATCCTGTTCACCCATCTCTGTTGGTTAAGATGTTAAAATCAGACTGAGCAGCTGCCTTTAGTGGCTGAAGAATGATAGGTCTTTTCACACCTGTGAAATGAACTAACAAAATTCTCTACATCATAGAACTTGTTGTAGGGCACTACTGAATTTCAGCTTCAAATACGCATTTGGCCTAAATGTAAATGAAATGCTGATATTTAGCTTCACTATAACCTTCATACATTATACAATTGTTTTTTTCCCTATTTGAAGCTGAATAGTTGTTAATAGCCTGTTAAACAGCTATGGAAGAAATAGGATACTCTGTTTTGTGAGGGTATGACTAAGTATTGCAGTACTGTTTATGACAAATTTAAGATCCTTTGCACAAATATGTGGGGATTAAGTCTCCATTTATACCAATTTGTGCCACTGTAATTCCATTTTTACTATATAAATGTACTGCCACCCCCATTATTCAGCTTAGCTTCCATCTTCAGTTAAATAAAATTTCTAGGTGTCTGATGTTCATTTGGACAAAAATACACCCCAGATTTCATGAATGGGATTATTAGTAGTATGACCTAATGGAACTTGGATCTAGCTAGAAAAATATTTTAATATACTTGTCTACAATGAGCTCAGGGCCAGATAAACCAACAGCAATTTTAAAATGCATCCTTTGGGTTGTGAGGGTTTATTTGTTTTAAATAACTGATATAACAATATCAAGATAACGGCTAAATTCTGTGCAAGATTATTCTTGCTATTCAGCTTCATTGGCACTTGAGTAGGCTGAACCGTGAGTAATCTAGTCAGAAAGAGAGAAAACTAAATCACGGACAAAGGTCTCTTGAGGCAAGGATGCCATGGTTTGAGATCTAGTAATGTTTTTCTAGTGTTAATGACAGCTCTCAAATGTGCTGATCACACTGTTCCCAACCACTTCAAGATGACATTCTGCAGGAAAAAATACACATTCATTCTCTTATTTAACTAAAATCCTTTAGGTTTCAGCATATTGCAAGAGTGATGGTGAAATGAGTCTAAATAAAATAATGAGTCTAAATAAAATATATGTTGTAAATGGGATTTTACAACATATAATAACTAAGTATTGCTAACGGTTTAAAATGTTTTTATTCATCTCCTTGTTCTTTCCACATGACCACAAAAATGTTAAGCATATTCTATTTAGTATGAAAATTAGACATTTTAATACAAAAAAGAATTTGTTCTTTAAGTTATTTTCTTGTAGTTATAGTATAAGCAGTATCTTATTTTACATACATGCTAAACGTCTTTGAAACATTCCTCCTCCTTCTAGCACTTGCTGTGCTTGCAAAGCCATCTGAAAGCAGGTCCATTGGCAGAATATAGGGCCCTAGGCCACCATGAAATCCGGTTAGTTGATACCAGTGCCAACACATGCCACTGCCTGACAAGAAAACATTGACAAAGTGGGTCATTGGGCAAACCCAGTTTGCAGAAGCTGGCTGCACATATTCCTTGGCCAGTTCAGAACCTGTTCAATAGAAACCAAAAGTGATGTGGCAGGTCAAATCCAGACAGTCAAATCGTCAGATCAGGTACAGTGAAACCATAACATCTTTAGCCAACCACTCTTTGAGCCACAGGATTGATGCTGACAGATTCCGATCTGGCAGTTGAGACCAGAATGGATGCCTTGATTTAAGTCATGTTCTAGGGAGGATGACTGAAGATGTCTGTGTACAATGGGAGACCTGCAATGGCATGTAGCTTTTCCACCAATCAGGCTAGAGAGAATCTCTCTGCAATGAGTATATGTCAGAGCTATCTTGCTCAGAACTGGCAGCCACTGAATAGGAGTTTACATTACTGAAGCCGTATCATCTACAGCCAAGCATACTTCCATAATATTGTGTAGCGTAGTGTTTTTTTACATGATCATTTTATCTTCCCCACAGGGCTGTCTCTAGGTAACCATTACAAATTACATGCTTTAAAGACAGAGTCTCACTTGCATAGCTAGTGAAAAGTTAGAAATTATGTCACGTCACTGTGATCCGCATATAGGGAAAGATACATTTGCCAATGTGTAGTATAAGCATCACCTTAAATGGGCAAAAGCAGGATATAGAATGTACTTTCAAAAGTTCAGAGTTACTCCTTAGCTAGACATACAAAGTATGCATGCCCAAGCAGTGAAGAGATTAAATACATCCCCTATTACTATCTATAGGAAGAACTATGAAATAGGATTATAGTTAAAAATAAAATTGGAAAGGCAACAGCTGTCCCAAACAGAGTTCCTTAGGTGTACTAACTTCAAGAATATATTATGTGAACAAGTTAAAACAGATAACTACAGTCCTGGGGTGGCACTGGTAATAGATTGATTGTATCCATCAAGCCCCAAAAGACAACTAAAGCCCTACTGAGGATATGTCTACACTACAGAGTTTTGCAGGAAAAACGGCTATTTTTCCGACAAAACTTGAGGAACGTCCACACTGCAATTGCGTTCTTCCAGAAGAAAATCAAAAGAACAGAGGGGGTTTTTCAACATTGGTAATCCTCATTCTACAAGGAAGAAGCCTTTTTGCGAAAGGCGTGCGTGGACAGGGAAGAGGGAGTTCTTTTGGAAAAAGAGGAGAGAGAAAAAAGCACAGGTGCCCTGGTGGCCATTCTGTCCATAGCAATCACAGCTTACATGCGAGAGAGCATCCATTCAGTCTGGACGCTCTCTTTCAAAAAAGCAGATCACTTTTTCGATGCACTTTTGCAGTATGGACGCTCTCTTTCGGAAGAAGTTTTTTCGGAAGATCTCCTCCAAAAAAAGCTTCTTCTGAAAGAAGCCTGTAGTCTAGACGTAGCTGAGAGAACCTGTCAATTAGGCTTGGCTGAAGTGATCAGATCTAGAGCATCCTATGACTTTAAAGGAACAACGTATATTTTAAATAAGCAATGTCAGGTTTGCAGCCAATTAGAGCTTGATCTTTATTTAATAGTTGTGCAGTGTAGATCCTTTTATTATTTAATTAAATCTTCATCCTACCTACATTAATCTAAACGGTCTAAAATGATGTGAATTTCCTGCAAGGCAAAGGAGGAGAAATTGAAAGGCAATCTATTCACTTGATTTTTCAAATAAGGCTGGTACTCATAAATGAAGCAATTACTTTACTCATAGAAAGTCATTGCCATTAAACAAGGACTTCCTGTAGAATCCGAAATCCAGACTGGTTTTAACAAAACCTTTTTTTGATGTGAAAAACAGACCTGTACCATGCTGAAGCATCATATTTCTAGAGATATATTTGGCTCTTATTTTTATTTACAGCTGCTGGGCCTCAGGCACTTGAGGATGGACTTTCTTGTGTCAACTGGCCACTTCTGCTAGGTCTTCTTAGCAAACAGCCAAGAGATGTGATCTCATC